>OY856410.1:71830817-73283317 GCA_963693085.1 Alisma plantago-aquatica | reverse complement strand
TAAAAGTGTAACTATATGGTACACAAAAGTAACTCTAAGATCAAAAGAGTAACTATATTGATAAAATAGTAACTATATGACTAAAAAAGTAACTGTGAAGAAAATATACAGTCAGTAAATATATGGACGTATTTTTTGATTTTGGTGGGGCAAATGATATTATTTTTGGATGAATTTTTTTGGGGAGCTAGATAAAATGTTCCTCTACAATTGTGATTTTTTTTTAAAAAGTGACAGATAGGGTGTGCGGGTAGCTACCTGCATGGGTTTTAAAGGTGAACCCTATATATATATATATATATATATAGTCAGGCTAGAATACACTCAAGTGTGTTTGCATATCAAGAATATTTTTTGCAAAATGTAAACCATTGATCTTCACAGTCATACTATAACTGGGCTACATACAAATTTTGAGCCCATTTGGATGAGTGTAAGTCACTCATCCAAGGGCAATAAAATCAACGCGCGAAACTAATTTGAAATGCATAATTTTTGCAGTCTATATAACATGACCTATAAATGTCTAAATGTGCTCAAATTTTGCGAATGAGCTATTCACAACATGTTTAAGAAGATCAACGGAATAGATTTTTGAAAAAAATATTGCATCATAAAAAACTACGTGAGTGTATTCTACTCTGAATACACTCGAGTGTATTCTAGCCTGACTCACTCTCTCTCTCTCTCTCTCTCTCTCTCTCTCTCTATATATATATATATATATATATATATATATATATTGACACACACATATAAATAACCATTTCATGATGAAAAATGATTGAGGTGTATAGTGTCTTCGGTACACTCGAGTGTATTCTAGCTTCACACACACTCTCTCTCTCTACTCATGCACGCATGCACAGACGTACGCACACACACACATCCCCACACGTGCGCACACACACTTATATATATATATATATATATATATATAGAGAGAGAGAGAGAGAGAGTCAAGTTAGAATACACTCCATTGTATAGATCACAACGTACACCTCAATGATGTTCTCCTACGTAGACCATATTTTTGCAAAATCTGATCTATTAATCTTCATAGTTACAATAATAATAGGCCACATATAAAATTTGAGCCCATTTTGATGAGTGTAAGTCACTCAACCAAGAACTAGAAAAAATCAACGCATATAACTAATTTGAAATGCATGGTTATTGCCCCCCTTAGATGCATGACCTATAAGTGTCCAAATGAGCTGCAATTTTTTATGTAGTATGTTCTTAAGATATTTAAGAAGATCAATGGTTTAGATTTCCAAAATAATTGCTCAATGATGGTAAATGACTGAGGTGTATCACATCTCTGGTATACTTGAGTGTATACCAGCTTTATATATACACACACACACAAAAAGACACACACACACACACACACACACACACACATATATATGTATATATAGTGTAATGTCATGATTAATAGAAAATATGGAGGTAGTTGGTAGAAATAAAATTTTGTTTTTCCCATGAGCATATCTCATCAACAACAATATAGCATGACATAATGTACATGAGATATACCTCAGCATGGAATAGATCCAATGACAGTTCCTCACTTGAGAATGCATGCTTCTAATGGAGGCACTCTGACAATCATTAATGACGTCCTCCCAATAAAGTAATATAATACAAGTGTCTCAATGTAGTCCACACCTGGGAATATCACATCACACTAGTTCGGCCTACGCAAAAGGAGCAGTCTCTTATTGGAGTGTTATGCTCTCACTCCTTCTATTAAGGGTAATAATGAGTAGAGTTCATGTGTTAAAAGGTGTAATTAGAACTCTATTGTCATGCTCCTTTAAAAAGGAGAGGAAGGAAATAGTCTTTGTGAAGGAATATGAGAAATGAACATGCAACGATGGCTGCATTTTAGCAGACATTCATAGACCAGTTGATAAATTGGCTAATCTAGTCCATTGATTGAAATGCCTCAAAATATTTTAGAATTAATCCAGTGGCTTAGTGATCTTGTCTAGTCATAAAATTTGATGTTCCAATCGATCAACAAAGTTGATCATGTCCAGTCAACTGACTTGACCTTATAATTGATCATCTGGTGGATCTTTGTCTTGTCGATCAACAGAGCTGATCATGTCCAATCAACTTATATCCACAATATACTCCCTTCCTTGAGCATCCTATGCGTGTGACCCTATATGGTCCAACTTACACTGGTATCGATGTCAGTTATCATATTACTACTTCACAAAATATGAATTGTATCTAGAAACACTTCATATCTACTCAAGTAATTGGACAAGTTGGAGAACAACCTTAAACTACTTTTGTGAACAATGCCACAGTTACCATATAATCCCTTTGTCTCTGATATCCAGATTGTATTTGGGGGCAATGAATAATCATCCTTTTAATGTTCAATCCATGTTTCTTGATTTGGAGTAGACTATTGACATTTAAGTGAGCTCAATTTCATATATCATATTGCATGAGCATGTTCTTGAATTTCATAGTTTCACTTATCATGTGGCCATGATATCAATCCAATAGGAGAGACAAATTCCATCTATGACACTCATAATAATCCACATGTGCCACACTACATCGAAGAACTACGTGTATGGCAACCCTTGGTCATGGCCACATTGACTAGTGTTAAAATAGACTGGGTAACATAAAATCAAGTTAGTGACTTCAAGTTTAAGGAACACAATCAACACTATCATTTTGAGATATAATCTTGATTGCCATTTTTGACTTCTATGTATTATACTCAAGATAGATATGTCCAATGCACTTGTTCATTAACTAGTACCTATGTGTTTGACTTGATATCAAATACCATGATCAATGAGATATAATCATCAATCAGACACCTACTAGTCTCATGCATTACTATCATCTAGATTTCCACAGTAACATATGACTAGGGACATAGACAAGAACGAATGCTCTTAACATACACATGATCTTTTTTTAGGTCCTCAACCCAAATCACATGTCATTGAGTAATGCATTTTTAGGATAATATTATATTTAATCACTGTCTCATGTTGAATTAAACATAAAAAATAGAAATGCCATTACAATAATTATATAACTAGCTCTCATGGCCTAAAACCAATAGTCTCCCACTTGCACTAGGGTCAATAACTCATGAATCTATTTCCAAGTAATCTAACATGACCATCATTATCTGATGTGAAAGTGCTTTCATTAGAGGATCATCAACATTACTTTTGGTTGGAACTATGTAAATATTCACATCTCCTTCATGTACGGTCTCTCATATGAAATGGTTACACTATGTTATGTGCTTGAAATATTGATGTCATTTGGATTTAGTAGTTTGCGCAATGACTCCATTGTTGTCAGATTATAGCTCTACTACATCATCAATCGTTGGAACCACCCCAAGTAAACTAATGAACATTTTGATCCATACAATTTTTTATTATGTGTTGGATGCAGTAGTACACTCAACTTCTATTGTAGAATCAACCACTATCCCTTTCTTAGAACTTTTTTAGCTTACAACTCCACCGTTGAAGGAAAAAAATTGTGACTAGTAATCATCCTTGTTAATTCAAAAGCTTGCGTCAGTGTAACCCTTTACATGAAACTCTTTATCACCTCAAGAAATAAGGAATTGATCCTTAGTTCTTATAAAGTACTTAAATATGTTCTTTATGGCAGTCTAATGACCTTCACCAAAATCTGGCTTAGTACATGCTCGTCATGCTTAAGGCATGTAATGCGCCAGGAAGTATAGATCCAGTTGCAAATGCATCTGGGATCTTACTCATGTGTGCCCTCTCTTCTGAAGAGCTGAGACATAGAGCTCTAGAGAAACTTACTCCATGATACATGGGTAAGTTTCATCTCTTGGAATCTTACATGTTGAACCTTTTCAACAATTTATCAATGTATACACTTTGACTTAGACCAAGAAGCCTTTTATATCTATCTCTATATATCTTTATTCCCAAAAATATGATCCTTATCCTAAGTCCTTCATAAAGAGAATATTTCCCAACTATATTTTAACAAACTCCAAAGTAGGGATGTCAGTTTCCATCGATGGTAAGTACAATAGTGCATATATGAGGAATAAAATTATGCCCCCACTAATTTTCTTGTAAACACAAGGTTCATCTTTATTTTGGATATAGAGTTTGACTGAAAATGATGATTCTAGGTTTAATATGCTTGCTTCCATCCATTAATTGACATTTATATTTTACACACTTTTCTAGATTCATTTGGAGTGACAAAACCTTTAAGTTGTGTCAGGTACACATCCTCAAGAAGATTCCTATTAGGGAATGTGGTTTTAAAGTCCATTTGATAGATCCCATAGATCATGATAACCTGTAATGGAAAACATGCTCCCAATGGACTTAACAATATCATGTGAAAAAGTTTCACCGTGGTTAACACCATGAACTTACTTGAAACCTTTAGCAACTAACTACTCTTTATAGGATTTTACATTACCATTTTATCAGTCTTTCTTTTGAAGACCTATTTGCACCCTATGGATTTTACCCTTTCAGGTGAATCCACCAAGGTCTATACCTTGTTGGTTACAAGAAGTCCATTTTAGATATCATGGCTTCAAGAAATCTCTCAAAATATGGTCTCTCAATAGCCTCATTTTAGGTTGCTGGTTCATCATCATCCATGACCAACACATTGTCTTGTTGAGTCATAAAAAAATACAAATCTCTTTGGCTCAAGATGTGCCTGACTAGAATTTGAGGTTCTTATATATAGGAGGAGCTTGAGACTCCAAAATAGTTTGCGATTCCACTTGTTTCTTATCGACCTATATATGTTCGTGTTATCTTGTTGGTATTGACTTTTTTGACTTCTATTTTGTTCCCACTGATTCCTCTAGAAATACTTTTTTTTTTGAAAAATACAATCATTCTAGAAACAAACACTTTGTTTTCGGATGTAATATAGAAGTGATATACCTCAGGTTCTGTAGGATATCCAAGAAAAATACATTTTCCTAATTTGGGTCCATGCTTTTCAGCAAATTGCTTACTGACATAAGATTCACATCCCCAAATCTTCATAAAAGTCATAAAGACATTGTAAAAATCCGATATTTATGATCAAATATTTACAAAATTTGTATCATAATATATAAACAAATCTTTTCATTCATACCATTTCTCAAAGTACATGATGTATTTTTTGAAATGATACATGTACATTGAATACTAAAACTTTAACAAATCTAATCTTCATCTTCTAACATAGGTCTATCTCATGTAGTCTCGTCTAGGTCTTCTCTGATTACCTACCCATGAGTTCCAAGATGGAACAAAACCACACATGGGCCCCAATAAGGAAAACTAGGGTTAGTAAAGCTGGTAAAAAATTGGTATCTAGATAATAAAACAATATGAACCTATCTACAAAATATTTCATGTTAAAATGTGAGGACTAAACAATATAGGCACATATCAAATGGTAGCAATGGGTATTCAAATTCAATAAGATTCAATATCCAAATTTTGAGACTAGACATTCAATGTTTCAATAGATAGAACATGTCAATGCCTAGTTGTTAGGGAAGCCTTGTGTTCTCTCCTTCTGAGAATGAAAATACACCAACTGAAATTCCCAGTATACTAAGGGAACCTATGCCCTCTAACTCTGTGTAGAGGCATGGAAGTGTAATTCCACTAAACTAGGGGCACTGATTTACTCTTTGTCGACGTTTATACATTATGTTATTATTTTCTAGGAATAAGTGTTGGTGGCCTTTCAAAGAGAAGGTACACAAATCAATTTTTGGTCAACCAACCTATCTAGTCATGCATGCAAAAATGAGGGAAATAACTTTCCAATTCAAAATCAAAATTTTTTTACCTTTGATCAAAAGTATCCAAATTGCAAAAATTCCAAGTATTGACTCCAAGGGACTAGAGATCTACAATTGTAGAGAAATATTGGGATCTTTATGGATTGGAATCATCCTGTTGTTTAAATTTGATTTTGTAGTATTATAGGTGACTAGGGTTTTCATTTTAGGAGTTTGATTCAATTGTTTCTCATTCTAGTCTTTTCTAGAGGTTTACTAAGTTATATATATACATATAGTCAAAGCCTTGCGGGTATGCATAATATCCTTATGTCATTAAATTAAGTTACTGACTTATCAAAAGATTTTTATCTTTGATTTTGACATACATTTTCATTATATGATTCATAATTATCCAAGGAATCAAGGTAGTCTTATACTTGCACCCATAATTAGTTATATATGCATACTTTCTAGATTTACATCATAATTTTTAAGCACCACATATATATAAAACATCTAGGGTTTGTTAATTTCCATAAAGTGTACGAAAAACAATTCATGTTCCAATATATATCTATCGATGTAAATCTATCTATTTAGTAGGTATGAAATGAAATAATTGTTTGTGTAGTTTATAATATAGTGTTACCTAGAGTAATATGCAAGATCATTCATATTCCTATTGACAAATTTATATCCTTTAGACATACTTGACGCAAATTTACCGTGCGCATAAACGCAAGTGAACGCGTCGAAGTAGTACAGGCCATTGTGAGGCCCGAGTCGAACTCAGGGATACGTGAAATCGTCAGAGACTCCTACTAACTACTCGCGATCAGCTAAGCCGATGAAATAGTTGAGAGTTGTTGTCAAAATTAAAAGAAAATAAAAATAAAACAAAACAATCAATCGATTAAATGTTGGTTTAATCAATTCAAAAGAAGATCTTTAGGGTTGCGGTTTCACCACGGGTTTTCATTGTATTGAATTCTATATAACTACTCAATTTTATCTCTCTATCCGGGTAGTGACCTGAAATCAGAGTTGCCCACTTTCGTGGTACAAACCACTACCTATGTCTAGGTCGGTTCCACTGTCGTAGTGACCTATACCCTAAACTAGGTGCATTAGAAACGATCTCTCGGTATCCACCATTAATCTTACACCACCTTGTTCAAGGGATTTGTCAATTAATGTAAATTCCGTCTCTTTTCAATCGTTAATTCTTCTTTCAAAGCAATTAAGGGCATTAGGTTATTATTATGGTGATCAAGAATAACAATATATTGGAGAAAACGACCTTATACCACGGATTTAAGAGATAAATGATGAATTACTATTATAAAATCATCATACAATGAATCCCCGGGCTACTCCCGGTCCTAAAGACAAAGGGGATTAGCCCCGCATGTTCATCTCAGAGTACAACGTGGAGAAGAAAAAGGGAAACATGAACAAAAATGTGATTGAGTGGTAAAACCCCTGAACGGAGAAGGTCCAATCGATCCTTGGCGTAGAATATGCGTTCTCCCGCCTTTCGGTGGTGGAAATCGTCTTCTTCAGCGTCCGGATCGGCTGGGGTGTGCTCTCGTGCTCCGTTCTTCTCTCCTTGCTCTCCGGGACGTGTGCAACAACTAATGACCTTTTTTTCCAGTCAAGGGCGCCGTCATTAGGTATAATCCCATAATTAGGTCGTCAATTAATCACAGCCGTCCGATCAAGATCAATCTGAAACAAACTCATATCTGACGGCGTCGATACCATCGACGCGAGTCGATAGTATCGACCCTGCACTGTATCGGCTGGTCTTCTTTTCTTTCCTTTATCACGACTGATGCTAGCTCGATACCATCGACGAGAGTCGATGGTATCGACACTCTAAGGCGTCGGTTTTGTCCTTTTTCTGTCACTGTAGCTCCACTAGTTGATGATATCGACAAATGTGTCGATAGTATCGACTCACTTCTCGCCAACAACCTGATGGTATCTCAATACCATAGACATCCTTCTCGTCCTTGTGACTGACAACCTGTGGTCCGGTCGATGGTATCGACGACCGTCGATGGTATCGAAGGCAGCAGATACTTGTTTTTCCTGAAATTAACACACGAAACCACATAAATCCACACAAAATATATTCTTTTGATAATTAATACTAAAAAATGCTTAAATGAAGGGAATTTGACATAAAGAAGTAGCATAGACCAAAGTGAATGAATTATGCAACATTAACCATGAAAATGACTAATAAATGCATAAACCACCTATCAAACAAGTCTATAAATGCGACTCAAAATCATCGCATCAAACTCCCCTAAGCTTGAACATTGCTCGACCTCGAGCAACTAAACCTTAGAATAGAATTGCCAGAGTCAACTAAAGAACAAAGCATCACAACAGACATCCCACATGACTCCCACCGGACATTCACATACCGGCCCTCACTAACCACATAATGATAATTACCCTAAAGGTGAAAGTAATCATCCCTAAAAGATATTAACCTCAAACTGATGAACACTATCATATAAGGCAGTTAACATAATAAAATTCGCCGGTCCAGACTTAGTGCATCTTGTGATCTTCTAAACTACGTTGCTCGCCCTATCTACCATCTACATGGAAGCAGTTCTCCTGATATTCATTAGTGAGGAGAAATTCACGGTGGCCTACCAATCCGAGCAACGGGTGGATGAAATAGGTCGCTCATGGAAGAAGTGGAAGAATTATACGATTTCAACATGCATACAACAAAAGTGCCCTAAATGATGAAAATGCACATGAAAAATGCCCTAATGCCTAAGATTAGGTGAAATGATGCATGCACTAACCATCCGTCTCAAAATGAGATGGATGCCTAATTAAACTACATCATGTTCTCACTTATCTTGAAATACATGTGAGATTATGTTCCTTTCTCCTTCTTATTCTTGTTGCTTCTGAATAACTTTTTTTTTCAGATTTTTTTTCTCTTTTTTTTTTCATTACAAACCCTTATATCCATGATTGATAATGAATGCTTATTGGGCTTATATTTTCTGCATAGCTCGAATATTTGCACTATTTGGAAGGTATGGAACAAATTAACTCACCATTAAAGAATAAATGAGGTACATGACATATTTTATGCATAAGAGTTATGAATGCAACTACATGACATGCACCTAAGGGTAATGTGCATGTATACCTATTCTAATTTTTTTTTATATTTTTCATGCAAACATATGGAGGTGGTTGCAATGCAATTCCTATCTATATGCCATGCAATAAAAAAAAAGTTAAAACCGTACTTTACTTCCAAATCTTGGGTGGATTGTGAAAACAATGAAGTGGACAAATCACAAGACTAGTTGACTGAACCTTTGAAAAATATTATATGTCCCTCCCTACTGACTTGTGTAGTAGCTAAGAGGTTTTTTCTCTCTTACTTCAAATTAAAGTTTCATTATCATTTGGTCAGTTTAGGCTCAAAAAACCATTTCCATCCACTTTCATGAATCATTAGGAAAATACAGTTGTGATTTTCTGTTTAAAAGTTGACAAAACCAATCGTTTTCTAAGTTAAGTGATCAAGGTTAAACAACACTCAAGCTTGCGAACACTCAAAAATTTTTAGTTTCTCTTAATTCCCATGCACATGCGACGGAGATGACTCAAGATTAAAGACATCCACAATTACACTAGATAGATTGTGGATCCTAAAACAAACTAAGATTGCAGAAAACAAATGACAGGAAAAAAAAATCAATAAAACTAAAAACACAGAAAATGAAAGATAGAACTGTTCCAATACCCCCCCTAAGCTTGAATTCGACTATGGCCTCATAGTCAAAAACAATCTTAAAGGTTGGAACAGAGATACCGCTTTTACTCTTCAGGTGGAGGCGGGTACTGCGGAGCCGTAGGGTCCCAAGACGGATACTCCCCCTGGAAGCTTGGATCAAACTGGGCCCTAGGTGGAGATTGTGGATAGCTTCCAAAGTAATGTTGGCTCCAATAGTGGTCGTAAAAGGGCTCCTGTTGCATCTCCATCCGTTGCAACCGATCATGAATTTGTTGCTGGTTGTCAAGAAGAAGACGCTCATTTTCGAACATCGCCCGTTGATTGTCTAGTAGCCGGTTGGTAGTGTCTTGAATACCGACATACATCGTCATGTGATGCTGCTGCGTCTGCTGAATCTCCTGCAGCATAGAATACATACCCTGCATGGAATAGGCTTCCTCGCTTGGCTGTGAGGGCGGTGGTGGTGGCGGCGTAGGCTGTGATGATGAAGATGCACCAGGATGCATCCGAGGACGCTTCCGTGGTGCCACTCGTGCTCGAAGAGGTGTAAATGCCTCCTCTTCCTCCTCAACCCCGTCGTCATTTCCGTCATCGCCGCCATCTTCATCGGAGTCGGCGATGGCTATGATAGGCCATCAGAAGTGTTGCGCCCCTTTGATGTTGAAGACTGGATTGGGCAGCGAGCATTCCTGGTAGGCGTGGTTGACGTGGCAGTGCACATACGCCAAACCATCTTGAAGAAGAATAAGATTGGACCGATGTAGATGTTGCAAGTTCACCTTGCTCCTGGTAGATAGAGGAGTAAGCTGCTGGAAATTCAAACCGAGGTATGAAGCCAGCTGGGTGATGAGCCCACTGAAGTGAATCAGCGCTTTCCTCGTACTCCTCTTCACCGCCAAAACTCTCTACAGAAAGAAGGCTCCCCAATTGCATGCTTGATGTTTCAGGAGCTTATACAAGAAGAATAAGTCCGACTCCTGAAACTTGCTGAGGGCCAAATCACCCCGAGCAAACAATGTAGAACTAAGCATCCGGTGAAGTATCCGGATGAAAGGGTGCTCGAAATCAGCTACCGCAGCATTATGGTAGCTCACTGACTTGCCCGGCGGCACCGTCACCAGCTCGGAGAAGATGGCATCATAGTCGGTGCGGTTGTCCGGTCGCCGGTAATCATGTTGTGAGTGATTCCAATTGAAGATCTTGTTGAACTGCCGGAGTGTAAGGGTATAGTCGTTGTTGTACAGCCGGAACGACACCCGACCCTTGATCCACTCGCGGTCGGTGGCTATGACGTTGTTGGGCACGACGCAGATGTCCAACGACGCCATGAACTCAGCCACCAACTCCTTGTAAGTAGGCCACTCGCCGAAGAATGGCTGACCATCAACATGAAACTCTAACTCGTCAGGCCGTCTTCCCGTGTGTCGGGCCTGACCCTTCAGGACATAGTCGAGGTTGGCGTCGAACCCGAGGTTGCGGATGGTTTCCCATTCAACATAATGGGTCGGCTCGATCTTCCTCTTTAAGATCTCCTCATAGATCTTTTTCACCTCCGCAGATAGATGGATCAGCCGCAGGCGTGCAACTGACGCGGTCGGAGGTGAAACGAACTCCGGGATGTCCATCGGGTTCACACGTGAAGACGACGCTCCAGCTACGTGCACCATGATTGCAAGAGAAAAGGGAATAGAAAGGGAGCTCGGTGAAGATCGGAGAATCAAATCTCCGCTCGATGAAGAACTAGCTCGGTGTTGCTCGTCGTCGGGCTTGGACAGCTCTGGAACACGCTCGGCACAAGTGGAGGAAGATTGCACTAAAGGTGTGATGTCATCTAATGCAAATACTCCTCATATATAACCGTGGCCAGCACTACTGTCTGCCCGTCGATACCTCCGCGAGTATCGACGGTTGTCGATGGCTGGATCTGTGGGGCCCGGATTGCTGACGCGTCGATACTATCGACGCAAGTCGATGGTATCGACCCGTCCCGCGGATCGACTTCCTTGTTGCTGCGATCGCCGTTGATCTTTACTCACGGATTGTTGACGTGGCACATCGATACTATCGACTCAAGTCGATGGTATCGACTCTCTGATTAGGGAAAACCCTCACGAGGCCCGACCGCCGCCTTCTTTGCATGATTGTGTCGATACCATCGACACGCTCGTCGATGGTATCGACTTTACTGAGACAATTTGTTCTGAAAATCTTCAGAGATCTCGATAGTATCGACAGCCATGTCGATACCATCGACCTTTTCTTGCGATCTGCCTGTTGGTATGTCGATGCCATCGACGAGGCCGTCGATGGTATCGACACAGTGTGATTCCTGCAGTCACTAACCTATACCATGGTCGATACCATCGACACAAGGGTCGATGGTATCGACTCTGCATCAGCCCTACACATGTAACAAACGATCACGATATCTTTTTTACACTAAACTAAGTGAAAACAAATCAACACATGAATGTAAATGAACTAAACTAAGGTACCAATGGTTGGGTTGCCTCCCAACAAGCGCCCTTATTTAACGTCTTAGGCTAGACAAATTGAATCACATCATTGGTCCAAAAGTGAAATGAGTTTGACCTCATTTACCTTCCTCATGTAATCTTCACCAAAATATAGCTTCAACCTCTGTCCGTTCACTAAAAATGTAGTCTCACCATCGTGCCCCAAGATTGCGCCATGTGGTTTGACCTCGTCCACCGTATATGGTCCACTCCACTGGGATTTAAGCTTCATGGGATGCAACTTCAGCCTTGAATTGAACAACAACACCCGATCTCCCTTCTTGAAGGTGCGCATCTGAATGTGGCGATCGTGGATCAACTTAGTGCGCTCCTTGTATATCCGAGAGTTCTCATATGCAGTCATTCACAGCTCATCCAATTCATTTCATTCAAGCAATCTCTTCTTCCCCGCCTCATCATAACTCAAGTTGAGCTTTCTCAGTGCCCAATGTGCTTTGTGCTCTAACTCCACCGGTAAATGACAAGCCCGGCCGTACGCCAACCTAAAAGGCGTGGTACCTATAGGTGTCTTGTATGCCATCCTATATGCCCACAATGCATCCGGCCATAAGGCACTCCAGTTCTTCCTCGTGGAAGCCACCGTGCGCTCCAAGATTTTCTTAATTTCGTGATTAGAGACCTCCACCTGTCCTTGAGTTTGCGGGTGATACGGGGTACCTATGTTATGTTTGACCCCGTATTTCTTCAACAATGCTGAGAACTTTTGATTCTTAAAATGCGTACCCCCATCACTGATGATCATTCGGGGCACTCCAAACCTACAGAAGATATGTTCCTTAACAAATTTGCACACTACAGTAGAATCATTAGTCCTTGTGGGTATCACTTCTACCCACTTCGACACATAATCAACAGCTAAGAGGATATATAAATTCGAATTTGAGGACACAAAGGGTCCCATGAAATCTATACCCCATAGGTCAAATACCTCAACCTCTTGGAAGACATTAAGGGACATCTCTTGTCTCCTTGGAATGTTACCCGCCCTTTTGCAGGAATCACATTGTCTCACGAACTCATAGGCGTCTCAAAACAAGGTAGGCCAATATAGGCCACTTTCCAACACTTTGGCCGCCGTACGAGAGCTCGCGTGGTGTCCGCCCGTAGGTAGAGTGTGGCAGTGACGAAGAACACTCTCGTATTCCTCCTCAGGTACACACCTGCGTAGAACACCATCCCTGCATTGCCTCAAAAGAATAGGGTCATCCCAAAAATAATATCGTAGAGAATGGAAAAACTTCTTCTTCTCTTGATATGTCCAATCATCCAGGATGATTCTGCAAGCAAGATAATTCACAATATAGGAAAACCAAGGATCTTTAGAATTCACTTTCAACAATTGTTCATCTGGAAATGTCTTGGTTATGGGTATGTGTAAATCTTTTTCATCTACCCTCTCTAACCTAGACAAATGATATGCTACAACATTCTCAATTCCCGCCTTGTCTTTAATTTCGATATCAAATTCTTGTAGGAGTAAGATCCACCTAATCAATCTAGGTTTGGCATCTTTTTTCTCCATCAAATATTTAATAGAGGCGTGATCTGTCCAAACAACTACTTTCGATCCAACTAAATATTGCCTAAACTTTTCAAAAGCGAAAACAACAGCAAGCAATTCTTTTTCAGTAGTTGTGTAATTTAATTGGGCATCATTCATAGTCTTAGAAGCATAAAAGATTACAACGGGTTTATTGTCCACCCGCTGTCCCAACACAGCTCCTATAGAAAAATCCGATGCATCACACATGAGTTCAAACGGCTTAGTCCAATCTGGTGTTTGAACAACCGGCGCGGAAATCAATTTCTCCTTCAGCACATTGAACGCGTGTAAACATTTGTCATTAAAATAAAAAACAACATCTTTCTCGAGCAGCTCAGATAGAGGTTTGGCGATTTTATAAAAATCTTTTATGAACCGACGATAAAATCCGGCGTGTCCTAAGAAAATCCTTACCCCTTTTACCGAATTTGGTGGGGGCAATTTAGAAATTACTTCAATTTTAACCGGATCTACCTCCAAACCTTTGCTAGACACTTTATGTCCTAGCACTATCCCTTCACTTACCATCATATGCCATTTCTACCAGTTGAGGACCAAATGTGTGTCCTCACATCTCTGTAACACCTTATCCAAATTATAAAGGCATTCATAAAATGAAGCACTATAAACTGAAAAATCATCCATAACGACTTCAAGACAGCCTTCTACCATATCAGAAAAAATGGCGAGCATACAATGCTGAAAAGTCGCTGGTGCATTGCATAATCCAAAGGGCATGCGACGATACACAAAAGTTCCATAAGGACAAGTGAAGGTAGATTTCTCTTGGTCCTTAGGGTCAATTGAAATCTGATTATATCCCAAATACCCGTCCAGAAAACAGAAATGAGATCGGCCGGCTAAGCGCTCTAGAATTTGATCAATAAATGGGAGAGGAAAGTGATCCTTTAGCGTAGCAGCATTAAGACGTCGGTAATCAATACAAACTCACCACCCGGTTACCAAAAGGGTGGTGACAGGTTCGTTTAAAATATTTTGAGTGACAGTAATACCCCCCTTTTTAGGGACTACCTACGTGGGACTTACCCATGTCGAGAGTGAAATCGCATAGATGATACCTGCGGAGAGAAGCTTAATCACCTCTTTCTTCACCACCTCCATCATGCTCAGATTCAGTCGACGTTGCGGTTGGATTACCGACTTGGCTCCCTCCTCGAGCCGAATCTTATGCTGACACAAAGTAGGGGAAATCCCCTTGATATCTGCAACAGACCACCCAAATGCTCCCCGGTGGTTCTTCAGCACTATCAACAATTGGTCTTCCTCTTCCGCACTTAGATATGCAGAAATGATCACAGGTAACTTTTCTTCCTCAGCTAGAAAGGCATATTTAAGATGCGGTGGCAGTGGATTTAACTCTAACTCCAACGGGCTGATCAAGGATGATTGAAGCGGAGAAGGAAGTTCACCTAAATATTCATAATACCTCGCATAGAAGCATGGAAGCATCTGAAGCATCTTGGCGCACTCCTTGAGTGATTTGCTTCTCATCCAATCATGAGTGATGTTGACTAAACAAGCCTCCAATGGTAATTCCGGATATGCTTCAAAAACTGAATTTTCTATAGCATCATCCTCCGTAGAGGGAGGAATGTCCTCATTCTCATCATCCGGGAACCCGACAGCTTTGCAAAGGGATACTACTTTGGTCTGCTCCATGATGTCTACAGCCAACATCCCTTTGTCCACCTTGGTCATTACATGAGCCATATCAAGAAATGGCTTACCTAGACAAAGTGAAATGGTATTATCAAAATGTTTCACCATGTGGCATTGCTCCTTGGATTTAGGTGAAGTAGCGCTGGAAGGCATGACCATCTCAAATCGGTCATCGGCTATACCCAAGGTCAACCGACCTCTCCCCATCTCGAGTATCATATCGGCTATAGCTTGGAATGGTCTTCCGAGTAGTATCTCGTTACCTTGTTCATCTTGCATCTCCATAATGACAAAATCTGCAGGAAATACAAATCTATCCACTTTCACAAGCACATCTTCACAAATCCCATACAGTTTCACCACAAAGTTATCCGCCAATTGAATTTTCATGTTTCTTGGTCGTGACTCCTTTAATCCCAACTTCTTGAATGTAGAAAGGGGCATTAAATTGATGCTTTCTCCTGAGTCACATAATGCATCGCCAAATTTAACTTTCCCGATATAGCATGAAATGTTGAAACAACCCAGATCTTGCCTCTTTGGTGGCAATGTGCCCATGATGAAGGCACTCACTTGTTCCTTAAGGATAACTACTTCAGTGTCCGGAATTTTTCTTTTCTTGGTGATGATATCCTTCAGAAATTTCCCATAAGACGGAATTTGCTCAATAGCTTCCAATAGAGGGATGTTGACTGAAAGCTTTCTAAAACTGTCTAAGAACTTTTTGAATTGGGCGTCTACCTTCCTTGCCTTAGCACTGTTTGGATAAGGAACCGGGACAGCCTGTGCCCTTTGATGCGGTGGCACATAGGGTGTCTTTTTCTAAGGATCCTCCTCTGCAATATGATCTTCAGTAGCATCCACTGCTATGTCATCAACTGGTTCTGTGACCGGTACAGGCAGCTCCTCAGTGGCCTCAACTTCAATTTCAGCTTGGGGTTTGCTTGCTTCATCAGCCCTGGGATTTAACAATTTCTTGCCACTTCTTAGCAAGATGGCCTTCGCTTGTTAGTTTCCTCCTGGAACATTAGTATTTCCCGGGAAACCTGGATGGGCCGACTTCTTCAAACTGGCTATCTCCGCAGCCATTTGTGCCATAGATGTCTCTATTGTCCTCATTTGAGCCCCATGGCTCTGCAGTGTCTGCCCGAATTGGTTCATAAACTTCCCTTGTTGCTTTATTTGCTGGCCGAAAGTAGCCATGAGTTCTTGGTTTTGCTTTATTACTTGATTGAGCAGCTCTGTGCTCTTATCCTCCGCTACTGGCTGGGGTTTAGCATCCAGATCCTGCAAGAAGTTATTTGGATCCTTCCAGGAGAACTTCTTGTCTTTCCTCCATGAATAGTCGTTGTTCCTGTAGCCTTGCTGCTGCCTCATGAATTTCACTTGAGCCTCGTCCTCAGACTCAGTATCCTCCTTTGCAAGCAATTTCTTTGCGAGAAGATCCATCTTCTCATTCAGCTCCTTTTTTGCTTTAGATTCACCTACTACTCGAACCTGCTCCACGGCGCCTCTTTCGCCCCATGATTATTTCTTGGCCATGTTCTTTAAAATCTCCCAACATCTCGTGTTCATGTTATTCAAGAAGAATCCAGAACCGGATGAACCGAGGTTGCTTCTATCATGCTCAGAGAGAGCAAAATAGAAGATCTTGACTTGTGTCTCCTTATCAAGCCCGTGATGTGGGCACCGCCTGAGCATAATCTGAAACCTTTCCCAGGTCTCAGAATAGGTCTCTCCAGCTTGTTGGGTGAAGTTGTGGATCTTTCTGATCATGTCACTGGTCTTCTCGGGCGGAAAGAACCTCTCTAAGAAAACCTCCACCATGTGGTCCCAAGACTCCACGTATTCATTGTCCAAGTTGTATAACCATTCACGCGCATTTCCCACTAGAGAACTCGGGAAGAGCTTCAAGTATAGCACATCTTGTGGAAATCTGTCGATTTTTATCATATCACAATTCTCCACAAATTGACTTATGTGCGCGATGGGGTCTTCATTTTTGAGCCCATGGAAAGCATTCGACTTCACCAAGTTGATTAAAGCCGGATCAATCTTGTATGTCAGAATATTCACCGCTTGCTTCTTGATCGTCCCCTTGGAAGCAGATGAGGAAGAAGCCTTGATCTTTTCCCATATTATCTGTGGCTAGTCCATCTCTTCTTGTTCAGGTTCAGAAACTATATCCTCCAGCTGGTCTTTATTATACTCTTCCTCGTCTTCCGATCCCGGCAGTGGAACCTCTGGTGCATGCTGCGTGTAATCTGTACTACGCGTCTGCACCATGCACAGTACCTACAAATAGAGAAATTATATTTCAGTACAATGCTTTACGATTGCAAATATTTAGACAATGGATTATAAATTTTTGGAATGATAAAAAAAAATAAAAATGTGGCCTAGAGTGGCCGCTCGCAGCACTCGACGTGCCAAAAATTTTTCCGTATCCCCGGCAACGGCGCCAAAAACTTGACACAAATTTACCATGAGCAGAAATGCAAGTTAACGCGTCGAAGTAGTACATGCCATTGTGAGGCTCGAGTCGAACTCAGGGATACGTGAAATCATCAGAGACTCCTACTAACTACTCGGGATCAGCTAAGCCGATTAAATAGTTGAGAGTTGTTGTCAAAATTAAAAGAAAATAAAAATAAAACAAAACAATCAATCGATTAAATGTTGGTTTAATCAATTCAAAAGAAGATCTTTAGGGTTGCGGTTTCACCGTGGGTTTTCATTGTATTGAATTCTATATAGCTTCTCAATTTTATCTCTCTATCCGGGTAGTGGCCTAAAATCAGAGTTGCCCACTGTCGTGGTACAAATCACTACCTATGTCTAGGTCGGTTCCACAATCATAGTGACCTATACCCTAAACTAGGTGCATTAGAAACAATCTCTCGGTATCCACCATTAATCTTACACCACCTTGTTCAAGGGACTTGTCAATTAATGTAAATTCCGTCTCTTTTTAATCCTTAATTCTTCTTTCAAAGAAATTAAGGGCATTAGGTTATTATTATGGTGATCAAGCATAACAATATATTGGAGAAAACGACATTATACCACGGATTTAAGAGATAAAAGGATGAATTACTATTATAAAATCATCATAGAATGAATCCCCAGGCTACTCCCGGTCCTAAAGACAAAGGGGATTAGCCCTGCATGTTCATCTCAGAGTACAACATGGAGAATAAAAAGGGAAATATGAAGAAAAACGTGATTGAGTGGTAAAACCCCTGAACGGAGAAGGTCCAATCAGTCCTTGGCGTAGAATACGCGTTCTCCCGCCTTTCGGTGGTGGAAATCGTCTTCTTCAGTGTCCGGATCGGCTGGGGCGTGCTCTCGTGCTCCGTTCTTCTCTCCTTGCTCTCCGGGATGTGTGCAGCAACTAATGACCTTTTTTTCCATTCAAGGGCTCCGTCATTAGGTATAATCCCGCAATTAGGTCGTCAATTAATCATAGCCATCCGATCAAGATCAATCTGAAACAAACTCATATCTGACGGCATCGATACCATCGACGTGAGTCGATAGTATCGACCCTGCATTGTATCAGCTGGTCTTCTTTTCTTTCCTTTATCACGACTGATGCTAGCTCGATACCATCAACGAGAGCCGATGGTATCGACACTCTAAGGCGTTGGTTTTGTCCTTTTTCTGTCACTGTAGCTCCACTAGTCAATGGTATCGACAAATGTGTCGATAGTATCGACTCACTTCTCGCCAGCAACCTGATGGTATCTCGATACCATCGACATCCTTCTCATCCTTGCGGCTGACAACTTGTGGTCCGGTCGATGGTATCGACGACCGTCGATGGTATCGACGGCAGTATATACTTGTTTTTCCTGAAATTAACACACAAAACCACATAAATCCACACAAAATATATTCTTTTGATAATTAATACTCAAAAATGCTTAAATGAAGGGAATTTGACATAAAGAAGTAGCATAGACCAAAGTGAATGAATTATGCAACATTAACCATGAAAATGACTAATAAATGCATAAAACACATATCAAACAAGTCTATAAATGCGACTCAAAACCATCGCATCAATACTTCTCTTTATATCATCTATATAATTAATATATGCTAATATACTGAAATGCTTCATCAATACATCTTGCCTCCTCAGAATATCTATAGTATATACATATAGGGGTATAAGAATGAGTCATCATCACATTATACTATTCATAATTTCCATATGTAAATAATCATGTATTTTGTAGTGCATGTTACTAAAATAGGATGGAATTAAATGATCCATAAGTTTAGTTATTATCATGGTTAAGTTTGACGCTCAAGTTTGCTTATGTATTCATCTTATTATACCACTACTACTTATTTAGGTGCATATATATATATATATATATATATATATATATATATATATATATATATATATATATATATGGTCAGGATAGTGTACACTCGAGTGTACCGGAGGCACCGTACACCTCAGTCATTTTTAAAGATGTAGTAACTTTTTGAAAATTCTAAACCATTTATCTTCTTAAATATCTTAAAAACCTACAATATAATAAATTTTAGCTCATTTGGATACTTATAGGTCATGCATCTAAAGGAGGCAAGAATCATGCATTTCAAATTAGTTTTGTGCGTCGATTTTGTTGTCCTTGGATGAGTGACTTACACTCATCCAAATGAGCTCAAATTTTATATGTGGCCTATTATTATTGTAAC
The DNA here is from genome assembly GCA_963693085.1 of Alisma plantago-aquatica. Classification (NCBI taxonomy): domain Eukaryota; kingdom Viridiplantae; phylum Streptophyta; class Magnoliopsida; order Alismatales; family Alismataceae; genus Alisma; species Alisma plantago-aquatica. The sequence continues at coordinate 73,263,251 of OY856410.1, read as the reverse complement.
CATGAAGATCAATGGATTGGATTTTAGAAAGACAAGGTCTAGATAGGCAAACACCATTGAGGTGTACGGTGTAATCTATACACTCGAGTGTATTCTAGCCTGACTCTCTCTCTCTCTCTCTCTATATATATATATATATAAACTCTGTCTTAATGCTTAAATAGGTTTAAATACACAAGGAGTTCAACTTACCTACCATTGATACAAGGACAAAAAACACAGATATCACACTTTTCCAAAAATATTTACCGAAATAGCACCTTCCTCAAACTTATTTTCAGAACTAGCACACTTTTAGCCAAAAGCGTCACCTTAGTTGGCATTTATATAACGGTGACAGTAAAATGCCACATTGTTTGGTGTCTTCATTGAATTTACATAACCAATTGGCCATCATGGCATAAAGCACCACCTTTTTGTCATTTTATAGCTTGCAACCAACAGTGACAGGAAAGCACCACATTGTTTGGCATTTCTAGTAGATTCTCTCCGCCGACCGGGTGTCCTAATGTAACGGACCACTCGATGGGGCATTTTTCGTATTCATGGGTGCAAGAAACAAAACTGGTATGAAACATCTCATCTCCACTAATTCACACTATCAAAGGATGTACTTATGTAAAATGCTACTTTAGTTGGCACTTTCTGCTTGCTATTCCCTGAGACGATCTCCCCTCCTTTCTCTGTTATTGACATTTTAGCTGTTACAAATATTTAAATTTGTAATTAGTTTGGACACCTTACAGTCTTGAATTGTTGGCCAAATTGCTGCCAATCTGTCAACAAGATAGTGACATTTGGATGACATGTGTGCTGATGTTGTCTTCTACTATAATGGAGTGGCATGCTCCTGATAGATTACTATGACAATTTGGCACTCATTATCAACCACAACCCCAAGACCTCCATGTATATCACATGATTGATGGTAGAGGGCATAGAAACAATGATTGGTTGGTCCAATATAACACAGAGCTAAATACATGGAATTATAGACGTAATAGTATAGTTCAACTTCTTAGTCATTTGACTATTGGGCAGCTCTCTAGATGGTACCAACCTGAGTATCATGTTCAATGACCAGTTGATCCACATACTTTATATTATCCCCATGAATACATAGAGAATGTGTAAGTATATATATATATATATATATATATATATATATATATATATATATATATATATAATATCTTAAAGTAGAAATGGAATCAATGTTAATTAAGATACACTCTGATAGGTCCAAAATCATATGCAAATCCAAGAGACACTATAAGAAGTCATACAAGAGACACTAGTTGAGGACTGGTGGAGAGCACATGACACCATATATAGTGTGCAGAATGCATGGCTTCAACAGATGCCTAGCTACATGCATCCAAATCTGAGTATGGCTCCTCCTATGATGACATTAGTTGATGCCATTCCTATTACAGCTTCTACAACAACTGGACACTTTACACCACCAGGGAATTCTACTACACCTAGTTGTTCTACAACAACTGGACACTTTACACCACCAGGGCATTCTACTACACCAGGTTGCTCTATAAGAACAAGAGACTCCATGCCAATAGGAGATTCTACATCTATAAGAGAATTTTATGTTGGTACTCCTAAATTTCCAAGAATGTTCTACTCTTATCTGTCACCACCATATGGCCAGTTTGTAGTTCCTTCTACTTTATCATGGTCTGAACAAGGTTTCTATCCATCACATGTTTTTGACCAACATGAGGCTTTCTATTCATTTTCACCAAATGGACCTCCTTCCAGCTGACCGTAAGGCCTTCACACAACCATGTTAGGATCACCTCCACCATCTTGGAATATGCCTTCCACTGGACCTCTTATACCACCACTTCCTATGAGTAGGCCTACACGTGGAGCTCAACATACACACTTGAGTCCAATTCAAGATTCTCCAAACATAGAGCGACAATCTGATGACCAAACCTAAGGTCAAGGTAATCAACAAGGAAAGGTATTAATCTTTTAGATACTTTTATTTTTGTAATAATATAATATATTATTAACTAAGTGTTATAATTTGGCCAAATATTTCTCCTATTTTGATTGCAGGATTGAACTTGTTTGTTGCTGCATATGAAGGTGACTTGTTGTTTCCAAATATTTTAGATTTACTGTTGAATCATGTACCTTTCCTTGATTGCATTTTGACTAATGTTTCTTTATGGATGTTCTATGTTGGGTCATTCATTTAGTATAACAAACTTTGGACATAATTCTTCAATCTATATAATAATTTGTCAATTATAAATGAATTGCATGTAGTCATAGGTGGTGGTTACGTTGATTGGAGGAAGAACATACAATAAACACCATATGATTTTGTGTGTACTTCAAACATCTCACCCCACTTAAGATGACATTTTCCATTTAGAAGCATCACATTGTAAACGCTAGTCCGTTCACACTTTATTTGTCTTACTCAGCCAAAGATGCCTATCTTTGTGGCGTTTCAGCTAGAGCGCCAAGTCGTTTGGCATTTTTGGTCCCAACACTAGAGACAAGCCAACTTATGTGGCACTTTAGTATGAAAGTGTGCTAGTTCGGGAAATAAGTTGGCAAAGGTGTAATATTTTAGCAGAAGTGCTATTTGGATTTTTTTCCCTTGATCCAATTGGTCCTCAATGACCAGTCTACAGTTCTAGGTCAGAACTTTGTCAAGTAGATGACTCTTTGCCTTAGTCTTTAGCTGTGATTTGTGTGATTTATCTCTCTGGGATCATGGTCATAGGAATGGAGGTTCTTCTCCAGTAGGTACTTGATGGCAGTTTAGAGTTTCTAGGGAAAGGATCTGGAGATACTCTCCATTACTAGTTAGGTTTTGATCCGAAGGGCGATGCATACATCCCAATATCCAGGGAATTGCCTCCAACGGACCTTGTTTACTAGTGATATTGGATCTACTCCAATCACTGTCTTTGGTTCTATGATGGATTGGCTTCATGTTTAAAAAATATGATTTTCATGGAAGTTTTCTAGAAAAGGGTTCTCTCTAGGAAGAAATAAACCACAATGATGAGTCTAATATATTGCAGATCGCTACTAGTCGAGGTAGATGGTGATCATGGCAAGGGAATTATAAGGGATGATCTTGGCGAGCATTCTGTGTTGCATATTAGAAATGCAGGTGGTGAGGAGTTAGGGTTGTCATATGCCAATCCCTTAGCACTGCTGTGGTTGATTGTAAGAGAGGAGGTTTAGAGCCAAGGATTATGGTGGTAAGAGCCCATGGTGTTGTTGTGATAACCACTATCAAACAATAACAATCATCACATAAAACCACACAGAAACAACCATTAACTATGAATTACCAAAAATCACTAAAAATTAAAACCATTTCCCCACAAAGATCCACTGCCAGAAACTTTTCACAAAAAGGCCGAAGTCCATGTTTACATATGCATCATTTTCAGCTCATACATACATCATTCCTTCATATAGAAAGGATATGAGACCTTAGTTTCTCTACCAAAAATGTAAACTAAAGCAACATCGTACATAAAGGCATTCCTAGTCAAAATCTTAGATCGATCGTAAAACCAGATAAGGAAACTATCTCCCAAGGACCTGAGAGTACAGATAGGACTTTATTCTACTAAACACATAACAACACCCTCAACATGAGCTGGTACTGCTGTTCCTGCTGCTGCCCGTTCTCTGCTACATGATCACTACCTTCTGGAGCACGTCCACCTAAAAATTTGTGGAACCCACTGGGTGAGACAACAAGTCTCAGTGAGAGATATAACTCTCCACCAACAATATTATTATCATAGGTATATTGTTATTTAAACAGAAGGTGAACTTAGCAAATAGTATCTTAAGTGAACAGTCCAGATAACCATGAATGAAAAATAGATCGAGTAATTTCTTTTAAAAGGAATATGAAGAACATGTATAACTATTATAAACTAAATAGTATAAAAGCAAAGCAAGGCTTCAACTAATGTTTCTATATTTGATCCTTAAACAAATATACTATACAACTGATTACATTTTCAATCAATCTTATGCCCTGTGGAGATGGGAATATACCTTCCATCTCCAACTAAACACTACTACACCTCATCAGTTCTAAAAAGGTCTATGGAAGATCCAGAATCCATGACATCACCTTCCTCGGTCAGTATGAGAGTGGCAATGGCTTATGAGTCAACCTGCATTTTAGCTAGCCTGGTGCGTAGAGGCTCTTCACTATAGAGATACAATGCATAACATGTTCTCTGTTCATGATATGACCTTCTTCCATCATTCCTGCTTTGTATATATTGAGTCATGGCCTGCAGCCATACTCTTCCTTGGTGCTAGAGCTATGGTCTTGGCCGCACTCTTTCCTAGAATTAGGATATAGATTGTACTTCACATATTCAACAATATGCCCTTCGAGTTAAACTCATTTCACCATTTAGAAAGTTCTGACACCAAATGGATCTATGGCCATGGAAATTACTTTCTTAGTTCCACTTGATTAATTAGACTAATTAAAATGCCTTTTAGCATCAATCAATTTACAACACACAATCCATAAACAAATTCTACAAAAGAAAAGCGCATAACTTATTACCAGAACATATAGGAACATACAGAGTGTACTCTCTTCACTTTATTATTTGATACTTATAATTCATCACATGCCCATCACCAGGACCACATACCTTGAGGTAACAACCTCTCATCTCATCATAGGAGAGATTATCCTTTCACATAAGACAATAGACCATCATCAGGTCATACACCCATTTATTTCTTTCCTTGTGATATCATAACACATGTGCCTCACAAGGCTATCATCATCACATAATGTTATGGATTATCACTTCCTTATATCAGTTCTAGAGGATATTACCTCCATTAGGTATTACATCTTTATTAGGTCATAAGACCCATTACATCACACATGGTGATTCATCATCATCTCATCATGCCTTATTAAACATATGAGTATTACTCATGTTACATCATTTATACCAACTTGTCATAACATCATGTAGTCATTACCTTTAGAAAGAAGGTATATTAAAATACCTTTAAACACCTTTGGTTAAGATAAACACGGTATCATGTGATCTCTAATCAAAATTAGGCCTCATACTATTTACACTTGATTTGGGTATTGAACCTTTAGTTCATTATTGAACAACATTACCTTTACCAGACAACAAGTATCATTAGGTCATTAGACCCATACATATCATGTTGTAGTGTAATTATTCCATATGGCTAAAAAAGCCTTACATGATCTGTTTTAGGTTATTACATCATAGCTCATCTCAAGCTATACTCATCCTTTTCATGATTAGGGTTTCATGACAACATAATGTCACATAGAGAATCATTCAACTTCCACCTTCCCTTAGTTAGGGTTTGGATTTCCTCTTAATGTCAATTAGGATTTCCAAGTTCATGATTATCAATTACACCTCAATTATGATCATAAAGTTATAATATTTCTATAAGTATTCGAGCATACTTAATATTTTCATTACTCATCATCAATTGACTATCAACATGAGGTATTACCTTTCCCATATGAGGTATACATGTTTCCCTCTCATCTTTATTAGACTATTGATCTCCAAATACTCATCACATTAGTTGATCTTACTCTAGGGTTTACCATTTTCATACTTATTGAATTGCATTCATCCCATTACCTCATAGTGTATCAATTAGTTATATCCAAGTGTAAAAATTTACACTCATCAAAGTGTATCGGTTCATGTCCATCAAGGTGTATCAGCCTAGGTGTATCGGCCTTCATGTTACACCTTGTGTCGGCCTACACACATATGATTGTGTTAGCCTTAGCATCTTTACTTATATCAGCCAAGACACATCAAACCTTGTATCAGTTTAGACACATATAATTGTGTCAGCCTAGGTACGTCGAAGTATTAATTGTGAAGTGTTTGAGAAGATATATTGGTTATGGTGCATTATAGGGTATCAATCTCTCTATCACCTTGTGCATTAGACACACTACTTCATTGTCTATCAGCCACTCAACTAACTAGGGTATCGATCATACTATAAATTAGGGTATCGACCTACCCATCAACTAGGGTATCAGTCTCACCATCCCTTAGGGTATCATCCTACCCATCATATAGGGTATCAAACTCACCATCCCTTAGGGTATCGGCCTACCCGTCATCTAGGGTATCAACCTTTAGGGTTTGAGTTGTATCGGTTTAGGGTTAGCTATATTGGCCACCACACTCAACCAATTAAACATGATTCATACAATTCCTTAAGTAGTCATCTCTAGATTATTACAAGCTAATATAATTAGAGGCATATCGGTTTATAGAGTCTAGAATATTGGCCTATTTCCCTCTTGGTCATATTGGATTAGCAACATGTTGTTTAGAACATCTCAAGTCATGATGACCATCCATATTATGGGGCAAACATAGGTGTTCACTTGGATATCTTATAGATATCATCCTGCCATATTTTTAAAATTTAGATTGAAGATAAAACACTTAAGAGAACAATAATCCTACTCAAGAAATCCACCCAAAAGAATAGGTGTTCATATGTACCGATTTCCATACTTATACCCTTGTATCAGGTTAGGGTTTCCCACAAACCAATATCTATTTGTGCATATCAGTTTTATCATCTTCAAGCTCAAGCTCTTCATCCATAACTACTATTGTTCATGGAAAATAGTCCTATATATGCATAAGAACTCATAGAACTATCATTCAAACAAGAAATTTGAAATAGAAAAGGAATCACCAAGTATTGCATGATAGAAGGTGAATAATACTAAAATTGGGTTCAAGTTATATAACCCACCGGAAGATCACCACTAGATCTCCAAGATTCCAAGCTCTACATTTACAAGGTTGAATATGACTTATAAAAGTCCAAGACTTTGACCACAACACCTCTACATGGAAGGAAGACACCATAGTAAAGAACTAGGTGAAGAAGGAAAGAAAGAAATCATGGCCCGAGAAGCATAATCTTTCCAAGGTAGGAGACGACCATGGCTTCACCTTGGGCAAGTAGCTCAGCCTTCCTCTTTCTCCTTGATCACCTAGGATCATCCTCCAAGAAAGGGAAGGTAAAGGGATCGAAAGGTTTACTAGGAGGTGAAAAGAGAGGGATATATAGTTGGGGCTCATGAAAGAGAGTGCATGCGAGGTGTCATCACCATATGCACATGGGTGACACATGTGTTCATGCATGGTGAATATTTTCAACATGTGTAGATTGACATGTAAGGCTCTTGTGGATAACCCAAGGGTGAGATATCAGCCATTGGATAGCTTCCTTGGCAAGATATCACAACTCGACATCACTCAGTGTACAAACTGATACCATTTTTCCAAGGAAGTCCTAAACTGATAGACCTCACCTTCTTGAGATGTTTATCCAAATATGGATGACTCCAAGGAGTTTCCAAACCGATAGGGGACTCCCTCCATGTATTCTAAATCAACAGGCACCCCCATATGACCTTCACAACTCGATACAACTTTATCTAGGGTTCAAGGTACTCCACATTCTATGATTCTAACATCATCAAGAGTGTCATCACTCAACCAAGACTCAAACAAGGTGCCCTGTCATTTATCTCTCTTCTAGATGATATCAAGAGAGAGTAGGAACTTTTTTTAGCTCTGTGTAGGTTAGTAGACCTTCTTCAATGTTAACTCATGGTGAAATCTGTTTGTCCTCCTGCTAATGCATACAGTTGCTGAATCATGACCTCCCAGTTGTAACATGTAGTTGTCGGTAACCTGTTTTAGCAGGTGGGATCATCACCTTAGTCCCACTATATTGTACTAAGCTATAGTGTTGTATGTAAATTCAGAGCTGTTGTTGTTATACACTATATATGTGTTAGTCTGTCATGTTATTATATGAATCTGAAACACTTGTGCGTGCTGTACTTTATGTATTGTATTTGTATCATGCTTCCCTTCATTGTGGTTGTATCATGAATTTTTATGAATTGTGTGTGAAAATCATCAATACATGAATGTTTCTACATGTGTCTAAATGTGAAAAAGATGAAATAAATGGAACTGCAGGTTGCTACTAGTTTCTACATGCGTGTGATGAAAAAAATATATGAATTAAATGTTCTTATACATGAGTGTGAATCACATATATATAATATTGTCCATCATGTTAATTTTGCAGGTTTGTGGCCTGTTGTTGGCTGATATCAATGGATGTCATAAAACCTGCAGTTCATAACTGAACTGCAAGTTTCTCATCCTACGACCAGCCACAGCAGGTCTGCAGACTGACAGAAGAAAAAAAAATATCGGCGTCAGTTATTTGAACAAAACTGACGATATATGGTTACAATGTCGGTTTCCATACTAGTAACCGACGTCGATTTCCCTAATGAGGCTAGACACCACAGCCGTGCTGGCTAGCACGGCCGTGGCAGTAGACCAGACATAAAACAGGTGTTGGCTATTTGCATAAAATTGAAGACATATGGTAACAGTGTCGGTTGCCCTACTAGTAACCGATGTCGATTTCCCTATAAGCCAGACACCAAGGCCGTGCTGGTCAGCACGGCTGTGGCAGTGGGTGAGATGGCATCAGTTATCACTAATAAACTGACGCCGATAATGCCCCATATGGCGCCCTTTCTGTGGCCCGAAGGTATACATCGTCGGTTTCGAAGCTAATAACCGACACCTATACCCCCTGCTGGCGCATTTTCGGTGGCGCGCGAATGGTTTTGGCATCAGTTTGAGAACCGACGTGTAACGGTTGGGCTTTTAGCGGTGCCCACATAGGTGTCGCTTAGAAACCGACACTAAAGGCCTTAAATAACTGACACTAAAGGCCGGTTATGCACTAGTATTGTACATTCTAATCCAATGTCTAGTCTCTCTAAGTCCTCAAATTCATACCTTGAGAGAGGTTTGGGTTGGTGGAGGGAAATTAGAGCGCTAATTATATTACATGATATTGAATAAAGATCCATGCATGCTACAGTCTCCTTATTCATTCAAAAAAGGTGGATATATGATTCTCCTTGGAGCAATCCAAGAGAGATTAATACCATGTTCTAGAATTATGAGTTCAAAGACGGCTGAATGAATATATTTTATGTCATCATTCATCATGTGATTGATGTATTCTTAGGGCACCATATTCATTTGTTTGAATTTATATTTTAAAAGATAAGCTTTGGAATTTTAGATACTTTAGGAGATATAAACCAACCAACATTTCTCATTTGAATGTCATGCTTAACTAGAATTGCTTGATGTTGAATTGCTTTAGCTCTCATTGGATTTGACCATGTGCTAAACTATGTTTGATATTTATTATATCCGGTGTGCACTTTTTGTCTATGTTTGTTGTTTGATCTATTATTCTTTATTGATTACCTTCTATCTTATATTAAGTTGATGAAACCTTAAATATAGATAATAAAACCCTTCAATTATCATTGTGTATTTCTCTACATGATTTCAAGTGGTGTATCTTTAAACATAATATCACACTTCATGATTTGAAGTGGCTATATCATTGGATACTCATATCACTCTTCATGATTTGAAGTGGCTATATCTTTGAAAACCATACAATACTTAATGATTTGAATTTGATATATCATTGGATACTCTTATTGTGCTTCATGATTTGAAATGGCTATGTTTTGGATTCTTGTATTGTGCTTCATGATTTGAGGTGGCTAAGTCTCTAGACACGTAGTCATAATAAAAGAAGTCATGATGTAATGAAAAATTTTCTATACCGAGTGTTTTATAAAAATTAAGTGTTTGCACTCTTTATAAATTCATACCATGCACACATTACTTTTTAGTAAAATAACTATATTTGTTAACCACCACCATACCACTATGTTTGCAATCACCACATATTTCTTTAATTATTTTAGGTTATAGTAGGTGAAAAAAAGAATTTCCAAGATCTTTCTTCTACTCTATCTAATGATGCTTGATTTTATGATGAATTCGTCACACCAAACCAACTTCATGAGGGATCATCTTGATGAAAAGGGATGTTGAGATTAGTTGTAGTTTGCAAGGTTAGTTTCTCTTGTACCTTTCTTTTCATGTTGCCTTTGCACCAAAGCTTGTAAACCTTGAAGGTTCATTCTATTAATGAAAATGAAGTTTTGTTTAATTGTTGCATATATTTTGGTTTTGATCTGGGCTATGTTGGACTGGGTTCATTGAATGTCCTTAATTATGCCTATCAATGTAGTGTAACTGAGATTTGGATAATTATTGTGTGCATTTCATATCGAATTTTGTGCATTCTCACACACAAATTCAGTTCATTTTGTCTTCCATTTAGCCTCTATTAATATTTATCTTGCCACATTTTAGTTATTTTGCTTATCGCATGATGTTGATTGCAAACATGCATTGAAAAGGTCAGTTTGGAGATAGCCTAACTCAAATCCAACCCCAATGGGACTTCTCCACAATATTGCAGCTGATGCAGAGTTATGCCTGAAGAAACAACATTGCACACGGCGTGTCTTACTTAAGACATGACGTGTCCCTTCACAGATAACTTCATAGAATGATGAACATGTCATGTGGTGTAACTCACATGACGTGTGTGTTTCTAGCAGCCTTAATCCCAAGATGAAGAAGACGTGACACGATGTGTTTCCCCTGAGAACACGGCGTGTCCTCAGGACCTGAAGGCCGACTACATCTTGTTGCCAATGCACACAGTGTGTGTTTATTCAAATACACCGTGTGCCTTACGCCTGAATCGACTCCATAAGGTTATCACACGCCGTATCTTTATTTGACACATTGTGTACTTCACTGCAGTAGCACTATCCAGTGGGATTTCACGTTGGGACATGGCGTGCCTTCCAAAAGACATGGCATGTCATTATCAGTTTCTGCAAAAATGAAAACGACAGCCCCTCATTTTTAAAGATGAATGCAACTCAATAGGTGGTTATAACTCGTCATTTTGAAAGTTTCTTTCATCCAAGAGAAGTTCCAGAGTTAAAGAGGGTGTTTTTGGGGTGGAAGAAGGTGATTTCTTGCCAAAGAACCTCTGTTCTACCTTATTTCTTCTCCATTTCTTCTCCGGAGGTGCAGCAGAGCTACTTCTCTCACTCAAGCTTTCTGGAAGGGAAGATTGTCCGAGTTGAAGTAGCTCTAAGGGTGGAATTTCATCCTATAGCTAGAGTTTTACTCCCCTTTGGCTACATCTTTGATTCCTCTACCTTTTTCTTTTCTTAATCATGCAAAACTCTGAAATTTTTGCATTGTATCTGCACATCTTCATTATGGACGAGTAGAACTCTTTTCTTGGGCATGGGAGAGTAACTCCCATGCCATTGTTCATGTGAACTTGAAATTTATGTTTACTACTAGTTACCTTGCTATTTCCATGGATGTCTATGGTGCTTCTTGCTTGTATGTTTGGCTGGCCACCTCTTGTACATGTTTTATGCTCACTTTGTGCTTCGGGAGAATATATGAGGGAGTAAGGAGTAGAATCTATGGAAATATTCTCTTGACCACGGGAGTGGCTAGGGAATGTTGAGGGTTTAGATTGTGTTCGAGACTTAGTATAGATGCGGAAGCATTATGTGACATTGAGAACCATCTCATGACATTGGGAAATGCATGATGATGACAATCTCCTTGCTTGTTAACAATGGTCTTTATTTCGTTTGTTCATATGATATGATGGTATGGTGGTGAAATCTAATGCCCAAGCTCTTAATCGTTTAATCAAACCCTTTTACTTTAAGCCCTTTGCTTTTTTATTTCTTTTTAAGTATATAAAAAATCCAACCTTTTTTAACCCGATTTAGATTAATGAAAGTTAACAAATTTGTGCCTAACTAGCCTAGCTCCTTGTGTTCGACACTCGACTACATTAACCCCGTACACTTGCGAGTAATTAGTGAGTTGAGACTTCTCTTTCTAAAACTCCCAACAAGGTTTTGGCACCATTGTCGGGGAGCTATGATAATTTCTAGTTAGAGTAAAAATGTTAACAAGTAATTGAGACTAAGTCATCATTTTCATATTTGATATTGTGATACCTCTTAGTTTTTGTGAGTCTTACTCTTTTTTTCTTTTCAGGTTGCATGCATCATTCTAAGAGAGGCCTACAAACATCCATCTTTCTAGACCCAGAGATAGAACAAACTTTCAGCAACTAGAGACGAGCAAGGAGGGGTGAGAACTCTTCAACCTTGGAGGGATCACAACCTTCGTCACCACATTCCACACATTCTTTGCCTTCACCCCGTCTTCCTCAAGAGTCGGAGATGGAGGATAACCATCCACTCAAAGAATTTGTTGCATCGTTTGCCATTAATATTTGTGGAGCCATAGATCATCCTACGATAGAGACCAACAACTTCTCCATCAATCCTACAATCATGCAGATGATCCAACAGAATTAATTTGGGGGAACGCCAATGGAGGATCCAAACCTCCACATTACTGAATTTCTATAGTACCTGAACACATTTAAGATTAATGGTGTTCTAGATAAAGGAGTACGCCTACTCCTATTCACATTCACTCTGTGAGACCGAGCCAAGGTGTGGCTCTCCTCATTGCATCCACGTTCTATCAAGAGTTGGAATGATATGCTAAATGCTTTCCTAGCAAAGTACTTCCCTCATAGAAAAATAGCCCAGCTAAGGAATCAAATCACAAACTTCAAGAAACAAGAAGGTGAGACGCTTTATGAGACTTGGGAGAGCTCCAAAGACCTCCAACACCTATGTCTGCACCATGGTCTGACGAACTGGTTGCTTCTACAAACCTTCTACAATGGGTTATTCTACAACACTCGTATGACCATTGATGCCGCTGAAAATGGAGCCTTGATGAATAAGTCATATAGTCAAGCCTTTGATATCATTGAAGATACAGTGCTCAATCAAAGCCAGTTGTGTTCTAAAAGAACTAGCCAGCCCCATTCTTCCACTAGCCCAAGTGAGAAGTCCAATGGGAAGCATACCATTGACGCCATGGACTTGATCTCTGCCAAACTTGATGCCTTGACTCAGAAATTTGAAAGGTTGACTACCCATTCAATTCAAGTAGTTGAGCAAGTATGTGAAGCTTATGGAACATCCCGACACAACGTTGCTTCTTGTTTTGCACCACAAATGAATGCCAATGAAGCACTTGAATAAGTCAATGTAGGGGGGATTTCAATAATAGACATGTCTACAATCCATTTTTTGAAACATATAACCCAGGATGGAGAGACCATCCAAATTTCTCTTATAAGAACAATAATTTGCAAAACCAGAAGCAAGGTCAAGATCAAGGTCAACAAACTATGAGAAACCGTCAACCGATGAATACCAGCTGCCAACAGCCACCGAGGTACGATTCTAGCAACAACAAAAACTTCAATCAATTTCAGCAAGTGACTCCTCCCCCCACAGAAATCAAGTTTGGAAAGCCTCCTTGAAACCTTTGCCACCACACACATTTAGCAAAATGATGAATTTTGGGCACATGGAAACTTGTTGAAAGATGTTATCACGTAACTCTCTTTAAAATTTGATGGAATTGTCACTCACACCAAAATGTTGGAGAATCAGATAGCTCAGCAAGCATTAGCCAACCAAGGAACATCTTCAGGTGCCTTGCCCAGTCAACCCGTTATGAATCTGAAGCAGACTTGTAAATCTATAACCTTGAGGAGTGGAGCAGTCATAGGAAAATCTTCACCACCATCTAAGAGGAAATCTGGAGAGATTGTTGGCACTACTGTTAAAGATATTGTTGAATCTCAAAAGAAGAAAGCTACTGGAAATTCACAGCACAGTGATTCTTCTAACAAGCTGAACGCCCCTTTTCCCAACAGGTTTGCTAGCACAAAAGATGATGTGAAGTTCAAAAAATTTATAGATAATATAAACAAGTTATATGTAAACCTGCCCCTAGTCTAAGTCATAGCTGAAATGCCCTCCTACGTCAAGTTCTTAAAGGATATCTTTACAAAGAAGAGGAGATATGGATAGGTAGAAACTATTATGCTTTTTGAAAGGCTAAGCTCCATCATCCAGAACCGTATGCTTGAGAAACTAGATGATCAAGGTTATTTTACTCTCCCTTGTAAGATAGGAGACTCTACTTTTGATAAAGGCCTTGTAGACCTTGGAGCTAGCATCAGTTTGATTCCCACTTCTTTATGGGAAAAGTTAGACTTGGGAGATTTAAATCCAACATCTATGACAATTCAGTTAGCTGACCTCTCTATTAAGCATCCAAGAGGAGTGATTGAGGATGTCCCAGTTCAGATAGGAAAGTTCTTTATCCCATGTGATTTTGTGGTGTTAGACATGCATGAAGACCCAACCAACCCGGTTCTTTTTGGAAGACCCTTCTTGCGCACTACAGGTTGTTTAGTTGATGTTAGAGAGGGAAAACTCACCATCTGGGTGGGAGAAGAAAAACTAGTGTTTTCAGTCTATGATGCAATGAAGGCACCCAACTTGAAAGAGTATCTTTGTCTTGTTGACACCATTGACACATTACTTGAGGAAGAAAAGAATTCTGTTGATACTGCTTTAGGTGATCTTGATGAAGATGATGTTAATGCTACTAACAATGATGAAAGTCCTGAAGCTTTGAAGATTCCACCAAGCAAAGAAGACTCAAAGAAGATTGAAGGGAGCAACACCACATCCCCAAGAAAATAGGTAGAACTAAAACCCCTCCCACCGGGTTTAAGGTATGCTTTCTTAGGCCCAAACTCTTCTTCTCCTGTCATTATAAATGCTAAATTGAAAAATGATCAAGAAGTAAAACTTTTGAATGAACTTAGAAGCCACAAAGATGTGATCGGTTATCTATTGATAACCTCAAAGAAATTAACCCATCCATTTGCATGCATAGGATAGCTTTAAAGAGAATGTCAAACCATGTATAGACCCCCCAAGGAGACTAAACTAGAACATGATGGAAGTTGTAAAGAAGGAAATCTTAAAACTTAAAGATGCTGAAATTATTCATCCAATAAATGATAATCCTTGGGTAAGTCCTATATATGTTGTACCTAAGAATGGAGGAACAACTGTGATTAAAGGAGAAAATAATGAATTAATTCAAACAAGAATCGTCACAGAAAATGGCGAATGTGTATTGATTATAGAAAACTCAATAAAGCCGCGAGAAAAGACCATTTTCCCTTGCCCTTTATTGATTTGATGCTAGAAAGACTTGCCCACCACCCATATTTTTACTACCTAGATGGGTATAGTGGGTTCTTTCAGATTTCCATCTACCCACCCATTCAAGAAAAAACCACATGTACTTGCACCTATGGAACTTATGCATATAGGTGGATTCCCTTTGGGCTTTGCAATGCTCATGCCACTTTTCAAAGGTGTATGATGGCCATTTTTTCTGATTACATTAAAAAGATTATGGAAATATTCATAGATGATTTTAGTGTCTATGGTAATTCATTTGATGATTGTTTGTTAAATCTAACTAAGGTTTTGCAGAGATGTCAACAAGTCAATCTTGTGTTGAATTGGGAGAAATGTCACTTCATGGTGCATACGGGAGTCATTCAAGGCCATGTCATTTCTAATAAAGGGATTGAAGTGGATAAAGCTAAGGTGGAGGCTATTGAAAAGATGGTTGTCCCAACCAATGTAAAGGAAATTCACAACTTTCTAAGCCATGCAGGATTCTACAGGAGATTTATTAAGGACTTCTCAAAGATTGCAAAACCCCTATGCTCCTTATTAGCAAAAGATGCCAAGTTTGAATTCAATGATGATTGCCAAATAGCTTTCCAGAGGTTAAAGGATGCCCTAAATTTAGCTCCTATTATCCAACCACCAGATTTGAGTGCTCCTTTTGAAGTGATGTGTGATGCTAGTGACTACGCCATAGGAGTAGTCTTGGGACAAAGAAAAGATAATAAACTCCATGCCATACACTATGCAATTAAGACCCTTGATGATGCAAAGATCAAATATGCTACTATAGAGAAGGAGATGCTTGCCATTGTTTATGCATTTGATAAATTTAGATAGTATCTAGTGGATTCCAAGGTCATCGTGTATACAGATCATGTTGCAATGAAGTACCTTATGAGAAAGAAAGATGCTAAACCCCATCTCATCCACTGGATATTGTTACTATAGGAGTTTGACTTAGAAATCAAAGACAAGAAAGGAACATAGAATAGTGTAGCTTACCATCTTTCGTGTCTCCCTACAAGCATTGATGACAAAGTACCCATTGATGACAAGTTGCCCATTGAGAAGTTATATGCAGTGAATTCTCTTGCCTTGTCGTGGTTTACTGGTTTTGCAAACTACCTTGCCACTAGTTATCTTCCACCTAATTTCACCTACCAGCAGAAAAAGAAGTTCCTTCATGATGTTAAATTCTATTATTGGGATGACCCTCTATTGTTCAAGCAATGCACAGATGGACTCATTAGGAGATGTATCTCAAATGAGGAAATTGCTAATGTGATTTCAGATTGTCATTCCTCTCCCTACGACAGACACTTTGGGGCAGACAAAACAACTACCAAAATCCTATAGTCTGGTTTCTATTGGCCAAGTCTACTCCGTGATGTGCACATTTTTGTCAAGGCTTGTGACAATTTCCAAACAGCTGGGGGAATTTCATATAGGGATGAAATGTCATTGAACTCAATTCTAGAAATAGAAGTTTTTGATGTGTGGGGCATAGATTACATGGTCCCTTCCCCATCCTAATTCATCTACAAGTTCATCTTAGTAGCTTGTGATTATGTTTCCAAATGGGTAGTGGCAATCCCCACTCAAGTTCCAGATGTGAAATCAGTCATTAAACTGTTTCAGAAGATCATCTTCCCTAGATTTGGAGTTCTAAGAGAAATTATTTCAGATGGTGGCAACCATTTTAATGAGAGAAACTTCAACAACCTACTTATAAAATATGGAGTGAAGCATAAGGTGTCCACACCTTATCATCCTTAAACATCAGGCCAAGTGGAGATTTCAAACAGGCAATTGAAGGCTATTCTAGAGAAAACTATCTCCAGTATAAGAAAGGATTGGGTACTAAAGTTAGACAATGCACTATGGGCGTACAAGATAGCTTTTAAGACTCTCATTGGAACAACTCCTTTCAAATGTGTCTACGGTAAATCATGTAATTTACCCTAGAGTTGGAGCACAAAGCACTACGGGCAATCAAATTCCTGAACTATGACCTTAAGAAGGCAGGAGAGAAGAGATTGTTGCAACTCTAAGAGATAGAAGAGCTAAGAATGTATGCATATGAAAATGC
Source organism: Alisma plantago-aquatica (assembly GCA_963693085.1). NCBI lineage: Eukaryota > Viridiplantae > Streptophyta > Magnoliopsida > Alismatales > Alismataceae > Alisma > Alisma plantago-aquatica. The sequence continues at coordinate 73,245,951 of OY856410.1, read as the reverse complement.
CAAAATCTACAAAGAAAAGACCAAGAGATGGCATGATAAGAGAATCAAGGTTAAGGACTTCAAAGAAGGAGACCAAGTTCTACTTTTCAACTCCAAACTCAGATTCTTTCTAGGAAAATTGAGATCCAAGTGGCCCATTCTTAGTGTTACACGTCTTTCCATATGGGACTGTGGAGCTGCAAGGGAAACAATCATCCTTCAAGGTCAATGGACAACGCTGCAAGTTGTACACCTCAGGGGAAGAAGTTGACAAGGGAGCCTCTTGCTCCCTCCAAGATGCTTGACTGACTGATTGAAGAGTCTTACTACAGACTATAAATGGAGGAACTTGTGGGAGTTGACCCCACATTAGGATAGATTTCTTTTTATAGTTTGAGTCAAGAAAAATCTTTAATTTCCCAAAATAAACTTGTCATGGATGAATGTAATAACGTAGACACTTATATTTGCATCTCACCACTTCTGTAGGTGCTGATAAGAAATGGAATTTTATAGAAATTCCAAAAGACACAAAATGTCTTTATCTGACACGCCGTGTCAGCACTCACAGAACACACAACTAGAGTAGTTTCTCTTTAACACATGACATGTCTCAAAATGATACATTGTGTTGTTATCAGGCAGACCATACGAAGTTCTCCTCTAGAAATGAACATGACGTGTACTTTATATACAAGATCGAGCAAGAATTATCTGGTATTGAACATGCCATGTCTTTATTTGTACACGGCGTGTCGTTATCAGTAAGAGTTATATACATCGGCTTATATATTCGTACACGACGTGTGCCAAAAATCACATGACGTGTCTTAGACAACACAAGTTTGCTAAGAAGATAGTGGGCAGCCTTTGCAATCAAACACGGAGTGTCCTCTAAATGACACAACATGTTCTTTGACGGGAAAGGGAGTTTTAAACCTAATTTCCAAGCCGCCCCTCTCTCTCACCCTCATTCGAGCTGTGTGAAAAGCTGTGTAAGGAGCACCTCTGCCGTGTGACCAGCCGTATGACCAATCGTGTGCAATCCACCACTGGTGGCCTCTGACTTTGATCCGATGTCGTTGTTGCCTCCAACCTCGTGAGGACGTGAAGTTGCCTTCTCCGTCTCCCCGCTCTCTCTAGCCCTCTCTCTCACTGCTGGAGGTCGACTTTGAGCCGCCACTGGCTGCCTCTGACTTCTAGCTGCTGCCTTGCCTTATCCCGACACAAGGTTCTCACCGAGTTGCTCACATCCCCATCTCTACCAACCTACTTGTCCATCCTCTCTCAGATACATGGCGTGAGATCTGTGCAACCTGTCATGTTATGCTGCTACGACCTCTCTTCAGCTCTAGGTACATGACGTGTCTTAGAAAAGACACAACATGTCTATGCCCTATTCGACCACCCTATTGTAGAAGAACATGTTGCGTCCCAGCAATGACACTTCATGTGCAAGGACATATCTTGCATACACACTAAAAAAGTCATAACAACAAGGTCTTGAACATGAGTTTCTGGCATTAAGAAAAAAGGGTTGAAATGAGCAAAATGGTTGAAAACAACAAAGAATTTGAAAAGGAAGAACATGTTGATAAGAATAAGGAGGAAAATAAGAATTTGGAGTCTTAGAAGGGAAAATGTGAGAAAAGAGATAGAGAACCATAAGAGGAAAATATGAAGGAACTGCTAGTAAATCTCCTAGCAATATAAATCGCAAAGAGAAAAGGAAAGTGTTTATGGATGCTACGACTAACTCGGTAGTACACATATAATCTCTAGTACATGGTGGATTCCATATTAATAACATTACTCCAAAACCTACCATTATTACTGGTTTTCTTATGTTGAAGCTTATAGGTATCTTTTATGAGGATGAGAGAGAAGCTCAGGATAAGCAATATTCTTGGTTAGTGTCTATGGAGAACACCTTTATGGTCGTTACATGCAGTGAACAAGACAAGGTCACATTTTCCACCTACCAACTCAAAGGCACAACTAATTTGTATTGGGTAATCTACCTCCATTGCTAAAAGATTATGCCTATGAATTTGGAAGCCTTATAATCTCTTTACCAACTATTTTGCGGTCATACTTATGAGAAGAGAAACATAAAAAATTTCTTTCCTAACTCTAGGAAATTTGATCATTTCTAAATGTGATAGAAACTTTAGACTTCTTTAGTGTCATGCGAAAACACTCACTCAAGAGTAGAAAGTGAACCACTTTGTAGACAAGATCCTCTTTATCCTTAAATGTTTTGTATTTACATAAAAACTTGAAACCTTCCAAGATGCTTATGACCATTCTTGACCATGGAGGGAATCTGGGGAGTGGGATAGAGTAAGCCATCAATCCTGGCATAATAAAATGAATTAAATGTGTGTACTACTCAAGTGTACGCATCAGAGTAGTAAGGGACTCAAAGAGACATGAGTTGTCAAATCTTAGGGAATTTAGACGGCTAGGGATAACTACCAACTAAAATAAATCATCTAGACCTAAGGAAAGAGTTTATTGGGTTGATTTAGACTAAATCTAAAAGTAAAAAAAGGAATTAAAATGGTTTTAGATTTGATTAATGGGATATGTAGGATTTCAGTTTCACCATAGTGATTTATACAAAGGTGATCTTAAATTAACATTTATTATATCTACTTCATTGGATTATGCATCTATAGCTTGCACTACTTGCTCTCACAGTGTAGTACATTGTTTAACCAAATTACTAATCCACTTTTGAAGTATTAATGTAGAAGGTTAAATGATATGATCTCTATTTACAATCGACATGATTCCATTGTTTAACCTTTTGGTCCATCCCTTTTTGCATGGAATTATTAATTATGTTGATAATGTCTTATCCATTTATTAGTCCTTCTCTCCTAGTAACTAATAACCTATAGATACTCATGGTGGTCAATCACAAATACAACAATTTAGTAAATATCCATTATCAAAATGTGAAGCATAGAAATCTATAATAAATTGAAGATAAGCATGCAAAAAGTCAACATTGAGCTACTCTTGGGTCCTAAACAATAGGGGGTTTAGCCCCTCATGATCAACATGAGACCCAAAGAAGGTTTTGAGAAGAAGAATAACATTAGGAATGTAGAAACTCTATATATAGGGGTGAGGATGGTCCCTTGTGAAGATTGCCACAACCATACTACATTGTAGCCATCAAACTGCTCCTTGGAGGTTTTAGGATGATCATTCCTCAATGTCTCCACATCTCACTCTCCTATGTGTATGGTCTCTGGTAGAAATGTGTGATGCCCTCTGTTCACTTATCCTCTTAGGTTTTGACTAAAAAGGCTAAAACACAATTTATTTAATGAATCATTGGATGTTGCTTCTCTTAATCGTGACCGTTAGGGAAATCTTGGTGTCACCAACTTGGAAATCGATGCCATAGAGTTGTCTCTTTGCTTGATTCGGGCATGGCTATCTTAGGGACATCAAGTTGTGTTTCTATGGTATTGTTACTATAGTGATGCTATTTGATCCTTCTTATCGAGTCCACTAAGATGACCGTCAGTGGTATCAACTTGGCATCTCAGTGGCAATGTGTTGTATCTCAGTGCTTCTAAGATGTTTCCCCTTTTTCTTCACATCAATCAAATTGACAATGATGTTAGCGGCATCGACTTTCTATAATTTATACTTGGTTTGTCTACAAAAAAGCAAACAATGCATCATGATATAACAAAATGTAATAATTTCAAATCAAATTCATTATAAATAGATAAAATAAATACACAATAACTATCACATTCTATTTAGGTGAACATACATGAAATATGTATATATTAGAGATTTTATATATAAAACCCCTAAAATATCTTAGTACAAATGTTTAATTAAATCTCCCTAAATTTGAATATTGCTCATCCTCAAGCAACACTGCTTTGAGTTTTGTAGAAATGGTCACAAGAAAGACACATATGTGAACTATTATAATATAGTTGAATCCGGTTATACAGCTCAAGATGGCTAGATTTCCCTCTGCATTGGCCCTAGTAATAAACTAGGTGTAAGTTTTTCCTTATGCAATGTCACCCTTGTGGTGAGGAACAATGTATGAATTATATCAGAGAATAATTTGGTAATAGTTAAAATTTTACTGCTACATAAAGACTATGTTGGATATATCATACTCAAGAAATTAAAAATGCATCTTATCCATCATACATATAAGTGTGTTTGGATTGAATGTATTTATTTCTCAGTTAGTTAAGGAGTGGATCCCCTCTTTGGTCCCTCTCTTTATAGTATGGAATCAGAGCCATTACACTAAGTGAATCTGAATATTTTAAGTTATCATCCATTGATATTATACATATGACTCAATTACGAAATTAGGAGACCCTATATACAATGTTGATGCACCTTTCTTGAGCCATGAAACACCTACATATGGTGATATAAGGACTTCCCCTACATAAGAATTAACTCTTCTAGGGATTAATTATGATCCCCCTCCTCTATGGGAATTTATTTCGACCAATATAGTGTACAATACCTTATACGCTCTTTTATAGGTTTAACTCTTGTTCTCAACTTAAACCCTTTTCCTTGTTTACTTTCAAGTGTACCTCATATACATCCACCTAGGGATTGGAACCTACCTTACATGAGATCTAGATTTTGCATTCATTAGCACTAGTTGAGGAAAGATTCATTACTTGGTGGGAATTCTTAGGATTTCATCTATATCACCTTCACAATTTGATAGCATACCCAGATAATTCCTTCAGGGATCATGGATAAATGATTGCCTTGCAAGACAAAGTGTTGGATGCTCGTATAGTTCCCTTGGTCTAATACATCATAATCTCTTCTTGGGATAGTTAGATGTCCTAAGAACTTATCAATATCCCATGTTGAGGTTTAATATCACCTATAACGATCGAGTACATTTACGATGAATTGGTAAATGATAAGTTTAGTAACCAATACATATATGGTAGAAGTTGGCATCATGTTCATGTGGTACATATCCATGTTTCTTATGGTATGGGATGGAGATTCTTTTCGTATACCCTTATAGACCCTTGAAAGTTGAGAGTCTCTAGGTTGAACAAAATATGATGCAAAGTGATTGACTTGGTTCTCTCCATTTTGTCACTAATTTCTTAGCTTTAACTCCCAAGAGCTTTTCACAATAAAGGATATTTTAATTATTATTCTATATGTAAAAAAGAAAATTTTTATGGATTAATCGATGGTTTAATGAACCAAGTCACCACCATATCATGTTCTAAGTAGTAAAATCCACAGGGAAGAAACCCCCAAATTGGAAACGTGGACCATGAACCTAAGCATGGATTAATGAGTTAGTATAGTCTTGTATGTAAGTGACTATGTAGACCTACCCCAAAATACCACCTTAGTGGGTATTTGGATTATATCTTAACTCTTTTAGGGGTGGAGTCATGCACCATAATAGTGTAGGAGAGTAATTTGACTCTAGAGTTGTATGAACTTAATAATTAATATAATAGTTAACTCATGGGGGAATTCCTCAATTAATGTTACCCTAATATAATCACCTAATAATTATTATAACTAAATTTCTAAGATGGATACAATAAAAATTAACTAGATAAGATAAAATTAATCAATCAAGAATTGTACTCATAAAATAAATTTAAGTTTCAAGTTTGAGTGATCCCAATTGGCTGATAATATAAATAGGGTATTTAAGGAGGTAAGTGATTGATGGCTTCATGAATTTATGAACTAAGAAGTTATATTGGTCCTGCAAAATTAAGATAGACAATTTAGAAAATAATAAACATAATGAACTTACATTGTGGCTCCACCTGGTAATATAATCAAGTGATAAAAAAATGAAATGAATAATATCTTGATGAAATTATGTCCATAGAATAAATTAGTAAGTACTACAAAAAATGTAGTTTTGTTGATGTGAGGTGTATTATTGGGTCAAGTGATGTATGGGTAGATTTTGGAGATGAAATCCTCTCTTAGGTGTTGGAGTGTTGCAACATACTTGAATCTTGTTGTGTAGTTTGAGATAGCCAATTTCCATCTACAATGGCCCTAGTAATAAACTATATGTACCTTTTTCCTTCTATAGTGCTACCCTTGTGGTAAGGAATAATATATTAATTATAATGAGAATGATTTTGTAACAGTAAACAAATTTGTTGCTAGATAAAAACTATGTTGGATGTGTCCTACTTGAGAAACAAAAAATGCATCTTATCCATCATACATATAAGTAAGAAGTAGATCTTCTATTGGATCCTACTCTTTACAACTATATCATCCTAACCATCCTTGATTTGACATACAAATAGTCCTCTCCAACCACAGAGCAAATATATGTTGGACAAGCAATAGATAATGAAAAGGCAAAACATCATATTTGACTTCTTAAGACAAAAAAAGTCAAATCGGAGATATTACAAGGAAATTCCAAAACATACTGAGTGCATTACAAGATCTCCCTATCTGCTTTTCTATGTTCAAAGAGATCATCTAAGTGGATACAGTTAACTGAATATTCATGAATGAAAGGAATAAATCATTATGGTGGACTACCAAATAAATCAATGGGTGGATGGAATGGGGAGCGTGGATTAAAATTCACACATAATCAAAGTCATATATACAATAAAACAAAATGACACACCTAAATGATGGATGTATCGAAATTTAATGTCTCCTAGTGCCTACTATTTCTGGTCGAATGATGCAGGTTGTGGATGCCCCATACAAATGATGTGTATAGGTGTAAGGTGCTTATAATGGAAGTTCCACCATATCTACATTTTTGTACTTCTAAGAGATATAAATCTTATTCTCAAATCATTTTTCTCCATTATCCTTCTACCTTTCATTTTTATCTTTTTTTCATATACACCCTTTTATTAGCCATGTATATGAATGATATATGAGCTTGAGCTTTTACAAAACTGGGAGAATGAGTAAGGATGTACCAATTTTTTATCTCTTAATTTATAGAATATGCGGACAATATTGAATTACACCTTATGCACTATACAAACTAGAATAATTATAAGAATGAGCAATTCATGTAGCTATAATTTACATCTATAGATGTACAAATAAAACTATCCTGGACCATTTTCCCTTCTAAGGATCTATCATGCCCCTGTGGCTCTCTAGAAAGATATACACTCTTGCACTCCCCATTATCCTATATTTTAGACATGTGTACACCCCGTATTTCCTGTACTACTAAATCCATTCCCAATAACTTAATTCTGCCCAAATTATAAATTACAATCCTAAGGCCCTTTAGCACCTAGGTGGGAAGTCGTGATGCTTGGGGAAATGATAGTTTTGAGTGAGAATGGGATCTATAATCTTGTTCCCCCTGCCCCAGACAAAAATGGTTTTGTATACCCATGGGTTTTCTACATCAAATTTAACAAAGATGGATCAATGGAACGGCTCAAACCTTGTTTGGCTTCCAAACCAAATGTATGGTGTGGATTTTTTTAAAATATTAACACTAGTTACAAGCATTGATTCTAGTAGGGTCGTTATGTCTCTTGTCATTACCATGGATTGGCCTCTATTCAAGCTTGATATTAAAAATATTGTCCTCCATGGTGATTGGTAGGAGGAAGTCTATACACAATAGTCTCCAAGATTTTGTGCTTGGGGTGTATTAAAAAAGAGTCTTCCATCTCAAAAATCACTACTACAGAACACGCCTTTGGCGTCGCTTGTTTAACCCCTTTTAGCGACGGTTTTCAAGTGACGCCTATGTGGGCGCCGCTAAAAGTCAAACTCTTCGGCGTTGGTTTTATAACCAACGCCTATATGACTTATAGGCGTCGGTTATATATAGTCGACCGACGTCTATAGGGTTCACACCACAAAAAAGGGCACCACCTAGGACCCTTTCTGTGCTGGTTAACAACTGAACAACCGACACCATACTCCTAGATGACACGGCCGTGCTTCGCTGCACGGCCGTGTTTATTACTATAGGCGTCGGTTCTATACGAATAAGCGACACCATTTCCACCACGGCTGTGGTTTCCTGCACGGTCGGATTGTTTGTCACATTAGGCGACGGTTTTATCCAAAAACCGACGCTGTAGGCCTTTGATGACAATTTTCTATAAATAACCGACGTCTATATTTTAATTTTTTTTCTTATTAGTTTGCAGGCCTGCTGTGGCTGGTCAGCAGGATGAGAACCTGCAGTTCAGTTTTCTAAACTGCAGGTTTATGACATCCATTGATATCAGCCTACAAACATGCCACAAACCTGCAAAATCAACAAATATTTTTTCACACAAGTAGATACATTCAGACATCAATTCAATTCTCACATTCATACATGTAGAAATATTCAAATACATGTAGAAAAATTTAGAAATATTCATTTACAAAATATCATTCAGTATCGCTATCAACATCCCAATTATATCTTACAATCGTCACTGCTTGTATGGCTTTTGCCCATTCTTCTCTTACTTCATTTAATGCTTCCATTGTATATGGAGCATGTACATTTTTTAAGCGTTTACCTATAGTGTGGTCAGTTTTAAACACCTGCAAAGAGAATGATGTATATATATAAGTAATAATATAAAAATAAGATTGATATATTTCATACTAACTAATGAGACTTGATGCGATGATTTTGAGTCGCATTTATAGACCTTTTTCTATGTGTTTTGTGCTCTAATTACTCATTTTTATGGATAATATTGCATAATTCACTCATTTCGGTCTTTGCCAGCATTCTATGTCAAATCCCCTTTGTGTTACCATTTTGAGCATTATTTATCATATTATCATAATTTGTGTGGATTTACTTGGTCTTATTGTGGAATTTCAGGAAAAACAAGTATCTTCTTCCGTCGATACCATCGACCAAGCCACAGGTTGCCAGCCGAGAGGAGCAGCACAGAGTCGATACCATCGACACATGGAGAGCTACAACGTCGCTAAACGACAACAACCGACGCTAAAGAGAGTCGATACCATCGACCCAAGTCGATGGTATCGAGATGACTACAGGCGCTCAGACGAAAAGAAAAAGAAAGCTGCCGCTAATACGCTGGGTCGATACCATCGACCCGAGTCGATGGTATCGACGCTGGCAGATATGCGTTGGATTCGTTTTGATCTCAATCGGACGGCTGGAGTTATTTGACGACCTAATTAGGGACTTATACCTAATGACGGCCGCCCAGAGGAGAGGATCTGATTTTTTTTGCATTGCACGAGTGACGAGGAAGGAGAGAAAGGAGAACGGAGGCCAGAGGCTCATCCCGGGTGATTCGGACGCTGCCGAAGACGAATTCCACCACTGATAGGCGGGGAAGCTCGTATTCTACACCAAGGATCTACCGGTTCTTCTCCGTTCAGGGGTTTTCCCACTTGTTTCACGTTTTTCTTATGAATTCCCCTATTTCTACCATGTATTTGTGTGAGATGAACATGAGAGGCTAAAACCCTCCATCTTTAGGACTGGGAGTAGCCCGGGAATGCATTGTATGACAATTTTATATTGATAATTCATATTTTCTCTCTTAAATCCGTGGTATAGTTTCGTTTTCTCCATATATATTGTTATGCTTGATCACCATAATAATAATCTAATGCCCTTAATCACTTCGACAGAAGGATTAACGGTTGAAAAGAGACGAAACCTACATTAATCGATAAATCCCTTGACAAAGGAGGTGTAAAATTAATGGTGGAAACTGAGAGACCGTTTGTAATGCGCTTAGTTTAGGGGAATGATTACTACGACGGTGGAATCAACCTAAACCTAAGTAGTGAATTACACCACGACAGTGGGTAATTCTGTTTTCAGGCCACTACCCGGATAGAGAGAGAAGAGTGAGGAATTATATAAAACTTAATACAATGTTGACCCGCGGTGAACCCGCAATCCTAAAGATACTCTTTTGAATTGATTAAATTAATCTTTAATCGATTGTTTTCTTTGTTTCATTTTGTTTTCTTTTTAATTTCGACAACAAATCCTATTTTGTCATTCGGCCTAGCTGATTGCGATTAGTTAGTAGGAGTCTCCAATAATTCACGTATCCCTGAGTTCGACTCGGGCCTCACAAAGGCCTATATTACTCGACGCGTATACTTGCGTTTAAGCGCGTAGTAAAATACACGTCAAGTTTTTGGCGCCGTTGCCGGGGATACGGCGAATTGTTGGCACTTCAAGTGCTAAGAGCGGCCACTCTAGGCCACATTTTTTATTTTATTTTGAAACAATTTTAATATTCTTAAATTTCTCTATATTTGTGTTTACTCGTTCAAAGCATAGTACTGAACCCCGATTTTCTTATTTCAGGTACTTTGCATGGTGCATACACGTAGTACAGACTACGACAATCGCACACCTGAGGTTCCACCTCCGGGACCAGAGGACGAGGATTACTACGAGTAAGATCACCAAAGCGACATAGATTCTGAATCTGAGCAAGAGCAAGCAGAAGAAATGGCCGAACCACAGACGATATGGGAGAAGATTAAAGTGTCTTCTTCATCAGCTTCAAAGGGGCCTATAAAGAAGCAGGCGATCAACATACTGACATATAAGATCAATCATGCATTGATAAATTTGGTGAAATCAAATGCGTTTCATGGGCTGAAGAATGAGGATCTTGTTGCACACATCGGCCAGTTTGTTGAGAACTGCGACATGGTAAAAATTGACAGGTTTCCACAAGATGCATTGTATCTCAAGCTTTTCCCAAGTTCATTGGCAGGAGCAGCATGAGAGTGGCTACATAACCTCGATGACGAATTTGTGGAGTCTTGGGATCATATGGTGGAGGTTTTCTTCGAGAGGTTTTTCCCTCCTGAGAAGACCAACGACATGATTAGGAAGATTCACAATTTCACCCAACAGGCCGGTGAAACATATTCTGAAACCTGGGAGCGATTTCAGGTTATGTTGAGGAGGTGTCCGCATCACGGGTTGGATAAAGAGACACAAGTGAAAATCTTCTATTTTGCTCTCTCTGAGCACGATAGAAGTAACCTTGATTCAGCTGGATCCGGATTCTTTCTGAATAATACAGATACCAGATGTTGGGAGATACTAAAGAACATGGCTAGGAAACAGTCATGGGGTGACAGAGACGCCGTAGAGCATGTTCAGGCTGTGGGGGAGTCAAAGGCCATCAAAGAGTTAAATGATAAATTAGACCTTCTTGCTAAGAAATTGCTTGCCAAAGAAGATGCAGAAGCCGATGAAGAAGCTCAGGTCAAATTCATGCAACAACAGGGCTATAGAAATAATGATTATGCTTGGAGGAAGGATAGGAAGTTCTCATGGAAGGATCCTAACAATTTCCTACAAGATCCAGATGCAAAGCCACAACCAAGAGCTGAAGATAAAAGCACCGAGTTGCTTAGTCAAATGGTCCAGCAAAACCAAGAGATGATGGGCATGTTTGGTAAACAATTGCAATCTCAAGGTGATATTCTAACCAAGTTTGGGCAGACGCTGCAAAGCCATGGAGCATAAATGCGGGCATTAGAAACCACCGTGGCGCAGATTTCAAGTGAAGTGGCGGCCATCAAGCACGCCAATCAACAGAAACCGGCCGGGAATGCAAACGTGGCCCAAGCACACCACCAGGTCAAATATGTGTCTCTGGTAAGCAATGAGGAGGAACCTCAGGTGCAAGAAGCTGTAGAAGCAAGAAGAATGACGTTTAATACGCATGAGACACCGGCGATACCATATCCATGCACTTACTACGGATTGCCGGGAGGAAACCCTTTCTTCAGGAAATCACAGCGAGTTGTGAGTATGGTATCTCCATCTAGGCAAGAAGAACAAGTGTAGGTTGTTTGTACACATGCGGAGACATCTAAGGCGAGAGAGGAACCACAACAAGCTGCTACTATTAAGGATGTCTCGCCAAAGCCCACTTCGGAGGGAGTGATTGAAGCAAGCTTAGGGGAGGTACCCCCGAAAAGCTCATATGTGCCACCTCACAGGCGTGTTGATGCAGCAGATATTTCAAATTCGGTTAATACTAAGACAAAGAAAGAGCATCGTCATTTTAAGAAATTCCTGGAGATATTCCAAAAACTCCACATCAATATTCCATTAGTGGAGATGATCGAGAAAGTACCCGCCTATGGGAGGTTCATCAAGGAAATCATCAATAAGAAGAGGCGGATTAAAGATGATGATATTTGTCGGATGAATGAGACGGTGAGCTCGATGATACACGGGAGTTCGTCAAAGAAGAGAAAATACCCAGGAGGTTTTTACATTCCGTGCTCAATAGGTGGTCGACATTTTCCTAAAGCGCAATGTGATTCCGGCGCTAGCATAAATCTCATGCCTTTGGCCACATTTCAAAAGCTTGGGTTAAACGAGATAAAGAAGTTGGCCGCAACAATTGAATTAGCGGATGGGTCTACAGTGAGACCCTATGGAGTATGTGAAGATGTTCTCGTCAAAGTGGATAGATTCATATTTCCGGTGGACTTTATCGTCATGGATATGCCACCGCTCCAAAGCTATGAAATTCTTCTAGGAAGGCCGTTTCAAGCAATGGCAGATGTCGTGACTGCCTTAGGGAGAGGGACCTTATCCTTGGGAATTGGAGGAGATCGAGTTGAATTCAAATTACCGCATGATCCTCTAAGCGCAGTCCCCGAAGTGAAAAGATGATGAGCTTCATACCGTCTAGCCTAAGACGTTAAATAAGGGCGCTTGTTGGGAGGCAACCCAACCATCGGTACATTAGGATAGAGTATTTATAATCGTAGGTTGCTTTAGTTTTGTTCAATTTTTAGTATAAAAAAAGATACCGTGATCGGTTTGTTTGATGTGCAGGCTGAGGCAGGGTCGATACCATCGACACACTGGTGGATGGTATCGACCGAGTTACAGGTTGACAACTGCAGATTTTGCTCTGCGTCGATACCATCGATGGCCTAGTCGATGGTATCGACCTACCTACAGGCAGATCGCAATATCACAGTCGATGGTATCGACATGCCAGTCGATACCATCGAGATCTCTGGAGATTTTCAGAAGAAATCGACTCAGTGGAGTCGATACCATCGACGGGTGTGTCGATGGTATCAACATTTTCAAGTGAAAAAGGCGGCGGCCGGACTCGCGACGCAGTTGCCCTAATCAGCGAGTCGATACCATCGACTTCCATCGATGGTATCGACGGGCACACAGCAGTGTCAGTGTCAGATATTCAAGACGGGGTTATTGGTCAAATGAAGTCACATCATCCAGAGCAAATCCGGACCCTACGGCCCCACAATACCCGCCTCCGCCTCCACAAGAATGATCAGGGTATCTCTGTTCCACTCTTAAGTTTGTTTTTGACTATGAGGCCATAGTCAAATTCAAGCTTAGGGGGGGTAGTTGGAACAGCTCTATCTTTTCTTTTATTGTTTTTAGTTTTTAGCAGTGTTATTTATTTCTTGCATTTTTAGTTTTGGTAGGATCCACGTGCTATCTAGTGTAACTGTGGATGTCGTAAAAGTTGGTCATCTTGCTGTTAAATTCATGGGAAATTTAAGGGAAATTTAAAAATTTTTGTGTTTTGGATAGCTTGCTTTGGTTGTCCTTGGGGAACTTATCCTATGAAAATGATTGATTATGTCAACTTTAAAACAATATGTCACACCTATACTCCCATTGACTCATGAAAAGTGGATAGTAACAGTTGTTTGAGCCTAACCTAACCAAATGGTAATGAGACCTTAATTGGATGTAAGAGAGAGAACCTTCTAAACTACTACACAGGTCAGTAAGGAGGGACACATAATATTTTTCTAAGGTTCAGTCATCTAATCTTGTGATCATTCCACTTCATTTTTCCATAATCCACCTAAGAATTGGAAGTAAAGTGCAGTTTTAATTCCTTCTTGTGTGAATAGCATTTAGATAGGACTCGCATTGATATTTTTTTCCATACTTGTGCATAAAAAAAGGAAAAAATATAGGGATTCAGGCACATTACCTTTAGGTGCATGCCGTGTAGTTGCACTCATGATATTCATGCGTAAAGCACACCATGTATCTCAATTTTTCCTCAAAGGTGAATTAAGCTGTTCCATACCTTCTAAATATTGCAAAGATTTCCAAGCATGAAGGAAGTAACCTAATACATGTATCTCTAAGAAATTATGGATATGTGGGCTAAAGAAAGAAAAAAAACTTTTCTGAAAAAAAAAGAAAAAAATTCTAAAAATCTGAAAAAAAAAAGAATTTAGAAGAAAGTGGAAAGAGGGAGAAAGGAACATGATGTCACTCGCATTATAGGAAAATTGAGTACATGATGTGGCTTAATTAGATTTCCATCTCATTTTGAGGTGGAAGGTTAGTGCATGCATCATTTCACTCAATTTTAGGCATTAGGGCATTTCTAATGTGCATTTGCATCATTTAGGACATTTTGTTTCATGCATATTGAAATTGTGCAATACTTCCAAGTTCTTCCATGAAACACCCATTTCCATCCACCTGTTGCTCGGATTGGTAGGCCACCGTGAATTTCTCCTCACTAATTCTATCAGGAGAACTGCTTCCATGTAGATGGTAGTTAGGGCGAGCAACGTAGTATAGGTGATCACAAGATGCACCAATGCTGATACGGCGAATTCTATTATGTTAATTGCCTTATGTGATAGTGTTCATCGGTTTGGAGGTAAATTTCTTTTATTGATGATTATTGTCGCCTTTAGGGTAATTACTATTATGTGGTTAGAGCAGGCCGGTTTGAGAACATTTAGTGGGAGTCACATGGGAGGTTGGGTTAGTGTGTTGTTTTTCAGTTGACATCTGCAATTCTATTCTAAGGATTGGTTGCTCGAGGGCAAGCAACGTTCAAGCTTAGGGGAGTTTGATGCGATGATTTTGAGTCGCATTTATAGACCTTTTTCATATGTGTTTTGTGCTCTAATTACTCATTTTTATGGATAATATTGCATAATTCACTCATTTCGGTCTTTGCCAGCATTCTATGTCAAATCCCCTTTGTGTTACCATTTTGAGCATTATTTATCATATTATCATAATTTGTGTGGATTTACTTGGTCTTATTGTGGAATTTCAGGAAAAACAAGTATCTTCTTCCGTCGATACCATCGACGGAAGTCGATACCATCGACCAAGCCACAGGTTGCCAGCCGAGAGGAGCAGCACAGAGTCGATGCCATCGACACATGGAGAGCTACAGCGTCGCTAAACGACAACAACTGACGCTAAAGAGAGTCGATACCATCGACCCAAGTCGATGGTATCGAGATGACCACAGGCGCTCAGACGAAAAGAAAAAGAAAGCTGCCGCTAATACGCTGGGTCGATACCATCGAACCGCGTCGATGGTATCGACGCCGGCAGATATGTGTTGGATTCGTTTTGATCTCAATCAGACGACTAGAGTTATTTGACGACCTAATTAGGGACTTATACCTAATGACGGCCGCCCAGAGGAGAGGATCTGGTTTTTTTGCATTGCACGAGTGCCGAGGAAGGAGAGAAAGGAGAACGGAGGCCAGAGGATCATCCCGGGTGATTCGGACGCTGTCGAAGACGAATTCCACCACCGATAGGCGGGGAAGCTCGTATTCTACGCCAAGGATCTACCGGTTCTTCTCCGTTCAGGGGTTTTCCCACTTGTTTCACGTTTTTCTTATGAATTCCCCTATTTCTACAATGTATTCGTGTGAGATGAACATGAGAGGCTAAAACCCTCCATCTTTAGGACCGGGAGTAGCCCGGGAATGCATTGTATGACAATTTTATATTGATAATTCATATTTTCTCTCTTAAATCCGTGGTATAGTTTCGTTTTCTCCATATATATTGTTATGCTTGATCACCATAATAATAATCTAATGCCCTTAATCACTTCGACAGAAGGATTAACGGTTGAAAAGAGATGAAACCTACATTAATCGATAAATCCCTTGACAAAGGAGGTGTAAAATTAATGGTGGAAACTGAGAGACCGTTTGTAATGCGCTTAGTTTAGGGGAATGATTACTACGACGGTGGAATCAACCTAAACCTAAGTAGTGAATTACACCACGACAGTGGGTAATTCTGTTTTCAGGCCACTACCTGGATAGAGAGAGAAGAGTGAGGAATTATATAAAACTTAATACAATGTTGACCCGCGGTGAACCCGCAATCCTAAAGATACTCTTTTGAATTGATTAAATTAATCTTTAATCGATTGTTTTCTTTGTTTCATTTTTTTCTTTTTAATTTCGACAACAAACCCTATTTTGTCATTCGGCCTAGCTGATTGCGATTAGTTAGTAGGAGTCTCCAATAATTCACGTATCCATGAGTTCGACTCGGGCCTCACAAAGGCCTATATTACTCAACGCGTATACTTGCGTTTAAGCGCGTAGTAAAATACACGTCAAGACTATATATAATACCTCATGTATGGTATTAATATCCAATGCGGCATGTCGGATAATCATCTGCATAAATCACATCACATAGTATGTGCATGCCCAACCGTTGTCTTGTGTAGCGCACTATAAATTGAAATATACAAAATATTAAAAAATACAACTAAGAACATTTCACATAAATAATATATACATTGGAGTCGGGAACTTACTTTTACGTTATCCCAAATTATTGGCTGGTTCTTTCTCCTTGGGACATTTCCTCCAACATTTTTGAATGCATCTAAACCCCTACATGTTAATATAACACAGTAAATTGCATAATTAAATAGTAATGTAATAACAGATCTTAACGGATATAAAAATGAAATATTTCTCACCAGAATAATGGCATTCTCATTACGTGTCCATTTTTAGTGTTCAATGTACTTCTCGCAGGATCTAGATAATAAACAGTGAACGTCCCGGGGACAATAACTAGTAACTCCCAATGTCTACCGCTAGAGGTAAAAAAGTTAAAAATTAATAACTCAAAATGCACAATAAAAATGGATTTTTCTTAAGTCCAAATTATAAATAAAGTAAACTTACTTGACATTGAATGGAGCTATTATTATCGTCTTCTTTTGCTGAACAAAAATTGTAAAAGCATCTATACAATATTGTTGAACACTATCAGGGTCTTTAGCTACCATACTAATCAATGATGGAATCAAAAATCCCACATGATCAAATGCAAATTGTTTGCATTGATCTTCGAATAAGTAGATGCAAAACATGTATTACGTATGCATTAATATATAAGAAACCAGATCACCGGATCTGACACAAGGTATATGGATGTATAAACAAGATCTCACCTTATACATGTCTCTATCATTGATGTATTCATCCAATCATACATAAACAGCTCAATAATATCTTGTATAAATAAAGAGCTATCGTATGATTGACCTGCATAATCTTCTTCTAAAGAAACAATTATAGGGCAATGTATATTATGTGCCCGTAGCCAACATGCCATTCCCCTACAAGCAGGACCTAACGGGTATTTTAGGTTAGTTGGAACCCAACTTGGTAATGCATGAAGTGGAGGTGGAGGCCTAGGTGCTTCGGGTGTCTTCTTTTTAACCTGTATATATAATTTCAGATCAATTGACCTCATATATACACATTAACAATCTAAAGTAATGTAAATTTATCTTACAATTTCAGTAGTGTAGACGACATCTGCTTTGGGCCACAATATCACCCCGCCTTCTGTCTCAGTAAGTGTATCAATATCCGGGTGGGGATATGGCAATGTAGCTTCCCTCCAATCGGGTAACACACGTATCGACTCATACGAACATAGCCCTGTGGCATTGGAGTCCCGTGAAATATTGCCCCAGGAAGGGACGGGTAAGCCTGCGCCTCTGCAACAACATAGTCTTGCATTCTTAAGTGGCATGGCTTCAATGCCTACAAATTTACATAAAGAATATTATACATATATACATATCATCTTGAAAAGACTAGCTACAATGTCATAAACAATACTTACAGAAGACGTGTTAGGCGGTGGGTCTACATGATTACTTGTAGTCTGTACATCAGGAGAAGAGTGGGTCGCCATAGGTTGATTGGAAGCTTGAGATGCCTGCCACCGCAACAATTCTTCCTTGACCTTCTCAAGAACTATATCATTGACCTTCTTGGCAACTATATCCTCGACTCTCTTATTCTCCTATACATGGATAAAAGAAACATTAGCTTCTTATTATTGAATTCCCTTTTGCAGTAACATTCTTAAAAAAGAATAGGTTACCTCTTCTTGTGAAAGTCCTGCTCTGGGTTTGCGCTGGGATGGCCCAAAGAATGCTTTGATGCCCACACCAGTGCCTGCACCCCTAACACATCCAGGATGCTCTGGGTTACCCAGAGCAACTGTCAATTCATCCCTTGTGCCCTGAGGGATGAACGTGCCTTGTTTCCTCTGCTCGTGCAGCTCCCGCTAATCACCATCAACAGAAATTGGTAAGTTAACACCACAAATAATCAATATTCAAATGATTGCTCTAAGAGTTGTATTTTACCATTTTCGCAGCCGCCTCAGCAGTTACAAGCTTCTTTATTTCACCCTTCTTGTTTTGCCTCCCAACTATCCAGATATCATGGCGAGGCATGGGTGTGGCAGACTCCTGGGTAGCAACAGACTCCTGAGTAGCAGCAGACTCCTCCTGTAGTCTTTGGCGAACGCTTGCATAGCCCTTTGGACCCATAGTGTGGTCATGCACATTCAGTGCACGCCTTGCTTTTTGCGCCTCACTGAGGGCCTAGTTAGTATGCACATTAATGATTTGGTTAGTAGCACTAAATGTTAATCTTGAATAGGTGAATACAATGTATATTAATTAAACTGGGAGTGACGCCTAATACCTTGAATTCTTCAGATTTTCTTGAAGCAACAAAATTGTCCCAATCTTCTTTGTCCAAGAAGTTCCACTGTTCAAGGGCTGACTTCTTCTTCTTATCACCATCTTTTATGTATTCTCTGTTGAGATTTTTCCTATAGTTCCTAAGCATCTTTCCAGCGCGTTGCATCACGCTTTTACGATGCAACTTCTCATCCAATGCAAACAGATTCTGTAAAATAGAATTCTTATTAACCAGTATCCAAAAATAGAATTGCAAATAATATAATTTGTAATCTACAAAATAGAATTGCAAATAATAATAACTCACGCATAAATCCTTCCATATCAAGTCTTTCTTCCCCTGAGGAACTTTATGCCAATTATCATACTTAACACCACAATGGCTTCGAGTGACACACCCAAGATAGTTTAAAAAATTATTGCGGTTCACTCCAATTGCATTTCCTCCATTATCAAACTCCACAACCAATTTGGATCCACTGCCACTTAGCGCTATTAACTTCTTCAACAGAGTGATGCCCCTTTTCTTGTTAAGTGTTTGGTGCTGCGCATCAAGTTGGTCCAATGCTTCAGTGGGTACATGTGCATCATCAACCTAAAATTTGACAAAAATAAACACAATGAATTAGCGCAATATAGAAATATGGGATATATGACATAACTAGAAGATAATGAATTTCATAGAAATACAGGATATGTTTTTAGAACTTACATTGGTATCCTCGCCATGCTCGTCATGGACAACATGCTCATCATGGACTTCATGCTCATCATGGACATCATGCTCATCATGGTCAGCCATCTGAAAATGTCATTAAAAAGGCAAACATTTAGCATTTGTATTAACTAGAAGATAATGAAACATCAAATTTGAAAATGATATTGATATTAAAAAAGCAAACATTTAGCTTCATTAAGATTGTTTGCAGGCATTAGGTACATGAAAAGGATCTAAAATCCAAAGCCCTAGAATGGGTCAAGTTCAAGTCAAAATGACTATCCAATAGAAAACATGGCCATTTTACTTAGAAGATAATGAAAAATCAAATCTGAAAATGATATTGATATTAAAAAAGCAAACATTTAGCTTCAATAAAAAAATATAAACATACATGCCTCTAAAATTGTGATCTTTTATCAATTAACAATCCTTCATTGTGATCTCCGCGCACATATAAGTCATCATTAGCTTCAATATTTTGTGGAGTTGGCAACCCAACTGAGAATGGACTAGAGTCATCATACTTATCATAGTACTCTTCTTCATCTATAGGATCTTCAATGAACTGTCTTTTACCATGAAGAACAACCGACTATTTATCATTTGTAGGATCATCGATATAGAATATTTGTTTCGCCTGTGATGCCAATATGAATGGTTCACCCTTCTCGCCAATATTTTCAAAGTTCACCAAAGTGAAACCCAATTCATCCACTATAACTCCTTTAGTGTTATCAACCCAATTACATTTAAAGAGCGGAATTCTGAAATCTATGTAGTCAAACTCCCATATGTCTTCAATGACACCGTAATATGACATTTTAGCTTCACGTGGACTCTTATCCTTTGCACTTGCAAAATACATAGTCGACGCTTGAAGAGTGACCCCATTGTTTTGGACGACACTCTTATCATCTTGACGCTTTGTGTAATATGTGAACCCATTAATGTCAAACCCTTCATAAGACATAACATTCGGTTTTGGTTTAAAGGCGAGGCATTTGATAGTTTCTATAATATCATTTGGTGTTTGAGATAGTTGATGTAAGACTTTATCTTCAAACCACTTAGTAAAAGTCTTATTATGCTCTCTAGCAAGCCACATTGAACTTGCTCGAGGATGTTGTCTCTTGATGAAATTGGTATGTTCCTCGATATAAACACTCACTTCGTCCATGTTGTGTAAAATATACAAGTGAGCTTGTTCCAACTGCTCACGGCTGATTACTTTCACCCGTGATCCCAAAATTCCTTTACCCTCCTCAATATTCTTGTCATTAACAGGAGTGTTATTACCACTCAGAAAGTCATTGCAAAAATTCATAACCTCTCTCGCCACATAACCTTCAATAATACTCCCTTCAGGCTGATAACAGTTTCGAACATCACCTCTAAAAACGCTCATGTATCGTTCAAAGGGATACATCCAATGCAAGAAAACTGGTCCCAACATTTTCACTTCCCTAGTCAAGTGGACAACAAGATGTACCATGATATCAAAGAACGAAGGAGGGAAATAAATCTCAAGCTGACATAGGGTAACAACCACTTCTCTTTGCAAATTATCGAGAGTATCAGGGTCAATAACTTTGCTGCATAGACTGTTGAAAAAGAAACAAAGTCTGGTGATTGCAAACCTTACATGCTTCGGCAATATAGATCGAATTGCCATGGGCAATATTTGTTGCATTAGAGTGTGACAATCATGAGATTTAAGACCTATCAACTTCAGATCTTTCATTGATACCAATCTACAGATGTTGGATGAGTAACCATGTGGCACCTTAACATTTACAAAGCATTCACAAAAAGATTTCCTCTCCTTTCTAGACAACGTGTAACAAGCAGGAGGTAAGTATGTTTTTTTATTACCCATTTCACGTAATTCTGTTAATTCTGACCTTATTCCCATTTCACGTAGGTCCAATCTGGATTTTATCCCATCTTTAGTCTTACCTTGTATATTTAACAGAGTACCAATGATGCTATCACAAACATTTTTCTCAACATGCATTACATCGATACAATGTCTAACTGTCAAAGAACTCCAATAAGGAAGATCCCAAAATATTGACTTCTTCTTGAATGAAGAATTGTCACTCCGTGTGGCCATACTACATTGTGATTTCTTACCAAATTCATTGACAATGTCTTTTACTCTTTCATAAACAACATCCCCTGGTATAGGTTTAGGTGCACTCCGTTCATCATTCCATCCATTGAATGCTTTGCGCTTCCTACGATACGGATGAAATTTTGAAAGAAACCTTCAATGACCAAGATATATAGTCTTGCCGCCATGTTTTAGTCTTATTGAATCAGTGTTTTCTTCACATATAGGACACACTTTAGCTCCTTTGACACTATATCCAGACAAATTCCCATATGCTGGAAAGTCATTAATAGTGCAAAACAACATAGCGTGCAAACGAAATGTCTCTCTTCCTGAATCATCATAGGTCATCACACCTTCAGCCCAAAGTTTCTTTAAGTCATCAATCAGAGGTTCAAGATAAACATCGATATCATTTCCGAGTTGTTTAGGGCCCGATATCAACAATGACAACATAACGTACTTATTTTTCATACACAGCCAGGGAGGAAGATTCTATATAACAAGCATGACTGGCCAAGTGCTATGTTGGCTGCTCAATGTCCCGTACGGATTCATCCCATCTGTACAAAGCCCAAGTCTTAGATTCCTATCTTCTTCACCAAATTTGGGGTACAATAGATCAATCTTCTTCCACTGTGGGGAATCAGACGCATGTCGTAGGATCCCATAATTATTTCTCTTAATATTTGCATGCCACCTCAAATTCTTCGCATCTTTCATATTTGCAAACAAGCGTTGAAACTGTGATATTATAGGTAGATACCACAACACCTTGGCAGGAGAACCAATTTTGGACTCCCCCGAAGTCGTCAATTTATACCGTGACGCACCACATTTTGGATAATCTTTCAAATCTACATATTCCTTTTGAAATAATACACAATCATTCGGGCATGCGTGTATCTTCTTGGCCTCCATTCCCATTGGGCACAACATTTTCTTTACCCGGTATGTTGAGATTGGCAGCTTGTTTCCTTCAGAAAGCATTTCTTTCAACAAAGTCAACAATGAAGTGAAGCTTTTGTCGCTCCATCTATTGTTAGCTTTCAACTTATACAATCTCAACACAGTGCTAAGCTTCGTAAACTTAGCATAGCCTATGTATAATGGTATCTCAGCATCATGCACAATGTTTCTAAAGATAGGAGGTGGATCGGTGTGCTCTACCCTAAAACTATCCAACACCGCATCAACGATGTCTACTGGAACTGGTTTGTTCACATCTACGTCATCGGAGGCAATTTCTTCTTCCACCCAAGCACTGCTATCGACATCTACTGGTTTCGAGTTTGAAATCTCTCCATGCCAGTGCCATTATGTATAGCCTTGTACGATCCTGTTGCACATGGCATGACTTTTGATTTCCTCACCAGTGCTGACTTTGAAGTTGTTACCGTAATGCCTACATGGACAGTAGAACCTATTTGTAGGTTTTTTCCTATGTTCCTCGGAAAATCTAATAAACTGATCAAGACCAGATATAAACTCTGGGGTGCAGCGATTGCAAATGGACATCCATGATCTATCCATTCTATGATCAAAGAGAAAACAAGTATATATTGTTGGATCCTAGATGGGTGATTAGATGCTCTAGAGGGGGGGTGAATAGAGCTGAAAGCACTTAAACAAAACTCATTAAACCTTCAAATTATATGACAAGATAAGGTTGCTAAATAGGTAATTTGAGTGCAACTAAATCATGCATAGAAAGGATAAGAGAGATTGAACATGCACCAATTAGACAAGGTATTTAGAGTGGTTCCACACTTCAAACTAGAAGTGTGTCAGTCCACTTGCCTAGAGAGGTCAACCTCTAGGACTTCCAAACTATTGCATTCTTATATTCACTTATAAGGCATACAATGCATGACCAACAAAGGACTTACCTATCCAATACAAAGAGTCTTCAACCTTACCAAGGACTTACCCACTTTGCAAGAGTCTTCGGCCTTCTCCAAGGACTTACCCACTCTTGCACAAGTCTTCGGCTTTGCAGGAATTACCCACTCTTCTTGGATCTTCCGCCTTTGACTTCACCTTCACTCGGAGAAGCTTCCACCAAGGTCTTACCCACTTGAGCTTGAGTCTTCTGCCTTCTCCAAGGGCTTATCCATTCTAGCTCCAAGTCTTTAGCCTTGATCTTCACCTAGGGACTCCTTCCCTTGTTCTTCTTCACCTCTCTTGGACAAGAGAGAGAACCTTCATCTTCAAGATAGGAAATGAGAGATGGGGAGGTGGTGGAAGTGAGAGCCTCACAAGATATACAAATAAGACTAGCTCTCTTACAAATCTCCTACTCACTCTAATGGATGTAGCAAGTGATTAAGCTTAGAGAGAGAGAGAGAGAGGAGGCTGTAGGAAGCACTCAACTATTTAATAGGGACCTCACAAAGAGTTTGCAATGAATGCTCAACCTTGGAATGAAGCCCAAGGGGTCCTATTTATAGTTGGGGATGCCTCTTAGCCTTTGGGAACACTTAAGAATGAAAACTAGCCGTTTTGTGGCCTGCAACGGATATATTTTCACTTGTTGCAACTCCACAACGGCTAGAAACACTTTTCTGCACTTTTCCGTACAGTGCATTCGGTCGAGTTTCTATATGTGTAACTCGACCGATCAAGTAGCAAGCAGCCCGATATTGAAATGATCGGTCGAGTTTGTTCTGAGGAAACTCGACCGACCATTCCAATTGGAACTGGCCTACTACCCAATCGGTCGAGTTCTGTGAGTGCACAACTCGACCGATGCAATCTTCAGAAAATCGACCAAGGTTGATCGGTCGAGTTTCAGGATGGGAAACTCGACCGACCAAGTGCCTGTAATTGATTTTCGAATTTGTATCTAAAGTGCTCTAATTTTCGATCTAAGTGTTCCTAATATTTTTCTAAGCTTAATTACAAGTCATACAATCATTACAAGTGATTTACAACATGATTCTAATGGATATACATCATATTACAAAAACGTCCACTTGTATGACTTTGACTTGTCTTTTCTCCAATTTGAGATGCGCAAGTTAGGGCAATTGGAGTGTGTCTATACCTAATCTGAAAACACTCAAGTAGAGGCATTAGACACCAATATGTGAATGGTTAGTCATCATCAAAACACGGGTTTAGTCAATTTAGACGTGAGTCAACATTGACCTAATTGACCTTGAGTCAACATTCTCCCACTTTTTGAAGATGACAAACCATTCCATAAATGTATTGAAAGCTTTAAAGTAAAGTCATACCTTTGGAGAAACCTAGGGGTTTCAATAGAATTGAGTTCATATGCTCCCCCTCAATTGATGCGCATGGAGTTTTCATACTCCCCCTCAATTGATGCTATTTCTCCTGTATGGTTAGCTTTCATAACATTTATAGAAACTATGTCTTCTACTCATATATGTCTACACATATATGTCTCCTCCCCTTTACCTTCTCCCCTTTACATGGACATACTTCTCTTCTTCATGTAAGACATGCCTTCTTCCTCTTTTTAAAAGAAGACATACCTTTCTCCCCCTTTGTCATTTCAAAAAGGTGGGGGTATGAAGAAAAGAAGAAACATCACTTGTTAAAGGGAAAGGAGATAATACACATATATATAAGGAGAGTAGAAGAGCACAGATAGGGGCTTGTCCAAGCATAGATAGAAAAGCAAGTTAAAGCATATACTTGAACAACCAAAAAAATGCAAGATAAAGTGCTGCAGAAAAACAATAAATCACAATTTTGACCCTCAAGATGATGGAATTTGACCAAAAACCATCGGAGCTCATGGCAAAGCATGAGTCTTGCTCAGAAGGGTGTTTCTGCATAAAAAATACTATACTTGCAGCAAAAACTGAAATTGGAGCAAAACCTGCATAAAATCCAAAAATACTCCAATTTCTACATATAATGTAGCTCTATGTGCCCTGCATCACAATGTTATGCAAACAACTCAAGATAGTAGATATGCAATTCAAGGAACAATCTTGAGAATGTATGAGATAAGATACAGGCATAACATATAGATGATCAAAGATGGCAATTTGTAAACAAGGTTAGAACTACATGTATATGAACTACTAGTAGATGATATCACAAGTTAGGACTACTAGTAGGATCTAGATCATAGCAAGAGATACTAAAAGATACACAAGATAAAGCAAGCTATGAGTAGATATAGAGATATATCCAAACCAAGAGATATGCAATTTTAGAAGCATGAGAGGATATAACTCACTATATATGCATCCTTACCATAAGATGATTACCCCTAAGAACCTCAAGGTTGTATCAAAATAAGATATACACCTATAGAGATGTAGCAAGTTAGAGTACAACGGAAGCGATTTTATATCCAACCAAGAGATCCAAAGAGATCATCATCAAAACTTGCAAAACAACTCAAAGCAAGAAATTGCAAGATATAGATATATCAATTTAGAGCAATTTGAAAGATAGAGTTGTAAGCAAGATAGGCATTTAGAACATGGCAATATGCATATATAAAGATACCAAAGGAGTGCCAAAGAATAAGGCTATTGGCTGAGAAAATCTAGTTGAGAGGGAAATTCTCACTCAAAAAGCCAAATGTATATTCTATGCACAGTGTAATCGGTCGAGTTCTGTGCATGGACAACTCGACCGATGACAGCTGTTGGCAACACCTATTAGTGCCCATCGGTCGAGTTTCACTAGGGCAAACTCGACCGACAGAGCAGCTGTCAAACAACATATATATTTCGTAAAAACATATTTAAAGGAACGCTAAAAATACAAACCATATCCAAACATGTCTAAGCAAGTTAGTAATGCACTATAGAAGCATTAGAAATAGTTTTTGAGCAAGAGTGTGAAGAGAAACAAAAAATGCCACTTTTAACTCAAAAACCATATGTATAGTGCACACTAACTTGACAAAAACAAGTTAGGATAGGTTATAAGCAATAAAACATTTACCTTTGTGCTTACCATTGCCTTTTCCACTTGTTGTCACCCTCTACACATCTCACCTTTCTTCTTTCATGTGGATTGAGAAGTCAATTTGCAATAGCTCAAGTCAATCCATTTGCAATTACCTACAGGAAGAAAGATGAAATGGTCCCCAATCATGTTTTTGGGTCCGGAGGGGTTAGTTTAGCAACCCAAGTCCTATTGCTCTTGGGTGCTTTCCTAAAAGGACAACAAGTAGAATAATGACCAAATTCATTGCAATAGTTGCATGTGCCCATAGTCTTGGAACTAGAGGATTCTCCATGAAATATTGGAGGTCCTTTATCTTTGTTGTTCCCTTGACTATTATCATACCCTAAACCATGTCTACCAATTTGTTTAGTAGTATGGTATAGGATGTCATTAAGACTCTTTTTACCAACTAAGAATCTTTGCAAAGAAGATCTCAAACTGTCATTATCATGCTTAAGAGAAGCAATAGTCGAAGACAATTGATTAATATTATCTCTAGCATGCAAAAGATCATTTTCTAAGCAAAGAGATTTAGTTGAAAGAGAATCTCTATCAATATGAAGAGCATCAACATCATTCTCTCTATTTGTAGAACTAGAACAAGATTCATGCCCATTGATTTTAGCAAGCAAGGAGGCATTTTCTATTTCTAATTCATGCAAAACAAAATCTTTGTCCTTGTTTTCAGATTTAAGAACATCAATGTCATGCATGAGAGAATCAATAATTAAAGTCTGCTCTTCATTAGAACTAGACATGAGAGGTTGAGCTTCTAGAAATTTAATCTTATCAAGTAAACTAGCATTTTCAAGTTTAAGAGAGTCTACTTGGCTAAGAAAATAATTTTTATCAATAAGCAAGCAAGAATTAGCATATTCAAGATCATCTAGTTCTATATGCAAATTATCAACAATTTTATCAAGCTTTTTCTTTTTCTTTTTAGAAGACTTATAAGAGGCACAAATGTCATGAATAATAGCAATTAAAGATTCTTTATCTAAAGAGTCTAGATTTACCTCACTTGAGTCTTCACTTGTTGATGCTATAAGGGCAAAATGGCATTCCCCTTCATCACTAGAGCTTGAGCTTGATCCTTCACATGAATCTTCACTTGAGCTTGAGTTGGAGGAGCCACTTGAGCTTGAGTGCCACTTCTCCTTCTTGTGAAGATGGGTCTTTTTGCCTTGTGGGCAATCTTCCTTGTAGTGACCCTTCTTTCCACATGTGAAGCACCGGATGGAGGAGGACTTGCCTTTGTAGAGTCTACCCTTGGAGTACATGGCATCTTCTTCAACTTGAGAGAATGGAGAGGCTTGACCAACAATAGCCTTGATTTGAGCTTTGATTTCAGCCTTCTTCATTCTCTTGAGTTCTTTCTCCTCTTGTCTTTCTAATTCCTCCCTCTTGTCAAGTGTGGCTTCATGTGCTTGTAGATTTCCAATGAGCTCTTCAATAGGAATATCCCTAAGAGACCTTGCTTCTTCAATGGAAGTCACCTTGGATTCCCATCTCTTGGGGAGAGTTCTAAGGATCTTTGAGTTGATCTCTCCACTAGACATAGGATGTCCTAGAATAGCAAGACCATTCAATATGGTGTTGAGCCTTGAGTACATGTTGGCTATGCTCTCCTCCTTTCCCATCTTGAAGTTCTCAAGCAACCCTTTGAGCATGTAGACTTTGCTTTCCTTCACTTGATCTGTCCCTTCATAAGTGATGCAAAGCTTTCTCCATACCTCATAGGCCGTCTCACAAGAGGAAATCCGGTTGAACTCGGTGGGGGTCATGGAGGCATATAGGATGTGCATGGCTCTAGCATTCTAGGTTGCTTTCATCAAGGTGGCTTCATCCCATTCTTCAATGTTTGTCTTTGGTAGAATGTATGGGCTGTTCACCATTTGCCACATCTCGATACTTGATCCTTGGATGAAGAATTGAAGTCTTCTTCTCCAATAGAGGAAGTTGCTCCCATCAAAGATTGGAAGGCTGGTCGAGAGTCTCCCTCCTAGGTAGTCACCCATCTTCTCCTACTTGTTGAAGTATGCTTGGAGAAGACCCGCTCTGATACCACTTATTAGATCCTAGATGGGTGATTAGATGCTCTATAGGGGGGGGTGAATAAAGCTGAAAGCACTTAAACAAAACTCATTAAACCTTCAAATTATATGACAAGATAAGGTTGCTAAATAGGTAATTTGAGTGCAACTAAATCATGCATAGAAAGGATAAGAGAGATTGAACATGCACCAATTAGACAAGGTATTTAGAGTGGTTCCACACTTCAAACTAGAAGTGTGTCAGTCCACTTGCCTAGAGAGGTCAACCTCTAGGACTTCCAAACTATTGCATTCTTATATTCACTTATAAGGCATACAATGCATGACCAACAAAGGACTTACCTATCCAATACAAAGAGTCTTCAACCTTACCAAGGACTTACCCACTTTGCAAGAGTCTTCGGCCTTCTCCAAGGACTTACCCACTCTTGCACAAGTCTTCGGCTTTGCAAGAATTACCCACTCTTCTTGGATCTTCCGCCTTTGACTTCACCTTCACTCGGAGAAGCTTCCACCAAGGTCTTACCCACTTGAGCTTGAGTCTTCTGCCTTCTCCAAGGGCTTATCCATTCTAGCTCCAAGTCTTTAGCCTTGATCTTCACCTAGGGACTCCTTCCCTTGTTCTTCTTCACCTCTCTTGGACAAGAGAGAGAACCTTCATCTTCAAGATTGGAAATGAGAGATGGGGAGGTGGTGGAAGTGAGAGCCTCACAAGATATACAAATAAGACTAGCTCTCTTACAAATATCCTACTCACTCTAATGGATGTAGCAAGTGATTAAGCTTAGAGAGAGAGAGGAGGCTGTAGGAAGCACTCAACTATTTAATAGGGACCTCACAAAGAGTTTGCAATGAATGCTCAACCTTGGAATGAAGCCCAAGGGGTCCTATTTATAGCTGGGGATGCCTCTTAGCCTTTGGGAACACTTAAGAACGAAAACTAGCCGTTTTGTGGCCTGCAACGGATATATTTTCACTTTTTGCAACTCCACAACGGCTAGAAACACTTTTCTTCACTTTTCCGTACAGTGCATTCGGTCGAGTTTCTATATGTGTAACTCGACCGATCAAGTAGCAGGCAGCCTGATATTGAAATGATCGGTCGAGTTTGTTCTGAGGAAACTCGACCGACCATTCCAAATGGAACTGGCCTACTACCCAATCGGTCGAGTTCTGTGAGTGCACAACTCGACCGATGCCATCTTCAGAAAATCGACCAAGGTTGATCGGTCGAGTTTCAGGGTGGGAAACTCGACCGACCAAGTGCCTGTAATTGATTTTCGAAGTTGTATCTAAAGTGCTCTAATTTTTGATCTAAGTGTTCCTAATATTTTTCTAAGCTTAATTACAAGTCATACAATCATTACAAGTGATTTACAACATGATTCTAATGGATATACATCATATTACAAAAACGTCCACTTGTATGACTTTGACTTGTCTTTTCTCCAATTTGAGATGCGCAAGTTAGGGCAATTGGAGTGTGTCTATACCTAATCTGAAAACACTCAAGTAGAGGCATTAGACACCAATATGTGGAATGGTTAGTCATCATCAAAACACGGGTTTAGTCAATTTAGACGTGAGTCAACATTGACTTAATTGACCTTGAGTCAACATTCTCCCCCTTTTTGAAGATGACAAACCATTCCATAAATGTATTGAAAGCTTTAAAGTAAATTCATACCTTTGGAGAAACCTAGGGGTTTCAATATAATTGAGTTCATATGCTCCCCCTCAATTGATGCGCATGGAGTTTTCATACTCCCCCTCAATTGATGCTATTTCTCCTGTATGGTTAGCTTTCGTAACATTTATAGAAACTATGTCTTCTACTCATATATGTCTACACATATATGTCTCCTCCCCTTTACCTTCTCCCATTTACATGGACATACTTCTCTTCTTCATGTAAGACATGCCTTCTTCCTCTTTTTAAAAGAAGACATACCTTTCTCCCCCTTTGTCATTTCAAAAAGGTGGGGGTATGAAGAAAAAAAGAAACATCACTTGTTAAAGAGAAAGGAGATAATAAAAATATATATAAGGAGAGTAGAAGAGCACAGATAGGGGCTTGTCCAAGCATAGATAGAAAAGCAAGTTAAAGCATATACTTGAACAACCCAAAAAATGCAAGATAAAGTGCTGCAGAAAAACAATAAATCACAATTTTGACCCTCAAGATGATGGAATTTGACCAAAAACCATCGGAGCTCATGGCAAAGCATGAGTCTTGCTCAGAAGGGTGTTTCTGCATAAAAATACTATACTTGCAGCAAAAACTGAAATTGGAGCAAAACCTACATAAAATCCAAAAATACTCCAATTTCTACATATAATGTAGCTCTATGTGACCTGCATCACAATGTTATGCAAACAACTCAAGATAGTAGATATGCAATTCAAGGAACAATCTTGAGCATGTATGAGATAAGATACAAGCATAACATATAGATGATCAAAGATGGCAATTTGTAAACAAGGTTAGAACTACATGTATATGAACTACTAGTAGATGATATCACAAGTTAGGACTACTAGTAGGATCTAGATCATAGCAAGAGATACTAAAAGATACACAAGATAAAGCAAGCTATGAGTAGATATAGAGATATATCCAAACCAAGAGATATGCAATTTTAGAAGCATGAGAGGATATAACTCACTATATATGCATCCTTACCATAAGATGATTACCCCTAACAACCTCAAGGTTGTATCAAAACAAGATATACACCTATAGAGATGTAGCAAGTTAGAGTACAACGGAAGCGATTTTAGACACAACCAAGAGATCCAAAGAGATCATCATCAAAACCTGCAAAACAACTCAAAGTAAGAAATTGCAAGATATAGATATATAAATTTAGAGCAATTTGAAAGATAGAGTTGTAAGCAAGATAGGCATTTAGAACATGGCAATATGCATATATAAAGATACCAAAGGAGTGCCAAAGAATAAGGCTATTGGCTGAGAAAATCTAGTTGAGAGGGAAATTCTCACTCAAAAAGCCAAATGTATATTTTGTGCACAGTGTAATCGGTCGAGTTCTGTGCATGGACAACTCGACCGATGATAGCTGTTGGCAACACCTATTGGTGCCCATCGGTCGAGTTTCACTAGGGCAAACTCGACCGACAGAGCAGCTGTCAAACATCACATATATTTCATAAAAACATATTTAAAGGCATGCTAAAAATACAAACCATATCCAAACATGTCTAAGCAAGTTAGTAATGCACTATAGAAGCATTAGAAACAGTTTTTGATCAAGAGTGTGAAGAGAATCACAAAATGCCACTTTTAACTCAAAAACCATATGTATAGTGCACACTAACTTGACAAAAACAAGTTAGGATAGGTTATAAGCAATAAAACATTTACCTTTGTGCTTACCATTGCCTTTTCCACTTGTTGTCACCCTCTACACATCTCACCTTTCTTCTTTCATGTGGATTGAGAAGTCAATTTGCAATAGCTCAAGTCAATCCATTTGCAATTACCTACAGGAAGAAAGATGAAATGGTCCCCAATCATGTTTTTGGGTCCGGAGGGGTTAGTTTAGCAACCCAAGTCCTATAGCTCTTGGGTGCTTTCCTAAAAGGACAACAAGTAGAATAATGACCAAATTCATTGCAATAGTTGCATGTGCCCATAGTCTTGGAACTAGAGGATTCTCCATGAAATATTGGAGGTCCTTTATCTTTGTTGTTCCCTTGACTACTATCATACCCTAAACCATGTCTACCAATTTTTTTAGTAGTATGGTGTAGGATGTCATTAAGACTCTTTTTACCAACTAAGAATCTTTGCAAAGAAGATCTCAAACTGTCATTATCATGCTTAAGAGAAGCAATAGTCGAAGACAATTGATTAATATTATCTCTAGCATGCAAAAGATCATTTTCTAAGCAAAGAGATTGAGTTGAAAGAGAATCTCTATCAATATGAAGAGCATCAACATCATTCTCTCTATTTGTAGAACTAGAACAAGATTCATGCCCATTGATTTTAGCAAGCAAGGAGGCATTTTCTATTTCTAATTCATGCAAAACAAAATCTTTGTCCTTGTTTTCAGATTTAAGAACATCAATGTCATGCATGAGAGAATCAATAATTAAAGTATGCTCTTCATTAGAACTAGACATGAGAGGTTGAGCTTCTAGAAATTTAATCTTATCAAGTAAACTAGCATTTTCAAGTTTAAGAGAGTCTACTTGGCTAAGAAAATAATTTTTATCAATAAGCAAGCAAGAATTAGCATATTCAAGATCATCTAGTTCTATATGCAAATTATCAACAATTTTAGCAAGCTTTTTCTTTTTCTTTTTAGAAGACTTATAAGAGGCACAAATGTCATGAATAATAGCAATTAAAGATTCTTTATCTAAAGAGTCTAGATTTACCTCACTTGAGTCTTTACTTGTTGATGCTATAAGGGCAAAATGGCATTCCCCTTCATCACTAGAGCTTGAGCTTGATCCTTCACATGAATCTTCACTTGAGCTTGAGTTGGAGGAGCCACTTGAGCTTGAGTGCCATTTCTCCTTCTTGTGAAGATGGGTCTTTTTGCCTTGTGGGCAATCTTCCTTGTAGTGACCCTTCTTTCCACATGTGAAGCACCGGATGGAGGAGGACTTGCCTTTGTAGAGTCTACCCTTGGAGTACATGGCATCTTCTTCAACTTGAGAGAATGGAGAGGCTTGACCAACAATAGCCTTGATTTAAGCATTGATTTCATCCTTCTTCATTCTCTTGAGTTCTTTCTCCTCTTGTCTTTCTAATTCCTCCCTCTTGTCAAGTGTGGCTTCATGTGCTTGTAGATTTCCAATGAGCTCTTCAATAGGAATATCCCTAAGAGACATTGCTTCTTCAATGGAAGTCACCTTGGATTCCCATCTCTTGGGGAGAGTTCTAAGGATCTTTGAGTTGATCTCTCCACTAGACATAGGATGTCCTAGAATAGCAAGACCATTCAAGATAGTGTTGAGCCTTGAGTACATGTTGGATATGCTCTCCTCCTTTCCCATCTTGAAGTTCTCAAGCAACCCTTTGAGCATGTAGACTTTTCTTTCCTTCACTTGATCTGTCCCTTCATAAGTGATGCAAAACTTTCTCCATACCTCATAGGCCGTCTCACAAGAGGAAATCCGGTTGAACTCGGTGGGGGTCATGGAGGCATATAGGATGTGCATGGCTCTAGCATTCAAGGTTTCTTTCATCAAGGTGGCTTCATCCCATTCTTCAATGTTTGTCTTTGGTCGAATGTATGGGTTGTTCACCATTTGCCACATCTCGAGACTTGATCCTTGGATGAAGAATTGAAGTCTTCTTCTCCAATAGAGGAAGTTGCTCCCATCAAAGATTGGAAGGCTGGTCGAGAGTCTCCCTCCTAGGTAGTCACCCATCATCTCCTACTTGTTGAAGTATGCTTGGAGAAGACCCGCTCTGATACCACTTGTTGGATCCTAGATGGGTGATTAGATGCTCTAGAGGGGGGGGTGAATAGAGCTGAAAGCACTTAAACAAAACTCATTAAACCTTCAAATTATATGACAAGATAATGTTGCTAAATAGGTAATTTGAGTGCAACTAAATCATGCATAGAAAGGATAAGAGAGATTGAACATGCACCAATTAGACAAGGTATTTAGAGTGGTTCCACACTTCAAACTAGAAGTGTGTCAGTCCACTTGCCTAGAGAGGTCAACCTCTAGGACTTCTAAACTATTGCATTCTTATATTCACTTATAAGGCATACAATGCATGACCAACAAAGGACTTACCTATCCAATACAAAGAGTCTTCAACCTTACCAAGGACCTACCCACTTTGCAAGAGTCTTCGGCCTTCTCCAAGGACTTACCCACTCTTGCACAAGTCTTCGGCCTTGCAGGAATTACCCACTCTTCTTGGATCTTCTGGCTTTGACTTCACCTTCACTCGGAGAAGCTTCCACCAAGGTCTTACCCACCTGAGCTTGAGTCTTCTGCCTTCTCCAAGGGATTATCCACTCTAGCTCCAAGTCTTTATCCTTGATCTTCAGCAAGGGACTCCTTCCCATGTTCTTCTTCACCTCTCTTGGACAAGAGAGAGAACCTTCATCTTCAAGATAGGAAATGAGAGATGGGGAGGTGGTGGAAGTGAGAGCCTCACAAGATATACAAATATGACTAGCTCTCTTACAAATCTCCTACTCACTCTAATGGATGTAGCAAGTGATTAAGCTTAGAGAGAGAGAGGAGGCTGTAGGAAGCACTCAACTATTTAATAGGGACCTCACAAAGAGTTTGCAATGAATGCTCAACCTTAGAATGAAGCCCGAGGGGTCCTATTTATAGCTGGGGATGTCTCTTAGCCTTTGGGAACACTTAAGAATGAAAACTAGCCGTTTTGTGGCCTGAAACAGATAAATATTCACTTGTTGCAACTCCACAACGGCTAGAAACACTTTTCTGCACTTTTCCGTACAGTGCATCCGGTTGAGTTTCTATATGTGTAACTCGACCGATCAAGTAGCAGGCAGCCCGATATTGAAATGATCAATCGAGTTTGTTCTGAGGAAACTCGACCGACCATTCCAACTGGAACTGGCCTACTACCCAATCGGTCGAGTTCTGTGAGTGCACAACTCGACCGATGCAATCTTCAGAAAATCGACCAAGGTTGATCGGTCGAGTTTCAGGGTGGGAAACTCGACCGACCAAGTGCCTTTAATTGATTTTCGAAGTTGTATCTAAAGTGCTATAATTTTCAATCTAAGTGTTCCTAATACTTTTCTAAGCTTAATTACAAGTCATACAATCATTACAAGTGATTTACAACATGATTCTAATGGATATACATCATATTACAAAAACATCCACTTGTATAACTTTGGCTTGTCTTTTCTCCAATTTGAGATGCGCAAGTTAGGGCAATTGGAGTGTGTCTATACCTAATCTGAAAACACTCAAGTAGAGGCATTAGACACCAATATGTGGAATGGTTAGTCATCATCAATACACGGGTTTAGTCAATTTAGACGTGAGTCAACATTGACCTAATTGACCTTGAGTCAACATTCTCCCCCTTTTTGAAGATGACAAACCATTCCATAAATGTATTGAAAGCTTTAAAGTAAAGTAATACCTTTGGAGAAACCTAGGGGTTTCAATAGAATTGAGTTCTTATGATCCCCCTCAATTGATGCGCATGGAGTTTTCATACTCCCCCTCAATTGATGCTATTTCTCCTGTATGGTTAGCTTTCATAACATTTATAGAAACTATGTCTTCTACTCATATATGTCTACACATATATGTCTCCTCCCCTTTACCTTCTCCCCTTTACATGTACATACTTGTCTTCTTCATGTAAGACATGCCTTCTTCCTCTTTTTAAAAGAAGACATACCTTTCTCCCCCTTTGTCATTTCAAAAAGGTGGGGGTATGAATAAAAAAAGAAACATCACTTGTTAAAGAGAAAGGAGATAATACAAATATATATAAGGAGAGTAGAAGAGCACAGATAGGGGCTTGTCCAAGCATAGATAGAAAACCAAGTTAAAGCATATACTTGAACAACCCAAAAAATGCAAGATAAAGTGCTGCAGAAAAACAATAAATCACAATTTTGACCCTCAAGATGATGGAATTTGACCAAAAACCATCGGAGCTCATGACGAAGCATGAGTCTTGCTCAAAAGGGTGTTTCTGCATAAAAAATACTATACTTGCAGCAAAAACTAAAATTGGAGCAAAACCTGCATAAAATCCAAAAATACTCCAATTTCTACATATAATGTAGCTCTATGTGCCCTGCATCACAATATTATGCAAACAACTCAAGATAGTAGATATGCAATTCAAGGAACAATCTTGAGCATGTATGAGATAAGATACAAGCATAACATATAGATGATCAAAGATGGCAATTTGTAAACAAGGTTAGAACTACATGTATATGAACTACTAGTAGATGATATCACAAGTTAGGACTACTAGTAGGATCTAGATCATAGCAAGAGATACTAAAAGATACACAAGATAAAGCAAGCTATGAGTAGATATAGAGATATATCCAAACCAAGAGATATGCAATTTAGAAGCATGAGAGGATATAACTCACTATATATGCATCCTTACCATAAGATGATTACCCCTAAGAACCTCAAGTTTGTATCAAAACAAGATTTACACCTATAGAGATGTAGCAAGTTAGAGTACAACGGAAGCGATTTTAGACACAACCAAGAGATCCAAAGAGATCATCATCAAAACCTGCAAAACAACTCAAAGCAAGAAATTGCAAGATATAGATATATCAATTTAGAGCAATTTGAAAGATAGAGTTGTAAGCAAGATAGGCATTCAGAACATGGCAATATGCATATATAAAGATACCAAAGGAGTGCCAAAGAATAAGGCTATTGGCTGAGAAAATCTAGTTGAGAGGGAAATTCTCACTCAAAAAGCCAAATGTATATTCTGTGCACAGTGTAATCGGTCGAGTTCTGTGCATGGACAACTCGACCGATGACAGCTGTTGGCAACACCTATTGGTGCCCATCGGTCGAGTTTCACTAGGGCAAACTCGACCGACAGAGCAGCTGTCAAACATCACATATATTTCATAAAAACATATTTAAAGGCATGCTAAAAATACAAACCATATCCAAACATGTCTAAGAAAGTTAGTAATGCACTATAGAAGCATTAGAAATAGTTTTTGAGCAAGAGTGTGAAGAGAATCACAAAATGCCACTTTTAACTCAAAAACCATATGTATAGTGCACACTAACTTGACAAAAACAAGTTAGGATAGGTTATAAGCAATAAAACATTTACCTTTGTGCTTACCATTGCCTTTTCCACTTGTTGTCACCCTCTACACATCTCACCTTTCTTCTTTCATGTGGATTGAGAAGTCAATTTGCAATAGCTCAAGTCAATCCATTTGCAATTACCTACAGGAAGAAAGATGAAATGGTCCCCAATCATGTTTTTGGGTCCGGAGGGGTTAGTTTAGCAACCCAAGTCCTATAGCTCTTGGGTGCTTTCCTAAAAGGACAACAAGTAGAATAATGACCAAATTCATTGCAATAGTTGCATGTGCCCATAGTCTTGGAACCAGAGGATTCTCCATGAAATATTGGAGGTCCTTTATCTTTGTTGTTCCCTTGACTACTATCATACCCTAAACCATGTCTACCAATTTGTTTAGTAGTATGGTGTAGGATGTCATTAAGACTCTTTTTACCAACTAAGAATCTTTGCAAAGAAGATCTCAAACTGTCATTATCATGCTTAAGAGAAGCAATAGTCGAAGACAATTGATTAATATTATCTCTAGCATGCAAAAGATCATTTTCTAACCAAAGAGATTTAGTTGAAAGAGAATCTCTATCAATATGAAGAGCATCAACATCATTCTCTCTATTTGTAGAACTAGAACAAGATTCATGCCCATTGATTTTAGCAAGCAACGAGGCATTTTCTATTTCTAATTCATGCAAAACAAAATCTTTGTCCTTGTTTTCAGATTTAAGAACATCAATGTCATGCATGAGAGAATCAATAATTAAAGTATGCTCTTCATTAGAACTAGACATGAGAGGTTGAGCTTCTAGAAATTTAATCTTATCAAGTAAACTAGCATTTTCAAGTTTAAGAGAGTCTACTTGTCTAAGAAAATCATTTTTATCAATAAGCAAGCAAGAATTAGCATATTCAAGATCATCTAGTTCTATATGCAAATTATCAACAATTTTAGAATGCTTTTTCTTTTTCTTTTTAGAAGACTTATAAGAGGCACAAATGTCATGAATAATAGCAATTAAAGATTCTTTATCTAAAGTGTCTAGATTTACCTCACTTGAGTCTTCACTTGTTGATGCTATAAGGGCAAAATGGCATTCCCCTTCATCACTAGATCTTGAGCTTGATCCTTCACATGAATCTTCACTTGAGCTTGAGTTGGAGGAGCCACTTGAGCTTGAGTGCCATTTCTCCTTCTTATGAAGATGGGTCTTTTTGCCTTGTGGGAAATCTTCCTTGTAGTGACCCTTCTTTCCACATGTGAAGCACCGGATGGAGGAGGACTTGCCTTTGTAGAGTCTACCCTTGGAGTACATGGCATCTTCTTCAACTTGAGAGAATGGAGAGGCTTGACCAACAATAGCCTTGATTTGAGCTTTGATTTCAGCCTTCTTCATTCTCTTGAGTTCTTTCTCCTCTTGTCTTTCTAATTCCTCCCTCTTGTCAAGTGTGGCTTCATGTGCTTGTAGATTTCCAATGAGCTCTTCAATAGGAATATCCCTAAGAGACCTTGCTTCTTCAATGGAAGTCACCTTGGATTCCCATCTCTTGGGGAGAGTTCTAAGGATCTTTGAGTTGATCTCTCCACTAGACATAGGATGTCCTAGAATAGCAAGACCATTCAAGATGGTGTTGAGCCTTGAGTACATGTTGGCTATGCTCTCCTCCTTTCCCATCTTGAAGTTCTCAAGCAACCCTTTGAGCATGTAGACTTTGCTTTCCTTCACTTGATATGTCCCTTCATAAGTGATGCAAAGCTTTCTCCATACCTCATAGGCCGTCTCACAAGAGGAAATCCAGTTGAACTCAGTGGGGGTCATGGAGGCATATAGGATGTGCATGGCTCTAGCATTCAAGGTTTCTTTCATCAAGGTGGCTTCATCCCATTCTTCAATGTTTGTCTTTGGTAGAATGTATGGGATGTTCACCATTTGCCACATCTCGAGACTTGATCCTTGGATGAAGAATTGAAGTCTTCTTCTCCAATAGAGGAAGTTGCTCCCATCAAAGATTGGAAGGCTGGTCGAGAGTCTCCCTCCTAGGTAGTCACCCATCTTCTCCTACTTGTTGAAGTATGCTTGGAGAAGACCCGCTCTGATACCACTTGTTGGATCCTAGATGGGTGATTAGATGCTCTAGCGGGGGGTGAATAGAGCTGAAAGAACTTAAACAAAACTCATTAAACCTTCAAATTATATGACAAGATAAGGTTGCTAAATAGGTAATTTGAGTGCAACTAAATCATGCATAGAAAGGATAAGAGAGATTGAACATGCACCAATTAGACAAGGTATTTAGAGTAGTTCCACACTTCAAACTAGAAGTGTGTCAGTCCACTTGCCTAGAGAGGTCAACCTCTAGGAATATCAAACTATTGCATTCTTATATTCACTTATAAGGCATACAATGCATGACCAACAAAGGACTTACCTATCCAATACAAAGAGTCTTAAACCTTACCAAGGACTTACCCACTTTGCAAGAGTCTTCGGCCTTCTACAAGGACTTACCCACTCTTGCACAAGTCTTCAGCCTTGTAGGAATTACCCACTCTTCTTGGATCTTCCGCCTTTGACTTCACCTTCACTCGGAGAAGCTTCCACCAAGGTCTTACCCACTTGAGCTTGAGTCTTCTGCCTTCTCCAAGGGCTTACCCACTCTAGCTCGAAGTCTTTAGCCTTGATCTTCACCAAGGGACTCCTTCCCTTGTTCTTCTTCACCTCTCTTGGACAAGAGAGAGAACCTTCATCTTCAAGATAGGAAATGAGAGATGGGGAGGTGGTGGAAGTGAGAGCCTCACAAGATATACAAATAAGACTAGCTCTCTTACAAATCTCCTACTCACTCTAATGGATGTAGCAAGTGATTAAGCTTAGAGAGAGAGGAGGCTGTAGGAAGCACTCAACTATTTAATAGGGACCTCACAAAGAGTTTGCAATGAATGCTCAACCTTGGAATGAAGCCCAAGGGGTCCTATTTATAGATGGGGATGCCTCTTAGCCTTTGGGAATACTTAAGAACGAAAACTAGCCGTTTTGTGGCCTGCAACGGATATATTTTCACTTGTTGCAACTCCACAATGGCTAGAAACACTTTTCTACACTTTTCCATACAGTGCATTCGGTCGAGTTTCTATATGTGTAACTCGACCGATCAAGTAGCAGACAGCCCGATATTGAAATGATCGGTCGAGTTTGTTCTGAGGAAACTCGACCGACCATTCCAACTGGAACTGGCCTACTACCCAATCGGTCGAGTTCTGTGAGTGCACAACTCGACCGATGCAATCTTCAGAAAATCGACCAAGGTTGATCGGTCGAGTTTCAGGGTGGGAAACTCGACCGACCAAGTGCTTGTAATTGATTTTCGAAGTTGTATCTAAAGTGCTCTAATTTTCGATCTAAGTGTTCCTAATATTTTTCTAAGCTTAATTACAAGTCATACAATCATTACAAGTGATTTACAACATGATTCTAATGGATATACATCATATTACAAAACCGTCCACTTGTATGGCTTTGACTTGTCTTTTCTCCAATTTGAGATGCGCAAGTTAGGGCAATTGGAGTGTGTCTATACCTAATCTGAAAACACTCAAGTAGAGGCATTAGACACCAATATGTGGAATGGTTAGTCATCATCAAAACACGGGTTTAGTCAATTTAGACGTGAGTCAACATTGACCTAATTGACATCGAGTCAACATTCTCCCCCTTTTTGAAGATGACAAACCATTCCATAAATGTATTGAAAGCTTTAAAGTAAAGTCATACCTTTGGAGAAACCTAGGGGTTTCAATAGAATTGAGTTCATATGCTCCCCCTCAATTGATGCGCATGGAGTTTTCATACTCCCCCTCAATTGATGTTGTTTCTCCTGTATGGTTAGCTTTCATAACATTTATAGAAACTATGTCTTCTACTCATATATGTCTACACATATATGTCTCCTCCCCTTTACCTTCTCCCCTTTACATGGACATACTTCTCTTCTTCATGTAAGACATGCCTTCTTCCTCTTTTTAAAAGAAGACATACCTTTCTCCCCCTTTGTCATTTCAAAAAGGTGGGGGTATGAAGAAAAAAAGAAACATCACTTATTAAAGAGAAAGGAGATAATAAAAATATATATAAGGAGAGTAGAAGAGCACAGATAGGGGCTTGTCCAAGCATAGATAGAAAAGCAAGTTAAAGCATATACTTGAACAACCCAAAAAATGCAAGATAAAGTGCTGCAGAAAAACAATAAATCACAATTTTGACCCTCAAGATGATGGAATTTGACCAAAAACCATCGGAGCTCATGGCAAAGCATGAGTCTTTCTCAGAAGGGTGTTTCTGCATAAAAAATACTATACTTGCAGCAAAAACTAAAATTGGAGCAAAACCTGCATAAAATCCAAAAATACTCCAATTTCTACATATAATGTAGCTCTATGTGCCCTGCATCACAATGTTATGCAAACAACTCAAGATAGTAGATATGCAATTCAAGGAATAATCTTGAGCATGTATGAGATAAGATACAAGCATAACATATAGATGATCAAAGATGGCAATTTGTAAACAAGGTTAGAACTACATGTATATGAACTACTAGTAGATGATATCACAAGTTAGGACTACTAGTAGGATCTAGATCATAGCAAGAGATACTAAAAGATACACAAGATAAAGCAAGCTATGAGTAGATATAGAGATATATCCAAACCAAGAGATATGCAATTTTAGAAGCATGAGAGGATATAACTCACTATATATGCATCCTTACCATAAGATGATTACCCCTAACAACCTCAAGGTTGTATCAAAACAAGATATACACCTATAGAGATGTAGCAAGTTAGAGTACAACGGAAGTAATTTTATACACAACCAAGAGATCCAAAGAGATCATCATCAAAACCTGCAAAACAACTCAAAGCAAGAAATTGCAAGATATAGATATATCAATTTAGAGCAATTTGAAAGATAGAGTTGTAAGCAAGATAGGCATTTAGAACATGGCAATATGCATATATAAAGATACCAAAGGAGTGCCAAAGAATAAGGCTATTGGCTGAGAAAATCTAGTTGAGAGGGAAATTCTCACTCAAAAAGCCAAATGTATATTCTGTGCACAGTGTAATCGGTCGAGTTCTGTGCATGGACAACTCGACCGATGACAGCTGTTGGCAACACCTATTGGTGCCCATCGGTCGAGTTTCACTAGGGCAAACTCGACCGACAGAGCAGCTGTCAAACATCACATATATTTCATAAAAACATATTTAAAGGCATGCTAAAAATACAAACCATATCCAAACATGTCTAAGCAAGTTAGTAATGCACTATAGAAGCATTAGAAACAGTTTTTGAGAAAGAGTGTGAAAAGAATCACAAAATGCCACTTTTAACTCAAAAACCATATGTATAGTGCACACTAACTTGACAAAAACAAGTTAGGATAGGTTATAAGCAATAAAACATTTACCTTTGTGCTTACCATTGCCTTTTCCACTTGTTTTCACCCTCTACACATCTCACCTTTCTTCTTTCATGTGATTTGAGAAGTCAATTTGCAATAGCTCAAGTCAATCCATTTGCAATTACCTACAGGAAGAAAGATGAAATGGTCCCCAATCATGTTTTTGGGTCCGGAGGGGTTAGTTTAGCAACCCAAGTCCTATTGCTCTTGGGTGCTTTCCTAAAAGGACAACAAGTAGAATAATGACCAAATTCATTGCAATAGTTGCATGTGCCCATAGTCTTGGAACTAGAGGATTCTCCATGAAATATTGGAGGTCCTTTATCTTTGTTGTTCCCTTGACTACTATCATACCCTAAACCATGTCTACCAATTTGTTTAGTAGTATGGTGTAGGATGTCATTAAGACTCTTTTTACCAACTAAGAATCTTTGCAAAGAAGATCTCAAACTGTCATTATCATGCTTAAGAGAAGCAATAGTCGAAGACAAT
Organism: Alisma plantago-aquatica; assembly: GCA_963693085.1. Lineage (NCBI taxonomy): Eukaryota > Viridiplantae > Streptophyta > Magnoliopsida > Alismatales > Alismataceae > Alisma > Alisma plantago-aquatica. The sequence continues at coordinate 73,202,558 of OY856410.1, read as the reverse complement.
TGATTAATATTATCTCTAGCATGCAAAAGATCATTTTCTAAGCAAAGAGATTTAGTTGAAAGAGAATCTCTATCAATATGAAGAGCATCAACATCATTCTCTCTATTTGTAGAACTAGAACAAGATTCATGCCCATTGACTTTAGCAAGCGAGGAGGCATTTTCTATTTCTAATTCATGCAAAACAAAATCTTTGTCCTTGTTTTCAGATTTAAGAACATCAATGTCATGCATGAGAGAATCAATAATTAAAGTATGCTCTTCATTAGAACTAGACATGAGAGGTTGAGCTTCTAGAAATTTAATCTTATCAAGTAAACTAGCATTTTCAAGTTTAAGAGAGTCTACTTGGCTAAGAAAATAATTTTTATCAATAAGCAAGCAAGAATTAGCATATTCAAGATCATCTAGTTCTATATGCAAATTATCAACAATTTTAGCAAGCTTTTTCTTTTTCTTTTTAGAAGACTTATAAGAGGCACAAATGTCATGAATAATAGCAATTAAAGATTCTTTATCTAAAGAGTCTAGATTTACCTCACTTGAGTCTTCACTTGTTGATTCTATAAGGGCAAAATGGCATTCCCCTTCATCACTAGAGCTTGAGCTTGATCCTTCACATGAATCTTCACTTGAGCTTGAGTTGGAGGAGCCACTTGAGCTTGAGTGCCATTTCTCCTTCTTGTGAAGATGGGTCTTTTTGCCTTGTGGGCAATCTTCCTTGTAGTGACTCTTCTTTCCACATGTGAAGCACGGGATGGAGGAGGACTTGCCTTTGTAGAGTCTACCCTTGGAGTACATGGCATCTTCTTCAACTTGAGAGAATGGAGAGGCTTGACCAACAATAGCCTTGATTTGAGCTTTGATTTCAGCCTTCTTCATTCTCTTGAGTTCTTTCTCCTCCTGTCTTTCTAATTCCTCCCTCTTGTCAAGTGTGGCTTCATGTGCTTGTAGATTTCCAATGAGCTCTTCAATAGGAATATCCATAAGAGACCTTGCTTCTTCAATGGAAGTCACCTTGGATTCCCATCTCTTGGGGAGAGTTCTAAGGATCTTTGAGTTGATCTCTCCACTAGACATAGGATGTCCTAGAATAGAAAGACCATTCAAGATGGTGTTGAGCCTTGAGTACATGTTGGCTATGCTCTCCTCCTTTCCCATCTTGAAGTTCTCAAGCAACCCTTTGAGCATGTAGACTTTGCTTTCCTTCACTTGATCTGTCCCTTCATACGTGATGCAAAGCTTTCTCCATACCTCATAGGCCGTCTCACAAGAGGAAATCCGGTTGAACTCGGTGGGGGTCATGGAGGCATATAGGATGTGCATGGCTCTAGCATTCAAGGTTGCTTTCATCAAGGTGGCTTCATCCCATTCTTCAATGTTTGTCTTTGGTAGAATGTATGGGCTGTTCACCATTTGCCACATCTCGAGACTTGATCCTTGGATGAAGAATTGAAGTCTTCTTCTCCAATAGAGGAAGTTGCTCCCATCAAAGATTGGAAGGCTGGTCGAGAGTCTCCCTCCTAGGTAGTCACCCATCTTCTCCTACTTGTTGAAGTATGCTTGGAGAAGACCCGCTCTGATACCATTTGTTGGATCCTAGATGGGTGATTAGATGCTCTAGAGGGGGGGGGTGAATAGAGCTGAAAGCACTTAAACAAAACTCATTAAACCTTCAAATTATATGACAAGATAAGGTTGTTAAATAAGTAATTTGAGTGCAACTAAATCATGCATAGAAAGGATAAGAGAGATTGAACATGCACCAATTAGACAAGGTATTTAGAGTGGTTCCACACTTCAAACTAGAAGTGTGTCAGTCCACTTGCCTAGAGAGGTCAACCTCTAGGACTTCCAAACTATTGCATTCTTATATTCACTTATAAGGCATACAATGCATGACCAACAAAGGACTTACCTATCCAATACAAAGAGTCTTCAACCTTACCAAGGACTTACCCACTTTGCAAGAGTCTTCGGCCTTCTCCAAGGACTTACCCACTCTTGCACAAGTCTTCGGCTTTGCAGGAATTACCCACTCTTCTTGGATCTTCCGCCTTTGACTTCACCTTCACTCGGAGAAGCTTCCACCAAGGTCTTACCCACTTGAGCTTGAGTCTTCTGCCTTCTCCAAGGGCTTACCCACTCTAGCTCCAAGTCTTTAGCCTTGATCTTCACCAAGGGACTCCTTCCCTTGTTCTTCTTCACCTCTCTTGGACAAGAGAGAGAACCTTCATCTTCAAGATAGGAAATGAGAGATGGGGAGGTGGTGGAAGTGAGAGCCTCACAAGATATACAAATAAGACTAGCTCTCTTACAAATCTCCTACTCACTCTAATGGATGTAGCAAGTGATTAAGCTTAGAGAGAGAGAGGAGGCTGTAGGAAGCACTCAACTATTTAATAGGGACCTCACAAAGAGTTTGCAATGAATGCTCAACCTTGGAATGAAGCCCAAGGGGTCCTATTTATAGCTGGGGATGCCTCTTAGCCTTTGGGAACACTTAAGAACGAAAACTAGCCGTTTTGTGGCCTGCAACGGATATATTTTCACTTGTTGCAACTCCACAACGGATAGAAACACTTTTATGCACTTTTCCGTACAGTGCATTTGGTCGAGTTTCTATATGTGTAACTCGACCGATCAAGTAGCAGGCAGCCCGATATTGAAATGATCGGTCGAGTTTGTTCTGAGGAAACTCGACCGACCATTCCAACTGGAACTGGCCTACTACCCAATCGGTCGAGTTCTGTGAGTGCACAACTCGACCGATGCAATCTTCAGAAAATCGACCAAGGTTGATCGGTCGAGTTTCAGGGTGGGAAACTCGACCGACCAAGTGCCTGTAATTGATTTTTGAAGTTGTATCTAAAGTGCTCTAATTTTCGATCTAAGTGTTCCTAATATTTTTCTAAGCTTAATTACAAGTCATACAATCATTACAAGTGATTTACAACATGATTCTAATGGATATACATCATATTACAAAAACGTCCACTTGTATGACTTTGACTTGTCTTTTCTCCAATTTGAGATGCGCAAGTTAGGGCAATTGGAGTGTGTCTATACCTAATCTGAAAACACTCAACTAGAGGCGTTAGACACCAATATGTGGAATGGTTAGTCATCATCAAAACACGGGTTTAGTCAATTTAGACGTGAGTCAACATTGACCTAATTGACCTTGAGTCAACATATATTAGGACAAGATTAGGGTATACACTTACATCCTATCCAAGATTGTTCACTTTCTAGGCCAACAAACACATGTGATGTTATTCTTATATATAATAAATGTGTACCACCTATCCCATCCTTGAACACCTAATCTCACTAGTAAGTGTATAATGTGTATTGGGTTTTTAAAAAAAAATTGGCAGCATTTCCCCGCTGTTCTCTAAGTACATATGTACTTAGAGAACAAACGAGGAAATGCTACTGAAATTTTCTTGAAAACCCAATACACATTATACACTTACATCCTAAGTGAGATTAGGTGTTTAAGAACAGTCCCAAACCGGGGACTATCCAAGATTTACTCCTAATGAGTAAATCTTGGACGGGTTTCCAGGCCAACAAACACAATAATAGATATGTACATGTTAGGGTTTCATCACAATTGATGTTAGGGTTTCATCAATGTTAGGGTTTAATAAAATCAAATTAGGATCCTAGAATGGACAAGTTTAAATCTTATTTCAACATGCATCAAAATTTACTGAATTAGGTCAAACATTAGGATTAGAAGCACAAATATATGCAAGCAAAAGATTTGTTCGTATCCTAGAATTTACATAAAGCATTACATATAGATTTGTTCATATCCTTACCAACAGCAAACACAACCATGGATGTGTTGGCCTACCACGGTCGTGTTTGCTGTAGGTAAAGAGCTAGGGAGAAAGAAGAACAGAAGCTACGACTAATACCTAGAGAGCAGAGCAGCAAGCAGCGGGCGGCGGCAAGGAAGAAGACGGCGGGCGATGGGCAAGGAAGAAGCAGTGGGCGGCGGCGGCGGTGGGCAAGGAGGAAGGCGCCGTAGTAGGGCATGAGAAGGGAGGAAGGAGTGCGCCACAGTAGGGCATGAGCAGGGAGGAAGGCGGTGCGGCGGAGATGCAAGGAGGAATGCGGCAGTGACGCAGAGCAGCAGTAGGGAGTGTCGGCGGCGAGCGAGAAGCAGCAGGCACCAGGCGGCGAGCAGCAGCTAGCGGGCGATGAAACAGAAGACGATGAAACAGAAGAAAGGGGACAGTGGCCGTTCGAGGGTCTATTAAGTTGGTAAAAGGTGTTGGTTATAAAATACAACCGACACCTAAAGTCTTCGACGTCGGTTCTACTTAAACAACCGACGTCCAATTAGACAAATTTTGCCCTAAATAATTTGGCGGGAACCATTATCGGCGTCAGTTATCAAAGGATAACAGACACCTAAGCTGGAACTTTTCGTGCAAATTTTCATCTTATATAGGCGTCGATTTGTGGGTAAAAAACCGACGCTGTATGTGCCAAATTTTTTTCGCTCGAAAATTGGATTTCGCGGGCGATTTTATGAGTCGGTTGTTTGTTATCCAGCCGACGCTGAATACAAAGCGGTACCCGTGTCTTGACTATAGACGTCGAATGACCTACATCACCGACATTGAATGTTATAGGCGTCAGATTTCCTAAATAACCGACACCCAGAAAAGTAACATTGAACGCTGTTTCTATACTAGTGAATTGTTTGTGTGGCCTCAAGAAGTAACCACGGGCCAGGTTTACAAAACTCCATGGAGTTCTTGCTAGTATGGGTTTTACAAAATCTTGTAGTGATCACAAACTATTATTTTCTACATCGCAAGTTGGAACCATTATACTTAGGACATTTATGTTAATGATATTGTTATCAGCGGTAGTGATGCTTGGATTTTAGTGTGATGGATGCACTCAACTACATTTTTATACCAATGATCTGGGACAACTTTGCTACTTCTTGGGAACTGAAGTGCTGTATATTGTCATTGCATTTATCCATCTCAGTGGAACTATGTCTTCGACCACTTCAAGGACTCTAGTATGCTGAAGTCTAAACTTGTTTCTTCACCTTGGACTATCAGAAGAAAAAAAGTTCTGTCCTAGGGGTAGTCCTTTTCCAATTCTGAGCAATATAGGCATACGGTTGAGAAAATCCTTTGTCTAATTATTATGTGACCATAGATAGCTTTTTTGTAGTGTTGTTAGTGAACACATGGCCAAACCGCTTGTATACCATTGGAGTCGACTACAACTTATTATATGATAATTGAAAAATGCACTTGGATGGATTACCCTATACAAGAAACCACCATTTCTAGATATCTTTTGACTTTCTATGTTGACTCTAATTGGGCCAAAAATGTGAATGATAAGAGATCCATTTATGTCTTATATGCTCTATTTGGTAGTCATCTTGTTATTTGGTGGAGTAAGAAGTGGTCTGTTATGGCTTATTCCAACATTGAGGCAGAATATCACACCATGGAACGTGCTTACTATGAAATTCAATGGGTGACATCCATTCTTCTAGAACTAGGCCTCCCTTTATCATCCCCATCAACTCTCAAATGTCATAGCCAAGTATCTATTTAGATAGATAATAATCTAGTATTTCATAAAGGTACCAAGAACATTGAGGTTGACTATCACCTCATTAGAGATCTAATTCCTACCAAAAAGATCATTGCATTGTAGGTTAATACTAGAGAATAGACTATTGATATATTCACCAAGCCACTTCCACGTTCATCCTTCTCCTATATGTGTGGAAATTTAGGAATACATGATGTGTACTCTCCATTTTAAGGGAGTGTTTGGTAGTATTTTATGTTAGTTTATTAATTGTGTAATATCTAAATGGGTTGCTTATACTTAAGCCATTATGATTGGTTTGGTTTATGTTATGTTGTGCCTCTAGTATACCATACCTTAAGACAGGGTTATACATATAACTCTCTCTAATCCTCTCAACTTGTAATAAGAATTCCTCTTAACATGGGTTAAGCCTTCTATGCATAGGACAAAGTAGTAGGGGTACAGAGGATGTGATAGACTGATATTTCTCTCTTATCCATTATGTAATTTAAAACCCTATTTTTCTCAATATTCTTGTTTTACCTTCAATTTTATAGTCGAATGTGATTTGATGTATAATTGATAACTATTGAATGCAATTGATGCCTTCATGACACTCAATTTGACTCAAGTTTAGTTTTCAATCCTATCACTCATCGCCATCCCTGCCTTTGATTTTGATCTGGTGTTAAACTATCTACCCACCTTGATCTGATGTTCATGTTCTAGATCTAGTTCTCATGATTCCAACACAATTCGTTTCATCAAAATCAGAGTTAGAATGCATGAGTTATGGTTAATTGAAAACATAATCCTCAACCTTGCTCTCCTTTTGTTTTTGCCCTAGTTGCCTCTTGACTCATGGGCTGGCCAAGCCCGGCCCAGTTGAGAGTGCTCATGTGGGGCCCACTGGTCCCTGCCCCAACCCTCTCTCTTTCTTTCCTTCTTTTCCCCCTCTCTTTCTCTCCTCTCATCTGGGGCTTGTAGGTTGTTGGATCTTGTGAGCCGAGGATTAGAGAGTATATCAGACGACCATTGTTTCTCCTCGACCTAATGTCATGCAACAGAAAATTTCTCGCCTCTGCCATGGCAGCACATGGTCCACTCACCCAGGCTAGTCCCTGTAATCCCTTGGCCCTCTTGACTAGCCACTACAGCCAATAGAATGGCTAGAAACTAGGGGTGGGTCTGGTGATGTGTTCACACCCCGCTGTTACAACCCAGTTTTTTGAATCGATATCTTTAATTAACATGACCCTTTAATTGAAAATATCATATAGGATTAATATCTTACTTGAACAATTTCAAAAGAATATTTCGATAACCACAAAAGAAAAGGATGAAAGGATATATTTTCTAAACATAATGTTATTATGAAAAATAAATAATGGTTGAATGGAGGGAAAAAGGAGTTTCACCAATATTTCACAAAATGTAGGTAAAAAGATATGTATCAAAATAAATATTTTTGACTAATTTATTAGGCCTACAAGGGTCAATATGAGAAAGTAGAACCTATTTGTAAATACAAAATAAAATATGAGGACCGATTAGTAATAGATAAATATTATAATTTTGTTCTCCACAATTTCCACCGCTTAAACACCTCATTTATGCTTGTATTCCTTTCTTCTCTCTTAATCCAATGACTCCCTCACCCACCACCCACTCCCTTTCTTTCTTATCTTTATAGCCTCGTGCCCTCTACTCCCTATACTATGCGGTTGTTCATTCACTTCCTCCACATTCTCCTCTCGGCCAATCAATTAATAACCACTGGCCCACCAATTGAGATACGATCACAATATTAAATTTTCCTCTCCCAGGTTTCTATTTCACAGCCCCCGATACACACACGTACATTGTTACGACCATGCATGGTTGGCCGCCCATAACGCTTGTAACTAGTGACCTCGTACCACATCATGCAATGGACCCACTCCTCCCCTTCCTCTCTCTATCCTCCTTTCCTTCCCACTTCTCCCCCTTCCTCCCTAATGCCTTACCTTTTTCTTATTTGGCTATCGCGGCGGCGGCAACAGTGTCGGCCAGCTTACAGCAATGACGGGTGGCGTCGACTGGAGAGGCTTTAGCCTCTGGTTTTTCATCCTATCGCCTCAATGTGTAACCAAATGAATAGGAAGGCTTATATGGGTAAAAATGAAAGGTATGAAGTACCATTTGTTGAGTCATCATCTTTCTTCATAAATTTTGTATGGAGTATCTTTTGATGAGTCATCTTGATACATGAATTTTTTAATGGAGTATCCTTTTCTGAGTCATTTTGATACATACATTGTTGGATGGTTATCTTTTGATGAGTCATAAGTATCATCCATACATTGTTGTACCAAATCATAATCATCTCGATAAGTCATCAACTCCACTCATCATTTATGAGCCTTCCTCAAGATGATTACCATGTAAAATCTATTAATGTCACAAACGTAAGATGAAAATATAATCAAATTGTTGACTAGTTCATATGTTAGAACTTTTAATTTACATTCACTCTTTTCCCTTATATTGGACCTTACTTTTATAAAAATGATATATGATTAAGTATCTTGTACTTATAATGTAACATTAAGATATTTAATGTTCATATTAAAATTAATCACATGTCTCTAAAAGTAAATTCCCAATTGGAATTCACTTTCTATGTAAGTCAACCTCAACAAAAATTAATCTATTATAACAAGTGGTTTCATCTAATTGGACTCTCGATTAATATGATCTCACGAGAATGAATATTACTTATAGTATTTGTTGTTTCAATTAAATGATGACTTGAAAAAAGTGAGATTAAAGACACTTTCTACTTCTTCCTTTTATCTTCATCGAGTCTTATCCTATTATTACAATGCTTCAACATGAATAAATTGATCAGATTTGATGAAACGGTGAAATGGTTAAAATGATGAGATTGTAATCATGAATAATGATTCTCAATGAAATTCATCCTTGGGTCTAATAAAAATATAACAATAATTGTTGAGATTCCACCACTGAAGAGTTTGTTTTACAATCCCAGAGCCGGTGAGGACCGAAAGACCGAGATTGATATGTTATGTTACATGTTATATTATGTTTGATCCAGATCGTATCTTTGGGATAGATAAGGGAGGAGGAATAGCCTATCCCTTACACCTACCCCACCTTGAGGGAAGCCAAAGTACTGCTGGTCTGTGAGATAAATCATCAAAGATTGTATATAACAACCGTTGAGGTGACGGCATCTGCACTAGGCCGCCAGACCATGGAGAGATATGGTTAGAAACCGACCCCACCTCGAGGGCAGAGCACGGGCTGCAGGACTACCCTTTGAGTAGGCATCAAATCAGGGGCCTACAAACCACACCAGCGGTGTGCAGCGGTGGGACAGAGGAGGCTATAAAGGTAGAATTAGCATGTTTAACGTTGGTATCTATGTGATATGTTTAACGACGGTGTGCGAAGTGAATATATACATTGTTGTTACTCATGGTCTATGTGACCTTAGCAGTGGTTGCAGGCCACGAGCTGGATCTAGGGTTGGTTAACAATCCCTTTGGACTTAGTGAGGAATGATACAATAAAATGATTTATATGCTATTTTCTCTCTTATTATGTGTTTCACTTTAATACAACATGCTCTAACTTTCATATCATATGATCAATTTCTCTGTCTTTCATTTATAATTTTTTTATCTCATGTTATCAAATGTTCCATTATGCGTATGATCAACTTAAATTTTTATGCCTCTCCATACTTAGACATTTGTCTAACTCCTCTTGCTACAGTTTTTGTTCCCTTCCCACCATAGGTTAAAGAAGATCTCAAGTTTCATCGTGTGGCTTTTCTGACTAGATCCTGGCGGGAGCAGCATCAGGCTAAATGATCAAATTCTTAGTTGATGTCCAAGTGTTTAAAAGCTAATCAAGTGAATGTAATATTTGAAACATTGTCACAACATGTGTCATGTAATATAGACATTTTGAAGATGTAATAAAGCTTTGTGGTTGCTATCTATTGCTTGATGCTTCTTCCATAACGCCCTCGGGTTTTAATATCCATGATTAAGAGTTAATTGTGGAGGCAAAAATCTGGGACGTTACAGGTGGTCTCAGAGCATGGTTAGAAAACCACACTATGAAAACACTTGAAACACACATAATACATATTATCATGTCAACACAAGTAAAATAACTTGGTTTTATGCTTAGAATATATGTATAGGGGGGTAAAATCATGGAGATATATCTCACTTGAACATGTTATTCTAGTCTTGTGAGTCGATATAATTTTAGGTATGGAAAGGACATGTTACATTAGAATTTTATGTGAGAGGAAGAGAAAATGAAAATAGAAAGCTTCATGTAGAGAATATATAAAAAGTAATTTTAAGAGGAGACACTTGATGTAACTTATTTTGGTTCTCAGATACCCTGACCAGGTGTTTGGGCACCTAAATAAGTTGACATCAAGCTAGAGTTCTCATCTACTCTAACTTTGGGTACTCTTGCCAAGTATTCAAGAGTTGGATTGGAATGAGTAAATAATAAATTAAAGTTACCATGTGAATATTAAGTTACAAGAGACATACAAGAATATATTGGAATCAGAATATTGTATAAAAAATAGAGGAATTTTCTTAGATGGATAGTTTGCTTCTTTTATACATTTACAAAAAAATATATCGTCACACATGTTTGTGTTAAATAGCTCCAGGAAGTATCTATATTAAAGGTAAGTAAGAAACTTGATCTCTTTCAAAAAAACAAGAGTTAATAAGAGACAAATCATGTTTGTATTTAACATTATTTTACAAAAAAAAACTATGAATAATTATTTCTTTTTAATCTAAAATATTCTACATGAAAGTAGCATATGCAACATAAGGAGGTATATTAAGGAAAAGATGAAATAATAATAACAATAAATAGAAATATTACATAAATGAATGGAAAGATAAATGAATCAATAAGTTTCACATGTAAAATTAACATGTTTCTCTGATATAATTATAAGATTGTAAAGAAAAACTAGAATGGGTCAAACATATGTCCACTTTTTATAGAAAGTAATTTTAGAGTTATAGGTGATGGACAATTAACAACTTGAGTACAAACAAATCATTTCAGATAAGAAGATGACCAAAAGCGGAAAAAAATCTAGAAACCTTCCTTAAGAAGGTAGTGAATCATTCTTTTGTATTAAAGAAGAAAATTATGATATATATAAAATATGTTACCTTCCACATATTGTTTGGAACATATCATATAAAAATAATCAAACCTAAATACAAAGATAATAGGAAATTTCATGAGAAATTGTACAATCCCAATCGCAAAGGTGTTATGGAAACACCACGTGGTTGAAGAGGCAACATGGGAGCTAGAATTAGAGATGAAGGAAAAATATCCATACCTCTTCGATAGGTACTTTAATTTTTTAGGACAAAAATTTTATTAGGGGGAGAGAATGTTACAACCCAGTTTTTCAAAGCGATATCTTTAATTAACATGACCCTTTAATTGAAAATATCATATAGGATTAATATCTTACTTGAACAATTTCAAAAGAATATTTCAATAACCACAAAATAAAAGGATGAAAGGATATATTTCTAAACATAATGTTATTATGAAAAATAAATAGGGAAAAAAACCCAAATAGCACACTTTTACAAAAAATATTACCAAAATAACACTCTCTCCAACTTATTTCCCAAACTAGCACACTTTCAGCTAAAAGCGCCACAATACACGACGTTTTACTGGTGTTGGGAACAAAAATGCCACACTAGTTGGCGTTTTACGTTAAAAATGCCAAACTAATTGGTGCTTTACGTTAAAAACGCCAGACAACTGGGCGCTTTACAGTAAACCCCGCCAGACAACTCTTTTGATCACATGCATGCTTCTTTTTCCTCCTGACTGTCTTGCTACAGACAACTCTCTACGGCAACCAGCTCCATATATGGGATCCTCAACGAACATTGCTAGGTACGCGTGACGATTGGCATCAGCATACATCCCTCAAGTCATAGATTCTTCTCATTTTCTCGATTGTTTTGGATCAATGAAACTAGAAGACGAGCGCCACTGCGATGGAACCTTTGTCGGAACAAGCCTAAAGGCCGAGGTCGATGGTGTCCAACTACAGCAGGCCCCTCGCTACGGAGTCTCCTACAGAGATCCTCTCAGGCAACTTGAGCTCCATAACTCTTCTCAATCAGGGAAAGCCAAGTTTGTCTACATCGGTTCTAGCGGGGAGATTGAGGAAGAGGCGGCTGGGATGGCAGAGGACGCTGACTCCACCATCACTTCCGAGACCGATCAAGTCAACAAGGCCGAGAAAATGCCCAAGGCCGATGGTGATGATGGAAAAGGAGGTGCTCCATGGTCACTTCCCATCAGCGATGCGGAGGAGGAAACAACACAATGGACAGAACAGCCATGATTAATTATGGCGGTAGCAGACGCAGTGATCGAGCTGGCACGGAGAAATAATGATAAAAGGGAGACCCTGATAGCGATACATGCACAGGCACAGAGGCTGGCACAGCAGAACGACGCCGCGCTGCAACAACGGCTGGAGGAGATGGAGGAGCAGAAACAAGCTTTGCTTGTGGAGGTCTCCAGTCTGCGAGACGACTACGCCGATAAAATTGCGACGGTAGCACGTTGCTACCCTGTCTCAGGGTAAAGCTCCCAGTTGTCTGGCATTTTTAACTTAAAAGTGCCAATTAGTTTGGCATTTTTAACGTAAAACGCCAACTACTGTGACATTTTTGTTCTCAGCACCAATAAAACGCCATATCTTGTGGCACGCTATTAGCTGAAAGTAAGTGTGCTAGTTTGGGAAATAAGTTGGAGAGAGTGCTATTTCGGTAATATTTTTTTTGTAAAAGTGTGCTATTTGGATTTTTTCCTCAAATAAATCATGGCTGAATGAAGGGAAATAGGACTTGTACCAATATTTCACAAAATGTAGATAAAAAGCTATGTATCAAAAGAAATATTTTTGGCTAATTTATTAGGCCTACAAGGGTCAATATGAGAAAGTATGACCTATTTGTAAATACAAAATAAACTATAAGGACATGTTAGTAATAAATAAATATTATAATTTTGTTCTCCACAATTTCCACCACTTAAACACCTCATCTATGCTTGTATTCCTTTCTTCTCTCTTAATCCAACGACTCCCTCACCCACCACCCACTCCCTTTCTTTCTTATCTTTATAGCCCCGTGCCCTTTACTCCCTATACTATGCTGCTGTTCATTCACTTCCTCCACGTTCTCCTCTCGGCCAATCAATTAACAACCATGGGCCCACCAATTGAGATACGATCATGGTATTAAATTTTCCTCTCCTAGGTTTCTATTTCACAGCCCCCGATACGCACACGTACACTGTTACGACCATGCATGGTTGGCCGCCCATAACGCTTGTAACCAGTGGCCTTGTGCCACATCATGCGATGGACCCACTCCTCCCCTTCCTCTCTCTATCCTCCTTTCCTTCCCACTTCTCCCCCTTCCTCCCCGATGCCTTACCTTTTTCTTATTTGGCTATCGCGGCGGCGGCAACAGTGTCGGCCAGCTTACAGCCATGACGGGTGGCGCCGACAGGAGAGGTCATCTTGTTGTCATTTCTATGTGCTGCGAGGCATGCTCTGAATCATCCTTAACCTGCCACTCATACTACCCAGAAACCTTTCTCATTCTACCCCAAACTCCTATATAAACACCCCACTACCACTAGGACGAGGCATACTCTCCTCCATTCCCTCTCCTAACTCCCAATGAAGCTACTTCATCTTCTTCTTTCTCAACTTTCTACCATGCTTATCATCCCTCACTATGGGTCACATAGGTGATGACCAGAGGCCTCCTCGGCACCCTCTTGAATCAAACCATGCGAATAAATCACCTACCATCTCTTCCTTTGATTTCTTCCCTTAAAATTTTCAACACATGAAACATGAACCACATGCAAAAATGTGTACATGCTTCCTAACCAATATCTCATTGATCATGAGTTCAAACCCATTATGCAAGGAATTAAGGAGAATGAAACTTGAGATCTATATGGTGCGGACATATGTTTTAAGAGAAAAAAATCGTCATCAATGTGTAACCAAATGAATAGGAAGGCTTATATGGGTAAAAATGAAAGGTATGAAGTACCATTTGCTGAGTCATCATCTTTCTTCATAAATTTTGTATGGAGTATCTTTTGATGAGTCATCTTGATACATGAATTTTTTAATGGAGTATCCTTTTCTGAGTCATTTTGATACATACATTGTTGAATGGTTATCTTTTGATGAGTCATAAGCATCACTCGTACATTGTTGTACCAAATCATAATCATCTTGATAAGTCATCAACTCCACTCCTCATTTATGAGCCTTCCTCAAGATGATTACCATGTAAAATCTATTAATGTCACAAACGTAAGATGAAAATATAATCAAATTGTTGACTATTTCATATGTTAGAACTTTTATATTTACATTCACTCTTTTCCCTTATATTGGACCTTACTTTTATAAAAATGATATATGATTAAGTATCTTGTACTTATAATGTAACATTAAAGTCTTTAATGTTCATATTAAAATTAATTACATGTCTCTAAAAGTAAATGCTCAATTGGAATTCACTTTCTATATAAGTCAACCTCAACAAGAATTAATCTATTATGACAAGTGGTTTCATCTAATTGGACTCTTGATTAATATGATCTCATGAGAATCAATATTACTTATAGTATCTATTGTTTCAATTAAATGATGACTTGTAAAAAGTGATATTAAAGACACTTTCTACTTCTTCCTTTTATCTTCATCGAGTCTTATCTTATTATTACAATGCTTCAACATGAATAAATTGATCAGATTTGATGAAACGATGAAATGGTTAAAATGATGAGATTGTAATCATGAGTAATGATACTCAATAAAATTCATCCTTAGGTCTAATAAAATTATAACAATTATTGTTGAGATTCCACCACTGAAGAGTTTGTTTTACAGTCCCAGAGTCGGTGAGGATCGGAAGACCGAGATTGATATGTTATGTTACATGTTATATTATGTTTAATCTGGATCGTATCCTTAGGATGGATAAGGGAGGAGGAATAGCCTATCCCTTACACCTACCCCACCTTGAGGGCAGCCAAAGTACTGTTGGTCTGTGAGATAAATCATCAAAGGTTGTGTATAACAACCGCTGAGGTGACGGCACCTGCACTAGGCCGCCAGACCATGGAGAGATATGGTTAGAAACCGACCCCACCTCGAGGGCAGAGCACGGGCTGCAGGACTACCCTTTGAGTAGGCATCGAATCAGGGACCTACAAACCACACCAGCGGTGTGCAGCGGTGGGACAGAGGAAGCTGTAAGGGTAGAATTAGCACATGTTTAACGTCGGTATCTATGTGATATGTTTAACGACGGTGTGCGAAGTGAATATATACATTGTTGTTACTCATGTTCTATGTGACCTTAGCAGTGGTTGCAGGCCACGAGCTGGATCTAGGTTTGGATAACAATCCCTCTAGATTGAGTGGGGAATGATACAATAAATGATTTATATGTTATTTACTCTCTTATTATGTGTTTCAATTTAATACGACATGCTCCAACTTTCATATCATATGATCAATTTCTATGTATTTCATTTATAGTTTTTTATCTCATGTTATCAAATGTTCCATTATACGTATGATCAGCTTAAATTTTTATGCCTCTCCATACTTAGACATTTGTCTAACTCCTCTTGCTACGGTTCTTGTTCCCTTCCCATCGTAGATTAAAGAAGACCTCAAGTTTCATCGTGTGGCTTTTCTGACTAGATCCTGGTGGGAGAAGCATCAGGCTAAATGATCAAATTCTTAGTTGATGTTCAAGTGTTTAAAAGCTAATCAAGTGAATGTAATATTTGAAACACTATTACAACCCGTGTCATGTAATATAGACATTTTTAAGATGTAATAAAGTTTTGTGGTTGCTATCTATTACTTGATGCTTCTTCCATAATGCCCTCAGGTTTTAATCTCCACGATTAAGAGTTAATTGTGTAGGCAAAAATCTGGTATGTTACACCCCCCCTCAAGCTCCAATGGCAAGGTGCCATGTTTGAACCCTAAAACCCACACCCCTCACACCCTAGACCTCCTCACACCCTATAAAACAAGGCACCCCCTTGGTTTCTCCCTCTCTTACTTTTCTTCTTCTCGCATGAGCATTTTCGCTACTCTAGCGCCCTCCAACAACCCAGCGGCACCACCACCATCTTCACGAGGGTTTGGAAATCCTATCTACAGGAAGAGGATGACGTATGGAGCATCAGATCGAGGGACAATGGCCCTGATTGCTTGGCCTAGACGTTCCCCTCTCCCTCGCCCACTATCTCTCTCTCATCCTAAAGCGAACTCTGCGGATGCCTCACCCCGCTCACAATGTGATGTGCATCCCTCCTGTCATGTGCTCTTCTATGTGGCGATGCCCAGACCCATCCCAGTCCCAACATCCCGGTCACCATAACTTATATTTTCTTTGCTTAATGAATGTAAGGCATATAAGATAGTTCAATTAATGTGAAAATTCACATATAAAATAATTTTGGTATGTAGAATCAAATTTTGGAATATGTTTCTATTTTTGAAGTCATTCAAAAGTTTAGTATTTTTGTCCTTATCTCATATGTTCTTTTCTAAATGAAATTAGTATAGTTATGATTGTTTGATTATTGTGAAACTCACAACCAACAGAATCGGGACCCAAGGATCACATTTTTCACATTAGATTTGAATTTTGAGAATTCCCTTTTTTAATTTCTAATACAACCAAAATTGTAGGATTGGCACTATTATATTTATTATAACATTACATCTATACCATCATTTTTATTATTTAGAGTGCCATTATCTTCACACTATTATCAAAAGAGTTTCTCTATACTATTATGTAAGAATTTTCATATTTTACTTATTTAATGTATTAAGTTTGTTAATTGAATATTTATTTAGATAATGGTACATTCTTCATATTCATGGACATGGTACTATTCTAATTCATGTATTAGGCACATTATACTTCTTATTAAACATGTTTTAGCCGTTATGTGCACATTAATTAGCAAAGGAAACATATGTGACGTATTTTATGAACTCCATACATGTTAGCACACATATAGGTCATTATGTTAATATTAGTGTATCATGATATGTGATGTGGATTATGAACCCTAATGCCTCTTAATATGTTATATTTGTTTTCAAGCCTAAATATGTTATGGGTCACCATTGTGTTTTTCATGTTTTATGCATTAACAATATACATTAAGGTAAAACTTTACAGTTGTTTAGTTAAATGTAATCAACCAAGCTTACTAACCTTCTAATCATGGAATAGGGTAAGATTCTAGGTTTCGGTATGTTACAATTGGTGCAAGTTGTGTGTCAATGGTACTATGATTATATTGAGGCTCTATAATCCTTTCTTCGAGACCACTGTGCTGATTGTCGGTGATAGACTTGGCATTTTGGTGGCATCAAGTCATATCTTGGTGCTACCGAGATGACTCAATGAGATTGCCTATTTTTCTCCATGTCATTCGTACCAACAATGATGTCAGTGGTATTGACTTTGTACAATTTATACTAGGTTTGTCTGTAATAAAGCAAACAATGCATCGGGATGTAATAAAATACAATAATTTCAAATCAAATGCATTAATAATAAATAAATAAATGCACAAGAGCTATCAAATGTTATTTAGAAGAAATGTACAACACATGTAAATATTAGAGATATTTCTATAAAAATAACGGTAAATTAACCACAAAATGGTAGTAGAAATGCGTGCATCACTTACCTAGGGCTAACAGATGTTGTGCTTGCCATTCCTTGGCAAGGAGAAAGACCTTATGCTAATAATAATGGAAAAAATATAGAAACTAGGGTCAAAGGAATCCCAACTTTGGACCAGCTCAAGGAAATGGTCTGAACCCAAGTACCAAACACTACAACTTTAGTGGTGAACATGGGGGGAAGTGTAGGTTTATATAATTAGTTTTCCATTAGTACAAGAAATAATGAAATTTCAAGGGTTAATTCCCCTGCCCACCTCCTCTGTGGGCCACCAATGTGAACCCTATTAATTGACATGTAGAGAATCAGGGTAATTCAACCATATTAGAATGTAATATTTAATTTTTGAAACTCTTTTTATTTATGAACAAAACATATTGTGATCTTGGATATACCACGGGATGGAATGTTTGAACTATGATCACCCCCGTTCTTTTGGGATCAATTTACATATCTTGTGACTTGAAATCTATCTTGTACTTGATCCAGTGAGCTAGTTTGATATGCAAGCCAATCATCTCAATTATGAACTCAAATATTTGAGTAATTTAATTGTATAACTATCCAACATGTGATGTAAATATGATAATACTGAATTTGAAAGCCATGATGATATGGAATATGATATTCATGAAACTTTTGAGAAAATCAAAATGGTGGGGATAGGCTTCAGTTTAAGAAGGGAAAGCTGTCATAAAGTAAACATTATATATAATTAAGTTAATTACCCTTTACCCCTCATATATCTTTTGTTCTCAATCTTAATAACTGTCATACCCAAGGAGCTCATAAGACTATATAGTTTAAAATTTTATGACTTGAATCACTTATATATGCCTCCATACATTAGTTCATATTTGAGTCTTAAGTGCTAAATTTCTCATTCAATCTTTCACAAAATAGTATGAGATTTTTTCTAAGTGTTTTTACCACCCTAGACTAAATGGAATCCATATTTGAACTGAGTCATATGTTCCTATGTTTTACTAGATTTATCCAAATATTTAATGTAAGATCCTCAAATTTGGTAAATTTGGATTCTATGCTTATGAATTTGATACTAATGCATTGAGATTCATTTTAAGATAATCAAAGTAATATCAGAATGGTGATATCGATAGAATGATTATGATTAAATTGGGATGATCAAACTAAGGCCTAGACTTAGATTGAGTCTTCAATTTAAGTAAATAATGTGATTTTCAGCATATGTGTTGATATAAGGATAGTTTGAGGTCCTATGATGATAAAAACCTTAATTTCATGTTTAAAATTATGATAATCAAGCTCATGGACCATTTTAAGAGCCTAGGGTATGATCCATGGGCCATGGAACCCAATTCAGGCCCATTGGATTAATTAATGTTCACATATAGGTCCTTAAGAAAGTAATTAGGAATTCAATATTTCATGATCATGACATATATTTGAGATAATTTTATTGGATAAACAATATAAAAACTAGATAATGATGGAAATTCTAGAAGATTTTGAACTATTTCAGGATGTAGATAATTAATCGAATTATTAACTAATTAATGTTTGGTAAACAAGTTTCGGATGATTAAAGGATGAATTGGGAGTTCATCCTTTTTGTAATGGAAGACAATGGCAATGTTAAGAATATTGAGAAATTTGGGATTTAAAGGAAGAGTGACATAGCCTACAAAATTAATACTAGGAAATGGGTTTTTAAATAAAATGGAAATAAAAGATTTGGGGGTGGAGCCCCATTGAATCATAACTCTAGGATTCGGGCAGAGCCACATGAGGAGCTCCCTCACCAAAACTCTTACTAAGCCCTCCACATGCCCCAGGAATCCCAACCCTATGGACTCTCTCCCTTTCTATCAAACACTCCAATCCTCAACAAATAACCAAGTTTTCCCTAATTGACTTTGTAACGACCCCGCCTCCCAGTAACCCCCAATTAAGGGAGACCAAGAGGTCAGAGTCATTATCCCAATTAATAGGACCAAAGGTTCGACAAATAATCATTAATAATTATAAAATTCTACCAAACTATACTGAAAGTTGGTATAAAATAAAACTTTGCATACCTTTTAAAAACTTTGGATATCTACTTCTATCCACAGCTTGAACCTATTCTATCTAATCCTCCTTGCATTTTATTTCTTATTTTCACAAGGTGTCACTTTACAGTTTGTTCTTTTCAGAGTTGCACCTAAAATGCTGACAAACAAAATGTCGGTCAGCATATAAGAATATGCCGGTATGTGGGGACAACCAAAATTTCACAAATATGGCTAACAATCTAAATATCACAATCAAGTTAATTAACAAGCCAATTTACGCTTTCAATGTGACATTCTCCACCACTTTTGCCCTAACCCTGGAATACCCCCATTAGGGTTTCTCTTCTGCCATTGACTTAAGGCCACCTTCTCAATCCCGAGCTTGGTACCTGGGGTCACCTCTTAGGGTGCCCATTAGTCATGCAACAAAGACCACATTCTCAATCCTGAGCTTGGTGTCTGGGGTCACCACTCATGGTACCCATGGGTCTTCCCTCTTGGGCTTGATCTTTTTGCATCATCCATCAGGGTGGAATGTAGGTACGAGAATACACACTTATATTATAATTGTGATAATCATAGTGACTTTATGATTTGCAAGTATGAACATCCAAACTGATAGGTTGCATTCCATGTGATTAATCATCCTGAAAACCTTCGGGAAACTAATGCAATTAACCATAATTAACCACATACCTGATCCAGAGCAACTTGATGTCCAAGCAATAATGATAAAGAACAATCAAACAAGCAATCAACAATATCCTGAAATTAATGCAATACATCCAAGTGTTATAGTTTATCCAAAATATTCTCAAGATAGACTTGGATTCTACTTTAGGCTTTCTAGTCCACTTTAGGGCTTTATTAGGGTTTTACCCTCCATAATACTTTTATCACGTTTAATACTCTTTTACACTAAAACTACCATCTTTATACTTTTAAGCTATTTCAAAATCGTTAAACTCAATTATCACCTTTAGTTTCTTTCAAATTGACAACTCATCTTTCATATAGTCTAATTCACATATGAACTCTATTTATCATTAATTCTATATTAATCCACTAGAAAACCCTAATTACCAAATTAAGGGTATTTATCCACAATTAGTCCAATCAACCACTTTAACCCATATTTGTACTATTTTCATAATAGAAATCATAATTAAGTCTCAAACATATTATATTTAGATTGCTCTCATTTTTCTGATCATTTTGATATATAGCTTTGCTATTTTCAGACACTCCTAGCATTTTCTATAATTTGTGAAAGATCAAACATATTACCTTTGACAAGGGTGACATGGAAGCCTCCTATTGGGCCATGCCACCTGGGACCCGTGCCCAGCTGGTTGAGTGGGCAATGACCCCATTTATTCTTTATCTGAGTCGACCGGTCCAGGCTATAGGATCGCATCCTCGCCCCTCTCTTGGGCCATCGTCTCCGTGTGAACATGGGAGTGTTGGGCTTCCGGCGCTGGGTGTTCTCTGGTGCTAGGTTTTACAACCGAGGGGGGTGTCCCCAAGGCTTCTTCCTCACTGACCCAAGTTCTCACTTCGACACCTCTTGCCTTTATGCTACAAACATGTTTCTTTCCCTCTCTCTACATGGACACAAGCAGGTCACCGTCGTTGTAGCGTCCTTGGCGCTGACCTTCGTGCACCCATCAACGATTTCGACACCTGTTGTAGAGAGGCTTACAGAGCCTCTGCCGGCCTGGTTCCATTGTATTCCTCCATTATTACAGGCCCAAAGATTGCTTTGCCCTCACTCTCTTCCTCCATTGATCAGCCACCTCTGTTATGGTCGGGTTTCTTTGCGTGAGAATGGCAGCTCTGTCTTCTCCGTCACCCGTGCTAGCTACTTGACATAGGGTTCCTCGTGAAGGGCCAACCACCCTGGGCACAAACTTGGAGGCTTCCACCCCATGATTCCCTAGGGCAGCACAAGACGAGGGTGTATCAGCCTTCTCATCACCTCCTTGCATTGGAGTCTGTGGATGGGTTCTGCCCACACCCTATGAAGATGACGGAGCAGCACTCCCACAAATACGAACTACTTTAGGTCGGGAAGGGATTTGTCCACTTCGATCCCCTTGGCATAAGGAAGATGGTGAGGTGGGCAATAGGTTAGGGTTATAGAGAAAACTGTAAGGACCCTGACCTCCATTTAGGGTTTACCCTGTTTGCTTTGCTTAACCCTGATGCTTTGTTTCTTGCTAATCACCTTCTGTGGTGATTAGGGTTTGTTGGTGCTTTGTTGAGAGTTGGAGGTGCTACTTGCAAATAACCCAAGTTTAGGGTTTGTGGGCAAGTTTGTAACCATGTGTGGTGTTCCTCCCTCTCTTTGCTTCCTCTTGTGTTGAGAGGAGGGGTTGGGCTCGTTGCTTGAGTTCCTTTGGGCTTGGTTGAGCTTGTTGGGCCTTGTGGTGCCTTGCCTTTGCTTCTTTGGACCTTGTGTCGGGCAAGAGAGCCCTGTGTCAGCCAGTGGTGTGTCACCCAGGGTTGTGTCAGCCATGGAGTAGGCGTGTCGACCATGACAGGGAGGTGTGTCGCCCATGGACTCTTTGACCTCCTTTGACCTCGTTTGTGTCACCACTAGTGGGCACTTGGTGCTTGGTGCTTGCATGTGGCAATGGCCTTGCACATGTGTTTAGGGCATGTTAGAGTGGTGGCCTTACTCATGGACAAGTGTCCCTAGGTGGGCGACACCTTGCCTTATCTTCCCTTGGTTTCTCCTCCATCCCCTTCTATATATGTGTTTCCTTTCCCTTGCTAAGGATCCCTTTAGTTCCTTAGTCTTCCTCTCCTTGGTGCTTGACACCCTCTCTTCTCTTGCAAGCTTGGTGGCTGATCCTTGCCTTGGAGTCTCCTTCTTCCTCTAGTGGTGACCGAACCCTAGAGTGCCTTGCTCTCCTTCTTGTGGTGGTGCTTGGAGCTTGGAGCTTGCTTAAGGCGGGTTACATAACTCCTAACCCTAACTACATTACCATCTTATACGTTGTTTATATGTTGCTTATGATCGGCTAAGTATGTTGTTAGTTTAGTTTCTTGCTTAGTTGTTCTTGTGGGCCGAACCATGTGTTCTAGGGTTTCTTGGTGAGCAATACTCCTTTCTCTCCTAGGTCTTGAGGAGTGAGCTCGAGTTCTAGTATCATGAGAAATACTCCTCTCTCGTTTAAGTTGAGAGGTGAGCTTGTGTTCTAGTAGCTTGAGCAACACCCTCCTCTCACCATGAACTTGAAGGGTGAGCTTTGTAGTAGTTGTGGATCCTTGTTAGGGTTGCTCCTTGTGTTTCCTGATTGGTGATATGAAGCTTGGCAATACCCGTCTCTCTTAATAGTTGAGAGGTGAGTCATCTTCTTGATCCATTAGGGTTTGGTGCCCTTGTGCTTGAGGATGGTGATGACCTTGGAAGTTCCATCTTGACTGATATGATCTTGGGGGAGGTGTTGCCCGATATCCCTCTTGACCTTGAGCTTTGGACGACACATGCTGTGGTTGAGTCGGGCGTCACCCTTGGTCCCTGCTTGGTGTGTGTCGGGCATCACACTTGGATGAGCAACCTGCCCGATACACTTAACTTAGGTGATGGTTTGGTATCGTTATGCCTTGTTAGGGTGGAGCATTGCTAGTTAGTCTGTGGTGGGCATCACCCCGTTAGCCTTAGCCATGTGTGTATCGACCGACAACATAACACCTGACGGGCGTTGCACGATACCTTAGTTCCCGATATGCTTGGGCGCACGATACACAACACACCGTTGCATGACGCGCCGTCACCAGACTTGCTCCCTTTGGCTGGGCTGCATGCCCTGGTTGTCGTTACCAGTAGTGCACGACAGCGTTGCACGTTACACTTTTTTGCTTGGACGATAGGTGCTGGTGTATCTGGCTGATACATGTGCTGACCGTTATGTGGTGGGCGATAGGGTGAGTACCCTGCCTGATACTACCTTTGGTGAGGGTAGTGGGTGTTTCTAGTGAGGGTCTTGTTCCTTATGGATAACGATATGTTAGACGTTGTTCCTGCTATCACATTTAGTCATGACGGTGGCCCTTGATATGCCCGATGGTAATCATTATGGTAAGAGCTCATCTATGTAACATAACATGACTTTACCTATGTATGTGATCATCTTGATGATATGGATAATGCTAAGAAATGATAAGTATGTAAGATACTTGCTTAATAATGTGACCTATGCTAATAATTACCGCTTGAAGCATGAATGATACCATATATAATCAATCAATATTGCCCTATGTTGATAAGATGATCTTGCTATTAATCCATGATGATTGTACTAACCATGCATGTTATGCATAGCCAAGTAAAGGGCTATGAGGTATGTATGATGAGTAACATCACTTTGATAGTTACTCTTGATGATGAGATGGCATGCATGATGTGTCTTGGTCTGAAGACCTGAGTTTGGCAAAAGTGCCTAAGTTGATGAGAATGCCTTGAAAGGCAGTGGCAGTATGAGATGAGGGATTGAGATCCCATGGCAATGTTGAATCCTTGTGATGTATCAGGATGATGTTGATTACAATAAAAAGCATAATAATAAGTTTCATATTGTTTATTCTTGATATGTTTACATGTTATATAACTTGGTTGAATCTTGCAATCCACTTAAAATATACTAACTAATCATAGTGTAACATATCATGTAGTTTGCCCTAGCCATAGATCCATCATCATCAGTAGCTGGTGATGGTGAAATAGGTTCTCCTGCGGGTTAACCTGGAAGCGCATATTGTTGAATATGTGTGGTTTCTCTTAGCCTTAAATAGAGAGGGAATCGAGTGCAGCTACGGTTGCAGACTCGAGAAATGTATATGAGCATGGTGAACAGGCCCATGGCTCAGGATATGTGATACGGGAGCATGAATGCATTCATGGCTCAGAGCACGGTGAACATGCCCGTGGCACAGATTTTCTAGCGTTGAGACCTGTACCGTGGCGGGCTAGGCAGAGGGTAACCTATGGAGCTGACCCTGTGGCTGAGGCCACTTAAGCACGCGACTGCGGTCCTGCTTTGGTTCTCATGCACCGACCACGAGGTGGGAGGTCATGGAGTCCGGCTCTTCCATTGACCTTGTATGGCACCGGCTTGGGTTTCACAACCAAAGGTTGGATTTGAGTGGTACGGCTCACTTCCTCAGGGCATAATAATAATACGTAATCCAGCCGAATATTATTTACTACTTAAGGAAAAACACGAAATATTGGTTGAGGCCTTGCTTGCATAATTAATCTTGTTATACCTGCAGTTACTTATACGTTCCTCATGTTATGTGGAAAAACCTTATAAATCATATCTTGTTAATCATGTTCCATAAAGAAATAATTGGACATATTCCTTCCGTACATCTGGTAAGCTTAACGGTATGAATAGCTTTACTTTATAGCTGCTCTTGTTATACCTCTGATCATTTATTTGCTGTTGTTGCTTTATCTTTCTGAGATCTGTAGTTTTGGCGGGGAGTTATGTTTCTCGCTGGGACTGTGTGTCTCACCCCATTGGTTTACACCCTTTTTAGGTGTTCGGGCTAGGCGTGGTGGTGGTCGTGGAGTTGCGGCCGAGCAGCTAGACGAGCAGTAGAAGGCAAGCGATGGATATGTTGTTGTTTTGGTTGTTTTGCAGTAGAGTCTTAGAGTCATCCCTGTACTCTCAGTTCCTTGGGAGCATTTTGACGTTGTTTCACGATGTATAGCTGATGGTGTTTTGTATATCCTGCTACTGGCCAGATGTGGGACTTTATGTACATATAAACAGGTGATGGACTCGTGTGATGGTTAAACAGTTGTTCCTCTAAGCTGTGGACACGTGTCCAGGCTTGTAAATGTTTATATAACCAGTTTCTCTGCAGAATGAGGACCTATATGTAATAGTTTTCTCAGTTACCTGCTTTCCACAATCAGTTTTAATTAACCCGTGTTTTTGGTAATTTGTGGTTTATGGTGTTTTCCGCACATTTTCGTGTAACACCTCGCTGTCTGTGTGATAGTGGGACGTGTTGCCACAAAAACCATGGTTAGGAGAGGAAGATGACGGAAAGGGAGGAGACAACGATGTATTTCTCAAGAAGGGTAGTCATCCCTGGATGCAAGGGTTGTTGTTGTCCCTATATATACATATCTCAGGAAAGCCCTAATGGTTCCTACGTAGAATGAAAGGAAGAGAGAAAACAAAACCTCATGTTTTATAAGGAAAAGTCCTTATATTCTTTCTACGTGGATTTACATTAAACACAAACATACACCTTTGCATATCCTTCCTTCTTGTTTCCTTTATCCTTTCTCCCTTGGTGTATAAGAAAAGTATCAAAAGGCAAGGCACACATTATCACCTTTCCATAACCTTTAAAAGATGCCTCTTTTGGTGAGATGACTAATCCTTTAATTACCATGTATTTTATTTTCCTTTAGTTGAATTCCTTTTATCATTAGAAATCATGTGGATTCGAAATAACATTCATGATAATCAATCTCACACATTATCTACATATTCCTTATATTTTCATCATTATCTCAACTTTCCTTCTTAATAATGCTTTATTTTATTTTATCTCTTTCTTCTCCTATTATCTTTGCAACTTGGACTCCTTCGAACCCAAGAAATCCCAAAGATATAAAATCCTTCCTTGAAGGATAATTCTTAGCCTTCTAGATGCTTCTACATCTTTCTTTTCTCATTATCTTAGTTATTCATCCATTAATTGATTTCCTTTTCCTTTTTATTCTCTTTTTCTTATTATTGGGCCCAATAGCCAATAAACCCCACAAAGCAACCAACAAGGCTATTATATACGACATTCATTTATTCAAATCAAATCACAACATTATTTATTCATTTATCTTTATTAAGAGAAATTTCATTTCTCATCAAAATAACCCAAAATTGGGGTTGTAACATCCTTCCCCTCTTATAGGAATTTTTCCCTCAAAATTCCCTCACACATACAAACAAACAGGATAAGACTTCCTCATGTCCATCATGGCTCCCATGTGGTTTTACCCTCTCCATGGTGCCTCCCAAGAACCTTCATCATCTCATATTCTTGCATCTGAGTTCTTTCTCACCTTGGTACCTTGTACCCTCATAGGTGACTCAGGACATTTCAGCTTCTCTCAAAGCTAACTGGGTTCATGGCTCAACACATGGCTTGGGTACCTCACATAGTGCTCTAGATCGGACTCATGGAACACATCACATTATCCTGAGGGGTAAGACTGAACATAACCATCTCCACCAATCCATCTCAAAAGGACCCATATATCGGGGACTCATCTTTCTCAGTTGTATCTTAGAGGGGTCGGATTTTCACATCGCATATTCTCCCACAGTGAACTGCATGTCAGTTTGCTTTGCATCAGCTCATGACTCATGTCACCCCTGGGCTTTCTCATCCATCGCATGATCAAAGCAACTTCATCTGCACACATTGTGGTCCTTTTCTGACCTTTGCAAGGTCCCTTCACCAACATTATCTTAATGAAGTGGTGACCGGAACAACCTCCCTTACAGATATTCTTTACATCCCGATACTGGCTATGGTGGTTATCATCACATCTCTCATAGGGCAAGAACTACCCCCCATGTATCACCCTAAATGAGCACACATGCTCTCATCATACCCTCTTGTCAGGATCATACTAACCACTAGTTAGGGGTGATAAGCTGTACTCACATCGAGTTCTTCATGTATCTACTTCCACCTTATGGAAATGAATCTTTAGGTCATATTCAAGAACTTTTGAACTTGCATCCTGGTGCAGTTGAACCATCTCTCTTACTTGTAGTTCAGTCAAATTTGTCTCCCGACAGGATTCTCTCTTTCTCTTAGATCATGTCATCTAGGTAAAGCAATCTACCATAACCCATATTGCATCTTGACCTTCCTTGGTCCAGGGGAGACTTACCATGACATCCATAGTGATGAACTCCCATTCCCTCTCAGGGACTTTTTATCCTTTGTATCAACTTATTGGGTTAGTGGTGTTCGTCCTTCACCTCCTGACATGCATGGTGACAAGCCATAGGCAAACTTCATCTTAGGCATCCAAAGTTCTACTGAAACTTACCATCTTAGTAGTACCATGGTGTATGGTGACTTAAAATCATGATATCATGTATGTCATGCTTCCTCAAGATCGATTCCTCAGAAACCCTAAACCACTCTAGTCGGGGTTTCATCACCTTCTTTTCCAGAGAAGTGCATCTGAGGTTCTACAACCATCCTTTTATTACATCAAAGCCTAGGTTGGCTAACCAAACAACCGCTAACTTGATCAACAGATCTCGTTACATCTAAGTGTTAGCCAAAAATATCTCCTTTTTCAAACTTAGGGCTAACCTAACAACCTCTTCTAGCCTCTAGCTAAACTAGGTAGCTACATCTCAACCAGAGCATTCATTACCACCTCACATCCTCATGTATAAGATAATGTTGAAAACATACACCTCCATGTACTCCACTTATTATCTCATCTCAGACTTTAGGTCTATCTTGAACAAGAAAAATCTAGATCTCATTTTCTTGGTTTTCAAACTCAACCTTGTATAACTCGCAAATTCCACTTAGCTCATGATAAAAACATCCTCATAAGACGACTACCTTAGTTCTCTTGATGTTTGTTCAACATCCACACATTGTACACTCCATAAGGGTATGTTATTATCTCCATCCTCATGCATCATAACAACGTTTCCACTCACATCATCTTTATTCTTAGTGTATGGCATGCGTACTGTCCTATCTCTCACTCCCATAATAAGAGGAAATAAGCATTTGGCTACAGTCCAAATACAGAGTTCTTCCCATTCCAAGAGTAGAGATGGTACATCCAACATCGCCACTACACCTTCAAATCTAAGTTGAAACATGCAACATATGTCTCTACATCACGATCATCTTGATATCAAAGTTACCTCCATGGAAAACTGATCTTGAACCTACTTGGGTCCACACACAATCCTTTGTAATCTCCTCTAGGTCTATAGGGTGCTGGCACTTTTGGGGTCATCCCTCCTCCCTTATGCATCAGAGAGTGCCCTCCTCATTTTCCCTTTGGGTCCCATGAGTTCATGAAGGTGATCAATCTCCTAACCCATGGCCCTCAGACAAAGATAGTTGTTACCTCCCGACCCTATGGTCATGTGCAACTAGGGAATTAGGCAACTCCTACTTCCATCGGTCTTATCCCTAGCTGACCCTAGGATAGACTTAGGATCCTAATATAGTACATGTCCAACTTAGAACCTTACCCAAGTCTCCATCATCTATCTCTACATTCATGGGTTGACTTTCATTCTTTCATAGGGGTCATGGTGACCTACCTACCTCGGTCAGGCCCTATACCGGTTACCTCTATGGTAACACATCCACATGCACTTAGAGACAGTTATCTATGGGTCTATAGGTTCATTCTCATACTATGTACTCTCCACTTAGCTTCTCAAGATTCTATGAGACCTCTTAGGGTTTCCTCAAACCCAACAAAAGTTGATTCATACCCTACAAAAGGGTCCTCTCCTAGGATGGGAGGAAACTATCTCTTGATAGCAACAAAGGTCACAAATGTCCTTATGTCTAGGGTTTATCTTCACATGAGCATTCTTAACCCTAGAAAGCTACTAAGGCTCGTAGCTAACCAAAGACCACTTACCAAACCATATTAGGTCTCCCTGATAAGTCATACTTGTTCTCATTCCTTGACATTGGACCAACGTCATATGTCACCAACCTATATGTGAGAGGTTCATCAAACATATACCTTAATCTCAGGGGTTCCCATTCCTCTAAATATGAGGATTGCCATGCTCAAATCTATAGAAACTCGATTCTCATCATGATCATCAGGTGCACCAGGCACTACTACTTCCCTTCTTAAGTCTTGGAACCCTAGGTTCGCCTTTTTGATGTCAAACTGCATGCTCAACTGTGTAACCACATACCAAGCATGTACAAGGTACGAAATTCACTTCCTATTATCATTCCATTAGAACAACACTTCATATTCGAGTCCTCCTCAAGGACAACCAACTAGGTATAAGGCTTCACAACTTATTACTATACATTTCCAGTGTCTAAGGAACTCTTCTTCCTAACCCTAAAAGGGTAAACACCTATATCATCTGCACATAGGTACCAACAGCCTTATCCTCTCTCTAAGGTTTGGTTCCTCTAAAGGCAACCAAGATACCATAATCCTCCAGGGATCATGCATGAGGCAACCGCAACCATTCACTTAGGTCACATCATCCTCAACTCCCCATTGTTCCTCATATCTTAGAGTCTAAGCTTCCAACCTTCTTGCTTGGGTCCTGCTCTCTCTCTCTCTAGAGCTAACCCTATAACAACCTTACTACTAGAGGTCCTCTCTCGAAGGTAGATCAAGCTTATCAGCATAAACCTACATGGGTGAAACCTATGTTTGCTCCAGATTATCTATAGCTCTTTATGCTCATCTCATAAGCTATCCATCATACTCTCCTGGCCAGAGTTTTAACCTACTTTCATCACTACAGACGTACTTTGGGTGCATACTATGCCATGCTCATATAAGCCCATAGGGTTTCTATATGTTCATCACTAACCTCATCAATGAAGGTGCTATCCTTCACTCGACCATGCACGACCCTTCCCATGGTTGGGTCACCAAAGGTACTAGGTCATCCAACCTCACATGGATCATATCATCATGGGTATCCAAACCAAAAGCATGTCCACCCACATACCTGGTCTACCATGACATCTAACTCATCGTGTCATCCCTCTCTAACTACCACTTAGGGTTAGCGTTAGCATCATCCTCAGAGGATGTGCCAGGTCTCTACCTTTAAGACTAACTCTCTCTACTTATCCTCCTGACAAGAAGGTCTAGCCTCAGGTCTCTCCTGAGGGCATGAAAACATATGTCATACGACCTAAGCATGCAACAATTCTTTAGTTTACGCTTAAACTATTAAGCTTATGTCCATGACATCTTATTTGCATGCTTTTTATTAATTTTGGTGGAGGATTTATTAACCTTATCATGCATACCCTATCCTCAATAGGGTGAGGAAGAGAGATAAAACCCTAAACCTTATAATCCTAATAGAATTAGGGTTGAGAAGGGATGAAAATAGATGAGAGAGTCCTAAAGGTATCTTATTTCAAGTCAGATCCTAAGACATTGGCCAGATAGTCACACAGATCTGGGAGTCCTCATATTCTGACTAGTAGTGTGGAGGAAAATATTGCCAGCCCCCGGATGTGATCCTTTTCTAGACACCTCTATCTTTCGAAAAATCCTCTAATAACTCCCTTAGGTTCTATAGAGTTTGTAAAATTTAATAATTACTAAAGATTAAATGAGGCACCAGTATTCTGATACCAAATTTAACGACCCCGCCTCCCAGTAACCCCCAATTAAGGGAGACCAAGAGGTCTGGAACAGTTATCCCAATTAACATGATCAAAGGTTCGACAAATAATCATTAATAATTATAAAATTCTACCAAACTATAATGAAAGTTGGTATAAAATAAAACTTTGCATACCTTTTAAAAACTTTGGATATCTACTTCTATCAACAACTTGAACCTATTCTATCTAATCCTCCTTGCACTTTATTTCTTATTTTCACAAGGTGTCACTTTACTGTTTGTTCTTTTCAGAGTTGCACCTCAAACGCCGACAAACAAAATGTCGGTCAGCATATAAGAATATGCCGGTATGTGGGGACAACCAAAATTTCACAAATATGGCTAACAATCTAAATATCACAATCAAGTTAATTAACAAGCCAATTTATGCTTTCAATGTGACATTCTCCACCGCTTTTGCCCTAACCCTGGAATACCCCCATTAGGGTTTCTCTTTTGCCATTGACATAAGGCCACCTTCTCAATCCTGGGGTCACCTCTTATGGTGCCCATTAGTCATGCAACAAAGACCACCTTCTCAATCCCGAGCTTGGTGTCTGGGGTCACCATTCATGGTACCCATGGGCCTTCCCTCTTGAGCTTGACCTTTTTGCATCATCGATCAGTGTGGCATGTAGGTGTGAGAACACACACTTATATTATAATTGTGATAATCATAGTGACTATGATTTGCAAGTATGAACATCCAAACTAATAGGTTGCATTCAATGCAATTAATCATCTGAAAAACCTTCGGGAAACTAATGTGATTAACCAAAATTAACCACATACCTGATCCAGATCAACTTGATGTCCAAGCAATAATGATAAAGAACAATCAAACAAGCAATCAACAATATCCTGAAATTAATGCAATACATCCAAGTGTTATAGTTTATCCAAAACATTCTCAAGATAGACTTGGACTCTAACTTAGGCTTTCTAGGCCACTTTAGGGCTTTATTAGGGTTTTACCCTCCATAATACTTTTATCACGTTAAAACTCTTTTACGCTAAAACTACCATCTTTATCCTTTTAAGCTATTTCAAAATCGTTAAACTCAATTATCACCTTTAGTTTCTTTTGAATTGACAACTCATCTTTCATATAGTCTAATTCACATATGAACTCTATTTATCATTAATTCCATATTAATCCACTAGAAAACCCTAATTACCAAATTAAGGGTATTTATCCACAATTAGTCCAATCAACCACTTTAACCCATATTTGTACTATTTTTAGAATAGAAATCATAATTAAGTCTCAAACATATTTTATTTAGATTGCTCTCATTTTTTTTTTATTTTGATATATATCTATTCTATTTTTGGATACTCCTAGCATTTTCTATAATTTGTGAAAGATCAAACATATTACCTTTGATAAGGGCGACATGGAAGCCTCCTATTGGGCCACGCCACCTGGAACCCGCACCTAGCTGGTTGAGTGGGCAATTACCCCATTTATTCTTTATCTGAGCCGACCAGTCCAGGCTATAGGATCGCATCCTCACCCCTCTCTTGTTCCATCGTCTCCGCACAAACATGGGAGTGTTGCGCTTCCGGCGCTGGGTGTTCTCTGGCGCTAGGTTTCACAACTGAGGGGGTCGTCCCCAAGGCTTATTCCTTACTGACCCAGGTTCTCACTTCAGCACCTCTTGCCTTTATGCTACAAACATGTCTCTTTCCCTCTCTCTGCATGGATACAAGTAGGTCATCGCTGCTGCAACGTCCTCGGCGCTGACCTCTGTGCACCCGTCGACGATTTCGACACCTTCTGTAGAGAGGCTTACAGAGCCTCCGCCAGCTTAGTTCCATGGTATTCCTCCATTATTACAGGCCCAAAGATCTCTTCCCCTCGCTCTCTTCCTCCATTAATCGGCCACCTCTATTATGGTCGGGTTTCTTTGTGTGAGAATGGCAATACTGTCTTCTCCATCACCTATGCTAGTTGCTTGACAGAGGGTTCCTGGTGAGGGGCCAACCACCCTAGGCACAAACTTGGAGGCTTCCACTCCAAATTCCCTAGGGCAGTGCAAGACGAGGGTGTAGCAGCCTACTCATCACCTCCTTGCATTGGAGTCTGCAGATGGGTTCTACCCATGCCCTATGAAGATGATAGAGCAGCACTCCCACAAATACGAACTACTTTAGGTCGGGAAGGGATTTATCCACTTTGATCCCCTTGGCATAAGGAAGATGGCTAGGTGGGCGATAGGTTAGGGTTATAGAGAAAACCATGGTTAGGAGAGGAATATGATGGAAAGGGAGGAGACAAGGGTGTATTTCTCAAGAAGGGTAGTCATCCCTGGATGCAAGGGTTGTTGTTGCCCCTATATATACATATCTCCTATGTAGAATGAAAGGAAGAGAGAAAACAGAACCTCACAGTTTATAAGGAAAAGCCCTTATTTTCTTTCTACGTGGATTTACATTAAACACAAACATACACCTTTGCATATCCTTCCTTCTTTTTTCCTTTATCTTTTCTCCCTTGGTGTATAAGAAAAGTATCGAAAGGCAAGGCACACATTATCACCTTTCCATAACCTTTAAAAGATGCCTCTTTTGGTGAGATGACTAATCCTTTAATTACCATGTATTTTATTTTCCTTTAGTTGAATTCCTTTTATCATTAGAAACCATGTGGATTCGAAATAATATTCATGATAATCAATCTCACACATTATCTACATATTCCTTATATTTTCATAATTATCTCAACTTTCCTTCTTAATAATGCTTTATTTTATTTTATCTCTTTCTTCTCCTATTATCTTTGCAACTTGGACTCCTTAGAACCCAATAAATCCCAAAGATACAAAATCCTTCCTTGAAGGATAATTCTTAGCCTTCTAGATGCTTCTACATCTTTCTTTTCTCATTATCTTAGTTATTCGTCCATTAATTGATTTCCTTTTCCTTTTTATTCCCTTTTCTTATTATCGAGCCCAATAGCCAATAAACCCCACAAAGCAACCAACAAGGCTATTATATACGACATTCATTTATTCAAATCAAATCACACCATTATTTGTTCATTTATCTTTATTAAGAGAAATTGCATTTCTCATCAAAAGAACCCAAAATTGGGGTTGTAACAGACTTGGTACAGATTAATGACCTCAACCTAGCCCTTTTATTCCCCATTATGAGGAATAATGTTGGAATGATACCCACATTACAACAACTTGGAAACTAGATTGTGAGGCTGGGAGCGGTGGTTCTATAGCATATATAAGTCACTAGTGCCTTCGACACACATGGATCAATAAGGCAACAATGATTAGACATGTCCCTGAGTGAGAAACCAATGACTTGTAGTCTGCATCAACTGTGATCTCCTCGCATCCACCAGAATGGCAGTGCGGGCCACGATATGGCATCCCTATGTGGTTGTAAGGTGCGGATGAAGAGAGAGACTACTGGGCTATCTTCTAGATTTGACGTAGCACCTAAGGTACGACATCACCATCACCTTTTTCTGTGATAACCTTACCGCAATACCCAACTAGTCAGGGACCTAGTTTTCTCCCTTCCTTATACCTTCAATCATACTGAGAGCCCCTATAGGTACGATGATGGTAAGAGGAGCTTTTCCAATCTTCTTTAAGCCCTCATGGCTCATGAGTAGGGGAGTCAACCATGTTGTTGAGTCACCAATGGCATACCTTGACCGTGTGGCGAGGTAGAAGAAGGCTCGTGGCCTTTGGACCAAAATACCCCTGAGTGTGTGATAACCCAAATCATGACACCCAAGTCCATCTAATCAATTTCCCTGGTCCTTAGCTGGCTGGGTTAAATGATATGAAAATTAGGTTTTGCTAATGTGTCGGGCTCTCATTGGTCATTTAAGGGTTTTTTTTATAATAATTGTAGTTAATTGTTGGTAGATCAGATGATAATGAACCTAGATATGGATTTGATCAAAAAATGAGTAGAACACGAATAAAATAGGATTAGAGCTTGATTATGCTTCCTATTCTAAAAGTTTAGTTAATACTTGATTTTAAGGTGATTAACATGTACAAACCCTATATATGACTAATACATTGCTCAAATTAGTAAATATGTTTATTTTGTGGTATAAACCAAAGTTGTTGAACAATGATGATATATCAATATCCTAAGTTGGATTAGATTAATAATGATGATATATTAGGGTGCTAAGACATAAACAAGGAATTAGGGTTTAGAAGCTAATGTGTTTTGTTATTGTGATATTAATCAACATGATCTAATCTAATTATTGATAATGAATTAACATGCTAAATTTGATGAATATAGTTATATGTAATGTCTAGTTAAGGTTCCTAAATCATTAGGTCAACGAAGATGGAAATTACAATTTCAAGGCATAACTATAAAGTCCACCATAGACCAAGGAAACCTAAACCCTAGAACATGACCTAAGTTAAGTTTCATCCGAATAGTTTGAATACATGGTGACAGATATGAGGTATATATACATGTAGATAATTGAATGATTGATTGCTTGGATATGTTGATTGCTTGGATATGTTTATTGCTTTGATGATTGGATTACTTAAAGTACTTGAAAAGTATATTGCATGGTTCTTCAATAAGGTATGCGGTTGTGCTTATGAATACTTAGATTATTGACTTATGAAGTTTGTTGAGGTTTCTTGAAGATTGAATGAATGATAATTGTTGGATGTTTATTTATTTCATGTAAACTATAAATCCACTATGAGTGTCACATAAGAAAACTATGATATTCTAAACATTGGGATATATTGATCAAGGGGTAATGCACATTAGTCAAGTAATGGACAATGATTACACCCTAGGTAGTAGACCAAGTATGGATTAGAATGTATAAAGAAAATACAAGTGTATATGTGCATCTATTTGATGGTTGATAGTATATGTAGTTATCTTATATGCTTACTTTTGTATGAACCCCACGTACACAATATAGAAATATGTTGACCACATTTTGTTTTTCGGTGTTTTAGGTATATGATACACATGATAAAGGACGTGAAGATAAAGATGAAAGTTATTGAAGACACTAAATTTCTTCCAAGGAGGAGTTAGCTAGATAGTTGGTATTTCTTCTCATATGTACAAGGTTGTTTCTTCTAAGATATTCATGTAAACCCTTGGAGGAGTATAGCTCAAATATATGTATTCATTTAAGTTCAAATTAATGGAAATTATTTACTATTATTTATTATTTGTTAAATATGATTATGGAAATTTAGAGTAATGATTCTCGACTTTAAGGTCTCTCTTGATCAGGAGACACTGAAAAGTGAAGGTCGTTAAATTTAACCTCTCCCCTTCTTTTCCCCCTTCTTCTTTATTTTTTCATTGGCCTTCTTCTTGATTGTTTTATGAGCTTTATCCAATGGCTCATTCTACCCTGTCCCACCTTGTATCCTCACAATAATTTTCCCCAACTCTTTTCTATTGGACACTAAATCTTGATCCAGTAGCAAGTGGATTATATTCGATTTCCTATAACTTTTGGGAAGGTAGGAAGAATATCTATGTTGTTCCTCCCTCTCTCCTCATCATGTACACCCCTTTTTCTTTCTTATTTCCTATCACAACCATCCCTTCTCACAACTCTATCTAGGAATACGAATGATTTGAAATCAAATGAAATCTTGGCCTCCAAAAAAGAGGCCCTCGACCTTTACCTATCTCACATTGGAAATACAAGCTCGTTGAAACCCTAAATCTTCCCTCCTCCCACCTATTTAAACCCTCCCTTGACCTCATTTTTAGACACGATGGTTCACATGTAGCCTTTTTTAGCATGATCGAACCTGAAACCTCCTCATTTCATTGTCATTTTTTGATACTGCTACCCTAGTCCCTACTAAGGATCTCCCCCTTGT
This sequence comes from Alisma plantago-aquatica, assembly GCA_963693085.1. Taxonomy (NCBI): domain Eukaryota; kingdom Viridiplantae; phylum Streptophyta; class Magnoliopsida; order Alismatales; family Alismataceae; genus Alisma; species Alisma plantago-aquatica. The sequence continues at coordinate 73,165,765 of OY856410.1, read as the reverse complement.
CTCACCCTCAAATTGTGTTGTGACTGTTGTTTTCCATGTGGTTTCACATTGAGATCCGCCAACCATTTTTATGGCCTTCTCGTGGTCTGACTCACCTTTTGGTTACCTTTCTAGCGGCCACATTGATGTGACCACTACATGTGTGTGTGGTCTGGGCACCATCTAGGGAGCAGACTTCACATCATTAAATCTTCGACTAACTTAGGTTGACTCCCCATCTAATAGCCATGATGCATCTTCCCTTTCTCTCCTCTCCCTCACACACTTTGTGTGAAGAAGACAAATCCTAGCCATTAGACTAAGAAGATTCCATGATTGAACACATATCAATGATCCATAACCACAACCATCTCCAATTATCTCCCTCTCTCACATAAGGTTGTATCTATGTAGGGTAGGGTAAGGTAAAGACTTACCTTACCTGCCTAAAAATTGCGGGTAACGGGTAGGGTATTTAATCTTTCCCTAAAAACCTTCACCCTACCGTTACCCACACCCTTTTACCCACAAGGTAAATGGGTAGGGTAACAGGTGAAATGGGTAAAACAACATGAAGAGGCATACAATATCTTCAAAAATAATCTCATATGATAATCCTTACATCAAGCACAATACACTCTTAAAACAATATTAGATAGTAACATTATTTTTTTAGAGATATACAAAATGGTAAATATTAAATAAAAATACTTATACAAATAATACCTAAACTTTAATATGGTGATTCTTACAAAGGAATTCATTTTTATCTCTAATATATGATTATAGAAAGTGTGACATGCTATCAATAAATACTTATACAAATAATACCTAAACTTTAATATGGTGATTCTTACTAAGGAATTCATTTCTCTCTCTAATATATGATTATAGAAAGTGTGACATGCTATCAATAATTTACTACAGTTCTGGGCATCATAATAGTACAATTAAGAAAGCAATGGTGATGCTTGTTGGGGTTTTTAGTAGGAATTACTACATGTATTAGAATCCAAAATAATTATTTCAACTTTGTGCTAACAGGTAAATAGATGAAGTGGGTAGGATAAAGGTTCTCCCTTACCCCACCCTTTCTCTATGTGGGCAAAGAGGGCAAATGGTAAACATGTGGTGGATAAAAAAAGGCTTACCCTTACCCTACCTTACCCTACAAGGTATGTGTGGTGGCCAAACAGGTAATACCCATCCCATTTACAATCCTACACTCACACATAATAAGCTGAGTGGAGGCTCCTCTCTAGCAGTTCCATCACGTGTACACCATCATGGCCAACATGAGAAGATGCAACATTTACCCTAAAAAAACTATTCTCTCTCTTTGTCCAAGAAATACAATAAATTATAACATATTCTATAAACCATATTAAATGATTAATTTGGTAAAAAATACTTGTAAATAGTAAAAATTAATTAGAATAACGCAAGGAACACAAATGAATACTTCCAATTCCTAAATCTGTCACTATTCAACTAATATTGTAAAGAGTGGGGACCCGATAGGGGATCCACTTTTCACCTAATTGAGAATAAGTCCATCCATTTCTAGATAAGAAGAATTTCATTCATTTCTCAAATGGTATACATATCAAAGCCATGTAACGAATAAAGCAAAAACTATTACAAAGTTACAATGTGTATCATTATACAATGGTTCCTCACCATAAAAGGTTATATGACATAATAAAAAGGTATACATCTAAAGCCAGTTGTATAGGGTGACTCGGTTATTCCAAGCTATACTTAAGTCCATGACATGTATTTGATCTTCCTGAGTCTTTGTCCTATAATGTACCTACACTTGGGTGGGATGGAACATCACCCGGAAAATAGAAAATAAAAAATGTAGGTCAGTAAAGGTTTAGTATATACATATATAAAACACTTTGGGCATTATATTGGGTTATAAGTGTAAAAGGTATGTTCCCACAAGAAAGGGGGCTATTTGCAATCAGGAGGGTTCAAGAGAAATGTAACAAAATAAATGAGGCACAATAAAAATTGAGATTACAATCATGAGAATAAAAGTGCATTGCCATAAAAATTATCAACAATCTCAGTATAAAGATTAATTCGTGCATGCATAACAATGTAGACTAAATATACCTAAAGCATGGCCATAACACCATAATATCATGGCCTAAAAGAAATAAGGGTGGAAATGCACATGCCAGGAAGAATACACGCACCCTATATAAGTATGATTGTACATAAATACCTAGGTATTCTAGTCAAACATGTAGCATGCATAAATAGAGTGGCAAGACCAGTATTTTAGTCAATTTCACATAAGTGGCAATCATAGAAGGAGGGGTCCAAGAACCCATAATAAATAAAGTATCTCAACAACCAAATGAATATATTGAATTAATAGTAGGAAAAATATAAATGTTCAAACAAATGGATTTTCAAATAGAATACCATTTCAAGAGATGCCCCATTAAAAGAATGTAGGTTTCAGGCAAATAATTCCCAAAATAAAATAGAGGATGTACATACCTCAAATATCAGACCTATTTACCCATAAGTGCTCCTATGCAAAAGTTCAAGTCTTCCAAATACTAAATTCAAAGTATAAGTGTTTTTTAGGGTTACTAATGATTCATATAATTACTTAAATCCTAGAAAATGGCTTTATGAGGAACTCCAAATTAGACCCTAAAAACCCAGTGAAAGGTTACCCTAATTTTTTTAATTTCAAAACATGTATTTTTATATTTTTCTGATTAACCAATAATTAGTTTTGAATTTACAAGATTAAATCAATTTTGAAGAAGTAATAGAAGTATGTGGACAAATGATCGATATGACCCCTCACTCGATTATCAACTAACCAAACATGACAGGATATATTTGTCATTGGCCCAGAAAGGTAAGTTCACACAATCAATATTAAAATAAATGTTCAAAAGACGTAATCACCCCCAAAATCAAACTAGAGACAGATGAGACACTATGAGCGAGAGAGAACATTCAAAGGGGGTTTGTCCCCCTCCTGGCCTTTATGCCATGGACAAAGAAGCTTCGTTGGAGCTTGTAATACTGGGATAAAAACCCATATGCGGCCACTCTCACACAAAAAAGACTCATCCCTTAGGTTCTTGGGTCAGGACCTGACTCAGTTTGGCATTTCTTGGTTGTAGGGGACCTCCAGGACAGAATATGGTGAGTCCCATCATGAGGAAGGAGAGGCGGGAAGCAAAAGGGTAAGAAGGACACTTGACAGTCCCTATCAGGTAACCGAGACTCCATGAGAAATCATGGTGAAGGTGATGGCCTAGAAACATTGTCAAAACTAGACCTTCACCATCGAGAAATGTAGTCATTGCCTAACATAAAGACACAAGCTTGGACTGAGGAAAGATTGGGGTTCTGAAATCAGCTCAACCAAGATCCCCATGGGAACTATGGCAAGAAATGCCTTCCTCATGATCGGACATACCCACTCATCACCTTTATATGGTCGAAGAACATCACTGGATGTGAACAGAGGGGCGGTGGCACTTTGTCGATCAGGTAACCCAGCAAAAACTGAGACAAAAGGTGAATGCAAAATGAAAGAGGAGGGATTATAGATTGTTACCTCAGAGTGAATTGCCTCAAGGTAAGCCTCACTGCTAATGCACATAGCTTCTCGTAGGAGGAGATGATTAGTGCCAAAAACACCACCCACATTGCCACCAAGGCAATTGGTTGGGGAATGGTCTAGATGGAAGCCATAGAGTGGTTCTAGGATATTTCTGGCTTGAAAGTTGGGCTGAGGCAAGCACACTTGGCTTGAGGGGGTTCAAAAATGGTGGTAGATTAGGACTAAGATGGGACTTTTGTGAACACTTCTCTACACAACTCAAGTGATGGGTCTCTAGATCCAGAGAAGAGTGGAGAGTTCATTGATGAAGAAAATGTGGAGAAAGGGGAACAATAATGAGAGATATCCGGTGAGAAGTTGTTGAGTAGGCTAGTCTCACATGGTTGCGAGAATCACAGAGCTAAAGACGAAGTCTTCCAATCCAACTACCTGACCCGGTCAAAGCGCATGACCCATGAGTCACTCTGGTGTGCATGACAACATATCAAACCCAAACTTCACCCCAAATTAGATAGATATAAGATTGAAATAATATAACTTGTCCCCATTTAGGTGTTATCTTCTAGAATATTTTGAAGGGTGTGTTTGACATCTGATTAAAACCAAAATTGGTCGATTACCTAACTTGGGTGTGAGGAAAACGAATTTGGACTTATTGTTATGATTTGAGATTATGTATGTTACTTTTATGCCATTATACATCAATCACTTTAAAAAGGAAGTTAGCTTAACCTATTAGCCAAACATGGTGAATCCTTTTGAATTATCTCTAAGTCTCTCACTCTAGGATACCAGGGTTACTATAAAGTACATTACTAGGATCAAGGCATTATATATTGTTACTTACCAAATCCATAATTTAATTATCAGGGTTAATTCTTTCTAAAATTTCATGTTCATGGGATAATAATGAGTCAATTAGGGATGTTAGAACCCTAACACAGTCTAATATATCCTAACGTAGGGAATTAAGGGTACTAAGAGGTGTCTAATTGAAAATAAACAAGAAAAGGGGAGAGGGAGATTGGATAACAACATATTTGAGTAGGAACCTAGAAGAACAGAGGATCTACCTATATACATAGGATTGAGTATGTTACAACACTCCACCCCTTAAAGAGGATTTCGTCCCATAAATCTATCCATCAGTAGAAAGGTGTACTAATTCATACTATAAACCAATCTAAGATTTCTAATATAGTTAATGTAGTTGGTTATGGTAAACCACCCCATATCTTACTTATATATGAAATCTTGTTGTGAACCTAAATTACTTCATGCATCAAGTCCCCATAGTCTTCTCATATTCCATGATAAGCTAGAAAATTTGCACCAAGTGATAGATTATCTTAGAAGTGCTATATTCATCAAGGCTACCTACATTGTTATGGTGGTTTCAGTATCCTCTTACATGAACCATGTCACTACACACATGAGGTCACTAAATTGTTCTACAATCTCTCATTTCCATCACTTAAACGTGGGTGACCAATCACCAAACATGGATCTCCCTAAAGAACCATTCAGACAATGATCACTAAGTTGTTGGGCTAAACTTGTCTAGAAACATAAATCCTCAAACACAATCATGTATAATTGTTACTATTAATTTTAATTTCTCTAACAATTATGATGTTTATCAAATATTAAGTGTTTATAGAAAGTAGGGTATGACATGGATACATGTCGCCATTTCTTTTTAATATAAGGGCTCTCTTAAGTTGGACATATATTAAAAAAAATATCTAGAAAAATTAATTAGTTTGTGTCACACTACCAAGACATTATCGATGAGCTATTAGACATATTAGGGTTAAGGTGTAAAATTAGGGTTTTGTTAAAAATCATGATTTACCAGACATATTTATGTAAATTATTGTATTGCATGCCAGTTATGAACTAATCATCCATGACTTAGGGAATACAATAAGTTACATATGTTATGATTAAGGTGTACTTAGTAATTTTCACTTTAGTTTATTATCATCATATGGAAATGATATATGTTCATAAATTTCGTCATCCTTAGTGTACTCAACCTATCCTCTTGTGTAAGGTCTACATCACCATTTAACTACTAGAAAAGTAGGGTACATGACATTAATTCAATCTTCTAGGAGTAGTTCATTTTTCTTTTACCCAACTTATTATTTTCTATCTTTATAAATCAAAATAACATTTATTGTGATATAATTATCAAGTCTCACTCACTTGTCTTGGCATAAATATCTACCTAAGTCTAGAATCATTACTAGAACTACCCAAGTACGACTTATTGCAACCACTACTGCTAAAATTTATTCCCTCAATTGAGCTACTCATAAGCGTATAAGACTACACCCCTTAAAGTACTAATATCTAACCTAATGAATTATGTAGAGAGATAATACGGGTATATGACCAAGTCATACACATCCAAAGCTTCTTCTTCACACATCCTACTTCCACATAGGTCTAGGGTTATGTGGTGGACCTAACCAACTATATTTTTTTTTCTAAAGGGTTTCTATACTTCTTATAACTCACTTGTGGTGGTAACTTGGTTAAACTTGTCTTTTGTACATACATCTTAATAATGAAAATAAGTTTAATGATAAAAACTTTGCAATAAAAATCTAAAATTGGTTCCAAAATCGATTCAAGAACCAATTATGTCACCTTCTATGACACATATGTTGTCATTAAATCATCACTTCACTCTTACATAGGATCTAATTCTTATAAAACCTAGATAGGAATACAACTACATTTCTAATATGCAACTATAAGAGGGAGAAGAATCTCTTGTTATGCATGGTTAACATCTATAAAACCCCATTAAGGTGTGACATCCACCATTTACCATGCCACTATTAATCATAATTTGTACTACATCATTTTGAGTCCTAAGGGAGTCATAAGATTATTCAACATCAAAGGAAGATATTTAGGGTTTTTGTGTTATTATCTGATTTACAACCATAGTGCCTTTAGAAGAAAAGGTAACCTATATAGTCAAGCTACTCATCTCAACCACTAGATAAACCAATTACATCATTAGAGATGAGAAAGGTGCACATTAACTATATCAATTGAAACCTATAGATTTCATCAACAAATTCTCATTTATGAGGCACAACAAGATCAAAAAGGATGGTATATATCCTTACATAGATGGAATTGGGAAGACCTATGTTGAAACTACTCTACATTGAAGGTAAGGCATGTCTTCCCATGACAGATCTAGAACAATTATCACTTACTATAAGGGGAATCATCATCATTCTAAAACTTAAGTTTGGGTTGTATGTTTATTATCCATGAATACTCATTCCTCGTAGTGGATGTATTCCAGGCATGCTAGAAAAACAAGATGGAGATAATTTCCACCAATATTAGGTTTGAGACTATATATGAATTTTCAAGTCAACCTACATTTTAGTCATGAACTATCTCCCATAAGACTGGGGAATAGAATAAAATGACCTAGAAAGTCAACCATGTGTAATAAAATTGCATACTCCATAAAAGGTGTAGCTTAACTAGGGTTCCCTAAAATTGAGTCTAAACCACACATCGGTTTAGGGAGTGGAATTCACAAAGTTAGATAGAAATCAAGACCTTGTTTGGTATTCCACTACGTGGGATTAGGTACATGAACTATATGTAAGGGTCATCGAAGTATCTAATTAGGGAACAATATAGGATAACTTGAAATAGTCAAGCTGAATGCTTTTGGCTCTAATACCATTTTGTAAAGAGTGGGGACCCAATAGGGGATCCACTCTTCACCGAATTTAAGAACAAGTCCATCCATTTCTAAATAAGAAGGAATGGAGGAATTTCATTCATTTCTCAAATCATATACATATCAAAGCCATGTGATGAATAAAGCAACAGAAACAAAACTATTATAAAGTTGCAATTGTATCATTATACAATTGTTCCTCACCATAAAGGTGTTATGACATAATAAAAAGGTATACATCTAAAGCTAGTTGTAGAGGGTCACTCGGCTATTCCAAGCTATCCTTAAGTCCATGGCCTATAGTTGATCTTCCTGAGTCCATGTCCTCTAATGTACCTACACCTGGGTGGAAGAGAACATCACCCAGAAAATAGAAAATAAAGACATGTAGGTCAGCAAAGGCTAAGTATATGCATATATAAAACACTTCTGGTATAATATTATGTTATAAGTGTAAAATAGATGTTCCCACAAGAAAGGGGGCTATTTTCAATTAGGTGGGTTAAAGAGAAATGTAACAAAAGAACTTAGGCATATTAAAAATTCAGATTACAAGAATGAGAATAAAAGTGCCTTGCCATAACAATTATCAACAATCTCAGCATAAAATATTGACTTGTGTATGCATAAAAATGTAGACTAAATATACCTAAAATAGGGCCATAACACCATAAGATCATGGCCTAAAAGAAATAAGGGTGGAAATGCACACCCCGGGCGGAATACACATGCCCTATATAAGTATGGTTGTACATAAGTACCATTGTTCTAGATATTCTAGTCAAACATGTAGCATGCATAAACAGAGTGGCAAGAGCCATATTTTAGTCAATTACACATAAGTGGCAATCATAGAAGGAGGAGTCCAAGCACTCATCATAAACTAAATATCTCAACAACCAATCAATATATTGAATTAAGAGAAGGAAAAATATAAATGTCCAAACAAATGAATTTTTCAAATAGAATAACAGTTCAAGAGATGCCTCATTAAAAGAATGTATATTTTAGTAAAATAATGCCTGAAATAAAATAGAGAATGTACATACCTCAACTGTCATACCTATTTATCCATAAGTGATCCTATGGTACAAGTTCAGGTCTTCCAAAGCCTAAATTCAAAGTATAAGTCTTTTTAGGGTTACTAATGATTCATATAATTGCTTATATCCTAGAAAATTCCTTTATGAGGAACTTCAAATCAGACCCTAAAAACCCCACCAAAAGTTTAGCCTAATTTTTTTTATTTCAAAAACATCTATTTTATAATTTTCCAATTATTGAATAATTATTTATGAATTTTACAAGATTAAATCAATTTTGAAGTATAAATAGAAGTATATGGCCAAATGACCGATATGGCCCTCACCTAGTTATCAACTAACCGAATTTGACAATATATATTTGTCATTGGCCCATAAAGGAAAGTTCACGTGGTCAATATTGAAATAAATGTTAGAAAGACATAATCACCCCCAATATCAAACTAGAGATAGATGAGACACTAACAACGAGAGAGATCATTAACATGGGTTTATTCCCCTCTTGGACTTCATGACATGGCTTAAGTTGTTGGTAAGGTATTACCATAGATCCAATCATGTGATGATTTACATGGCATAAACCATAAAGGATTTGATTAAATACTCATAAAGGCAAGCTTCCAATTCATTTTGTTTCATTCAGTTGTGAGATAATGAGGAAACATTGTGAATGTCTAAAGAATGACAATACTCAATGATGTATGTCTTCAAGTACATGACTTGGAGAATGACATCATATGAATGCTAAGAGTGTGTACATTCTTGTTATGTCCCTAGTCGGTTGTTAGTGTGGAAGGCATATAGACACCGGTAACACATAAGACTGGAGTGTGGGTTGGTTGATGATTAAATCTCATTAGTCATGATATGGCAATATCAAACAGGAACATAGATACATGTTAGGGAATAGTGTATTAGACAGACCCACCTTGAGAGTGACACATGGAAACCATCATTGGTAGTCATAGTCATCTCTCATAGTGAAGGTGGTGATTGTGATTCTTAGACCTGAAATCACTGCACTCATCCCATGTTATTGGGTACACTTTGACATCAAAAAATGCAGTCTTGAAACATGGGTTGTTATAACAGTGATGATTGGGTGAATTTTACACATGGTACCGAGTGTGAGTGATAGAAATGGGATTTGTCCCTCCTACTGGAGACTGATATCTTGGCCACTTGATAAGTGAGACTGAGAAACGCATGCACATACATATGTGAATCAATATATGATATTGAGGTTACATTATCTCAGACAATCTGCTCTTGGTTCAAGGAACATGGGTTGAATATTGAGAGGATGATGACTCCATGCCTTGAGTTCACTCTGGATATTAGAGACAAAGGAATTATACAATCACTACAACACCTTACAAAAATTGTAGGTTGAAGTTGTTCTCCAACTTTTCATTCACTTGGGTAGTACTGATGTGCGACTAGGAACCACTCTCTACTTGTGATGTCATAAGTTAGTTATGGACATTCACTTCCCATGTGATATGGGACCTATAGGGTCATACACATAGGAACTCATGTAGAAGAGGAGTTTAATCTTGAATGATGATTGGATTGATTACTAAAGTGTTTAGGTACTCAATTCACACAACATATCAACTGAATGCACTGCCAATCGATTGTCTCCGAGGGTGAGATGACTGTTTGGAGTGCCAAACAATCAGATCAAATGTTGAGATGGTCGTTTGGAGAGTCAGGTTGATTGGAACTGAATTGGCTGGAGTTCTACGTGAATTTGACCCAACCAGTCGACTCACTAGGTGAACTGATCGACTTAGCTGAGCGAGACAACCGGTTCACCTAGTGAACCAATCGGGTCGGTGGAAGGTTCTAGTAATTTTCCTGAATTTGTGAGAAAGATTACTTATTCGACTATTCAATTTGATTGGAACAAGGAATTGATGTTTGCATTAATTATATACATGTTTTCCAATTTCGTATGTGATCAGGAAACTATCAGACGAATGTCTCGTAGTGCTAGACAACTATATGGAATACCAAATGATCGTTTTATGTCTTGTAGGTGGTGAAAATTTAAGATCTTCTGGTCCCTTCCACTCCTGCATAGATCTCAAACAAACTAAGAAACCTGGCCCTAACCCTGCCTATAAATATAGGGGTACTGGGGGCTTCCCAGAACACAACAATAACACAGAAAATTGAGAATCAATTGCTCTAACAATTGTTGTCCTATCTGGTTGTGATAACAAAGACAGCCCAAGAAAGTCCTACCCGACTACAGAGAGAACAACTGAGGATCATTATTATGGGGGAGCAATTTGGTGACTATATATATATATGCCAATGGGAGGGACGACTCCTTCCTCTCTATTCTAGTTGAATGACAGGAGTTCTAGTTGGTCCATGTGGACTACTATATAGGAAGGAGTCCTTTGACTGCTACTAGGAGACCAACGTCAGCCTACAATCTGTGGCAAGACCGCAAGAGCCACTACAGAAGCTATCCTATTCGTTGTTCATGGTGAAGACCAGGAGTTGCACATCCACCATCCAAGAGAAACTAGAAGATAGTTGCAACTACAATGAGTTGTAGTCAATGTACTTGCTCCATGACCAAATATAAACTTGTTAAACCGTCCTTCCTATTTCATAGTAGTTGACACAATCTTGTTGTTATGGGAATACATATAGATAAAAAATTTGTTTCTGCTGCCTTACTGTAACGACCCTGACCTGGGTTATGAGGTAACCCTATTTGTTTTGACTAATAAAGTTTCTAATAACTTTAATATAATCCTCTAAGGTGTTTTGTTATCATGTGACACACTCATGTTTCAAGTTTGGTCCCGATTGAATGTTGTTTGAGCAATTTTCCTTTGTTTTGGACCAAAGTGCAATTTACCCAAGTTGAGGGGTTATAATGCAAAATGTCACATGTTGAATGTACAACATATGTTTTACAATCATAAGAGATAGAATTATGTTAAGTTGTGGCTCGTGCAATACCTAAATTCTAAGTTTGAACTTGTTTGAACAATGTTGGAGCATTGTGCACCAATTTTGGTACAGATTGCAATTTACCCAAAATGTGGGATTAATATGCAAATTACAACATATAGAGTGTTCCTACTCCCTCTAGCATCATTTATAAGAGATATAAAGGAGGATACACCATACTTGATTCCATTATGAATGATGGTAATCTTGGTGAAGAAATGACCAAGAAAAGGGTTGAATTTGAAAGCTTAACTTGAGTTGTATCAAGTTGAAAAGCTCGTATATGAGTGCCTATCGGCCATGGAGCCCAAGGAGGTGTCCCATATTGTTTTTTGGACTCTTGGAAAAGTCCATATTGTGCAAAGCACCTCAAGGAGGTGAGGTGTGTCGGGTTACAACTTCCTTAGCAAAGTTGTGATGAGTTGTGAATAAAGTGGTGATTTTGTTGATATATCTTATTCAAAGAGATATGTAATTGACGAATCTTTATCCCTAAATGATTCTCAACTGTTTTTCAAGACACGATAAATGTTTATGCATGCATTTACACGTGTCACACATGCATGACACGTGGCACCTACTAGCTCAAAATGTTGACACCTCATTTTTGCCTTCCTTCATGAACAACAAGTATATATACACCTAGTTTCACCCCTTGGTGCAATTTTATGACCCTTACCACCCTCCTACCTTGTGGTATCATGCATGGGGCTCTTGTATAATTCAGGAGAGAAAGCATATCGTGCATAGGCCCTTGGATATCGCCCATAGCAAAAGCATATCGGCCAAGTAGGTGAAATTGGCCATATAAGGTGATATCGGCCAATAGGGTGAAGAGTTGAGTGCCATATCGTGCAAGTGAGTGCCATATCGTGCAAGAGGGTTGGCATATCGTGCAAGGGCACAAGGTTATAGTGCATATGCCTTGGGTATTGGCCATAGCAAGTGTATCGGCCATACCATGTTGATATTGTCCATAGTAAGTTGATATCGGCCAATTGAAGTGATTTTGGCCACAAGTGAGGGGGGTATCGGCCACAAGCAAGGTTGTGTCGGCCAAGAGGAAGTACATATCGCCCAAGAGTGGTGGGGTGTCGGTCAAGGAGCTAAGGAACTCAAAACTTAACCCGAAGGTGAGGATAAGATCAGCTTCAACATTGGTTTGAAGCATGAATTTAGGGTTTTGATCTTCTTTTCTTTTCTTCTTCACCAATTGCTTATCCATGGTGATTCTTTGCATATAGAGGAGTTTTGAAGTTCATCTTCAACCTTATGAATGTGTATATTTGGAGCTTTGAGCTTTGAAGTTGTTCTTAAGGCGGGTTATATAACTTGAACTCAACCATGTTATTATTCATCACCTAAATTGATGTATTTAATGATCTACTTTAATTCCAAAATTTCTTGAAATAGTTGATGAAATTATGAGTTCTAGTAGTTTCTTAGACCTGTTGACATGAAATACAATATTTAGAACAAAGGTCTACAGCTTGAAGATGATGATATTACCTTATAAAAGTGATATCGGGTGCAAGCACACAAGTAAGTACCTTTAACCCGATATGATGATGCACCTTCTTCACTTGAACGATTTGGATATGAATGAATACATTGTTGCATGATATGGAGGTTTAGTATACACCTATTTCATGATAGGGAGTCAAGTATAGACTCCATGCATGATACAAGGTTAAATGAATACTTATAAGTTGATGTGAAACCCTAATTTGGGCAACCAAATATGAGTAAAGAATAGCAAGTGCTATTGCACGATATGGTAGCCCGATACACAACCCTAGTTGATGTCTAGCCCAACATGGTGATGGCTTAATACCTCATGCATGACATGGGTAACACATACAAACACCTTTAGTTCGATATGGAAGGTGTGTATATACTTCTAGCCCGACATGATGAGTGTCCATATACTTACAACCTGATATGGTGAACATATGCACACTTCTAACCCGAGATACCTTGTAAAGGTGAGGGCAAGACACTCTTAGGAGTGATAAGAGTAACACCAAGTTATGGTGTGGCTAATACCTTTATAGGTGAAACACCTAAAGTGGTTGATAATGGACAACCTTATATCAACAGTGTCTTAACCCGAGATGAATCCATATCATTGATGAGAGTTGGGTAATTCAAGTGTATGACTTATGGCCAATACTTTACAAGATTAATATGATGGGATAGTGGATAAAGTATTAGGATGGGAAATACCCTAATACAAGATAAGCTGATGAACTTAAGTAAGTTAAAAGTGATGAGGTAAGTGATACACCAAGGTATGGTAAATATCACATCCAACACTTTAAGGTTGCTACACCTTGATGCATCTTAAATCCAATATGTATGGATGAGTAACACATGAAGTGTGTCATGCCAATTGTTACATTGAAATGTAATGAGTTTAATGCACTTGGATAAGTGTAGGCTAACATACCTTGAGAAAGGGTTAAGCCAAAACAATAAAGTATGATGTAATCAATATTCTAGAGAGGATGAGAGAGAAACTCATACCTTGTATTGGTAATCATTTAATGATAAATGTTGAGAATAAATAAGTATGATTGGATACTTATGATAGCAATGTATGCTCCTAGATTTGTGGAGCAATGAGTTAGGGTTTGGATCAATAAAATAAACATGAAACCCTAATCAGTCATAAAGGGGAAACCCTAATCCCCATGATGGGATGGTTTAAATTCTCTTATTGCATAAGCCTTGTAAGGCATGTTAAATACTTGTATAAAAGTATAAAGAGGTTATGGCCTTATGAGCCATGTGATAATTTGTTGCCTAGTGAGAAGTGACAAGATGTGTTATGGCCTTGTGAGCCATGTGATAATTTGTTGCCTAGTGAAAGGTGACAAGATGTGTTATGGCCTTATGAGCCATGTGATAATTTGTTGCCTAGTGAGAGGTGACAAGATGTGTTATGGGCCTTGTGAGCCATGTGATAATTTGTTGCCTAGTGAGAGGTGACAAGATCTGTTATGGCCTTGTGAGCCATGTGATAATTTGTTGCCTAGTGAGAGGTGACAAGATGTGTTATGGGCTTTGTGAGCCATGAGAATAAGTTGTTGCCTAGTGAGAGGTGACAAGATGTGTTATGGCCTTGTGAGCCATGTGATAATTTGTTGCCTAGAGAGAGGTAACAAGATACTTAATGGGCCTTGTGAGCCATGTGATAATTTGTTGCCTAGAGAGAGATGACAAGATACTTAATGGGCCTTGTGAGCCATGAGGATAGTTGTTGCCTAGTGAGAGGTAACAAGGTGTTTATAAAAGTCTCATGTAAGAAATGATAATGTTCAAAATAAACTAATAAATGGAAACTTAGTAATATAATGATAATAATAAATGGATACAATAATAATAATGAAATCTTGATCATACATGCTTTATGCTTATAGCCAAATAAGGGCTACAATGTTTGAAATATATGAGAGGGATACTTGTTTGTAGAAAGGATGTGAATAAGTATGATGGCTTGGCCAAGGTATAATGTCTAGTAAAAGTGATGTGGTATTCAGTGATGTTTGCACAGGATTGGCATAGTCCAATGCCTGAAATAGTTGCATAGGATGGGCATAGTCCAATGCCTGAATATAATATGATGATGTATACTCACATGACTGGTACAATTAAATATCTGGTTAGCATATTGGCTGAGGCCAATAAATAGAAATGAGAATGATTCATGGATGACATACCATGATAATGAGTTTCACTGGATAAGCTTGAGATGTTGATATAGTATGATGAGTAAATGATATACATGTTCTTCCCATTCCTTATAAAGAGAATAAATGACTTACAAATCTATCACAGATAGTTTCAATGCTTTAAAAGCTGAGAATATTCTAAACTGTTTATCTTCTGCTCAGTTTTATACCATTTAAACTGTGATAATAATATTATTGGCGGAGAGTTATATCTCTCACTGGGGCAATTTACAATTGTCTCTCCCCCGTGGGATCCAAATTTTTAGGTG
Organism: Alisma plantago-aquatica; assembly: GCA_963693085.1. Classification (NCBI taxonomy): domain Eukaryota; kingdom Viridiplantae; phylum Streptophyta; class Magnoliopsida; order Alismatales; family Alismataceae; genus Alisma; species Alisma plantago-aquatica. The sequence continues at coordinate 73,150,430 of OY856410.1, read as the reverse complement.
GACGTGCACGAGGAGGTGAAGACCTTTTTATAGAGGAAGAACAACAGTTGAGGCAGCAATGATAGCTCAGGTTGAGTGTACTGTCTGTCCTGTCTTGTAGATATGAGTCCTATGTTTCGTCTCTGTACTCTTAGGTCCTTGGAGTTGGTTCGTACTGGTTTCATGAAAAATATGAGATTTTGGCTTGAATGCCTCGAGATTTTATGTTGCTCCAGTATGTGTTTTGATAGAGCAACTGTTATATGTTGTCCTCGAGATGAGATGAAACAATGTTGTACAATGTCAATCATGATATGTATGAGTTTTGAATCTTTCAGTAAAAGTTTTCTATACAAGGATCTCCTTGCAAAATGGATTTAAATTTTAGTGATTTTTGTTAATCCGTTGTTTATGTTTATTCCGCTTAATTAGTAATGATTTGTTTGTCAGTTTGGCGACTTTCGTTACACTTACTCTGTGCTCATATTTTCCAACAAAAGTAGCTCCGTTGGAGCTTGCTATCCTGGGATCAAAATCCATCTATGGCCACTCTCACATGAAAAATACTTGGTCCTTAGGTCTGGGTCTAGGCATGTCTCATCTCAACATTTCTCAATTGCAGGGGACCTCTGGGGCAGAATACGATGAGTCCCGTCATGAGGTAGGAGAGGCAGAAAACCAAAGAGGAAGAAGGAAACCTGAGAGTCCCTATCAGGTATCTGATACTCCACTAGAAATAATGGAGAAGGTGATAGTCTAGAAACATTATCAAAACTCGACCTTCACCATCGAGAAATACAATCATTGCCTGACACAAAGACACAGTCTTGGACTGGGGAAAGACTGGGGTTCTAAAATTATCTCAACCAAGATCCCTAGAGGAACTAAGGCAAGAGATACCTTCCTCAAGATCGGACAAGAAACCCACTCATATCCTTTATAGGGTCAAAGAACATCCCTAGAGGTGAAAATAGGGGAAGTGGCACTTTGTCGATCGAACAACCCGATAAAAACTGAGATGAAGGTGAATACAAAATGAAAGAGGAGGGATTATAGATGGTTACCTCAGAGTGAATTGCCTCAAGGTGCGCCGCACTAATAATGCACGTAGCTTCTTGCTAGAGAAGATGATCAGTTCCAGCAGCACCACCCATGACACCACCAAGGAAATTGGTTGGGGAATGGTCTAGATGGAAGTCAAGCGGTGGTTCCAACATATTTTCATCTCAAAACTTGGCTTGAGGAAAGCACATTTGCCTTAAGGGGGGTCAATAGAAGCGGTAGATTAGGGATAAGATGGGCCTTTTGTGCACACTGCTCCACACGGATCATGTGAGGGATCTCTGGATCTAAAGAAGAGTGGGGAGTTCGTTGATGAAGAAAACATGCACAAAGGGGAACAATAACAAGAGATAGATGGTGAGAAGTTGTTGAGTGGGATAGTATCGCATGGTGGCGAGAGTGACAGAGCTAGAATATGAAGTCTTCTAGTCTAACTACCCGACTCAATCAAAGTGTGTGACCCATGAGTCACAACTGGTGCACATGACAACATATCAAACCCATACTTCACCCCAAATTGGCTAGATATAATATTGAAATGATATAACCCATCCCCACTTAGGTGTTATCTTCTAAAATATATTAAAGGGTGTGTTTGAAATCCGATTAAGACCAAAATTGGTGGATTATCTAACTTGGGTGTGAGGAAAACGAATTTGGACTTATTGTTACAATTTGAGATTATGTGTGTTACTTTTATGCCATTATACGTTAATCACTTTAAACAGGTAGTTAGCTTAACTTATTAGCCATACGGGGTGAATCCTTTTGAATTATATCTAAGTCTCTCACTCTAGGACACCCTAGTTACTCTAAAGCATATTACTAGGATCAAGACATTATATTTTTTATTATTACTTTACCAATTCCATAATTTAATTATCAGGGTTAATTCTTTCTAAAATGTTATGTTCATGGTATAATAATGAGTCAATTAGGGTTGTTAGAACCCAAAAAAAGTCTAATCTATCCTAAAGTAGGGAAATATGGGTACTAAGAGGTGTCTAATTGAAAAATGATCAAGAAAAGGGGAGAGGGAGATCGGATAAAAACATAGTTGAGTAGGGACCTAGAAGAACAAAGGATCTACCTATATACCTAGCATTGAGTATGTTACAAATATCATGATTACTCACTTTTTATCTATAAAAATGTTTATCATCTAAAGCTTATTGTAACATACTGAAATTTTGGGTTATTGTTATTATTCCCCCTATATTGATTCCATGTGCAAATTTGGCCTTCATTCTAAGTTTTATGCACCCACATTGAGAATTTATCTCGTATATTGATACCATTAGTCCCCAAGGTAGTTTCCTCCCATTTTTATCTCACTCAGAATAACATTTGCAATCCAGTCCCTCATTTGAGTATCATTTGTCATATTCAAGCCCCTTTAGTCAAATATGATGTTTTCAAGCCTTCAAACTTGATTGAACCTTGAAACTATGTATCACTCTCAAACCACTATCGATATGAAATCAATGGAATATTGATTATATAAGAAATTGATTTTATTTTCAATTATGAGATTAATGAGTTAGATATGTTACATTCATATATTGATGATGTGTATGTCTTTAAAGGTTAGTCAAATAAAAAGTAAACCCATAGTTAAAATTCCATAGTTATTGGCCATGTGGTTTAGGAGTTATAAAAGGAATAAGTAAATATTATATTAACTATATTATTAATTATATATTTTAAATAGTGAGGTAACACCATCTTGACCTCTCCCCCATGCAAACCCTAGAGCTCCCCCTTGGTGTAACATCATTGATATAGGTTGTTACATAGTTGTTGTAGACTCTCCTATGTCCCGAGACCTCCTGTAATTGAACTCTAGTCTACTACCTTGCCTACTCTTATTTTCCTCTCCCCTCCCTATATCTTCTCTACCGCCAGCCCAACAAACCCGTTACCTCCACTTGATCCCATGTATTCGCCATCCATCATTCGTCATGGATCTATAGCCACCTACCATCCTTCACGACCCCCCTATAACCCCCCATGCTCGTCGACTACATATTATCAACAACAAAGCCACTAAAAATTTGCAAGCCTCCTGACCATGAACCTGCAGTCAAGCCATCACCGAATTCCACTACCTAAAACCTTCCATATACACCTTCCTACAGTACACCATGAGAAGGGCCAAGAGCCTCCTTCTGCACCTACTCCAATCACCAAAAGCTCTGCCAGGGTGGCGGTTATAAGCCTAAAGATGATAGTCGGATCAGACTTTGTCCAATGGTTTGCATCTACTCCAACCAATAGAGATCGTACCCCTTCTCCCCTGGAGTGAAACTACAATAGCCAAACTTTCTTCTAGCTAAGTTATTTGCATACCATCCCCTTACCCAGATCACTATCTAGCCTCCCATAAATCCTGACCTGCAATACAATGAAACTTTGAGCGTCATTACATCTTCCTATCATCGTGTCTTCAATTTCACAAACTGAGCCTAAACCCAAGGATGAACAAGGAACTCTGATAACTGAAGGCAAACTCTAGCACATGAGTGGTACAATGACATGAAGGACCAACTCTAGATTTCTTCACCTTCATCACTTGGACGATCTCCATAGCTACCTCCCTCGATCACAACAGTGATAGGTTCTGCATACCCAAGATTGATTGTCATCACAAAACTACAACATCACAGTACCATGCCTTCATGCAACATGTTAGTGCCTCACCTCCTCATCTACATCACCCTTCTTACCCCTCTAAAGATTTATCCATGAAAACACAGAAACACCCTTCAAACCAACAATCTAGGGCTCTTGTAAATGGCTATGGCCATCAACCTACAACACCCTGATCATAGAAGAACAATTATAAGATATCACTTCAAGTGCATGAACTATTAGTAAGCATTCGTCTAAACCTTTAATATGATATTGGAAAAATGATGTGTAGATAACAATAATAACACCTATTAGAATGCTTAGTCCAATAAACAGTCATATATATGTTGAGGATATATATGTAACAATGTATAAAAGTGAAAATGGCATCCTAAATAAACAACAGATAATTAGTGTAGAAAATCATACTAAGTAAAATGCCTTGGAATGAAAATTGTAGATACATTGCAGAAAAATTGAGACCTACACCTATATGTAGCATGCTTGTAACCAAACATATAGGTAGTTCTAAGCAATAGGAAAGCTATAATATTTAGTTTCTTTAGGATGACAATGTATTAAATGATAATCTAACCATGGCGAGATCAAGTTGTAAATGATGGGTGACAATGTTAATCTAACATAGTGGACATGTTATGTTTCTCATATTAGTACTAATACAAATTATTAAATAGGAAGTGTATTAAATTGTAATATGAATGGTATAAATTACTAAATTATCCTTGTAAGAACTCAAACCCTAACATTTGAGAGATATTCAATACATACTTATCTAAGTTGATTTAATTTGGATAAATTGATGTATATAAGAAATGTTCTATATAGTGGAAGGTTAATATTATAAATATGACCTTATATGTATGTATACAAAATTTAGATGACAATTAGATGAAACTACTCTATTATGTCTCATCTAGATGCATACTTATATATGAAATTGGGACCCAAGTATAATTGGGTATGCATTGAACTATATAATGTTTAAACCCTAGATAACCATAAACCATACTAGTAACTAAAAAGAATTATGTTTTATATAAGAGGGAAAATAACATACTCGGGTCTAGTCTAGGGAGAAATATAATATCCTTACATAGGTGACATTGATATATATATCCTGGTTAGAAACCCTAGATCTGAGAATAATGGAAAATAGAAAGAAAACTCCTAAATGGAAAACTCTAGCCATCTACAACGCTACTAAAATGATATTTGAACATGATTCCAAGCCAATAATGATACCTTTTTATCATACACTTGTAGATCCTTGAGATTGATTCTTAGAACTATATACTCGCAATATTCAGAATTTGCTTGCCTTTGATTAAAGGTACAAAGTTTCTATTTATATTTGGAAAGTTATTTATCTCATTGATTGCATGCATAACTAGATAGGTTGGTTGGCCAAAATTGATTTTGTATCTTATCCTACCTCTTTGAAAGGAAACCAACACCAAATCTTGAAAATAGTAGCACATTGTTTAAACGTCAAAAAAGGGCATGTTATTGCCCCTAGTTTAGTAGAATTACACTTCCACGCCTCTGCACAAAGTTAAAGGACATATGGTCCCTCAGTATACTGGGAATTTAGTTGGTGTGTTGTCATTCTCTGTAGGAGAGAACACATGGCTTCCCTAAGAACTAGACATTGACATGTGCTAACTATTGAAAATTGAATGACTAGTTTCAAATTTTAGATATTAAATATTGTTGAATTTGAAAACCCATTGCTACCTTTTAATACTTGCCTGTATTGTTCATTCTTTTGCATTTTGTCATACTAATCCTTTGTAGATGTAAGGAAATAAGATAGCATGATAGGAATAGTAATTTGTATATTGCTTCAATTGATGATTAGTATAGAAGGATTTGGGTTGTTATTATAGAAGGAAAACAGCCTTGTTACATTGAGAAAGGCACAAAGCCAGTTGACATAATCATGTAGAAAGATGGGTGGTAATGATGCCTGTGAGAACAGAGTTAATGCTGAGAAGTGGCAGATGTTCCCTTGGTCGCTTTGTCTTCAACCTTGGGAGGCAGATCTTCAATGCGGTTGGAGTTATTGATTGAGTTGGCAGCATCACCAGCAGTTGACTCGGAGGTACTTTGATAGCCCCCCGCAAGTTGGGGCTGAGAGAATTGAAGACCCAACTTGAAGATGAGGTCTTGAAAGTGCATCTTGTGAAGAGATTTGGTGAACACATCAGCAAGATGGTCCTTGGAGAAGATGAACTTGGTGAGAATATGACCCAGAGCAACCTTTTGCGGACAAAATGATAATCCAGTTCGATGTGTTTGGTCCGAGCATGAAGAACCGGGTTAGAGGCAAGGAAGAGAGCACTAAGGCTGTCACAGTGAAGAATAGTAGGTTGGAGTTGGTGGAGGTGAAGTTCTTGAAGCAACCTGGAAAACCAAGTGAGCTCAGCAGCTGATAACCTCCCATTTTGCGATGTTATCTTACTAGTTTTCCTCAGTTTTCCATACTCCTTCTTAGCTAAATTAGATAGAATCTTTAACTTTCCTCTAATTTTAAATATACCATCAGAATAACTTTTTCGCTTTTATTTCTTACAAAAAAGCATACAAAAAAATTACAAAAGCTCCAAACGGTCCCAAGACCGAATGGACATCAAACAGTCCCAAGACCGAATGGACACCAAACGGTCCCAAGACTGAATGAACACCAAACGGTCCCAAGACCGAATGGACACCAAACGGTCCCAAGACCGAATGAACACCAAACGGTCCCAAGATTGAATGGACACCAAACGGTCCCAAGACCGTGTAAAGTCAAACTGTCCCAAGACCGTGTAAAGTCAAACGGTCCTAAGACCGAATAAAGGCAAATGGTTCCAAACCATGAGGACTCAAACGGTTTCCAAACTGAGAGAGTCCAAACGGTCTCCAAACCGAGAGAGTCCAAACGGTCTCCAAACTGAGAGAGAGTCCAAACGGTCTTCACGACCATTTGGGCCCAAATCTCCCAAACTATTTAAGTTCCACTCAAAGCCTATAAACAAGACCTGAAGGGTCCTCACAAATCATCAAGTTTCAGACATCCAAAGGCTGCCTCTATTGTTCCAGAGCCATCCCATCCTTCATCCACTACCCCGAGGCTGTTGGTCTGAGATCCATACTCCATCTCCAAGCTACTTTCTCTCTCATCGACAAAGAAGGTGGGAAGAGGAGGATTCATTATCAAGCAAGCTACGAAGTGTGAAGATCGTTTCTCTCCCTCTCTCCAAGGGGTTGACCTTCCTCCCTCCTTCGTGGAGATGACGCTCTCTCTCTCTCTCTCCTCGCCCCCTTCCTTGTTCTTGCCATAAGCGAGTAGTCTCATGCACTAGGGTGCGGGGAGTAGCCCCGTTACCCACATTTTCATTTCATGCATTGTAATTCTTGAGTTTGCAATAGAAAAACACTATCTTTCCAGTTCAACATCAATCGTTTAATGAATGCTAGTTGCTTGATCACCAACTTGTGTTATCTATTATCATTTAGTGCAGATTGTCTATGTTTGTACTTCTAGATTCGAATATCGACTGTTTGTTGGTTCTAGATTGTATGTAGTCACCATAAGTTTGGTTCGGTATCTAGGAGCATTTCTCAAGAAGTGGAGTAAACTCACCTCCATCGTTGCACTTTCATACTATGAAATGAAATCAGTTGACGTATGAAAGTGCAACCTTGACGGGTTGAGGAACACACTTTGTGAGGGGAGTGATGCAAAGTAAGTGACCATTCATCTAGGGATGGTTGGCATTGCAACACTTCCACGTTTCTCGTAGTTGGTCATCTGAAAGGAATCTAAGCCTACAAAGATACTAACTGTTTAGACTCTTTTCTGTGCAAGACAAGTTATTGTGATGCGTGTTTTGATCCATGAGTAGTGGTGGCGAAAGCCAATCACATCCTAGTGGTTTCTTAACATTGTTTACGACCTTAAATTTACCTTCCCGCTTACTTTCCTGCTTTTACTTTACTTGCACTTAGTTTAAACAAACAAACCAACTATTTGATCTAAATACCAATTGTTAAGGAGTTAAATGAAATGCTAATGTTTTTTATCTTGTTGATCTTGACAAGACCGTTGTCCTGTGGATTCGACCCTTAACTATACTACGATAAGACTTCCACGTGTCCTAGCATACGTGGGTGGAGTTTTTAATCTAGTATAAGCAAGGTTAAACCTAAAGACTTACTATCTTTAGGATTTTTAGTGGTGCACATAATTCCACTCAAGTGGAAGCTCCATCAAAAATTGGCGCCGTTGTCGGGGACAAAGGAACGTTTTAATTTCATTTATCATCTTTCTAGTTGGTTAGGGTTTTACACTTTTTCTTTAATTTTACTCCATATTCTCTTGATTTCATCATATCTCCCGCATCATCTGAAAAGTGTGTTTCTTCCTCTACTCAGGTAGAAGACGTGTATGCAACCATCGCATAATCTCGGATTCTCCCCTGATCCAGAGTATGACTCTGAGGTAGAGAGAAGTTTCCACCGCCGCATTAGACTTAATCGTCAAAGAGCCAGACAAATGGCCGAAGATCAACGCCAAGATGCACTAGTGATGGAAAGGGTCAATGCTACCATAGCAGCCCAGCGAGTGCAACTCATCGTCGACACGCGCGCCCAAGTTTAGGTTGAAGTATGGGCTGAAGAGCAAGCCCGCATCTATATTGAGAATGAAGCAGCCAACGCTGCTATGCAACTGTTGATAAGGAGCAAGCAACTAAGGGACTACGCTATTCCCAAGAACTACGAAGACAACCATCCAGTCCAACCATCATCGACACACCTAATTTTGAGATTAGGACACAATGGATCCAAATAATGCAGGGAATCTCATTCTCTGGAAGTGCCGGAGATGACTGCATGGACCATTTGAAGAGGTTCAAGGCTCTTTGCAGGCTGGTACCACAAGCTGGAACAACCATGGATGCAGTCATGCTTAGACTCTTCAATTTCACCTTGTCTGGAAGAGCACTAAGCTGGTACAATTCTTTGGATGGGGAGCCAATCACCACCTGGGCTCCCTTAGAAGAGAAGTTCTTGGAGAAATTCTTCCCACCTTCACTAACCTACCAAATCAGAGGGCAAATCAACCAATTCCTTCAACTACCGGGAGAGTCACTGCTGACTCATGGGAAAGGTTCAAAGAACTCTTGAGGAAATGCCCTCACCATGGAATCTTGCAACATAAACTCATAGAAACTTTTTACAGGGGAGTAAGTGAAGAAATTAAAAAGTTCTTAGATTCCTCATCTGGAGGAAACTTTATGAGACAAAACTACGAAGATGCCTGGAGAATCGTCACTCTCAGAGCAGAAAATCAATCCAATTGGGGTAGGGCGACCACAGGAGGAGTTCTAAAGGTTTGTAAAGCTGAAGAATCTACGAAAATGAAAGCTATAGACGAAGCTTTGAAAACCATAGCCAACAAACAACAAGCCCTCGAAGCATCATTTGGGGAGTATGACAGAAAGAAGAACCCCCAACAAGCTAAAGCAGCCACAGGAACTTGCGAGGCCTGTCATGCATCAGATCATCCCACATTGTCATGTGGTCTTATGTACAATGTAATGAAGGATTTGCAACCACCTCAACCATAGTATGAGCCGATCATTGAACACCCTGAGGATCAAATGCCAGAACAAGTAAATTACATCCATTCCATACCAGGACAAGCTTACTACAATCCAAATCAACTGAGAAATCATCCTGGTTTTCAATATGGAAATCCTGCGGGGACTGCTATCCCGCAACATCAAACACAAGGTGGATCCTCCAACAGACTACCACCTGGATTTCAAAGCAAATACAACCAAAATAAAGGGAATCTTAGAAACAATTTCCAAAGATCCAACTATCCAAGAAATCCCTCTGCATACTACCAGTATACTCACCCTCCTCTACACCCGCAATTACAACAAACTCATCTACAACAACTGCAGCAACCTCAGTTGCCGGCACCTCAACAACAACCACTTCAAGGGCAGAAGCAACTCACTCAATTTCAACAGATGAATGCCCCACCACAGCAGACTGATGAACTGTCTTTGATAAGGCAAATGCTGCAATCACAGCAAACCATGCTGGCTAACCAGTAGGCCCAGCAAAAAGTTGTGGAAACTCAGTTAGCACAAATAGCAGCTCAACTAAAACCTCCAGTAGGCACTTTCGTTGGCCAACCAGAAGTAAATCCAAGACACGACCAACATAGACCAGAACAATTAAATGTTGTTACAACAAGGTCTGGTCGTGCTCTCACTGAAGCCATCTCGGTTAATCAAGAAGACGGGGATGTAACTGAAATCATCCCAACAGAAGAATCAGGTCAAGATGCTGAAGAGAAGAAAGAAAAGGAACAAGGTCCCAAAGAACCAAAGGTTCCACAATATAAGCCAAGGATACCCTATCCTGGCAGGCTAAAGGAAACCAGACTAGACTCTAGATTCCAAAAATTCAAAGAGGCAATGAAGAAATTTTATGTTGATATTCCTTTTCTCGACGCCTTATCTGAAATCCTAGCCTCATCCAAATATCTGAAGACCTTGCTGTCAAAGAAATATATGACAGAGGATCATGAAACTGTCAAGCTAGCCCAAACCACTTCTGATATCATTTTAAATAAAATGCCAAAAAAACAGAAGGACCCTGGCACCTTTGGCATACAATGCTCTATTGGGAATACTTCTTGTAAAAAGGGATTGGCCGACTTGGGAGCCAGCATATCAATTATGCCATTTTCCATGTGCAAAAGATTGGGGTTTACAGACTTATTGCCTATAGCAATGACCATCCAGCTCACCGATTCCACCATTACTGCACCCCTGGGAATCATTGAAGATATTCCAGTAAGAGTGGGGAGGGACTCTTATGTCCCTTATGATTTCATCATTATGGATATAAAAGAAGACATAAGGTACCCGATAATTTTTAGTAGACCTTTTCTCGCCACAGCTAGAGCATTAATTGATGTCAAGGCTGGCACGATTACATTGAGGCTAGGTAAAGAAACTATTCAGTTCAAGGTTTTCAACAACCTGAAGAGCCCTAGTATCTACGAAGAGGTTTTTTTGCTTGAAGCTATTGATGAAATGTCTCAACTCAAGCAAGCACATCTAGAACCAACAGATGCCCTAGAGGACGCTCTAATAAATCTGGAACCTGAATTTTCAACCAACGAGTTAGTTCAGCAATGCCTGCAATACTTGGAGCAGGCTGAAAAAGCCCCAGAAGCCACTTTTGAAGAACTGAAATCGGTCTCCATATTAGAGACAATAGAAGTACACAAAGCCCCATAAATGAAAACTCTACCAACTGGGCTCAAACATGTCTTCCTAGATGAAGGAAAATTATGTTCAGTTATCATTAGCTCCTCTTTGAATGACGATCAGGAAGAGAGGCTTCTCACTGAATTAAGGAAGCACAAGAAAGAAATTGGGTACAAGATGACTGACCTAACAGGCATTAACCCAGCTCTGTTCATGCATAAATTACCTATGATAGAAGAGTTCAAACCCTCGAAGGAGCACCAGAGAAAACTGAACCCAAATCTGAAAGAGGTAGTTTGCCTCAAAGTTCTTAAACTCTTGAAAGCACGTATTATCTATCCAATTTCTGACTCTTAGTGGGTCAGTCATGTCCAAGTGGTCCCTAAAAAGGGGGGACCACTGTTGTCTTAAATGATAAGAATGAACTAGTACCTACAAGGACCGTTACTGGGTGGAGAATGTGCATAGATCACAGAAAATTGAACAAATCAACAAGGAAAGACCATTTTCCCTTACCCTTCCTTGACGAAGTTCTTGAGCGGCTATCCCACCAAAAAAATTTCTACTACCTCGACGAATATTCTGGGTTTTACCAAATCCCAATTCACCCTGAAGACCAAGAAAAAATGACATTTACTTGTCCTTTCGGAACATATGCCTTCAGAAGGATGCCCTTCGGGCTATGCAATGCACCCGCAACCTTCCAAAGGTGCATGACTGTTATCTTCACGGGACTAACCGAAACAATTATGGAGGTGTTTATGGATGATTTTTCAGTATATGGAGATTCTTTTGACAACTGTCTGCTCAACCTAAATAAAGTCCTACAGAGATGCGAGGAAACAAACCTTATCCTAAACTGGGAAAAATGTCACTTTATGGTGACCGAATGTGTTTTCCTCGGACATCGAGTAAGCGAAAGAGGAATTGAAGTAGACAAGGCAAAAATTGATGTCATCTCAAAGTTGTCACCACCCAAAGACATAAGGGGAGTGTGAGCCTTCTTGGGTCATGTCGGGTTCTACCGAAGATTTATCAAAGACTTCTCGAAAATAGCAAAACCTATGACATACCTATTGACCAAGGATGTTGATTTCAACTTTGACCAGGAATGCCTGCATAGCTTTACAACTTTGAAGAATGCTCTAATCTCAGCACCCATTCTAAGAGCACCTGAATGGTCACAACCATTAGAAATAATATGTGACGATAGCAACTATGCCATAGGGGTTGTGCTGGGGCAGAGAATAGACAAAAAGCCATATGTAATATACTATGCATCCAAGACGTTAGATGAGGCACAAAAGAATTATACTACTACTGAAAAGGAATTCTTAGCCGTCATCTATGCTTTTGAAAAATTTTGTTCATATCTAATTGGATCAAAGGTCATAGTATTTACAGACCACTCCGCCATCAAATATCTTATTCAGAAATAGGACGCAAAACCCATACTCATCCACTGGGTATTAATGCTGCAAGAATTTGATCTTGAAATAAAAGACAAGAGTGGAGTGGAAAATGTCGTTGTTGACCACCTAAGTCGCATCGAATATCAAAACAATGACAATGTACCTATCCGAGACTCCCTCCCTGATGACCAGCTTATGAAAATTACCACTGGATTACCCTGGTATGCCGACATAGTGAACTATCTAGCTACAGGAACCATCCACCCCTCCACCTCTCACCACGATAAAAAAATTCTCCATGATGTTAAACAATACTACTGGGACAAACCCTATCTTTTTCGTCTATGTACAGACAGACTTTTGCGTCGCTGCATACCAGAAGAAGAAATTACTCTTGTCTTAGAGCATTGTCATTCTGGCCCCACTGGGGGACACATGAGTTTGAAAAAGACCGCTCTGAAAGTTCTACAATCGAGTTTCTTTTGGCTAACAATAGTAAGAGATTTCTATGATTTTGTAAGATTGTGCAATAAATGTCATCTTTCTGGCAGTACAACTAAAAGGAATGAAATGCCTCTCACTTTGTGGCAAGAAATCGAACTTTTTGATGTTTGGGGAATAGACTACATGGGTCCCTTCCCCTCATCCTATGGATTTTCTTACATACTGGTTGTTTTGCATTATATCTCAAAATGGGTAGAAGCTATACCCACCATTTCCAGCAATTCAAAGCCAGTCATCAAGATGTTCAAAGATATCATTTTCCCCAGATTTGGAGTCCCCCGAACTATCATATCCGACGGAGGGACCCATTTTCTGTAAAGAAGCTTTGAAGCCCTCCTAAAAAATATGGAGTCAACCATAAGGTTGCCACACCTTACCATCCACAAACTAGTGGCCAAGTCAAAGTTTCAAACAGACAACTGAAAGCAATTTCAGAGAAAACTGTCAATAGACATCATACCTGTAACGACCCTGACCTGGGTTATGAGGTAACCCTATTTGTTTTGACTAATAAAGTTGCTTATAACTTTAATATAATCCTCTAAGGTGTTTTGTTATCATGTGACACACTCATGTTTCAAGTTTGGTCCCGATTGAATGTTGTTTGAGCAATTTTCCTTTGTTTTGGACCAAAGTGCAATTTACCTAAGTTGAGGGGTTATAATGCAAAATGTCACATGTTGAATGTACCACATGTGTTTTACAATCATAAGAGATAGAATGATGTTATGTGGTGGATCGTGCAATGCCTAAATTCCAAGTTTGAACTTGTTTGAACAATGTTGGAGCATTGTGCACCAATTTTGGTACAAATTGCAATTCACCCAAATGTGGGATTAATATGAAAATTACCACATCTAGAGTGTTCCTACTCCATCATAGAATCATTTAGAAGAGATATAAAGGAGGATAAACCATACTTGATTCCATTACGAATGATGGTGATCTTGGTGAAGAAATGACCAAGAAAAGGGTTGAATTTGAAAGCTTAACTTGAGTTGTATCAAGTTGAAAAGCATATATATGAGTGCCTATCGGCCATGGAGCCCAAGGAGGTGCCCCATATCATTTTTTGGACTCTTGGAAAAGTCCATATCGTGCAAAGCACCTCAAGGAGGTGGGGTGTGTTGGGTTACAACTTCCTTAGCAAAGTTGTGATGAGTTGTGAATAAAGTGGTGATTTTGTTGATATATCTTATTCAAAGAGATATGTAATGGAAGAATATTTATCCCTAAATGATTCTAAACTATTTTGAAATACAATATAAATGTTGATGCGTGCATGTACACGTGTCACCCATGCATGACACGTGGCACCTACTAGCTCAAAATGTTGACACCTCATTTTTGCCTTCCTTCATGAACAACAAGTATATATACCCCTAGTTTCACCCCTTGGTGCAATTTTACGACCCTTACCACCCTCCTACCTTGTGGTATCATGTATGGGGCTCTTGTATCGTGCAGGAGAGCAAGCATATCGTGCATAAGCCCTTGGATATCGCCCATAGCAAAAGCATATCGGCCAAGTAGGTGAAATTGGCCATATAAGGTGATATCGGACAATAGGGTGAAGAGTTGAGTGCCATATCATGCACGTGAGTGCCATATCGTGCAAGAGGGTTGGAATATCGTGCAAGGGTACAAGGGTTTCGTGCATAGGCCTTGGGTATCGGCCATAGCAAGTGTATCGGCCATACCATGTTGATATTGTCCATATCAAGTTGATATCAACCAATTGAAGTGATTTTGGCCACAAGTGAGGGGGGTATCGGCCACAAGCAAGGTTGTGTCGGCCAAGAGGAAGTCCATATTGCCCAATAGTGGTGGGGTGTCGCCCAAGGAGCTAAGGAACTCAAAACTTAACCCTAAGGTGAGGATAAGATCATCTTCAACATTGGTTTGAAGCATGAATTTAGGGTTTTGATCTTATTTTCTTTTCTTCTTCACCAATTGCTTATCCATGGTGATTCCTTGTATATGAAGGAGTTATGAACGAGTCTTGGACTTTTAATAAGTCATATTAAACCTTAGGAACATGGAGCTTTGGATCTTGGAACTTTGAAGTGGTTCTTAAGGCGGGTTATATAACTTGAACTCAGCCATGTTATTATTCATCACCTAAATTGTTGTATTTAATGATCTACTTTTAATTCCAAAATTTCCTGAAATAGTTGATGAAATTATGAGTTCTAGTAGTTTATTAGACCTGTTTACATGAACTATAATAGTTAGAACAAAGGTCTAGAGCTTGAATATGATGATATTACCTTATAAAAGTGATATCGGGTGCAAGCACACAAGTAAGCACCTTTAACCTGATATGATGATGCACCTTCTTCACTTGAACGATATGGATATGAATGAATACATTGTTGCACGATATGGAGGTGTAGTATACACCTCTTTCACGATAGGGAGTCAAGTATAGACTCCATGCATGATACAAGGTTAAATGAATACTTATAAGTTGATGTGAAACCCTAATTTGGGCAACCAAATATGAGTAAAAAATAGCAAGTTCTATTGCACGATATGGTAGCCCGATACATAACCCTAGTTGATGTCTAGCCCAACATGGTGATGGCTTAATACCTCATGCACAACATGGGTAACACATACAAACACCTTGATCCCGATATGAATGGTGTGTATATACTTCTAGCCCGATATGGTGAGTGCTCATATACTTACAACCCGATATGATGAACATATGCACACTTCTAATCTGAGATACCTTTTAAAGGTGAGGGCAAGATACTCTTAGGAGTGATAAGAGTAACACCAATTTATGGTGTGGCTAATACCTTTATAGGTGAAACAGCTAAAGTGGTTGATAATGGACAACCTTATATCAACAGTGCCTTAATCTGAGATGAGTCCATATCATTGATGATAACTGGGTGATTCAAGTGTATGACTTATGGTCAATACTTTACAAGATTAATATGATAGGATAGTGGATAAAGCATTAGGATGGGAAATACCCTAATACAATATAAGTTGATGAACTTAACTAAGTTAAAAATGATGAGGGAAGTGATACACCAAGTGTCACGGAATCGGAATCTCAGTCCCATGAACCAAATGTATACCAAAGGCGAAATGCAGAAGCGTAAAGCTTAGAACACATGAACAGATAACAAGATACAAGCACCAACATAATCTCAACAATCAACAAGATATATTAAACAACATTATTATATTACATGATTTGAATGACATATTCAGGAGTCACTTTGTACAAGTCTGCTCGTGTATACTATATCTGGATCTTACAACAAGTACACCTAGCATAGCTCACCAAGCCCTTCATCTCTCTAGCCATCTCTGAACCTAAAAACAACATACGAGAAATGGGTCAACACACGAGGTGTTGAGTATGGGGCCGAAAGATACACATATATATAAGCTTTGCATAATTTTGAAAAGATTTCAAAACTAAATGAACAAGAATAAACATGTTAATTGTTTAACAAATGCGAAACCATATTTTATGTCATTTCACTCCATTATACCAACAATATCAACCATGTTTAAGGCCTTTGACCATCTTCCCGTCGGAAGGGTCCGTAAGGGTGCTCAAGCTTAGCTAACCCTTTTATACGAGAGGGACCTCAAGGCTGTAGTCAAGAGTTAACCCTTTATCAATCAATATTATAATGGAGTTCTATCTATATATGTGTTCAAGTTATAAAACTGACGAGGCAAACATCGAGTAACACATAGAAATACTACATGGCAATATTTGATAAAATAGACAAACAAGCATATAATATATGTCTTGTCAAGCAAGAAAGCGGTAGTCATATAACTAGATAAGGCCCATACTTGATTCATAGATTCATAACCTAACATATATTTCACCATCTAGCCACATGCCAAACCTGATTAACAACAAGATTACATATATGCATTAGATTCTCATCATTAATCCTATTTATATGCATTTTAGGGTTTTGGCCAAGGTGGTTTCCAAGTTTCTTATTGGGTCATTATATGATATTGTGATGATCTAGAGGTCATCGTGATGGTTTGGTTCAAGTTCCATGCCATTATGACGTTCCATGCTCTTTCTATAATCATAACAAGGTTTAAGGTATTTACATGCATTCTAGGGTAAAACGACTCACAATAGAGTAACTAAGGTCTTGGATCATCAAGACATGAGATTTAGGCAAGATTCAAGGTTGGACATAGATTCATGAATCATCTTCAAGAAACATAACCATTTTGATCGAGATCATGCATTAAAGTCCAAGGACAGATCACATAGTGCAAAAGGGAGTAATTCTTAAGCAATAAGGGTGATAAGGACCCTCCTATAGACCAAAGATGTACTAAAGATTTCTGATTTCATGATTAGGAAAATAGATGATCATTAAAGGTTCAAGTTTCATCACCTAAATGCATTGAATGTACTCAATATGGCTAAAGTTATCATTTTTCAGAAATCAGGGGAGTAAATATTAGAATTAGGACCTGGAACCATGCCCAATTGGTAGGTCTCGTCGAGCTGATCAATTTGATATATTGGTTCGACATTTTGGCCAAGGGATTAGCAAGATATCAATTTTTGCAAATTAAAACAAGAACTATAGGATAATGAGTAGCATACCATGCTAATCATGTGAAGGATCTCGGTCGTTCGTCCTTGATCCTGCGGCCACATTCCTATGTGCGGTCTGGGCTCTAGACTTGGGTCAATTCTTCTTATTGGGCCACTCACACCCAAGCACTCAGCCCGCAGTCGGCTCGTCTCCTTCGCCCGACATGCCTCGCGCGTTCTCTGTTCCCCGTGCGGAAATAGGGGAGAGACAGGGGACGACACCCTAGTCTCCCTGGTGGTCTCTACAGCCATGTCGTCCATCAGTGGAGGAGGTCGGAGGAAGGCGGGATTATGAAGGAGGTTGGCCATGAATAGGATGCGTTGGGGTCGTCACTGGCTGTTGTACCTCTCCCAGGCGGTTCGGTCATGAGGAGCAGGAGACAGATGAGGGGGCGGCCAGAGTGGGGAAGAAGGATCCTTGGCGGCCAAGCATGGTGTGGAAAGGAGGTACACGATGCCTGAAGGTGATCACCGGGGCCAACGATGTTGGGATAGCTCAGTTGGGAGGAGTAGGGACTCTTGCTTTCCTTGGGGGTGGTGACAGCATACAGAAACAAATCAGGTGGTGTGTTGGCCATAAAATAGCAAGGAGGTAGGGAAACAAGAGAAGGAGGAGGAGGTAATAGGGTTAGGTTAGGTTAGGGGTTTATAACGGGGCACTTCATCCCTCACCCCCATTGCCATATATGGTGGTGGCGATCAAAAACTTTCCTGAAGAGGATGGAGCAGAGGATAAAACAGCCACTGAGCCACAAGTTGCAATTGAGTCTCGATTCGTATTTGGGCCCAATAAGGTTGCAAAACCCAAATAAAATAATACATTAGATGGAAACATTCAAATAACAATATCTAGTGATTTATAACTCCGATTTAGGTGATTTTTGGTCTGTTGGACTCGTATTCAAATCCTCTAGAACATGAAACAAAATTCGTATCAAGGAGAGTTTATAGAAGTAGTTCAAATTTTGATTGCAAGTTGGTGATATAAAATGAGCAAGATACTTAGTTCAAAACTCCAGTTAAAGTTACACATTGTCAAATTGACCATGGTAGTGGCCAAAATAGAAACACATGACTATCCAGTTATGAAATTAAAAAAACAAATTGAGTAAGAGAGACTTGACGAGAGAGGAAGGGTACAAGTTAGGAGAGAGAGAAAATCCAGGTTGTCACATCCTTCCTTCCTTCAAAGAAATTTCGTCCTCAAAATTATTCCAAGATCATAGTCGAAAGTCAAAGTTCATACATCACCATGTCTAAATATCCTACCATGGTTGTCATGGGATTCCCCACAATGGGATGCACACTAGGTTATCATCATCAAGGGTGTAGTCATCTCGGTCATATACATATTACATAGTGTTCCCTCATAACGTGGAATCCTGGCATTAGTGTTTTCCATACATTAAGGGTTTTTGTTTTTACATGAGACCAAAGGGTATCATCAAAATCTATGTTATCAATTCTCAAATGAATATATGCATGGTCATGGCTTCAAACAAGACTATCATCAAGTGTTTATCTCATCTTTATAGTAGATTTCATGTGTTTTTTTTGCTTTCCCCAAAATTTTCTACCAACTCTATTCAATTATGTTCTTTCTTTTCCATTTCAAATCTAAAATTAAACAATTTATTCATCATGCTTATTAAGGTTATGATTCCAAGATCGTTAGCATATCGAGTTAATAATTTTTTTCATTTAGGGTATGAGATTAGGCATGTTACCCCAACTATTCTAGCTAAGATCTCTAGGCATCACCGTATCGAGTTCATGATTTCAAAACTACATCTTCATGTATGGTTTGATTTCATACCAGGTCTAGCTTATGAGAGTGTCTTATTGTGCATATTCAAGTTTTTAAACATAAGTGAGATCAAGCATCATTCCAGGAACACCATTATCATCAATGTCAGGATTTTTGAATTCTCTTACTTATATCTAGAAACAGCTCCACAAGCTCAAGCCACTCAAGCTAAGACATATGTTTCCAACAAGACATGTTAACCACAACCTTATACGTGTAACAAAATTTCTACCCATCTTTTGAAAAACAAGGATAACCTCTAGATTCCTTTATATACAACTACTAACCCAAGTATGAGGCTCATCATGAATATCACACATTGTATAGATTATCTAAGGGTCTTGGGACATCTCCCTCACCTATATATATATATATATATATATATCAAGCATCAAATTTTCAATTGCCTCTTTCTCTAGGGTTAGATATTTTCATAGGACATCTAGGGTTCAACATTTTCAAGGAAACCGTCCACTAGGTCTCTCAACTCATATACTTAGAAGTATTCTAGCTAGGGACTCATCATCAAGTATTTCATCATTCATATTATTCAACATTTCAAATATTTTGGAGTTTAGGTACTCTAACCTTTTCCTGATACGGGTCAACTCATATCAACATGTCACCCTATTCATATGTCCCATGCTAGAGGTCTTCCTTTGTAAAGAGATTGAGGCCCGTATTGGTCTCGAACCATATATCATATCTTCACACATACAAGACTAGGTACAAGCAAGCATGTCCACCCACTAGCTATGTTTAGCACATCAACCAAGTGGTATGTATCATACAAGGTGTTAGGTTTAGCTAGGATTGCATGGTCAAACTCATCTCATATCGTCAAACATACTTAACCTTCTTCAAACATCTTGGGTCCTATAAAACATCAACATCATCATCAATATCATAATCATCATCTTAGGTTTCTAGATTACTCACATGCCTAACCTATATCATGGCTCTAGACAACTCTAGAGACTATCACTATCATCTAAACTCTCTCATCTAGACTTGATGTTACATCTCTTTCTCCTAGGTTGCATGGAAACTCACTACCTTTCTACGTGTGGTAACATTTTTCATATGTACATATAATAATACTTGAAATATGTTTTCTCCAACGTTTAAACAGGCGATGAAAACCACCATACTCCATTCGAATAAAACCAAAACCAAAATGAGTTACCACACTCATTAGGTAGTCTAGTATCATTACACCTAGAGAACTAGCAAGAACACGGTGCGTACTTGTGTAGACATCCTAAGCACATGTCGCGAATCATGTCTAGGGAGGTAACTTACACAAGTCTACACCTAGTTCTAGAACATCTAGGTTCTAACCTAGAGGCTAGGTCAACTTAATCCACAAGGACATTTCATTAAGTTTCTAGGGTTGAGATGTAGGGTGAGTTTAGTTTGTGTTTCATGTGAGCAATGTTTGGTGTAGTTATTGTTCATGCTCTGATACCATCTGTCACGGAACCAGAATTTCAGTCCCATGAACCAAACGTATACCAAAGACAAAATGCAGAAGCGTAAAGCTTAGCACACATCAACAGATAACAAGATACAAGCACCAACATAATCTCAACAATCAACAAGATATATTAAACAACATTATTATATTACATGATTTGAATTACATATTCAGGAGTCACTTTGTACAAGTCTGCTCATGTATACTATATCTGGATCTTACAACAAGTACACCTAGCATAGCTCACCAAGCCCTTCATCTTTCTAGCCATCTCTGAACCTAAAAACAACATACGAGAAATGGGTCAACACACGAGGTGTTGAGTATGGGGCCGAAAGATACACATATATATAAGCTTTGCATAATTTTGAAAAGATTTCAAAACTAAATGAACAAGAATAAACATGTTAATTGTTTAACAAATGCAAAATCATATTTTATGTCATTTCACTCCATTATACCAACAATATCAAGCATGTTTAAGGCCTTTGACCATCTTCCCGTCGGAAGGGTCCATAAGGGTGCTCAAGCTTAGATAACCCTTTTATATGAGAGGGACCTCAAGGACGTAGCCAAGAGCTAACCCTTTATCAATCAATATTATAATGGAGTTCTATCTATATATGTGTTCAAGTTATAAAACTGACGAGGCAAACATCGAGTAACACATAGCAATACTACATGGCAATATTTGAGAAAATAGACAAACAAGCATACAATATGTCTTTTCAAGCAAGAAAGCGGTAGTCATATAACTAGATAAGGCCCATACCTGATTCAAAGATTCATAACCTAACATATCTTTCACCATCTAGCCACATGCCAAACCTGATTAACAACAAGATTACATATATGCATTAGATTCTCATCATTAATCCTATTTTGATGCATTTTAGGGTTTTGGCCAAGGTGGTTTCCAAGTTGCTTATTGGGTCATTATATGATATTGTGATGATCTAGAGGTCATCGTGATGGTTTGGTTCAAGTTCCATGTCATTATGACGTTCCATGCTCTTTCTATAATCATAACAAGGTTTAAGGTATTTACATGCATTCTAGGGTCAAATGACTCACAATAGAGTAACTAAGGTATTGGATCATCAAGACATGAGATTTAGACAAGATTCAAGGTTGGACATAGATTCATGAATCATCTTCAAGAAACATAACCATTTTGATCGAGATCATGCATTAAAGTCCAAGGACAGGTCACATAGTGCAAAAGGGAGTAATTCTTAAGCAATAATGGTGATAAGGACCCTCCTATAGACCAAATATGTACTAAAGATTTCTGATTTCATGATTAGGAAGATAGATGATCATTAAAGGTTCAAGTTTCATCACCTAAATGCATTGAATGTACTCAACATGGCTAAAGTTATCATTTTCAGAAATCAGGGGAGTAAACATTAGAATTAGGACCTGGAACCATGCCCAATTGGTAGGTCTCGTCGAGCTAATCAATTTGATATATTGGTTCGACATTTTTGGCCAATGGATTAGCAAGATATCAATTTTTGAAAATTAAAACAAGAACTATAGGATAATGAGTAGCATACCATGCTAATCATGTGAAGGATCTCGACCGTTCGTCCTTGATCCTGCGGCCACATTCCTATGTGTGGTCTGGGCTCTAGACTTGGGCCAATTCTTCTTATTGGGCTGCTCACACCCAAGCGCTCAGCCCACAGTCGGCTCATCTCCTTCGCCTGACATGCCTCGCACGTTCTCTGTTCCCCGTTCGAAAACAGGGGAGAGACAGGGGACGATGCCCTAGTCTCCCCGGTGGTCTCTACAGCCATGCCGGCCATCAGTGGAGGAGGTCGGAGGAAGGCGGGAGTATGAAGGAGGTTGGCCATGAACAGGATGCATCGGGGCCGTCGCTGGCCGATGTACCTCTCCCAGGCGGTGCGGTCATGAGGAGCAGGAGACAGATGAGGGGGCGGCCAGAGTGGGTAAGAAGGATCCTTGGCGGCCAAGCATGGTGCGGAAAGGAGGTACATGATGCTTGAAGGTGATCACCAGGGCCAACGACGCCGGGATAGCTCAGTTGGGAGGAGAAGGGACTCTTGCTTTCCTTGGGGGCGGTGACAGCATACAGAAACAAATCGGGTGGTGTGTTGGCCATAAAATAGCAAGGAGGCAGGGAAACAAGAGAAGGAGGAGGAGGTACTAGGGTTAGGTTAGGGGTTTATAACGGGGCACTTCATCCCTCACCCCCATTGCCATATATGGTGGCGGCGGTCAAAAACTTTCCTAAAGAGGATGGAGCAGAGGATAAAACAGCCGCTGAGCCACAAGTTGCAATTGAGTCTCGATTCGTATTTGGGCCCAATAAGGTTGCAAAACCCAAATAATATAATACATTAGATGGAAACATTCAAATAACCATATCTAGTGATTTATAACTCTGATTTAGGTGATTTTTGGGCTGTTGGACTCGTATTCAAATCCTATAGAACATGAAACAAAATTCGTATCAAGGAGAGTTTATAGAAGTAGTTCAAATTTTGATTGCAAGTTGGTGATATAAAATGAGCAAGATACTTAGTTCAAAACTCTAGTTAAAGTTACACATTCTCAAATTGACCATGGTAGTGGCCAAAATAGAAACACATGACTATCCAGTTATGAAATAAAAAAAACAAATTGAGTAAGAGAGACTTGATGAGAGAGGAAGGGTACAAGTTAGGAGAGAGAAAAAATCCAGGTTGTCACACCAAGGTATGGTAAATATCACATCAACACTTTAAGGTTGCTACACCTTGATGCATCTTAAATCCAATATGTATGGATGAGTAACACATGAAGTGTGTCATTCCAATTGTTACATTGAAATGTAATGAGTTTAATGCACTTTGATAAGTGTAGGCTAACATACCTTGAGAAAGGGTTAAGCCAAAACAATAATGTATGATGTAATCAATATCCTAGAGAGGATGAGAGAGAAACTCATACCTTGTGTTAGTAATCATTTAATGATAAATGTTGAGAATAAATAAGTATGATTGGATACTTATGATAGAAATGTATGCTCCTAGATGTGTGGAGCAATGAGTTAGGGTTTGGATCAATAAAATAAACATGAAACCCTAATCGGTCATAAAGGGGAAACCCTAATCCCAATGATGGGATGGTTGTAATTCTCTTATTGCATAAGCCTTGTAAGGCATGTTAAATACTTGTATAAATGTATAAAGAGGTTATGGCCTTGTGAGCCATGTGATAATTTGTTGCCTAGTGAGAGGTGACAAGATGTGTTATGGGCCTTGTGAGCCATGTGATAATTTGTTGCCTAGTGAGAGGTGAAAAGATGTGTTATGGGCCTTGTGAGCCATGAGAATAAGTTGTTGCCTAGTGAGAGGTGACAAGATGTGTTATGGCCTTGTGAGCCATGTGATAATTTTTTGCCTAGTGAGAGTTGACAAGATGTGTTATGGCCTTGTGAGCCATGTGATAATTTGTTGCCTAGTGAGATGTGATAAGATACTTAATGGGCCTTGTGAGCCATGAGGATAGTTGTTGCCTAGTGAGAGGTAACAAGGTGTTTATAAAAGTCTCATGTAAGAAATGATAATGTTCAAAATAAACTAATAAATGGAAACTTAGTAATATAATGATAATAATAAATGGATACAATAATAATAATGAAATCTTGATCATACATGCTTTATGCTTATAGCCAAATAAGGGATATAGTGTTTGAAATATATGAGAGGGATACTTGTTTATAGAAAGGATGTGAATAAGTATGATGGCTTGGCCAAGGTATAATGCCTAGTAAAAGTGATGTGCTATTCTGTGATGTTTGCACAGGATTGGCATAGTCCAATGCCTGAAATAGTTGCACAGGATTGGCATAGTCCAATGCCTGAATATAATATGATGATGTATACTCACGTGACTGGTACAATTAAATATCTGGTTAGCAGATTGGCTGAGGCCAATAAATAGAAATGAGAATGATTCATGGATTACATACCATGATAATGAGTTTCACTAGATGAGCTTGAGACGTTGATATAGTATGATGAGTAAATGATATACATGTTCTTCCCATTCTTTATAAAGAGAATAAATGACTTAATGCTCTCTCACAGATAGTTGCAATGCTTTCAAAGATGAGAATATTCTAAACTACTTATCTTCTGCTCAGTTTTATACCATTTAAACTGTGATAATAATATTGTTGGCGGAGAGTTATATCTCTCACTGGGGCAATTTACAATTGTCTCACCCCCGTGGGATCCAAATTTTTAGGTGGACGTGCACGAGGAGGTGAAGACCTTTTTGCAGAGGAACAACAACAGCTGAGGCAGCAGTGACAGCTCAGGTTGAGTGTACTGTCTGTCCTGTCTTGTAGATATGAGTCCTATGTGTCGTCTCTGTCCTTGGAGTTGGTTCGTACTGGTTTCATGAAAAATATGAGATTTTGGCTTGAATGCCTTGAGGTTTTATGTTGCTCCAGTATGTGTTTTAATAGGGCAACTGATATATGTTGTCCTTGAGATGAGATGAAACAATGTTGAACAATGACAATCATGATATGTATGAGTTTTGAATCTTTCAGTAAAAGTTTTCTATACAAGGATCTCCTTGCAAAATAGTTTTAAATTTTAGTGATTTGTGTTAATCCGTTGTTTATGTTTATTCCGCTTAATTAGTAACGATTTGTTTGTCAGTTTGGCGACTGTCGTTACAATACCGATTGGTCCACCAAACTTCCCAATGCCCTTTGGGCTTATCGCACAGCTTACAAAACATCGATTGGAACAACCCTTTCCGAGTGGTATATGGGAAATCATGCCATCTTCCAGTTGAACTGGAACATAAGGTCTGGTGGGCCATTAAACAACTGAATTTTGATTTTAAAAGCACTGGCGAATACAGACAACTCCAGTTACAAGAACCTGAGGAGCTTAGAATGACAGCCTACCATAGTGCCATAATCTATAAAGAAAAAACCAAGATGTGGCACGATGGCCACCTCAAGAGAAAAGACATTGCTATCAGAGATAAGGTCCTCCTCTTCAATTCTAGAGTTAAGATGTTTCTTGGAAATCTCTGCACGAAGTGGTTTGGACCATTCATAATTAAAAACATCTACCCCACTAGAGTAGTCATCATCCTTGACAATAATGGGGGAGAACGAACTGTTAATGGCCACAGATTGAAGAGATACTACACACCAGCAGACAAAATACCAAGATAGACTATCGAGGTCCATGATCCCTCAGCATCGACATAACCAAACCGGATTTCCGTCAGGCCAGCGACGTAAAACCCAGGCGCTACTTGGGAGGCAACCCAAGACCTGATTATCACAATTTTTATTTTGCCTAGTTTTTTCTAATCTCTTCGTTTGATTTAGGTTTATCATCTTTAATCTAAAAATATAAAAATTCACATAAATAACCAAAACAAACATAAAAATATAAAATCCAATTAAATCTTAACCTCACGGTTTTGAAACTGTTTGGTCCCAAACGGTCTCAAAACTGTTTACCATTGGGAATTTGTAACACCCCCCCCCATATCCTATAAATATAACCCAGCCCCTCCCTTTTTCCTCTTCTAAAATCTTGAACTCCCTAAACCCTCACGCGAGCACTATTTCATCCCTTATGTTTCTCACTCCCGCACAACTCGTGATGCCTGCTCTCTCTGCCACCATCTCCGACAACATCGTTGTCTTCCCCGTGTATTTTCATAGAGTTTCTCACTGTTAAAGTCACCGTCGCACAGTAAGGTGAACCAGTAGCTTGACACCATCACCATTGCCATTTTCTCCGGCACCACACCACGTTGTTTTCGCCGTCGCCAATGATGCATCACCGACGGGGTTCTCGTTAGCCACCAACGCACACAACATCGCCGTCTTTCACTGCTTTTGCCATCTTTTTAACCAACAATCGATGAACCTGACGTTCCACCTTCCTCGCAGTTTCGACCGCTTCGAGCCAAACGATCCTAAAACCGTTTGGCACCAAACGGTCCCAAAACCGTTTGGCGCCCAACGGCCCCGAAACCGTTTGGAGCCTAACGGTCCTGAAACCGTTTAGAGCCAGATAGTCATGAACCCGTTTGGAGCCACACGGTCCGGAACCCGTTTGGAGCCAAACAGTCCTGAAACTGTTTGGTCCTGAAACCGTTTAGTTTTACAAACCACTTGGATTCCACTAAAACCTAAAAACATTAACACATACATAATGTAACTTTTTCTTTTAATAAACTTGTTATCTTTGCAAATTCAAATCCTTTCAACACACGATTTTCTGCTAATTTTTCAGATATGGCATCACCCACAAAAGAAGCCACCGGAACCGATGACGCTCCCTTATGGACAAGGGAGCAACTGATAGAAGACCGCGCCAAGCTCTAGAAGGTCGTCGACATCTATGGCAGGACTGGATAGGTCCCACCGAAAGTCAACCTGCTCATGATCATGAATGAAATTGACCGCATCAACATGTGTCTAACCGAGGAGCCTGGTCAAGAAGTGGAAGAAATTTCTTCCAGTGATAAAGGCTCAGAATACGAGCTAACCCCCGAGGAGGAATCCCCAACTACAAAGTCCAAAGGGAAAAGGAAGGCCTAGGAAGCTACCAAAGAACAACCTACAAAGAAACGGGCAAGGAAGCAGGTCCATCCCGCCACTGCAAGGGAACAAATCCTGGCGGGATACATTCCATCAACCACTACCACCACCGCCATTACCACTCCTGCTACCACCACTATTCCTATTTTCTCCACCATCACCACTACAGCACCACCACCAGAAAACCTATTCATCCACACCCTTCCATCCTTCGACAAAATGCTGAAGCCGACAAAGTATGTCTGCTCCAGCATACTGAAAAAGATGGGGATTTATGACAAAATCCTCACCTTGCTCGACAATGCCAACCTCGCAAGACTGCTTTGTCGCAGAGAATTCTTATGTTGAGCCAACAACTAAATTTTTCACCTTCCTCCACAAAGAAGCAGTGGACATAATGGACAGATCAAGAGACGGAGGTGACCGTAGGCTGGTCACCAAACTCTTCGGCAACAAAGTCGTCATAACAGAAAACCTACTCAATGAAATCTTTATAGACAACAAGGAGCAGTTAGAAAAAGCCAAAGTTGTATGCGTCGACAACTCCTAGTTCAACAAACACATCTTCTAGAAATCCCTGACAGGGATCCCAACCTTTGAGGCAAAGACCTGCAAGGCCTTCAATATTCATTCTGGGTTGGTGCGCACTCTACACAAAATCCTCACAGGCGCACTCTTCCCCAGGACAGAGGGTAGAAATGTTAACATTTCTGATCTTTTAATCCTCTGGTCCATCCTTAATGGGCTTCCGGTCAACATAGGACGACAATTGATACACAAGCACACAACTTACGCCCTCGGGAAAGAAGTATGTGTCATAGGACACATAACCTCAATTCTGCATTATCTCAAGATGGACAGACTATTACCCAGATGCACGAAGATCAAGGGCGACATCCTTACCAACGAGAAGACTTTACAGAATTCATACATCATTAAGGAAAAGGATGCTAAGCTACACTACATCTTCTGTCCCACAGTAAAATCTTCTAGGACGCTGCTTCCTCTACCGGAGTTCGCATATTAAAGCAAAAGTAGGACATACATAGCATAGCATCACCGCCCCGACAACTAGAATAACAAAAATCCCAGTGAAACGACCATCCAAAGGGTATTTACAACCACAACAGTTGTCGGGGACGCCGACATCACGAC
Organism: Alisma plantago-aquatica; assembly: GCA_963693085.1. NCBI lineage: Eukaryota > Viridiplantae > Streptophyta > Magnoliopsida > Alismatales > Alismataceae > Alisma > Alisma plantago-aquatica. The sequence continues at coordinate 73,121,895 of OY856410.1, read as the reverse complement.
CAAATCCAGAAGCAGAACCTCATATTCCTGAAGAACACATCACCACCTCATCATTAGACTCTTTCATCATGAGTCTAAATGTTGAGCTTACCTCCACCACCACCCCCACCATGCTACCATCCTCCACCATTCCACAATCCACCACCCTCCCATCAGTCTCCACAATAATTCCACCAACAAATCCTTTCCCCACATCCGCACCTCCACCCGCATCCTCCGCCTCAATCCCCTTCCCATCGGGCATTCCATTCACATCAACGCCCGACCTCGCTTTCAGCTCGTTCGCATCCACCACCACTGCATTCCCATCAACATTTATGGATCAACCATTTTCTCGCAGAATGTCACCACCCTTCGCATCTGCCACTACCCCGATACTGTTGGTGACTCCATCTACAGTCACCACGCAATTCGCAGGACCATCTTTAGTGTCGCTTTCACAAGACACTACCACCCTTCCACCCCGACCCCAACTATCCCACCCATCCTTTTCTTGGGTCCCTTTTACAAACGTCGGTGAGGAATTCAGACGTCAATTTGACGCCATCCGAAACCTCCTCACCGACCCTTCTAACATAATGCAATCTATTTTTTCTTATGTGCAGGGTCTTACAAAACAGGTCGCCAAGATCGATGAGCAAAATTGCACCCTACCCGCCATCCTCTTAAGAATCAACCAATGACAGGAAGTAGTGGCCACGCAAGTCGAACACATCGATGACCACCTACTACAATTGCCACAGTTGGTGCTTGAGGTGAAAAGCCAGCAAGCAACGTTGGCTCAACAAGTCGAAAGGATCTCTACACAGACTCAACCTCTGCCAGAGAGCCTTCGTGAGCTTAAGCAGCAGCAAACTGTTTTCAGCACGTGTTTGGACGACATCACTAACATCCTTGCACAACTCAATAGCCGCCAAGAGGAGTCGTCAAATAATGAAATCAATCACCTACGAGCCCAAGTTACATACCTTTCTGCACGACTCCTCTCTACCGAGGCACGATACTCTGATCTCAAGGAAACCCATGATGCACTGCTTGAGACACACGAGCATGCGCAAGTGGCTCTTAATGAATTACAAGCACTTCACTGGCAGTGCAAGAAAACAATGCCAAAACAAATAAAAGATAAAGCGGCAAACTACAAAGAAGAAGAAGAAGAAGAAAAGAAGAAGAAGACAACGAAAAAGAAGATTCTGACTCCTCCGCTGACTCCAATGATGAAACCTCCTCTTCAGATGACAAACCTGATGACCCAGGACATGCTGGGGAGGGAACCAACTGAGGAACATAACCTTCAAAGAAGACAGCAGACAAAGACCACTAAAAAGGTGGACAAGATCCCAAATCCCTCGATCACACTGATAACATTAACATGTCATATGGGGATCAGTTCCTTAACTATTTTGCCATGGGATCTATGGGGGAAGCTGCCAAAGAAGTGACTTTTGCTGAGTTCCAGCAATGTATCCTAGGAACCAGCATTAGTCCACCAACATTAGTAGCTCATCATTACTCCGCACCGGAACAATCGGTGTCCTTACCCCCAGAGCAAGAAGAGTCAGACAGAGTGAGTCTAGACACATATGATGAACTCAACTTTGATTCTGACTCAGAAAAGGATGAAGTTCTGCAACACTATATGGACGACCTAGAGCAGACTTCTTTTCCACCACTGCAAGAGCTTCCCCCGCCGCCACCTCTACCTAAGAAGATGCACGACCTAGACATGGCAACCATCTCTACCCTAGATGTCCAGGACATTTTCATCCTAAACACTATCGTAGACAATGCCAAAGGGGGGGACATCATCTACACAAATATAAAGACTAAGCGCAAGATGACACGTGAAGATTTCTGCATCATCCTTCAACCTCAATCAAAAGTGAAGATGGAAATCTTCCATGTCCTTCTTGCCAACGCTATCGAAACATACAGAAGCTCAAAAAGGCCGCAGCCAGTTCTCAATGCTTCACCTGCTTTGGCTCTAAGTCTACTGTATAAAGATTTACACAACAAGACTGTCGAGCGGCTGTGTAGGGGGATTGAACGGAAGGTACGATATATCACAGTACCCTTCCAAGTTTTCGGCCACTGGTTTCTCATGATCGCCGACATCGAGGCTCGCGACGCCAAAGTGTACAACTTATGTGCCAGTGAGCTTAAAGCTGGAATCATCAATTTTGCTGGTCTAGGAGACGGGGAGGCAAGATGCATCCCTTTCCGGCTTCTAAAACTAATTTGGGATGCAAAGCCGTCACTCTGACATGGTTGGAATCAACCATGGTTCTGAATCATAAACCCACAAATCCAAAGGCAAGAAGGATCCGGGGATTGTGCTTTCTGCACTATATGCCACATACAAGTGCTTAATCAACAAATCCCCTTCACCGAGCTGGCCGCAGAAGATTTTCACTCTCTCCAAGGGTGCTATGCCATGGAGCTCATATATGACAGAAGGTTCTTCAAGGACCCAACTATGGCACCAGACGACGTCCCTTGTTACCTCTACTCGGCTATCTAACGTCCACAGAAACTGTCATTCCGGAAAACATTACAGGAGTTGGAGAAACAACAATCTGCCACGGTCCCCAAAAAAAGACTATGGGACACTTACACCTTTGATATGGAGAAGGATAAAGGGGACATCGATTTATTAATAGGGGCCCCTATCAAAAGATCATATCCTCAAATGGTTCCGCTATCTGCCATTGAACCAATGTTTCCCAATTTTGACCTTGTAGATTGCAAGAGTCTTTCCGACAATGAACTTCAGCTCATAATGTCTAGGCTATATGCCGAGAGAGATGATCTTGTTTTTTTAGCCGGAGATATTCTGGTTATGGCAGATATGCTCTGTGAAACTATACAATTCAAAGGGTCTCTATCCATGAGTCTGATGACTGCCTATCAATATCTCCTCAGACAAAATCACCCTACAGTTTATATGGCGTCAACATATATGAAGGATGATCTCCTAAAGCTAAAGAACTTCGGAACCATGGAGGCACTCATTTCTTGCCTCCAACATATGACTCTGAAGTTCATTATGCTTCCTTTATTTCACTCGGAGCACTAGATGCTACTGGCAACAAACCTTCATGATGGAACAACTATCATCTACAATAGTTCTGATAGCCAGTTTGATGCAAACCAGAGGTAGTATGCTGTGACAACTAACATGCCCATGGAGGAGGTGGAAAAGGGGTGTGCTGACAAACTACACGGTCTCTTAAGCAAGCACACAAGGGTGTACGATAAAGAACACTTTCATCGCCTAGCCTTCTGCCACAGATGTCCCTAGCAGCTCCGAGAGTCAAACGACTGTGGTTTCCACATCCTCTACTGGATGTACACCATCACTATTCTTGGAAGACCAGTAGGGGACATGACGAATGTGGATTACCACGCTCTACGTGGGAAGTTCACATCTAATCTTCTCTGAACGCATGGAGCTAACAAAGGACTAACATACGCCTAATGCCCTTGTCCATGTACTTCTCAACCTATCACTTTGACACTCTGAGGATAAAGTGAGTGATAAGTTAGGGGGGGTACATTGGACAGGGCGAGATATCATTTTCAACCCTTCTCCCTTTGCTCTTTTTATTCACATCTACTTTTCTATGCATTGCTTTTATTTTTCTTTTCACATCTTAGACTTTTTTAGTAATTTCTTTAAATAGAATAATTTTTTTACATAAGTATAACATCACTCTTGGAAAAGGTCACCCCCAGCTAATTTTAGAATCAAAGTAGTCCTCAAAAAGAAATAACAGAAAAAGCACTTAGGCATGTAATGGCGAATTAATAAATTACTTTCACACCTTATTTCCATGCCTTTGCTCCAATTTTGCTCCAGACTCTCCACAAGTTAACATCATAGCCGAAGCCAGCCAAAACTCTCCCAAAGACGGGAGGGAACCAGGTGAAATCCAAATCAAGGAACCTCGTAAGTGGACCACCAAGTACGAAACTGAAATAAGTGCATGTCAGGAGACTCCAAGAACAATTTTCTTCTTTTCAAAAGAGGCCTGGAAGCCCAAACAAAATTCCTAAATATCCAACTCCTAAGCCTGTGAGTATAAGAATAAAAGCCAGAGTGTTTAAAAAAAACATGAGAGTTGTGCCACGTCTAAGGACCTATATGAAGGACCAATAAAGGTCTCACCCGGCCGGTACATTCAGCTGCCCTGACAAAGGCAGATGTGTCACGCACGGTAATGAGATCCTAAGGTCTCTGAATATATGAAAAAGCTGACAAAGGACTTGCCCAGCCGGTACATTTAGTTTCCCTCACAAAGGCAGATGTGTCGCGCCCAGTAGTGAGATCCTAAAAGTTTAGATAAACCCTTCCCAACTAAAAGGGGGGAGTTACACATCAGCCTTTAGCCAACCCTCACTAGTAAAAATGGGGTCATTATTCACGAGTGAGTCCTGTCACAAACCCCTCTCTACAGGCCCTCAAAAATAGGGACGGTTGTGAGTCTGGCCCTCACAAATGGTCTGTGAAGAGAACTCACGTGACAAATACCAGTGGCCCTCACGAATACAATTGTCACGGACCAACTGACCCTCAAGAATGTTATATTAAGGGACTATTTAGCCTTCATAAATACATTTTTAGGGACTATTTAGACTTCATAATAACATTATTGAGGGCATCTTTAGTTCTCATAAATACATTTTTGAGGGACTTGATGGTCCTCGAGAATATATTTTTAAAGGGATAATGCCTTCATTAATATTATTTTTGAGGGGCTATGTGGTCGTCATCAATGTAATTTTGATGGTCAATCTGGACCTTCATCAATATATTTATGAGGGACTACTGTAAATGATTTGGTTATTGATTATTGAATGATTTATTAAATGTTAATTAATTGTTACTATAGTGAATATCAAATTTTAAATGAAAACTTTGTATACATAACCTCAAGTAATATTTTTATACTACATCACATGACATCATAAGAAGATTCAACACCAAAATGACACATAAAAATGTTAAATCACCTCAAACCAATTTTTGTTATTGAAGCAAAATATTATCTATACATTGCGTGCTCAACGTTGATATAAATAAAGAGTACATATGGTTCTAAAATTTGAGATTGATGACAATCAACATATCATGCTAGAAACTCTTAAGATCTATAATGTCTCCATATTCCTTCAAATGGTGTGGTGCTCTTCATCAATGTCAGGCCTCATACGGTTAGGTACTTTAATATATACAGCTCAATTAAACTTTCTGCAATGCAAAGATCAGCACGCAACGTCAACAAATATAAAAAAATTCTTATAACGAGGATCTCAAATAAATCGAAGAAATTACCCAGAAAGGAGATTAGGAAGCCTGATTTTCATTCGCTTTCAAATCTGGCGTGCTAGAGTTTCAACTAAAGCTACCCTACCGAGATTGCCTTGCGGGGCATTAGTAAGTATTGACTGAAGACTTTCAGTCTCAGCACGCCAAGCAATTTCTAATGAGTTTTCAGCACCAACTGATTGTGCAGAAGCAATAGAAACAGATTGCCCAATAAGAGCAATCCATGGAATATCCATCGTCTTTGGTGGTCCCTGGTTTGATAAAATGGCCTGAACAGCTGCAAGTATCTTTGGCTCACTAGCTGCCTGATCAATTTTGCTGATGACACCAATAGTTCTAGTTCCTGAAATAGCAATGCGAGATAAACAGACCAGTTAATGAACTACGGTGAAATAGTAAGCGACCAGAATCTGAAACATAGTACCACCAATAAAATGACATGAGAAGAGCATATACCATATGCATCAAACTGTTTTGCCAATCTAAGTGCCTGAGATGAAGAAATATCTGGTGTTTGTGCAGCAAGTATGACAAAAAAACGTATGGCATCATTCCGTGCAGCATAGTCACTGATCTGGAAGTAAATTAATAGAATTTAAATTAAGCAGAACATCTCTGCAAAAGAAGTAATTAGATAACCAAATTGGGAAGCTTCGACTATGGAGTTTAGTCCCAGAAAGGCTCTATTCCAATTATTATTGGGAACAAAAAAAATCAAGTCATTGATACTTGATAGGGTTTATGCCTGCTGACCATAGATTCATCCAAAACCCAGGTCACCAATATTTTTTTGTCCGTTGCGATTTCAGCAGAAATCTCCTATCATTGTAAGGAGAAGAAAGTGGATAGACCTAATATCCAGATCATTAGGGGGCTCGAACAGTAATCGCATTGAAATCTTGCATCAGTATTTGACACTACACTTTTAGTTTTTTGTCTAATTAATCATTAATATTAATATTATCATGGCATTAGGTGTGTATGCCAAAAGTGAAGGACAAAAAAGAGGGAATGAGATAGAAATGAGATTAGCAAAAGGATAATAACAGTCAACATTGTATAAAAATTCATAGTTAAGTGGGTATTTAAATCAGGGATGATTCTTCATTATGGATAGGGACAGACAATATTGTTACAATGAACCGGCCTGTGTAGTGTGGATGGTTGAGCACGGTAGGTCCTCCCCGGGGGACCTGGGTTCGAACCTCCCGTTGCGTGCAGTATTTACCACCCTTGCAGTCATCCAGGCTCTGGCATGCTCTTTGAGGGAGGGGGGAGACTAATGTCTCTTCTAACTCAAAAAAAAGACTGTTACAATGGTCTCCCACTTATGCCTTGTTCGTATAGCAATATAGCGAAGAAAAGGAGGTAATGATGACAAAAAGGGATGATGAGTAAATAAAAGATGAGTTTATTCTGTGTTCAGATGATTTAGTGATGGGAACCGATGTGCCCCCCCCCCAACACACACACACACACAAAAACCCCAATCCTAGCCCAAAAGTCCCTCTTTCTCATACCAGCCAAACAGCTCTTTAAACCCGATTCCCAGATAACATTTTCCAGGGCCATTCTCCATTGGACTGGACTGTCACAACAACATGACAAACCACTTCTCTCTTTAATATTGTGTGTTTAGTATGTTTACATTTATTTTGAGAGTGTTTTATCTAGTTGCATCATTTCATGGCATAGATATAGACTCGTTTACTTCCCAATCAATATATCATCTCCGCTTTTCATGTTGTTTCCTGCTGAAACAAGTCCTTTTTCACCACCGCCATCACTCGAAAAAAACATCCCTAGATTCCCTATTTTCCTCTACCAGCCGAACAAGTCATCAAACCCAAACCCAAATAAAAGACTCTAGGGCCACTCTCCCTTGGACTGGGCTGTCGCAGTAAGATGCTTAACCATAATTCTTCTATCTTTAATGTTGTGGGTTTTTTCTATTACATCATTTCATGATATGAAAGAATTAATAGACTCGTTTACTTCCCAATTGGCAAGAATGTTCATCTCATACAAGCTCTTCTTTTGTCCTCATGCATGAATAAGGGTGATTTGCAGCCTAAATGGCATGGAAGTTTTTCCTAGACTGCCCCTCTAGATAATTGATTATACACAAGAGATACCTGAATTTACAAGTGTATAGTCAGACCTTGTCATCCAGCATGTGGTGGATGTCAGCTGTAGACTATTATAGTCAGTGTTCTCAATTTACCTCGGGCAGAATGAATTTCCACTTACACACCCGTGGAGCTACCTCTCTCCCAACAATATTTAACTGGAGCTGCCTCTCTCCCAACAATATTTAACTGTGCTTATGAAGCACTGTTCAGACTTGAAGCAACGTAGGCAACCAGAAAATAGAACCCAGGTGCAAGCAAAGCACATGTGCCTCTAAGGATTGAAGATCAGCTAGCAATTGGAGGCATTCTGCTTGGTGTTTTCATCACCAGCTCAGTATGCTTATGGTGATCTGTTACGGAAGCAGTTAAATAGTGATGATATTATACCATGTATTGTAGGACTAGACTAGTAGCATGTTTGTTATGGAATCCGTATATCTCCTGTCCATATATTTATGGTTCTCTTAGAGAATACAATGCTTATTTCTTTACTTTATTTGACCAATAATATCAGAGATTTATGGACTCGATAAAAAGTGAGCTTTCAGTCTAGTCCTATAATACGTGACATGATGTCATCACTACTTAAACTTCTCTTGTAAAGAACATCACCAGAAAAATCTTGACACTTGCAGTTGCCACCCCTTTTGCTGACAGCCTGCCAGAAACTTACATATTGCCCAAAAACTCTCATCTTCTTTATTTTTCTCACTTCTATCGTTAAAGGGCATGGGCCACCTACATACCCCAAATATGGTTTAAGTGTCATCCCATAGAAGCTTTCCCACCAGTTTCACTACCATCTCAACAAGGATCATAACAGATCCATGTGTGGCTTCTTGGAAATATTCTCCTAGTTTTCTCAGTGATCTATTTATAAATACTGGTTTTCTGTTATCTTCTTTCAGAAATCGCAGTTGTTATAATACTTCTTTAATTTTACCATTCTAAGCCTCAAATATGTAGTATTTTACAATTGTACTATTGTTGCTACTTCACTATTTCACATCTTTGATATCATTGAGTTTGTTCGTGACTTCATGTATTAGACTCAGCTTAGTAACACTTTTGGGTAGACATGATCTCATAACAGGACTTCGACTTCGAGTTGACTTCGACAAGTGTGGAAACATCGAGAAAACTTCAAGGATTTTTACACCAAACTTCGACACATCTTTGACAAATATTAAGCTCAAAATAGTGATTTCATGATGAAAATTGTTAGATTTCATCAATTTATCCTAAAAACTAAATATATATATATTTATACATAGCCATCCATACATGTTTACATATAAAGAAAAACACAGTCACGTGCAAATATACTAATTCATCACAATTACTTGACCAGAGAGCACAATGGGACATACTGCTTAATGATATGATGTGTAAGCCATGGTTGTCAAGGCGGCTAGGTGGTCAGCATTTCCTAAGGGACGCCTAGCCCGCCTAGGTGCCTAGGCTGTTCTGGGCATTTTTTATATTTTGTATCTTTTTCAGTATGTTAATTTGATTCTTATTATACATATATACTACATATAATACCATATAGGAAACATAAAAAGAGGGCTGAATGAGGTTATGACAGGAGTAGCACGAGATGGGAATAGGAAGAAAAAGGGGAAGTAATATCAACAAGCCTGCAACAACAATTGGAGCAGGCGAAGTAGAAAAGAAAGCAGGGAAAAAGGAAATGGAGGATGGAAAACAAAAGAAAAGAAATATAAACAACAGCAGCAACATCACGAGAAATAGGTGATGTAAAATAGGAAAGTAGAAAGTACAACATCATCAACATTACAAAGCATAGGTGGTGATGTAAAAGAGGACTTGAAGAAAACAGAATTAAAAAAACACAGCTGTAGTAGGATCTCGGAGTAGGAGGGGATATAGGAGGAATAACTAAAAAAAACACAGCAACAGTAGGATTAAGGACTAAAATGCAGGAGAAAGGATAAAAAAAAAGAAAAGAAAAAGAAGCAAGAACAACAAACATATGAGGAAGTAATTTTTTAACAAACAAGCTATGATGACTTACCAATTTGGCCCAAATCAAACATGTTTTCCCTATTTTCCAAATTTTGGCCTGATTTTGCCTAAATCAGACCTATTTCAGCCATAAATTGACTCAAGCTAATCTAATTTGACCAAATCTAGACTTGATTCATGCTAATTTATCCTTTAAATGACTTAATTTAGGCTTAAAAGGCCTTAGAAACCCATATAATGCACATACTAGGTTGGGCGCCTAGTTTGAGGCGCCTTGCCTAGCGCCTAGGACGCCTAGGTGGCACCTTGATAACTATGGTGTAAGCAATGTGCTATGATCAGACGGACTAAATATAGGTATAAAAATACTTACTTATTCCATTATATATGTAACCGACACAAAATACATTCACAACCTCTTGATTAGTGTGATTCACACTACCAACAAAACCCAGATCATCTAGGCATTTAACTCCTTTGAGGACCTCTTCAAACTTGGTTGGTATTTTTGTAATCTCTTCCTATTGAACTGGCATATTCTAGTCCCAAACAAGATCAGAAATGCTACTATCATGGGCGACCCTATCACATATACGAAAATCAAGATGGAGATGACATCCCTAGGCTAAAATAATCAATAGTTTCAAACATAGGAGTCAGTTTGTTAAGATATAAGGAACATACTTGAGTTTGGAATCTGTTTGCTCGTATACCATGGACATGTTAAAAACACAATTTTGTGTTTAGTTCCAAATTTCAAAGGAAACTGAATTTTGTGATTTTGCCTGTATATAGGTGCCCACAGTAGCATTGATATTCTTCTTGTCTGGCCGACTTATAAATTTTTGTGATCATTTTCACAAAGTATGCATGTTTATTTCATAGGTACATCTATGGTGAAAACACGATGAAAACTCCCAGTAAACATGCTACTGTATATACAGGCAAAAACACAAAATTCAGTTTCCTTTGAAATTTGGAACCATCACAAAACAAAATGTTCCACTGAGTGCTATACAATGGTAAACGAAATACATATATTGTTTGATTTTTTAGTAGGAGTGTGAAGAGCGGTTTCGCAATTGCAAAGAGCTTCTACCCTGTAAAATCACACTTTGCACACTCAGTGCACCCAGAAAATAGAGTAAGATGTCGCTAGCCACTGTGTTTAGCTGAAGTACTATGCTGTAGACAAAGGTAGCAAATAGCAGATGTATAATTTCTGATTGTGGCGGAAGACAACTAAAGGCTAATTTGGTTGGATGTAAAACCAACCAACACGTGGAGTTACAAAACATGAAGTTATTTGCAGTCAGTTGAAACTCAAATGTTTTCGTCTGGTTTTGAGTAGATTGAACGGATCATGTTGGTTTGTAAATGTTTGGTTGATAGTAGCTGCAATTCATATTGATAGTAGCAGCAGCCATCGTGGCAATGAAAAATTACCTGTCATATGACAACAAACGGAGCAGGAGGAAGATAATACAAGCCGAGATTGTGTCAGTACCTTCGATTTGTCGGAGATCAACCACGACGGCGTTCCTGCTCGAGGCTGAGGGCTTGCGTCGGAGTGTCGTCCGAGGGCGTCGGGCTTGCAAGGGCGTCAGTGCCGGCCGAGGGCGTCAGGCTTGCGAGGGCTTGCGAGGGCGTCCTCAATTTCCCCGCACTTGGTGTACATGTTGATGAGCGAGTTGTCCAAAGACACCAGGCGACCACGACGTTGTCTATCAATGAGAACGGCATTCATGCTCCTAGCATGGATTTGGCGTCCCAGCTCCAAGTCTCCGATTACAACACATGCGGATAATGTGGCAGTCAAGGTTACCTAATCGGCCTCCAACCCAGCTACCTGCATCCTGTAGAAGAGAACAATTGCTTTCTTGGACCACCCGGCATGTGCACATCCAGTAATCATTGTCGTCCACAAGAAAACATCCTTGTCAAACATTTCATCAAACAACGTCAACGTCATAATAGTGTTCCCCAGCCTTACATGTGCAGTCAGCATAGAATTCCATGCCTCAACATTCTTGTGGGGCATTTCGTTGAATACCTTCTGTGCCACTAAAAATCCACCTGTGCAATCTCCCCAAGAAGATCGGCTATACATGTCGATCAAACTGGTCTGCACAAAGGTACTGGACGCGAACCCCGTTGTGATGACCTGGCCATGGACCTGGTGCCCAACCATCGACAATGTGCACCTGGAACATGCATTGAGCACAAACGAGAAGGTGTATCCGTTGGGGCGCGCGATACCACCGCTCCTACTGAGTCGAATGTAGAGAAGAACAGCCTCCGAGGGGAGCGAACTCTTTGACATGCCCCTGAGCATCTGGTTCCAGACGGTCAGACTCAGTTCTTTGGCATTTTTGAAGGCCAGGCGTGCGTGGGAGAGATCCCCAAGGTCGACGCATCTAGACACCAGCTTGTGCAGGAGAGGGCTATTCTGGGCGAAGCCATTTACCACTACCTGATTGTGGACCTGCAAGAGCTGACGCATGGAGCCGTAGAGGCCCTGGAGCATCAGGTATAGGTGTCGAAGTAGCTTGCCATGGTGGAGCTGTGAAGCTGAAGCATGGAGCTGTGGAAGCCACGGTACACCTTCTGGTGAAGCCCATCTCTGCCCGCGTCGAACGGTCACGCCGCGTGGAGCCAGCGCGGAGTCACTGAGCTAAACGTGTCTCTGGCCGAGGGCTTGCGTCGGAGTGCCGGCCGAGGGCGTCGGGCTTGCGAGGGCATCAGATTGCTGGACAAGTGCTTGCACGAGGAAACGACCAGTGCCGAGAGCGAAGAGAAAATGACCAGTGCCGAGAGGGGAGAACCAGCGGACACGCACGGCGTGAGGGGAAACAACGCAGCTATGAAATGTGAAACAGTTTTCACAGAACAAGGGAGGGTTTATCTTTTATTTTTTAATTTTGATTAAGAGATGTTGTAATTTAGAATGGAGGGAAGGGTTATGAGATGGAGGGAAATATTTGGCATGACATTTTTCACGGGGTGATTAGCGAGTAATGTATCTGTGAGGGATTAGTGTTCACATAAAAGGTCTAAGGATGTTAAAAACACGGTTGAGGGATTTGGCCCCATGTTTGAAGGATGAGCCCTCACAAATAGACATCTTTATTCACAATTTTTGGTTCCTCACAAACGTTCTTCAACAAAGGCCAAATTTTTTTTAGTGCCTCATGCCTATCTTAGTTTCCAGTAGGGGTTTCAAAGAATTATAAAACTGATTGGAGTTGAAAACATGCACAGAATGCGATCGAGGAAAAGGTGGTCCCAATGCGAGCTACGCGATACGGAAGAAACCTGAGATCTGCGCAACTCCCAATACCTGAAAGAGTTAGTGCGAGCAGAAGCCCGGTAAAACTCTAAGAGATCTCTGGTTCAGAATTGAAGCAAAAGTATGGAAATCTTCACTAAATAAAATCGCCTCGCCACTACATGCCCTAGCTCTATCTAGCTTGAGGAAAAGCTAGACTCTAAGTTAGGGAGGGTGATAACCTCCCATTTTGTGTTGTTATCTTACTAGTTTTCCTCAATTTTCCATACTCTTTCTTAGATAAATTAGATAGAATCTTTAACTTTCCTCTTATTGTAAATATACCATCAGACTAACTTTTCCCCTTTTATTTCTTACAGAAAAGCACAAAAAAATTACAAAAGCTCCAAACGGTCCCAAGACCGAATGGACACCAAACGGTCCCAAGATCGAATGGACACCAAATGGTCCCAAGATCGAATGGACATCAAACGGTCCCAAGACCGAATGGACACCAAACGGTCCCAATATCGAATAAACACCAAACGGTCCCAAGACCGAATGGACATCAAACGGTCCCAAGACCGAATGGACACCAACAGTCCCAAGACTGTGTAAAGTCAAACGGTCCCAAGACCGAATAAAGGCAAATGGTTCCAAACTGTGAGGACTCAAATGGTTTCCAAACCGAGAGAGTCCAAACGGTCTCCAAACTGAGAGAGTCCAAACGGTCTCTAAACCGAGAGAGAGTCCAAACGGTCTTCACTACTGTTTGGGCCCAAATCTCCCAAACCGTTTAAGTTCCACTCAAAGCCTATAAATAAGACCCGAAGGGTCCTCACAAATCATCAAGGTTCAGACATCCAAAGACTGCCTCTATTGTTCCAGAGCCATTCCATCTTTCATCCACTGCCCCAAGGCTGCTGGTCTGAGATCCATACTCCATCTCCAAGCTACTTTCTCTCTCATCGACAAAGAAGGTGGGAAGAGGAGGATTCATCATCAAGTAAGCTATGAAGTGTGAAGATCATTGCTCTCCCTATCTCTAAGGGGTCGACCTTCCTCCCTCCTTCATGGAGATGACACACTCTCTCTCTTCTCGCCCCCTTCCTTGTTCTTTCCATGAGCGAGTAGTCTCATGCACTAGGGTGCGGGGAGTAGCCATGTTACCCACATTTTCATTTCATGCATTGTAATTCTTGAGTTTGCAATAGAAAAACACTATATTTCCAGTTCAACATCAATCATTTAATGAATTCTAGTTGCTTGATCACCAACTTGTGTTATCTATTATCTTTTAGTGCAGATTGTCTATGTTTGTACTTCTAGATTCGAATATCGACTGTTTGTTGGTTCCAGATTGTATGTAGTCAACATATGTTTGGTTCGATATCTAGGAGCATTTCTCAAGAAGTGGAGTAAACTCACCTCCATCGTTGCACTTTCATACTATGAAATGGAATCTATTGACGTATGAAAGTGCAACCTTGATGGGTCGAGGAACACACTTTGCAAGGGGAGTGATGCAAAGTAAGTGATCATTCTTCTGGAGATGGCTAGCATTGCAACACTTCCATGTTTCTCGTAGTTGGTCATCTGAAAGGAAGCTAAGCCTACAAAGATACTAACTGTTTAGACTCTTTTCTTTGCAAGCCAAGTTATTGTGATGCATGTTTTGATCCATGAGTAGTGGTGGCGAAAGCCGATCACATCCTAGTGGTTTCTTAACACTATTTACGACCTTAAATTTACCTTCCTGCTTACTTTCCTACTTTTACTTTACTTGCACTTAGTTTAAACAAACAAACCAACTATTTGATCTAAATACCAACTGTTAAGGAGTTCAATTAAATTCTAACATTTTCTATCTTGTTGATCTTGACAAGACCGTTGTCCTGTGGATTCGACCCTTAACTATACTATGATAAGACTTCCATGTGTCCTAGCATACGTGGGTGGAGTTTTTAATCTAGTATAAGCAAGGCTAAACCTAAAGACTTACTATCTTTAGGATTTTTAGTGGTTCACGCAATTTTACGCAAGTGGAAGCTCCATCAGCAGCCATGAGTGACAAGGAGCGATACTCAGCTTCGGCACTCGACTTTGACACAGTAGGTTGCTTCTTGGAAGACCACGAAACGCAGGTGCGGCCCAGGAAAATGTAGTATCCACTCGTGCTGCGGCGGGTGAGGGGGCAACCAACCCAATCAGCATCGCAGAAGCTAGAGACAGAGGGAGAGGTATCGCAGAAGATTTAGACGCCCAAGGAGAGGGTGCCTTTGATGTACTAGAGGATTCGATTGACAAGGAGGAGGTGGGTGGTGGTAGGAGAGTGGAGGAATTGGCAGGCTAAGTTCGCACCATAGGTGATGTCAGGGCGGGTGAGGGTGAGGTACTATAGAGAACTGACAATGTGACGGTAGATAGTGGAATCAGTAAGGGGAGAACCAGGTTAGCGGAGAGAGGTACGGAGGAAGGAGGTACAGACATGAGTCGAGACTAGTTTACAGTGGACCATGTCTTCTCTGGTGAGGATGTCGAGGGCATATTTGGTTTGATGAAGGAGGAGGCCATTGGAGTTATGGTCGACCTGAATGCCGAGAAAGTAGTGGGTAGCGCCGAGATTGCGTATGGAGAACTCAGTCTCAAGGCTTTTGATGATGCGAACAATTGCAGTGGGTGAGTTCCCTATGATGAGTATGTCATCCAAGTAAAGGAGAAGGTAGACAAGAGTATTATTATGAGAAAGAACAAAGAGGGAGGAGTCACTGGTGCAAGAATAGAATCCGAGCTCAGAGAGAAAAGAGTGAATGCGGTGGTACTGGGCATGAGGAGCGTGTTTAAGGCCATAAAGAGCTTTATGAAGTTTGCAGACATGGTGAGGACATCCATGAAGCCCGGAGGTAGAGCCATATAGACGGTGTGATCAAGGGTTCCATTGAGGAAGGCATTGCAAACGTCAAGTTGTGTGACAGACTAGTTATGGGAGATGGCAATGGAGAGCACGGTCTTGATGGTAGGGGCTTTGACAACTGGACTGAAGGTTTCCAGGTAATCTATGCCTTGCTCTTGATGGAATCCCTTGGCAACAAGGCGAGCCTTGAGGCGATCAAGAGAACCATCGGGATGGAGTTTAGACTTGAAGACCCATCGGCAACCAACGACATTCATGTGGGGTTCCCGAGCGACAAGGGACCAGGTGTGGTTCTGTTGAAGTGCTTGAAGCTCAGAGGTCATGGCATGGAGCCAGCCAGGGTGATGAAGGGCTTGGGTTACAATGTGTGGGGTGGAAGGGAGAAGAGTAGTGTTAAAGATGTACTTGGGATTTGGACGACGGGCACCATCCTTGCCGCGGGTAATCATGGGGTGAGAGTTGGTAGGTGGTTCAGCAGAGAAGCGAGTAGGAGATGAAGAGGTGGAAGAAGAGGCATCGAGGTGTTCGGTGGAATGCGTGACTAAGGGGGAAGCAGAGGGGGTAGCAGGTGAGTGGTCGGGGGAGTCAGTTGTTGGGGTACTAATGTGTTCGATGGAATGCAGAGCTGGAGGAGAGGAGGGGGTGCGAGGTCAGAGGACTGGTTGTCACAGGCTGAGATGGAGTCGTGAGAGGGGTCAGTGTAGCTGGAGGTATTGAGGGAGGGGAAGGAGGCAAAAGTAGAGGAAGTAGAGGAAAATGGTGAGAGGTCATTGGGAGAAACTGGTGCAGTAGGGGTGTCATTGGCAAAGTCGAGGAAGGTGGAGTAAGAGAGGTGATATTGTTGAGGAAGAGTAGTGGTGGGAGCAAAGGGAAAGACATCCTCGTTGAATACGACATGCTTGGTGATGTAAAGACAGCGAGAGGGAGGATGAAGGCATTTGTAGCCTTTATGATGGGAGTTGTACCCCATGAAGACGCAAGGAAGGGAGCACGGGTCAAACTTGTCAAAGGTATAGGGGCGGAGACATGGGTAACAGAGGCTCCCAAAGGTGCGAAGGTGGGAGTAGGAAGGTTTGTGGTTGTGAAGAGTTTCAAAGGGAGTTTTCATGTGTAGAATGGGAGTGGGGAGTCTGTTTATGAGGTAAATGGTGGTAGAGAATGCATCAGCCCAGTAAGATTTGGGAAGATGTGCTTCGATCATCATGGCAAGGCCTAACTCGATGACATGGCGATGTTTACTTTCGATAGCTCAATTCTGAGAGGGGTCGTGTGGGTAGGAGAGACAATGAGTGATGCCTGAGTCAGAGAGAAACTGACGAAGGGGATGATTGATGAATTCACCACTGCCGTCACTTTGCAGACACTTAACTTGTGAGTTAAATTGGGTTTTAACCATATTATAGAAGGAGATGAAGATGGATAATAAATCTCTCTTGTTTTTCATGGGAAATAACCAACTAAAACAAGAATGATCATCAGTGATCATAACATAATATAGAAAATTGTGGGTAGAGGGCACAAGTGCCTTGCCCCATACATCACAATGCAAAATATCAAATGGATAAGGGGCTCAAGAGTGACTATGTTGAGTAGGCAGTCTCTTGCTCTTGCTCAGTTCACAACTATTGTAGACGGTGGTGAGACGGGTGTCGTCGGAGACAGGAACTTATCATAGAAGATGTTGGATGACAGAGCGGCAGGGATGACCAAGATGTCGGTGCCACACAGCGGCAGGAGCTTTGACACAACGATTGGAGAAGAAAGCTTGCGGAGGTGATGAAGGAAGTAGGTACATGCCTTCACTGCATGTTTCCTAGGCTAGGACACGATGAGTCTTGATGTCCTTGACAAACACAACTTTGTCAGTAAAAACAATGTAGCAGGGTAGCATAACAGTTAGTTTAGAAATAGAAATGAGATTGCATTTTATATGAGGAACCACGAGAACATTTTTAAGTGGAATACGAGTAACATTGGGGATGAAGGTGTCTCCATTATGGGTGATAGGAAGGAAATCACCATTACCGACCATAATCATGATGTGTCTTTTGTAAATGCGTAGGTTGTGAATGTTACCTGAGATCTGAGCAACATGGTCAGTAGCACCTGAGTCCAAGTTCCAGGCAAAGGGGTCAACTTCATGAAGCTGGAGAGTAGTAAGGGCAACACTTGTGTTCTCGGCGAGGGAGGAAGGCACAGACTAGTACTGGAAGTTGTTGTCAAACCTATGCCAACAACATTGGGCAGTGTGACCTCTTTTGTCACAGATTTGGTAGAAGGGAGAGGAAGGGTTGTATTGGCTATTGTTGGCATTGGTGGAGGTGGTAGAGCCACGACTTTGAGGGTTAAATTGAGTGGTGTGCTTCCCAGGTCCAGTGCCAAGAACACCTTGGACAAAGCTACTGGAATGAGATCATCCTTTACCTCGAGTAGCACCTCTTCCACGGCCAGACAGATTGTTGTGGTTGTGGAATTGCTGGCGGTTGAAAGTGATATGGTTGTCGGCCCCAGTTTTGTTGGTGTAGAACACGACAGGTGAAGAAGGTGAGGAGCGTCGTGCTCACTGATGCTCAAAATTGTGCAGAAGAGGAATAAGATCATCGTAGGAAGGGATGGATGGCTTCATCATACAGACGACAAAGCCCTCATACACATTACTGTTGAGACCATTGAGGAGGGTAAACACTTTCTCTTGATCATTGATGACATAACCAATCGCACTGAGTTTGTCACAGAGGGTTTTAAGTTTGCGAAGATAGTCGAAAAGGGTGTCAGTGCTCTTGGTGAAGGTGCGTAGTTGGCATTTGAGCTCAAACTCCCTGGATTGAGAGGACTCAAAGAACTTCTTGGTGAGGGTGGACCACACTTCATGAGAGGTGGTGTAGCCGACGATATCACCCATGACTTCTTCAGTTAAGGAGCTGGAGATCCAGCCTTTGAGGAGTCAGTCAGTGCGAGTCCAAGCTTTGTGGCATGGGTTGGCGTCGGGAAGACCATTACTATCGGGAATGACACAAGGGGGAGCAGCTTCACTGCCGTCGAGAAAGCCCTCTAGGAAGTAGGACTCAGCTAGGTTTTTGACCTGAGATTCCCAGAGAAGGTAGTTGTCAAGGTTGAGCTTGATGGTGAGGAAGTTGGAGATGTTGAGCCCGATAGGATATGGGTAGACTGAAGTAGCTGCCGATGACTCAACTGTCATAGTGACGAAAGAGGTTGCAGGAGGTTGAAGGTGGAGATTTGGAGGAAGGATGAAGGAGGAGATGAGGAGGTAGAGAGGGGTTAGAGAGGCTCTGATACCATGTAAGGAAAGAAGACAACACGATAGGAATAGTAATTTGTATATTGCTTCAATTGATGATTAGTACAGAAGGATTTGGGTTGTTATTATAGAAGGTAGACAACCTTGTTACCTTGAGAAAGGCACAAAGCCAGTCGACATAATCATGTAGAAAGATGGGCGGTAATGACGCCTGTGAGCACAGAGTTAATGCTGAGAAGTGGCAGATGTTCCCTTGGTCACTTCATCTTCAACCTTGGAGATCTTCAATGCGGTTGGAGTTACTGATTGAGTTGGCAGCATCACCAGCAGTTGACTCGGAGGTACTTTGACAGTAGATAGGTTCATATTGTTTTGCTTTCAAATACTAATTTTGTACCAGCTTTGCTGACCTTAGTTTCCCTTATTGGGGCCCATGTGTGGTTTCGTTCCCTCTAAGAACTCATGGGCAGGTGACAAGAGAAGATCGAGAAGAGAAGAACAAGAGTTTCTCACTATTGAAGAATAGATAGGACCATGAGAAACTTTGTAATTTTATGGAAAGCTTCCGCGACTCTGATGTAAAGCAT
The DNA here is from genome assembly GCA_963693085.1 of Alisma plantago-aquatica. Lineage (NCBI taxonomy): Eukaryota > Viridiplantae > Streptophyta > Magnoliopsida > Alismatales > Alismataceae > Alisma > Alisma plantago-aquatica. The sequence continues at coordinate 73,102,417 of OY856410.1, read as the reverse complement.
GATTGTAATAAAAAAAATTGTTTAAATTTTCTTATATTATTTTATAAATATTCGATCATTAGAATCGGGTCTTTACACTTATTCAAAATAATTATCAAACCCTAGATATAATAAATAAATAGCCTTGATGATTAACGAAAATCTTGAATCAAGTTTTATTCACAATTTGATGATATCTATCTGATGATGTTGTTGCATGTGAAAATACCATGAATTGGATCTAAAACTAGTACATTTTCAGCATGTAGTGTCATTTAATATGACCATACAATCTTACAAATATCAAATCTTATTTTCTTTCTTAATTACAATCTTGGTAACCATATTGAGTATGATGATCTAAATCAAATCATGACCTTAATAACCCGAGATATTGTTAAAGATGACAATTTTATGACAAAAGTAGGGTTTTCCTGATATGAGCTTGTTGTGACTTCCTCCTTCAAACATGACAATGGAAATAATTGCAAAAATAATTTTGAACTTGATATGCTTGAAATTTTCCTATATTGATCATGAATAGAAACTCTATCTAGGTTTAGTATCAGGACTTAATTCCCTAATTTTTTGATCAATGTGACCTATGTTGGTGAAAATTCCAATGACTAACCTTAGGAATCTATATCTTGTTTGACCATGATATACATGAATGTTTCATTCCAATACACTAAATATCTATATCCTAAATCATCAAAAAGTATGCTTAATCCTAGTTGACGTGACTAGTGGTATTGAATTATATGTTTCACATGTATTCTCTCTGGTGTGAACTTTTTTGATGTATATTGTTTAAGATATTGTTCCCTATTGATTAGTCTTACATTTTATTATATATATATATGCCAATGAAACCTTGAACATAAACTAGAGAATCCTTCATTATAGGTGTGTATATGTTAACTTGAGAGTTATACATTGCCCATATTTTGATAATGACTTAACCATTCCATTCCTATGTATCTAATATATTTGTTCAAGATTGATTTCAGGCTTTAGGTACATGAAAAGGATCAAATTGCACAAGCCCCAGCTTGTCCAAGTTCAAGTCAAAAGCAATGCAAGTGCACATTTTGGGAAATCACTCCAAATGTCCTTAGATGTTATTTGTAACACTTATATTGATGATATGACTTGTAACTAACATGAGAAAAAATTAGGGACACTTAATTCCAATGTTTTATCACTCAAAAGTCAATTTAGAAATTTTTTCACAGGCTATTTATCGGTCGAGTGGAAAACTCAACCAATCTAGTGATGGATTTTTTGAAGATGACCAATCGATCAAGTTGCACACTCACATAACTCGATCGATCGATCAAGTAAGCAAAACTGATTTTGACTCATCCAAAAGAGCTGATTTTAGGTGATCCATTTGAAAGAGTGAAAATTGATTTTGACTCATCCAAAAGGGATACATTCAACAAAGAACAAGCCAACAATGCCTTCATCTCACAACTTGAGCCAAATAATGTCAAATAAGCTCTTGGGATGATGAATGGATCCTAGCCATGCAAGAAGAGTTGGAGCAATTTGAAAAAAAACATAGTATAGACCCTAGTGCCAAGGCCAAGTGATAGAAATATCATTGGCACCAAGTGGGTCTACCGCAAGAAGCTAGATGAAATTGGCAAGTGGTAAGGAACAAAGCAAGGTTAGTGGCTCAAGGCTACAATCTGTAGGAAAGTATAGATTTTGATGAAACATATGCACCTATAGCTAGAGTTGAGTCCATTCGTATGTTTCTTACCTTTTCCAGTTATAAAAACTTTGTTCTTTATCAAATGGATGTTAAAAGTGTGTTTTTGAATGGTACAATTGAGGAGGAAGTGTATGTTGTACAACCCCTGGGCTTTGAACATAATGGTTTACGTAACCATGTTTATTTGTTGCAAGAAGCTCTCTATGGACTCAAACAAGAACCTAGATCTTGGTATGAGAAATTAAATAACTTTTTGTTAGTTCATGGGTATATCATGGGCAAAGTAGATTCTACCTTGTTTCTAAAGAACACTTATAACAATTTTCTTATCATTCAAATATATGTTGATGATATCATTTTTGGCAGAACTAACCTTGATCTTTGCAAAGAATTTAGTGATCTTATGCAGAGTGAATTTGAGATGAGTATGACGCGTGAGCTCACATTCTTCCTTGGCTTTCACATCAAGCAAATTAAATATGGGAACTTCATCAACTAAGGGAAGTACACAAGTGAGCTACTTAAGCACTTTGGGATGGAGAACACCAATCCGATGGACACACCCATGTCAAACACCGCCAAAATTGACAAAGATGAAGAAGGTGAGAAGGTGGATGAGAAGCTCTATAGAGGTATGATTGGAAGTTTACTTTAGATAACTACCTCTAGACCTGATATAATGTTTAGTGTTGGCTTGTGTACTCACTTTCAATCAAATCCCAAGAAATCCCATATTATAGTTGTTAAGAGGATTTTAAAATACTTAGCCAAAACTCAAAATTTTGGTCTATGATATCCCAAGTCAAGAGACTTTACTCTTACGACTTATAGTGATGTGGATTACACGGGATGCTTTATTGATAGAAAGTGCACAAGTGGCACTTACTTTCTCCTAGGACCATGCTTGGTGTCTTGGTTCTCCAAGAAATAGAGCACATTGACATATCAACCACCGAGGCTGAATACATTGCAGCCGGGAGTTGTTGTGCCCAGGTCTTATGGATGAAGCAAATGCTCTAAGACTTTAACATTCATTTTGATGCTTCTCCTATCTATTGTGATAATACTAGTGCAATTAACTTGTCATATAATCCTATCTTGCATAGTAGAACTAAGCATATAGATGTTCTTCATCATTTTCTTCGTGATCACATTACCAAAAAGGATATCTATATCACGCATGTAGACACAGAAGATTAGTTGGCGGACATTTTCACTAAACCTCTAGCTAGAGAGCAATTTAACTTTATTAGATCTCAATTGCTCATAACTACTTTGAATGAATTTGATATGCCTTCTAGCTAGTTGTCATCTATCTTATATGCTTTGCTTATGTTTTGATCATCTTTGCTTGCTAATATGCTAAAAATCAGTTTTCATGTTCTTTTTGCCTTGTTTTTCTCTTATTTTTGGGTATTTTTCACAAATGCTTATTTTATCGCAAAATAGTACCCAATGATGAGTGATATGTGCCTAACTATGTTCAAAATGCAAAATGGACTTGAAAAAAATAATAATTAGCACCCTAATGGTTAGAAATTAATATTTCTAATGTTGGTTCAAATGGACCATCGGTCGAGTTGCCAACTCGACCAATCAGTAGTAGAGAGATTTTTTTCAAGAGTCAATCGGTCGAGTTTCCGAGTCACATAACTCGACTGATGCTCGGGCTAGATCAAACATAAGTTAGGTTTGGCCAAGTTTTCTCCCTCTCAACTAGAGAAAAATCAACCGATCCAACCTCTAGCTCCCTCAAGTTCTCAACCCTAGCCCCAAACTTCCTCTCCCTAGCCCTAGTTCAACCTAGATTGACCCTCCTTGACCTCTTTCCCATCAACCCTAGGTGTGTGGACAGTTTGTGGTGGTGTTTTCCTCATTTTTGCTCTCTCCATCCTCTCATTTTGTCTCCATGGCGTCCAATAGGAGAAAGAGAGTAGCCCCAACTAGAGCACTGTAAAAGAGTGAAATCACTCCTCTACTAAAAAGAAAAGACCACATCCCTTAAAGTCCAAACACCACATAAAATTTTTCGTCAAAGGGATGGAGACCAATTCTTTCAACATGTATGTATCATTACACAAGGAGTAGCAGCGGAAAATATCATTGTCTAACAATTTACAATGCTCGATAACATGATACAACACTTCACCGCATATGGGCGTCAAAAAGAAAATCTAATCATATAAGCCAAAGATCAAGCTGAGGGTCATCTAACCACCTCATCAAGTCTCCCCAAAATCTCAGCTACAAGGTTGATGTCGAAGTTCACCTCTCCTTGATCTAACCTGGGGTTGGAAGCATACCCCATAAAAGAGAAGAGAAAAGAAATACATCAGCAAAAGCTGGTAGGTGTATGCTAAAGGAAACTTTGAGCAATTTAAGCAATAAGAACTTCAAATGTAAAATGCTTCCCATACCAGAGATAAGGACTACCCAATCGGGCATAAAAGAAAAGAATCATCATATAATAAAAGAAGATACTTGCCATGATCGAAATAATAAAGATTGTGCAATATTGGCACAGAAGAAAGTAGTAGGGCACACACCCCACAACAATCAACCTGCATGCATGTGAGATAAACATAGCCCTAGAACAATATAAACACAATTGGCGGCCAACCCTCATAAAGTTGAAGCCTGATAGAGAAAGGAATACTGCCAATCTCCCAAATATATAAAGTTGAGTATGGATTACTGCCACACTCGATTACAGAGGAATGGTATACTGCCACCCTCCAAATAAACAATAGGGGAATACTGCCCCAAAACCAATGTAATCACACTACTCTAGTGCTACTGAATCACATAGCATGTTTAATGTAGAGGCAAGTAAATAGTTTAGTCAGAAGATGATACAAAGGTTGCCATCACACAATGGATAACGCAAATATATAACATCCACTTCAAAGTGGCACATACCAATATAAGAGACCAACATGCACCAAGGCACAAGAAAAGATATCAAGAAAATATCTAAGTTCATAACAAGCAAGATAGTTCACACGAACCATGATAACAAGAGAGAAGACATATTGTGTAGGTCAAATTCAAGAGAATGAAAAGATAGGTGAATTGCTCATTATAGAGGAATAGGGGATACATCATACCTCTCTTACTTAGAGTCCTATTAACCTCTTTTCCAAACCTTTAGTTGAAATCAAGGTCCACTTGTCCTATTTCCAATTTCATATTCATGTATTAGAATAACATATATACATTAAAGAGTTGAAACCCTAATATATGAAATTTTTACACAAAACCTCGATTCAGATCTCAAAAATATTACCACTAACTTAGTTAGATTTTTCTAATTAAGAAAACATATAATTTTGCATATATTGGAGTTATGAAGGTTAAAGTGTATTTTTGGTGATTTTTAGGTATTTAATTCATTTTCTAAAAACTCTTTTAGACAAAACTGAAAACAAATACTTGGAAATATTTTTATTAAAAATAACATGTTTTTATGAGTTCATAACATATTTTACTTTAATTTTTGGACAAACGAATCAAAAGTTATGAATTATTGAAATTCGGCCAATCAGAAACTGACACATCATCAAACCAAACGAGATAAGCAAAGAGAGAGAGGGAGGGAAAACACCATTCGACCTAATATCATGGTTTTAGATTAATAGTTATCCAAACTAGATCTTCTAGAGAAGTTAAACCGGTAAGAAACCAAAACTCTAGAAGAACATGGTAAAAAGAGATGGAAATCATCGGTTTTCAACATAGATGCATGAGTTTTAAGCATGCACTATGCAATATATGAGAAGGGGGTTATGAAACTCATACCTAGGGAAGATAATAATGTCCAAACAGCAAGGAACCCGAGCTTATAAGGTCTGGTTGCTCCAAGCCTAGCTCCTTTTTTGAACAAAGATCACCTTCTCCACTTAGAGGTGATAAACCCTAGCAAAAGAGCATAGAGATGAGGTGTTTTTAGGGTTCTTAGTGGAGTTTTATCATGTATGGTAATGGTTACGACCTAGAAGAAGGTGTAAGGAAGAATAAAAGTATTAAAATAGGGAAGGAATAGAGGAAACTTACTAGTTTTGGTCGAATTTACCAAGGAGGAGCTTTAGAAACCCTAATAGGGCAATTTGGAAGCCCTAGGAGCCTTATTCACCAAGGTAGGCTCCCTCTATTGCCTTGGGGCAGAAACTTCGTGGACAAATATAGAAGAAACTATTATCTAAGCTATAGGAAAGAAAAGGAGAGAAAGAGTTTTCGAATTATGAGTTGGGAAGGGGTATACATGGCTATATATAGAAAGAGGTGAAGCATGAGGAGTCTTAAGGGACTTTCCATGTGTCTTTAGCCTAGGGATTGATGGCCATGCAAGAGGATAGCTCATAGAGGCTTCATGCATATCCAAAGTCGGTCCTAAGAGCCCATAGATTATTTTATGCCATCCCCACCGTTTTGCAAGAAAGAAATAACCTCATTGGTTGATAGCTTTTAAGGATAATCATCTTTATAAAGAGGTTAATCCCTATAATGCCCTTGGAAAGAAATACCATCAAACCAAGGTGAAACTAGGTTATCCAATGGTTTAAAATATCTTTAATGGTAAGGGAATATCTAAGGATTAAAATTCAGGAGATAATTTGCAAAGAAAACCTCCCAATTGGGTAAATTGCATAAAAGTCCAGAATGTACCTAAAATTGCATAACTTGCACAAACAACATCCAAATTGGACCAAACTTTATCCAAAAGTTATCTTTGATGTGTAGAATATTAATTTTCCGTTATTTAAATATTTTGAATTTACAAAATCACATTATTAATTACTTATGCCTTTCATTGATTTTCTCTCTCCTAAACTTATCCTAATATTTCAAGGTTGTCCAAATTAGATGAAATTTGACATGTAGGCTAATATTGATATGTAGAATTCGAATTTGAAGTTTGTTTCCTATTTTGAGACTTATTTTTATGAGATATGTCATATGGCCCATTAACGACCGATTATCTAAATTGTTTATCCAATTAAGTTTCTTATCTTCATATTACCACCGAAATGAGTTATGTGGCATATTTTATGTATTATAAACCTAAGATTAATGATAGAGAATTAGGTTACATTAAGGTGATATATAAATGTATTAGCTCATTGTGATTATACAAAACATTTATTTAGGTCTAACCTTCAACCTTGTTTGGCTAAGTCCAAAATGTCAACTTCTAAGGTAGGGTATGAGATCTAGTATGTTACAACACACCACCCCTTAAAGGGATTTCGTCCTCGAAATCAAAACATCCATAATCAAACTTATCCACCACCCCTTAAAAAGGGTTCATCTTATTATATCAAACTAAACTTCAGATACAAAAAGTTCAACTATACTTCTTACATCCAACTACATATGCAACATGTAAAAAGGAAACATAACTTGCAAAGACTATTCTAAGAAACTATGGGTTAACTTGCTCTTGATTTTCATCATTAAATTCTTCACCATCCAAGGCAAAAACTCTTCCAACTCTTCTTTCCACAGGTTTTCCTCTATTATTGTTACCATTATTGTTGCCCTGATTCTAAGGAGGCACTTTTTGTTGTTGTACTGGAGCCTGACCATTACGACGTTTAGGGCAATCAGGTCGGATGTGTCCAAGTTCATTGAAATAGTGACATACCACTAGTGCGCCTTGATTTCTAACATGAGGACACTTCCCTGGAGGATGGGGTCTATTACACTTTGTACAACTGTCTCTTTTCTACTCATCACCTGAGGATTTCCTTTTCTTATCAAACTCCCTAGGTTGAAACCCTGGGTAAGACTCCACAGCCAAAGCTTTATCAACCATCTGCTGGAAGGTCAAAGGCAGTTGTGGGATAAGAGCACGACCTACATTGTAGTTGAGTCCCTGAAGGAACAGGTCAGCCCTACGTTCCTCACCTAAACCAACTGCATAACGTTCCAACAGTAGAAACTTTTGTACGTAAGAAGAAACTGATAAGAAACCTTGCTTCAAGCTGTAGAACTCTACTTCTTTCTTCTTCAAAGCAGCAGTACAAATGTACTTTCCACGGAAGAGAGTCAAAAACTCTGCCCAAGTCATGGTTGAGATATCTCTAGTCCTTGCAATTCCATTCCACCAAACTCTTGCTGGTCCATCCAAGACGTAGGAAGCAAACCTAACTTTATGATGTGGAGGACATGCCATACCATCAAAAGTCCTCTCTAAGGCCAACACCCAATCATCAGCTTTGTCAACCATCTCTATTTCACCTTCACCTTTGAAAAAAGGTGGTTGCATCTTCATGAACTCCATGATTGAGAACTCCTTAGACTTCTCAGGTACAGACATGTCTTTCATCTTCCCCACCATGGAAGATCTAGAGTTGTCTTAACATGGCCAACTCTTGCTCTGGAGTCATAGCTCCTCCCGAACCAGTAGAAGATGAGGTCCCCTGGCCAAACTTAGTGTTTTGAGGTGTCTTGTAACTGTACTGGTTGTCAGCAGTGGAGTTATCTCCTGTCATTAGGGTTTTACCTGCACAAGGCAAGGTACTAGGTGTAAGCAGCCTAATATAATGGTAAACATCCTAAGGGAGACGCATTTGAAATATTTAGATAACCGACTGCTAGTGGCTCTGATACCATGCTGTAAAAGAGTGAAACCACTCCTCTACTAAAAAGAAAAGACCACATCCCTTAAAGGCCAAACACCACATAAAATTTTTCGTTAAAGGGATGGAGACCAATTCTTTCAACATGTATGTATCATTACACAAGGAGTAGCAGCAGAAAATATCATTGTCTAACAATTTACAATGCTCGATAACATGATACAACACTTCACCGCATATGGGTGTCAAAAAGGAAATCTAATCATATAAGCCAAAGATCAAGCTGAGGGTCATCTAACCACCTCATCAAGTCTCCCCAAAAGCTCAGCTACAAGGTTGATGTCGAAGTTCGCCTCTCCTTGATCTAACCTGGGGTTGGAAGCATACCCCATAAAAGAGAAGAGAAAAGAAATACATCAGCAAAAGCTGGTAGGTGTATGCTAAAGGAAACTTTGAGCAATTTAAGCAATAAGGACTTCAAATGTAAAATTCTTCCCATACCAGAGATAAGGACTACTCAATCGGGCATAAAAGAAAAGAATCATCATATAATAAAAGAAGATACTTGCCATGATTGAAACAACAAAGATTGTGCAATACTGGCACAGAAGAAAGTAGTAGGGCAAACACCCCACAACAATCAACCTGCATGCATGTGAGATAAACATAGCCCTAGAACAATATAAACACAATTGGCGGCCAACCCTCATAAAGTTGAAGCCTGATAGAGAAAGGAATACTGCCAATCTCCCAAATATATAAAGTTGTGTATGGATTACTGCCACACTCGATTACAGAGGAATGGTATACTGCCACCCTCCAAATAAACAATAGGGGAATACTGCCCCAAAACCAATGTAATTACACTACTCTAGTGCTACTTAATCACATAACATGTTTAATGTAGAGGCAAGTAAATAGTTTAGTCAGAAGATGATACAAAGGTTGCCATCACACAATGGAAAACACAAATATATAACATCCACTTCAAAGTGGCACATACCAATATAAGAGACCAACATGCACCAAGGCACAAGAAAAGATATCAAGAAAATATCTAAGTTCATAACAAGCAAGATAGTTCACACGAACCATGATAACAAGAGATAAGACATATTGTGTAGGTCAAATTCAAGAGAATGAAAAGATAGGTGAATTGCTCATTATAGAGGAATAGGGGATACATCATACCTCTCTTACTTAGAGTCCTATTAACCTCTTTTCCAAACCTTTAGTTGAAATCAAGGTCCACTTGTCCTATTTCCAATTTCATATTCATGTATTAGAATAACATATATACATTAAAGAGTTGAAACCCTAATATATGAAATTTTTACACAAAACCTCGATTCATATCTCAAAAATATGACCACTAACTTAGTTAGGTTTTTCTAATTAAGAAAACATATAATTTTGCATATATTGGAGTTATGAAGGTTAAAGTGTATTTTTGGTGATTTTTAGGTATTTAATTCATTTTCTAAAAAATATTTTAGACAAAACTGAAAACCAATACTTGGAAATATTTTTATTAAAAATAACATGTTTTTCTGAGTTCATAACATATTTTACTTTAATTTTTGGACAAACGAATCAAAAGTTATGAATTATTGAAATTCGGCCAATCAGAAACTGACACATCATCAAACCAAACGAGATAAGCAAAGAGAGGGAGGGAGGGAAAACACCATTCGACCTAATATCATGGTTTTAGATTAATAGTTATCCAAACTAGATCTTCTAGAGAAGGTAAACCGGTAAGAAACCAAAACTCTAGAAGAACATGGTAAAAAGAGATGGAAATCATCGGTTTTCAACATAGATGCATGAGTTTTAAGCATGCACTATGCAATATATGAGAAGGGGGTTATGAAACTCATACTTAGGGAAGATAATAAGGTCCAAACAGCAAGGAACCCGAGCTTATAAGGTCTGGTTGCTCCAAGCCTAGCTCCTTTCTTGAACAAAGATCACCTTCTCCACTTAGAGGTGATAAACCCTAGCAAAAGAGCATAGAGATGAGGTGTTTTTAGGGTTCTTAGTGGAGTTTTATCATGTATGGTCATGGTTCTGACCTAGAAGAAGGTGTAAGGAAGACTAAAAGTATGAAAATAGGGAAGTAATAGAGGAAACTTACTAGTTTTGGTCGAATTTACCAAGGAGGAGCTTTAGAAACCCTAATAGGGCAATTTGGAAGCCCTAGGAGCCTTATTCACCAAGGTAGGCTCCCTCTATTGCCTTGGGGCAGCAACTTCGTGGCCAAATATAGAAGAAACTATTATATAATCTAGAGTAAAGAAAAGGAGATAAAGAGTTTTCAAATTATGAGTTGGGAAGGGGTATACATGGCTATATATAGAAAGAGGTGAAGCATGAGGAGTCTTAAGGGACTTTCCATGTGTCTTTAGCCTAGGGATTGATGGCCATGCAAGAGGATATCTCATAGAGGCTTCATGCATATCCAAAGTTGGTCCTAAGAGCCCGTAGATTATTTTAGGCCATCCCCACCGCTTTGCAAGAAAGAAATAACCTCATTGGTTGATAGCTTTTAAGGATAAGCATCTTTATAAAGAGGTTAATCCTTATAATGCCCTTGGAAAGAAATACCATCAAACCAAGGTGAAACTAGGTTCTCCAATGGTTTAAAATCTCGTTAATGGTAAGGTAATATCTAAGGATTAAAATTCAGGAGATAATTTGCAAAGAAAACCTCCCAATTGGGTAAATTGCATAAAAGTCCAGAATGTACCTAAAATTGCATAACTTGCACAAACAACATCCAAATTGGACCAAACTTTATCCACAAGTTATCGTTGATGTTTAGAATATTAATTTTCCGTTATTTACATATTTTGAATTTATAAAATCACATTATTAATTACTTATGCCTTTCATTGATTTTCTCTCTCCTAAACTTATCCTAATATTTCAAGGTTGTCCAAATTAGATGAAATTTGACATGTAGGCTAATATTGATATGTAGAATTCGAATTTGAAGTTTGTTTCCTATTTTGAGACTTATTTTTATGAGATATGTCATATGGCCCATTAACGACCGATTATCTAAATTGTTTATCCAATTAAGTTTCTTATCTTCATATTACCACCGAAATGAGTTATGTGGCAGATTTTATGTATTATAAACCTAAGATTAATGATAGAGAATTAGGTTACATTAAGGTGATCTATAAATGTATTAGCTCATTGGGATTATACAAAACTTCTATTTAGGTCTAATCTTCAACCTTGTTTGGCTAAGTCCAAAATGTCAACTTCTAAGGTAGGGTCTGAGATCTAGTATGTTACAAGCACCATCCCCCTCTTCCAACTCACATCTCATACTCTTCGACAATACCTTCTTTGTCTCCAATGAGGCTCTCAATAGGTACAAGGAGCACTTTCTTAGGAATCCTTTTCTTTTCGTGCCCTTTTTGAGCCAACCCCACGTAGACAAAGAGTTATTGATCAAGTAGCTGAGTTGCTATATGATCACCACCTCTCTACCTTGTGTGTCGAACACACATGCTACAACATTTACATCACAAGCACGAAAGTCATTTATGAATTCTATGCTAACTTGCAATGGAATTATGACACACTTGTACCCCCACCAAATGCTCAAGTAGTCATTTCTTCCATGATCGTCAAGAAGAAATTCCAAGTCTTCGAGGATACCCTAAACATCTTCTTATCAAGTACTAAGGTGACTGACACTTTGAGGAAGGATTACCCTGAGTATTTCGACCTGGTTGACCCTAAGGCCTTCTATAAGAAATATGATCTTACTCTTCCTGATATTCATAAATACTTGAAGAAGCCTCAATTTCCCTATAGGAAGAAGTGTACCCTTCCCTCCTCCACCTTAGACCTCAAGAACTGCATACTCATCCTAGTTGTTAACTGTAATATTCATCCAAAGAAAAAACTAAGACTGAAATTGTAGAAAACACTGCGGTGATTATGTTCTGTTTCTTGAAGAACATCGAAGTCAATTGGTCTCATTATGTCCTTCACCACATGACCTATTTAGACTCTGGTAAGAACACCCATGGCACCCATCCACCATATCCAGCCCTAATATGTGGTCTATTTCAAGTTGTCATTAGCAAATCTCTTTTCAATGACCTTCACTACAAACTAGCCCAAAAAGGAGTTTGCATCAATGAGATCACACTTCATAAGTCTACACATATCCCTTCCTCTACCACACCTAGAGCCTCTACCTCTACCTCCACCCATGCACCTCCACCACCTCAGCCTTCCCGTGCCTCATTCCATGTATCAAATGAAACTCTCATGGGCTACATGATGCATCAACAGATGTATAACCTTCAGATTCAGGAGCACATGCATCAAGATCTTTGTGCCATCATGTCCAACATGAACTTGTCTTTTGCACACCCTTATCCTGCCTACCAACCCTACCCAAGATGTGACTATGCATCCTATGTGTATGATCATTTTTACCCAGCCCCTCCATCTACTACTTCTACTGCTACACCCTCTGTTGTTGGTGGACCTACCCCTGGAGAGCTTCCTCTTCTTGCTGGCCCCTTAGCCACCCTGCTTGTTGTCCTTGGTAGTTCTTCTCCCTCTTTCCCTCAAGCCAATGAGCTCCATGTTCTTGGCATGTCTTGGGCTGATCAGAATGCCTGTTGGCCCGGTCATGGTTTTATTTTCTCTACCGATGAGGAGATGCCATATCTGACTGATGAGGAAGCTGCTACTGTTGATGAGGAGGCTTTTGAGGATGATGATGGTGATGATGCTTCCGATGATGGCTTCCCTGGTGACTATGGCGACGAAGGTGATGCTGCTGCACCTTCAGACGGAGATGACGACTATGAGTTAGAGGCCTTGAATGCTGATGCTGATGCTGATGATGTTGTTGATGATGTGGACATAGATGGCCTAGATGTTTAGATTTTTTAGTTTTTAATCTAGATGTTGATCATATATATCTTTCTAGGCTATGTTTTACTAAAAACATATGGGCACATTTTTTGAGATGTACTATTTATCATCATGTTTTCATCGTTTTGTCTTGTAGTTGTTTCTGAGGAGATGCTCTCTGAGTTGTAATCTTAATCCTTTGTACACTTACTCTTTGATTTACTATATCTCATGAGTTGCTGTCATGTTTACTATATTTTGATTATGACTTAGCTTGCTTGTTTCTCTTATCTCTGTTTGATGCATGTTTGGTTGTGCTTGGAGAAGACCTAATTCTGTGCTCTTATAACCCCCCCTTCCTTTTTGATAATGTCAAAAGGGGGAGAGAAGTTCAATGTTTTGAAGCTCAACCATATTGCTTTTATTGTCTATGTGATCCTTTTCTTATTCATTATATGCTTTATCATGTGATTTGCTAAAAGACCATATAGTATATATTTGTCATATTGCTTTGTGTAGACAGACTAACTATGCAGGTAAGAATAATAATAGATTGAGGGGGAGCAATTCACATTGTTCAAATCATGAACCCCCTACAATTAACAAGGCAAAGATATAACTTTACATATCCTTTTCGATATGTTTTGAGGAATGGTTTGTCATTGTCAAAACGAGGCAAAATGTTGACTTGAGAGTTATACATTTCCCATATTTTGATAATGAATTAACCATTCCATTCCTATGTATCTAATATGTTTGTTCAAGATTGATTTCAGGCTTTAGCTACATGAAAATGATAAAATTACACAAGCCCTAGCTTGTCCAGGTTCAAGTCAAAAGTAATGCAAGTGCATGTTTTGGGAAATCACTCCAAATGACCTTAGATGATTTTTGTAATCACTTGTATTGATGATATGATTTGTAACTAAGATGAGAAAAAATTAGAGACACTTAATTCCAACATTTGATCACTCAAAAGTCAATTTATAAATTTGTCACATGTTGTTTATCGGTCGAGTTGGAAACTCGGCCGATCCAGTGATGGATTTTCTGAAGATGACCACTCGATTGAGTTGCACACTCACAGAACTCGATCGAGCCCTTGGAGTTCATTCTAAGTTTTCTCATTCATGCTATTCTAAGTCCTTGCTATAGTTGAGTGTGTTGCAACTCCTTGAGCCCCTTTCTCTCTCTCATTTACAAAGCATTTCATGATTATGAGTGAGTTAGTCTAGTTATAAGAGAGCTACCTTCATGTGCTTGTAAAGATCTCATTCCATTTCATCTTTCCTACCCCCTTTCTCAAAGAAAAAAGGTTGAAGCAAGCTACTCCGAGTGAAGGTGAAGCTGTTATTGTTCTTCTTCAAGGTTGAAGAAGAGGTGAAGAGCTTCTCCAGTTGAAGGAGAAGGTCAAGGCCAAGATTCAAGAAGAGTGGGCAAATTCCTTCAAGGCCAAAGACTTGATGCAAGTGTGGGTTAGTCCTTGTTGAAGGTTGAAGACATCTTGATCAAATGGGTAAGTCCTTGTGTAGGTAGAAGACTCTTGTCTTGAATAGGTAAGTCCTTGGATGTATGGTGGTCTCCTTGTATCTCTTATGAATGAATATAAGTATACATAGATTGCAAAGTCCTAGAGGTTGACCTCTCTAGGTAGTGGATTGAATCTCTCCTAGTTTGGAGTGTGGAACCACTCTAAACCACCTTGTCCAAGTGCATGTTTCAATTTCTCTCATCCTTGCTATGCCTGCTTAGTTAGGACTTCAAATTGCTCTTAAGATATTGATTTTGATGGATATAATTTGAAGGTCTAACTTATCTTGTGAGAATTTTGAAGCTCTATTCACCCCCTTCTAGAGCCCTAGATCCAACAACATCGTGCTTAATGATTTGAAGTGTATATATCTTTGAACACCATCATGTGCTTCATGATTTGAAGTGGCTATATTGCTAGAAACCCATATCATGCTTCATGATTTTATGTGTCTATGTCTTTGAACATCATATTACACTTCAAGATTTGAAGTGGAAATATCGTTGGATACCCATCTTGTTCTTTATGATTTGAAGTAGCTATATCTTTGGACACATATATCACATTGCATGATTTATAGTGGCTAGATCTTAAGACACTTTAGTCATAAATTTAAGAAGTCATGATATAATGCAAAGTTTTGTATGCCATATTTTTTTTAACAATAAAGTGTTTACTCTCTTTATAGGTCCCTATCATACACACATTACTTTCAATACAAATAACTATATACCATTGTGTTTGCAACAACTACATGTTTGTTTTAATGATTTTGGTCACAATAGGTGAAGAATAAGAATTGCCAAGATCTCGCTTCAGCTCTAGACAATTATGCTTGATGATATGGTGAATGAGTCACACAAAACCAACTTCACTAGGACTCATGTTAGTGAAAAGGGATGTTGTAGTTTAGTTTTAGTTTGTAAGTTTAGTCTATCTTGTACCTTTCTTTCTATATAGCCTTTACGCCAAATCTTGTAAACCTTGAAGGTTCATTCTTTTAATGAAAATGAAGTTTTGTTTAATCATTGCATATGTTGTGTGTTTAATCCAAGCTAATTAGGGTTGGGTACAATGAATCCCCTTAACAATACCTAACAAGGTAGTGGGATTTAAATCTGATGGATAACCCACTCTGCTAAGAAATAATATATGAAGTAATTCAAGCTACCTGATGCTTACAAAATGATATTCCAATGAAGTTTAGTTTCACCTCCATTGTGATTTTATTTCTTCTACTCATTTTCTTACTACATCGATCCTAACAATGAACTAGGCGTCCTTGCCAAAACATTCATTTTTTTGTAAGATCTTTGCCTCTTATATTGAATAAAAGAAACCCTATTTGCTTGTTACATGGGTAGATTCAACTTGTGTTTCATTGTAGAATAATTATTCAATATAACCTCATTATCATCATAATTCTTATGAGATCAACTCCTCCTCAGCTGGAGGCCCCACTATATTTATGTAGTTCATCCTAGTGGGGGTTATTGATATTAATTTCAATGCAACAATACTTGTGATTTTTTAAACTCAGGCTCTAGAATTAAGACAAACTCTTCACATGATTTTAGGTTCATAGCTAATCAAATTGAACTATGCCTATCACTACATTTGGCCGTTAGCCATGGGTAAAAGTAGGGATGAGCATCAGATCCCCACCCCTTGAGGATTTTCGTGGGCCCCAATCCAAAACTGATTTATATGCATGTTATAGGCGTGATGTAGGTCCAATATGCTTCAGAATTGTGTCATGTTAAAACATCTAAATAACAAGTCAAGTTTGACAGACCCAAATGCATTTAAAGACTACTTTTTCAACTAAACACTGTATACCTACTTTGATTTCTACTTATCAAACATATTTCATGTAAAATAGGAACGAAAAAGTTACTAGGCGAGCAATTTCTGTAAAACATATAGACGATAGTACGTATGCATACACATAACAAGATCTATACAACCCACTCTAGCAATCTTTTCTAGTCGGAATCGAGTAATATGAGCAAGGTCAGAAATCAAATCAGACTGACTCGATGCCATGTGTGTGGAAGGGATAGAGTGGGCCACTTTAACTAGAGCAGAGAAAGAAAGGTGAGACGGGATCAAGTAAGAATTTTATGGCATGCAAGAGTTACAAGCATAGATAAGAAAGCATCAAGAGTATGATTTGGACTTCTAAGTTTTAATTACTCCTTTTTTTAGAAAAACTATGAAGTTATCTTATTCAACCCGCCCTCCTCGTATATGGATAAACTGGTCCTTACATACAAATCCTACTGAAAATGAAATTTTGATAGAACTTCTACCATCGGTGGCGAAGCCACATGTGGGCACGGGAGGACACATGCCCTACCCGTTCCACTAAAAATTGACAAATCGTTATACACAAAAGTCATATCAGATGTGAAAATATGAGCAGTGCCCTACCGGTTTCCGTCATTTTTGGACGAAACAGGCTTTTATCCCTCTTCAAATCGCGACTATGTGGTCCGATAAAAGTGCGAGCAATGCCCCCCACCCTCACAACCACCGTTGTTTTCTTTTACTAATACCCTCCCATTAGCCGCATACTCGCAAGATATCTTCGTTTTCTACGTAGACGAGTCCGCTGCCATCAGCGCCCCTCCCAACCCCGAACGATTAGCAACAAACTGCCGAATGCATTTATTATGGTTTTGGCCTACAGCTGTGAGGAATCCTATCCTATATACTTTTGTCAGGTTGACTAATATACTAATACACATGCGATAAATCCATATGCCCCCTTCGCTTCTCCCATTGCAGTGGGATACATTAGTGCTCTCCTTCCAGTTAAGTGAAAATCAATAAAAGTACTTTGGAATGCTAATATGTTGATGCGTCTTGAAGAATGGACCGCTTATTGGAATATTTCTTCCAATTTAATGCTTTACAATTTGGAACGTATGCAGTCTTAGATTGTACTTGCCATACATGATGTGTTCCTTTATAGAAGAAGCCACTAGTTTATATGTTCAGAAATTTCTAGTATGATCAGCCATGGGCAAATAAGGAAGAAAAGACGTGACTTTTGTGACGATCTGATTACAGTTACAAGGATTAAGCATTATATTGTAGCACTAATTATCGTCTTTTGAATGTTTGAAATGGATAGCATACTGGACAGATGGAGTAAGCTTCTTAGTGTACACATATTTTATCAATAAACAAATCTCATAGGCGGCCGTGCGTTATTGCCTTATTGGTACTATACATTACAGCTTTGGCTAGTAGTCAGTGGCGGAATCAGAACTCATAGATTGGGGGGGCCAAAAACTAAATATTGATTGTAAGGTTTGAACTCATGACCTTTGGTACATCAATCAAATAACATATCAACCGCTACACCATGTTCAATTTTGTGTTGTTATATGTGAAATATTTTTTTTTGGTGACGAGGGAACCACTCCCGCACGAGCGCCACATTTGTGACCCCCGCAGGGGGCGTAAACCCCCGGGTGGACCCCCGGCCCGTACAGGGACCCACAAGTTAGCCGCATCGTTGGCCGGCCGACGCGATGGGCAATTCACTTCGGAGCCTAGCTGGGAGTCGAACCCGTGCCCCCTCGCAAGGGGCTTGCGAGCCGCACCACCCGAGCTAGGACTCCCCGGCAAATAGTAACTGTATTATGCATTTATTGTCAAAAAAACATATAATGCCCCCACCAAGAATCAAACTCATGACCTTTGCCCACACCAAGAATCAAACTCATGACCTATGGTACATGAGTGCAACTGCAAACCAATACACTACTTTTACATTCATGTCTTTTATGCGTCATACCTGATATATATTATAAATATACGTTACAAATATATGTATATGTATGTTTATTTTTTTATTTTTTTGGGGGGGGGGCATGACCCCTGCTCGCCCCCATTTGGTTCCGCTCCTGCTAGTAGCACATACAAGAAAAATTGTAAGAGAATCATGCCTAACGACACACTATCGTAAATTTGTTGAGGTAATTCAATTTATAATTTTTTTTCCATGTATTGTATCATTTTCACATTTTAAAGTTTCGAAAAGGAATGTTCATTTTTTGTTTGAATCAATTATACATTCATTTGTATATGTACAAAAGATTTTATGATTGAACCATGATTTTATATGGTGCTCACCCTAAAAAAAAAATTCTGGCTTCGCCACTGTCTACCATTACAATACGGGAAGATAAGAGGATGACCCACATGGTAGAGGGGATGATCTGTATACATACGGTCTTCGTGATGATAATTACTCAAAACTATATTCACGACTACACACTCAAACTGGGCCCCGTATTTCCCAAGAGTGCTCCGCGCGCCACTGCAAACGATATGAATTCTGGCAACGAAATAAGGCGGCGTATTCGTGTGAAGTTACATTCTCATGGCGGCGGAGAGAGCGGAGCCATCGACCTCCGGCGAGTCTTTCCAACCGTTGGAGCTTGTCAAACGCCTTAGGACAGAGAAGGACCCCGTCGCTGCCCTCTCCCTTATCGAGTCCTTTGCGGCGCGCTTCCCGTCCTTCTCTCCTTCCGCGCCTCTCCTGCTACCCATACTCCGCGGCATCTGCTCCTCCGCCCCCAACTCCCGCCACCACCTCCCTCGACTTCTCCAAGTTCTCCGCCGTCTCCCTCACCGCCAGCGTTTCACCGAGAATGACGCGCTGCTCGCTTTAAAGGCCCTATCTCGTGGCCACATGCCCGAGGAGGCCCTGCACGCGTTCCAGAATTTCGAGGAGACTTTCCGCTGTAAGGCCGGAGTCCGTTCTCACAACACTCTCCTGGATGCCTTCGTCCGCAATGGGCGATGGGACCAGGCAGAATCCTTCTTCGCCTACTTCGCCGTAAATTCTCGTCTATCTCCCAATATCCAGACCTTCAACATACTGATCAGGGGATTGTGTGCCCGCGAACAGCTCGAGAAGGCCGTGGGCCTCTTGCAGACCATCCGAGATCGCGGACTCTATCCGAATCTCGTCAGTTATAGCACTCTCATGGGTGGGTACATAGAGAAAGGTAACATGGAAAATGCCCTCAATTTGTTTGATGAAATGTGTGCACAGGGAATTGCTCCTGATGTGGTCTGTTACAATCTCTTGATTGATGGTTTTTTTAAGAAGGGAGACCTAGAGAAAGGGATTGAAGTTTGGGATATATTAATCAGGGACAGTAAGGTAAGTCCGAACTTGTTGACATACAATGTCATGCTGAATGGTTACTGCAAGCATGGAAGGTTCAAGGAGGCTGTAGAGGTTTGGTCCCGAATGTTGAGGAATGGTCACCATCCCGATCTATTCACCTTTGGAATTTTGATCCATGGCTTGTATAGTGCAGCGGACTTTGAAGCTGCAGTGCATGTGTACCAGGAGATGACTTCATCTGGGCTCAGCCCCGACACCACGATTTGCAATTCCATGCTCAATGTGTTTTTCAGATCACGCAAGATAACTGAATGCTATGGGCTATGGTGTTTTATGCTAAAACTGGGACTTCATAGTGTTGTTAGTTACACAATATTTATCAAAGGGCTGTTTGAGAGCGGTAAAGCACCTGAAGCAGTTTCATTATGTGAAATCTTGCTTGAGCAACCCATTTACATATTTAATTCAGAGACTTACGGGACCATGATTCACGAACTCTGTGAATATGGTTATATAGCGAAGGCTTTGCAGATCTTACATGAGGCAGAAAAGAGTGGAGAAAAAAGCTTGGATATATATTCCTATTCTTCTATGATAAATGGCTTGTGTAAATCTGGACGACTAAAAGAAGCAATGTATATTTATCATAGGATGTCTGCTTCCGGACACAAACCGAATTGTCATGTATATAATACGATGATTTCTGGTTTGTGCTCGGCATTTAAAGTTACAGATGCTATCAGTATTTTCAGGGAGATGTTGAAGAAGAATTGTGCTCCAAGTGCAGTCACTTATAATACCCTTATAAGTGGCCTTTGTAAAGTTAGCAGGTTTCCAGAAGCTTGTTCATTTGCAAAAGAGATGGTTGAGAAAGGTTTAATGGCAGACAAAATTACCTATGCCTCGCTGATGGTTGGTCTTTTCCAGGATAAAAAATTTGATATAGCTTTAAGAATTTGGAATCAAGCAGTAGATCAGGGCTTTGAAGTTGATATTGTTACATACAACATTCTTATTCATGGATTATGTGATATAGGGAAAGTGGAAGAAGCTTTATGTATGTCGTTAAAGATGGGATGTGCAGGTTTCACTCCAAATCTGGTAACACGCAACACAATTATTGAAGGATTCTACAGAGTAGGAGACTATGACAAAGCATCACAGATGTGGAATGAGATGTTGGCTGTTGGGTTGGAGCCGGACATTATCTCCTACAATATAGCCTTACATGGGCTTTGTTCTCATGGTATGATATATGAGGCTATGGAGTTATTGGAAAATGCTCTGGAGCATAATATCACTCCAACATCTATTACTTGGAAAATATTAGTCAGAGCAGTAATCACTAATGCACCAGGCTCCCCTCCATAAGTCAAACGTCTTGATCTTCCACATGACTTCTTGGTAAGTCTGAACTTCCAGTGGGAAAGATCATGGTTTTGATGCATACTTTTCTTCTTCTTTTTTAAATATCATGCTCAAAGTATAAACTGACTCCCGAATTTATTGTAGATTTGTTGCTATTTTAAAGGTGTACTATCCATTTAGCCACCTGGTTGCGCTGTAATTCGTCATGAAGTAGCTCCCTGGTATGATTTTTACTCCGTAGGAAGTACCATTTCTCTGATGAAAAGATACTTTCTTTCATTATAGTAAAATACATGTTTCATGAATATAGTTCAAATTTTCTTTCTTTTTTGCAGAGGGCATTACGTATAACCAGCTCATCGCTGAAAATGACAGATAACGTTGGGATGATTATAGTTACCCAAAAGTGAAGGTATGCTCATTGATCATCAGCAGTTACTCTTGCTCCACCCTTGTACTTTAGTATTGCTTTCTCTTTAAAGTTATGCATACTGTTTGGGCTAGTTTGGTTTTGTGTATTCAGGCTGCAAAGTGTGATTGTATAATGTGTAAATACACCGTGACCTCCCTTTTTATAATCTGACTATAAACAACCAAACAATCCCTAGAAATTTAATATTTGTCGATATTGATTCACCTAATTATCCTTCTATATGAATTGTATATGGATACATGTTTTGTTAAACTCACTTTAATAATCTTATCTCTATTTGCTCAGATTATAATGATGAATAATCTTGGTTATCCACTTCAGTCTTTTCACATCCGGCCTGCTCACATGATGAGTAAGTTTGTTTTTAACGAGATATGCTTCACGAGTTGCATTATAATAATTTATTTATAACTGAGAAATGTTTGAAGAAGTAAAAATGGAATGAAATTTTATTTCAGATTCTAAACTTAAAATGTTAAATATTACCGTAGGAAGTAATTGTAACTTTGGTCATTCGATCTTGGTGGGCAAGTGAAATATATCTGGGCAATTAGTCATTTTCCTGTCAAGTGAGGAAATTCTTGTGCTGTGCGCAAACCCTCACATAGTCACATGTAAAAGCTCTTATTGTACCCAAGGAAAGCTTTTCTGGGATTGCCTTTTCTATTTTCATGGGATAAACTGAAATATTGCCGAACCATCTATATTCTTGTCTTTTGGTGTGAGGCTTCTTATTTTAACATGGTATTGAAGCTGAGATTCATGTAGATATATTTTGCGGTCTTCTTGTGGAAAAGATGTTGATCACTATGACTAGTCTGGCATTTTCTCATAGTTAGATGGCATACACCTCTCCTCTTTATAGGAAATCTAGGGTCCTGCACGATTGTTTTACCTTTTAGACTTTGTGTTAACCCGTTAGGTGTACCCCTCTCTGTTTTGTGTTGTTTAGACCTCTAGGTATCGCCTTTTGTATTGACGGTGGGCATGCTTCTCTTCTAAGAACCTAGATGTATTACATTGAGTCATTGATGATTTGATGTCATCTTGGTGGCATTTTTGATGTAGTGGCTAGGTGCATCCACTACACCCTCCAAGCTGTTGTTTGTGCTTCCTATTGGATGAGTGCCCTTTCAACTTGTTATGCTATTACTCAATTCATGTTAGGTGACAATAGATATGAATCATAGGATGAACCCACATGCTTTGGCTCATTTGTTTCTTTTTGAATTATAAACATATGTCTGTTACTAAAGATCTCCACTATCTCGCTCAAAGTCATTTTGGCCCCTCCCTCACTTTTCTTGGCCATCTCATGTTATTATTACTGTTGAAGTGGGTGCCTAGGTGCCTAACGAGGTCCACTTAGGCCTTCCACCTAAAGAAATTGAAGAAAACATAAAAATCTTAACCTGCCTAGGAGTGTGTAGACATTTTGCATAAAAACAAAAAATATGATTGACCCTAGATGCTCGCCTAGAAATCTGGGTGCCCAGCTAGGGTTTTGTCTGGCCGCCTTGACAACTGTTGAGAGTTATTTAGTTAATGGTCTTATTATCTATTTAGTTATTGGGCGTAAGTGCTGAATGGAAGGGGCAAAGCCCTCGAGATCCCAGAGGTCGACGTGTTGGTCTGTTAGGTTTAATTTTAAGTATGTATGCTTTCCCTTTCTCCAATATATAGGTGTAAGGCAAGGGAGCACAAACAAGTTCCTAGACATTGACACGGACACGAGATGCAACAATTTTCTAAAATATAGGACACATGCACGACATCGAATGAGGGGAACTTTTTTTAATAAATACATATATGTGGGTGTATGGTGTGTGGATTGGAATTTATTTTAATCTTTACCAGATTAATGTAGATATGTATGTATAATCTTATATGAATATGTATATGTGTGTCTTTGTGTACATATTAGAAACAACACAAAGTAGAAAACATAACATGTGTTTCTCAGTAGATATAGTAGATTACGAAATAAATGAGTTCTTATTACTCAATTAATCAATGTATTAGACTATAATGTGATTCATAACATCTAACCCAGCTCATGTTTTACATATTGTTTCTTCTTAACTGATTTGTTTGCAACTTTGATTAGATCTCAACCCAATGTTGTATTTTCTCAATGACAAGATAAACAATAGCTGTATATGCAACATTTGCACTCTAAAGTAGGCTATTGCAGTAGAAACAACTGCACTGATGTGTCCATGGGTGTCCAGGTTGTGTCCAGCTGTGTCTGTGTTGCAGAAAAGAAGAGGATTGGACACATCCCAGCCGTGTCTAAAACGTTTTAGGCCCTGTCCAGGAAGTGTCTGTGTCCAAAACGTGTCCGACATGGACATGCAGGCTGACTAGAACTATCCGTGCTTCCTAGCAATAAGGTTTCTCTAATGCAATATATCGATTGACCGTCACTTGCTTTCTAACATGGTATTAGAGCAGGATCAAAAACCCTAGTTGTAAGAGGGAGAAAAGAGAGGGAGCTGTAGCTGGCTGGAGGCCACCTGCTCTTCCTTCTTGGTTGGTCATCCGTAGATTGTTCCATGGTTTTTATTGCTCTTTCTTCTTTTTTTCTTGTTGTTGCAGCCATCTTGCTAATATTTGCCGCGTGCTGCTCTCCACCCATCCCACCTCTTTCCTGCCTGCTGCTGACGCCTCCTCCACCTCCTACTTCTTCCTTAGAGCCGCTGCCTCCATACCGCCGCTACCATCACTACCGTCCACTGCTCGTCCTCCCTTGCTACAACTTCAATTGCCGTTGCTCCTTCTAAAAACTAGAGGTGTCAAAAACTTGAGTCCGGGCCAGTTCTGGGTCAAAAAATCCAACCAGATTGTTATTTTGTCAAACCCGGACCTGAACCCAAACCTTTCAACCTGGAACTGACTTGGATTTACGCGGAACCAAACCCGGACTTGGATTTGAAGATGGTATTTTAGAAAAATCTATTCTTTAGTAGAATCGTTAATAAATTAATTAAAATATTATGCAAAAATAACACATATTACTTTAAAACATAGCCTACACCTCATACATTTATGTATATAAGTATTTAGAACCCGGTTTTGCCCGATTTGTAAACCCGGACCCAACCCTGAATTAGATTCGAACGCATATTCTTAAATCTAGAACCGACCCGAAATGTCAAATCTGAACCCGAACCCATTGTTTTATGGGTCGGACACAATTGGGTTCACAGATTCCATTTTTTTGACAGCCCTACTAAAAACCTTCCCACCATCCGTCGCCGCCGCTGCTACCTACTCCGAGCCATGTCGTTTCCAACCCCACCCTTGCAACCTCTCACCACTGTGCCTACTACAACTTCCTGCTACCCACTACTGCCCAACCACCTCCATCGGATCTCCATGGAGCCACCGTCACAACCTCGGTGCTGCACAACATCCACTCATTGCCCCCGAAATCTCTTTTTTCTCCATTGTTGCTTCTTGTGTAGCTTCCCAGTTCCTAGTGCAGTTGCTGGAAACATCTTTCCCTTGCCTACAAACATGTGGCCTACTAACCCTCAACTTGCTGCCCTACCGCACTATCAACCGTGATTAGCCACCATTCCCCATTGCTCTCCACTGCTACCAACAACCGTACATACGCGTACTTCATCTCCCTCATTTTTTGTGACTGCCCCTACCATATATACAATATGCTTATTGCTAATTAAATTTTAAACGAATTTGATTTTTGACTCTTAATTCATACCACGGAGTCTCCACCCCACACCCTCTACATCTGTTAGTTAAGAGCAAAACAAATTTTCCTTTTCAGATTGTGTAAAGATCCATTTATTTTCCTTCTTGGATCCGTCTAATGGGCCCTGTAGTACATCGGCTGCATTATCGGTTACTCTCCATAATTTTTCCTACATATACATTACCTCTACCCTGGTTTTGACTTTCCCCAATCACTCTCTTGATTCTTTTTGTGGTTGGTGAGACAGGGAGAACAGAGGAAGATGAGATGGAGGAGATGAAGATTTATTTCTGTTCATATATGTCCTTATTTATGTCTTTATTTACTATTATGTCATTTTACATTTCTATATGGACCTCACTGTAATTGTACCACTTATATAAATATCAGGGTAGACACTGTGTAACCCTACGTTCTCCAACTTCTCTGTTCTCATGGTATCAGAGCAGGCTTAGATCCAGAGTCACTGCTCTTCTGTGGCCGGTCTAATCATATTGAAGTCGACTGCCACTTCATCAGAGAGACTATTTTATCTGGCAAGATTTGCACTCCTTTCACCCGCTTTGGAAGATCGAGTTGCTGACATATTTACCAAGCTACTGGCAAAGAAGCACTTCAGTTCTCTTGTAGACAAGTTGGGCATGATTGATATCTATGCTCCAACTTGAGGGGGAGTGTTCATATGTGTCCTTATTTATATGCGTTTATTTACTGTTCTGTTATTTTACATTTCTATACGGACCTCACTATAATTGTACCACTTATATAAATATCAGGGTACACACATTGTGTAACCCTACGTTCTCCAACTTCTCTGTTCTCATGGTACCAGAGCAGGCTTAGATCCAGAGTCGCCGCTCTTCCCCTTCCCTCCCTCCCTTTTTCTCTCTCTCTCTCTCTCTCTTTCCCCTCGACCGCCGCCCCCCCACCTCTGTTCTCAGTTTCTGCTGCTATTGATTGTGCTTCTACTGCTATATGCTTCTTAGAGCGCTTAGTATCTGGAGCTTATTTCCTTTATCTACTGGTTTGTTGATGGCTATCTATCTGGCTACATCCTACTGTGTTCCAACACTCTTTGGCTTATCCATGCTCTGTTTGCACGTTGAATTGTTTGTGCTTTATTTGTACGTCGATTATTGCTGCTATGCTCCAACACTCTCTAGGGACTGTGATCCAACACCTCTTGGACTGCGGCGCTAGCGACTGTGATGAAAACCCTGATGCCTACATGCTGCTATTTACTACTGCTCTAAATGCCAAGAGAAGCTCTTGCATACCCCTTTCGATTATTCCACTTGAGGAGGAGTATTTTGAATGTTGAGTGTTTTGGTCTAATGCTAAGGGGAGAAATATTCTTGTATGGGCTTGGCTTATCTTTATTTTTGCTTCTTTGATTTTAGTCTGTCTCTGTGTTTGCAAGCTGACTTGGGGTTCTCCCAAGCTCCAACTTGAGGGGGAGTGTTGAGAGTTAGTTGATGGTCTTATTATCTATTTAGTTATTGGGCCTAAGTCTGTTGGCCCATTAGGGTGTAATTTAAGTCTGTATGCTTCCCCCTTCTCCTATATATAGGAGTATGGTCTCTTGAATGCAAGATATTGATTAGCTGTCACCTATTTTCTAAGAAGAGCTATGCTTATATGCATAAAAATATTTAATACATATCATATGACAATGCCTATGCTCCCAGGTGCCTTGGAAACTTAAGGTTTTCTTTGGTAGTGCTTCCTTTACTATATTAATATATCTAACTATGATTTTTTTTAATGACATGCCAACACATGGTATATTCTTTTGAAGGTATAATTGTCAATTTTTTCCTATTTTGTATTCATTATCATTTGGTTAGGCCACCTTGTTGTGCATACGTAGTATTCAAGCAATCATGCACACAATGTCCATCTTATTACTGCATTTTTATATAACAAGATTTACTAGCGTGTACAAAATAGATAATCTTTAATGGCCTGGTCCTACTTTAACCTATGTGGAACAATCATGAAAAGTCAGAAGTAAGCTAGTTACTAAATAAAATTTATAAGAATGTCCAAAATTGATCAAGATGACACGCAACAATGAATTACACTTAATTAGCTAAAAAATTAAATAAACATGTGCAAACCAATTGATAGATTTTAAATGATATTTTAAGTCATGTAATATGGGCATGTGTCTATAAACCCATATAAGTCAGAGTCTAATAAGTCAGTTGGTCCAATAGGGTTTCATTTGGTCAGAGATAGTGCCCACCTCTCCTATAGGGTTTCTTTTGTATTAATCACATTGTAAATATGTTGTCCATATTGTCTCCACATTCTTTCTGGTAACATGGTATCTGTTAGAAAGTATTATCAACCTATCTAGTTGATAGGTTAATTTGTATATGAGCTTAAGTGCTTGTCCCATATAGCTTTACTTGAGTCGCAATTCTGTAATGTTTCCCCCCGTTCTCCTATATATATGACAAGTGTGTCTAATATCAACACAAGTGAGTTTTCGCTCACATTGTTCAACATGCCCTAGAGAGAAGGAGAGAGCCTCCGCCTGTGGGTGGCGTTGTCTCTTCATCAATGTTCAAATTTCGTCAAAATTGGCAAAATTTTGCTAATTATTTAGATGCCGACAACCATCAGACATAGAAATAGCCTTACATGTCTGTATGTAGGGAATTTTATCAGAAAAAATTTAATTTTTGACAAATTTAGATGAAAAAAACCCATTTCGTCCACATTTCAACAAAATTTTGAGAAACGGGGTACGACGTCTGCAGATTTTACTATATGATTCCTTGGGCTTGTGAGGGGCGATCTCAGTTATGTTTCTTCTTTTCTTAGCCTTCTATAAAGATGTACAAAGGAAATATTTAAAAATGGGTGTGGGAGTGATATCTATGGCTATGATGACCAACTTTCATTTTTGAGGTCACATGATTTATGTTAATGGTGCGCAAAATTAGCATGACTATCAAGATATTTTGTATGTATGCCATTATCAATCACACCTCTAACTACATGGTTTCCTCTTATAGGCTCTAGTTACAAAAGTACACGACCAAGAACAAAGCTTGAGTTGATCCACGAGTATGCATTTTATCACTAGTAGGCATATATAGATTAACAATGAGACACATCTATGCTTGTATAAAACAAAATAAACTGGAGCCATTATGTTGATAAGTATAATCAACAAGGAGGATACATAAACCATAGCTATCTCATGCTTCCTCAATATTCACTCACATGCCACTGCAACATTGTTTATGTACTATATCCTGTCATCCTACCTAGAGGTCCTCCCATCCTAAATCATCTTATGTTTCCAGAAATTTGTGTCTTTAAGTCTATATATTGTGCTTGCAAACTTAATGACTTAATTCATTCATTTTGCCACTTAATTGACCTCGAAATGGCCATTGAAATCCATATTTAAATTGTTCAACTTCCTTCACTCAACATGAGGAGCCCCATCCCCTCGCATATCCAATATGAAATATTATTCGCATATCCAATATGAAATATTATTACATATTTGAGTAGATCTACACTAGTAGATCGTTCTGGTAACATTTTGCTAAATAATTCGATCATTTGGTCGTCAAAACTCCAGGAATGCATCTGTCATAATTTTCGTCGAAATTTGTTGAAATTTTTGTTTTGTGGCTACCGAAACGACATCAAAATTGGACATTTTCTTCCTTGCTCTTCATGGCTTAGGATCGGCCGCCCGTGAGGGCATCTTCCCGGCCTCCGTGGTCGTTTCTCTTCTTCTTTCATAAAGATCTTCATGTATGCTTCCTTGATTCATAGTCGAAGGCAATCACCGAGTCTCCCTTGTAGTTGTCACCCTCGAGTCACATCGTCTCTTCCCTGAGGTTGTCTACCCGGTCATGTGCAGACGCTGTTCACCCCATCCATCATCAACTGACATTTGCTCAGGTGATGTCCAACGTCTACTGAATCCCTAAACTTCGTCGCCTTCAACCTGTCCAAGGTTTGGGCCATAGTTTTAAAAAGCGGTATGCGTTGTACGTTCAGAGAGGTCACTGAATAGAGTATATGCGGTATGCAGAAGTATATGCGGTTATGAATTTTTATTTATTTTAAATTGTTAATATATGTATAATTATATACAATAAGCATATAATTACATATTTAATTTGTAGAATTACATATTTTAGATGCAAATATGCAATTGAACACAACTTAAATATATACAAATATGCAACACTGAACTAAAATATGAACACACAGCCAGTATTGTCTGATTCTCATCTTCAGCTTCATCTGAGATATTATGGGTTATTGTCACTGAATGGTATTTGTTCCTTGGATGTCAAAGACCATGAGCCTAAGACGATCTATACTTTTCTTTTTCGGACACGCCACATGAGGTGTAGAGGGGTAAAAGGGGACCGAGTTGAGATAAAGAGTCAAGGCCACAATACGGAGACAGAGGAGAGAGGGTAACAACGTTACCAGGGTAAAGACAGGTTTGGTTGTTTTGCATCCAAGATATAGATCGAAATATTTAAAAATTCGGCGTACAGTGGGTTGGATAAACTCTAGTGTATCCCAGCTCAACACTCTGTCTCATATATATAATATCCACTCAGCCTGGTGTACATGGAACTTAATGGGAGACATACTTGGGATCTCCTCTTTTGAGAAAGACTTCCCTCACCAACGACATTGGCCCCAGCTGGTCAAGTTAGATGCGGTTCTTAAATAAAGTATATACAAATTAGATGAAAATAGAACAATTAGTATTACTGTAAGAATAGTCTGCCATTTTAACAACTGAATGAAACGGTCATCAGACGCAAAATTTATACTACATATATTGTTTTTTCAATCCAGATTTTTGGGCTAACGAAAACGTTAAACACTGAAGCTGTAACAATTGCAAACCGACAATAAGCTGTAGGAATGTATCAGTCCAACAAGGCAAATATGTGAGAGAACTCTGCGATTTTAATCTAGAAATTTTTGCGTTTCTAAGAACTGTAAAAACACTAAAGCACCAGTAAAATCAACAATAATATCAGTGCAAAAAGGCAAAAGCTGTAAGAAAACTATGCTTCTTAGTCCCTAATTTTCCAGTATTTCTACTTTTTCCATTCCTTATCTAATTCCACATCTTTGCTGAACATCATGTGGGTCATATTCTTCTCCCTGTGGTTGCTTCCTGTTCAGAAATTTATTGCAGTGCAACCTTTTTCCCTTTTATTCTTTTGTGTAGCAGAAGAGGGTGGGGTGGCGGGCTGGGAGTTTTATGGCATTTCATTACATCTTTTTCGTAGCTTGAAATTCTTGTGCTCCCAATTCCAATACCACTCTTAACACCTTGATCGGTTTCATCATCTTCCCCATTGTGATCCACTCAATGGTTTCATAATGACAAATTTGGGATGCAACAACTTTTTGTTTGTTGTGGAATTATCAAAATTTGGGATAAAACTTTATAGTTTGGTTGCAGTTTGATAAACTATGTAGATGGCTATTCGATATATTTGATAAGAGGAGCCCCCCTCCTTTATATAGGAGAAGGGGGAAGCGTACAAACTTTAGACTAAAACCCCTAATGGACCAAGACACACTTGGGCCCGTGTACAATTAGACACAAATTACTTAATTAACTAAATTAACCAGACTCTCTAATACTCCCCTTCAAGCAGAAACTTGGGAGAATCCCAAATCAGCTTGTTGACAGACAAACAAACTAAAAAGAAGGAAACAAAATAAAAGATAATCCCTTACAAGAATTTCTCGCCCTCAAGATTACAATAAAACACTCATCACTCAAACACTCCCCCTCAAGTAGATACTCCATAGCAGGCAAGCATGTTGCAGAAGCTTCTCGATTGTAATGGTGTTATCTGGAGCAGAAGTAAGCAACAAAACATCATGGTCTTCATCACAGTCGCTAACGTCGCTGCCCAAAGAATGCTGGTTCATAACAACAATATTAGTCAACATGCAAACAGAGCATGGATGAACCAAAGAGTGCCACAGTAGAAGGTCAACATGCACACAAAGCATGGATAAGTAGAGAGTCAACGTACGCAAAACACGGACAAGCTAGAGAGTTGCTGGTTCATAGTAGAAAAGTCCAGAGGGTGTTGGTTCAAAAGTCCAAAGAGTGTTGGCTCACAAAGTCTAGAGAGTGCTGGCTCACAGTAGAAATAGTCAACGAGTAGAGAAAGCACAGAAAAGGAAAGAGTCAACATGCGCAAAGCATGGATAATGTCAATGTGGAAATAAAGCACGACAAAAAGTATAAAGTAGAGTCGACGTTGTCGGATAGAAGATCATCGGCTTGAAAAAGCTAGTAGACATTAAGCTCCAAATAGTAAGCTCTCCAATAAGTATATAACCAATAAAAGAATTTTCAAAAGTAAATATCAATAGTAGAAGTCAACAAACTCTTCAAGAAGTGCATAAAGATCCACAAAAATATAGGACAACAAAATATAATCTTCCTCTGCTTTAACTCATATGTCCTTTATTTCTCCCACTCACACCAACCATGGAAAGAACCAAGAGTGGTTGGGGTGAACAATGATAAAGAAATACAATGATAAAGAAACGCCTTCGGAAGAAATATAGGCCGTAGCACTGTCAGGGGGTTTTGGGGGCGTGACCTCCAATTAGGGGGGGGGTCTCGCTGCCCCTCAACGGGCAGGAGTCGAGGGGAGGTCGCCCCTGGCGGGGGCTTGGGGGCAGAGCCCCCGGAAAAGGTCTATGCTTATTTTTTGAAGAAAAATCAACCATGAATCTGCCATTGGGAAGAGACATATGTAATAAATCAGTCCAAAAAAAGAACAAAGGATATACCAAGGGTGATGTAGAAGAGACACTTTGTATTTTAGGAGAAGGATAAGTATAACCCTTTGATCGTGCATGAAGAAAAGTAAAGGACGACGTAGCAGTAGCATTAGAATGTTGAACGAAAGTGGCCGTTGGAGGACCACATACCGTCGTTGTTGTTGGGCCACAGACCGTAGGCAGCCATGGCAACAATAGGCTTCTCTTGTTTGGATCCTCGCTTGGCGACGAATCTGTATGATCGCTGGATGTTGCTGGGATGAGTCATGAGAACGTCGAGGATCCGTAATTGCTGAACCAACGAAAGCGCTCATGTGTAAACTGATGGGAGACGACACACGGAAGGAAGTGCACACCCACAAGATCCTGCTATCCCTCTATCTCTCTTTCGTACGTGAACTGATGGAACGACAATGTGCGAATGGAGCAGACTTGACGCCAGGGGTGTGGATTTGCTAGGGTGGGGTGGGATTACAGGAATAGGGAGGGTAGGTGCCGACTGTGGCAAGAAGGGGTGGTGATGAGGTTTATGGATGCGGGTGATGAGGCTTTTACGACAACGGGTGGTAGTTGTCTGGAAGGGAAAAAACTGTAGGGTTTGTGGAAATATCAGTGTCGAGACCATAATTTGGGGAGGAGATGTGCGACAACAGAGATGCAAAAGCTGAGGCGACATTGAGTACTTGGGGAAGATTGATTTGTTTCTTCTCTGAAAGGAGAGATGCGCCCGACGGGCAGCCAAGCCGAATAGCGGCGGCCGCCCTCATGCGGAAGAAAAAGTTTGTGTTTACTCTAGGTTAGGATTGGATCACTGCTCTGACCATATTGATCTGTAAAAGACGGTTATTCGATATATTTGATAAGAGGAATCCTCGTCCTTTATATAGGAGAAGGGGGGAAGCATACATACTTTAGATTAAACCTTAATGGGCCAAGGCACACTTGAGCCCACATGCAATTAGACACAAATTACTTAATTAACTAAATTAATCATATTCTCTAATAAACTATTATGAAATAACCGTGAATAAATTGGTGACACTTGCATGCACACACACAAAAACACCATACATAAGCACCTTTGCATGGCATGTGCACACACACAACCCTCGAATTCTTTTTGTTAGTTTAAGACTAGCTAGTCTACGAAACAAATTGAATATTGAAAGGAACTCGTTTGATGTTAATATGGGTTTAAATGGTTTCCAACTGGACTAGTCTCTCTAGGATAACTCTTGCATCTCTCTAGTTTTGCTTAGGTTTCTCATTGGGGGAGGAGCGCTCCTTTGCGGCTCCTCTCCGACCCTTTCCCTCTCCACCGTGGTTTTCCAACTCTTTGGCACCTCCCCTTCGGAAGGTCCTTCACAAGGTGGCCTCCCTGAGTTGCCCTGCAGAGCTGCTGACGACGTTTGGTGATGGCGGGTCAACTTTCCTTGTGTCGTTCTATTGTTGCTCCCCCAACCCTTGCTCGGTTGGCCAAACGTATGCTCCACATCTCCACTTGGCT
Organism: Alisma plantago-aquatica; assembly: GCA_963693085.1. NCBI lineage: Eukaryota > Viridiplantae > Streptophyta > Magnoliopsida > Alismatales > Alismataceae > Alisma > Alisma plantago-aquatica. The sequence goes on along the minus strand of OY856410.1, from coordinate 73,068,713 downwards.
GGGGACCCTGGAGATACCATGCCTGTAACCTGAGTGATGTTTCTCGCCAGTGGTGGCTCCTCAGTCTCCTGGTGATGCTTACCTCGACGATCCTTGAAGGTTTCACCCCTCATCCTCCCGAGGGACATATATTTTCATAATATGGTGAACATGTGGTGGTGGGAGCCTCTGTTGCTTGCCTCCTCTAGTTTGATGGGTGAACATGCTCCTTTAGATGCTGCTAGCAGCTAGTATCACCCCAAGCGCCATCCTCCTATCAGCTTACTGCCCTTGCTCTCACTTGGTTGTGGCGTTTCTCCGCAAGTCATCATTCTTGAGCTCCGTCGGGGTCAAAACTGTTGGGTTGGTGTCTGTATCTCCCCAAAGGGGCTTTAGATTTGTCGGATCTGTGCCTTGCTCAGCTCAGGCCGAAGCAGGGTAGTTGCGGCGTACTAACTTGCTAGTTGTTGGATGGTCTTTGTCTTCCCTGACCTGATCAATTGCCATGGTGAAGCTGGCCTTGCTCCTGGGTTCCAATCCTTAGGCCGAGTTGCTACTCTGCAGTGTCCCATGGGCCTCGGGAACGGTGGGCCTTCTTCCCCAAGCTATTTCCCATCTTCAATGCTTCTTCTTCCTCCACCCTTCGTCAATAGTTGAGTCTCAATGGAGTCGTGCTTGCTGCCTCGTGTTGGCTAGGGTTTCATGGGGTGGCTGTTGGGTATTACACGACATGTTGAGAAAAAAGAGATTGTACGTGAGAGAGAGGCTGATTGAGAGAGAAATAAGATTGTAAGAGAGTGAGATTGTATGAGATAGACCCGATTAAGAGAGAGAGAGAGAGAGAGAGAGAGTTTGTATGCGAGAGAAAGAAAAGATTGTATGAGACAAAAAGAGAGTTGTATGAGAGATAGAAGAGACTGCGTGAGAGAGAGAGGGAGTTTGTATGAGAGAGAGAAGGGAATGTACAAGAGTGAGAGAGAGAGTTTGTATGAGAGAGAGAGAGAGCTTGTATGAGAGAAAAAGAGACTATATGAGAGAGAGCTTGTATGATAGAGAGAAGAGTCTATAAGAGAGAGAGAGAGTTGGTATGAGAGAGGAGATTTAATGTATGAGAGAGAGGGAGTTTGTATGATAGAGAGATAGTTTGTTGGGTGTTGTATTAAGGGCTATTTTCCATAACAGGAGGCATGTTGAATATCATCTCCGCGCTATTTCAAAACAAAATTGTACTCATTTCCTCCTTTAGGAGGCGTCTGAACCAGCACCTTTTCTTTCCAGTTTCTCGACAACCGTGATGTGCCGGTTCAACTTCCATTTTCCTACCCTTCTCTTATGTCCCTTTATCATTGATCCAAGCCCGCCTGTCAACTATCCCTCCTCGAGTCTCAGTACACGCTGGATGTTGATACCTATAGCAGAGGAGTGTAGCTCTATTGCAACAATGCTAAGGTGATGGCGAGCCGCCTAGCCCCTAATGTTGTTGCTGGGCCTTGCGTGTACGACCCTTTGGATCCAAATGTGAACATTACAATCAGGTGGGATATCTTCGTGTGGAGAAACGGTCTATTCGGATACAATGCCTCTTTAGGTCGATTTGTGACTTTTAGCGAAACAAACTCTTTACACGTCAAAGGCAAATGATGAGTGGAGTTACAGTTTCCTTCAGGAAAGATTTTGACGCTTCACTAAGCCAAAGATATTCATCTATTAAGTGTAATACTATTAGTGGTGCAATTTTAGTTAAAGATGATTTTAGAATAAATAATAAATATAATTAAGCTATTATTACTCATGTTCGTGACAATTTATTCTTTGTCAAGGGGCATTATGTGATGTGGAATACTTGTTTAAAAAGATGTCTACTGAGAAATAGAAAACTTTGAAGTATCATACAGTGAAAAACATACTTGTAAAGACGACAAGACGATGAGGCACCAAGGCTAGGCGCCTTGACGTGCTATGTGTGCTTTGGCAGCATAATTTTGCTCTAATGTCAAACCATTTTTAATTAGATGCATATAATCTAGTGTTACTATAAGTATTATTCACTTATATATTATTGTTATATAAATAGTTGTATACATTTATATTATAGTTGATCCCGAAATATGCCCCAAGATGAACCCAACAAGAAATTCATATTCAAGGTACAGACCAACACAAACTTGAAAGGAGGATATCGATGACATAAAGCCTCCAACATTGAGAAAGTAGGCTCCTAACATGGATATGATTCTTTAGTTAGAATGCTATGGCCTTAAAAGGCTATAACACCATGATATGGGGTTGAGAAGTTACAAAAACGACTCAAGGTGCACATAAGTTAAGGCGTGGGGCATGGTCACGACCCCTTGGGGTGCCTTGGCGCTTAGGCACACACCTTGACAAGTATGATGAAAAATGTAAAATAATTTGAAATGTCCAGAATATTCTTAGACCTTGCAATTTGTTTCACTTAAAACTTGTCAGAGTGAAAGGTCATGAAAACTATGCCTATTTTTTTAACTGCCTAAGTAATGCATCCACAAGGTCTCTCGCTTAACACTCCAAACATCTTGTGTAACTCGTCTAATGTGTTAAGTGAGAGACATGGTGAATTCTATTATACATGCTATGGAATCCTTGTGCAATTGTTCTAATGCATGCATATTCACATAAAAATAGTTGACATTTAATGTGGGTAAAGTATAGAGAAGTGCTCGTTCTTCAACTGGGCAACACATCCCACAAGGTTTTATAGGTGACGAAGCTTAAGTTCATTGCACAATACACCAAGAATGCTTGATTAATCTATCAGATGCTACCAATTTGAATGATAACGTCGAATATATTTAGAACATACAAACAAGAACACAAACACGTAGATAGAAACATCAGAATGCTGGAAGATCTAAACCACCATATGCTTCCTCCAACACCTTGAAATCATATCATTTTGCTAGTTATAAGTGACTTTTGTTTTTATATATATTTTATTGAGGCTTAACAATGTAGTTTCAATTTTTTTGATTGCAGTGAAATAATTTCTTTTTAAGTTTTCCCTATATGTATGCATGTTACAATTGATTGATAGACATAAATTCTTGGTTTGTAATATATGTGGTTCACTCATTTTTTTATGTAACGATGTCAACATCATTATGTTGCAGTTGACTCGACGAACCTGGACATATAAAGTGCCAACGGTACTAATTGATATACTGGCTATCAAAAGTGTTGAAGGTAGAATGATGCACCACAATCTATTCGATGAGGTCTAGTATGCGATCCCGAGCTACTTTATGACAACAAAAGTGTAACAAACATGCATGCTAGATACCAATGGGAATATCTGAAACACATCTTCAACAAAATATGAAAACATACTGGATAAAGGTGGGTGGACATTGTTCGATGGATGTTGAAAGGACTATACTCTAATGAGGCGAGACATCAACTAATAGAGATAAATTCAATAGAAAGATGGTTCGTCTCTGTCTTTGCCTCCCTCAACATAGCTTGGGTTCACTTTGTTGGCCTTTACCGCTCGTCTCCACTACTCTTCCATTGTTACTCCTATTCCTGATGCCTACTGCCTCAATTCCTCTCTCCCTTGCTTCTCAACGTCTGTTCATCATCCTTGGTAGGCAAGGCAAGCTGGCCAGGTTCAGCTAGAAAGATTACCTCATCCTAACGCACCAATGTCCACCATGACGGTCCAGGTTCACCTTCCCAAGCTTGGCCTTTTGACAAAAACTATGACGACTGCCCTGGCTCATCCAATCACACCAATGTCCAAACGATTTAGATTTTGTTTGTTTTTGTTCAATTGAGACTTCATGTTGCTCATGTATTGGTTGTACGTTAACATATGCATGTATTACTTGTTGACTTGAGAGTTATACATTGCCCATATTTTGAAAATGACTTAATCATTCCATTCCTATGTATCTAATATGTTTGTTCAAGATTAATTTTAGGCTTTAGGTACATGAAAAGGATTAAATTACACAAGCCCTAGCTTGTTCAAGTTCAAGTCAAATGCAAATGCAAGTGTGCATTTTGGGAAATCACTCCAAATGACCTTAGATGATTTTTTTAATCACTTGTATTGATGATATGACTTGTAACTAAGATGAGAAAAATCAGGGACACTTAATTTCAAGGTTTAATAACTCAAATGTCAATTTAGAAAATTTGCCACAGGATGTTTATTAGTCGAGTTGGAAACTCGACTGATCTAGTGATGGATTTTCTAAAGATGACCCATCGGTCGAGTTGCACACTCACAGAACTTGACCGACCGACTCACTGAGCAAAACTGATTTTGGCTCATCGGTCGAGTTCCCCTGAACAAACTCGACCGATAAATTGAAAATTGACTTTGTCATTTAGTGGATCGGTCGAGTTACCTTTATTGAAACTTGACTGAATAGATCCGTTGCAACTTGGATAAACTGATTTAGTGGATCGACCGATAAACTTTATTGTACAGAAAATATAGAAAAAGTGATTATAATCGTTGGTGGTTGTTTTGGGTGAATAGATCCGTTGCAACTTGGAAAATGACTATATTTTGACTTTAAGTGATCCCACACTCAAGGGAACACCCCAGCTATAAATAGGACCCCTTGGAGTTCATTCCAAGTTTGCTCCTTCTTGCTATTCTAAGTCATTGCTATAGTTGAGTGTGTTGTAACTCCTTGAGCCCCTTTCTCTCTAGTTTACACTTCATTTTGTGATTATGAGTGAGATAGACCAGTTGTAAGAGAGCTACTTTCTTGTGTTTGTAAAGCTCTCATTCCATTCCATCTTTCCTACCCCTTTCCTCCATGAAGCAAAGGTGAAACAAGCTACTCCGAGTGAAGGTGGAGCTGTTGCTGTTTTTCTTCAAGGTTGAAGAAGAGGTGAACATCTTCTCCAGGTGAAGGAGAAGGCAAAGGCTAAAGATCCAAGAAGTGTGGGTAAATCTTTGAAGGCTGAAGACTTGTACAAGAGTAGGTAAGACCTTGGAAGAAGGATGAAGACTCTTGGTAAAGTGGGTAAGTCCTTGGTAAGGTGAAGATTCTTTGTGTTTGGATGGGTAAGTCCTTTGGTGGTCTTGTGTTGTAAAAAAGTACTTGCAAAGTCCTAGAGGTTGACCTCTCTAGGTAGTGGACTGACTCTCTCCTAGTTTGGAGAGTGGAACCACTCTAAACGACCTTGTCAAGTGCGTGCCTTCATTTTCTCTCATTCTTGCTATGCTTGTTAGTTAGGACTTCAAATAACACTTAAGCTATCGATTGATATAATTTGAAGGTCTAATCTATCTTGTGAAAATTTTTGAATCTCTATTCACCCCTCTAGAGCCCTAGATCCAACGCTACTTTGATTTTTTTAGCTTATGCAAAATGATGCATTTATATCATACATGTTAGGTTTATAAGCTTGGACAAGTAAATGAGTCAACTAATTATGTTGTTGAACAAGTGGTTAGGAAAAGTATGATCTACCAGAAGTGTCAGTTGTTGAGTTTTTTTCTAGTAATTAAAAGAATGCATTGTTATTCCTATTTGGGTAGGAAATGCATTAGCAAAAATAAAATACATTATAATTTGTAATAAATAAGGCCAAAGTAAACATGGGCATGGGTCTAGAAATCACATCTAGTCCCAATTGAACCCAAGTATACAACATGGTCCAAACTGGTTTGAACTGTAATTAGATTGAATTCCCAAACGTCCAAGACGCCAAATTGGAATTTCACAATCTAGATCTTGCAGTAAGTCCAACCAGATTGCAATATCCGGATAAGTTGCCAAACGCCAACAATAGATTCTATAATCTCAAACCTCTAACAAAGAACGTCACTCCAGGAGGGGGGATTTGACGACAGTGAATGGAGTGGATCGAAAAGCTGAATGGAGGAATTTGGAATTCTGTATCAAAGAGATGGGGCTATTTGGGATTTTCTAAAAAGTAGGGGGTTTTGTGAGATTTTAGGAAACATGAGGGCTGTTTTAGAAAAAAAAAACTCTTTATGGTTTTGTGACTCCAAATTTATCACATTAAAGACAAGTGAATTCCTGAATATGCTAGCTTCACAGGGATGCATATAGTATATTATGTACAAGCATTCTTTGTATCTATAATTATATTGTTTATTATGGACAAAAGAAACTAAGTCATTTTATCAAAAATCGAGGTCTCACCCACTTTAAAGCTCTGCCTCAGTCACTATCGGGAAGTAGTGATTATTATATTTATTTCTTATTTCTCTTTTTTATTTTTTTTCTTCTTCTTTAACATTGTGTCCGGAAGAAATTAATCAAAACAAGTTTCAATAGATGCCTTTTTCTTCCAGTCTACCGTATTCACAATATAATAGCACACTAACACTAATGTCATTATTCTCTTTTTCTTTAACTTGATAAGGTGATATAATACCATGTCTGTGATTTTTGTATTAATTGAATTATTCTTAAATCCGTGTAATGTACCAGATAATGTGTAGTTATGTTAGATAGCGTGTGCAAAAAGAAATAAATCGATTGTTGTTTGCGTCATAGGCTTGTAGGATCTGAGCGGTTGGTCAGTTGGTCACAGAGTCGAGATCTATGGAAGTTAAACTGGTTCTATCCTGTTAAGTACTCCATTGGGCCAAGCCGATCTAGCGGACCACATAGACAGTGAAGGGAAGGGGCATCTCCGGGCCATAATAACGAACTGATATGAGTGGAAAAGGATAGTGCTGCGAACCACACTAGCAACGCTAACAAATCCTTCGTATTGACTCATCCCGTGCGAAGCTGGTGCACTTGTTCCGTTAGTGGTGGTGTTAGCTGACACCTTCATATCATTCTGCTGCCGCTCCCAACGTCTAATCTCAACCCCTAAGCTTCGCATTTGTTAAATCACCGACACCTACCGTTTACCTTAGCTTCCAAACAAGCACGTCCGTCCAGGTCGAGGTCCAGGCTTCACAAGCCACAGCGTCTTCGTTTGAAATGGAGACTTCCCCCGGGTCTTGTACATGCGCTCTTCATCCCCACGTCAATTCATCATTCAAATTGTTGCTTCCATTTCAATAAAGCCTTTCTGGTGCCTCGTCACCTAGAAAGAATTATATATTAGTTTCCTCTTGTGATCTCTCGCCCAGCCCTAAAGCGACCAGTGGTGGTTGGGATGCACCGTTTTTTTTCGTGGAACAGTAACGACTACAAAGAAGATCGAAGTCCATCTTTTACTTATGCCAATTGGGTTCTTTTCTTTTTTTAAACTTGTCTGAATCATGAGTTGGCTCATCGTTTTCACCGGCTGTTACTTCTTCGAGAATCACCGATGACGAGCTCAGACATTCCTGGGTGCATTTATTACTTCATGATATGCTTGCCTAAATAATATCGGTAATCATCACCGCTCACAAGCTGGTTTCAGGTCAAAGAGCTCCCAAATCGAACTTGATACGTGACACTGGCCTAAAACCTAAACTTAGCCCCCGACTTGGTTACAATCAACTTGTCACGTGGATGGATATATAGGGGTACAACACACTATTTAATACATATATGAAAACAGATATTCTATTATCTGACGTTCTAGAAACTCCAAACGATAATTGGTGTTTACGAATTAATAATTGTGTATGTCACAACCAGAGGGGTCAATAGTGCACCCAGATATGCAAATATTAAACAAAAATCTACACTGAGCACAAGATTGATGCATTTTACATATGCATTGTTTCCTGCAAAGTAGTAAGTCAAATATTTAATGACTTCACTCGCATCACTTGAGTTCTTTTGTTTGATAGATATTACTTGCCTGTGTCACAAGTTGGATTATCATTTTCATCAATGATTAATCTTTGACTTTTAGGGAACTACGGACGATGACTAGGGAGATTTCCGGGAGTATTCCTTTCTTACTGTTATGATCCAAGAACTAGCAACCATCACAGTTCACATGTCAAATTCTCATAAAAACCCTAATTTGAAATAGAGTAACGACTGAGAGTGTGCACATGCAATTTTTTCTTTTGCAAAACAAACTCCAGAAGCTAATGTGTAGTCAGAAAAGTAGGCTTCTAAATAGATGTCCAATATCCAATGACATGATCCATTCTTACATTAAAAATTTTGAATACAAAAATGATATCTTGCACCTTCAAATTGAATTCCAGATTTGAAAAGTTGGGACGTTTAGATGTAGTTCTATATTTGATTGACACATTGAAATCTGATAAATGTATATATATTTTATATAATAATTATTTAGTATATGCATAAAATATAAATATCTTATCATACTGATGTGATTTGAAGTCATATTCTAAATGAATAATAATTTTTATTAACTTAATTTAACAATGTCAAATTAGGTTTTAACTTCAGATGTTACAATATGATATCTATCACATTTTCCATAACAGATATGATTTTTTTGATCATATGTTTTAAGTCAATCCTCATGCTTATATTTCACATTGTTCGAGAAACTCTAGATGCTGTCGGAGTAAAGGATCGTCAACAAAGGCGTTCTAGTGCGTTGTAGATTCTTATCCAAGATTTGTATCATATTTGATGATGCCATGTAAATCGCTAGAAACATGTGAAGTGTATGGCTAACCCAATAGTTAGTCATCCACACATAAAAGTTGGTATACCTATCTCATGTGTAGAACTCTTATACTAAGCTTGGACCTATAAATGACCTAAACTTTAACTTGAGGCCTAGTCTTAACACATATTAACTGTTGCATAGGCTATTAGGAATTACTACATCTAGCTCAAGAACCCAACATCACAATATCTTCATTTAACTGCGGCATGTCACGGTTAAAAACGGTACAAATTGTCCTGAACAATACACATTCTTGTTTTCTACGACCATTCTCAATATTTTATATTATGAAATAATATTTGTGTGATATTTAAATATTCCTTTTGCCCCCTTCCACCTGCATCGGAATTTACTTACATGGGCATGTGGTTTCATATGTAATGTGGGAGTATGATGTGTTATGTTCTCGAGTATCTCATATACCCCAAAGTTTCAAATGCAGCTACACGTGATTGTATATTTTACCATATGAACAACACTAAAATTATATAGTAATGCATATATTCTTGTATATATGTGCTCTTATATGTTGCATATAGTCTAAACACTACATATATACCATACACTACTTTCAAGGACAATGACTACAATAGATGTAGCATTGTAAATATAACGTTGTTGCTCAACTAAAAGACAATTCATACAAAAATTGAATGAACTAGATATTTACAAAATGAAGACCAACAAATCTTCTTCTGCTATAAAAAAATCTTTTAAGGGTGATATAATTTGCACATAGAGAACAAGAAATAGACAATTAGAGATGAATACCGCCTGCATAAGGGAAAGAAGCATGAGTGCAAGTATGCAGTGGGGTTGGTGGGGGTGGGGAATCAAGTTTCTGTTTTGAGGTAGTAGAGACAAAATAGATGCAAAATAATGTGTCTTTTATTCTTAGATGCGAAACAAAATGTGTCTTATGTTCTTTCTCACCTAGAATAACCTATTTGATATGTCATCTTCACACTACCATGTGGTGGAGAGAGAGAGAGAGAGAGAGAGAGAGAGAGAGAGAGCTAGGGAGGGATGGAGGGACATTGCTATTCTTGGTTTTTAATTTCAATGAAGTTGAGGAATATATTGGTAGTAGGTGATGTGGTGTAGTTTCAATAGCCTTGGGACTCATATCTACGCCATTAACATGTTATTATCGAATTCCATTTAATATATAATTAGGTGGAGACCGGAAACAGACTAAAGGTCACCAACAAAATGACCTAAGCTCAATTCTTAAAAGCATACCAGTGTTCATTCAACCTCCCCATGGCTCATCCCGGAATTTTTGGCGGCCTTAGAGCCACAAAGGTTGCCCACTTATATTTATATATAATAATGTAGGATGTAAACGCACACGAAGGGACCCGATGATGCACACCACGACCAGTACGTACATTCACTGTACTAACCACTATGCATCTTATAGGAAAAGCTTTAGAGCGGGCAAATGCAACCGTTAAATCAAGGGGCTTGAGCCTGAAGCAGAAAAATCCTAATATCTTTGCTCGAAATGATATCAAGCAAGCTAGGCTAGTGGATTAGTGACAGAGAGAAATAGTCTCCGGCCCATTGTGTTCACGTCTTGACATGGCCCTATCAGATTCTGAGTTGAGGGTGGTTGATGATAGGTTCACAACAATGTAATCGATTAAATTCGAGGGACTTGAACCTGAAGGCGCAAAAAAACTTTTAATATCTTGCTTGAAACACATGAGGCAAGCTAAGGGGAGCAACAAACAAAACAGGCTCCGTTGTGTTGAGGTGGTTGATGATGGGTTCACAAGAATAAGATACAGTAAAACAAAGACATGTTGCTTATGGTTTCTGGAACGATTGACAGCGATTCTTTTTTATTCCCTTCTAATAACAAAATGGTACGCCACGCGCAACGTATCTTCTCCGTGAGTTCAGTCGACTTGGGAAGTTGCTGGATTGATGAGATGGCTAAGCTAGCTAGGTAAGCGGAGGGCTAATGTGGAACTGAAGAAATCTCCCCGAGTTGATGGATGGAGAGAGAGAGAGAGAGGAAGAGGGAGATGTGCCTTGCTGTCAGTGAGGCCTCCAACCAACGAATGCCTTTTGTTTCCCAAGCATTCCACCCCTCACCTAAAATCTAAAACGACATGGCAGCAGAGTCGGGTGCTCGTCGTTTACCTCACTCTCCTTTATAAGCAGACCTCGTTCCCTACCACCAGTCCACACCCCATCCAAACATTCGCCGGCCCATCAGCAGCAGCAAACACAAGTTGCCTGCATTGCCTTGGTCTCAAGATCTCTCTTCTTGGGCGGTCTCCTCCAGCTTCCATATCTGGTCTCTTCTTTGTTGCTTGCTTAGGGGCGGAAGAACACATTCCAAGTGCGATCGTCCAAGATGGCGTCGTGGCTCAGGGTCGTTCTGCTGGCGCTGGTGGCATTGCAAGCTGTGGTTGTGGAAGCCAGGGTCCGGCATTACAAGTTCAACGTAAGTTCTGGGGTAACTTTTAGCTGAGCAAAAAGGTCCAGAGGAAGTGCACTCTCACCCCCATCATGCATGGGACCATACTATATATGAGTTGTCGAAGCAGCTGACAGCAGTGACCATGATCAAATACGCCTTATTTTTCTCCAAGAATGCTTGATCCTCGTAAGTGATACAAGTTGAGAGCTCCTGTAATTCTCTCCATTGGCGTTTTTGCAGGTGGTGATGAAGAACTACACCCGTCTATGCTCCTCGAAGCCTATCGTGACGGTGAATGGGCAGTTCCCAGGGCCGACACTGTACGCGAGGGAAGGAGACAACGTGCTCGTCAAGGTGGTGAACCACGTCAAGTATAATGTGACAATCCACTGGTAAATGAAGTTAACCGCTCACCTAGTTCACCTTTTGCTCCCCCCTATTATTTTATTTCATTCCCTATATTGATTTCTTCTTTTTTGCTTTCTTTTTCTGTGGTTGTTGGGTTGGGCTGGACTTGACGGAATGTCCATTCATCGTCTTTTCGTGTCCGTTGTTGCTGTTGATCTTTTAGGCACGGTATCCGCCAGCTTCAGACGGGTTGGGCCGACGGCCCAGCATACATCACGCAGTGCCCGATCCAGCCCGGCAACAGCTACTTGTACAACTTCACCGTCACGGGCCAGAGGGGCACCCTCCTGTGGCACGCTCACGTGCTGTGGCTCCGTGCTACCGTCCACGGCGCCATCGTCGTCCTCCCCAAGCTCGGTGTCCCGTACCCGTTCCCTAAGCCACACAAGGAAGTTCCCATCGTGCTCGGTATGTATTTTATTAACTAAGCATCCAATACACACCGTTTTGGTGTTGCGCGAATAACACGAACTAAACACTAGTACTGTTCCTCCTGTGCAGCCGAGTGGTGGAAGTCTGACACAGAGGCCGTGATCAACGAGGCCCAGAAGTCCGGTCAGGCCCCCAACGTCTCAGACGCACACACCATCAACGGCCTCACGGGCCCGACACCTTCATGCCCTACCGCTCAGGGTTACACCCTCCGTGTCAAGACCGGCAAGACCTACCTGCTCCGCCTCGTCAACGCCGCGCTGAACGAGGAGCTGTTCTTCAAGGTCGCCGGACACCAGCTGACAGTCGTCGAGGTGGATGCAGTCTACACCAAGCCGTTCAAGACCGACACCGTTGTCATCGCTCCTGGACAGACCACCAACGTACTCCTCACAGCCCAACGCGGCCTTACTGGCTCCAAGGGTAAGAGTGGCGGTGGTGCCAGGTATCTGGTCACGGCGTCGACATTCATGGACACGCCCATAATCGCCATCGACAACAACACCGCCACAGCCACCGTCAACTACTTCACCAACGCAACACTGGGCCTCGGCGCTACCTCGGGCGCCAACATCCCACTGACCATGACGACCCCTCCGTTGCGCAACGCCACATCCGTTGCCAACGCGTTCCAGGACTCACTCCGCAGCCTCAACACGCCAACGTTCCCGGCCCTCGTCCCACTAACCATCGACCACTCCCTCCTCTTCACAATCGGGCTCGGCGTCAACGCCTGCCCAACCTGTGTCAACGGCAGCCGCATAGTAGCCGACATCAACAACGTGACATTCGTCATGCCCACAACGGCTCTCCTCCAAGCCCACTACTTCAACACCCCAAACGTCTTCACCACGGATTTCCCAGGGAACCCACCAAACAAGTTCAACTACACCGGCGCACCAACGACATTCAACCTCGCCACAAATACGGGGACAAAGTTGTACCGTCTACCCTATAATGCTACCGTCCAGTTGGTCTTGCAGGATACAGGGCTCATTGTGCCAGAGAACCACCCGATACATCTACATGGGTTCAACTTCTTCGTTGTAGGCAAAGGTGTTGGGAACTATGATGCGAAGACGGCAGCTAAGGGGTTTAACCTTGTGGATCCTGTGGAGAGGAACACTGTCGCTGTGCCTTCTGGTGGGTGGATTGCTATAAGGTTTAGAGCGGATAACCCTGGGGTTTGGTTCATGCATTGTCATCTCGAAGTGCACACTACTTGGGGGCTTAAGATGGCGTTCGTCGTTGATGATGGTAAGGGGCCTGGACAGTCACTTCTGCCGCCTCCCAAGGACCTGCCTGTCTGCTAATTGCGGTTAAGTTATTACTGTTACCTGCTCTCACCCTCAAGCAACACCACCGCCACGGGAAAAGAAAACCCCACCCACTCTCTCTCCTCGAAATACATAAGTTTTAATTCCTGCATCGTCATCATCATCATCAATATGATCTAAGTCATGGTTTGCCTCGTATCCCACCCATTACTAGTGTACACCCATCTGATTGGATTCTTTTCCTGATTTTGTATTGGCACCGACACTTTACCAAATGGTTGGTACTAGCTGCTGCTCTGCCAAACTCAAAGTGTAATTCAGTTTGATAAAAGTTGAGTTTGCTACTCTTTTTTCTCACCCGCTCAGTTGTTTTGCTTTGCTTGCTCGCTCGTTCAATGGTCCGTGTTGATTAATTAATTGAATAGCGTTGATGGGACCAATGATACAAAAACCTATATGTGCGTGTCTATTCACCCACTCACGGATATTGGTGTTCAAAACATGTATACATGTTGGTTGTATGCCATGTGATGATTGTAACGACGATACTTTATATTTGATTTGATTATTAATGAATGTCAATTCTACTGATTATATTTGTTTTAATATTGAGATAGTGAATAAACTTAATAATATCATATAACTCAATGACATATGATTTGGATTGATCACCTGAACATGTGATCATATGTATAATAAGAACACTCATTCATGTTGCATTCTTAGTCGATTATTATGGATGTCATAGGACAATAATGATACACAAGACTAACATGTACGGTGAGTGATGAATATGTCTCTTTACTCATGATATTGGATATCAACTCAGATGGATGGCTACTTGTTAAAGAACAAGTTGTACTGAACAAACCTACCTTGAAATTGACACATGGAAATCATGTAGTGACATGTGCAGAGCGGGATCTCAATGTGACAGTGGCGACTGTGATCTTTAGACCAGGAGTGACTGCAACAATCACAAGTCGTATTGTGTGCTCTGACCACTAGCCCAACATATTCTAAAATAAGAGTTGCCAAAAATGTAGTGATTGGGTGCATTGAGACATTTGGGGATGATTGGGAGTGATGTAGATCAGATTTGTCCCTCCATTAGGAGTGATATTCTGACCACTTGACAAGCAAAACTATAAATGCTCATGTGAGTCAGTATCACAACATCCAGAATACTTTTCTCTAGTTCAAGGAACATAGATCAAGAGCTAAGAGGATGACATTCCAGACCTCTGTTTTAATTTGGATATCTATCACAAAGGGATTATACAATCATTGCGACATTGATCACTTTCATAGGTTGTAGTTGTTCTCCAACTCATTCCTATTACTTGGGTGGTAATGAAGTGTGTCTAGTCAACGCTCTTTTCTTATGTTGTTTTGAACATCACTATCAACATAATTTGGGTCACACATAACGACACATAATGGGATTGAAGCTCGCGATTAAGCATATGGGTAGAATAGTTAGGAATCACAAAAATGCCGATTTACCCTATGATCGGACGACTAGAATATCTGATCGGTCCATCATATTAGTTTTGTCAATTGGTAAGTTGAGTGTCAATTGACCGATTTAAATTCCCACTTTACACATGTAATCGACCAATTAGGCCAGCTAATGGGGCAACCAAAAAGTTATAAGGAAATTTTAAAATTGGAAAACATGTCAGATCTAGATCTGGACTCTCGTGATCAGTCGATTAGCTTACGTGATCGAGCGATCAGGGACTGAGATTGAACAATCATGAAATGTTATCAATCGATCACAAATTTTGTATGAGTTTTCAACATTGTACTATTTTTAGAATTGCAAATAGGAATGAGTTTGGAATTAGGTTTTTGCAAATTCATGACTCTCCTCTGTAAAGGGGCACATCCCAAAGGGTGAGACACATCTTTGAGACACAAATTGTGAGACAAGATGGTCATCCTCTCTTTCTCTCCAAGAGAAAGAGAAATCATAAGACTGCCGCCCTAGACAAGAAAAGAAAGGAAGTTCCAGGATGACTAGCACGTACACAACTTCTATTCCTCTTTAGTGGGGTGACCAAGAGGACAAATTAGAGAGAAAATAGGCAAAATGATGATAAAAGGTGAATGAACTTACTTGGATTAAGTCTCTTCTAGGTTATCATGCTAATTTCTAGCTTGTATCTTTAAAAATTGTCCAATATCACCAACATAGAAAATATTCTCCTCCAAGTACACCCTCTCTAGATGACAAACAAAGATAAACATGGTCTCAAGTTTCTTTGGTCATATATAAATGTTTGGATGTGTGAAAATTTCAAAATTTACCTTATCATAAATATTCAACAAACTTAATAGTCGACCGACTGTTGGCCCTTTACGACCAAATTTTGCTAACAATGAGGACAACTAATGACCCCACCCATTTTATAGTCAATACAACTAGTCACTAGTCAGCTGGTTAATGGCCCAACCAAGAGCAAGTCATGGTAGCCGCACTACAAAGATGCAACCTCACTTTATAAAGTTTGCCTAATTCCTCAGTTTGATCATACAAATTGCTAGAAGAGTAACATCCTACTCACAACAAAACTCAGTGATTAAGATCAAATAATTTTATCAACTATTGGGTTTGATATATCGATCGACTAATCATCAAGTTGGTCAATTAAGGATCTAAATATGGAAGCAACCTTTTTAAGGTGATTTTGTATTTAACATTACATAAAGACCAAAAAACAATCAGAACTCCAATTTCTCAAAAGTTAGGTTTTCAATCAAACCAAACTCGAAGTACACATATTAAGTATATGGTTTGTTATTGTTTAGTTTGAACTCTGATAATGTTGAACAAATAATAAACCTTTAAACATGTTAGTATGGCATTAAATAATTTAATACGACAAATATTGATAATAATGTGTAAAGGAGATAAAACTCATAAAAAGAAAACTCATTGGATAAAAATAACTTCAGATTCAAATTCTTTGGATCTGATATGGCTTGGAGGCCAAGTTTCACAATTTTGGGATAATAATAGTTATATCTATTCTAAATAGTAAAGAAAAGGTGTGTTTTCTCCAAAATATGAAATAAGTCAATAAATGACTCAAAAAGTGGCAACTAATCTCAGATTCATAATCTACACATTAAAGTTAACCTATGGGTAATTTTTCATCTAATTTGGATAGTATTAAATGTTCTAATGTGTTTAGGAGAAAGTATAAGTAAAGACCAAAATATTAAATAATGTGTTAAATAATCCCAAAAGAGAAAATTAATGACAAATTCATGTTTCACAAGTTTAGGTTTGCTTGAACTGAAGTTTCACATTAATTGATGATTTCTAAATGTCTCTAAATTAGGAGGAAAGAGAAAATATGGTTTACTTTAAAAGAATTAAATAAAATACTAAAAGTCTCCCAAACTAAAAATTAATGCCAAAATTGTATTCTACACGCTCTAATTAGGCTAGGTATCAATTTTTATTCAATTTGGAGTTTATTTGCACCCTCAAATGAAGAGAGAGAGAGAGAAAGATAAATAAATTTAATGCATCACTTTATTTGATTTCGATTTGGATAAGGTTTTTGATTTTATGTGCACGCTGGTATTTTCGTTTTTATTTCCTAGACGGGTCCACCCAATGGATGGCTGGGTTTCTCCCAAGACCATGACCACCAGACCCAACGGCGTGGATGTCTTTACCTATCTCGGGTAGGAAAGTCCTGTCGTGAACAATGCATGTGCAATGGTATTTCACAATCCTCTACCTCGTTCCTCTATGTTTTCCAAAATTCTTGGTGCTTTGAATTCGTGAGATGATTTTTCTTACACACATACCTAATATGTTCCCTAGTTTCCATTATTTGAGTTATGCCCAATTCTTAGGCACCAAGGAATCTCGGCTGACGTGTCCTTTGCTCATATGTGAACCCACACCTATATATAAGATAATAGGACCTTTGTTCGGTCTTGTGCTACTCTCCTCTTGTGCCAATTTTGTTAAAGGTCACATCCTTGATCTCCGTCGAGATTCTTTCCCTCCCTGCCTTACGGCTCTTCTCCACGACTCTTAGCACTACTACAGAAACAACCTTTGGCGTCGGTTGTTTAACCCCCTTTGGCGACGGTTTTCAAGCGACACCTATGTGGGCGGCGCTAATGGTCGAACTCTTCGGCGTCGGTTTTCTAACCGACGCATATATGATCTATAGGCGTCAGTTATATTTAGTTGACCGACGTCTATAGGGTTCGCGCCACAAACAAGGGCACCACCTAGGACACTTTCTGCGTCGGTTAACAACTGAACAACCGACGCCATACTCCTAGACGACACGGCCGTGCTTCGCTGCACGGCCGTGTTTAGTACTATAAGCGTCAGTTTTATACGAATAAGCGACACCATTTCCACCATGGCCGTGCTTTCCTGTACGATCGGGTTGTTTGTCATATTAGGCGTCGGTTTTTATCTAATAACCGACGTTGTAGGCCTTTGATGACAGTATTTTATAAATAACCGACGCTTATACTTTAATTTTTTTTTTCTTATCAGTTTGCAGGCCTGCTGTGGCTGGTCAGCAGGATGAGAACCTGCAGTTCAGTTTTCTGAACTGCAGGTTTACGACATCCATTGATATCAACCTACAAATAGGCCACAAACCTGCAAAATTAACAAATATTTTTTCACACAAGTAGATACATTCAGACATCAATTCAATTCTCACATTCACACATGTAGAAATATTCAAATACATGTAGAAACATTCAGACATGTATAAACATTCAGAAATATTCATTTACAAAATATCATTCAGCATCTCTATCAACATCCTAATTATATCTTACAATCACTACTTCTTGTATGGCTTTTGCCCATTCTTCTCTTATTTCATTTAATGCTTTCATCGTATATGAAGCATGTATATTTTTTAAGCGTTTACCTATAGTGTGGTCAGTTTTAAACACCTGCAAAGAGAATGATGTATATATAAGTAGTAATATAAAAATAAGATTGATATATTTCATACTAACTAATGAGACTATATATAATACATCATGTATGGTATTAATATCCAATGCGGCATGTCGGATAATCATCTGCATAAATCACATCACATAGTATGCGCATGCCCAACCGTTGTCTTGTGTAGCGCACTATAAATTGAAACATATAAAATATTAAAAAATACAACTAAGCACAGTTCACATAAATAATATATACATTGGAGTCGGGAACTTATTTTTACGTTCTCCCAAATTATTGGCTGGTTCTTTCTCCTTGGGACATTTCCTCCAATATTTTTGAATGCATCTAAACCCTACATGTTAATGTAACACAGTAAATTGCATAATTAAATAGTAATGTAATAACAGATGTTAACAGATATAAAAATGAAATATTTCTCACCAGAATAATGACATTCTCAATATGTGTCCAATTTTAGTGTTCAATGTACTT
The DNA here is from genome assembly GCA_963693085.1 of Alisma plantago-aquatica. NCBI lineage: Eukaryota > Viridiplantae > Streptophyta > Magnoliopsida > Alismatales > Alismataceae > Alisma > Alisma plantago-aquatica. The sequence continues at coordinate 73,050,157 of OY856410.1, read as the reverse complement.
TCCGCAGGATCTAGATAATAAACAGTGAACGTCCTTGGGACAATAACTAGTAACTCCTAATGTCTACCGCTAGAGGTAAAAAAGTTAAAAATTAATAGCTCAAAATGCACAATAAAAATGGAATTTTCTTAAGTCCAAATTATAAATAAAGTAAACTTACTTGACATTGAATGAAACTATTATTATCGTCTTCTTTTGCTGACCGAAAACTGTAAAAGCATCTATACAGTATTGTTGAACACTATCAGAGTCTTTAGCTACCATACTAATCAATGATGGAATAAAAAATCTCACATGATCAAATGCAAATTGTTTGCATTGATCTTCGACTAAGTAGTTGCAAAACATGTATTACGTATGCATTAATATATAAGAAACCAAATCACCGGATCTTACACAAGGTATATGGATGTATAAATAAGATCTCGCCTTATCCATGTCTCTATCATTGATTTATTCAGCCAATCATACATAAACAGCTCAATAATATCTTGTATAAATAAAGAGCTATCATATGATTGACCTGCATAATCTGCTTCTAAAGAAACAATTATAGGGCAATGTATATTATGTGCCCGTAGCCAACATGCCATTCCCCTACAAGAAGGACCTAACGAGTATTTTAGGTCAGTTGGAACCCAACTTGGTAATGCAGGAAGTGGAGGTGGAGGCCTAGGTGCTCCGGGTGTCTTCTTTTTAACATGTATATATAATTTCAGATCAGTTGACCTCATATATACACATTAATAATATAAAGTAATGTAAATTTATCTTATAATTTCAGTAGTGTAGACGACATCTGCTTTGGGCCACAATATCACCCCGCCTTCTGCCTCACCAAGTGTATCAATATCTGGGTGGGCATATGGCAATGCAGCTTCCCTCCAATCGGGTAATACACATATAAGGCTCACACGAACGTAGCCCTGCGGCATTGGAGTCCTATGAAACGTTGCCCCAGGAAGGGACTGGTAAGCATTCACCTCTGCAACAACATAATCTTGCATTCTTAAGAGACATGGCTTCAATGCCTACAAATTTACGTAAAGAATGTTATACATATATACATATCACCTTTCGAACATATCATCTTGAAAAGACTAGCTACAATATCATAAACAATACTTACAACAGACGTGCTAGGCGATGGGTCTCCAGGATTACTCACAGTCTGTGCATCAGGAGAAGAGTGGGTCGCCATAGGCTGATTGGAAGCCTGAGATGCCTATCACCGCACTATTTCTTCCTTGACCTTCTCAACAACTATATCATTGACCTTCTTAGCAACTATATCCTCGACTCTCTTATTCTCCTATACATGGATAAAAGAAATATTAGCTTCTTATTATTGAATTCCCTTTTGCAGTAATATTCTAAAAAAAGAATAGGTTACCTCTTCTTGTGAAAGTCCCGCTCTAGGTTTACGCTGGGATGACCCAAAGAATGCTTTGATGCCCACACCATCGCCTGCACCACTAACACGTCCAGGATGCTCTGGGTTACCCAGAGCAACTGTCAATTCATCCCTTGTGCCCTGAGGGATGAACGTGCCTTGTTTCCTCTGCTCGTGCAGCTCCCGCAAATCACCATCAACATAAATTGGTAAGTTAACACCACAAATAATCAATATTCAAACGATTGCTCTAAGAGTTGTATTTTACCATTTTCGCAGCCGCCTCAGCAGTTACAGGCTTCTTTATTTCACCCTTCTTGTTTTGCCTCCCAGCTATCCAGATATCATGGCGAGGCATGAGTGTGACAGACTCCTGAGTAGGAGCAGACTCCTGAGTAGTCGCAGACTCCGCCTGTAGTCTTTGGCGAACGCTTGCATAGCCCTTTGGACCCATAGTGTGGTCATGCACATTCAGTGCACGCCTTACTTTTTGCGCGTCACTGAGGGCCTAGTTAGTATGCACATTAATGATTTGGTTAGTAGCACTAAATGTTAATCTTGAATAGGTGAATACAACATATATTAATTAAATTGAGAGTGATGCCTAATACCTTGAATTCTTCAGATTTTCTTGAAGCAACGAAATTGTCCCAATCTTCTTTGTCCAAGAAGTTCCACTGCTCAAGGGCTGACTTCTTCTTCTTATCACCATCTTTTATGTATTCTCTGTTCAGATTTGTCCTATAGTTCCTAAGCATCTTTCCAGCGCGTTGCATCACGCTTTTACGATGCAACTTCTCATCCAATGCAAACAGATTCTGTAAAATAGAATTCTTATTAACTAGTATCCAAAAATACAATTGCAAATAATATAATTTGTAATCTACAAAATAGAATTGCAAATAATAATAACTCGCGCATAAATCCTTCCATATCAAGTCTTTCTTCCCCTGAGGAACTTTATGCCAATTATCATACTTAACACCACAATGGCTTCGAGTGACACACCCAAGATAGTTTACAAAATTATTGTGGTTCACTCCAATTGCATTTCCTCCATTATCAAACTCCACAACCAATTTGGATCCACTACCACTCAGCGCTATTAACTTCTTCAACAGAGTGATGCCCCTTTTCTTGTTAAGTGTTTGGTGCTGCGCATCAAGTTGCTCCAGTGCTTCAGTGGGTACATGTGCATCATCAACCTAAAATTTGACAAAAATAAACTCACTGAATTAGCGCAATATAGAAATATGGGATATATGACATAACTAGAAGATAATGAATTTTATAGAAATACAGGATATGTTTTTAGAACTTACATTGGTATCCTTGCCATGCTCGTCATGGACAGCATGCTCATCATGGACTTCATGCTCATCATGGACATCATGCTCATCATGGTCAACCATCTGAAAATGTCATTAAAAAGTCAAACATTTAACATTTGTATTAATTAGAAAAAGGAAAACATTTAGCATTTGTATTAACAAGAAAAAGGCAAACATTTAGCATTTGTATTAACTAGCATTTGTAAAAAAATATAAACATACATGTCTCTAAAATTTTGATCTTTTATCAATTAACAATCCTTCATTGTGATCTCCGCGCACATATAAGTCATCATTAGCTTCAATATTTTGTGGAGTTGGCAACCCAACTGAGAATGGACTGGAGTCATCATACTTATCATAGTACTCTTCTTCATCTATAGGATCTTCAATGAACTATCTTTTATCATGAAGAACAACCGACCATTTATCATTTGCAGGATCATCAATATAGAATATTTGTTTCGCCTATGATGCCAATATGAATGGTTCACCCTTCTCGCCAATATTCTCAAAGTTCACCAAAGTGAAACCCAATTCGGGCATGCGTGTATCTTCTTGGCCTCCATTCCCATTGGGCACAACATTTTCTTTACCCGGTATGTTGAGATTGGCAGCTCGTTTCCTTCAGGAAGCATTTCTTTCAACAAAGTCAACAATTCAGTGAAGCTTTTGTCGCTCCATCTATTGTTAGCTTTCAACTTATACAATCTCAACACAGCGCTAAACTTTGTAAACTTAGCACATCCTGTGTATAACAGTATATCAGCATCATGCACAATGTTTCTAAAGATAGGAGGTGGATCGGTGTGCTCTACCCTACAACTATCCAACATCGCATCAACGATGTCTACTGGAACTGGTTCGTTCACATCTACGTCATCGGAGGCAATTTCTTCTTCCACCCAAGCACTGCTATCGACATCTACTGGTTTCAAGTTTGAAATCTCTCCATGCCAGTGCCATTATGTATAGCATTGTACAATCCCGTTACACATGACATGACTTTTGATTTCCTCACCAGTGTTGACTTTCAAATTATTACCGCAATGCCTACATGGACAGTAGAACATATCTGTAGGTTTTTTCCTATGTTCCTCGGCAAATCTAATAAACTGATCAAGACCAGATATAAACTCTAGGGTGCAGCGATTGCGAATGGACATCCATGATCTATTCATTCTATGATCAAAGAAAAAACAAGTATATATTAGGACAAGATTAGGGTATACACTTACATCCTATCCAAGATTTACTCATATTATCTACAATGAAGCCGGACTCCATACAAACAGTATATAATTTAATGATTGTTCATTCTAATTTATACCAATGTACAAGTAATATAAAGAACAATGATTGTTCACTTTCTAGGTCAACAAATACATGTGATGTCATTCTTATATATAATAAATGTGTACCACCTATCCCATCTTTGAACACCTAATCTCACTAGAAAGTGTATAATGTGTATTGGGTTTTCAAGAAAATTTCGGCAGCATTTCGCCGTTGTTCTCTAAGTACATATGTACTTAGAGAACAAACGGGGAAATGCTACTGAAATTTTCTCGAAAACCCAATACACATTATACACTTACCTCCTAAGTGAGATTAGGTGTTCAAGAACAGTCCCAAACCGGGGACTATCCAAGATTTACTCCTAATGAGTAAATCTTGGACGGGTTTCTAGGCCAACAAACACATGTGATGTCATTCTTATATATAATAAATGTGTACCACCTATCCCATCCTTGAACACCTAATCTCATTAATAAGTGTATAATATGTATTGGGTTTTCAAGAAAATTTCGGCAGCATTTCCCCGCTGTTCTCTAAGTACATATGTACTTAGAGAAAAAACGGGGAAATGCTACTGAAATTTTCTCGAAAACCCAATACACATTATACACTTACATCCTAAGTGAGATTAGGTGTTCAAGAACAGTCCCAAACCGGGGAATATCCAAGATTTACTCCTAATGAGTAAATCTTGGACGAGTTTCTAGGCCAACAAACACAATAATAGATATGTACATGTTAGGGTTTCATCACAATTAATGTTAGGGTTTCATCACAATTGATGTTAGTGTTTCATCAATGTTAGGTTTAATCAAATCAAATTAGGATGCTATAATTGACAAGTTTAAATCTTATTTCAACATGCATCAAAATTTACTGAATTAAGTCAAACATTAGGATTAGAAGCACAAATATATGCAAGCAAAAAATTTGTTCATATCCTAGGATTTACATAAAGCATTACATAAAAATTTGTTCATATCCTTACCAACAACAAAGACGGTCGTGGCTGTGTTGGCCTACCACGGCTGTGCTGGACAGCACGGCCGTGGTAACGGCCATGGCTGTGTTGCCCTACCACGGCCGTGCTGGAAAACACAGCCACGGCCGTTACCACGGCCGTGGTAGGCCAACACAGCCATGGCCGTGCTTGCATGTTGGTAAATAGCTAGGGAGAAGGAAGCAAAGAGGTAGCGCTACCTGGAGGTAGCGTGGAAAGCGCGGCGGCGAGCGGCGGCAGCAGTGGCGGCGGAAGAAGAGAGAGCAGAACGGCGGGCGGTGAACCAGCAGTAGTGGCGCCAGGAATGAGCAGAGCAGCAGCGGCAGCGGCAGCGGTGAGTAGAGGTGCACCAGCAGCAGTGGCGACGGCGAGCGGAGAAGCACCAGCAGTAGTGGCGGTGAGCAGCAGCGGGGTCGTCGGGCGATTTTAGGAGAGCGGCGGCAGCAGCACAACAATATCGCGATGAAACAGGAAGAAAGGGGGAAGAGCTAGGTGATCGAGATTATTAAGTTGGTCAACGACGTCGGTTATCTATAAAACCGACGCCTATTATGATTTAGCGTCGGTTAATAGTAAAACACCGACGCCCAACTAGACAACCTTTACCCTAAATTATTTGGCGGGAACCATTATCAGCGTCGGTTATCGAAGGATAACCGACACTGAAAGTGGGACTTTTCGCGCAAATTTTCATTTTAAATAGGCGTCAGTGAATTGTTAAAAGACCGACGTTGTAGGTAACCTGAAATGTTTTCGCTCGAAAATTAGATTTCGCGGGCGATTTTAGGCATCGGTCTGTTATAACCAGCCGACGCTGAATACAAAGCGGTACCCGTGTCTGACTAGTCTTTGAATATAGACGTCGATTTGCATAAATAACCGACGTCTAATATTATAGGCGTCGGTTTTCTTAAATAACCGACGCCCAGAAAAGCGACACTGAATGATGTTTCTGTAGTAGTGTAGCATCACTAGTCTTTGATTGTGCCTGGGGGTAAGTCCGTGCAAACTTGCTCTTCCCTTTGGTAGCTTCAAATCGTCAAAGCAACCCCTCTCCGAGATTCCCCCAATTTCACCCCAACCCTATGCTGCTTCCTTGCATAGCCATGGCAAGCGCTAAAGGAAGAAGAAGACCTCCTGTGGTTTTACTTCTCTGCCCTTGCCTTAGCTCTTTCGTTTCTTTTTCCTGCTAAGGGCGTAACAATCTTTTTGCCCTATTTTTCTTTGCCTTGACCGAGCCACGCTGCTCGCCGACCAGGTGACTTGGCCTCTCTTTATTGGACCAAGTCAATGGCCTAAGTCCTCTATCTTGCTAGACTCTCTTCTTCTGGTTTGGATTTTCAAGTTTTCATATTGGTCGAATTTGTAAAAATCATATCTTTTACTCTATTTGTCAAAAAATTATAAATAAATATGTTTGGAAGGATAAAAATGAGGTCTTTCTAACAAAAATGTTTCTAGAGTCTGATCCCAATATTTTTGAAGGTTGATTTTTGGGAATCTACTACATATGTGAAAAACCATAAAAATTGTAACTAATTCATATGAACTCCAAATAAAGAAAATAAATATGTTTTCTTGATCAAAAAAGTATAAGAAATCGATTGTTTTAGGTTTTGTGACTAGAATCCACGAGTTTCTAAAAAGGGTCCAAAATCAGGGTTTCTTTACACTTATATGCAATATAAAACCCTAATACATGTGAATAACTTGAAATTAGGCAAAGGTGATCTTGGAATCTTCTAAGTTGGTGAAAAGTGAGTAGTAGGACTCTAAATTGAGGTATGTGCATCTTATCCCTTAAGTTGTGCATTTTTGATAACCAAACCCTAATTTCCCAATGAGGCATGGACTAAAACCATAATTCATGTTATTGCTCTTTTTGGCACAATTACTTCATTACTTGCTTGGGTCTTGAACCCACGTGCCATATCACTATTATTTGTTGCTTAATCTTTCCATATGATTTTTTTGAGCATGATGATATGTTTGATATATTAGCTAATGTAGCGGTACTTATGTACAACCACTCATAGTTAGGCATGTGTTATTTCTCCCAGGGGTATGTGTTACTCTCTCCGTATATAAATATTTTGTAGATGACTGAGAATGTATTTACTCTCCCCTCACCTAATGGTTGGGGTTCGTTAGGTGCCTCAACCCTACTTTATTAATTTAATCTAACTTAATCTTTCATGCAAAAATTTCTTATTATTTGTTATGGCAATATTCCTATTTGACATGTGCCTCATACTCTTGACCCACTATGTTCTTGATGAATCTATACCCTATATTTTCCTTGATGTTCTTAACTTTGTTCTTGTTCCTTAATTTGACACATACCTTGTTTCTCCTCTTGCTGGGTCATCCCAACCACCCAAGCCTAGGACAAGGAGTGGAACAAGAGCAAGGAGGACCTATCCAAGAGTAGATTCAGGAAGATTTTGCTAAGATGTCTAGATTGCTACTGCTAGATCTTGTAGTTTCTTTTTCTAGTTTATGTTTCATGAAAAATCATGTAGTGAACTGAGATCAAAGTAATGTAATAACTTAGTCTTTTATTTCCGCTACTACTATTGACATTTTTGTATTCGGATCATGCTTGTTTAAATGGAATTATTATGCATGCATCCTCCATGTTATGAATTTCTTATAAAATATGGATGTTGTGTATTTTCCATTAAATTTGAATAAGGGGGTGTTCTTGCCTCCTTACTTGGTATCAGAGCATGTTAGGTAGATACTAGGGCTTAAGGTGAAAGCAAGGGTGTCTAGAAAAGAACAGGGTTTGAGGGATGGCAAGTTTTTCCTACCCGTCACTAGTTTGGTTTGAGAGAAGTCTCAAATTCACATGATACCTGCCTGGCTTGAGCTGATACTGACTGTCTGAAATAGCATAGCTATAGGCAATAGTAGCCATAGACATCTATGTTGGATACTCCTGGAAATCTAATATTATGACCTTGTGACTTGTTTGAAGATGGATACCTGATATGATTCCCTTATGTCCCATAGGACCACATGTTTGGATAGTCTATCTCTAGAACCTAGACGTTGAGCTTTGGTGATATTAATCAAGTGTTAGATCCTATACATGGTTTAGTTAGACTCACCCTTTTACCTCTAGTTTTAGTTTGACTTGGTAGGTCAAACCTTGTAAGGGATGGAGGGGGGTAGTAGTACCTTGATAGAACATGGATATGCTGATTTTGGAGACAAACTGTGACACCCCAACGTATGAGATAACTCAAAACCAAACACAGAAACAAAACTAATCATGCAGATTACCAGAAAAGCACAGGAAATTAAAACCATTTGCTCAAGCACAAAAGCCATAAACTTATCACATATAAGTCTTCAATAGGACACTTGTATCATAGAACATATATATCATGGTGCCTACATCACTGTGCATCATCATACCTGTCATCATCCTATAACATGAGATACCTGTTCCACATATATGTACATTTCCCATAGCTAAACAACAAAAGGCACATAAGCCAAAACCTCATAATTTCAAACACATCAAGAACACCCCCAAAGACTTGGGTGTATAGGGACAACTCTAGGACTCTAACACCAAAAGACTAGCAACACATCCAACCTTTAATAGCTACTGCTCTTATTGTTTCTCTTCCTCAGTTGTACCATCTCTACCTCTTCATGAACGGCCACATAAAAGATGTGGAAACCCACAGAGTGGGACCAAACGTCCCAGCGGGAGATATAACTCTCCGTCAACGTCTATTAAAGCATAGATAACTAAGAAGATAGATAAAGTAATAAGAAAGATGAGCAGATTAAGAAAGACTAGGCAATTATCACTGAGCAGTAGAACAACTAACATTTTAAGAAGAAATACAAAGAACATGTATAGCAGTTGATTTCTCTTACCGCCTTATACTTTAATAAATTAGTACAAAGATAAGGCAAGGCTCTAACCAATGTTATTCATATTTGACCCTAAGAAAGATACACTACATGACTGTGTTGCATCTTTTATTATTACCTCTAAGATTTCAGTCATACCACCCAAATCCAATCGACCACTTCTAAGTTGAAATCGGTTCCATACAAGGTTAATGGAAGAGCCTGCATCCATGACCTCCTCACTCATCTTGGTCAGCTTGAGAGAAAACACCATAGAGACATAGCAGTCAACTACAACAATGACATATAGTCAAGCTTATGGATTGGCACACACATGGACATCCACATATATAATCACACCCAACCCACTCTGGTACAGGTAACAATGCTAGAAGAACATGCTCACACATGGCCGTTCTAAATAGAAGGATTGGCTCATTCATGGCCATCCATGTGTAAGGAGATCAGCTCACACATGGCTGTCTCACACAACCTATAATTGTGGATGCAAGGAGATACTTGACTTGCGCCCCCCATATTAAAAATATGCACTATGAGTTATACTCATTTTACCAATCCAACAATTAAAGATGACACACGAAAGGATCTATGGCATAGGGAACCTACATGATTAGGGTTTCACTTGATTAATTAAGCCAATTGGGTATCTTTTAACATCAATCAAGTTACAACATACAAAGTCATAACAAACTCTATAATAATAAGGGTATAAAATCACTTTAGAAGATATCAAATGTATAAGGTGTGATCTAGTCACATCACCATCATATCACTATATGTCTGCCATTCACAAGGCCATCATCAAATTTACATCACTGGGGAACATCAATCCCTCAATCACATCAATGGAGGTTACCACCTCACAATAGAGATTAACCCATCACCAGGTCATAAGACCCAATCACATAAACCCTGCATGTACATCACCACATTATGCCTCAACAATGTGCATAATCATTACTCTGTATCATATGGTCATTATCACAATATACACAATCCGTGGCATTCATTTCACCTGCAAGGTTAGGTATTTATATACAAGAGAGAAAACAACATAACACAATAATCATTCCATGAGAGATAAGCAAACACATCACATTTCTCATCATTAGGGTTAGGGTTCCATACTTAGCCAATTTGGGTTTTATGGCTACCTACAATTGCCAAACCCTAGATATACAATCTCCCACTTTCTTGAAACATATTATGGTTAAGGATCATTATTAGAGTTGAATAAGTAACCACATAAACAACATTATATGTGGCTCATTCATTACCCATACAAGTGCATTGATTATACGTTCAAGTATGGGTCTCAAACACCCATCACCTGTGTGTTGCGACCACCCATCATACATGATTCACGACCACCACAATCAAAATGTCTCGACTGTGACCAACATGGTGTCACACCGCAACACACCACAAGGCAACTTGTCTCGACCCTCACTCAAAACTAGGGTTTCTACCACCCAAAGAAACACGTCGCGACCTCAAACTTCAAGGGAGCATCTCGACCAAAACCAAGGTTGTGTCTCGACCCACTAGGGAGTAGGTGTCACGACCATCAAAGAGTAGGATGTCGCCACCTCTACAAGGTCATCTGTCTAGACCCAAAACTAGAGTATCAAAGTGTCGTGGCCCAAAACAAAACAAGGTGTAGCGACCACTATTGGTCAAGCTACCAACAAGGCAAAGATCCACCATCAAACCAAGGGTAATAAAGATCAAAGAAGAAACAAACTATGGCCAAATTTGAAGAGATCAACAAAGAAACCACCATCCTCAAGATGGGAGAAATCCCCCAAAAACCAGTCATCAAAACCCTAACACAAGTGAATATGAAAATCATCATGAAAGGAACCTCATGCAAGAGAGAGGAAACCACATTTAACACTTCCAAAACAGAACCCAAACTCCAAGGAACAAGATAACCACCATAAAACAAGTTCTAGAGAATGGCAACACCTACTAGCATATTCGGATCATGATTTAGAGAGAGAGACATCAACATGCAACCAAAGTAAAGTGCAATAATAGAGAGGGTAATGGGTTATATCACCCGCCTTAAAGAAGATTACTCCAAGAGTGATAGCTCCAAGCACACGATCCCAAGGGAGGATGAAGCTTCACCAAAAGCTCCACTCTCGGCCACAAAAGCACCTCAAGAAGGAGAAGACATCATGGTCAAAGGTGGCTCAAGAAAAATGGCAAGAAAGAATCCTATGCCGAACCAAAGAATAAAGGAGAAAAGAGAGGAGAAACTTCTTCTCACTTGGGTGTCGCCTTGTCAAATCATGGCCTATGACCCCTTGTGAGGAGGAGCTCTCTCTCAAGAACGACCACTATGTAAAAACATAGTATAAGGCCAAGGTATGAGAAGAATATGGGGTAGGGAATCTAAATAAAACGTTGCAAAAGAAAGGCATATGCTTACCAAGGTTTAAGATGAGCAAGGATCACCACAAGCACCACATGCAAACAAAGTTCGGCCACCAAGAGCTCCAAGATCAATTCTCCTTGCTCCACCAAGCTCCAAGGGTGATCAAACAAGAAGGGATAAAGAAGACGGCCGAAAAGAGTTTCTTGCATGGAGAGAAGAGGGTTTATATAGCAAAAAAGGAGGGAAGTAGAGTGAAGGATGAGGTGTCAACAAGATAGGGCTCCAAAGGGACACTTATCCACCCAAGAAACACGCATGCAACCACTTAAACCATGCATGCACAAGATAGTGATACAACCTAAGTTGGGTCTCAACCACTTGGGTCACCCAACATGGTCGCGGTCACGACACACACCAAGGAGACCATCCATGGTCAAGACAAAACACCAAAGCATCACTAGGACGAGACAAAAGGGTCAACACACTTCATAGGTCAAGATGCTCCACAAAGAAGCAACTACCTTGACCCAAGACATGCCATTTTGGTCACGCCCACAACACCTAGGGGGGCTTCTCGACCGTGAAACCCACAAAACTCACCCTAGGTCACGACCTAGGTCAAGACAACCCACAAGGTACATATGGTCAAGGCACACCAAACCCTAGAAACCCTAACCACCACAAGGGATGAAAACACTCATCCAAGGCTCAACCAAGGCGCCCCAAAGCACCCCTTGTTTATCATGAATCCAAGAGAGAGAAGTAGCACTCTAGAAGTGGAAAATTTCAAGATAACCCCCCACAAATGGGTAAATTGCAATTTGACCCAAAACAAGCACATAAAGCACAAACATCATCCAAACAAGCTCAAACCGGAGACTTAAGCTCTCCACCAGGTTTAAAAGCATCTCAAACGATTAGATCAAACTTATACACATTTACTTAAGTAAAAAAATAGGGTTACCTCAAAACTCAAGTTAGGGGTCTTACAAAATCCTTCTTAAGGAATGGAGTCATGTAACACACTGAAATCTAGCTACTCTGACTTTAGAAACCCTAACTAAATGATGAAGAGGTTAGTGTGCTTGAATCCTTAGTTCTGACCAAACAAGGTTAGAATTATCCCCTAACATGCTAATTGGTATTCTAATGATCATATAATGGTCACCTAGTGAATAGTACACATGTTTGAACCCTAATGAATATTTAATGTACATAATATGAGTAACTCACACATTAATCCTAATTGTGGATACACATGATGTTGACCATGTCATGGACCAGTAAACCCTAATGTTATGAAGAGTGATATAAATGCAGCCTAACCTTGGACTTAACAAGAAGGTATAAGTGAAGTATAATGGTCATGTTGACCTAAATCCTAAGTTGTAATCATCTAACACTGATATATGCATCCTTAATGACATTCATGATACATTACTGACATTAGATGTCATAATCAAACAAGATATATCGATGCACATAAAACCACATAATATTGAGTTTATATATATATATATATATATATATATATATATATATATATATATATATATCAATTCATTAATATGTAATATGTTTCATTTTATTTGCTGATATCCACCTATTGACTCAAATATGGTTAATGAGTATCTGGATTTACATGAATGGCTAATGTGAGGTTAAATGTGCACAATCAATGAGTAGAAGTGTATAAACATGATCAAATGATTTATGAGGACATTAATGTGAGTAAGAAAGGTAATGTGGCAATGCATAGATATTTAATGTAGGTGGAAGTAATCAATATGACATTAATTGGGTTAATTGTAGACTTAATAACAAATTGGATAAGATTGCCTATTTTGTGCAAATAATATGATATAATTTAATATGGTGATAATATGAGGATAATGGAGTCTAAATCCAAATATTAAGGATAATGGTCAAATATATTAATAGACATTGAGATAATTGAGTATAGCTCTAATTATGATAATTTTTTTTAATGAGATAAATAAAAATATAGGGTGTCTTGCATAATAACGAAATATAACTCTTTTGAATATGATTGGACATAATTAAAATAATAATAGTAATGGGATATCCTCATAGATATAATGCTAATAAACCAAAAATGTTAATTATGTCATATCCCATGAAAAGACATCTCAAAAGTGAAACCCTTAGTAATCCATGAGAATCTAACCTATTAAGGGTTGCCTGCGAAGATTTTGGACTCCCGAGTTAAGTATTGAAAGTCTTGTGGAAGTACCATGGTTTGGAAGAAACAATCTGGGAGCTTAGATATGAGATGTTGTGTACTCACCCTTCTCTCTTTGCTTGAGATTTCAGGGACGGAATTCTTTTAAGGGGTGCAGTGTTGTAACGAACTGAAATCTAGGTACATTCTTAATTAGGCCCTTTTCCTGAGTTTTTCATATTGTTTCTTTCAACATTTACACTTGGCAAAACAAATGATAATGGGTTGGAATCATCATACTTTTCGTAGTATTCTTCTTCATTTATAGGATCTACAGTAAACTGTCTTTTTCCATGAAGAATGACAGACCAATTTTTGTTTGTTGGGTCATCAATATAGAATACTTGTTTTACTTGGTCTGCCATGATGAATGGCTCATCTTTCTCACTAATATTTTCAAAATTCACCAATTTGAAACCCAACTCATCCACTAAAACTCCTTTGTTGTTGTCAACTCAATTACATCTAAAGATGGGAACTCTAAAATTTGTATAGTCCAATTCTCATATGTCCTCAATGACGCCGTAATATGACATCTCAGCTTCGCGTGGTCTTTTATCTTTGGCACTAGCAAAATACAACGATAAAGCTTGAACAGTGACCCCACTATTTTGAACTACACTACTTTCATCTTGACGCTTTGTGTAGTGTGAAAATCCGTTTATGTCATAACCTTCATATGACATGACATCCATTTTTGGCTTAAAGGCGAGCCATTTTATGTTCTCAGCAACATTATTCGGTGATTCAGATAGTTGATTAAAGACTTTCTCTTCAAACCACCTAATAAATGTTCGATTATGCTCTCTTGCAAGCCACATTAAACTGGATCCCGGATGATTTCTCTTGATAAGATCATTGTGTTCTGTGATGTAGCTACTAACTTCATCGATGTTGTGTAAAATATTTAAATGTATTTATTCCCACAACTCACGACTGATTCCTTTCACTCGTCCTCCCAGAGTTCCTTTGCCACAATAAGATCCAGTGTCATGTGAATTTTTGAGATCGCTAGAAGTTTCAATGCAATTCAAAACATCATTGCAAAAGTCCATCACCTCCCTAGCCACATAACCCTCAATAATACTCCCTTCAAGCCGATAACGATTCCGAACATCACCTTTAAAAACACTCATGTAGCGTTCAAATGGATACATTCAGTGTAAGAAAATTGGACCCAACATCTTCACCTCCCTTATAATATGTACTACAAGATGAACCATGATATCAAAAAATGAAGGAGGAAAGTACATTTCAAGCTGACACATGCACTACTACAGAAAATGCTTTTTACAATGGGAGATAGACAACAGTTCTGATGATTGTGTTGTAGTTAGCATACTTATCACAACAAGCCCATTTTTGTGTTGTATATTGTATATTTTATACAACACAAGTCATTTGCAACATGGCAAACCTGTTGTAGTATAGGGGGATACTACAACAACTGCTAAAGTGTTGTAATAGGTTGTAGTATCACAACATATTCAAATCCGTTATAAAAGATGTTATTTACACAACATATTTTGACATGTTGTAATAGTCACATGTTGTAATAGACCATCATTACACAACGCAGACTCACCCGTTGTAGTATGTATTAATTATACAACAGGCATTTACATGTTGTATTTGGTACATGTTGTAATAGACCACCATAATAAAAAATATTAAAACTCGTTGTTATATCCCAACATGAGACAACAGACTCCAACCTATTGTCATATATTATAATTACACAACATGTTGTAATATCTACACATAAAACATCGTTGTAACAGACCTCCATTACACAGCATAAACTAAACCATTGTAATATACTATAATTACACAACATGATATCACATGTTGTACTAGCTACATATTGTAAAAGACCATAGTTAAACAACACGTCATATTCACAAAATTCTCTAAATTTTTCAATTATTCATGTATAATATGCAAATTTTTTATTAGACGTATGGTACACCTGAATTTCATATTAAACCTGTATTTTTCCTAAATTTTACGAATTATTCGTGTTTTATTCGTCATTTATGCATTTTCACATATTATCCCGAACAAAACAATTTATTTCCGAATTGTTTAAAAAAATACTCACTTAGCATTGTTTCATGTTTCAATATTTTCTAAAGACTATTTCCCCTCAATCACTACTACAAAACTCAACAAGGCCGAAGGATTTTTCCTCAATGACATAATCCCTGACAAGTGTATTAATTTTTTCGAAGGCTTATCCCTGACCCTTGTGATGCTATCCTTGATGAGTATATTAAATTTTCTGAAAGGTTTATCCCTGACCTTATGGAAATGTATCCCAGACTACTATTTAATTTATCCAAGGATTGCTCCTGACCCTCATTAACTTTTTTCCTAACCAATATTAACTATATTAAACCAGCCATTATCTCTTTTACTTCCGTGAAGAGGATCCATTTGATTGTGGACATTTATCCTTTTCTTTTTAGATAATCATAATTGTTTAAATGGATCAGCCGTTGATTTTAAACAACAATTGCAGTTTCCTTTTTTGTACCTTGTTGAATCCTAATTCATTTAGACGGTAGATTACTTTCCAATACATGCCTCCCTTCCGTTCTATATCTACCGCTCCAAAAACAAAACAACGGCGCCAAACCCTCACTCTCTCTCTCGCTCCCGCTCCGAAAATAGAACGACGCCAAAGTCCCGCCTCCAAAACCAGAATAAGCACTCCCTCTCCTTGTGCCGCGGCAAGTCTTCTTCTGTCTGGTCTCCCGTTGTAATAGCTACATGTTGTAATAGACCATAGTCACATAATACGCTATAATCTATTGTTATATGCCAAGATTATACAATAGACTCTGACTTGTTTTATATACCCGGAACCGAGCTAAACCCAATTTCTTATTAGAGAATTTTATCATGAACATGTAATCAAATAATTATTTTTTCATATAAAATTATTGTCAAATATGGGTCCGAGTTCTTTTTGGGATTTAATTTTTTTAATATGGGTTGGTTTCAGTTTGGGAGGTCGATTGAACAAAATTTAATTTTATGTGGTCATGGGAATGAAAATTTTTTCACTCTTGGATAGATGTTTTGACCCGGAACCGACCACACAATATTATATCACACGAAATATAATCATGAACATATAATCAGAGATTTTTTTTATATTCATTGTCAAAATTGGCTCTGAGTTTTCGTTCGAATCTAATGTTTTCAATCTGAGTCGTTCTCAATTGAGACACCATTCGAACAATTAAAATCTAGTTTTGCATGTGGGTCTGACACTGACAATTGAACTCTCTAACTGGGCCATGTTTTGTCCCGAAACTGACTGACTCGAAACCAATTTTTAACACCATGTGTGATATTATAACAGAGTAACTAATCAACTTCTATATTTACATGTTATATATATGTATCTACTATTTTACATACAAAATAGCCTTTGAATTATTTTGCTAATAAAAATTCAATTTTAGATTGAGTCCGAGATTGACTGGGCCGGTTCATTTTTTTTACCCAGAACTAACAATTATTTAACACCCTTATGTGATATTATTGCAGAATAATTATTAACCTACATGAATTATATACATTGTATATATGTACATGTACATGTATAATACATGTATAGATCTAATAAATAAATAGGTGTCACATAATGGTAAAACAATTCAACACCACGCTTCCTCTTTTCCTCCGCGCGCCTGTTTCCCCTAAAATTCACTCCTTCCTGCGATCAACGGTTTCCATCGCAAACTGCCCTCCGTCCCAGAGGGCCGTAGAGCTCACCGCTACCTTGGAGAGACCGACGACGACTGCCTTCACATCGCCGCCATCCCAGAGTGTCTGTACTACTTCTCCAGAAAGTGCTACCTTGGAGAGACGAACGACGACTCGACTCCGCTGCCCTGGAGAGACCACTGACAACACCTCCTCATTCACCAGAAAGCGCCAATGTCCTCTGCAATTTCTTCGCCAGAAAGCGTTTCACACCCACCTCTACTTTGAGCTCCCTTCAATCCAAGGTAACCTCTGCTTACACAGAAAGGACTCGTAACCCTGGGTAAATTAAGTAAAGAGCCAATCAATATCCGATGACAGGGAGATCATAACCTGTTATCTTTTACATCCCTTGATCTTTGAGAGAGGAAGCCCCAAAGAGGCAGGAACTGGCCACACGGTGGGCAGCAACTGATCCAGTGGCTAGATCTATCTGATTGACTGGTTGAGTGAGAGAAGAGGAGTAGTTGTCCACATAGTGTGATCCAACCTTTGCTTGTGGGATCAAATCATAGGAGTTTGTCTCCCTCTCAAACAATCAATTCATGTTGTAATCGTTAGCTATAGTGGTGTCATTTTTAGATAGCATAGGGAAAGCAAGAGGTTGGGGATCTTGGTACCATGAGGCCATGAGATCGATGTTGATCTCGAATGCAAGTAGAGGAGCCCAGGGTGTGTAGATCATGATCAACCTCTATTTTGTGCATCATGGTCGATTCATCCTCCTTGTCCTTTGCCTCTTTTGATTCTAAGAAACTGCTAGAGTATGCAAGATCTATACAAGTCAGCTAACAAACAATTCATGCGATATACTACTCTATTTAGGAAAGGGAAATTGTTGTCTTTATGAACTATGCTGCAACACATGTCAAAAATATTATGTTTCATAGAGATCCACTTCATTCTTGTCCAGACTTTCCAACCATGTTGATGCCACCTGTCAACGACCTTCACTATTATGGTAGTATTAAGCTGGATCCACATTATGTAGGATCTTGATTGTGATTTGGTAAGTTCCAAATAATAGATAACCAGTTTTGATAATTCTAGATTGACTCAAACACTATGCAAGTAATGGGTATGGAAAGGAGCGAAAATGCATTGAAGAGGGCATTTTAAAGATTTGAAAAGTGCAAATGTATTGGAAAAAAGTAATAAGTTTCTAATATATCCTATTGAGTGGGTTGTGGAGGGCATATGATACACTAATTAGATTCAGAAAAAAATTAACATGTACAGTTTATGAGAAAGATTTGTGTATGGTATCCACCTTATTCTTTCTATTGGTTAAGAAAGATCAAAGTTGTATATCTTAATATGCATGGGGTTTATCACAAGTAACTTGCTAAGTTAGGTCGTTGCTGAGAGAACATCATTAGCATACAAGTTTGTGTTGGGTTCTTTTTATTTGCCTTCAACTCATCCAATGAGATAAGGGCTTGTACTTCATAAGTTCATGACTAGTTCAATTCAAAGGAGACAAATGATAGGCTAAATTTTAAAAGGGAATGGTAGGAGGGGCAGTTCAAACTTACCTCAACAAATAACTCACCAGGAGTCAAAATTTTATAGCAGAAACTCAAACACAGAGCTTCAAAGACACTGAGGTAAGAACACATGAGCAACATGGGAGTAGTGAAGTATATTTAACAGATTTAGCTCACCATTAAATAACTTTCAACATCTTGTAAATTGAGTTGGAATTCACTTACATGCAACATACAACCATCCCTCGAGCATTCCTCCTAAAGGTGAAGTTTTTTATAGACCACATGCTCATTAGCATCAAATATAAAAGTACCTCAAATGTATTCTAGAGGTAACAAAATATTGATTGGAATTCATTAGCAATGCCACCAAAATAGTGTTCAGACTCTTTAAAGTTACTTCCTTAATGTGTAGTTTTTCATTAGTCATTTCAGCTGCCCTGCATCCTGCTTCACTAAGCAAAGGGGTAGGAGCCATTAACAGAATAATGTCAATAATGAAAATCTTGTTATGTTTGTAGGAAGTAACTCAAGTATGCATAGAAGGAAAGCACATAATAGATTAATCTACTTTAAAGATGCATCAGACATAAAAATAGATAGAATTGTTTCCAAGCCAAGTAACTAACATCAAGTCTACTCAACCCTCACAACAATAAAGAGAAATCCTACACACTAATGAGAACTAGAGTATTTTGTAAGGATGCCCACTTGTAGAGAAAAGTTGATAACATTCAGCAAAAGCTACCAACCTAGCAAACAAACCGATCTAGTTAATGAGAACTAGAAGATTTTGTAAGGAGGACCACTTATTACACAAGCTTCTATTTCATTGATCAGAAACCTATCTGAGATCAGAACAACATCTAAAAAGAGTCATAGAAACCAATCTAAGATCAGAACAGATTGAAACAATTTTGTAATTAAGATGCATAATGCCTATTCGAACTACCTATCCAGAACCAAATTACCTGCAATCAAATATCTGATGGACATCTCTCACAAAACCATTGATCCCAGGAAGAATCATTCCACATATTAACTAGAGGAACTAGGAACCTTGCCATGTGTAGGCACAAAAACATAGCAGGCTATGGAGATGGAGAACTCTAACAATCTATGTCATATTTGTGTTTGTATGGGTCTGGTCACTGTGATAGGGGCACCGACCACTTGCATTGTTGATGAGATGATGTATGTGATCCCTGACATTCTAAAAGTTTATGACATTCATGTAATGGTACATATGAAGAACATAAAGTTTACTAGAAATAATACATAAAAAAACACTGATTCCTCAACATATATTCACAACAAAAAAATAAAATAAGAAATGTATGTCGATGAACATTGATTCAACTAGAAAGGATTAAATATTACCTACAACAGATAACAAGTTACTTATATTTTAGTTAGCTACCAGTCTGACAATAAATTTCTGGCAAAAGCTACTACGTTGGAAATCAAGATGGATGATTCCTGCATAATAATTGTCCAACGAGAAATTGAACGGAACAAAAGAAATGATTGTAGGAAGGTGCCGCTAGAGAAGGATCATATGCATCATAAGTCAGTAACCAATTTTTCCCTTGACCTCATATATCCATAGGTCACTTCAGTTCTCATTCTTTCAACATAAGATAACCAAAGAAATTATAGTTGCTTCTACATAATAAGTTTTAGTCTGCACCAGTATTTTTAGGCAGTTGATACTTACTAAGACTCATACTGTGTTGTAAAGGAACAATCCAAGTGCAATAGTAGTACATAATCACAAGAAAATAAGTATTACAATAATAACAAACTAGTTTACCAGTCTAAAAAGTAACCCGTTGTTGGTGCTTTCAAATGTGTTTTATCTCAGGATGAATAACTAAGAAGCCATAATAGTATGACAGAATTCTAGAGTAGAGATAAAAAGAAACATCAGAAGTCGGAGATGAGAATATAAAAACAACATAATAGTATGATAAAATTCAAGTACCATATATTTATGGTTGAAATGTGCCAGGTTATCACTGATCATTGATTACTATGTTATATATAACTTGAAAATTTGGTAGGAAAGTAATAATTTGAAGGGAAGACTAAAAACTTAAGGGGATGATTAGAAACTTGAAATAGCACAAGGTTAAGAACCAGAATATCAACTATGCCTTCCTGAAATTTTGCCCCATGCGCCATAACACAGATCTGAATATCAATCCATGTGTCTTGCTTGCAACTATGCCTTCCCTACAAGAACTATCCACATATTTGTACTCACCCCTTTTATCGTTGTGCAGCAATGGATCGAAAGTGGATGTCTTCAAATCACTTATCTGAAGAGTATGAAAAAGGAGTGGATGAATTTGTAAGGTGTGCAATTGAACATGCAGGAAATGATACTAGACCTCTTTGTCCTTACACAAAGTGTGATTTCGGTAAGTGAATTAACAAAGACGCATTGCGTCATCACTTATTTCGAGGCGGCATTGATACGACTTACACGCGATAGATACATCATGGCGAGAGGGAAGATTTTCATATTGTAGATAAGAGTGAACAATTTGAGGGAGGCGAAGGAGACACATTGCAGGACATGGCTTACAATGTAGAAGAAAAGATACGAGACTGTACTAAAATGTTTGAAAGGTTAATGACTGACTCTGAAACACCATTATACAATGGCTGTGTCAAGTTCACCAAATTATCTGTTGTTTTAAAGTTATATCACCTGAAGGCGAGCAATGGTTGGTCTGGTAAAAGTTTTACGACCTTGCTACATCTCTTGAAAGATATGCTTCCCGAGGATAATGTGCTTCCTCGTCGCACTTACGAGGCAAAGAAAGTGCTTTCATCCATGGGCCTTGATTATGAAAAGATACATGCATGCTCCAATGATTGCATTTTGTATCAAAATGATCATGCTTTGAAGGACAGTTGTCCAGTCTATGGAGAACCACGATACAAGAAGGATGGCAGCCCTAGTAAGGTGTTGTGGTATTTACCAATAATACCGAGATTTAGGCGCTTGTTCAATAATGTTGATGATGCGAAGAAGTTGGTTTGGCATGCTGAGGATAGAAAAAGAGATGGTTTTCTTAGACACCTTGCAGATTCTCCGCAATGGATGACAATCGATAATATATTTCCATAATTTGGTGGTAATCCTAGAAACTTAAGACTGGCACTTTTTGCAGATGGAATGAATCCCCATAATTCCGGAAGTCATAGTACATGGCCTGTAATTTTGGTTATATATAATCTTGATCCAGATGTATGCATGAAACACAAGTATATGCTTTTTTGACTTTGCTGATTTCAGGACCAAAGCAGCCTGGAAACGATATTGACGTTTACTTGGCTCCACTTGTTGAAGATTTAAAGATTCTGTGGGACAAGGGTGTTGAGTTGTATGATGCATACCACAAAGAGAATTTTAATATGAGGGCGATGCTATTTTGTACGATAAATGATTACCCGGCATATGAAAATCTATCTGGGTACAATATCAAAGGACATCTTGGTTGCCCTATCTGTGAAGATGAGACCTCTTTCTGCCAAATGAAACATGGGAAGAAAACTATTTATCTCGGCCATCGCAGGTTCTTGCCTAAGGATCATCATTATCGTAGAGTGAAGAAAGCTTTTAACAGAAAAGTAGAACTACGAAGAGCTCCACAACCATTAACCGGTCAAGAAATCTTCACTAAGGTAAAACAGTTGAAAGTAAAATTCGGAAAAAAGAATAAATCTCCAATTCTCAAAGGTCTCTACAAGAAGAGGTTTATATTCTTTGATCTTCCTTATTGGAAGTCTTTGCATGTGAGGCATTGTTTAGATGTGATGCACATAGAGAAGAACATATGTGATAGTCTAATTGGAACATTACTTAATATCCCATGGAAGACAAAAGATGGCCTCAAGGAAAGATTGGACATGGTTGACATGGGTATTCGAGATAGATTGGCTCCACAAATGAGGGGAAGTTGGACCTACTTTCCCCCAGCATGTTACACACTTTCAAAGTCTGAAAAAGCTGTATTTTGCGGGTTCCTAAAAGGAGTTAAGGTTCCAGAGGGATATTCTTCAAACATGAGTAGATTTGTGGATATGAAAGATTTGAAACTGTTGGGCTTGAAATCACATGATTGCCACATCTTAATGCAATAGTTTTTGCCATTGGCTATCCGTTCCATTTTGCCTAAGCGGGTTAGAAATGCAATCACTAAACTTTGTATGTTCTTCAATGCTTTATGCTCAAAAGTCATTGACCCTGAGACGTTTGACTAATTGCAAAATCATATCATCATCACTTTGTGTCAGCTTGAGATGTACTTCCCTCCTTCATTCTTTGATGTAATGGTTCATTTGATTGTGCACTTGGTTAGAGAGGTCAAACTATGTGGTCCGGTATTTTTACGTTGGATGTATCTGTTCGAGCCATATAAGAAGCTATTAAAGGGGTATGTGAAGAATAGATATCGACTCGAGGGTTGTATGGTGGAAAGCTACATAGTAGAAGAGGCTATTGAATTTTGTGTCCAACATTTATCCAATGTTGAAGCCATTGGTCTTCCTAAATCATGGCATGTCAGAAAAATTGATGGACAAGGCAGTACAGGATGCAAGTTTGTACGACTTTCAACTGATGAATTACACACAGCGCATGTGTATGTCCTTCGTAATACAACTAAGGTTGAACCATATGTTAAAGAACACATTGATTATTTACAATCTCGTTACCGATCTAAGAATGAGAAGGATATAATGAACTTACACATCCGTTGTTTCGCCGAATGGTTAAAGAATTGTATTAGTGAACAGATTGATCATTCACCAAATTCTATTTCAAAGACCTTGAAATGGTTATCTGTGGGGCCTAAATCAACCATGTTGTCATTTGCTAGTTATTTTATAAATGGATACACTTTCTATACAAAATGTCAAGATGAAAAAAGCACGATGCAAAATAGTGGGGTGTCTTTGGTATCCGAAGCTTTGCACATTGCTAGTGCTAAAGACAAAAATCCAGTCTGGTGTGACATGTCATATTATGGTGTGATCCAAGATATATATGAGTTGGACTACAAAACATTTCGGATTCCTATTTTTTGTTGCAAGTGGGCTGAAAATGATAAGGGTGTACGCACATAAGATGGATTGATCTTAGTGAACCTAGATAGGGAGGGATGTAAACACGATCCATTTATAATGGCATTACAGGCAAAACAAGTTTTCTATGTGATAGACACAGCTAACAAGGGCTGGTTTGTAGTCTTATCTCACAGAAGAAGGCCCCATGAAGGAGATGATGATGACGATGACATCATTTTAGAAGAAGAAACTTCTTTGTCTTCAATCATTCCATCTATGTTTGTAAATGATGATCTTGTTGTTGAAGAAGAAGAGATATGTGCTAGAGAAGATCATAATGACGGGACATTTGTTGATGATGTCAGTGTGCATAAAAATAAAAAACAGCGTACGCATAAGTGAGAGTAAGTATTAGCATTTTCTTGATGTGCACTAATATCTTTCTATAATGAATGTAAATATGTCTTAAATTTTGTAAGATTTTATTATGTTGTTTTATATGCAGTTTGCTAATATTTTTTTGTACCAAATTTTGTTGTAGATGTCTTCCAATGAAGACGACTCAATGACCACAACAACTAGTAGGGGATGTACCACAATGCCTAAAGTTTCGAGAAAGAGATGTAAAGGACAAAAAATTCAATTGGAATGGAATTCAGAAGGACAACCAATTGGGAAAACCCAAAACATTTTCAGCAGCTATATTGGAGTCACATCCCGAGAGCGAGTTCCAATCAACATCGATACTTGGAGTGATGTGGGAGAAGGTCTCAAGGACCTTATTTGGGAAGAGATTGAGGTGAGTATGTAGACGTTAATATTTTTGTATAAAAATATTATATTATATTTTATGTGTATGTGATTTTGTTATTTGTAGGGTGTTTTTTCGATTGGATCTGTCAGAAAATAGTGGGTATTACAAAGAGTCAATGATAGATGGAGGGAATTCAAATCTCGGCTATCAAGAAAATTCATGAGGGACAAAGATGGAAACATATGCAAACACCCACCCAAAGAATATGATTTTATATCTGCAGATCAATGGGAGGATTTTGTTATGAGTCGATTGACCGAAGAATTTAAGGTGATAATATAAACTAGTGTACTTTTGTTATTTTTCTTGTAAGACATTTAAATATATTTTCATATTTATTGTTCGTAAAAATAACCAGAGAAGAAGTAAGGCTGGAAGAGAATTATCATCAAAGAATGAGTATCGGCCTAGAATTTCTCGTAAGGGATATGTTGGTCTAGAGCAAGAAATTGTAAGATTTGATTTATTTTAAAGCGATTTGTGAAATTTCATATAGAGGTATAAAAGTATTGTGGTTTTATCATATTATAAACAGATCAGTGAGAATAGTTTAGATCCAGTTATTTCAAAGATTTCTAGAGCAGAATTATGGAAAAGAGCTAGAATGGACAAAACTGGTGTTGTTACTAGTGACAAGGTCAAGGAAGTGGTGTACAAGATTGTAAGTTTAATTTTTTATCTCGTTGATTTTTCATCACAATATATAGTTTTTATTATTTTTACATATGTATGTTTTATATTTTGCAAGGATGCTCTATCTCAGGAAGTTTCTGAGGGACTCATTAGTGAGAAGGGATGTAATGATGTGTTAACAATGGCATTGGGAAAAAAGGACCACCCAGGACATGCGAGAGCAACCGGACCAGGAATAACAATTATAAAATATTGTCAAAGTGTGGCTCGAACAGATGATCAACCATCCCATATGCTGTTACAAATGCAACAGACCATTAAAGCTTTGGCCATGAAGATCACGTATCTTGAAGGGAAGAATACGAGTAAGGATCTCGACAATGTTGGGGATACAGACCAATACCCTACTTCCAAATCTAATTGTCCACTTGCACAATTCTCACATCTACCTGAGGTAATCAACAATTATGTTATGTAGTAAATGTTAGAGATAGAGATTTCTCATGTTGACAATATCTATATTTGATTTTTGTAGGGCTATCACAAGTGTATTTTGATGTTGGACAATCCATTACGTTCAGTAGCTGATGGAAGGGTGTATATATCTCATATAAATGAGCCAGTTATCCTTCACAATGTGGCATTGGATCCAAAACACAAAAAAGTGATAATTGATACCCCGTTGATGCCTGAAGAAAGTGTGTCAATACCTTTAGATATGGCTGAAGTTTATCAAGTTTGTCAAGGCATAGGCACCTACCATCCTTGGCCTGCAGAATTGATCAAAACAAATATGAAGGTGTATGTGATAACTTGACAGTGTTTTTATTAATTTATTGAAATGAATCATGTATATTAATAAACTATATTTTTTATTTTTATAATCATATGCAAGGAATCCCAAGACTCATTGTCTCAAAGAAAAGTGAGGGAATCAATAAGCACACAAACAAGAAATTCAAAAACTAGAAAAAAATTGTGATGAAGTCTCAAGTCCCGTCAAGCCAACATACAAAAAGCCTCCAACGAAGCTAAAACTATTGATGGTGTATGTGGAAGATGATGAGAATCGTAACATCTCTCTTTAGATGTCTGAAGATGTAGTAGGTTACACACATGAGCTGATTATCACACCGGAATTGGTTAAAATATGCCATGATAAAGACCAACTAGAAGCCTCGCACATATCAGTGTACATAAAGTAAGTTTCTATACGAGTAATATGTGTTTCTATACAAGTTTCTATACAAGTACAAAGACTAATTATGTGTTTTTATACAAGTACAAAGACGAAATATGTGTTTTTGTAGGCATTTGTTCAACAAAGTGACATCCGGAAATATATTTAATATATTTGGATTTATATGTCCACATTTTATAGATCTGTTATACAATGATAAAGTAGAGACTCAGGCGCAGTACATAGCAGATCAGTTCATTAGAGGGAAGAAACAAAGATTAGAATTGTTCTTTATACCTTATAATGTGGGGTACGCATACATTTTGTCGATTGTCTGTTATTTATTTACTTTAAATGTTGCTTAAAAATACATTAATCTTAAAATGTAATACTCAGGTATGCGTAGAGGACATTGGATATTTTGCGTCTTCGACCCTATGTGGGGTAAGTGCCACTATCTTGATCCGTTACGAGGAAAATTATGTGGGAACGTGGAAAAACTCATGGAGTTGTAAGTACTTCATAAAACAATTTCAATTACATAATACATGTATTGAAAGTTCCATATATAGTTACTAATGCATAGAATTCTTGATATGAATTTGAATAGGACTCATAAAGTTTATCAAAAGAGAGATGTGCAATATAGGAAGAATTTGAAATGGGATATTATCAAGGTAATTTACCATTTTGATCCAGAAAAATACTGCTTTCTGATTCACCAATAGAAGTGTTGTTCTAGTTTCTTCAGATTCTGCTACTTGATTTGATATGGTGTTATTTTTACAAATGCTCTTATTTTTACATATATCGATTAGATCTTCTTTGGGTCAATATCATCAAGGGCATCCAAGGGCAATTGTTAATTGTTGTATGTGATATTCTTAGGTGTTTCTTCCTTCACTTCATAGGACGACCAAGAAATTATCAAGTGTCCTGTCACTTCTTTATGTTTTCTTCTGGTATCACAATTGTTTTGGTATTGCATCACTCTTCGGTTCATACTTATATTGTGGCCATACTCCATATTATAGTTTATGTCAAATACAACTTACTAGACCTTTTCTCATACTGTTTCACCTATTATATGATATTACATGTAGGCTATGCTTTTCTTGTAGCCGGTATGGGAAAAACAAATTGTAGTGGTGTTGTAATTTATAATAGGTTCATGGACTTTCACTATTTCTAGTATTGACCCACTAGTAACTTTTTCAATAGCTTGCTTGACCAAAACATTTATTTCTTTGGTACAGCTCCAAGTCCCTCCCTTGATTCTAAATTTTCTTTTGAAGTAGTTGTTGTAGCTGTTGCATCATCCATGAAACTCAAATTATGTGAAACTCAATATCATATTAATTTGCATTATCCATTTCAATTTGTTGTTGGAAAATTGTCGATATAAATGTGTAACTCTAAATCAGTTATTGTACATATGTATTCCATGTTCCAAGGAAAGATTCCTAGATCTACCCAGGTCTTCCTACTACACTTCATTCAAAATAGGATTTCAACATCCACAGTGTACTCCACTATCTTTCCATAGAATAGCTTTCCCTTCTAGTGATCACATCAAAGAATAATACCATTAAACTCCACTTCTGGAACAATAGGCTCTATGTCAACAAAATGAGCTATCTCTTTGTGAATGTGGTATACATAGTGGATGTTGAGTCCACAGGACAAGGGCCTACAATGCAATCTTTAGAAAATTTGATGAAATCCCCAGTAGGTTCATTCATGCATCTTCCAACTAATCCACCGAAAGAGCAGCTAGGATACCCACAACCTTGCTCACCTTGAAAGGGGATATGAGAGTGATGATTAATTGGTGAACTATTTCCCTATCAATTGTACTATATATTGGTGAAATCCCCAGTAGGTTCATTCATGCATCTTCCCTATCAATTGTACTAATTTTCTGCTATGATAAGCTCTCAGAAATTTAGAACCTGGGTATTACAACATGAAGAAGCTTACAGATTACACCTTTAGTCTAGCCCTCTGTTTTACTAGATCCTTATGATTTCATTGTACTCCATAGATAAAAAATGGAGATCTACTGATTGGATCTATTCTCTGGATTGTCTCGAGGGTGACACCCTTTTATAGATTTAGCTTTGTGCACATTCCTCTTTAGTTTGAGCTGTAGATTTAGTCATTTACCAAGTTAAACTTCTTTATTGGAATAAATGTATTCCAAGCACACAACGAAACAATACATTGGAGTTGTATTGTTGTTTATAAGGATAATAGTCTTTCTAAGCATAGTGGCAGCTCAGGTATTACTAATCATACCATATATTACGCACTAGAAGATAAACTAATTACAACAGTGTAAGTATATGGTATAAGAGCAAAAAAACTAACTATCATTTCATTATTGTTCTTCAAGTGTAGAATATATTTGGGCACTTCAAAAATAACAAAGTGGCAAGATAAGTAGTCTGTATGTTATTCCCTATTTCATGATAAATCCCATAATTTCCCTGTTTCATGATAAATCCCATAATTTCCCATGGTGATAGTCTGTATCACCATCTACAAGAAGTCTTACCCTAGGTAGAAAGGCTGGCCCAAACCAGCCTACCACAAAGCCAGGGGAGCCCCACTTGTAGGAAATTCACAATATTCACCCATAATGTATTGGAAGGTTCTCCAAGAAACTGCACGGCTGCGACACCCCCTTGAAGAAACATTGAAGAAAAATGTTTTGCATAAGAGTATTTATATAACAAGTTTATGAAGGGAACCTAAAGGAAGTCAAGACAAATTCCCTCTATTCAAAGTAAATAGTGATTGGTGTATAATACTCCAATCTCCAAAGTCTTTCAATGAGAAGATTACAATCAGAACTTAGAAACAGTACAAACATATATTGTGATTAACGAATAGTGTTGATAGTGTTGACAGATGTGATGGCATCAAGGCCCAACACCAACAAAATGTGAATGATGACAGCAAGACTAACCTACATGAGGGAGGGTCAAGAGTATCAGATAAAGATCATGCAGTATAAAACAACCACAATAGCAAAGAGAATGGTATAGGTGTAGAGGTAAGCATATGATGATAGGGGCAATTAGGATTAAATTAGGCTACAAATTCAAGCCATTATAGATTCAACATGTGGAGTTGATAGAATGTGGGACTTGAAAACTTCACAAAATTACTGATCAGTTATTTACTCATATATTTAAGAACTTTTATACTCAGTGATATGTATTTAGAAAAGCCGCATGGCTTCAAGGAAATTTGGTAAATCACATGTCTAAGTATAGATTGACACATTTAGAATAACACTAACCCTAATAACACGTCATTTATGCCCTTCTAATATCTGAAAGACATGAACACTCAATACCTTCAGATTGAGCATGCTCAGATTTAAATGACCCATCACTGCAGAATAAGACAAGATCAGCCTGACCCATTGTCTTGAGTGCCGCCTTCGATGTCAGATAATCATGTGTCCCTTATCTGTGAGATCATAAACTAGACAAAGATGTATAGGAACAGTTGGAAGATGTATGAGATAATCACCTGAACAGATTGCAGGTCATGTAGCTTCACAAAGTCATCCCCATGTATCGAGCATGCCTCTGAAACAGCAATAGTGCGACCCTCTCTGGCCCCATCCCCACAAGCTTTTAAAATGGCAGAAAGCAAGGAATTTTCCAACGATTCTGTCACAGAAGACTTTCTAACATATGGAAATGCCATTGAGAAGTTTGACCTAGTAACTGAGAGCTGGGTATTTGAGGTTCCACTAATACACAGACAAACTCTTATATAAGTTATGTAATTCACTATACATCAGTTTTACACCTAGTAAGGGGTTAAAGAGAGCAGTGCTTTAAAAAGCAGCAGTAGATAATTTTGTTTCAGTAGATAATTTTCATTAATTTAGGGTTATTTTCAACGTATATACATAGTTTTTGCAGCTAATATGGCTTCTTGAAGTTCCTAAAGCAAGCACGAAGGGATGTAGTATAAGTAGCAATGTACTGATATTGCAATTGGCTAGCTATTCAGGGGATGAAAATACCTCAACATAAAGATCAGATTCAACCAACTATCAAAGAAATAGTAACACAAATATCAAGAGTATTATCCATAAAATAATGATAGTGTAGAACAAACATACATACATATACTTCATTTGTATATTACAAATGTGTATAGCAAATAAATACATATATATAGGGTCAAGGGTCCATAAAAATACTTAAGGCGTCATATTGGCCAAGGCGCAGGTCAAAGCGCACCACCTTAGGGCGCCTTGCCGCCTAGGCACTCCCATTGACAAGTCTGTTATGCTTGTTTGGAATAAACCTTCATTAAACCCTACCATAGGAATAAACCCTACCATAGGAAGAGCAAGGGAGAAGATGCTTCATGGACTGTTTGAATAAACCTTCATTAAAATAGTTGCTGACAAACAATAAACAATTTTCTCAGACATGTATAGAATTATACTACATGGAACATTCAACAATCTATAGTAGCATACTCCCAGCTATTCATTAAACCTAGAGATGGCGACTTATTTACCATGTAAGTAAAAATAATAGTAAGAAGTATTGTATTATCTAAACTATCATTTTTTATCTTGCAGAGAGTGCCAGTCTTTGTATATATAATAGTAAGAAGTATTGTATTATCCTACCAAACTATATATATAAAAATCACTACATCAATTTATAACATCACTATAATTTATTAGATATGCTACTCAAAAAGTTATAATGCAAACCTGATAACAATCTCCATGGCATGCAGCACATTTATAATACAAATTGCGGTCAGCCTAATGAGTGACCAATCAAATAACACCAGTTACCATCTGTAACGAAGAAACATTTACCCCATTGGCTGTTTCAGGTAGACGATCCTTGTGGGTGCTTGTAGAAGGTACTACGTTTTGAAGCATAGGTTTTCCATCTAACCGTCTTGCAGTACCAGTGAAAGGGTTACATTTGGGTCCTGTGTTTTCCGGAGCTTCAACTTTAGATGTCTTACTAATAGGAGCGGGAGCAGCAAGACGCTCAGGTTATATAATGTGCTTGGTTTCTATAATGTCTATGTAGTATTTTTTATTGTTATAAGCTACCATGATATTGTCGCCAGTTGTCAAACACGAGTAGTTCCTGAGAGTTGTTTCTAAAATAGCTTTGGGATTTAATATATATAAAAAATCTTTTATGTGAGGCTGCAGTTTAACAAAGGTTCCTTTTGGAATGGTGGCATTCTTCACTCTTACAAAATATCCCTCTTGCAAGAGCAAGTTTTGCATCATCCAATATGGCATATAAACCACGCATTCTTTAGCAATAAACCATGCCTTTTTCACTCTTATAGCATTTTTTATTCTATTTACACATACCTTTTATTAAGTTTTCTGGCTATTTATACCTTTTCATCCTCTTATTTGCTAACAAGTTCTCACAATTATTTGGATAACAAATTAATATTTATTTTGTATAGTGTCCAAAGCAGCCGAACAATACAGATTACGGGTATTATGTGCTGAAGTATATGAAAGACATCTTTGATGCGAGAAATAGAAATATTCCTGAATGTGTAAGCTACTTAACATTATATTCTTTTAGTTTGTTCAAATTTCTAAATAAATTGAAAAAATCACAATATGTTGATATATTTGTCATATGATTGTAGTATTATTCGAAGTATATTGGTTGTTACTTCAACCAAGCAGAAATCGATGAGGTCTGAAACAAGTGGGCGACATGTGTTCTTGAGCACACATAAGATTATGTGACATGTGGGGGAGACATTTGTTCTTTACCATAGACCAATGTGTGAAATTTTTTTAGTTAGTTTTCAGTTCGATTCTAGAGTGGATACTCAATACTTTGTATTATTGAATCGTTGTATGGATGATTTAATATTAATTAAATTTAGCACGAGTTTCTTTCAAGGTTTGATGGAAATTTTATTCAACTATGTGTTTGTTTGTGAAATGAAAAAGTATAATTGCATATTTATTATAATTTATTAATAATATGGTTAATTTGATCAATACAATTGGTTCGATATATGACCTTTCGAACTCTAATCAAAGACAATAGTTAATAATATGTTGTAAAATGTATGATTCTACAACAAACAACACATGTTGTGTTATCCACACCTATTACAACAGGTTTGTCAGGAAAAAATACACCTATTACAATAGGTGTTTCTAGTGAACTACAACATGCATAACCTGTTGTATAAATTGTGTATATTACAACAGACACACACCATGTTGTCTAAACAATCTTATTACACCGGTTAAATGTATGGAAAGACAACATACTCCAACTGTTGTATAAACATATATATTACAACAAGTGCACTGCATGTTGTAATAGACCTACCTATTACAACGGGTGTGTTTAGTGAAAGACAACATGCTTCGACTATTGTATAATATATATTACAACGGGTGAACCGCATGTTGTAAAAAATACCCCTATTACAACGGGTGTGTTTAGCGAAAGACAACGTCGTTCAACTGTTGTATAATATATATTACAACAGGTGCACCA
The DNA here is from genome assembly GCA_963693085.1 of Alisma plantago-aquatica. Lineage (NCBI taxonomy): Eukaryota > Viridiplantae > Streptophyta > Magnoliopsida > Alismatales > Alismataceae > Alisma > Alisma plantago-aquatica. Next base: position 73,017,091 of record OY856410.1, on the reverse strand, counting down.
CATGTTGTGTAAAATACCCATATTACAACAGGCCATTCCTTAAAAGACAACATGTTTCAACTGTTTTATAAAATACATCTATTACAACATGCGATCACATGATGTGTAAAGCACCCCCATAAGACCACGCGATCTAATACAACGGTTAACACCTGTTGTAAATTGAGAAAAGGAACTGTTGTAAAAAACATTTTCTATAGTAGTGATGGTAACGATTACATCTTTCTGTAATTTATCGAGAGTATCAGGATGTATCACTTTGTTGCATATTCCATTGAAGAAGAAACAGAGTCTTGTGATTGCAAACCTTACATGCTTCGGCAATATAGATCGAATAGCCACAGGTAAAATTTGTTGCATTAAGGTGTGACAATCGTGAGATTTGAGACCTATCAACTTCAGATCCTTCTTTGATACCAATCTACGAATATTAGAAGAGTATCTTTGTGGAACATTAATATTATACAAGCACTCACAGAAACTCTTTTTCTCCTGCTTTGACAAAGTGTAACAAGTTGTTGGTAAATATGTGCAGTGACCCCTGATCTCCACTGATAATTCTTTTCTTATACCCATTTATTCTAAATCTTTTCTAGATTTGATGTCGCCTTTAGTCTTTCCTGGTATGTTCAATAGCGTACCAATGATGCTATCACAAACATTTTTTCAACATGCATGACGTCAATGCAGTGTCTAATTGCTAAAGATCTCCAATAAGGAGGATTCCAGAATATTGACCTCTTCTTGTATAGAGATTTGTCACATGCGAGAGTACGACTACTTGAACTCTTTCCAAATTCATTAACAATATGTTTCACCCGATCATATACAATATTTCCTGGTATAGGTTTAGGAGCACTTCGTTCCTCAGTTGACCCATTAAAGGTTTTGCGTTGCCTTCGATAAGGATGCACCGGTGGGAGAAATCTCCGATGACCAAGATAAACGATTTTACCACCATGTTTCAGTCGGATTGAATCAGTATTTTCCTCACAAATAGGACATGCTTTGTATCCTTTTATGTTATATCCAGACAAATTTCCATAAGCTGGAAAGTCATTATCGTGCAAAACAACATAGCACGCAAATTAAAGATCTCTTTACGTGAATCATCATATGTCATAACACCTTCTTCTCATTGTTTCATTAGGTCATCAATTAGAGGTTGAAGGTAAATATCAATATCATTTCCAGGTCGCTTGGGCCTTGATATCAATATTGACAACATAACATACTTATTTTTCATACACAACCAAGGAGGAAGATTGTATATAACAATCATAACAGGCCACATGCTATGTTGGCTGCTTAATGTACCATAGGGATTCATTCCATCTGTACAGAGTCCAAGTCTTAAGTTTCTTGGTTCTTTACCAAATTGAGGGTATAATAAATCAATTTTCTTCCATTGTGGTGAATCAGATGCATGTCGTAGGATGCCATCATCGTTGGCCTTTAACTCCCCATGCCAAGACAAATTTTTTGCATCTTCTGTATTAGCAAATAAGCGTTGAAATCGTGGTATTATTGGTAGATACCACATCACCTTGGTAGGAGAGTCATTTTTAGCCTTAGTTGAATTTGTGGTCTTATATCTTGACGCACCACATTTTGGAAAATTTATCAAATTACTATAGTCCTTCTGAAATAACGCATAATCATTTGGACATACATGAATCTTCTTAGCCTCCATTCCCATTGGGCACATTATTTTCTTTGCTTGATATGTTGAAATTGAAAGCTCATTGCCTTCAAGAAGAATTTCCTTTAACAAAGACAACAGTGAAGTGAAACTCTTATCGCTCCATCGGTTTTGATCTTTAAGAGTATATAATCACATCACAGCATTCAACCTCGTGAACTTAGTACAACCCTTATACAATGGTTTTTCAGCATCATGGACAATGTTTGCAAATAAAGAAGGTGGATCAATGACATCATCCCGACAACTACGTAGCATCTCATCAACCATATCATCCTGAATCGGGTCATCATGAATCAGTTCATCATTGGCATTATCATCATTATCTATATCTTCTATGCCACAACTATTGGTATCGACATTTTTTGATCTATAATTAAATTTTTCTCCATGTCAATACCATTCATTATAACCTTGTATGATCCCATTGTATATGACATGATTCTTAATTTCCTCATCAGTATCAACTTTCAAATTGTTACCACAATTTCTACATGGACAATATAGTCTATATGTAGGTAGTTTTCTATGTTCCTCAGCAAATCTGATAAATTCATCAAGACCTTTGGCAAACTCTGGACTGCAACGATTCTTGATAGACATCCAATTTCAATCCATTTTCTATATCACATTAAAGTTAATTATAAAACTGAGCATTTAATATTGATACTATAAGCTGTAAGTTTTTATTGATAGGAAGTTAATTACTTTTATACTATCCCATTTTTGAATATTTAATCTCACTAGTAACTGTATAATGTATGTTTAGTTTTAAAGAAAATTTCAGCAACATTTCCCCTAAGTTCTCCAAATACACCGATGTAAATGTCAAATAATCACTCACATATGTACCCAGAGAACAAATGAGGAAATACTACTAAATTTTTTTTCAAAACTAAACATACATTATACAGTTAGAGATTAAATATCCAAAAAAGTCCTAAACAGGGGACTATCCAAAATTTACTCCTAATGAGTAAATTTTGAACGGGTTTCTAATTTGATACATAAATGTATTATTGTCATATTTATATATTAAGTTAAATATCATGCATCGATGATCTCATCTATAAACCCTAAAGTGTCAATCTGAGACTACACAATGTCTATCCTCATATTTCTGGAATGTCTACCAAGCGCTACCGTATGTATTAAATATTTGAATCAAAATGAAGCCTAATGGCACATTAAGAGAGTGAGAATATTATACCTCACTTGAAGGCTGAAGAAAAAATATATACAAGTCAACAACACATGCAATAACACAAATGCACGATTCAATTCTCTTATAATGTAAGGCATTAGGGTCAATATACATCAATTTTAGAGGAGCAGGAAGATTTTAACAAATGCAGTTCAGCAACTCAGCCACCACAGTCGTGTTACCCAGCACGGTCGTGCTACCTAACAAATATATTCACTCAGCCACAGCCACCGCGGTCGTGTTACCCAACACGTCCGTGCTACCTAACAAATATATTCACTCAGCCACAGCCACCACGGCCGTGCTACCTAACAAATATATTCACTCCGAACCTCTCCTCAATCGCGGCATGACAATAAGAAGAAAAACGGTCGTAGTTATGGCACGATCGTGCTACTACCACCAGCACCCATCGCTACCCACCGCCGATCCCAGCCCCGACCGCAGCACCCATCACCACCCACCGTCGGACCCCAGCCCCGACCACAGCAGCCCGTCCACCACAACCCCCACCTGCCCCGCCTCTCATTTCCAACCGAGAAGGGCTCTTCGACGGCGGGCAGGGTTTCAGAAGCTTGGACTGATTTTCGGGTAAATAAAATTTACCTTGCGACCTTTAGTTGGCGGCGGCGGCACAACACGGCTCGGCTCCTTGGATACGGTGGCCACAACACAGTTTGGCTCGTTGGACACGACGGCGGCGTCGGAAGGACACGGCAATGGGCTCCTTGGACACAACGACAGAGAAAGAGGGGGTCTCTCGCATTGTGCTTTCGAGCAAAATGAACTGAAACACGCATGCTATCGTTTTGGTCTAATATCAGCCCGACCTTTAGGGTCGGTTACCTGACAAAACCGACGTTACAAGTCGGGTTTATAGGGTCGGTTATTTGAAAAAACCGACTCTACAAACTAAGTGGTGCCCAAAATTTCGTCGACCATCTATAAGGTCGGGTATTTGAAAAACCCGACCCTAGAGGTCAGTATCTATAAGGTCGATTATCCATAAAAACTGACCCTAGAGTTCCAAAGCGGTGCCCGCATTTTTTTTGACCATATAGCATCGGTTATTTGGAAAAATCGACACTATAGATCTAGTCGCGAAGCCAAAATCGCGTGAATTTTTGCCGCGGGAAACATGTAAGGTCGGTTTTTATGATAAAACTGATGCAATAGTCTATTAGGTCGGTTATTCTAATAAAAATGACGCTATGGGCAGCGACGTTACTAGCCAAAAATGTAGTAGTGTTTTAGGGGCTTATTATGAGAGGAATTTGTCAATATATATGTCATGTCTCCTCCTTAATGCATTTGAAAGGACATGTTGTGAAAGGACACTATTATCATATGGGTTGTGGCACCTCCCAAATGCATTTTTAGGGACTTGATATGATATAACATTTGTCGTGAAATGGGCTTTGACACCTCTTGAATGCATTTTGATGGACTTATTTTGAGAGGATGTTGTCATGATATGGGCCCTGACACCCCCCAAATGCATGTTCATAGACTTGTTGTGAAAGGACGTTGTCGTGATATAGGACATAACACCTCCCAAATGTATTTTTAAGGACTTAGTATGAGATGACATTGTGATCATATGCTCCATGGCACCTCCTAAATGTATTTTCAAGGACTTAGCATGAGAGGTTGTTGGCATATATGGGCCCAAACTTCACTTAAATGTATTTTCAGGGGCTCATTATGAAAGGACATTGTCAATATATGGCCCTGGATCCTCCTTAATGTATTTGAAGAGACACGTTGTGAAAGGGCATTATCATGATCTGGGCCATGGCCCCTCCCAAATGCATTTTTAGGGATTTATTATGAGAGGACTCTGTCAATGTATCGGCCCTGGCTCCTCCTTAATGCATTTGAAGGTATATGTTGTGAAAAGACATTATCGTGATTTGGGTCATGGAACCTCCCAAATGCATTTTTAGGGACTTGATGTGAGATAAAATTTGTCTTGAAATGGGCCATGAAACCTCCCAAATGCATTGTCATGGACTTGTTGTGAGAGGATGTTGTCATGATATTGGACTTGACACCTCCCAAATACATTTTTAAGGACTTATTGTGAGATGACATTGTCATCATATGTGTCATGGCACCTTCTAAATATGTTTTCAAGGACTTGGGATGGTTTTGGTTGTGATTGTTGGCCTTGTTTCAATTGTGATGGTCCATTATGCTTCTGGACGTGACACTTCATTTTGATCTAATCGTGACACTGCATTTCTTTCGATCACGACGTTGTGCTGTGAGGGTGGGTCACGATGTTGTGTTGTGGGTTGGTCACGAAGATTATGTATAACACTGGTTGTGACGCCTTGCTTTAACACTATTGTATCACGTTCTACCGCGGTCGCAACGTGCGTCGTGGAGGCATTTGCAATGTTATGTTGTGAGATCTAGTTTCCTTCTTGTTGTTAATCACTTTCAAACAAAGCATAATAATCCAAAACCAACTTGTATACCCTCAAACCTTACTCTCCGCTTTAGGAACATATCTCACATTAACATAGCTCTAGTACCCCCCTCTCCCTGAGGATTGACCCTACTCTTGCCACTTGCCTATACTACAACATGACCCCGTGCTCATATGGGCACGTGTGATTAGTTAAACGAGTGTGTCGTACTAGATCCATATATAAATTTTGAAAGATCCATCGTGTTTGTTGTTTGCGGGGTTGCATCTATTCAAACTCTAATTTAGTAGTGTGTAACACCATAGGCAGAAATGCATCAGTGCTCATTTTAGGGTTTGATGATCTTGGATCAATGAGTTTTGACCTTGACGATGCTGGTGTTTTTGTTGTTGGGTCTTGTTTTGGTTAATTTTGTCGTTTCCCTTGTGTTTTGGGTCAAGAAAGATGTGCATCATGTGGGTTTGTGGTTGAGACAATTGGTGTTGTTTTGGATGTGATGGTTAGCCTTGTTTCAGTCATGATGGTCTATTTTGCTTGTAGACGTGAGACTTCATTTTGGTCTGGTCGTGACACTGTGTTTGTTGTGGTCCCGATGATGTGCTGTGAGGGTGGGTTGCGACGTTGTGTTGTGGGTTGGTCGTGAAGCCTATGTGTAACGATAGTCGTGACACCTTGTTTTAACGTTATTCTATCACCTCCACTTCCACCACCAAGCTCAAGGATGAACAAAAGCAAGAAAAGAGGAAGAAGAGAGCTAATATTCTTGGGTCAAGGATGAACACAAGCTCTATCATGATATGGGTCGTAGCACCTCCCAAATATATTTTGGGAACTTGTTGTGAGAGGACACTTGTCATGATATGGGCCTTGGAACCTCCTAGATGCATTTTCAAGGACTTATTGTGAGAGGAAACTACTCTGGTGATTCCACTACTGCTTCCTCCTTCTGTCGATGTTGTGTTGGTCCATTCTATGGACATCGACATTGTTCCTCCTCCAGTTTGTATTCCTCCTCCATCCGGTGTTGCTTTAAGCTGGCCTCTACCGACGCTGCCGCTACTCCTACTCGTCGCTGCTGACACCATTGCTCCTCCTCGCCACTGTTCCTAGACTCTGGTGACGCCACTGCTCCTCCTTACTATTTCTAGCTGCTTATCCACAACCTCTTCTCTAAGCTGAGGACTCTACTTCTTCTCTCTCCTTCTTTCGGCAAGGTAGGTCTTTCTATACTTTTTTTGTTTTTGAAGATTTAAGCCATGAACTGTGAATGGCTCATTAAATCTATTACTGTTTCTAGACTCTGGTGACGCCACTGCTCCTCCTTACTGTTTCTAGCTGCTTATCCACAACCTCTTCTCTAAGCTGAGGACTCTACTTCTTCTCTCTCCTTCTTTCGGCAAGGTAGGTCTTTCTATACTTTTTTTGTTTTTGAAGATTTAAGCCATGAACTGTGAATGGCTCATTAAATCTATTATAGTTAGTTTGATGGTAACTGCTACTCAGATAATTTTAGTAATTCTAGAGCTAATATATGCACCAAACCCTGACTTCTGGAAGGTCAATGTGGACTCTGCCCTTTGCTTTGATGATTCATGATAACTAGACAAATCACACACCCATCATGCCAGAGACACACCATTCAAATTTATGCCCTATCAACTTTCAAATGGCCAAATTAGGGTTTTCTATTTGTAACTTTCTGATTACATAAAATTAAGGGATAATGTGTTCAATATGATATTGTATGATTGTGATGAAAATGCATATATGTAACTATGTATTTGATTAGAATTGAAAATTATGTGTATATCTTAATATGTTCTTGGCCTAAATTTAATTAAATTGTGATGAATTGTATGATTGTGATAAAAATTCATATATGTAACTATATATTTAATTATAGTTGAAATTTCCTTATAAATCCTAATATGTCATTTCACTAGATTTAATTAGATTGTGATGAATTCTAAACCCTAAAGACATGCATGATAGCTCTACTACAAGTGTGAAGACCATGTAGGAGAGACACCAACATTTCCTATCACAGTTGGGGTATACCAATGATCCACACTCAACCCATATATGTTCATTCTTGTTACGGATGAGTTGACAAAGAATGTTTAGGATAATATTCCTTGGTGTATGTTGCTGATGACATTGCATTGATTGACGAAACTAAAGATAGATTGGATGATAAAATTCAACTTTGAAGAAAGGCATTGGAATCAAATGGATTGATGACTATTAGGAGAAAAATTGAGTATATGCATTAAAAATCCATTCTAGGGACTTTCGGTGAGATGACGTTGTCACGATATTTATCTCTATACATTTTCAGGAAGCTACTATGAGATGTCATTGTCAAGATATGGGTCATGAAACCTCACAAATACATTTACATGGACTTGTTGCGAGTGGAAAGTGTCAGAACATAGGTTATGAATCCACACAAATTAATTCTCAGGGAGTTGTTGTGAGATGACACTCTCATGATATGGGATCTAGCTCATCACAAATGCATTTTGGGAGAGTTGTTGTAAGAAGACATTGGCATGATATAGGTCGTCGCGAGTGCTGCAAGCCAAGCAAGTGAGAGCTACAAGCCCCTCTAGCAAGTGTTGCAAGCCCAACTAGTGAGAGATGCAAGCCACGTAAGGAAGTGATGCAAGACCTTGAAGTGTGTGATGCAAGCCCCACAAGAAAGTGATGCAAGAATCACTGCGAGAGATACAAGCCTAACAAGGGAGAGCTACAAACCCAACTAGCAAGAACTGCAAGCCCGCAAACAAGTGTTACAAGCAAGAGGTAGAGTATGCTCATAAAATCTAGTATAAAACAATCAAAGTTCTAATCATGGTATATATTATTATTTATCATGCCTAACTATCGATGAAGATTGCATTTTCAGGGGCTAAAAATACAATTAAAAAAAACTCTACCATTTCACGCACTAACTGTGCACCACCTGAATCCCTCGCTTCCTAAAACACCCGCGCCTGCGACCGTCCAACGCAGAGATATTATTTCAACTTCACTCCCAAACCCTCTCGGTAGACCTCGTTCCCATCGCCTGCGATGCGTACATTCTAATTTTCCGCTCTCTCTCTCTCTAACCCTCAACCCATTTTCTTCTTCATGAACAAGCCCTAATTTGCATCTCCTTCCGTTTTCCTCCTTCAGGCGGAGCAAGGAATCGAGGAGTCTGATGATTACGAGTCACCTTGCTCGTTGAATCCACAGTGCTTCCATCTCTAGGAACAACGACAGTCAGTTTCCCTTTGCTTCAATCCTCGATCATCTACAGACTGCCCATTTGCCTTTCCTTTCTATTTGACGTTCAGACTCGCAGCAAATGATCCAAAGGAGGGCATCAGCAGCGACAGGCTACAGATCCTCGGCGAGCTTCAAAGGGGATCAGCGGCGACAAACATAAAATATTAGGCGAACTACATAGGGGATTGGCGACGACATACGTAAGATCCTGGGGTAGCTCCAAAGGGAATCGCCGGTGGTGACAATCGCAGTTGGTGTCGGCGGTTGGAGCTTCATCATCCAGGTAAGCCCCTGATCTTCAACTACTTTCTTCTACATGTGTGAGCGTTGCCTTCCTTCTCCCTCTCCATCGGATAAATGTTGCCTTCCTTCTCCGTCATGGTTGTGGGAGCCATTTTCTTGGAGCGGAAGGGTCGTCTGCAGGGGTGAAATTGTTGTTGGGTGCCCTGCTCACAAGGTGTTTGTGAAATGATGAGGGACTGGTTTATATGTTAGCATCTTAGTCTCACTCCAACCAGGGTGTTACAGTTGAAGGGATAAATTTTCAGGGTGTATGACGAGTATGCTTATACATATAGGCCTTAGTATACCCACTAAGCAACATGTATAAGGGTATGGTGGTCCATGGTTATATACAAAGTATGTAAGTGAAGGGTTTTAGGCCTATTGAATTTGCAGGAATGTGGTTATGCCCATAACCATTCACAATCCTAGAATTCTCTTATGTTTGACACTCCTAGTCAAGTGGTCAGAGCTGACAATTACAGAAGTCTCCATTGCTATAACCTCTACCATTGTTTCCTTCTTTAAACCTCTTGCTATCACTGCAACTGCTGCCCTAAGGGGAGCCACTTGCCTCCTTATCCACTTGAATTTCATTTCTTCTACTTTGTGCAACATATCAGCTGAAGAAATTTCTTGTCATGTGGTTAGTGCAAAATGATTGTTCAATGTTGCTAGTTCTCCCAGCTCTGTAAAAAAGCCTCTTTGATGTCTTTTTATTATATTTATTCTCCCAGTGACTTACTAACATGTCTTGCTTTTTATAGTCTAACTAGTGGAGTCCTAATAACAAGTGCCTTTATGAATTTTTGTTTGAGTAAAACATGGATTTGTTGTGTTGCAGGCAGTTAATCTATATGTGGTAATAACCTCATGTGTCCCAAAAGGTGGGTACGAGATTACATGTTATCAATTTTCTTGGCATCAGTTGATATGATAGGAGGAAAGCATATTCATATCCAACAACACTTGTTGGATACTTGTGTGCCTTTTTTAAAGGTAATCTTTCTTGAATTTACGATATGGATATAGAACTTTCAGTTTGATAAACTCTGCATGTCGTATTTGGGTGTATTGCACTTGTATATGGCAGAAGGGACTTGTCTGAATGACTCAACATAAACTGTGTTAAAATAATCCCTAATGTTGTATGACAAACGGTGGTGGCAATCTAATTTCTAATGATAGCCCCATACAAACTCTACTCCTTTCACCCTTAAAAATGCATAGTCTTAGAAGCAATTGTATCCTGTGAGATATTACTTTGTTGAGGCACGTGATGAACACAAGTGGGTGTGTTCGATATGCAATGATTCTAGATCAAGTTGGCTGAATATGCTTAACCAGACTTGTTTTCTACTACCTTAATCGAAATTTTTTTTCTACTACAATTTTTTTGTGTCATGCAAATGTATCATTCTACCTTCTTATGATATCCTTTGATGCAGTTGATCAAGATTGTTAGTATGCTACATAAAAGAAAGTCTACAGTAATAAACTAGTTAAGAGGCAGTTCAGCATATACACATGTAGTCTATCTAAGAGGCAATGGCATGCTTTTCTATGCAAATTTTGTTAGGAAACTTGTGAAAATGTCATCTCCAGACATGTAAATATTCGGCAGACTGGTTTTCTAGTGTTTTATTTCAAAACTGTTGTATGATTTGAAATTATTGCAAAACATCTAGTCGTTTTGGTACGTGTTTGTGATTTGTTCAAGGGGCAAAGACTTGTCCATATCCTCTCGTTGGTGTATCAATATTAAAAATATTTTTAGTTAACTCACATATGATCTATTTGATAGTAATGACTAAAATGTATTTTGTACATATTTCTCAATAATATATTGTGATGTTTTTTTACTAGAATGAAGCAATGCCATCTGCTAGTTTGAATTATGTGATGTATTGTTTATTAATATGGGTACATCTCAGGTTGGACGACATTTACCTTCGAGACTGCCATATCCGTCCAAATCGGTAGAGTCTTTAATGGAGATGGAGAGGACAACTTGCACTCCAGGATCCAAATAAAAAGGTCGACTGTTGTCTTGTATTGGACAGTTTCACCCGTTCATCATGGCCCCATTACTACTAGTGATGGCATGATCCATAAGTACCAAATACCACTTCTCAGAAGATGTTTTTGGTACACAGAACTTCAGATGGAGTCGTTAGATCATTTATTTTGTATGACTTGATTTTGTGTCTGGCAACCACAGTGGACATATTTGCAGGCTATTCCAGCATTCCAATTTGTAGAGAACTCTCACCTGCAACGGTAGCTACATAGTATTAAATGTGAGTCGCTTCCCCTTCTGCTCGTATCTGCCGCACTTGGAATAGCAATTGTTGAGCGATTTCAGTTTGGAAGGGTGACATAATGGCAATGTACCTTGCTGGACAGGCCTTTCACTCGAGTGTGAGCATTTGGTGGTCAAGGTGGATAGCCTATCCAGTAACCACTTGCTTGACTGCCAAAGGTGAGCCATTTTTCAGTTGGTGAGTTAAGAAAAGGAAATGGCTTTCATTGCACTGATGATAAACTCAATAGTAGTAGTAATTATTTAATTGTCTTGTATTACAGGAAGTTCAAGTAGGGGAAGAAGTCCATGAACCATATCCCACCACGATGGCACCTGCCCACCCTTATGCACGACATCAACGATACATGTGATCAATTGGAAGGAGTTCTCTCGCCAACTGCTGCTAGAAGATGAGGATAAGAGTCCTCCCCACGCTATGGAAGAAACTGATTGATGCCTATGGAGGGGCATCCAACTCTGCCAATGTCCTGCAGTCAGCAACAACAATCCCAACCCGTCTAGATGCGGGGGATTACTTTGTTACAGTGGGCATTGGCACGTCCAAGAAAGACCAGACTGTCCTTTTTAAAATAGGGAGTGACCTTGGTTGGATCTAGTGTCGTCTGTGCAACCACTCTTGCTATCCGCAACAACAGCTGATATTTGACCCCTTGGCCTTGTCCTCTTACAACAATGTGTTATGCGGAGACACGTCCTACAGAAAGATCCTCATAAAAGTTGCCACGAAAAGAGCTGCATCTATGGGGTGTGCTACGGGGACGACTCCTCAAGCATCGCGTTCCTCTACAAGGACGAGCTGACACTCACGACCACGTCCAAAACTGACAATGTGTTCCATGTGTTTATGTTCGGGTGCGGCCACAAGAACCAGGGGTCCGTTCGGAACGACCACAGGGCTGCTCGGTATGAGCAGCAACCCGCTATCGTTGGTGTCACAACCAGTCAGCATGTGTCTCTACTGGATTAACAAGTGTGATGTGGAATAGTCTCAACTGCAGTTGTGTGATGGAATTATCTGAAGAATGGCAACAAGAGTATTGTCAAGTGGTCAACATGATCAAACGTTTATATTTCTATGGCCATGATGTCACTATGTGTGTGTCAACTGTATTGCTGTCGTAGTTGTATATTTGAGATAAGAAACATAGAGTTGGCGTTGAATGTGTATGATTAATGTATACATTGGTTATTAATAAAATATATTAATCATTTCAATTCTATTTGGTTCTTTCTATCGTGAAAAAAATAATGTATTTGTTCTGCCATTATATTAAATATAACCAATATTTAAAAATGTTAATACATTCTAGAGAGACAACACCATGATCATCTTACTCGTCATACAACCATTTTGAATCACAATTTATATGATTATTCAACACACATTGTATCAATTAGGTGACATCAAATATCAGCGTTAGCGCAGCTGGTAAGGCACGGTGTCCCCCTCTGGGGGGAGCCGGGTTCAAACCACGCTGTGGAGCGCTGGATTTATCACCCGCCAGTTATCCGGGCTATGGCTGGAAAAAGGATGCGGGCTCTGCCTAAGGCAGTGAAAAAATCCTTTTTTTTAGGTGACATCAAATATCATTATCTATTATTACACAGGTGACAACCATAGATGTTGTTTTCACTTGTAATGATGATAGTGTTTGATGTCATATATTGACATTCTGCAGCAAACCTGTAACTAGCTATAGATGACATGTTTTAGAAGAGCCTACATAGCACAAAGGTTACACATAAAAGATGGCGTGTATTAAGTCCATGACAACCAATCACGTCATCTACTAGGATATAGGTGACACACTTGAGCGTAATAGATAAAGTGTTTTCTAGTAGTGTCATATATGTATTAAATAGTGTGTTGTACCCCTATATATCCATCCACGTGACAAGTTGATTGTAACCAAGTCGGGGGCTAAGTTTTAGGCCAGTGTCAGGTATCAAGTTCGATTTGGGAGCTCTTTGACCTGAAACTAGCTTGTGAGCGGTGATGACTACCGATATTATTTAGGCAATCATATCATGAAGTAATAAATGCAGCCAGGAATCTCTGAGCTCGTCATCGGTGATTCTCGAAGAAGTAACAGCCGGTGAAAACGATGAGCCAACTCGTGATTCAGACAAGTTTTAAAAAAGAAAAGAACCCAATTGACTTCGATCTTCTTTGTAGTCGTTACTGTTCCACGAAAAAAAAACGGTGCATCCCAACCACCACTGGTTGCTTTAGGGCTGGGCGAGAGATCACAAGAGGAAACTAATATATAATTCTTTCTAGGTGACGAGGCACCAGAAAGGCTTTATTGAAATGGAAGCAACAATTTGAATGATATGAAGCTTGGGGGTTGGGATTAGACGTTGAGAGCGGCAGCAGCATGATATGAAGGTGTCAGCTAGACCACCACTAACGGAACAAGTGCACCAGCTTCGCACGGGATGAGTCAATACGAAGGATCTGTTAGCGTTGTTAGTGTGGTTCGCAGCACTATCCTTTTCCACTCATATCAGTTCGTTATTATGGCCCGGAGATGCCCCTTCCCTTCACTGTCTATGTGGTCCGCTAGATCGGCTTGGCCCAATGGAGTACTTAACAGGATAGAACCAGTTTAACTTCCATAGATCTCGACTCTGTGACCAACTGACCAACCGCTCAGATCCTACAAGCCTATGACGCAAACAACAATCGATTTATTTCTTTTTGCACACGCTATCTAACGTAACTACACATTATCTGGTACATTACACGGATTTAAGAATAATTCAATTAATACAAAAATCACAGACATGGTATTATATCACCTTATCAAGTTAAAGAAAAAGAGAATAATGCCATTAGTGTTAGTGTGCTATTATATTGTGAATACGGTAGACCGGAAGAAAAAGGCATTTATTGAAACTTATTTTGATTAATTCCTTCCGGACACAATGTTAAAGAAGAAGAAGAAAAATTAAAAAAGAGAAATAAGAAATAAATATAATAATCACTACTTCCCGATAGTGACTGAGGCAGAGCTTTAAAGTGGGTGAGACCTCGATTTTTGATAAAATGACTTAGTTTCTTTTGTCCATAATAAACAATATAATTATAGATACAAAGAATGCTTGTACATAATATACTATATGCATCCCTGTGAAGCTAGCATATTCAGGAATTCACTTGTCTTTAATGTGATAAATTTGGAGTCACAAAACCATAAAGAGTTTTTTTTTCTAAAACAGCCCTCATGTTTCCTAAAATCTCACAAAACCCCCTACTTTTTAGAAAATCCCAAATAACCCCATCTCTTTGATACAGAATTCCAAATTCCTCCATTCAACTTTTCGATCCACTCCATTCACTGTCGTCAAATCCCCCCTCCTGGAGTGACGTTCTTTGTTAGATGTTTGAGATTATAGAATCTATTGTTGGCGTTTGGCAACTTATCCGGATATTGCAATCTGGTTGGACTTACTGCAAGATCTAGATTGTGAAATTCCAATTTGGCGTCTTGGACGTTTGGGAGTTCAGTCTAATTACAGTTCAAACCAGTTTGGACCATGTTGTATACTTGGGTTCAATTGGGACTAGATGTGATTTCTAGACCCATGCCCATGTTTACTTTGGCCTTGTTTATCTACAAATTATAATGTAATTTATTTTTGCTAATGCATTTCCTACCCAAATAGGAATAACAATGCATTCTTTTAATTACTAGAAAAAAAACTCAACAATTGGCATTCCTGATAGATCATACTTTTCCTAACCACTTTTTCAACACATATTTAGTTGACTCATTTAGTTGTCCAAGCTTATAAACCTAACATGTATGATATAAATGCATCATTTTACATAAGCTAAAAAAATCAAAGTAATGTTGGATCTAGGGCTCTAGAGGGGGGTGAATAGAGATTTAAAAATTCTCACAAGATAGGTTAGACCTTCAAATTATATCAATCAATAGCTTAAGTGATATTTGAAGTCATAACTAACAAGCATAGCAAGGATGAGAAAAAATGAAGGCAAGCACTTGACAAGGTCGTTTAGAGTGGTTCTACTCTCCAAACTAGGAGAGAGTCAGTCGACTACCTAGAGAGGTCAACCTCTAGGACTTTGCAAGTACTTTTCTCTATATATTCACCAATAAGAGTTACAACACAAGACCACCAAATGACTTACCCATCCAAACACAAAGAGTCTCCACCTTACCAATGACTTACCCACTTTGCCAAGAGTCTATATCCTTCTTTGAAGGTCTTACATACTCTTACACAAGTCTTCAGTCTTCAAGTATTTACCCACTCTTCTTGGATCTTCAACCTTTGCCTTCTCCTTCACCTAGAAAAGATGTTCACCTCTTCTTCAACCTTGAAGAAGAACGGCAACAGCTCCACCTTCACTCGGAGTAGCTTGCTTCACATTTGCTTCATGGAGGAAAGGGGTAGGGAAGATGGAATGGAATGAGAGCCTTACAAACACAAGGAAGTAGCTCTCTTACAACTGGCATATCTCACTCATAATCACAAAATGAAGTGTAAACTAGAGAGAAAGGGGCTCAAGGAGTTACAACACACTCAACTATAGCAAGGACTTAGAATAGCAAGAATGAGCAAACTTAGAATGTACTCCAAGGGGTCATATTTATAGTTGGGGGTGTTCCCTTGAGTGTGGGATCACTTAAGGTCAAAATATAGTTGTTTTCCAAGTTCCAACGGATCTATTCTCACCCAAAACAACAACCAACGATTATAATCATTTTTTCTATGTTTTTCGTATAGTACATTCGGTCGAGTTTCAATAAAGGTAACTCGACCGATCCACTAAACGACAAAGTCAATTTTCAAATTATCAATCGAGTTTGTTCTGGGAAACTCGACTGATGAGCCAAAATCAATTTTGCTCAGTGAGTCGGTCGGTCGAGTTCTGTGAGTGTGCAACTCGACCGATGGGTCATGTTTAGAAAATCCATCACTAGATCAGTCGAGTTTCCAACTCGACTGATAAACATCCTGTGACAAATTTTCTAAATTGACATTTGAGTGATTAAACCCTAGAATTAAGTGTCCCTGATTTTTCTCATCTTAGTTATAATTCATATCATCAATACAAGTGATTACAAAAATCATTTAAGGTCATTTGGAGTGATTTCCCAAAATGCACACTTGCATTTGCATTTGACTTGAACGTAAACAAGCTAGGGCTTGTGTAATTTGATCCTTTTCATGTACCTAAAGTCTGAAATTAATCTTGAACAAACATATTAGATACATAGGAATGAAATGATTAAGTCATTATCAAAATATGAGCAATGTATAACTCTCAAGTCAACAAGTAATACATGCAAATGTTAACGTACAACCAATACATGAGCAACATGAAGTCTCAATTGAACAAAAACAAACAAAATCTAAATTGTTTGGACATTGGTGTGATTGGATGAGCTAGGGCAGTCGTCATAGTTTTTGTTAAAAGGCCAAGCTTGGGAAGGTGAACCTGGACCGTCATGGTGGACATTGGTGCGTTTGGATGAGGTAATCTTTCTCGTTGAACCTGACCAGCTTGCCTTACCTACCAAGGATGGTGAACAAACGCTGAGAAGCAAGGGAGAGAGGAATTGAGGCAGTAGGCACCAGGAATAGGAGTAACAATGGAAGAGTAGTGGAAACAAGAGCGGTAAAGGCCAGCAAAGTGAACCCCAACTATGTTGAGGGAGGCAAAGAGAGAGATGAACCATCTTTCTATTGAATTTATCTCTATTAGTTGATGTCTCGCCTCATTAGAGTATAGGCCTTTCAACATCCATCGAACAATGTCCACCCACCTTTATCCAGTATGTTTTCATATTTTGTAGAAGATGTGTTTCAGATATTCCCATCGGTATCTAGCATGCATAGTTGTTACACTTTTGTTGTCATAAAGTAGCCCGGGATCGCATACCAGACCTCATCGAATAGATTGTGGTGCATCATTCTACCTTCAACACTTTTGATAGCCAGTATATCAATTAGTATCGTTGGCACTTTATATGTCTAGGTTCGTCGAGTCAACTGCAACATAATGATGTTGACATCGTTACATAAAAAAATGAGTGAACCACATATATTACAAACCAAGAATTTATGTTTATCAATCAATTGTAGCATGCATACATATCGGGAAAACTTAAAAGAAATTATTTCACTGCAATCAACAAAATTGAAACTACATTGTTAAGCCTCAGTAAAATATATATATAAACAAAAGTCACTTATAACTAGCAAAATTATATGATTTCAAGGTGTTGGAGGAAGCATATGGTGGTTTAGATCTTCCAGCATTCTGATGTTTCTATCTACGTGTTTGTGTTCTTGTTTGTATGTTCTAAATATCTTCGACGTTATCATTTGAATTGGTAGCATCTGATAGATTAATCAAGCATTCTTGGTGTACTGTGCAATGAACTTAAGCTTCGTCAGCTATAAAACCTTGAGGGATGTGTTGCCCAGTTGAAGAACGAGCAATGCTCTATACTTTAGCCACATTAAATGTCAACAATTTTTATGTGAATATGCATGCATTAGAACAATTGCACAAGGATTCCATAGCATGTATAATAGAATTCACCATGTCTCTCACTTAACACATTAGACGAGTTACACAAGATGTTTGGAGTGTTAAGTGAGAGACCTAGTGGATGCATTACTTAGGCAGTTAAAAAATAGGCATAGTTTTCATGACCTTTCACTCTGACAAGTTTTAAGTGAAACAAATTGCAAGGTCTAAGAATATTCGGGACATTTCAAATTACTTTACATTTTTCATCATACTTGTCAAGGTGTGTGCCTAAGCGCCAAGGCACCCCAAGGGGTCGTGACCATGGCCCACGCCTTATGTGCACCTTGAGTCATCTTTGTAACTTCTCAACCCCATATCATGGTGTTATAGCCTTTTTAGGTCGTAGCATTCTAACTAAAGAATCATATCCATGTTAGGAGCCTACTTTCTCAATGTTGGAGGCTTTATGTCATCAATATACTCCTTTCAAGTTTGTGTTGGTCTGTACCTTGAATATGAATTTCTTGTTGGGTTCATCTTGGGGCATATTTTGGGATCAGCTATAATATAAATGTATACAACTATTTATATAACAATAATATATAAGTGAATAATACTTATAGTAACACTAGATTATATGCATCTAATTAAAAAATGGTTTGACATTAGAGCAAAATTATGCCGCCAAAACGCACCTAGCACGTCAAGGTGCCTAGCCTTGGTGCCTCATCGTCTTGTTGTCTTTACAAGTATGTTTTTCTATGTATGATACTTCAAAATTTTCTATTTCTTAGTATACATCTTTTTAAACAAGTATTCCACATCACATAATACCCCTTGACAAAGAATAAATCGTCACGAACATGAGTAATAATAGCTTAATTATATTTATTATTTATTCTAAAACCATCTTTAACTAAAATTACACCACTAATAGTATTACACTTAATAGATGAACATCTTTGGCTTAGTGAAGCGTCAAAATCTTTCCTGAAGGAAACTGTAACTCCACTCATCCTTTGCCTTTGACTTGTAAAGAGTTTGTTTCGCAAAAAGTCACAGATCGACCTAAAGAGGCATTGTATCCAAATAGACCGTTTCTCCACACGAAGATGTCCCACCTGATTGTAATGTTCGCATTTGGATCCAAAGGGTCGTACACGCAAGGCTCGGCAACAACATCAGGGGCTAGGTGGCTCGCCATCACCTTAGCATTTTTGCAATAGAGTTACACTCCTCTGCTATAGGTATCAACATCCAGCGTGTACTGAGACTCGAGGAGGGATAGTTGACAGGCGGGCTTGGATCAATGGACAGAAGAGAAGGGTAGGAAAATGGAAGTTGAACCGGTACATCACGGTTGTCGAGAAACTGGAAAGAAAAGGTGTTGGTTCAGACGCCTCCTAAAGGTGGAAATGAGTACAATTTTGTTTTGAAATAACGCGGAGATGATATTCAACATGCCTCTTGTTATGGAAAATAGCCCTTAATACAACACCAACAAACTATCTCTCTCATACAAACTCCCTCTCTCTCACACATTAAATCTCCTCTCTCATACCAACTCTCTCTCTCTCTTACAGACTCTTCTCTCTATCATACAAGTTCTCTCTCTCTCATATAGTCTCTTTTTCTCTCATACAAGCTTTCTCTCTCAGGCATTTTCTTCTCTCTCTCGTACAAACTCTCTCTCACACACTCTTGTACATTCCCTTCTCTCTCTCATACAAACTCCCTCTCTCTCATGCAGTCTCTTCTATCTCTCATACAACTCTCTTTTTGTCTCATACAATCTCTTCTTTCTCTCGCATACAAACTCTCTCTTAATCGGGTCTATCTCATACAATCTCACTCTCTTACAATCTTGTTTCTCTCTCATTCAGTCTCTCTCTCACGTACAATCTCTTTTTTCTCAACATGTCGTGTAATACCCAATAGCCACCCCATGAAACCCTAGCCAACACGAGGCAGCAAGCACAACTCCATTGAGACTCAACTGTTGACGAAGGGTTGAGGCAGAAGAAGCATGGAAGATGGGAAATAGCTCGGGGAAGAATGCCCATTGTTCCCGAGGCCCATGGGACACAGCGGAGTAGCAACTCGGCCTAAGGATTGAAACCCAGGAGCAAGGCCAGCTTCACCATGGCAATTGATCAGGTCAGGGAAGACAAAGACCATCCAACAACTAGCAAGTTAGTACGTTGCAACTACCCTGCTTCGGCCTGAGCTGAGCAAGGCACAGATCCGGCAAATCTAAAGCCCCTTTGGGGAGATACAGACACCAACCTAACAGTTTTGACCCCGACGGAGCTCAAGAATGATGACTTGCGGAGAAACGCCACAGCCAAGTGAGAGCAAGGACAGTAAGTCGGCAGGAGGATGACGCTTGGGGTGGTACTAGCTGCTAGTAGCATCTAAAGGAGCATGTTCACCCATCAAACTAGAGGAGGCAAGCAACAAAGGCTCCCACCACCACATGCTCACCATATTATGAAAATATATGTCCCTCGGGAGGACGAGGGGTGAAACCTTCAAGGATCGTCGAGGTAAGCATCACCCGGAGACTGAGGAGCCACCACTGGCGAGAAACATCACTCAGGTCACAAGCATGGTATCTCCAGGGTCCCTAGCCAAGTGGAGATGTGGAGCATACGTTTGGCCAACCTAGAAGGGGTTGGGGGAGCAACAATAGAACGACACGAGGAAAGTTGACCCGCCATCACCAAACGTCGTTAACAGCTTTGCGGGGCAACTCAGGGAGGCCACCTTGTGAATAGAGTCCCCCCTGACTTATTTTTTTTTTTTAAAAGGACCTTCCGAAGGAGAGGCGCCAAAGAGTTGGAAAACCACGGTGGAGAGGGTAAGGGTCAGAGAGGAGCCGCAAAGGAGCGCTCCTCCCCCAATGAGAAACCTAAGCAAAACTAGAGAGATGCAAGAGTTATCCTAGAGAGACTAGTCCAGTTGGAAACCATTTAAACCCATATTAACATCAAACGAGTTCCTTTCGATATTCAATTTGTTTCGTAGACTAGCTAGTCTTAAACTAACAAAAAGAATTCGAGGGTTGTGTGTGTGCACATGCCATGCAGAGGTGCTTATGCATGGTGTTTTTGTGTGTGTGCATGCAAGTGTCACTAATTTATTCACGGTTATTTTATAATAGTTTATTAGAGAATATGATTAATTTAGTTAATTAAGTAATTTGTGTCTAATTGCATGTGGGTTCAAGTGTGCCTTGGCCCATTAAGGTTTAATCTAAAGTATGTATGCTTCCCCCCTTCTCCTATATAAAGGACGAGGATTCCTCTTATCAAATATATCGAATATCCGTCTTTTACAAATCAACATGGTATCAGAGTAGTTATCAAATCCTAACCTAGAGGAAACACAAACTTTTTCTTCTGTATGCGGGTGGCCGCTGCTCTTCGGCTTGGCTGCCCGTCGGGCGCATCTCTCCTTTCAGAGAAGAAACAAAACCATATTCCCCAAGTACTCAATGTCGCCTCAGCTTTTGCATCTCTGTTGTCGCACATCTCCTCCCCAAATCATGGTCTCGACACCGATATTTCCACAAACCCTACAGTTTTTTCCCTTCCGGACAACTACCACCCGCTGTCAGTAAAAACCTCATCACCTGCAGCCAAAAACCTCACCACCACCCCTTCTTGCCAAAGTCGGCACCTACCCTCCCTATTCCCATAATCCCACCCCACCCTAGCAAATCCACACCCCTGGCGTCAAGTTTGCTCCATCTGCACATTGTCGTTCCATCAGTTCACGCACGGAAGAGAGATAGAGGGATAGCAGGGTCTTGTGGGTGTGCACTTCCTTCCGTGTGTCGTCTCCCATCAGTTCACACATGAGCGCTTTCGTTGGTTCAGCAATTACGGATCCTCGACGTTCTCATGACTCATCCTAGCAACATCCAGCGATCAAACAGATTCGTCACCAAGCGAGGATCCAAACAAGAGAAGCCTATTGCTGCCATGGTTGCCTACGGTCTGTAGCCCAACAACAACAACGGTATGTGGTCCTCCAACGGCCACTTTTGCTCAACATTCTAATGCTACTGCCACGTCGGCCTTTACTTTTCTTCATGCACGATCAAAGGGTTATACTTATCCTTTTTTTTTATAAAAAGGGTTATACTTATCCTTCTCCTAAAATACTAAGTGTCTCTTCTACATCACCCTTGGTATATCCTTTGTTCTTTTTTTGGACTGATTTATTACATGTCTCTTCCCAATGTTAGATTCATGGTTGATTTTTCTTCAAAAGATAAGCATAGACCTTTTTCGGGGGCTCTGCCCCCAAGCCCCCGCCAGGGGCGACCTCCCCTCGACTCCTGCCCGTTGAGGGGCAGCGGGACCCCCCTAATTGGAGGTCGTGCCCCCAAAACCCCCCGGCAGTGCTACGGCCTATATTTATTCCGAAGGCGTTTCTTTATCATTGTTCACCCCAACCACTCTTGGTTCTTTCCATGGTTGGTGTGAGTGGGAGAAATAAAGGATATATGAGATAAAGCAGAGGAAGATTATATTTTGTTGTCCTATATTTTTTTGGATCTTTATGCACTTCTTGAAGAGTTTGTTGACTTCTACTATTGATATTTACTTTTGAAAAATCTTTTATTGGTTATATACTTATTGGAGAGCTTACTATTTGGAGCTTCATGTCTACTGCTTGCTTTTTCAAGCCGATGGTCTTCTATCCGATAACGTCGACTCTACTTTCTACTTTTTGTCGTGATTTATTTGCACGTTGACATTATCCATGCTTTGTGCATGTTGACTCTTTCCATTTCTGTGCTTTCTCTGCTCGTTGACTATTTCTACTGTGAGCCAACACTCTCTAGACTTTGTTAGCCAACACTCTTTGGACTTTTTGAACCAACACCCTCTGGACTTTTTTACTATGAACCAGCACTCTCTAGCTTGTCCGTGTTTTGCGCACGTTGACTCTCTACTTATCCATGCTTTGTGTGCATGTTGACCTTCTACTGTGGCACTCTTTGGTTCATCCATGCTCTGTTTGCATGTTGACTAATATTGCTGCTATGAACCAACATTCTTTGGGCAGCGACGTTAGCGACTGTGATGAAGACCATGATGTTTTGTTGCTTACTTCTGCTCCAGATAACACCATTATGATCGAGAAGCTTCTGCAACCTACTTGTCTTCTATGGAGTATCTACTTGAGGGGGAGTGTTTGAGTGATGAGTGTTTTATTGTAATCTTGAGGGGGAGAAATTATTGTAAGGGGATTATCTTTTATTTTGTTTCCTTCTTTTTAGTTTGTTTGTCTGTCAACAAGCTGATTTGGGATTCTCCCAAGTTTCTGCTTGAGGGGGGAGTATTAGAGAGTCTGGTTAATTTAGTTAATTAAGTAATTTGTGTCTAATTGTACACGGGCCCAAGTGTGTCTTGGCCCATTAGGGGTTTTAGTCTAAAGTCTATACGCTTTCCCCTTCTCCTATATAAAGGAGGGGGGTTCCTCTTATCAAATATATCGAATAGCCATCTACATAATTTATCAAACTGCAACCAAACTATAAAGTTTTATCCCAAATTTTGATAATTCCACAACAAACAAAAAGTTGTTGCATCCCAAATTTGTCATTATGAAACCATTGAGTGGATCTCAATGGGGAAGATGATGATACCGATCAAGGTGTTAAGAGTGGTATTGGAATTGGGAGCATAAGAATTTCAAGCTACGAAAAAGATGTAATGAAATACCATAAAACTCCCAGCCCGCCACCCCACCCTCTTCTGCTACACAAAAGAATAAAAGGGAAAAAGGTTGCACTGCAATAAATTTCTGAACAGGAAGCAACCACAGGGAGAAGAATATGACCCACATGATGTTCAGCAAAGATGAGGAATTAGATAAGGAATGGAAAAAGTAGAAATACTGGAAAATTAGGGACTAAGAAGCATAGTTTTCTTACAGCTTTTGCCTTTTTGCACTGATATTATTGTTGATTTTACTGGTGCTTTAGTGTTTTTACAGTTCCTAGAAACGCAAAAATTTCTAGATTAAAATCGCAGAGTTCTCTCACATATTTGCCTTGTTGGACTGATACATTCCTACAGCTTATTGTCGGTTTGCAATTGTTACAGCTTCAGGGTTTAACGTTTTCGTTAGCCCAAAAATCTGGATTGAAAAAACAATATATGTAGTATAAACAATATATGAAAAAACAATATACTGGATTGAAAAATCTGATGACTGTTTCATTCAGTTGTTAAAATAGCGGACTATTCTTACAGTAATACTAATTGTTCTATTTTCATCTAATTTGCATATTGGCATGTAGCATCCCTATTCCCTTCTGCATGTGATGGATTGCCCACTGCTTCCCTGCCATCTGTTCCAACACTATACTGATAACCCAAACCATTACTTCCACGGTTTAGAAATTAACTTTTACTGCAATGTGTAACACTAGGTTTGTATATACTTTATTTAAGAACCACATCTAACTTGACCAGCTGGGGCCAATGTCGTTGGTGAGGGAAGTCTTTCTCAAAAGGGGAGATCCCAAGTATGTCTCCCATTAAGTTCCATGTACACCAGGCTGAGTGGATATTATATATATGAGACAGAGTGTTGAACTGGGATACACTAGAGTGTATCCAACCCACTGTACGCCGAATTTTTAAATATTTCGATCTATATCTTGGATGCAAAACAACCAAACCTGTCTTTACCCTGGTGGATGCAAAACAACCAAACCTGTCTTTACCCTGGTAACGTTGTTACCCTCTCTCCTCTGTCTCCGTATTGTGGTCTTGACTCTTTATCTCAACTCGGTCCCCTTTTACCCCTCTACACCTCAGGTGGCGTGTCCGAAAAAGAAAAGTATAGATCATCTGAGGCTCATGGTCTTTGACATCCAAGGAACAAATACCATTCATTGACAATAACCCATAATATCTCAGACGAAGCTGAAGATGAGAATCAGACAATATTGGCTGTGTGTTCATATTTTAGTTCAGTGTTGCATATTTGTATATATTTAAGTTGTGTTCAATCGCATATTTGCATCTAAAATATGTAATTCTACAAATTAAATATGTAATTATATGATTATTGTATATAAGTATACATATATTAACAATTTAAAATAAATAAAAATTCATAACCGCATATACTTCTGCATACCGCATATACTCTATTCAGTGACCTCTCCGAATGTACAACGCATACCGCTTTTTAAAACTATGGCCCAAACCTTTGATAGGTTGGAGGCGACGAAGTTTAGGGATTCAGTAGACGTTGGACATCACCTGAGCAAATGTCGGTTGATGATGGATGGGGTGAACAGCGTCTGCACATGATCGGGTAGACAACCTCATGGAAGAGACGACGTGACTCGAAGGTGACAACTACAAGGGAGACTCGGTGATTGCCTTCAACTATGAATCAGGGAAGCATACATGAAGATCTTTATGAAAGAAGAAGAGAAACGACCACAGAGGCCGGGAAGATGCCCTCGCGGGCGGCCGATCCTAAGCCATGAAGAGCAAGGAAGAAAATGTCCGATTTCAATGTCGTTTCAGTAGCCAAAAAACAAAAATTTCAACAAATTTCGACGAAAATTATGACAGATGCATTCCTGGAGTTTTGACGACCAAATGATCGAATTATTTAGCAAAATGTTACCAGAACAGTCTACTAGTGTAGATCTACTCAAATATGTAATAATATTTCATATTGGATATGCGAGGGGATGGGGGTCCTCATGTTGAGTGAAGGAAGTTGAACAATTTAAATAGGGATTTCAATGGCCATTTCAAGGTCAATTAAGTGGCAAAATGAATGAATTAAGTCATTAAGTTTGCAAGCACAATATATAGGCTTAAAGACACAAATTTTTGGAAACATAAGATGATTTAGGATGGGAGGACCTCTAGGTAGGATGATAGGATATAGTACATAAACAATGTTGCAGTGGCATGTGAGTGAATATTGAGGAAGCATGAGATAGCTATGGTTTATGTATCCTCCTTGTTGATTATACCTATCAACATAATGGCTCCAATTTATTTTGTTTTATACAAGCATAGATGTGTCTCACTGTTAATCTCTATATGCCTACTAGTGATAAAATGCATACTCGTGGATCAACTCAAGCTTTGTTCTTGGTCGTGTGCTTTTGTAGCTAGAGCCTATAGGAGGCAACCATGTAGTTAGAGGTGTGATTGATAATGGCATACATACAAAATATCTTGATAGTCATGCTAATTTTGCGCACCATTAACATAAATCATGTGACCTCAAAAATGAAAGTTGGTCATCATAGCCATAGATATCACTCCCACACCCATTTTTAAATATTTCCTTTGTAGATCTTTATAGAAGTGTAAGCAGGTCGAAGTAGGCTAAGAAAAGAAGAAACATAACTGAGATCGCCCCTCACAAGCCCAAGGAATCATATAGTAAAATCTGCAGACGTCGTACCCCGTTTCTTGAAATAATACCTGTGTTTCTCAAAATTTTGTTGAAATGTGGACGAAATGGGTTTTTTTCATCTAAATTTGTCAAAAAATAATTTTTTTCTGATAAAATTCCCTACATACAGACATGTAAGGCTATTTCTATGTCCGATGGTTGTCGGCATCTAAATAATTAGCAAAATTTTGTCAATTTTGACGAAATTTGAACATTGATGAAGAGACAACGCCACCCACAGGCGGAGGCTCTCTCCTTCTCTCTAGGGCATGTTGAACAATGTGAGCGAAAACTCACTTGTGTTGATATTAGACACACACCCTTGTCATATATATAAGAGAACGGGGGGAAACATTACAGAATTGCGACTCAAGTAAAGCTATATGGGACAAGCACTTAAGCCCATATACAAATTAACATATCAACTAAATAGATTGATAATACTTTCTAACAGATACCATGTTACCAGAAAGAATGTGGAGACAATATGGACAACATATTTACAATGTGATTAATACAAGAGAAACCCTATAGGAGAGGTGGGCACTATCTCTGACCAAATGAATCCCTATTGGACCAATTGACTTATTAGACTCTGACTTGTATGGGTTTATAGACACATGCCCATATTACATGACTTAAAATATCATTTAAATTCTATCAATTGGTTTGCACATGTTTATTTAATTTTTGAGCTAATTAAGTCTAATTCTTTGTTGCGTGTTATCTTGATCAATTTTGGACATTCTTATAAAATTTATTTAGTAACTAGCTTACTTCTGACTTTTCATGATTGTACCACATAGGTTAAAGTAGGACCAAGCCATTAAAGATTATCTATTTTGTACACGCTAGTAAATCTTGTTATATAAAAATGCAATAATAAGATGGACATTGGGTGCATGATTGCTTGAATACTACGTATGCACAACAAGGTAGCCTAACCAAAGGATAATGAATACAAAATAGGAAAAATTTAACAATTATACCTTCAAAAGAATATACCATGTGTTGGCATGTCATTAAAAAAAATTCATAGTTAGATATATTAATATAGTAAAGGAAGCACTACCAACGAAATCCTTAAGTTTCCAAGGCATTTGGGAGCATAGGCATTGTCATATGATATGTATTAAATATTTTTATGCATATAAGCATAGCTCTTCTTAGAAAATAGGTGACAGCTAATCAATATCTTGCATTCAAGAGACCATACCCCTATATATAGGAGAAGGGGCAAGCATACAGACTTAAATTACACCCTAATGGGCCAACAGACTTAGGCCCAATAACTAAATAGATAATAAGACCATCAACTAACTCTCAACACTCCCCCTCAAGTTGGAGCTTGGGAGAATCCCAAGTCAGCTTGCAAACAGAGAGACAGACTAAAATCAAAGAAGCAAAAATAAAGATAAGCCAAGCCCATACAAGAATATTTCTCCCCTTAGCATTAGACCAAAACACTCAACATTCAAAATACTCCCCCTCAAGTGGAATAATCGAAAGGGGTATGCAAGAGCTTCTCTTAGCATTTAGAGCAGTAGTAAATAGCAGCATGTAGGCATCAGGGTTTTCATCACAGTCGCTAGCGCCGCAGTCCAAGGGGTGTTGGATCACAGTCCCTAGAGAGTGTTGGAGCATTGCAGCAATAATCGACGCACAAATAAAGCACAAACAATTCAACGTGCAAACAGAGCATGGATAAGCCAAAGAGTGTTGGAACGCAGTAGGATGTAGCCAGATAGACAACCATCAACAAACCAGTAGATAAAGGAAATAAGCTCCATATACTAAGCGCTCTAAGAAGCATATAGCAGTAGAAGCACAATCAATAGCAGCAGAAATTGAGAACAGAGGTGGGGGCGGCGAGCAGAGAGAGAGAGAGAGAGAGGGAAGGGGAAGAGCGGCGGCTCTGGATCTAAGCCTGCTCTGGTACCATGAGAACAGAGAAGTTGGAGAACGTAGGGTTACACAATGTGTGTACCCTGATATTTATATAAGTGGTACAATTACAGTGAGGTCCATATAGAAATGTAAAATAACATAACAGTAAATAAAGACATATAAATAAGGACATATATGAACACTCCCCCTCAAGTTGGAACATAGATATCAATCATGCCCAACTTGTCCACAAGAGAACTGAAGTGCTTCTTTGCCAGTAGCTTGGTTTATATGTCAGCAACCTGATCTTCAGAGCGGGTGAAAGGAGTGCAAATCTTGTCATATAAAATAGTCTCTCTGATGAAGTGGCAGTCGACTTCAATAAAATTAGACCGGCCACAGAAGAGCAGCGGCTCTGGATCTAAGCCTGCTCTGATACCATGAGAACAGAGAAGTTGGAGAACGTAGGGTTACACAATGTGTTTACCCTGATATTTATATTAAGTGGTACAATTACAGTGAGGTCCATATAGAAATGTAAAATAACAGAACAGTAAATAAAGACATATAAATAAGGACATATATGAACAGAAATAAATCTTCATCTCCTCCATCTCATCTTCCTCTGTTCTCCCTGTCTCACCAACCACAAAAAGAATCAAGAGAGTGATTGGGGAAAGTCAATACCATGGTAGAGGTAATGTATATGTAGGAAAAATTATGGAGAGTAACCGATAATGCAGCCGATGTACTACAGGGCCCATTAGACGGATCCAAAAAGGAAAATAAATGGATCTTTGCACGATCTGAAAAGGCAAATTTGTCTTGCTCTTAGCTAACAGATGTAGAGGGTGTGGGGTGGAGACTCTGTGGTATGAATTAAGAGTCAAAAATCAAATTTGTTTAAAATTTAATTAGCAATAAGCATATTGTATATATGGTAGGGGCAGTCACAAAAAATGAGGGAGATGAATTACGTGTATGTACGGTTGTTGGTAGAAGTGGAGAGCAATGGGGAATGGTGGCTAATCACAGTTGACAGTGCGGTAGGGCAGCAAGTTGAGGGTCAGTAGGCCACAGGTTTGTAGGCAAGGGAAAGATGTTTCCAGCAACTGCGCTAGGAACTGCGAACCTACACAAGAAGCAACAATGGAGCAAAAAGAGATTTCGGGGGCAATGAGTGGATGTTGTGCAGCACCGAGGCTGTGACGGTGGCTCCATGGAGATCCGATGGAGGTGGTTGGGCAGCAGTGGGTAGCAGGAAGTTGTAGTAGGCACGGTGGTGAGAGGTTGCAAGGGTGGGGTTGGAAACGACATGGCTCGGAGTAGGTAGCAGCGGCGGCGACAGATGGTGGGAAGGTTTTTAGTAGGGTTGTCAAAAAAATGGAATCTGTGAACCCAATTGTGTCCGACCCATAAAACAATGGGTTCGGGTTCAGATTTGACATTTCGCGTCGGTTCTAGGTTTAAGAATATGCGTTCGAATCTAATTCAGGGTTGGGTCTGGGTTTACAAATCGGACAAAACCGGGTTCTAAATACTTACATACATAAATTTATGAGGTGTAGGCTATGTTTTAAAGCAATATGTGTTATTTTTGTATAATATTTTAAATAATTTGTGAACGATTCTACTAAAGAATAGATTTTTCTAAAATACCATCTTCAAATCCAAGTCCGGGTTTGGTTCCGCGTAAATCCAAGTCAGTTCCAGGTTGAAAGGTTTGGGTTCAGGTCCGGGTTTGACAAAATAACAATCTGGTTGGATTTTTTGACCCAGAACTGGCCCGGACTCAAGTTTTTGACACCTCTAGTTTTTAGAAGGAGCAATGGCAATTGAAGTTGCAGCAAGGGAGGACGAGCAGTGGACGGTAGTGATGGTAGCGGCGGTATGGAGGCAGCGGCTCTAAGGAAGAAGTAGGAGGTGGAGGAGGCATCAGCAGCAGGCAGGAAAGAGGTGGGATGGGTGGAGAACAGCATGCAGCAAATATTAGCAAGATGGTTGCAACAACAAGAAAAAAAGAAGAAAGAGCAATACAAACCATGGAACAATCTACGGATGACCAACCAAGAAAGAAAAGCAGGTGGCCTCCAGCCAGCTACAGCTCCCTCTCTTTTCTCCCTCTTACAACTAGGGTTTTTGATCCTGCTCTAATACCATGTTAGAAAGCAAGTGACGGTCAATCGATATATTGCATTAGAGAAACCTTATTGCTAGTAAGCACGGATAGTTCTAGTCAGCCTACGTGTCCATGTCGGACACATTTTGGACACAGACACTTCCTGGACATGGCCTAAAACGTTTTGGACACGGCTGGGATGTGTCCATCCTCTTCTTTTCTGCAACACAGACACAGCTGGATACGACCCGGACACCCATGGACACATCAGTGCAGTTGTTTCTACTGCAATAGCCTACTTCAGAGTGCAAATGTTGCATATACAGCTTTTGTTTATCTTGTCATTGAGAAATACAGCATTGGGTTGAGATCTAATCAAAGTTGCAAACAAATCAGTTAAGAAGAAACAATATGTAAAACATGAGCTGGGGTAGACGTTATGAATCACATTATAGTCTAATACGTTGATTAATTGAGTAATAAGAACTCATTTGTTTCGTAATCTACTATATCTACTGAGAAACACATGTTATGTTTTCTACTTTGTGTTGTTTCTACTATGTACGCAAAGACACACATATACATATTCATATAAGATTATACATACATATCTACATTAATCTGGTAAAGATTAAAATAAATTCCAATCCACACACCATACACCCACATATATGTATTTATTAAAAAAGTTCCCCTCATTCGATGCCATGCCTGTGTCCTATATTTTAGAAAATTGTTGCATCTCGTGTCCGTGTCAGTGTCTAGGAACGTGTTTGTGCTCCCATGCCTTACACCTATATATTGGAGAAGGGGAAAGCATACATACTTAAAATTAACCGTAACAGACCAACACGTCGACCTCTGGGATCTCGAGGGCTTTGCCCCTTCCATTCAGCACTTAGGCCCAATAACTAAATAGATAATAAGACCATTAACTAAATAACTCTCAACAGTTGTCAAGGCGGCCAGACAAAACCCTGCCCTAGCTGGGCACCCAGATTTCTAGGCGAGCACCTAGGGCCAATCATGTTTTTTTGCTTTTATGCAAAATGTCTACACACTCCTAGGCAAGTTAAGATTCTTATATTTTCTTCAATTTCTTTAGGTTAAAGGCCTAAGTGGACCTCGTTGGGCACCTAGGCACCCACTTCAACAGTAATAATAACATGAGACGGCCAAGAAAAGTGAGGGAGGGGCCAAAATGACTTTGAGCGAGATAGTGGAGATCTTTAGTAACAGACATGTTTATAATTTAAAAATAAACAAATGAGACAAAGCATGCATGTGGTGAGAAGAGGGTTCATCCTATGATTCATATCTATTGTCACCTAACATGAATTAAGTAATAGCATAACAAGTTGAAAGGACACTCATCCAATAGGAAGCACGAACAACAGCTTGGAGGGTGTAGTGGATGCACCTAGCCACTACATCAAAAATGCCACCAAGATGACATCAAATCATCAATGACTCAATGTAATACATCTAGGTTCTTAGAAGAGAAGCATGCCCACCATCAATACAAAAGGCGATACCTAGAGGTCTAAACAACACAAAACAGCGAGGGGTACACCTAACGGGTTAACACAAAGTCTAAAAGGTAAAACAATCATGCAGGACCCTAGATTTCCTATGAAGAGGAGAGGTACATGCCATCTAACTATGAGAAAATGCCAGACTAGTCATAGTGATCAACATCTTTTCCACAAGAAGACCGCAAAATATATCTACATGGATCTCAGCTTCAATACCATGTTAAAATAAGAAGCCTCACACCAAAAGACAAGAATATAGATGGTTCGGCAATATTTCAGTTTATCCCATGAAAATAGAAAAGGCAATCCCAGAAAAGCTTTCCTTGGGTACAATAAGAGCTTTTACATGTGACTATGTGAGGGTTTGCGCACAGCACAAGAATTTCCTCACTTGACAGGAAAATGACTAATTGCCCAGATATATTTCACTTGCCCACCAAGATCGAATGACCAAAGTTACAATTACTTCCTACGGTAATATTTAACATTTTAAGTTTAGAATCTGAAATAAAATTTCATTCCATTTTTACTTCTTCAAACATTTCTCAGTTATAAATAAATTATTATAATGCAACTCGTGAAGCATATCTCGTTAAAAACAAACTTACTCATCATGTGAGCAGGCCGGATGTGAAAAGACTGAAGTGGATAACCAAGATTATTCATCATTATAATCTGAGCAAATAGAGATAAGATTATTAAAGTGAGTTTAACAAAACATGTATCCATATACAATTCATATAGAAGGATAATTAGGTGAATCAATATCGACAAATATTAAATTTCTAGGGATTGTTTGGTTGTTTATAGTCAGATTATAAAAAGGGAGGTCACGGTGTATTTACACATTATACAATCACACTTTGCAGCCTGAATACACAAAACCAAACTAGCCCAAACAGTATGCATAACTTTAAAGAGAAAGCAATACTAAAGTACAAGGGTGGAGCAAGAGTAACTGCTGATGATCAATGAGCATACCTTCACTTTTGGGTAACTATAATCATCCCAACGTTATCTGTCATTTTCAGCGATGAGCTGGTTATACGTAATGCCCTCTGCAAAAAAGAAAGAAAATTTGAACTATATTCATGAAACATGTATTTTACTATAATGAAAGAAAGTATCTTTTCATCAGAGAAATGGTACTTCCTACGGAGTAAAAATCATACCAGGGAGCTACTTCATGACGAATTACAGCGCAACCAGGTGGCTAAATGGATAGTACACCTTTAAAATAGCAACAAATCTACAATAAATTCGGGAGTCAGTTTATACTTTGAGCATGATATTTAAAAAAGAAGAAGAAAAGTATGCATCAAAACCATGATCTTTCCCACTGGAAGTTCAGACTTACCAAGAAGTCATGTGGAAGATCAAGACGTTTGACTTATGGAGGGGAGCCTGGTGCATTAGTGATTACTGCTCTGACTAATATTTTCCAAGTAATAGATGTTGGAGTGATATTATGCTCCAGAGCATTTTCCAATAACTCCATAGCCTCATATATCATACCATGAGAACAAAGCCCATGTAAGGCTATATTGTAGGAGATAATGTCCGGCTCCAACCCAACAGCCAACATCTCATTCCACATCTGTGATGCTTTGTCATAGTCTCCTACTCTGTAGAATCCTTCAATAATTGTGTTGCGTGTTACCAGATTTGGAGTGAAACCTGCACATCCCATCTTTAACGACATACATAAAGCTTCTTCCACTTTCCCTATATCACATAATCCATGAATAAGAATGTTGTATGTAACAATATCAACTTCATAGCCCTGATCTACTGCTTGATTCCAAATTCTTAAAGCTATATCAAATTTTTTATCCTGGAAAAGACCAACCATCAGCGAGGCATAGGTAATTTTGTCTGCCATTAAACCTTTCTCAACCATCTCTTTTGCAAATGAACAAGCTTCTGGAAACCTGCTAACTTTACAAAGGCCACTTATAAGGGTATTATAAGTGACTGCACTTGGAGCACAATTCTTCTTCAACATCTCCCTGAAAATACTGATAGCATCTGTAACTTTAAATGCCGAGCACAAACCAGAAATCATCGTATTATATACATGACAATTCGGTTTGTGTCCGGAAGCAGACATCCTATGATAAATATACATTGCTTCTTTTAGTCGTCCAGATTTACACAAGCCATTTATCATAGAAGAATAGGAATATATATCCAAGCTTTTTTCTCCACTCTTTTCTGCCTCATGTAAGATCTGCAAAGCCTTCGCTATATAACCATATTCACAGAGTTCGTGAATCATGGTCCCGTAAGTCTCTGAATTAAATATGTAAATGGGTTGCTCAAGCAAGATTTCACATAATGAAACTGCTTCAGGTGCTTTACCGCTCTCAAACAGCCCTTTGATAAATATTGTGTAACTAACAACACTATGAAGTCCCAGTTTTAGCATAAAACACCATAGCCCATAGCATTCAGTTATCTTGCGTGATCTGAAAAACACATTGAGCATGGAATTGCAAATCGTGGTGTCGGGGCTGAGCCCAGATGAAGTCATCTCCTGGTACACATGCACTGCAGCTTCAAAGTCCCCTGCACTATACAAGCCATGGATCAAAATTCCATAGGTGAATAGATCGGGATGGTGACCATTCCTCAACATTCGGGACCAAACCTCTACAGCCTCCTTGAACCTTCCATGCTTGCAGTAACCATTCAGCATGACATTGTATGTCAACAAGTTCGGACTTACCTTACTGTCCCTGATTAATATATCCCAAACTTCAATCCCTTTCTCTAGGTCTCCCTTCTTAAAAAAACCATCAATCAAGAGATTGTAACAGACCACATCAGGAGCAATTCCCTGTGCACACATTTCATCAAACAAATTGAGGGCATTTTTCATGTTACCTTTCTCTATGTACCCACCCATGAGAGTGCTATAACTGACGAGATTCGGATAGAGTCCGCGATCTCGGATGGTCTGCAAGAGGCCCACGGCCTTCTCGAGCTGTTCGCGGGCACACAATCCCCTGATCAGTATGTTGAAGGTCTGGATATTGGGAGATAGACGAGAATTTACGGCGAAGTAGGCGAAGAAGGATTCTGCCTGGTCCCATCGCCCATTGCGGACGAAGGCATCCAGGAGAGTGTTGTGAGAACGGACTCCGGCCTTACAGCGGAAAGTCTCCTCGAAATTCTGGAACGCGTGCAGGGCCTCCTCGGGCATGTGGCCACGAGATAGGGCCTTTAAAGCGAGCAGCGCGTCATTCTCGGTGAAACGCTGGCGGTGAGGGAGACGGCGGAGAACTTGGAGAAGTCGAGGGAGGTGGTGGCGGGAGTTGGGGGCGGAGGAGCAGATGCCGCGGAGTATGGGTAGCAGGAGAGGCGCGGAAGGAGAGAAGGACGGGAAGCGCGCCGCAAAGGACTCGATAAGGGAGAGGGCAGCGACGGGGTCCTTCTCTGTCCTAAGGCGTTTGACAAGCTCCAACGGTTGGAAAGACTCGCCGGAGGTCGATGGCTCCGCTCTCTCCGCCGCCATGAGAATGTAACTTCACACGAATACGCCGCCTTATTTCGTTGCCAGAATTCATATCGTTTGCAGTGGCGCGCGGAGCACTCTTGGGAAATACGGGGCCCAGTTTGAAGTGGATACTCACGATATAACCGTATTTCACATACAATCGAGTGTGTAGTCGTGAATATAGTTTTGAGTAATTATCATCTCAAAATCCATCACGAAGACCGTATGTATACAGATCATCCCCTCTACCATCTACCATGTGGTCATCCTCTTATCTTCCACTCTTATCTTCCCGTATTGTAATGGTAGACAGTGGCGAAACCAGAATTTTTTTTCTAGGGTGGGCACCATATAAAATCATGGTTCAATCATAAAATCTTTTGTACATATACAAATAAGAATGTATAATTGATTCAAACAAAAAAATGAACATGTCTTTTCGAAACTTTAAAATGTGAAAATGATACAATACGTACTCAGTAACATGGAAAAAAATTATAAATTGAATTACCTCAACAATTTTACGAAAGTGTGTCGTTAGGCATGATTCTCTTACAATTTTTCTTGTATGTGCTACTAGCCAAAGCTGTAATGTATAGTACCAATAACGCACGGCCGCCTATGAGATTTGTTTATTGATAAAATATGTGTACACTAAGAAGCTTACTCCATCTGTCCAGTATGCTATCCATTTCAAACATTCAAAAGACGATAATTAGTGCTACAATATAATGCTTAATCCTTGTAACTGTAATCAGATCGTCACAATAGTCACGTCTTTTCTTCCTTATTTGCTCATGGCTGATCATACTAGAAATTTGTGAACATATAAACTAGTGGCTTTTTCTATAAAGGAACACATCATGTATGGCAAGTACAATCTAAGACTGCATACGTTCCAAATTGTGAAGCATTAAATTGGAAGAAATATTCCAATAAGCGGTCCATTCTTCAAGACGCATCAACATATTAGCATTCCAAAGTACTTTTATTGATTTTCACTTAACTGGAAGGAGAGCACTAATGTATCCCACTGCAATGGGAGAAGCGAAGGGGGCATATGGATTTATCGCATCATCGCATGTGTATTAGTATATTAGTCAACCTGACAAAAGTATATCGGATAGAATTCCTCACAGCTGTAGGCCAAAACCATAATAAATGCATTCGGCAGTTTGTTGCTAATCGTTCGGGGTTGGGAGGGGCGCTGATGGCAGCGGACTCGTCTACGTAGAAAATGAAGATATCTTGCGAGTATGCGGCTAATGGGAGGGTATTAGTAAAAGAAAACAACGGTGGTTGTGAGGGTGGGGGGCATTGCTCGCACTTTTATCGGACCACAGAGTCGCGATTTGAAGAGGGATAAAAGCCTGTTTCGTCCAAAAATGACGGAAACCGGTAGGGCACTGCTCATATTTTCACATCTGATATGACTTTTGTGATACTCACAATATAACCGTATTTCACATACAATCGAGTGTGTGTAGTCGTGAATATAGTTTAGAGTAATTATCATCTCAAAATCCATCACGAAGACCGTATGTATACAGATCCTCCCCTCTACCATGTGGGTCATCCTCTTATCTTCCCGTATTGTAATGGTAGAAGTTCTATCAAAAGTTCATTTTTAGTAGGATTTGTATGTAAGGACCAGTTTATCCATATACGAGGAGGGCGGGTTGAATAAGATAACTTCATAGTTTTTCTAAAATAAAGGAGTAATTAAAACTTAGAAGTCCAACTCATACTCCTCTTGATGCTTTCTTATCTATGCTTGTAACTCTTGCATGCCATAAAATTATTACTTGATCCTGTCTCACCTTTCTTTCTCTGCTCTAGTTAAAGTGGCCCACTCTATCCCTTCCACACACATGGCATCGAGTCAGTCTGATTTGATTTCTGACCTTGCTCATATTACTCGATTCCGACTAGAAAAGATTGCTAGAGTGGGTTGTGTAGATCTTGTTATGTGTATGCATACTTACTATCATCTATATGTTTTACAGAAATTGCTCGCCTAGTAACTTTTTTGTTCCTATTTTACATGAAATATGTTTGATAAGTAGAAATCAAAGTAGGTATACAGTGTTTAGTTGAAAAGTAGTCTTTAAATGCATTTGGGTCAGTCAAACTTGACTTGTTATTTAGATGTTTTAACATGAAACAATTCTGAAGCATATTGGACCTACACCGCGCCTATAACATGCATATAAATCAGTTTTGGATTGGGGCCCACGAAAATCCTCAAGGGGTGGGGATCTGATGCTCATCCCTACTTTTACCCATGGCTAACGGCCAAATGTAGTGATAGGCATAGTTCAATTTGATTAGCTATGAACCTAAAATCATGTGAAGAGTTTGTCTTAATTCTAGAACCTGAGTTTAAAAAATCACAAGTATTGGTGCATTGACATTAATATCAATAACCCCCACTAGGATGAACTACATAAATATAGAGAGGCCTCCAGCTGAGGAGGAGTTGATCTCATAAGAATTATGATGATAATGAGGTTATATTGAATAATTATTCTACAATGAAACACAAGTTGAATCTACCCATGTAACAAGCAAATAGGGTTTCTTTTATTCAATATAAGAGGCAAAGATCTTACAAAAAATGAATGTTTGGCAAGGACGCCTTGTTCATAGTTAGGATCGATTTAGTAAGAAAATGAGTAGAAGAAATAAAATCACAATGGAGGTGAAACTAAACTTCATTGGAATATCATTTTGTAAGCATCAGGTAGCTTGAATTACTTCATATATTATTTCTTAGCAGAGTGGGTTATCCATCAGATTTAAATCCCACTACCTTGTTAGGTATTGTTAAGGGGATTCATTGTACCCAACCCTAATTAGCTTGGATTAAACACACAACATATGCAATGATTAAACAAAACTTCATTTTCATTAAAAGAATGAACCTTCAAGGTTTACAAGCTTTGGCGTAAAGGCTATATAGAAAGAAAGGAACAAGATAGACTAAACTTACAAACTAAAACTAAACTACAACATCCCTTTTCACTAACATGAGTCCTAGTGAAGTTGGTTTCGTGTGACTCATTCACCATATCATCAAGTATAATTATCTAGAGCTGAAACGAGATCTTGTCAATTCTTATTCTTCACCTATTGTGACCAAAATCATTGAAACAAACATGTAGTTGTTGCAAACACAATGGTATATAGTTATTTGTATTGAAAGTAATGTGTGTATGATAGGGACCTATAAAGAGAGTAAACACTTTATTGTTAAAAAAATATGGCATACAAAACTTTTCATTATATAATGACTTCTTAAATTTATGACTAAAGTGTCTTAAGATCTAGCCACTATAAATCGTGCAATGTGATATATGTGTCCAAAGATATAGCTACTTCAAATCATAAAGAACAAGATGGGTATCCAACGATATATCCACTTCAAATCTTGAAGTGTAATATGATGTTCAAAGACATAGACACATAAAATCATGAAGCGTGATATGGGTTTCTAGCAATATAGCCACTTCAAATCATGAAGCACAGGATGGTGTTCAAAGATATATCCACTTCAAATAATTAAGCACGATCCTGTTGGATCTAGGGCCCTACAGGGGGGTGAATAGAGCTTCAAAATTCTCACAAGATAAATTAGACCTTAAAATTATATCAATCAAAATCAATAGCTTAAGAGCAATTTGAAGTCCTAACTAAGCAGGTATAGCAAGGATGAGAGAAATTGAAACATGCACTTAGACAAGGTGGTTTAGAGTGGTTC
Source organism: Alisma plantago-aquatica (assembly GCA_963693085.1). Classification (NCBI taxonomy): domain Eukaryota; kingdom Viridiplantae; phylum Streptophyta; class Magnoliopsida; order Alismatales; family Alismataceae; genus Alisma; species Alisma plantago-aquatica. The sequence continues at coordinate 72,978,098 of OY856410.1, read as the reverse complement.
CACTCTCCAAACTAGGAGAGAGTCAATCCACTACCTAGAGAGGTCAACCTCTAGGACTTTGCAATCTATGTATACTTATATTCATTCATAAGAGATACAAGGAGACCACCATACATCCAAGGACTTACCTATTCAAGACAAGAGTCTTCTACCTACACAAGGACTTATCCACTTGATCAAGATGTCTTTAACCTTCAACAAGGACTAACCCACACTTGCATTAAGTCTTTGGCCTTGAAGGAATTTGCCCACTCTTCTTGAATCTTGGCCTTGACCTTCTCCTTCACCTGGAGAAGATCTTCACCTCTTCTTCAACCTTAAAGAAGAACAGTAACAGCTTCACCTTCACTCGGAGTAGCTTGCTTCAACCTTTCTTCTTTGAGAAAGGGGGTAGGGAAGATGGAATGGAATGAGAGCTTTATAAGAACATGAAGGTAGCTCTCTTACAACTGGACTAACTCGCTCATAATCACGAAATGCTTTGTAAATGAGAGAGAGAAAGGGGCTCAAGGAGTTGCAACACAATAAACTATAGCAAGGACTTAGAATCACATGAATGAGAAAACTTAGAATGAACTCCAAGGGCTCAATCGAGTTCTGTGAGTGTGCAACTCGATTGATTGGTCATCTTCAGAAAATCCATCACTGGATACCGATAAACAACCTGTGACAAATTTTATAAATTGACTTTTGAGTGATCAAACGTTGGAATTAAGTGTCTCTATTTTTTTCTCATCTTAGTTACAAATCATATCATCAATACAAGTGATTACAAAAATCATCTAAGGTCATTTGGAATGATTTTCCAAAACGTGCACTTGCATTGCTTTTGACTTGAACCTGGACAAGCTAGGGCTTGTGTAATTTTATCCTTTTCATGTACCTAAAGCCTGAAACCAATCTTGAACAAACATATTAGATACATAGGAATGGAATGGTTAATTCATTATCAAAATATGGGCAATGTATAACTCTCAAGTCAACATTTTGCCTCTTTTTGACAATGACAAACCATTCCTCAAAACATACCGAAAAGGATATGTAAAGTTATATCTTTGCCTTGTGAATTGTGGGAGGTTTATGATTTGAACAATGTGAATTGCTCCCCCTCAATCTATGCTTATTCTTACCTACATAGTTAGTCTATCTACATAAAGCAATATGACAAATATATACTATATGGTCTTTTAGCAAATCACATGATAAAGCATATAATGAACAAGAAAAGGATCACATAGACAATAAAAGAAATATGGTTGAGCTTCAAAACATTGACCTTCTCTCCCCCTTTTGACATTATCAAAAAGGAAGGGGGTGTTATAGGAGCACAGAATTAGGTCTTCTCCAAGCACAACCAAACATGCATCAAATAGAGACAAGAGAAACAAGCAAGCTAAGTCATAATCAAAATATAGTAAACATGACAGCAACTCATGAGATATAGTAAATCAAAGAGTAAGTGTACAAAGGATTAAGATTACAACTCAGAGAGCATGTCCTCAGAAACAAATACAAGACAAAATGATGAAAACATGATGATAAATAGTACAACTCAAAAAATGTGCCCATATGTTTTTAGTAAAAAATAGCCTAGAAAGATATATATGATCAACATCTAGATTAAAAACTAAAAAATCTAAACATCTAGGCCATCTATGTCCACATCATCAACAACATCATCAACATCAACATCCGAGGCCTCTAGCTCATAGTCGTTATCTCCGTCTGAAGGTGCAGCAACATCACCTTCATCACCAGAGTCACTAGGGAAGCCATCATCAGAAGCATAATCACCATCATCATCCTCAGAAGCCTCCTCATCAACAGTAGCAGCTTCCTCATCAGTCAGATCTGGCATCTCCTCATCGGTAGAGGAAACAAAACCATGACCGGGCCAATGGGCATTCTGATCAGCCCAAGACAAGTCAAGAGCATGGAGCTCATTGGCTTGAGGCAAAGAGGGAGAAGAACTACCAAGGCCAACAAGTAGGGTGGCTAAGGGGCTATCAAGAAGAGGAAGCGCTCCAGGGGTAGGTCCACCAACAACAGAGGGTGTAGCAGCGGAAGCAGCAGGTGGAGGGGTTGGGTAAAAGTGATCATACACATAAGATGCATAGTCATCTCTTGGGTAGGGTTGGTAGGCAGGATAAGGGTGTGCAAAAGACAGGTTCATGTTGGACATGATGGCACAAAGATCTCGATGCCTGTGCTCCCAAACTTGAAGGTTATACACATGTTGATGCATCATGTAGCCCATGAGGGTTTCATTTGATACATGGAACGAGGCGCGGGAAGGTTGAGGTGGTGGAGGTGCACGGGTGGAGGTAGAGGTAGAGGCTCCTGGTGTAGTAGAGGAAGGGATAGACACATACTTCTGAAGTGTGGTCTCACTGATGCAAACTCTTTTCTGGGCTGGTTTGTAGTGAAGGTCATGGAAAAGATATTTTCTAGTGACAACTTGAAATAGACCACATATTAGGGGTGGGAATGGTGGATGGGTGCCATGGGTGTTCTTACCAGAGTCAAAATAGGTCATGTGGTGAAGGACATAACGAGACCAATTGACTTTGATGTTCTTCAAGAAATAGAACATAATCACTGCAGTGTTTTCTACAATTTCAGTCTGGTTTTTTTTCTTTGGATGAATATTACAGTTAACAATTAGGACGAGTATGCAGTTCTTAAAGTCTAAGGTGGAGGAGGGAAGGGTACACTTATTCCTATAGGGAAATTGAGGCTTCTTCAAGTATTTATGAATATCAAGAAGAGTAAGATCATATTGCTTATAGAAGGCCTCAGGGTCAACCAGGTTGAAATACTCAGGGTAATCCTTCCTCAAAGTGTCAGTCACCTCAGTACTTGAGAAGAAGATGTTTAGGGTATCCTCGAAGACTTGGAATTTCTTCTCGACGATCATGTAAGAAAGGACTACTTGAGAATTTGGTGGGGGTAAAAGTGTGTCATAATTCCATTGCAAGTTAGCATAGAATTCATGAACGACTTTTGTGCTTGTGATGGAAATGTTGTAGCATGCGCGTTCGACACACAAGGCAGAGAGGTGGTGATCATATAGCAACTCGGCTACTTGATCAATAACTCTTTGTCTATGTGGGGTTGGCTCAAAAAGGGCACGAAAAGGAAAAGGATTCCTAAGAAAGTGCTCCTTGTACCTAGTGAGAGCCTCATTGGAGACAAAGAAGGTATTGTCTAAGAGTATGAGATGTGAGTTGGAAGAGGGGGATGGTGCTCTAGTTGGGGCTACTCTCTTTCTCCTATTGGACGCCATGGAGACAAAATGAGAGGATGGAGAGAGCAAAAATGAGGAAAACACCACCACAAACTATCCACACACCTAGGGTTGATGGGAAAGAGGTCAAGGAGGGTCAATCTAGGTTGAACTAGGGCTAGGGAGAGGAAGTTTGGGGCTAGGGTTGAGAACTTGAGGGAGCTATAGGTTGGATCGGTTGATTTTTCTCTAGTTGAGAGGGAGAAAAGTCGGCCAAACCTAACTTATTTTTGATCTAGCCCGGCCATCAGTCGAGTTCTGTGACTCGGAAACTCGACCGATTGACTCTTGAAAAAAAGCTCTCGACTACTTATTGGTCGAGTTGGCAACTCGACCGATGGTCCATCTGAACCAACATTAGAAATCTTAATTTCTAGCCATTAGGGTGCTAATTGTTTTTTTTCAAGTCCATTTTGTATTTTGAACATACTTAGGCACATATCACTCATCATTGGGTACTATTTTGCGATAAAATAAGCATTTGCAAAAAATACCCAAAAATAAGAGAAAAACAAGGAAAAAAGAACATGAAAACTGATTTTTAGCATATTAGCAAGCAAAGATGATCAAAACATAAGCAAATCATATAGGATAGATGACAACTAGCTAGAAGGCATATCAAATTCATTCAAAGTAGTTATGAGTAGTTGAGATATCACTACTACAGAAGTGCCTTTTAGTGTCGGTTGTTTAACCCCCTTTGGCGTCGGTTTCGGAACGACGCCTATGTGGGCGCCGCTAAAAGGGTGGACACTTCAGCGTCGGTTAAAAAACCGACGCCTATTTAACATAAAGGCGTCGGTGTTTTATAAAACACCGACGCCAAAAGTGTTCCCGCCACAGAAAATGGCGTCATCTAGGACGCTTTCTGCGTCGGTTATATACTACAAAACCGACGCAGAAAAGTGTCCTAGATGACTCCCATTTCCTGTAGCGCGAACACTTTTGGCGTCGGTGTTTTATAAAAAACCGACGCTGTAAGTCTGTACTGACGGTTATCGGTAAATAACCGACGCCTATATCTATTTTTTTTTATAAATCTGTTTGCAGGCCTGCTGTGGCTGGTCAGCAGGATGAGAACCTGCAGTTCAGTTTTCTGAACTGCAGGTTTACGACATCCATTGATATCAGCCTACAAACAGGCCACAAACCTGCAAAATTAACATAAAAAGATTCACACAAGTAGATACATTCAGACATCAATTCAATTGTCACGTTCACACATATAGAATCATTCAAATACATGTTTTAACATTCAGAAATATTCATTTACAAAGTATCATTCATCATCACTATCAACATCCCAAGTATATCTTACAGTTGCCACTGTTTGTACAACTATTGCCCATTCTTCTCTTACTTCATCTAATGCTTCCCTCGTATATGGAGCATGTACATTTTTTAAGTGTTTGCCTATAGTGTGGTCAGTTTTAAACACCTGCAAAGAGAATGATGTATATAAGTAATAATATAAAAATAAGATTGATATATTTTATACTAACTAATGAGACTATATATAATACCTCATGTATGGTATCGATGTCTTTCTTCGCCTGTGTATGGTATAGAACTCTCCTCCAGTATCTCCCTCACAGACTCCTGTGCGGAGAGGGACATTCCAACTCGAGATATCATCTTCCGTTGCCTCCTCCGCAGCAATATCCTTATCTCTGAACGTTTCTCGTAGGATTCTGAACCCCTCCTTCCCTCTACTACATCGAAGCCATGCCACAGTTGAACCCTTTCACCGAGCCCTACCCGGCCAAACAGACGTCGCCTGAAGTACCACCGTCGTCGTCGTCTCCACCTCCATCGCAACTTGCTGTGCTAGTCCTGGCAGTTTATCACCCCACATGCTTTCCTCACCAGTTCCTGCCGCTAGACGACCACACAATGGAATCCAAGAGGATATGCAGGCGTTCGCCACAGACTATAGGATGAGTATACTCAGCTTATAGGCTTTGGCGAACTCCTGCATATCCTCTTGGATCCATTGTGTGGTCGTCTAGCGGCAGGAACTGGGGAGGAAGGCATGTGGGGTGATAAACTGCCAGGACTAGCACAGCAAGTTGCGATGGAGGTGGAGACGACGACGACAGTGGTGCTTCAGGCGACACCTACTTGGCCGGGTAGGGCTCGGCGAAAGGGTTCAACTGCAGCATGGCTTCGATGCAGTAGAGGGAAGGAAGGGGTTCAGAATCCTACGAGAAACGTTTAGAGATGAGGATATTACTGCGGAGGAGGAGGAAACGGTAGACGATATCTTGAGTTGGAATGTCCCTCTCCGCACATCAAGTTGCTCCGCGCATCTGAAAATGTCATTAAAAAGGCAAACATTTAGCATTTGTATTAACTAGAAAAAGGAAAACATTTAGCATTTGTATAAACTAGAAAAAGGAAAACATTTACCATTTGTATAAACATACATGTCTCTAAAATTGTGATCTTTTATCAATTAACAATCCTTCATTGTGATCTCCGCGCACATATAAGTCATCATTAGCTTCAATATTTTGTGGAGTTGGCAACCCAACTGAGAATGGACTGGAGTCATCATACTTATCATAGTACTCTTCTTCATCTATAGGATCTTCAATGAACTGTCTTTTACCATGAAGAACAACCGACCATTTATCATTTGCAGGATCATCGATATAGAATATTTGTTTTGCCTGTGATGCCAATATGAATGGTTCAGCCTTCTCGCCAATCATTTCAAAGTTCACCAAAGTGAAACCCAATTCATCCACTATAACTCCTTTGGTGTTATCAACCCAATTACATTTAAAGAGTGGAATATTGAAATCTATGTAGTCAAACTCCCAAATGTCTTCAATGACACCGTAATATGACATTTTAGCTTCACGTGGACTCTTATCCTTTGCACTTGCAAAGTACATAGTTGACGCTTGAAGAGTGACCCCACTATTTTGGACGACACTCTTATCATCTTGGCGCTTTGTGTAATATGTGAATCCATTAATGTCAAACCCTTCATAAGACATAACATTCGGTTTTGGTTTAAAGGCGAGACATTTGATAGTTTCTGTAATATCATTTGGTGTTTGAGATAGTTGATGTAAGACTTTATCTTCAAACCACTTAGTAAAAGTCTTATTATGCTCTCTAGCAAGCCACATTGAACTTGCTCGAGGATGTTGTCTCTTTATGAAATTGGTATGTTCCTCGATATAAACACTCACTTCGTCCATATTATGTAAAATATACAAGTGAGCTTGTTCCAACTGCTCACGGCTGATTACTTTCACCCGTGATCCCAAAATTCCTTTGCCCTCCTCAATATTCGTGTCATTATCAGGAGTGTCATTACCACTGAGAAAGTCATTGCAGAAATCCATAACCTCTCTCGCCACATAACCTTCAATAATACTCCCTTCAGGACGATAACGGTTTCGAACATCACCTTTAAAAACGCTCATGTATCGTTCAAAGGGATACATCCAATGCAAGAAAACCGGTCCCAAGATTTTCACTTCCCTAGTCAAGTGGACAACAAGATGTACCATGATATCAAAGAACGAAGGAGGGAAATACATCTCAAGCTGACATAGGGTAACAACCACTTCTCTTTGCAAAATATCGAGAGTATCAGGGTCAATAACTTTACTGCATAGACTGTTGAAAAAGAAACAAAGTCTGGTAATTGCAAACCTTACATGCTTCGGCAATATAGATCGAATTGCCACGGGCAATATTTGTTGCATTAGAGTGTGACAATCATGAGATTTAAGACCTATCAACTTCAGATCTTTCATTGATACCAATCTACGGATGTTGGATGAGTAACCATGTGGCACCTTAACATTTACCAAGCATTCACAAAAAGTTTTCTTCTCCTTTCTAGACAACGTGTAACAAGCGGGAGGTAAGTATGTTCTTTTATTACCCATTTCACGTAATTCTGTTAATTCTGACCTTATTCCCATTTCACGTAGGTCCAGTCTGGATTTTATCCCATCTTTAGTCTTACCTGGTATATTTAATAGAGTACCAATGATGCTATCACAGACATTTTTCTCAACGTGCATTACATCGATACAATGCCTGACTGACAAAGAACTCCAATAAGGAAGATCCCAAAATATTGACTTCTTTTTGAATGAAGAATTGTCACTCCGTGTGGCCATACTACATTGTGATTTCTTACCAAATTCATTGACAATGTCTTTTACTCTTTCATAAATAACATCCCCTGGTATAGGTTTAGGTGCACTCCGTTCATCATTCAATCCATTGAATGCTTTGCGCTTCCTACGATACGGATGGAATTTTGAAAGAAACATTCGATGACCAAGATATACAGTCTTGCCGCCATATTTTAGTCTTATTGAATCAGTGTTTTCTTCACATATAGGACACGCTTTAGCACCTTTGACACTATATCCAGACAAATTCCCATATGCCGGAAAGTCATTAATAGTGCAAAACAACATAGCATGCAAACGAAATGTCTCTCTTGCAGAAGCATCATAGGTCATCACACCTTCAGCCCAAAGTTTCTTTAAGTCATCAATCAAAGGTTCAAGATAAACATCGATATCATTTCCGGGTTGTTTAGGGCCCGATATCAACAATGACAACATAACGTACTTATTTTTCATACACAACCAGGGAGGAAGATTGTATATAACAAGCATGACTGGCCAAGTGCTATGTTGGCTGCTCAATGTCCCGTACGGATTCATCCCGTCTGTACAAAGCCCAAGTCTTAGATTCCTGACTTCTTCACCAAATTCAGGGAACAATACATCAATCTTCTTCCACTGTGGGGAATCAGACGCATGTCGTAGGATCCTATCATTATTTTTCTTAACATCTGCATGCCACCTCAAATTCTTCGCATCTTTCGGATTTGCAAACAAGCGTTGAAACCGTGATGTTATAGGTAGATACCACAACACCTTGGCAGGAGAACCAGTTCTGGACTCCCCCGAAGTCGTCAATTTATATCGTGACGCACCACATTTTGGACAATCTTTCAAATCTACATAGTCCTTTTGAAATAATACACAATCATTCGGGCATGCGTGTATCTTTTTGGCCTCCATTCCCATTGGGCACAACATTTTCTTTACCTGGTATGTTGAGATTGGCAGCTCGTTTCCTTCAGGAAGAATTTCTTTCAACAAAGTCAACAATTCAGTGAAGCTTTTGTCGCTCCATCTATTGTTAGCTTTCAACTTATACAATCTCAGCACAGCGCTAAGCTTCGTAAACTTAGCACAGCCTGTGTATAACGGTATCTCAGCATCATGCACAATGTTTGTAAAGATAGGAGGTGGATCGGTGTGCTCTACCCTACAACTATCCAGCATCGCATCAACAATGTCTGCTGGAACTGGTTCGTTCACATTTACGTCATCGGAGGCAATTTCTTCTTCCACCCAAGCACTGCTATTGACATCTACTGGATTCGATTTTGAAATCTCTCCATGCCAGTGCCATTCTGTATAGCCTTGTACAATCCCGTTGCACATGACATGACTTTTGATTTCCTCACCAGTGTTGAGTTTCAAGTTGTTACCGCAATGCCTACATGGACAGTAGAACCTATCTGTAGGTTTTTTCCTATGTTCCTCGGCAAATCTAATAAATTGATCAAGACCAGATATAAACTCTGGGGTGCAACGATTACGAATGGACATCCATGATCTATCCATTCTATGATCAGAGAAAGCAAGTATATATTAGGAAAGCAAGTATATATTAGGAAACAAGTATATAAGCAAGTATGTCGTATTACAGTTCATCATTAAGAAAGATATAAGCAAGTATGTCGTATTAAAACAGACTAAACAATAAAAGAATTTTTTTTTTAGGCAAGACAATATGAGAAAATAGTAGTGTAATCATGTAAATGGGAACATTCATGGGAACACACACTTCAGTTATAAGCATTCATGTAGCAACTTACATTTCCATTCATGGGAACAAACACTTTAGTTATAACAATAACTAAACAAAGGGGTTGGTGTACCCCTAAACATGCGCATAATTAAAAAAACTATTACTACAGACAAGTCTAGATAGATAGACAACTAAATACTACACCAACATGGTCCCGCATGCATCAGTAACTTCTTTTTGATGATGAAGCTGTGTCACGAAGCTCCTCACTGTATTTAGACGAATCTGAACTGATAGGGGCCTCAGATTCTGATTTGTCTGAGCTGATATGCGACGCCGTGCGCTCATACCGCAGAAGATGATCGAGGGTGTCGCAGTTGTTGTTGGTTATCCAAACTTTGATGGAATTATCGCCAACTGGACGGAGAAAAAGCCTATTCCAACGGACCAGATACAGCTCTCCAATCCAATCATGCCAACCGGATTTTGATACAAGATTTCCCGCCAAATCATACTCAACCTCGATTACATGTGAATAATTTCCAAAAGTTAGGGTCACTTTACCAGGCATGTAGTGTCTTCCTTTTAGAAAACGCCAATGTTTGGGTATGACCAATTGGTTTAAGGAACGATCATCTAGGATGATGTCCAATTGTTCTTCAATAGGGAACGTTAACATTGACATAGAGGCCCAATTCATAGTCATTGTTATGGGAAGACAGAGACTGCACAATATTAGTATTAACAAAGTGTAAGTACATATAACGATGTTATATATTTTCAGAAAAAGTTGTATAACATCAGTTAACCTTTTAAACAAGTATATATTAGGAAACAAGTATATATTAGTCAATCTTGGACGGGTTTCTAGGCCAACAAACACATTTGATGTCAATCTTATATATAATAAATGTGTACCACCTATCCCATCCTTGAACACCTAATCTCACTTACGATGTAAGTGTATAATGTGTTTTTGGTTTTCAAGAAAATTTCGGCAGCATTTCCCCGTTGTTCTCTAAGTACATATGTACTTAGAGAACAAACGGGGAAATGCTACCGAAATTTTCTCGAAAACCCAATACACATTATACACTTACATCCTAAGTGAGATTAGGTGTTCAAGAACAGTCCCAAACTGGGGACTATCCAAGATTTACTCCTACTGAGTAAATCTTGGACGGGTTTCTAGGCCAACAAATACATGTGTTGTCATTCTTATATAAACCCTATAATTCATGAAATCATTCTAATTCAATTTAATATGTTGGGATCACATAATTATATAATGACATCAGAATATATAGAAGAATCATAATTAACATGATTAACAACATGCTCATCAAACTAGGGTTTTCTTGAATATCATCTAATAAATCAAGAATTTCATAGTTTCAAACATGCAATAATTCACAATGCAATGTTATAAACTATAGGCAACATGGATAGATGAAATAAATAAACATCCAGCATCTATCACTTATTCAATCTTCAAAAAACCTTGACAAACATCCAACATCTATCACTTATATAATTTGCATGTATATACACCCTAAAGTGCCACAAATCATATAATAAAACTATCATGTTATGATATTAGGACCACTTAAAGCAGATTAGGCACATTAAGCAAGCAGAGTAGGGAGCCAATTTCGTGCAAACAGATTAGGCAACAGATTAGGTCAGCACATAAAGAACCAATTTCGCGCCTGGGTAGGTCTGCAGGTACCTGGGCAAGAAGAGTAGGGTGAGGTCGAGCTGGTTGAGTACGTGGGTGGCGGCCGACGAGCTCCAGAACCAGCGGCAGTGACTCCGACGAGCAAGAGCGTCAGCCGCAGCAGGAAGGCAGGCGGCCAGGCGGCGGCAGGCAGGCAGCGGCCAGGCGGAGGAGAAGGAGAAGGGGGTACGGCGGCGCCGGTTCTCAGGCGTGGCAGGCAGGTGGGCACCAGGCGTTGCGGCGGCGCCGGTTGTCAGGCGTGGCGGCGGCGCAGGCGGTTGGAGCAGGGGCGCCGGTTGTCAGGCGTGGCGGCGGCGCAGGGGTGCCAGAGAAGAAACGCGTCGGAGAGGGGCGCCGGAGAGGGGACGCCGGAGATGGGGCACCGGAGAGAAGCGCCGGAGAAAAATCGCCGGAGAAATCGCCGCAATAGGGAAATAGGGTAGCAATGAGGGGATGAGTCGGGCGATCGAAGGTTATGAAGTTCCCCAATAGCGTCGGTTGTTGACAACAACCGACGCCTAAACATATTTACCGTCGGTCGTTGGCAACATCCGACGTCCATTTGGACGATATTTTCGTGAAAATGTTTGGCGGGAACCCCATTCAGCGTCGGTTAGTAAAGGACGACCGACGCGGAAAAGGACACTTTTCGCGCAAATTTCCATCGCACATAAGCGTCGGTGTTTTAACTAAATAACCGACGCCGAAAGTGACATTATTTTTTCGCTCGAAAATTGGATGAAATAATGCGTCGGTTTTGCATAAACAACCGACGCTGTATACAAAGCGGTACCCGTGTTTGGCTGGTCTTTGAATATAGACGTCGGTTCTTCGAAATAACCGACGCCTTTAATATAAGGCGTCCGTGTTCCTTAAAAACCGACGCCCAGAAAAGCGACACTGAATGCTATTTCTGTAGTAGTGTATAATAAAGTTAAATTGCTCTCTAGCTAGAGGTTTAGTGAAAATGTCTGCCAACTAATCTTCTGTGTCCACATGCATGATATAGATATCCTTTTTGGCAATGTGATCATGAAGAAAATGATGACGAGCATCTATATGCTTAGTTCTATTATGCAAGATAGGATTATATGACAAGTTAATTGCACTAGTATTATCACAATAGATAGGAGAAGCATCAAAATGAATGTTAAAGTCTTAGAGCATTTACTTCATCCATAGGACATGGGCACAACAACTCCCGACTGCAATGTATTCAGCCTCGGTGGTTGATATGTCAATGTTCTCTGTTTCTTATAGAACCAAGACACCAATCATGGTTCTAGGAGAAAGCAAGTGCCACTTGTGCACTTTCTATCAATCAAGCATCATGTGTAATCTGTGTCACTATAAGTCGTAAGAGTAAAGTCTCTTGACTTGGGATACCATAGACCAAAATTTTGAGTTTTGGCTAAGTACTTTAAAATCCTCTTAACAACTATAATATGGGATTTCTTGGGATTTGATTGAAAGCGAGCACACAAGCCAACACTAAACATTATATCAGGTCTAGAGGCAGTTATGTAAAGTAAACTTCCAATCATACCTCTATAGAGCTTCTCATCCACCTTCTCACCTTCTTCATCTTTGTCAATTTTGGCGGTGTTTGACATGGGTGTGTCCATCGACTTGGTGTTCTCCATCCCAAAGTTCTTAAGTAGCTCACTTGTGTACTTTCCTTGGTTGATGAAGTTCCCATCTTTAGTTCACTTGATGTGAAAGCCAAGGAATAATGTGAGCTCACGCATCATACTCATCTCAAATTCACTCTGCAAAAGATCACTAAATTCTTTGCAAAGATCAAGGTTAGTTCTGCCAAAAATGATATCATAAACATATATTTGAATGATAAGAAAATTGTTAGAAGTGTGTTTTAGAAACAAGGTAGAATCTACTTTGCCCATGATATACCCATGAACTAACAAAAAGTTCTTTAATTTCTCATACCAAGCTCTAGGTGCTTGTTTGAGTCCATAGAGAGCTTCTTGCAACAAATAAACATGGTTAGGTAAACTATCATGTTCAAAGCCCCGGGGTTGTGCAACGTACACTTCCTCCTCAATTGTATCATTCATAAACACACTTTTAACATCCATTTGATAAAGAAAAAAGTTTTTATAACTGGAAAAAGTAAGAAACATATGAATGGACTCAACTCTAGCTATAGGTGCATATGTTTCATCAAAATCTATACCTTCCTGCTGATTGTAGCCTTGAGCCACTAACCTTGCTTTGTTCCTTACCACATGCCACTTTCATCTAGCTTCTTGCGGTAGACCCACTTGGTGCCAATGATATTTCTATCACTTGGCCTTGGCACTAGGGTCCATACTATGTTTTTTTCAAATTGCTCCAACTCTTCTTGCATGGCTAGGATCCATTCATCATCCCAAGAGCTTATTTGATGTTCTTTGGCTCAAGTTGTGAGATGAAGGCATTATTGGCTTGTTCTTTGTTGAATGTAGCCCACGTCTTCACTCTTTCAAATGGATCACCTAAAATTAGCTCTTTTGGATGAGTCAAAATTAGTTTTGCTTACTTGATCGATCGGTTGAGTTCTGTGAATGTGCAACTTGATCAATTGGTCATCTTCAAAAAATCCATCACTAGATCGGTCGAGTTTTCAACTCGACCAATAAATAGCCTGTGACAAATTTTCTAAATTGACTTTTGAGTGATCAAACGTTGGAATTAAGTGTCCTTAATTTTTTCTAATCTTAGTTACAAGTCATATCATCAATACAAGTGATTACAAATAACATCTAAGGTCATTTGGAGTGATTTCCCAAAATGTGCACTTGCATTGCTTTTGACTTGAACTTGGACAAGATGGGGCTTGTGTAATTTGATCCTTTTCATGTACCTAAAGCCTGAAATCAATCTTGAACAAACATATTAGATATATAGGAATGGAATGGTTAAGTCATTATCAAAATATGGGTAATGTATAACTCTCAAGTTAACATATACACACCTATAATGAAGGATTCTCTAGTTTATGTTCAAGGTTTCATTGGCATATATATAAGATAAAATGTAAGACTAATCAATAGGGAACAATATCTTAAACAATATACATCGAAAAAGTGCACACCAGAGAGAATACATGTGAAACATATAATTCAATACCACTAGTCACGTCAACTAGGATTAAGCATACTTTTTTTATTATTTAGGATATAGATATTTAGTGTATTGGAATGAAACATTCATGTATATCATGGTCAAACAAGATATAGATTCCTAAGGTTAGCCATTGGAATTTTCACCAACATAGGTCACATTGATCAAAAAATTAGTGAATTAAGTCCTTATACTAAACCTAGATAGAGTTTCTATTCACGATCAATATAGGAAAATTTCAAGCATATCAAGTTCAAAATCATTTTTGCAACTATTTCCATCGTCATGTTTGAAGGAGGAAGTCACAACAAGCTCATATCAGGAAAACCCTACTTTTGTCATAAAATTGTCATCTTTAACAATATCACGGGATATTAAGGTCATGGTTTGATTTAGATCATCATACTCAATATGGTTATCAAGATTTTAATTAAGAAAGAAAATAAGATTTGATATTTGTAAGATTGTAGGGTCATATTAAATGACACTACATGCCAAAAATGTAATAGTTTTAGATCCAATTCATGGCATTTTCATGTACAACAACATCATCAGATAGATATCATCAAATTGTGAATAAAACTTGATTCATGATTTCCGTTAATCATCAAGATTACTTATTTATTATATATAGGGTTTGATAATTATTTTGAATAAGCGTAAAGACCTGATTCTAATGATCGAATGTTTATAAAATAATATAAGAAAAATTTAAAAAAAAATGTTGCAATCATGCTTTACATCAGAGTCGCGGAAGCTTTCCATAAAATTACAAAGTTTCTCATGGTCCTATCTATTCTTCAATAGTGAGAAACTCTTGTTCTTCTCTTCTCGGTCTTCTCTTATCACCTGCCCATGAGTTCTTAGAGGGAACAAAACCACACATGGGCCTCAATAAAGGAAACTAAGGTCAGCAAAGCTGGTACAAAATTAGTATTTGAAAGCAAAACAATATGAACCTATCTACAAAGGATTAGTATGAAAAAATGCAAAAGAATGAACAATACAAGCAAGTATCAAAAGGTAGCAATGGGTTTTCAAATTCAACAATATTTAATATCTAAATTTGAAACTAGTCATTCAATTTTCAATAGTTAGCACATGTCAATGTCTAGTTATTGGGGAAGCCATGTGTTCTCTCCTACGGAGAACGACAACACACCAACTAAATTCCCAGTATACTGAGGGACCCTATGCCCTTTAACTTTGTGTAGAGGCGTGGAAGTGTAATTCCACTAAACTAGGGGCACTAACATGCCCTTTTTTGACATTTAAACAATGTGCTACTATTTTCAAGATTTGGTGTTGGTTGCCTTTCAAAGAGGTAGGCTAAGATACAAAATCAATTTTGGCCAACCAACCTATCTAGTTATGCATGCAATCAATGAGAGAAATAACTTTCCAAATATAAATAGAAACTCTGTACCTTGAATCAAAGGTAAGCAAATTCTGAATATTGCGAGTATATAGTTCTAAGAATCAATCACAAGGATCTACAAGTGCATGATAAAAAAGGTATCATTATTGGCTTGGAATCATGTTCAAATTTCATTTTAGTAGCGTTATAGATGGCTAGAGTTTTCCATTTAGGAGTTTTCTTTCTATTTTTCATTATTATCAGATGTAGGGTTTCTAACCAGGATATATATATCAATGTCACCTATGCAAGGCTATTATATTTCTCCCTAGACTAGACCCGAGTATGTTATTGTCCCTCTTATATAAAACATAATTCTTTTTAGTTACTAGTATGGTTTATGGTTATCTAGGGTTTAAACATTATATAGTTCAATGCATACCTGATTATACTTGGGTCCCAATTTCATATATAAGTATGCATCTAGATGAGACATAATAGAGTAGTTTCATCTAATTGTCATCTGAATTTTGCATACATACATATAAGGTCATATTTATTTTATTAACCTTCCACTATATAGAACATTTCTTATATACATCAATTTATCCAAATTAAATCAACTTAGATAAGTATATATTGAATATCTCTCAAATGTTAGGGTTTGAGTTCTTACAAGGATAATTTAGTAATTTATACCATTCATATTACAATTTAGTACACTTCCTATTTAATCATTTGTATTAGTACTAATATGAGAAACATAATAGGTCCACTATGTTAGATTAACATTGTCACCCATAATTTACAACTTGATCTGGCCATGGTTAGATTATCATTTAATACATTGTCATCCTGAAGAAACTAAATATTATAGTTTTCCTATTGCTTAGAACTACCTATATGTGTGGTTACTAGCATGCTACATATAGGTGTAGGTCTCGATTTTTCTGCAATGTATCTACAATTTTCATTTCAAGGCATTTTAATTAGTATGATTTTCTACACTAATTATCTGTTGTTTAATTAGGATGCCATTTTCACTTTTGTACACTGTTACATATATATCCTCAACGTATATGCATGTTTATTGGACTAAGCATTCTAATAGGTGTTATTATTATTATCTACACATCATTTTGCCAATATCATATTAAAGGTTTAGACGAATGCTTACTAATAGTTCAGGCGCTTGAAGGGATATCTTATAATTGTTCTTCTATGATCAGGGTGTTGTAGGTTGATGGCCATAGACATTTACAAGAGCCCTAGATTGTTGGTTTGAAGGCTGTTTCTGTGTTTTCATGGATAAATCTTCAGGGGGGTAAGAAGGGTGATGTAGATGAGGAGGTGAGGCACTGACATGTTGCATGAAGGCATGGTACTGCGATGTTGTAGTTCTGTGATGACGATCAATCTTGGGTATGCATAACCTATCACTATTGTGATCGAGGGAGGTAGCTATGGAGATCGTCCAAGTGATGAAGGTGAAGAAATCTAGAGTTGGTCCTTCGTGTCGTTGTACCACTCATGTACTCGAGTTTGTCTTCAGTTATAAGAGTTCCTTGTTCATCCTTGGGTTCAGGCTCAGTTTGTGAAATTGAAGACACGATGACAGGAAGATGTAATGATGCTCAGAGTTTCATTGTGTTGCGGGTCAGCATTTATGGGAGGCTAGATAGTGATCGGGGTAAGGGGATGGTATGCAAATAACTTAGCTAGAAGAAAGTTTGGCTATTGTAGTTTCACTCTAGGGGAGAAGGGGTACGATCTCTATTGGTTGGAGCAGATGCAAACCATTGGACAAAGTCTGATCTGACTATCATCTGTAGGCTTATAAGCGCCACCCTAGCAGAGCTTTTGGTGATTGGAGTAGGTGCAGAAGGAGGCTCTTAGTCCTTCTCATGGTGTATTGTAGGAAGGTGTATATGGAAGGTTTTAGGTAGTGGAATTCAGTGATGGCTTGACTGCAGGTTCATGGTCAGGAGGCTTGCAAATTTGTAGTGGCTTTGTTGTTGATAATATGTAGTCAACGAGCATGGGGGGTTATAGGGGGGTCGTGAAGGATGGTAGGTGGCTATAGATCCATGACGAATGATGGCTGGTGAATACTTGGGATCAAGTGGAGGTAGCGGGTTTGTTGGGCTGGTGGCAGAGAAGATATAGGGAGGGGAGAGGAAAATAAGAGTAGGCAAGGTAGCAGACTAGAGTTCAATTACGGGAGGTCTCAGGACATAGGAGAGTCTTCAAAAACTATGTAACAGCCTATATCAGTGATGTTACACCAAGGGGGAGCTCTAGGGTTTGTGTGGGGGAGAGGTCAAGATGATGTTACCTTACTATTTAAAATATCTAATTAATAATATAGTTAATATAATATTTACTTATTCCTTTTATAACTCCTAAACCACATGGCCAATAACTATGGAATTTTAACTATGGGTTTACTTTTTATTTGACTAACCTTTAAAGACATACACATCATCAATATATGAATGTAACATATCTAACTCATTAATCTCATAATTGATTATAATATCAATTTCTTATATGATCAATATTCCATTGATTTCATATCGATAGTGGTTTGAGAGTGATACATGGTTTCAAGGTTTAATCAAGTTTTAAGGCTTGAAAACATCATCTTTGACTAAAGGGGTTCAGATATGACAAATGATACTCAAATGAGGGACTGGATTGCAAATGTTATTCTGAGTGAGATAAAAATTGGAGGAAACTACCTTGGGGACTAATGGTATCAATATACGAGATAAATTTGTTGGCTAAATTGGACATTGTTATAATCCCTTTGTTTTGATGATGACAAACATTTCATTCTTGTGGATCTAACGTGATACTTGAGTGTTGCAGGAACAAGGTGGATGACAAACCTTTAGAAGATCTAAATGCTCACAATGTGTAAATTTCATGATTGTAATCAAATGTAAAAACGTGTACAAGTATATAATGTACAAGTACTTAGATATCATGTAAATCAAGCATTTAGATCTTCTCTAGCCACACACAACACTTAGATAAGTCATCCCCTACAATAGTGTCACAACTGCATACTGATAGACACACTTAGTACATAGTTCAAAATATTGAAATAGAGTCATTCTCAGTCGACAAACTTCTCGACTGAGACACTCTCGGTCGACAATCTCCTCGACCGAGAATTGACCCAAATAGCCGTTAGACACAAAAGACAAGGTAGTTGGGAGTTGGAATCGAACGTTATATACACTTGCTCCAGATTGTCCCTCGATCGACAAAGACTTCGACCGAGAGGACTCTCAGTCGATAATTCCTCGACCGAGACTGTCTCTGTCTGCACTTTTCAGAATTAATTAACTAGTCGTTGCTAAAGCAATTAGTGGACAACTAATAGCTAGTTAAGTACTAAGAACCCCCTAGAAAGCGTCTAGAAAGTCCTTAAGAACTCATAGGCCATTCCTATAAATAGGACATGCCTTAGGATACCCAAAACACACTTGTGCAACACTTGAGCATACATACTTGCAATTGGCAATCCATTCTTGTGAGCAATTGAGTAACTCCAACATTTTCTATTCATTTCCATTGCTCCAAATTCGTATCCTATAGGCTAGCATCTCCTACCCACTGCACTTACACTTTCATACACATTGATTAGGAGATCAAAATGCTTGATATAGGAAATCAAGCCTTGTGCTACAACGGTAATTGTAATTTCCATTTTCCTTACTTGTTCCTTCTTATCTGTTTTGTACTCTCCTTGCTACTCCTAGGTTGGAGGCTACAGATTGGAGAGGGTTTATCTTCTAAGGTGGAGAAGGGTCTTCTCGGAGGAGAAGGTGGACTTTGAACTACTTCTAGAAGGTCTCAACGGGAAGCTACTTTAAGGAGGAAGGCTATTTCAAGGGTGAGCTTGAAGTTACTTCGAGTGAAGGCTGCTTCAAAGTTGGTGAGATGACTTCGGGGTGAAGGTTGTCCAACTTAATGTGAATTTGTGGGAACTATTAGTGGTTTGGAATATATTTGATCACTATTTATGCCAATGTATGGGTTTATGAACAAATACTTTTGTTAATGTTTCAATCAGGGTCTAAGATGCAAAATTACCACTTAAGTGATATATTATTAAATAATTTCATTATAGAACTTTCCTTAGCCTTATGGAGCAAGAAAGAGAAAAAGGAATAAATAATAAATCTTTAAACATGTTAATATGACATTAAATAATTTAATATGAAAAATAGTGATAATAATGTGTAAAGGAGATAAAACTCATAAAAAGAAAACTCATTGGATAAAAATAACTTCAAATTCAAATTCTTTGGATCTGATATGGCTTGGAGGCCAAGTTTCACAGTTTTGGGATAATAATTATATCTATTCTAAATAGAAAAGAAAAGGTGAGTTTTCTCCAAAATATGAAATATGTCATTAAATAACTCCAAAAGTGACAACTAATCTCAAATTCATAATCTACATATTAAAATTAGCCTATGGGTAAATTTTCATCTAGTTTATATAATATTTAATGTTCTTATGTGTTTAGGAGAGAGAAAGTATAAGTAAAGACCAAAATATTAAATAATTTGTTAAATAATTCCAAAAGAGAAAATTAATGACAAATTTGTGTTTCACAAGTTTATATTTGCTTGAGGTGAAGTTTCACATTAATTGATGGTTTCTATATGTCTCTAAACTAAGAGAAAAGAGAAAATATGGTATACTTTAAAAGAATTAAATAAAATACTTAGACTCTAAAAGAGAAAATATGGTTTACTTTAAAAGAATTAAATAAAATACTTAGACTCTCCAAAACTGAAAACTAATGCTATATCAGGCTAGGTATCAATTTTCATTTAGTTTGGAGTTTGTTTGCAACCTCAAATGAAGAGAGAGAGAGAAAAAGAGAAATAAATTTAATGCATCACTTTATTTGATTTTGATTTGGATACAATTTTTGATTTTATGTGTCACACTGGTATTTTCCTTTTTATTTCCCAGATGGGTCCACCCAGTGGACGCCTAGGATGCTTCCCAGGACCATGCCCAACAAATTTGACAGCGTGGAGGTCTTCACCTACCTCGAGTAGGAAAGTCCTACTGTGAACAATGCATGTGCACTGATAGTTTGTGATTATCTACCCCATTTCTCGATGGTTTTCCAAAGTTCTTAATGCTTTGAATTCGTGAGATGATTCCACTTATACCCATACCTAATATGTTCCCTGGTTTGCATTATTCACACACAAACACACACACACACACACACACACACACACATATATATATATATATATATATATATATATATATATAAATTTTTCCCAATTCTTGGGCACCAAGGAATCTTGGCTGACATGTCCTTTGTTCATATTCAAACCCACACTATATATAGGGGTAACGTGACCTTCGTTCGATCTTGTGCTACTCTTCTCTTGTGCCAATTTTGTTTAAGGTTGCATCCTTGATCACCGCCGAGCTTCTTTCCCTCCCTGCCTTGCAGCTCTTCTCCACGACTCTCAACATCACTAGTCTTCGATTGCACCCGGGGGTAAGTCTGTGCAATCTTGCTCGTTGTTTTGGTAGCTTCAAATCGTCAAGGCAACCCCTCTCCATAATTTCCCCAATTCTACCCCAACCCTCTACTGCTTCCATGTGCAACCATGGCAAGCGATGCAGGAAGAAGATGACCTCATGTGGTTTTACTTCTCTACCCTCACCTCACCTCTTTCATTTTTTTCCTACTAAGGGCATAATGGTCTTTTCATCTTATTTTTCTTTTCCTTGAGCGAGCCACACTGGCCGCTGACTGAGCGACTTGGCCGCTCTTGATTGGGCCAAGTCAGTGGCTCTGATTGACCGAACTTGTAAAAATAATATCTTTTGCTTTGTTTGTCCAAAAATTATAAAATATGTTTTTGTAAGGGAAAAATGAGGCCTTTCTAATAAAATGTTTCCAGTCTGATTCCAATATTTTTGAAGGTTGATTTTTGGGAATCTACTAAATACATGGAAAATGTTAAAAATTATAACCAATTCATATGAACTCCAAATAAAGCAAATAAATATGTTTTCTTGGTAAAAAAACATAAGGAACCTATGATTTAGGTTTTGTGACCAAAATATGAGATTTTCCACAAAGGTCCAAAATTAGGGTTTCTTTACACTTATATGCAATATAAAACCATAATACATGTGAATAATTTGAAATTGGGCAAAGGTGATCTTGGAATCTTCTAAGTTGGTGAAAAGTGAGCACTAGGACTCTGAATTGAGGTATGTGCATCTTATCCCTTAAGTTCGGCATTTTTGATAACCAAACCCTAATATCCTAATGAGGCATGGACTAAAACCATAATTCCTATTATTGATCTTTTAGGTACAATTGCTTCATTACTTGCTTGGGTCTTGAACCCACCTTCCATATCACTATTATTTGTTGCTTAATCTTTCCATATGATTTTTTTAAGCATGATGATATGTCTGACTTATTAGTTAATGTAGTGGTACTTATGTACAACCACCCATAATTGGGCATGTGTTATTTATCCCAGGGGAATGTGTTACTCTCCTCATATATAAATATTTTGTAGGTGATTGGGAATGTGTTTACTCTCCTCTCACCTAATGGTTGGGCTCCGCTAGGTGCCTCAACCTACTTAGTTAATTTAGTCTAACTTAATCATTCATGCAAAAGTTTCTTATTATTTGTTATGACAAGATTCCTATTTGATATGTGCCTCATACTCTTGACCCATTATGTTCTTGATGAATATATACCCTTTATTTTCCTTGTTGTTCTTAACTTTGTTCTTGTTTCTTAATTTGAAACATACCTTATTTCTCCTCTTTTTGGTTGATCCGAAACACCTATGCCTAGGGCAAGGAATGAAACAAGGCCAAGGAGGACCTATCCAGGAGTAGATTCAAGGAGATTTTGCTGAGATGTCTAGATTGCTACTACTAGACCCTGTAGTTTTCTTTTCTAGTTTATGTTTCATGAAAACTCTTGTAGTGAACTGAGATCAAAGAAATGTAATAACTTAGCCTTTTTTTCACTGCTACTATTGACATTTTTGTATTTGGATCATGCTTATTTAAATGGAATTATTATGCATGCATCCTCCGTGTTATGAATTTCTCGTAACATATGGATGTTGTGTACTTTCCGGTAATTTTTAGTAGAGGGCGATCTCGCCTCCTTACACCAATATATAGCCATACAATAGAAGATACATAAGTATGCCTTATACCCATTCTCAAATGCTACCCTCTACCAAATGTTATAAAAATAACACACTTTTCCTTGTAGGTACATGTACATGCTATGTAATTTTCTACGACCTTTTTTTGACTTAAGAACATAACCGATCAAGCAGTGATATAATATAATTTGGATAGTTACTAATCAAATTAATTTTATAAAAAAAATACATTATATATATATAGTGTAAGGAATCTGAGTATATGGGTTTTCAGGTCAAGGTTTATCATAGTCGTCACCTAGTTTATAAAAAAATTGGGTCAATGTTTTGGGCCCCGCTTGCCCATATAAATGACACACCTTGAATATGGATTGAGTTATGCTGGTCAGTACATGGATTTCTTGACAAAAAAACATATAACGATGTGACACACAACATATTTCATACTCAATGTGATTGCTTATAGTTCATACAATAAAGCTTTCTATCATTTAGTATTGTGCTTCTATTTGTTTCAAAAAAGACTTTCCACTCATAATGTCTCTTCAACATGATCACTGTTAGTATCATAAGAAAAAGATAACACTTGGTACAAATACATTAAACATAAGTATTATAGGTAGAAGCCCCCATGAGCTTATATTCACAACAACAAAAGCTTGTCACAATTTTGGAGATCTCTCAATGAAAATATTCATTATATTACGGATACCATTTATACCCCTCCATATTGTTGGGACTCAATGACTTTCTTAACGAACAATTATTAACCCTATTGTGCTTAGACCAATGCAATATTAATCAACATCTTCCAAATAGAATCAAGAACATAAACCTTGACAAAACTCTCTCTCTAATGACCACTTATAGAAAGAACACTCTTAAAATATTCTTGGAGGACATTATTCTTTTTGAACATCTGGCCATGTTCATCAACCTACTTCAAAGACCCCACAAGCACCCAAGGGTGTTATGGACGTGGGCACCTAAATATACTGTTAATAAAGTATACAAATTCTTTGTTGCATCAAGTCATAACAACCTCTTTGGTGTCCAATTTACATGTCCTTCTATGGCTTTTGAGATACATAAACTCTTAATTGGCTTAGACTGTATGAAGAGAGTGTTCCAAAAACATTTTATTTGTCCTCTCTATACAAAAATTCCTAGAGCTTTATCATATTTTATTTGAAAGTCCCTACACCATGATGCTTGGGAATATATTTATTATCATTGACCTGATAGAAACACCTATCCATATGATTATGATCAAAATCTCTATCATCTATACAATGTTAATTCCTATTGTGATACTAGCTTCAAAAAAAGGTAGGGAATTAGGTGCATGCATTATTGACCGACCTAGATCACGCATCCAAAATGGAGCAGATCCAGAGTAGTTGGACTCTTAAGATAATAACCCACCACTCAAGCCCCCACAACTATTATACGGGGTCTGACGTAGTAATCAGGGTCGAACTATAGGGATAAGGTCGACATGTGTTAGGTATGCATGGTCTCACACTCGTATACTCTAGAGAAACATATGGTTTTTTTAAAAGGTTGTTCTCTAAGGAACGATGGTTCTCAAGCTCAAAACAAAGAAAGTTAAAAGAAGGAATGAAAATAACAACAAGAGAAAAATAAGAACAGACGGTAAGAAAGAAAGATATGGAAAGGAACTTAGATCGGGTTTCACCTACTAAGGTCTCTCACCATCATGCAAAACTCACTCCCCTTCGTATACTCCTATCAAGATTACAAGCAGTCATAAAAATGTCTATTCCCTCATCTCTCGAGATAAGGATAGATCTAGGATCCGAGGTAGCCTCCCTCTCGATATAACAATCTTACAACCATAAAGAAAACCATACGACCATAAGCTTTAGCAATCCAACATTCTCATGCATTCATACTACTCCATAACACTAGATAAAGAAGATACTACTCTTTCGAGGTACCAACGATCAAACATCACAAGATGGTAGCTAAGCATACAAGTGAAGCATTAAGAACAAGCGTATGGAGATAATCTTGACATGAGCATATATATATATATATATATATATATATATATATATATATAGAGAGAGAGAGAGAGCGAGAGAGAGAGAGAGAGTCAGGCTAGAATACACTCGAGTGTACAGATTACACCGTACGCCTCAATGGTGTTTTCCTATCTAGACCTTGTCTTTCCAAAATCCAATCCATTGATCTTCATGGTTACAATAATAATAGGCCACATATAAAATTTGAGCTCATTTGGATGAGTGTAAGTCACTCATCTAAGGATAACAAAATCGACGCACAAAACTAATTTAAAATGCATGATTCTTGCCTCCTTTAGATGCAGGACCTGTAAGTATCGAAATGAGATAAAATTTATTAAATAGTATGTTCTTAAGATATTTAAGAAGATCAACGGTTTAGAATTTTCAAAAAGTTACTACATCGTTAAAAATGATTGAGGTGTACGGTGCCTCCGGTACACTCGAGTGTACACTAGCCTGACTCTCTCTCTCTCTCTCTATATATATATATTTAAAGGGGAGCAAGAATATACATGTTGGGAGAGCCTTAGTGGCTATTCCCAACCCAAGTTAAATATTTATCCACACATGTTAATAGGCAGCATAACGACATTCCAAATGATAAATACATCACAACCACAAAGAGGAAAGGGGTACAACGTAACACAGATGATAGATCTAGAAGAGAGAGAAGATGGTGATACACCAATATACTCCTTCGAATCTAGATCTGGAATGGATGGTGCATAAGCTCTCCTTCTTTCAAGGAAGAGGGGCCTTCAGTCTTCTGTCTCCTCAGCTTCTGCCTTCGGAGATCCAAGACTGATCGGATGAGAAGAGTGGGTATAGAATTTGGCAGCACTTTGTGATCCTTGATGATATGATGATGTGACAAGTCGAGGTGGGTGGTCTATTTATAGGTGCTACCCATTGAGTTAACCATCCACACTACGATCAAGGCTTGATCACGGTTGATCGATGCCTCTCCTCAGTTGAGGCTACCACATTGGTTGGTCGAGTCATCTCTCGGTCGAGGCATGGCATCACCTTGGTCGAGGTTGAGATGCGTGGGTTGTAGGCTACGACCAAAAAGGGCCCAAGGCACCATAGTCGCGAAGCACCCTAATGGTCAATGAGCTGCGGTCGAGGTGCTAACCTCGGTTGTGGCTTGATGTGAACCTGCAAAGATGGAAAAGGTGTGCGAATGAGATTCTTGGCATAAAGTACTAAAATAAGTGGAAAAACTCTATAAAATATATGTTAGGAGAGGTATAAAATATATGCAAAAAGTGTATATAATGAGATGTTATCAACTCCCCCAAACTTAGAATCAAGCCTATCCTCAGGCTAAGGGTAGGCCCAAAATTATCGAGAGAAGAGAAAAGTGTGTCAAAATTTTTGCAAAACTTAACACTACTAAGTTGTCTCATTCTTATAGTAAAACTCTTGTAGTATGCTCACACAATCCTAAAATATCATTCCTCCCCCTTCATAACTAGAGTTACACAACTTTGAGTTCTTACCATTGCCTTTGGTAGTAAAAGGTCTCTCCATCTCAATGTATCACCCCTTCCCGTGTTAGGTTGCTAGCCATACTAGTACAACATCTCCTTGAGGGGTAGCTTTCACACTCTTCCTTTATTTTCTGTTGGCCCTAAGTTGGTGTGCTCGAGTAGGCTTCCGGCTTTAAGTATTTTCCTCTTCTCCTAAATTTCCCTCAGCCACAACTGTCATAAGGACAGTGTTGCCTGTAGGGGCTTCTAACGTTAATTTAGGTGGTTGTGTGAGGTTCATTCAGGATTGTAGGTGGGTAAATTTGGCTTCAATGTTCCACTTACGGGTACGACATATTTGCATTCATGAGTGCATCAATACACCGGTCGGGTGGGACCATTTGGCATCTTTTGAGTACAACTCTCGTTATATATATTTTTTTTCTTTTCTTTTTGGCTTTTCATATCTCCTCTCTATTTTGGGTGAGCGGGTTTTGATGCGGTCTTCTGGGTGGCCAAGCCTCTTTTCATCCCAAAGCGGGGATAATTAAACTTGAAAGGGGTAGCTATTTCCTTCTCGAGAGAGGTGAGGATTTTCTGGCTGGAACCGTCAGGTTAGGGTGGTTGGTCAGGAGTAAGGTTTAGTGAAGTTTTCCAGTTTCCAAAGGTTTCATAAGCTTAGGATTGTTACATACAACATCTTATCATAAGAATGCGATAAAATTGTATTCGCTTCTCGTTTTACTGTTATATGTGTTAGCGTCTTGTATATTGCTCTGTAGAAATGATATCACTACAACCTTTAGCAAGGGAACAAACAAACTCAAAGGTAACTACACAAAACTATGACTCATAATAAAATTTCCTTAAAGTATAATTTTTTTCTTCTCACAAAATTAGTTTGGTGGGAACTAGAATATGTACAAGTATTTTTTTTAAATTTTTAAAAATTTGGGATGGAATTGTACCTCTCACGCCCGTTTATGACTCCTCCCCCAAACTTATCATTCACCCCGGCTCGGGGTGTCAAAATTTGAGTTAGGTGTATAAACGGGCTTGCATTATTTCTGCAACTAGTCTTTGTGGCCCACTTGGACTCGAGGAGCATGCTAGCATACACTCTGCATAGTGGGTGGTATTGTTCATACTGCATACCCTCCACCTTTGTGTTCAATGTGGCTAGGGCCATCATCCATGCTAGATAGTAAAAACCATAGTTGTTTGATAGAGGCACCTGTTGAGGGCTCCTGTGGCAGAACTGTATCTTCTTGAAGTCTTTGCCTTCTTTATGTTTGTACCTTTTGTCGTGACTTTTCAGCATCCCTACAATCACCTCAGCGTATGTGACTGTCTTCTCTTCTGTAGGTGTCTTTGCAGTAGTCATATTTGTTCTGTTATTCAGTGCGAAGGCTGCGTCTGAGATGTTATATAGTACCATAGTCCTTGTAATGATACTGACTACTAGCAAGGTCCAATGACTATCATGAAGTATAGGTAGGAAGATGTAGTCTGAGAGAGATATCGCTAGGTGTTGTTGTAGGCGTTCCTTTTCCCCTAATCGTTTGTCTCTTAGGATGTCATCCACTAACAGGAAATATGCATTGTGCACGTTTAGTATGTTGTTATTTAGTAGAGCTTGGTAAGATGACATGTGCTGACTGAGAAGTACCCTCCTATTTTCAACGTATCTTGGAGGTCGTCCTTCAACACACTGATGCCATCCCTTTCAAAGATTGCCTCTGCCGGTGCATCATCTTCCTTCAAGGATTTCATTATTATATTTAGGGATTCTAAAGATAGGCTCACATAGATCCATCTCCATCGAAATCCTTGAAGGTTGACACTATTTCCCCAGTCAGCATGTCTAGTTTACTCTCATGCAGATCGTCTTCTTCTATCTCACCTTCTTCTGGCTGGGCCGCTAGAGGCTATTCTTCTTTCTCTTCTGCCACTGGAGGCTACTCTGGCTTAAGTTTTGGTATTCTTTCCACAGTCACACCAGTGTTAGCTGTCCAACCTTCCTTCTAAACTGCTTCTCTGACAGGCTCTGTAGGATCGATCCATAATATTTTGAGTTCCTCCCTCCATATTTTCTTTTCAGGGAGGGAGATTTCTTGGTGAAGCCTCCACGCTACTGCATATGAAGGCATCGCTAGGTCATTGAAGAAGCGACGATCATAGATAACCTCTATTGCATATATACCGCACAGTCCATGATGATCTTCTGTGCAAAGATCTTCCAGTGGGACACCCTTATTGATGGCTTCCATCATCCGTAGCACTATGAAGGCACAGTCCCCTATTCCAAATTTTTCTTGGGGGACCTTCTTGCAGATGGAGAATTGCTTCCACTTCCCTTTATGTCTGTTGTGTGTCGATTGTATAGCTCTTTGCAGACGTAGCAGCACTTTTAGGATATCCTTTACTTCCTTGTTCTTGTAGAGCATGGAGGTACTATCCAGTTTAGCTGCACAACAGTTGAATACTATTGTTTGTCTTTTGTATAGGTTGACGACAATCAGTGCCCAGTGCTTTACAATCCTTATGGGCAGGACTACAGATTTAGTTTCTTCCCTACTCACTGCACGTTGTAGCTCTACCACATCAGCATCTTTGTTGTTGTCATTGAATAGGAGCCTTGCTAGATGTGTGGTTCTATTGAACACTGGTTGTACTTTATATGGATGCAAGAACTCTTCAAGTAGAGTGGCACACAACACCTTGAATAGTTTCTTATGTACGCATGCTATTTTCAAGAAAATCCCTCTGAAGTGATCTCTGTTGAACGATCTACCCTTTTTGTGATAGATAGTATTAGTTCCGGGCAGGTTGTCATCCAGTATATCTGCAAGAATATGGACATATTTGCATGATATCCTTGATAATGTAGTCATGTCCATACCCGCCATCTTGTAGGGAAGAGGAGGAGCCACACCTAATTCTACTTCATTGGCTGGTGTGCTCTGCTTCCTGTCTGGCTCGTTTGCAAAGAAAGAAGCAAGCCCACCTTCCTCATCTTCTGAGGTGTTTTCTTCTACTGTTTGTGCTTATGTGGGCGGTGCTTCTGTTGTAAGAGGCTAAACCCTTATTTCAATCATTGTTTCGGATGTTGCCCTATCTTAGTCTTTCGTGGACATCTCTGCAGCTATGTCTTTTGTTGGATGACTCACTTCTGACAGTTTCTCCAGCTCTGCAGCATTGAGTGCGACTAACGTCACAACATTTTTCCATCGTAGAAGGAGTCATCTTGATCATACTACTTCGGGTCTTTCAAGAAATCACTGAAGATGTCCATCCCAACTGTCAGGTTGTCTAAGAATTTGTTTAGATCTATGATTTCTCATGATGTGAGATATTCTGTCACTATGCTTTCAGCTTTGGCGACGACGACCTACTTGGGGTCCTCTGGTGCAGCCTTATCCTCTTCTAGGATGTTGTTTAAATCAAAACCCCTTGACAACGTATTAGTCTTCTTTGTCTCATTGTCTTGATGAGTGTCCGACTGTGGCGGTGCTTCCTTTGCCTATGGTTCAGCCATCGGGGAATCCTTTACGTTGACACTTTCTTCTTTCGATGCTGCTCAGGCAATGGTTCCCCCACATCATCATCATCTTTATCGGGGCTCGAAGGGCTCGAGGAAGTGTGTGGTGTTGAAGGGCTCGTCAAACGCTTGGTCTTCTTTCTCTGCCTCCAACCATCTATTTCTTGGCATTTAGCATCTAGCTGCCAAAATTCTTCATCTAAGCATTGGCGCTCCTTTTTGAGGTCATCCAATGCTTCCTCATACCTTTTTCTCATGAGATCCTTGTCTGCTTGCATGGCGTCTCTCTCCTCCCTTAGGCTCACTATCTCCTCGGTGAGAGTCTTTAGCGCCCCCATCAGTGCATTCTAGGTGTTCATAACCCCTTGCATGAACTGGGAAAGCACCTCAGTTGTCTCATTTAGAGTCTGTACCTACGTAGTTAGTGTACACATGATAGACGTAATATTTAAATTTAATTTAGAAGTTTGATGCATGTGTTGCCACATGACATCAAACTTGTTGCCCAGTACATCACCGAATGTGTGTAGGCGGTGTTGTTGCGGCTCCACATGTGTTGTGGATGCTCTGGGCTCCTTCAGTTGTGGAGCCAGCGTGGTTGGGCTAGGGTGCTCGCATCTGGTCGCCCCAGTACTTGTAAGATCATGTCTGGGATCATGGGATCGGGTAAAGCCTTGGGGTCCTCACATGCTTGGTTGGTTTTTTGTTCGACCTCAACATGCTATTCAGTTGTTGTAGCTTCAAGGCACGCATGGTTGACCTCTTCTATGATTTCAACTTCTGGTTTACGCCCCTCACTCATTTCCATCTCGACTGGGAAGAACGATGAGGGCGGGCTCGGGGCGACAGTCTTTTCTGGTATCTTCTTCTTCTTCTTCTTCTTCTTTCTTATTTCCAGCTTCTTTCTTTCATCTAGCTTCTTTATCTATATCTCTAGATATTTAGCTTTATCACCCTTCTCACCATCTATAGATGACTGGTCCACAGTAGTACGCATGGCCCCAGAGTACATCTTGTCGATGTCTTCTTGAGTGGGCCACAGATTGTGGGTGTCATAGTACGTCATTTCTGAGAGGGGAAGGAGCGTCTTGGAGTAGCTTTGCTTGTAGAAGAGTTTGTTTCCCTTTTGTGCCAAGATCCCCATGTTGATGAGAGACTTTATGTCGATCTTTGTATGCCCCTTTGTCTTCTTATACTTCATCAAAAAGTCTGCATCCATGAAATGATATGTTATCTTTGTAATTTGGCCTCCCATGCATAACTCCTTCATATGTTTTGCCTCTCCTCCTACTGCTGCTAATAGCCTTTCAATAAAAATTCTACATATATTCATCGACTTCTTATTCAATATGGACCATATTATGAAGAGGTTCCCTTTTGTTACACCTCCGGTCTCTGACCTTATGAATATGGTGTTGGTGGTTATCTTCTTCATCACCCTGATAAAGCAGGAAGTAATGAGAGTCACCTTAGAGTTCTTCGAGTTGTGTTCTTGCTCCCTCATCAGCTTTTCCCACATTCTGTGGTTGCTATACCTGACTGTTTCCTTTTCTCCAGGCGCGGCGGAGCAGACCTGTGCTTGTTCAGTTGTTCAGGTGAAGATTATGTTAAGCATGGCCTCTGTGATCGCATGAGACTTTCCTCCTAGTCTCACCTCCAGATTTAAGTCGCCGCCACCCTTTTTGCGTTCGTCGTCACTAACCGGGAACTTATCCAATGACGACAAAAATTATGCCGTCAGTTGTGTTAGTGAGGGGACTTCTGAGGTGCATAGGGTGCGCAGATTCACACCCTCCAGGAAGCTGATTACCCTATCATCGACTCCCATCTTCTTGAAGTCTTCGACGTCCATGTATCTTGTAGGCATGAACCCCTTGGCCTGCATTATCCAGTCAAACCGCGACAGGTGCGTAGGATCTCTTGGCACGAATGCCGACCTTTTTTTGGTTGAGGGCCACTTCCTCAGTCTCCTCTACCTCCTCATGGGCTGTTTCTTTCTCCTACACTTTATCTTCTCTATAGTTGTCACCCTCCTCTTTTTGCTGCTCTTTGCTTCCCTGGGTTCAACCTTCCTCTTTTTCAGTTTCTTTAGCTCAGTTTCAGGAGGCTGGTATTCAGAAATCTCCATCTCAGATGTGTTTGGGGATTCCTCTGACTCTTCTAGAATTTTGTGGGCCAGGATGTAGTCATATTTCTTCTTCATCAGCTGCAACTGGAGTCTTTTTGTTGGGGAGAGGTTCGGGTTGTCCTTCAAGGCATTTGTTATCTTCTCGAAGATTTCCTCTACCCCCTTCAATGAGGTTGCCTTCTTCATCAGGGTGTCTTTAGTTGAGGTCGACATCCTGAAATTTTCATCATTAATTTTTGTTGTTAGCATAAATGTATTAGCTTTTAATTCATCATCATCAATTTTATTATATTATCATGTATATGTATATGTATATGTATATGTATATGTATATACATATATTTTGTTCAATTTTTATAGTGTCGTGACCGTGGCCTTGAGCAAGAGGTTGGTCGTGACCGCGACAGGTGTCGTGACCACAGAAGGTGCCTCGACCATGGCATCACCGAGCCATGGTATCAAACTATCAAAATTTTATGTCGCGACTGCGGCATGGAGGTGCCACGACCATGGTGAATTACAACCAATCAAGGTGTTCCTCGACCGTGGCCAAAGGCACCGCAACCGTGCCATCACTGAGCCTATTTGTCAAACTGTGAAAATGATGTGCTGCGACCGCAACCAAGAAGTACCGCAACTGCAGTCGTTACTCAACCGACTTACATTCTCAAGGAGCGCCATGACCGCGACCAAGGATATGGTGTCGTGATCACGACGACAAAGTGCATGTTCGATTGAAGATGGTGATTGTGGTCCAAGACCTTGTTCGAGAGGCCATCGGCCAAGGCCAAGGCAGCAGAGTCCCACAATCAAATCACACCCCAAAACCCTAGCCTTGGTTAAACAATGTCGTAAGAATCGCGAATGAGGGAAAGATGCCGACAAGCATCATCGAGCTATATGAGGTGGAGTCGTGGCGTTCTCAAATCGATAGGTCGCTAAATGTACGAAAAAATGGCGAGGCGCGAGAAAAATGGTGATTAACAATCGATGGTGCCGAGAAAGCATCAAATGAATACCTCAGTTGAGTTAAACAACTCTAAACGGCTGTGAAGGTGGAAACTGCATGGGCTTCTTGCGGCGGAAGCACTACTTTGTCGGTGAGGGTTTGAATTGAACTGGCTCATTGTCTCGCACACTCACATCAAGGATCTTCATTTGACTGTTCGAGAATTTCAGAGTTTTAGTGAAAGAAGAACCCTATTTCAAAGGGTTTACGTGACCGCGATCATGCTCCTTCTTTACATAAGCCGTGACCACAACCTATCATTGCAAAAAGTGGGTAATGAGACCGCAGTTTACCCTTCCTCA
Organism: Alisma plantago-aquatica; assembly: GCA_963693085.1. Taxonomy (NCBI): domain Eukaryota; kingdom Viridiplantae; phylum Streptophyta; class Magnoliopsida; order Alismatales; family Alismataceae; genus Alisma; species Alisma plantago-aquatica. Next base: position 72,945,042 of record OY856410.1, on the reverse strand, counting down.
ACCGCGACTTATGCCGCGACCATGGTCCAGACCGCAACTACAGTCCTTCTAAATCAAATTAACAAGAAACTAATTAAAGCAAAAACTTACACTTTCCAACAAAGCCTCTTTGGTAGAGAAGGATTAAAATACATAAAATATTTACACTCCTACTAGATGTGGAAATATGAAATATTGAAAAAATGAGAGGTACATAGCTCATAATACTAAAGTAGTTGATAAGGGAAAATAAGATTAAATGAAAACAACAAAAACTTGGGTTGCCTCCCAATAAGTACTTGTTTAAAGTCTTTAGCTCAACTTTCTCTATCATCTGTCTTCATTCTCCTTCAACAGGTGAAGTTACTTCCTCATTCACTCAACTTGTTACTGGGCTAGTTTCCCCCAAATTGAGTTTTTTCCTCCTTACAAAGAGTCTTATTCATATTATCTTTTCACTCTCTGTCCATTCACTTTGAAGGTCCCTGTCTTGTCTCCTGCTATCTCCATCGCCCTCGATGGGTATATTTTTACTACAGAAAAAGGACATGACCACCTTGTTCTCATCTTCCTAGGAAAAACCTGATACTTGAGTTGAATAAAAGGACCTTGTCTCCTTCATGAACATCTTTGTTCTTCAGGTGGGCATCATGCCATACCTTTGTTCTCAGCTTATAAATCCTTGCATTCTCATAAGAATGCAGTCTCAACTCTTTAAGTTCATGGAGTTGGAGGAATCTTTTCTGCCCAACCTTATCAAGGTCCATGATTAAAAACTTGATAGACCATAGGGCTTTGTGTTCGAGTTCGATCAGTAGATGACATGAATTTCCATAAATTAACATGTAGGGAGTCGTACCTATAGGTTTCCTATATGCTGTGCGGTACACCCAAAGTGCATCGTCCAGTTTCATGGACCAGCCCTTCCTTGTACGACTGACAGTTTTTTCTAAAACTTGTTTGATCTTCCTGTTCGATACTTCCACTTGCCCCGATGTTTGGGGGTGATATGGCGTTGCAAACTTATGTTTCACCCCATACTTCTTTAGCAGAGATTCAAACTGCTTCTCACCGAAATGTGACCCTCCGTCTCTTATGACAGTGCACGGTACTCCGAAGTGTGGGAAGATAGTTTTCTCGAAAAGCTTAATGACTACTTTAGAGTTGTATGTTTGAGTAGCAACTGCATCAACCCATTTGGAAATGTAATCGACGACAACAAGTATGTATTGATTTCCTTCCGATGACTGAAAAGGTCCCATGTAGTGGATTCCCCATACATCAAATATTTTGACTTCCACCCAATCTGCCATAGGCATCTCATTCCTTCTGCTTATGTTTCCCATAAGCTGGCATTCCTTGCATGTTTTGACAAAAGAGGCGACCTCCTTGAAGAACATTGGCCAGTAAAATCCTGATTGTAGAACCTTTCCATCTATCCTTTCCCCTCCATGGTGTCCCCCATAAGGTGATGCATGACATTCCTTGAGGATTAAATGTACCTCTTCTTCAGGTATGCATCAATGATATAGGTTGTCAGAGCACCTCTTAAATAGCAGCTTGTCATCCCAGTAGTAATTTTTTCAGCTCAGAGAATAAGTTCTTCTTTTGATTGTACGTTATCTCAAGTGAAAGTTGTCCACATGCTAAGTAATTACAAATATATGTGAACCAAGGTAAGCTCTGCTCTTTTGATTGAGCCATCAAAAGAGCTTCATTGACATAGTTGTAATTCACTGGAAATTGGTTTTCTTAATCAAAAATTATCCTCGACAAGTGGTCCACAACCACATTTTCCTTCCCCCTTTTGTCAATGATCTCGTGCTTGAATTCTTATAACAACAAGGCCCTTCGCAAAAGTCTTGGCTTTGTATCCTTTTTTTGCATTAGGTATTTTATCGCCCCATGAGAGGTTGTAGAAATCTTGGACTACCTGAACCAACCCAAAAAGGAATTTAGCCATGATGAAGAGATAATCGAGTCAGTGAAGTGCGCTTCGCTGAAAAAACAGGTGAGGAGAAGGAAGAATTGGAGACAAAGCCCGAAATGAAATCTCTCCTAGAAGGGCTGAGATATGAATTCTTCGACAAAGAAGAGAGGAATCCATTGAATGTTAATGCCAACTTAACAGAAGACCAACTGGAGAAGTTACTAAATGAGCTCAGGTTGCATAGAAAATCCATAGGATATTCTGTGGAAGACATCAGAGACCTTAACCCGGTCCTATGCATGCAAAGAATTTGCCTTGAAGAGATATCTAAGCCTCTAGCTCAACCACAGAAAAAGCTAAACCAAATGCTAAAAGAAGTTGTGAAGAAAGAAGTTATAAAACTGTGAGATGTTGGAATCATCTACCCGATAAGCGACAACAATTGGGTTAGTCCCATCCATGTGGTACCCAAGAAGGGTGGAATGATGGTTATACGAGGGGAAGACGGAGATGAAGTAGCAACGAGGATAGTTATAGGCTGGTGTATGTGCATCGACTATCGCAAGCTAAATACAGCCACCAAGAAGGATCACTTCCCTTTGCCATTCATAGACCAGGTCCTAAAGAGGCTGGCTCACCATGACTACTTTTGTTTTATGGATAAATATTCAGGATTTTATCAAGTACCGATTCATCCTGACGATAAATAAAAGACCACTTTTACCTACATTTATGGCACTTATGCGTTCAGAAGAATGTCATTCAGTTTGTGTAATGCATCAACAACTTTTCAACACTGTATGATATCTATGTTTTCAGATTTTCTAGAAGACATAGTATAAGTTTTCATTGACGACTTCTCTATATATGGGATGGATTTTTAAGCATGCCTAAGAAATCTATCTTTATTGATGCAATGCTGTGAAGAACATCACCTTGTCCTAAATTGAGAGAAATGCCACTTCATGGTTTAGGATGGTATTGTGCTAGCCATAAGGTTTCCAAGAAAGGAATTGAAGTGGATCTAAGTAAAATTGAAGCCATATCCAAACTCCCACCACAAAAGTTAGTTACAGGAGTACAAAGTTTCTTGGGACACATAAGATACTATAGAAGATTCATAAAATATTTCTCCCTCCATTGTAGGGTCTTGGCTATTTAAGGCTCACATGAGGGGATCAACAATTGCCTTGTCTTCTTGCACCTCTTCACATTACGGATTGTAGCTATCCATGAAGTATACTGACTCAGATAGAGAAGGTCCCCTCATGACATCTTGTACCCAAAAATCCAAGTGATCATTCCCCACTCGTAGTGTGATGATTCCTTCTACAACATCTATTATGACTCTCCCTGTTGCAAGGAAAGACCTCCCAAATATCATTGGGCATTTAGAATCCTCAATCGTGTCTATCACCACTATATCACACGGTATGAAAAATTTTCTGACTTGTATTGGAACATCTTCAACTATTCCCATAGGTCTTGTGAAGGTATGATAGGCCAACTTGATTCTCATCCCCGTCTTTACCATGTCTGTCATCCCAAGCCTTTGTGCTAGAGTCAAGGGCATTATACTAATGCTTGCATCCAAGTCGGTTAACCCTTTTCTCTCCACATTGTCTCTGATGTAGAAATGTATGTTGAATGCTCTGGGGTCCTTCTTCTTGGTTGGTAACTCAGCTTGAACGAAGGAACTTGAAATTTTTGCCAATTGGATAGTCTCGATGTGATCTCCTCTCCTTCTCTTCATGATCAGGTCTTTAAAGAACATTGAATAGGTTGGCATTTCTTCTATTGCATTGAGAAAGGGCACATCCAAGTGTAGCTTCTTTATGGCTTCCATGAACTTTTTATACCTCTTCTTCAAGTGTGCTTTTATCAATTTGTAGGGGAAAGGAACTCTTAGGGTGTAGGGATTTTTCTTCAAAAGGACTTCTCCTATAGGATCTAAGTTCTTTTCCTCTTCTTCTTTCTTCTTTTTGTGTTTCCCTCCTTCCTTGCCACTTATAGCTTGTTCTTTACCTTTTGGTTCTTCCGTTGCCTTCTCATTCTTAAATTGCTGGCTAATACGACTTCCTCCTTCTTTGGTGTTGTTAGTATTAGCATTTTCTAATGTTCTCCTAAATTAGAGAGTGGCCATTTTTGCAGTCTCAGTATTTGATGGGATCTTCCCTAAAGGGTTCTTCATGAGTTCAACTAGTTGTGCAAGCTGCTGATCAATATGCTTTTGGTGAGTTTGCATGTCCACCATTTGAGTTTGTATGGAATTTAGAACTCCTGAATTTGTGATATCACTTTGAGCAAGTTGATCATTCACTGAAGCTTACCTTTTTGTGAAGTCGAATAGTTGAGCAATCATGTCAGTTTGGTTGTTGTCCTTGACTTGGCTCGGCCCTGGGCCTTGTCCTTTCCCTTGTCGACTCACATTTTTATTCTGACCTTGATAGTTGTTCTTGTTTGTCTGGTAATTGGTAGTCTTGGTGTATTGAGTCGAACCTCCTTTCTTCTCAAATTCTGGAGGAGGTTTGGAAAAACTACCTAGTTGATTCACGTTCTTCATACCTTCCTTGTTGCCATAATTAAAACCAGGATGGTCTTGTCATTTGAAATTAACATAGGAGACATTCTCAGTTTCTTGTTCACTTTCACTTTCGTCGCTTTCCTATGGTCGTGTATAGATACAATTATCAATTCCATGGCATCCTTCTCCACAGGTAACACATTTCATTGCTTTCTCCATGTGCTTCTTGCCTTTGGCTCTAGTGTCTTTCGACTATTTGACATTGGTGGTGATTTTCTAAATTTGGGCTATAATAGTTTCTCAGGCTTTGGATTTGATTGATGGTCCTTCATATCCTACTTTGTTCACCAATCCTCTATCATTTCTGTCATAATCCATGCCCACTTATAGTGCAACCATGTTGTCTATTATCTTCATAGTTCTGCTCGGCTTCTTTTTATGAAAGTCACTGCCAGTAGCTGTGTTCATCGAAGTTCTCTCTGTGGGAGTCAAACCATTATAAAAGGTGGTCACTAGGAACCCCTTACGATAGTTATGGTGGGGACAATCCCTCTGATACTCTTAAAAGCGTTCCCATGCCTCGTGAAGGTTCTCTCCCGATTTTTGTGCGAAAGAAGTGATCTTTTGCATGTTGCGAATAATTCTCTCTGTAGGATAAAATTTAGTCACAAAGGCATCTACAAGGGGTCTCCACCCATCTATGGACTGGTGGAGTAGCTTGAGGTACCAGGATGGAGCCTTATCTTTAAGGGAAAAATTGAACCCCTTTCAATATATCACTTCTTGAGGAACTCCCCTCATCTTAATGGTATCATAGATATTTTTGAAGACATCAAGGTGATGGTACAAATTTTCACTTCTTGAATCCCCACAGAAAGGTTTGTTCTGGATCATTGAGATTATTGCCAGTTTCAATTCAAAGTTTGTTGCATTGAAATGCAGAATGACAATTGGGCATCTGTATTTGTTGGTTGTAGTTGCGGCCAACTCTCTAAGAGTTTTTCCTTGTTCATCATCTTCGCTTTTGCTGTTCCGGTCATCACACTCACGCTCATCTTCTGATGATTGTGATGGTGCCTTCTACGACGATGATAACTTCGTTCTTCGCCACGTCGATCTTCTTCGTGACATCCTTCCTCCCATTGACGACCATTCGAGTGACGACCATCTCTATCTTCATCTGTCTCATGTGGGACTCTTGCATTCCGTTCGTCCCCAGTAAGAGTACCGTCTATAGAGGCGGCATGGTGACTTGAGGTTAGGGTGAAAAATTGAACATATATACTTCCCTAAGAGTTCCTTAAATAGACCACACAATCAAGTTAGGAAAATGGACGTGTTAAAATGAACGATTCTACGTAATCGTAGGGTAGCACAATTAAGGTTTCTGTGCAATCAAGCTTATCACTAAGCTTAGGGAACGGGAGTATAGTGAGTGGACTCAAGTTTTTAACAGTGCCGTTTTACCTTGTCCCCGACAATGGCGCCAAAAAGTTGACCGGCCTAGATCGCGCGTGCAAAAATGGAGCAGAGCTAGAGTAGTCGGACTCTTAAGATAATAACCCAACATTCAAGCCCCCACAACCATTATACGAGGTCTGACGTAGTAATTGGGGTCAAACCACAGAGACAAGGTCGGCATGTGTTAAGTACGCAAGGTCTCAGACTTATTTACTCTATAGAAATATATAGTTTTTTAAAAAGGTTGTTCCCTAAGGAACGTGGTGCTCAAGCTCAAAACAAAGAAAGTTAAAAGAAGGAATGAAAATAACAACAAGAGAAAAACAAAATGGACGGTAAGAAACAAATATATGGAAGGGAACTCAGATCGGGTTTCACCTACTTATGTCTCTCACCATCATGCAAAACTCACTCCCCTTCATATGCTCCTATCAAGATTACAAGCAGTCATAAAAAATGTCTATTCTCTCCTATTTTGAGATAAGGATAGATCTAGGATTCAAGGTGACCTCCCTCTCAAGATAACAACCTTACAACCACAAAGCAAACCATATGACCATAAGCTTTAGCAATCCAACATTCTCATGCATTCATACTACTCCATAACACTAGATAAAGAAGATACTACTCTTTCAAGGTACCAACAATCAAACATCACAAGATGATAGCTAAGCATACAAGTGAAGCATTAAGAACAAGTGTATGGAGATAATCTTGACATATATATATATATATATATATATATATATATATATATATATATATATATATATATATATATATATATATATATTCAAAGGAAAGTAAGAATATACATGTTGGGAGAGCCTTAGTGGCTACTCCCAACCCGAGTTAAATGTTTAGCCACACATGTTAACGGGCAGCATAACAACATTACAAAATGATAGATACATCACAACCACGAAGAGGAAAGAGGTACAACGTAACATAGATGATAGATCTAAAAGAGAAAGAGGACGGCGATACACCAATATACTCCTTCAAATCTAGATCTGGAATGGACGGTGCAGAAGCTCTCCTTCTTTTGAGGAAGAGGGCCCTTCCATTTTCTCTCTCCTCAGTTTCTTCCTTCAGAGATCCAAGACTGGTCGGATGAGAGTGGGTATGGAATTTGGCAGCACTTCGTGGTCCTTGATGATCTGATGATATGATAAGTCAAGGCGGATGGTCTATTTATATGTGCTACTTAACCATCCACACCGTGGTCGAGTCTTGATCGTGGTCGAGGCTTGATCACGGTCGATCGAGGCCTCTCCTCCGTTGAGGCTACCACATTGGTTGGTCGAGGCATTACCTCGGTTGAGGCATCACCTCGGTCGAGGTTGAGATGTGCGGGTTGTAGGCCGCGACCAAAAAGAGCGTGAGGTACCGCGGTCGTGAATCATTGGTGATCATGGGGACATCGACCACAGTGGGAGGGTCCCTAATGGTCGATGAGCCGCATTCGAGGTGCTAACCGCGGTCGTGGCTTGATGTGACCCTGCAAAGATAGAAAAGGTATGCGAATGAGATTCTTGGCATAAAGTACTAAAATAAGTGGAAAAAGTCTATACAAGATATGTTATGAGGGGTATTATATATATGTAAAAAGTGTATAAAATAAGATGCTATCAATTATTTGAAATATTTGGACCAAATCGTAATAACATAGACATGCAAATGCAAAAGTTCAAATGAATACTTGGTTATTTCAAATATCTACATTTCATATAATTTGTGGAGTCATTCTTTACTTGCAGGTGATGTCGGCTCTGCTCGTAAGGGAAAAACCTCTCTGTGTGCTTTCTCCTTCTTCCAGGATAATGAGACATCTATTCCAATGGGTGTCATCAACTTTGATTCTACAGCCGGCATTATCCATTCTCCTAAAGGGTGAATCGTTAAGATGCCCCAACTGCTTATGTTGCCGGCTTTGATGATGATGCTTACTCCACCATTTGGTATGTAATATATGACGTCCCCATACTTAAAAATCTTATCGTCACTATTATGGGTTGTTTAAGAGATCCTACCTTCATGTATCATAAACTTTACCTAGATCAAAGGTGGCCTTGCTCGCCCTCATGGGCCTTTCTCCAAAACTGAATTGTTTTTATCTTTTCGTTATGTTGGGTGGGCGCTCCCGGTGCTTATTCAAATGTACTTGTATGTGACCTCATACACGAATTTTCTCCGAGTTATTAATATATAAGGTTTATAAAGAAAATGTACATGATGCCCATTTTAGAACCAACCCAAACGATTCCAGGATGTTTTGCAAATGACTATGTCGGAATATATCCATCACTTGTCCAGCTCCGAACCCGCGAATTTCGTTTAACAGCTTGTTTGATCAGTAAGATGGCGAGCCTACTGTTAGAGAAGTGATCGCGATTTGATAGCTTTCTTTGAACCAAAGAAACATAATCATGGATCTGATTCACACCCAAAGATCATCGGGGAGAAAGGTGAAAAGAAGAAGCCACGTTGTTTTCTTATTATGTTCCCTAGATCAAGCTTTAGGATTGGTACGTAGGGTAGTGGTGGAGCTACCGAATTTGGTAAGAGACAGCCATGTCCTCACGCTGTAACATCCTAATCTCCAACGCTGAATCCAACAATCGAGCAACTTGATTGGTCAATCAAAATATTGTTGCAGTATGAAAATAAAATATACACAAAGTCCATCAAAAGTGAACCCACCGACCGTCCCTTTCACATGGAAAATCTTATAGATTAATTGTGATATTAATTCTTGGTTCCACTTGCAAAGAAAAAGGAAATCTTTGGACTCAACTACATTACATCACATTACAAGTGTAGCCATATCTATTGGGGTCGCAAAAAAGCATGAATCACAGTGTGGAAGGGTGGGACGTCGATCGCCGATGCGGTCGACGGGATAAAGCAAAGTACGAAAAAAAGGGTGAAGGGAGCGGAGTAGAAAGGTCGACATCGGGACCAAAGTACAGTCTTTGCAGAAGGGGGAGAGCTAATTGGTAGGAAGGTTTGACAGTGGTGCAAGGTCTAGTAGAAGGAGAAAGACAGAGAGGTCGAGAGCTCAGTCAGTTTTCTTTTTTGCTTGCTCATCCTGTCTCAGCTCCGTCGAAAGTCATAATCCATTACCGGAAAACAAACACGGAAAGAAATACACATTTTCAAGAATTCATGACATCAATCGCTGAGTGCCGCAAACCCTCCTCCTCTCATCATCTGTTTGAACTCTTTGAAGTTGACCATCCCGTCCCCGTCGACGTCTACCTTCCCGATCATCCTCTTGCAGTCCTCCGCCGTCCTGCCTTGTTTCAGCCCCAGGGAAGCCAGAACGCTTTGCAGCTCCTCCACAGTGATGAACCCGTCCCCATTCTGGTCAAACACCCGGAATGCCTCCATCATGTCCTCCTCCTCGTCGTCCTCGTCACGCTCCTCCTCGCCCATGATGGCGCGGTACAGCTCCCCGAACTCCTCCGCGTCCACGCACCCGTCGCCGTTTGCGTCGATCCGGGAGATCATCGACGCCAGATCGTTGTCCTGGATGTGCATCCCCAGGTTGGCCAGCGACGCCGCGAGCTCGTCGAGCGTGATCCGCCCGTCGCCATCCCGGTCGAACATCTGGAACACCCGCCGAAGCTCCTGCGGGTCCATTGGCTTTGGATTATGCCCAACACAAATTGCCAGTTGGGGAGATGGGTGCGCTGTTGGTGTCTTGACTGGACGGGCGCTCAACTGGATCGATCCACCGGCAGCCGCGTGGTCCCGCGGGGATAGTATTCCTGCCTTTTGGCCCTAGTATCGCCAACAAAGTGCGTGCTTTTTTGCTTTTCGGCGCGAGGAAGCTAGTCGGCCACGATGCCTGAGAGATATTGTGTCGGTTGACGACGGCGATCGAGAGGGTGGCGGTACTAGCTTTGGTTTGGAGAGGGATGAGAACGGATGGCGTTTGACGAGGGCCGGCCGGTCCCTTGTCGACGTCCTTTCCTTTTTGGCGTAGAGTGGGTGATCCTGATCCTGCACTCCAAATGCGGGAGGGATGGTGGTGGTGTGGAGGTAAACAGAAACGAAAACAGAGCACTGCCTAACCATTAACCAACGGAACAGAGGGCGCATGCCCTTCGATGAGACGTAGGGGCGCAGCGAAGGTGACGGGAAGCCAAACAACTACCGGCAAGATTGACATGCCTATATTTAGTAAAACAAGGACAAAGGCAACGCTCTCCCACCCACGTGGCCATAGGCAAAGAAGTAGTTCCTAGGTTCCTACCTTGTTGAAAGATTTTGGATTAATTTTGGATCATTTGGGTCAATTTTTTTTTATAAATTTAAATTTGTAAAAGATGAATATCTGTGTCAAAAAAATCTAAAACCATCCTTACAGGTCTATTGAGATCTAACGTAAATAGGTAAATCAAGAGAATAATTTTAAAATAAAGCAACATTTGCTAATCCTTAAAAACCAACAAAGTATGATTAATCAATTTCAACTAAGCAAATCCAATACTTGATTAAAATACATATAATAATATTATCATTTGGGCAATTTTTTTTATTACAAATTTATTTAGAAAATAGCATAACAATTTAAATAAAATGTATACACTCATATAATGAAAGGAACTAATCTAATACTAATACAAATGATACAAAATGTGTCGAACTATCACCAAGTAAATGTAATGATGGAAGTATTTGCATTTTAGCATGCAAATTTGTGTGTGTGTGCGCCCACACACACACACACACACACACACACACACACACACACACACATATATATACACACACACACACACACACACACACACACACACACACACACATATATATATATATATATATATATATATATATATATATATATATATATATATATATATATATATATATATATATATATATATATATATATATATATATATATATATAGTCAGGCTAGAATACACTCGAGTGTACAGATCGCACGAATACACTCAAGTGTGTTTGCATATCAAGACTATTTTTTGCAAAATGTAAACTATTGATCTTCACCGTCATACTATAATTAGGCTACATACAAATTTTGAGCCCATTTGGATGAGTGTAAGTCACTCATCCAAGGGCAATAAAATCGACGCGCAAAACTAATTTGAAATGCATAATTTTTGCGGTCTTTATAACATGACCATTAAATGTCCAAATGTGCTCAAATTTTACGTATGAGCTATTCACAAGATGTTTAAGAAGATCAACGGATTAGATTTTTGAAAAAAATATTGCATCATGAAAAACTACTTGAGTGTATTCTATTCTAAATACACTCGAGTGTATTCTAGCCTGACTCTCTCTCTCTCTATAATTATATATATATATATATATATATATATATATATATATATATATATATATGACTTATCTCTAATACCCATACCCACACATATAGCTTGGAATTTACTACTCGTGTCGTCTAAAAAATAATTATTTGGTCAGAAAACTAACTCTATGGAAAAAAAGTAACTATGTTGATAAAAAGTAACTATTATGACTAAAAAAGTAAAACTAAGAAGAATACATAGTAAAATTTCTGAAATGATATAAATGTAACTATTTATGCATGTAAAGTAACAGTTTGGAGGTAATGTAACCTTGCACATGTGTAAAGTAAAAAGCTCCATTAAAAGTACTAATTTTGGAGCGGTTAGCTACCCACATGGGCAATGAATGAACGCCCATATATATAATTGCTTATTTAGGCCAACTAGAGTCTAAGGTCAATATAAAAACCCAAATTCAACCCTAATGTAATTTTTGGATTCTTTGAGTTTGGGTCCTATTCTAGTTGCATTGAAAAATCATAGACCTAACTTGCTTAAAAAATGTGGGTTTGAGTCGAGTCCACCTAGTTGGGTCGGATTTTTTGTCAGTCATGGAAGAAACTCCCATCATATGTCTATTTCAAGGCCTAATTATAATCACAATATGATCTTGAAAAATTACCATGATAGGATAACTTGAAAAATATTAACCAAAATAGCACACAATAGTCTAAAATCATCACTTTGTATGAAGTTTTATGTGTCATTGCTCAAAAAGTGCCACAAATACTATTGTTTTGAATTTCAAAATATTCTTTTTAAAAAGTGAAAACTTCACACTGTGTGGCATTTTTTTTAAACTGGAAACATGTATCAAGTAGAAAAATCCACACAATAGTGTTTTCATTGTCTTTTGTTCAAATGTTAGGGTTATCTTTAACCCTAAGATTACCATTAAGCCCATATACAAGTTGTAACAACATTAGAGATGGATAAGTTCACGCCATCAAGTTAAGAAGTTATACCTATCATTTTTGTGATATATTCATGGATTCCACTAGAACCATTATACTTCACAGAACACATCTTAGCCATTAAGGTGCCAGACCTAAACTTACTAGAAGAAACATATTGTTCCTGCGCTGCCTTTAGAAAATACTTTGCCATATCAGAAGTGGAAATGAACCACCTAATATGATTTCTAACATGTGCTCGCATAAGAAATAAAACAAGCCTATGGATAATAAATGTCTAATAGACTTGGAAAGGGAAGATTGGTGGACTTGGAGAGAAAGGAAGCGGTAGTGGCCCGAGGGGGCATGATTCAGGCTCTGGCTAGGTCAAGATAGAGATCCTAGGGAAATAATGAACCATGACATCAGATAGCACATCAAACAATTCTTAGACCCTCTAAGGGAACATAGGAGAAAGGGAATGGAATAACTATGCTGAAGAGCATGAGGGGACCATCATACTTGAATCCAATTATAGATGCATATGGCCCAGAGCAAGGGGGAATAGGGAAGGAGGTTAATACGACTAACACTGAACCAAAAATTAGTACGTCAAAATGCTACTAGTTGGTGGATGTAAACCCTAATGCAAGGATGATAAATAGTCATTCAAAGGCACATTTAAAAGAACAATTGATGTTTAGCAAGGTGGTCTCTAGCGATAAAGGGATAGTTAATAATGCGTTTTTTCTATACAAACTATTTAAGGAAAAACTTTTGGTGGCAGATGTAACCTTGGGAGAAGTTGATGGAAACTAGCTCTGGATATCAATCTAGAAGTAGAAGATAACCTTGCAAGGCAATGGAAATATGTGGTGGTCGTCCATCTGATAAGGAAAGAAGTCGAATACATGATACCAGAGGCATGTTTGAAGCAGTTGTGGAACTTGACTGAAAGACTCAATATGTACAAACTTGATATGGGTCACTTCATGGTGCATTTGTTATGCAAGAAAGATTATAGATGACACTTACAAGAGGTCCATGGTAACTATATGGTTGCAATATCATTGCACGGGAATGGTAAATCACCTTTAAACCAATAGAGGAATTACTCTATTATATTGCGTCTTGGGTCAACATTCTACATCTGTTGCTCCACTTGTAAGCCCCTACTATGTTTGAGTACATATGAATGGGTTGTGTTAGATTAATAAAAGTGGATGGTCACACTGCTAGTAGAACTCATAGTAAATTTGCAAGACTTGCAGTTGAAACTAATTCCATAAAGGACCCTATAACAACACTTCCAGTTAATGTAATAGATTATGAGGTGGAATACGAGAGCTTCCCATATGTGTGCCTAACACATGGAAGAGAGGTGCAAATGTCAAACATTATAACATTTAAGTCTTTAAGAAATAGTAACAGTAGAAACCACATGGAGGATAAACAGACAGTAAATGACAACACCAACACCAATAGTTGGTCAATGCAGAAGGACAAAGTGAGTAATATATAAGGTTGAGGGAAGACTTCAAAGAAACCACCGGACACACGCCTCAAAGACAACAAATATGCTAACTTATTGAATGAAGATATTGCAAAATCACAAACAAGGAAGTGAAGACACTGAAGTGAATAAAACATAGAAGGAGAGCAACACATACCCTACTAAGATTTGGAAAAAGAAGAAAATCCTGGAAAAAGAAAAATTTATAGATCAAATGAGGATGTTGTTAGGGTGGTATATTGAAAATTCTAGTACATCTCACACTATATCATTGATTTCCACTGGGGAATTTTCAGGCCAGAATAGGAAACACACAATGGTAAACCCTGAAGTTGATGAAGTCATTGAAGTCCTTAAAGTACATGAAGACACTGACATGCCGCCTACACAACTATTCTTGAGGAGAGATTTCCACATAGTATAGTAGTAGTAACTATAAGCCATGTTGTTTATAAATCTAAGACATCAACCAACTATACTAGAAGTAAAACTAAAGGAAGTGATACTAAAATGAAGAGGAGCGAAAAAAATTCTCCTAGTGAGAAAAGGAAAAGGACCCCGAGACTGTCAAGAAATATGGCTAGTACAAACATTCAACAAGATTTGAGAAATAAGGAGGACAAGGAGAACCATGAGCCATCACATGCCTGATAAGAGCAAAAGTTCCAAGTGGTACACAAATCTATTTATGTTTTTATGTTGAATCTACTATGCCAGAATGTTTCTGGATTGACAAGTTAGATACATGCAATACATATCTATCCATAAACCTTCTATTGTGGAAATTATTGAACCATAGATTAATGCACAAAAATATATTGAAATCATAAAATGGTTGGGAGTCACTAACTCTCATCAATTGAAAGCTCACATATTTGCATGTGGCGTATGGGTTTGCTGGGATGTTGGATAATGCAACTTGCATATTATGAATAGCCATTGACAATTTGTCACTTGGAGAATCAAAATTCCATTAGGGTTACTTTTATCCATGCTTATCCTCATATTTGAGCAAGGAAACTCCTTTGAAAGAACCTGGTGGTTATGAGGGATAAGTTTAGAGAACTATAGATAGCTCTAGGTTATATCAACACTACGATATCCTCCTTGGGAAAGAGTGGAGCTAAGACCTATATCTATGTTGATGCATGTGTCTTTCGTAACACTTTACTAGATGCTGGTCTTTGAGATTGTAGGTTCTCAACCCAGAAGTTCACTTATAAACATGGTTTTCTTCAAGGACTTCTTGATAGGATGGTTTCAAGAAGTCATTATTCTAAAGCATTCCAACATGGTGGTTGATCATCTCCGTAAGGTTGAATCCGACCATTTCCCACTCCTTCTCATGACAAAGAGAAACCAGAGAATGGAATACAAATTCATGTATAAGGCTTCATGGAATAATGATAAGGAATTCCTCACAATGGGAGAGGATATTTAAAACAAGGATCTAGAGTTCAACACAACCATGCAAACTGTACAAAGCTATATTAGTAACCTAGATTTAATAATGCAAATGATGAAGAGGTTGAACAAGGATATTTTATTGAGAAATATTGATTTTCTCCAAACCAATTTGGCAGAGCACTATGATGAGACCATAGACAGGCACTCACATACAAATGGATCTAAAGTATGTGCAACTCACTAATATCCAAAAAGATTGATGGTGAACTAAAGATGCAGGAAATCCTTTTTTTTGGTCAAGCAAGCATGTTACTCTTTTATTCCTCATTTACAGGCGGGTCCCAAAACACCACACTTGGTCAAACAAGATAGTCCAGTTCATATACAAGAGATAATAGCTAGGGTGGAGGGCTATTCTTAAGAAAGGAAAACAAACATAAGTAAAGGAAAATGAAAAAAGAAGAAACTACAGAAGGGAAGAATAGAGGCTAGAGAAAGAGACTCATAACCAATCTGGTCCACAAAGCTCACAAAAAACCACTGGAAAGCAACTGAAGAAAGCTCTCCATAGCAAAGGACTTAGAAACACATAACTTCAAAAGTATCCAGTCCAACACCAGGCTTCCAAGGTAGCACTCAACATGAACATAAGAGAGATAAGAAGCAACTTTCAGACCTAGAAGAAGACATGCTCATTCACAAAAACCTAGAAACCAAACAGTTGCTCCAACAGATTAGATAAAGAAAAACCACCATGTCCAGGCAGTAATAATCTGAATTCTTCAACAATGATGGCCCAATGTTTTATAGGATCACAATCCCAATTCTCAAAAATCACTCTATTCCAAAACCACCAAATATGATACATAATGCAAATGCTTGAGACATATGAGTCATTCTTATCAAACCTCAACAAATCATCAAAATCCATAAGCCTTTTGTCAATAGTATTGCACTCAACAACTTTAAACCAAACATAAGCAACACAAGGGCATGAGTAGAAAAGATGAATTGTTGGTTCATCATAATTTCTACAGAGATAGAAAAAGCAGATCATGAAACCAGTGGAACCCCATAAAGATACAAAAGTTGACAGGCATGCTCTTTTTATGAAGAAAAACTGGGGAGTGATAGGAGAATTTTTGAAGAGAACAATTACCAATGCACTTGTAGACATCTTCTAGATGGAAAGATTTATAACTCCACTATCATGCTAACTCCAAAATGTTCAAAGCCTAACTTTGAAGTCAATTTAGGGCAATATACTTGAACAATATTTGAATAAGATTGAGTTGTAAAATAGTGGTGGAGAGACTTATATGATGGATGGATCAGTGGATCTATCCTGCACATAGTAGTTTTATTCGAGGTTAGAAAATCACTGATAATATATTCCTTGTGTTGGAACTCATACAAAATATGAAAAACAATAACTCATCAAATACTATGTCAATTAAAGATGACTTAACTAAATCTTACAACAATAGGGAGTGGAGTACTACTAAGGATAAATCAAGGTTGACTTACATGTGAACATAAGGCAATATGTGATGAAATCTATTATTGGTGGGAAAACTTCCATGAATCGGAATGGAGAAAACTCACAACCATTCAAGACTTTAAGTCTCAAATAAAGAGATCCTTTGTCATGGAACCATTCGTTACTCTAAGTCCACACTCCTATGGCTACACAACCAAAGGCGAGTGGACCGGGGCGTCCGTCCCTAGAATGGATCTGATCACATGTATCACATAGGTAGTACATATGTAAAAGAAGTAGCAACAAGATAAAACAAGATACTAGAAGGGGGATAGAGAAACATGTACCCATTTCTATTTCAACCATAACCCATTAGTGTTTCATTTGAGTCTAGAATGTAGTGGATCTTTTGGCATCTATAAAATCGATAAACAAAACATATTAGTGCTAAAGCATTAAGTATGCTATGAAAGGTAAGTAAACATAGTTTAAGAGTAATATTAAAGTTTGATTGGCTAGAAACATCATATAAAGCAAGAAGTAGAAAAAGTTGAGAACTCTTAACAACATTGTTTTATACTTTTATGTGCATTTCCATTATACTTAACAACATATTATGGCCATTGATCAACTTCCCATTGGAAGGGTTCATAAGGGTTCTCAATATTAGCTACCCTTTTATCAATGTGAGGGACCTCAAGATTGAAGTCAACGAGCTAACCCTATTTCATTCATGCCTCATGCCCTTTCCTTGAGAATTCAGGCAGGTGCACTAGGTTTTTATAATGGACAAGTTCAATTATGTTCAAGGTTTGTTCAACATATTTCAAGCAAAATGAACGTGCTAATCATAGGGAACAAGTAGCTCAATCAAGTAATTAACTAGCCAAGCATTCATACGAGCATACATATAAACAAGCCAATACCATAGTAGGGCCAAGAGAGTAAGCTTACCTTACGAGTAGAGTACAACATTAAACATTCTTGAGTAAGATCCTAGATATTATCCAAACCAAGGATACCTCGCAAGGAAAAGATATAGCATAGTGTCTTAGATCACTAGGGTTGGATAGATAAGCATCATATGAGTTATGTGGATGTTACCCTAGTCCCATGTTTCAAATAATTCAACATAGTTCCAACTTCCAATCATGCATGCCATTAACTAACATGGTTCAAGGATCAACATTTAGCCCTAGGTCTAGGTGAACCAGCCATATTATGAGTAATAGCATGATAAAGCTAAGATCTGGTGTCTCAAGATACATGTGTATCATTAGAGCATGTTCTTAGCAAGGTTAGGTTTCAAACAAGTAGAATATGTATTTAGGTCATACTAGGTGCTACATGTAATCAAGAGTAAACATAAGTGAGCTACATGACATTTTAATGAAACAAGACATGTAGGGGCTGATTACGAAGTGGACATATAGATTAGAATAATAAGGATCCACTTAGCACAAGAAAAATGTTCTAAATTACATAAGTACATGAATATCACATAATAACCATCATAGTGTACAAAAGTGAGTCCCTTAGGTTACATGAGTTGCATCTTGGCAAAAGGACATAAGATCTTAGTAAGGCATATCTCATACATTAGGAAGATTACTGATTTCGAAATTCAAACATTAAATGATGAGAAATTAGGTCCAAGACTCCATATATGATCTGCTTGCATCACTAAACACATAAGAGAGCCATATATAGAGAAAATCTATTCATAGGGGTCAAGATGATCATTAGGGTGCATTTAGATGGTCCAAGATGTCAAACATAGAAAAAGGGACTAGAGTTTACTGATTTGCATGAAAATAAGGTCCAAGATCATTAAATATACAAGTGGTGCATGTTCAGGGTTGATTAGTAATCAAAAGATTACAAAGGATCATCTTTACTTAAAATGGGGGTGAAGCATGCAAAACTAACAAGATAAAGTAGCATCACATGAAAGGTGGAATTTTCTGATTAAAATGGTATATACCATTAAGATATTTGGTTAAAAAAGCTAAGAGTTATAAGGTTTGGAAGATTGAACCATTAAAAGGGGGATTTGGGTGATTTACCCTAATGGGTTGAGCTTGAGCGACCAAAGTGGCTAGCCTACCGTTGGTCCACTAGTCACACTCCCTAGCTGGTGGTTGGGCACCATGGAGTGCTGCTGCAGGTCAGGCCCAATGGGCTCCGTGGCTATGGGGAGAGATGAGCTGCGTCGGGGAGCGGTTGAACATGGGGAAGAGGGACGTTGGGTGACCGGGATGTTGGGACTGGGATGGGTCCGGGCATTGCCACATAGAAGAGCACATGACAGGAGGGATGCACATCACATTGTGAGTGGGGTGAGGCATCCGTAGGGTCCGCTTTAGTATGAGAGAGAGAGAGAGAGAGAGTGGGCGAGGGAGAGGGGCACATCCATGCCAAGCAATCAGGGCCATTGTCCCTTGATCTGATGCTCCATATGTCATCCTCTTCCTCTAGATAGGGTTTACAAACCCTTGTAAAGATGGGTGGTGGTGCCGCTAGGTTGTTGGAGGGTGCTAGAGGCAGCGACAATGCTCATGCGAGAAGAATAAAAGTAAGAGAGGGGGAAACCAAGGGGGTGCCTTGTTTTATAGGGTGTGAGGAGGTCTAGGGTGTGAGGAGTGTGGGTTTTAGGGTTCAAACAGGGCACCTTTCCATTAGATCTTGAGGGGGGGTGTGAACACATCACCAGACCCACCCCTAGTTTCTAGCCATTCTATTGGCTGTAGTGGCTAGTCAAGAGGGTCAAGGGATGACAAGGACTAGCCCGGGTGAGTGGACCATGTGCTGCCATGGCAGAGGCGAGAACTTTGTCATTGCATGACATCAGGTCGAGGAGAAACAATGGCCATCTGATCTACTCTCTGATCCTCATCTCACAAGATCCAATGACCTACAAGCCCCAGATGAGAGGAGAGAAAGAGAGGGGGAAAATAAGGAAAGAAAGAGAGAGGGTTGGGGCAGGGATTAGTGGGCCCCACACGAGCACCCTCAACTGAGCCGGGCTTGGCCAACCCATGAGTCAAGAGGCAACCAGGGAAAAAACAAAAGGAGAGCAAGGTTGAGGATTAGGTTTTCAACTAACCATAACTCATGCATTCTAACTTCAATTTTGATGAAACGACTTGTGTTGGAATCATGAGAACTAGATCTAGAACATGAACATGAGATCAAGGTGGGTAGATAGTTTATCACCAAATCAAAATCAAAGGCAGGGATGGCGATGAGTGAGAGGATTGAAAACTAAACTAGAGTCAAATTGAGTGTCATGAAGGTATCAATTGCATTCAATAGTTATCAATTATACATCAAATCACATTTGACTATAAAATTGAAGGTAAAACAAGAATATTGAGAAAAATAGGGTTTTAAATTACATAATGGATAAGAGAGAAAGATCAGTCTATCACATCCTTTGTACCCCTACTTCTTTGTCCTATGCATAGAAGGATTAACCCATGTTAAGAGGAATTCTTATTACAAATTGAGAGGATTAGAGAGAGTTATATGTATAGCCCTGTCTTAAGGTATGGTATACTAGAGGCACAACATAACATAAACCAAACCAATCATAATGGCTTAAGTACAAGCAACCCATTTAGATATTACACAGTTAATAAACTAACATAAAATACTACCAAAGCCCTCCCTTAAGATGGAGAGTACACATCATGTATTCCTAAATTGCCACACATATAGGAAAAGGATGAACGTGGAAGTGGCTTGGTGAATATATCAATAGTCTGTTCTGTAGTATTAACCTACAATGCAATGATCTTTTTGGTAGGAATTAGATCTCTAATGAGGTGATAGTCAACCTCAATGGTCTTGGTACCTTTATGAAATACTAGATTATTATCTATCTGAATAGATACTTGGCTATGACATTTGAGAGTTGATGGGGATGATAAAGGGAGGCCTAGTTCTAGAAGAATGGATGTCACCCATTGAGTTTCATAGCAAGCACATTCCATGGTGTGATATTCTGCCTCAATGTTGGAACAAGCCATAACAGACCACTTCTTACTCCACCAAATAACAAGATGACAACCAAATAGAGCATATAAGACATAAATGGATCTCTTATCATTCACATTTTTGGCCCAATTAGAGTCAATATAGAAAGTCAAAAGATATCTAGAAATGGTGGTTTCATGTATAGGGTAATCCGTCCAAGTGCATTATTTAGTTATCATATAATAAGTTATAGTCGACTCCAGTGGTATACAAGGGGTTTGGCCATGTGTTCACTAACAACACTATAAAAAGAGCTATCTATGGTCACGTAATAATTAGACAAAGGATTTTCTCAACCGTATGCCTATATTGCTCAGAATTGGAAAAGGACTACCTCTAGGACAGAACTTTTTTTCTTCTGATAGTCCAAGGTGAAGAAACAAGTTTAGACTTCGGCATAATAGAGTCCTTTAAGTGGTCAATGACATAGTTCCACTAAGATGGATAAATGCAATGACAATATATAGCACTTCAGTTCCCAAGAAGTAGCAAAGTTGTCCCAGATCATTGGTATAAAAATGTAGTTGAGTGCATCCATCACACTGAAATCCAAGCATCACTACCGCTGATAACAATATCATTAACATAAATTTCCTAAGTATAATGGTTCTAACTTGTGATGTAGAAAACAATAGTTTGTGATCACTACAAGATTTGGTAAAACCCAGACTAGCAAGAACTCCATGGAGTTTTGTAAACCTGGCCCGTGGTTACTTCTTGAGGCCACACAAACAATTTTTGAGATGGAAGACTCTTTTTGAATACACCCCAAGCACAAAATCTTGGAGACTATTGTGTATAGACTTCCTCATACCAATCACCATGGAGGATAATATTTTTAATATCAAGCTCGAATAGAGGCCAATCCATGGGAATGACAACAGACATCACGACCCTAATAGATTCAATTCTTGTAACTAGTGTTAACATTTTAAAGAAATCCACACCATACATTTGGGTGAATCCTTTGGAAGCCAAACAAGGTTTGATCCGTTCCATTATTGATCCATCTTTGTTAAATTTGATGTAGAAAACCCATGGGTATACAAAACCATTTTTGTTTGGGGGAGGGGGAACAAGATTATAGATCCCATTCTCACTCAAAACTATCATTTCCCCAAGCATCACGACTTCCCACCTAGGTGCTAAAAGGCCTTAGGATTGTAATTTATAATTTGGGCATAATTAAGTTATTGGGAATGGATTTAGTAGTACAAGAAATATGGGGCGTACACATGTCTGAAATATAGGATGATGGGGAGTGTAAGAGCGTATATCTTTCTAGAGAGCCACAAGGCATGATAGATCCTTAGAAGTGAAAAATGGTCAAGGTCCTGTGTTGGTGGTGAAGGAATGACAGGGGTGACTTGAGTAACAAAGGATGGGTGTCAGGTTAATGATCCACTTGATTAGAAAGATAAAGCTCAAAAAACACAAATTGAGCTTGAGGTAGAGGTGTATATGATGATGATTGAGAATTAAAGAACACATCAATTTCATGAAATGTAACGTCACCAAACATGTACATACTACAATTTCTTAGACCATTACAAATATAACCATCCAAAAAGGTAGAATAGAGAATGAAAACAATTTTGATAGAGTAGGGATCAAGTTTATATGCATTTGGATCAAAGTTATGAACAAAACAAGTCCAACCAAAAACACACAGAGGGATGTGAAAAGTCTTTTGAGTGGGAAAACCAACCGAAAATGGTTTCTTATTCTTTAGAACAAAATATGATTGTCTATTGATAGATATTAGGTAGTGAGAGCAACCTCAAACCAATAGGACTTGGAAATTGTCTTGAAAGATAATAGTGCGAGAAATGTCAAGTAATGATTATTTTTTACATTTTGCAACCCCATTTTGTTGTGGGTTGTGAGTACAAGAAAGCCAATGGATGGTTCTAGTTCTAGTGCAAAACTATTTTACTTGACTCAAAACATACTATAGATCATTTAGGTATGAAGATTTTAATAGACTTATCAAATTATGTTGATCATTTTATGGAAGGACTGAAAAATGTCAATCATCTCATCATGAGATTTAAACAAGTATAACCGATTCATGCAAGAAAAATTGTAAAAAAAATTAATGAAATAACAAAATCCATTAAAGCTAGTGGTTTGAAAAGGACCACTAATTTCATTGTGGACACCATCTAAAATAAATTAAAAAAAAACAATTTTCGAATAAAATAACTTATGTTATGCTTCGAAAAATCTCAAGTGACAAGGAAGACTTTTTAAAATAGATAAAAGGGTTCCAAGTGCTTCAAAATTTCAATAGATGGATGATCATAACACTGATGAAGTTGTATAAGTGTGCAAATAAGAAGGGGAAATGAAGGGATACCATCACCAAAGTAGTATAAGTCACCACCTCAGAACTCAAACCAATTGTCCTAAAAGTCTGAGAATCCTACATCACAATATGGCTGCCAAAGGTTATGTTGCAAGCAAAGGTATCAATGAATTTAGCAATAAGCATCAAGTTAAAGGGAAAATGGGGAATATAATGTATAGTTTTAAGTTTAAGACTAGGTGAGAGGTTAACACTCCCACATTGCTGAATAGTTTTAATGGACCCATCTACTAGAGTGACAGATGAGGTAGGGATATAGGATTTAGTGGAGGAGATAAGATGTCTCGTACCCTTTGTATGTTGGGTGGCCTTGGGTCGAAAAACCTAGAAGAACTGGATGCTAGCATCGAGGCCCCGACATTACCTTGGTTGGAGGCTATATGCATCAATGATATCATAGAAGTTTGCATTGTCATAGAATCCCCAAACTTGTAGATTGTTGAAGACCATGTTGAGAGGGTTGTTGAAGTTGCTCATACTTGACTAGTGCGATGGTGACACACATGTTATCTATTCCCTGGGCAACAAGAGAAATACCATCACCATGAATGCGCCTATAGGGATGATCATCTTCCGGTAGAATTTATCCTCTACGAGTCCCAACTTATTGTAGAAAGTGCATTTTGGCCTCGGGGGAAGTTCACCATCCATACGCAATGAGTGCAGTTTCCATTTATGAATCTGGCGGAGTAGAAGATGTCATATTTCCAAAGATGAGGGAAGACATCTTTGAGAGTTGGGAATTTCATGCCTGCTAGGATGACTCTAGGAATTGGATCACATGCCAGATTGAGGCTATCGAGCAATTTGGTGGTGACAAGATTGACATGTTCTTTGTTTTGATATTTAAAAGAGACATACTAAAAGTAGTCAAGTTGTTGGGATAGGGTAAAAAGAGAGTCAAAATATTCATTGGGGGTCCTATCTCCTTAACTTTCATCAAAAAGTTTGTCTCAAATCTTTTGGAGCTCATAGATAATTCTTTTCCATCTTGTAGTGATGATGAACAATGTCCCATAATTCTTTTTTAGTTTTTGAGAAAATATATTTGGTGGAATAGAGGGATCCATACTTTTCCAAATCTATATTTTAACCTAGTTATTTCCCCTTTCCCATCAGTGGTATTGCAACATGATTTTCTATGAACTTCACCTTGTCTCTATATTCAAGAATTCTCTAAATAGAATTCACCCACACCAGGAAATTATCTCCATTTAATTTTTTGATAGAGATAGGGGTATTGCTGTTATAGACAATAGTCTATGGTGAATCTTACCATTAGCCTTGCCTTTAGAGATGATGATAAATCAATGAGGCCGGTAGAACAACACTGGAGATGGATGATGACAAACCAGTCACACTGGTAGAAAAATAATGGAGATGGATGATGACTAACCATTCACATCAGTAAAACAAGGGTGGATGTAATCAGTTACTGGTAAGATGCACAATGAGAGTAAAAAGATACCAAAAAAGAAGTGTGGCTGGAGCACTATTAGAGGAATAAAACATTGCTCAAGAAAATGTAATTAATTCCTAACCATTAACAATGCTCAGGCATGTACGTAGGGATAATATACATGGAGTAATGTAAAGAAAAGAGAGGTCCAAAGTTTGTTACAAACTTGTTAGGAAATGTTCTATACAATGTCTAACTCAACATGCAACCATCATATCTGGTGGATGACAGGAAAGGGGAGGATTACCAATCAGATTTGCATGGAAGTTGCTATCCAAAAAGCATCCTGTCAATGGAAAACAATTACAAATCCTAAGGGGTTGGTGACCTTTGACTCCCCTTTCGAAAGACCATGTATGTTGAACTAGAAAACCCCCAGAGAGAGAATAGTAGAGGAGTCAAATCGTGGTGAATCAATGCCTAAATAGAGCCTAGGAGGCAACCACAAGTCTAGGGAATCAACTTTCGGTGTGGCATTGCACTATTTCATTGTGGACAACTGCTTAGATTGCTGACAACCACAGGTGGCGGGTGCAGGTGAAAGGCGTGGTTGGGGAGAGGATAGGGAGAGAGTGTGAGAAGACAAAGAATAAGAATCAGAATAAGAATAACAATAAGAATAAGAAGGGTGGCTTCTTAGGGGAGAAAAAGAGAGGGGATGTGGGACGTTCTTCCTGAAACCCTAGGGGACCTTTTGGTACGCATGATCATAAATCAATGTGGTGGGTGGAAGGTACATATTTAGTTAGAAATGAAATGCAATAGGATACCAAAATTTCTATCCTACGTTTGGTTAGGGTGAGTATTAGATTATATTTGACTATTTCCTATACCATGTCTCCGAAAGTAGATGCATGGGGGATCACCATTTTATGGAGTTTGCAATGGCAACTACATGATAAAAGAAAAAACATGAGTAAGTCCATTATACTCCTATGTATGGTGGAATATCAAGATGCCCAACAACAAGAAACAAGCGTTTTGGGGGTAGTAGCTTGATAACAATTTGATAGAGCCTTTTTTTAATCACCATAGGTCTACAACAAAGCAAAGGTTTGGATCTACTATGTTCAAGAGATTGTTTCAAGGAGATTTAGTTTCATAGTCAGATTTGTTAGAGTGTTGTGCTATAGAGAAGCCAAGATTGACTAGTCAGATTTGTCATAGTGTTACACAGAGAGGCTGAGATTGACCTAAACAATGACAAGGAATCAAGGATCAACCAGAGTAACTAGAGCGCCACTTTCCATGTTGGGCAGACAACAATTGATCACAATGATAATGTAGGGTGTAAAGACAGGGATCACATTGCGTGTTCATGGTGTGAGAGAGACAAGGAGATGAGGTCACAAACCAACAAGACATATGTTGTTGGGGTGTGGTCTTTGGGGTTTGGGGAGATTCTTTGACTAGTTGGATTAGCTAAACCCTCCCCTCACACAACTTTTATTAGTGACACATATGCATGATCTGACTTAGTGATGAATTGAAATCCTAACAAATTATAATCAAACCGAACATAGGAAAAGAATATTGCGATGGATTATAATACAATCTTGCCTTATATCCTTTGTACCAAACACGACCTGAGGGTTTAAAGAATTTCACTTCATACCATGTTAAGTGATTTTTTTTAATGAATTGGGAGGATTATAGAGATTCATGTATATAGTCTTATCTCAAAGCATGGTGTATTAGAGATACATCAGAACATAAGCTAAACCAATACTAATAGGATTAAGTAGAGGAAACTCATTTAGCTATTATAAAGAAAATTAGTAGCATAAATACTACCAACAATCCAAATGATTGATGAAAGAGTACAAATGAAAGATTCAAATGTTGTTAATATAAATGAAAATGGTCTGCATATAGCACACTTATGCTTGGTGATGACATTATCATATTCTATGATGCTAACATATACATAATTTTAAAGCTATTTAAGGAATTCATGGAAAAATCTAGGTAGTAAATATCAATTGAAAAACCTAGATACTAAATCCACAAGGAATGAAATCTGAGATAGAAGTGGGTTCATGAAGTTCAATGGCCTAGGGAAATACGTGGGTGTCCTAATCATTTATTTGAGAGTAAACATAAGTACTAATGTGAAGATCCTAGAGAAATAGCTAGCATAATCAATGACACGTTCTTTAGATTCTTGTCCCTAGCTGATAGAATTTGCATATCAAAGTGACTCTTGTTTCCATTCCAACGTACATCATCCATACATCAACAATTCCACTAAACTTTTGTGATTGTGTGGATGGTACAATTTTTGGTATCTATGCCCAGAGATCCAATCATATTATGATAGGAATATGGCATTAAATACCTAATTTAATGATAATAATAAAGGTAATTCTGTATATTATGTTTGTCTCAGTATGAGATGGTGACACAAGCATAGTAGATGTCTAAAGAATGATGTTACTCAATGGCGTATGTCTTCAAGTACATAACTTGAACAATGAGATCATATGAATGTTAAGAGTACATACATTCTTGTTATGTCCCTAGTTAGATATTACTGTGGAAGAAAAATAGAAAACAATAATACATAAGACTAGAGTGTGTGTTGACTGATGACAAAATCTCATTAGTCATGATATGTTATATCAAGTCAAGCACATAGGTACATGTTAGAGAATAGTCTATCAGATAGACCCACCATGAGAGTGATACATGGAGACCATAGAATGGTAGTTAGAATCATCTCTCGTAGTGATAAGTGGTGATTGTGGTTCTTAAACCTAAAGTCAATACATTCATCACATGTTGTTCATGTACTTTGACATCATCCACCGTGATCCCGAACAAGGGTTTCCATAAAGGTGGTGCTCGATTACATTGCGACACATAGGGATGGAGTGTGAGTGATGTAGGTGATATTTGTCCCTCCTATAGGAGATTGATATCTAGGGCCTCTTGATAAGTGACATTGAGAAACTTACAGCCATAATCATGTGATTCAATACGTGATATGTGAACTCACATGCATCTCAGATAGTCTACTCTAGTTTAAGGAGCATGGATTGAATGTTGAGAGGATGACGATATCATGCCTCGAGTTCGATCCGGATATCAGTGACAAAGGAACTATGCAATCACAATAACACTAATCATGGATTGTAGGTTGAAGTTGTTCTCCAACTTTTTGAATTACTTGGGTAGCAATGATGTGTTGCTAGACACCACTCTTTGCTTGTGATGTCATAAGTTTGTCATGGAGTTTCACTTCCAACATAATTCTGGACCTATAGGGTCACACACATAGGAATGCACTTGGATTAAAGGTGTACATTCATGAATGACATTTAATTTAATTACTAAAGGTGTTTAGGTATTCAATTAAACAACTAAGGTTCAAAATTGACTGAATGGACTCTGAACCAACTAGTTCAAGTGTTGAACTGATCGGTTGGGGTGTCAGGTCGATTGGAATCAACATTGGCTGATCAATGGCTGAACTAGGGAGTGAGATGGTCAGTTCACATAGTGCACCGATCATTTCATGTATCCCAACCAATCAGTTCATGGGATGAACCTCCTGGTTCAGTTGCCAATTTGATTGGATCAAGGATTGGTGTTAACGCCATGTTTGGCATTGATTACTAATTTTATTCAGAATAGGAAATTGCACAAACTGACTGGTTTACTTAGTGAACCGATATGTTGGGTGTGCGAACCAATTGAATCACCATGTGTGGTTCTAGAAAATTTGTGAATTTGTCCTTTTCGACTCCCGCAATGATTGGGAACCCTGACCCAACCTCTCCAATAAATAGAGGGTACTGGGGGCTTCCTAGACACGACAATTGCCTCCAACAATTTGTTATCCTCTATGGTTGTGGTAACCAATAGAGAGCCTGAGAAAGTCTTACCGAATAAAGGAAGGGATAACAAGGGAGATACAATCACGAAAGAGCGAATCAACCCTAGCAAGTTGACATTCAAAATAGACAACTCTTTCCCATTGGATTTGGTAGCACATAGTGGAGTTTTCGTTGGTCCATGTGGACTACTCTAGAGGTGGGAGGATGTTGTCTACTGCTAAGAGGACATCATCAACCGTTGTCCGTGTTGTTACACTAGGAGACCAGTGGAGATGATTGTTTGAGTGTTGTTGCTACTGAAGGAGCGTGTTGCTTCCTGAAGAAGAAGAAGAAGCACAATTCTACTACAAGGGCAATGTTGCTACACTTGCTCTAGGACCGGGTATAAGCTTGCAAACCTTCCTTCCTAGATACATTATTGTTGATGCGATCTTGCTATTTTGGGAAATGGGCATTTATTTATTTTTGTTTCCGCTACCTATATCTCTACCCAATTTCCTAAGAACAATCTGCAAGTTTCTTTTGGGAGGAAGTAAGGAAGAAAGAGTAGTATCACTAGTATGGTGGGATAAGGTTACTAGTAAAAAGAAGAATGGTGGTCTGGTGTTGAGTCTATGTGGGAGCGGAACTAGGCTTTAGTACTCAATAATGCATGATAAAGAAAGACAAAAATTTTGGTCTTAGGCTATCAAGAAATTATATGAATATTATAAAGGAACTTCCACTATGCATTTTCCCAGGCAAGCCAAAATTATGTTACAAGGGAAATACTTCATAAAAAAGAATTCATAATATTATTCCCACGAGTGGATACAATACCAATGTTAGGGATAATTAGTGGTTACTAGATGGAGTTGTACTAAGGGATTTGATAATTAAACCTATTATAGAGGAATGAACTGACTTGACAGTCAGTTGTATTGTGGATATTGATGTGAAGTGGGATAACAAGTTCTTGTAAGACATGTTCATGGAGGAAGTTGTTAAGGATATTCATAGAACTAAACTCCCAGTGGACTTCTCTAATCTAGATATTATGGCATGGAAATTTTCTTCTAACATAATGTGCTTTTCTAAGTTAGTCTACACCATCATGAGATATATAGAAGAGAAGAAAATGGATGGAGAATGTGTTTGTTTCAATGTAGGACACACAAAAAAACAATAAAACTTTCTTCCATTTCTACCCAAGTCATTGAATCCATTGTAACTATAAAATGTTGGTGAATAAAATACATAAGAGGGGATAAAGGTGATATATTTGTGTACATTACTTGTCCAACAAGTATACCTATATTATGTCAGTGAAGAACTCAATTCTTTAGATCATGATCCAAAACATACACCAAAAAATCCATATAGATAAGAAGAAGAAGATCCACATTGGGAACCAAGCAACAATTTGTTGTCTCTTGTAGCATGTGTTCTCCAAATCTCCACACATATGCCTTGACTTCTACATCATCCATACAGATGAGGGAGAATGTAATGCACCATCTTGGCCACCATGTCAAATAGGATCATGAGTTCCCAGGGTGCTAGGTGTTCCAAAACTCCCTATCTTCTGCTATCTTGGGAAGTAGTTCTTAGGGTGACTTTCTCTCAAAGAGAGAGAAAGTTTTGACGACCAACTTGTCTCACAAGTTGTCTCAAGAATTGTGTCTTTGGTATGTTCTTCCTTTATATAAGAATGTTGTGGGCTTGGAAAAACCTAATTCCAGTCCCTTTCCTAATAGCAATCTTAAAAATAGTTTAATGTTGAAAACTTAAAATGTATATGTGATCGAAGGATAACGTTTCATTATGCCTGTCACAACTTCTAATAGCCCATCACATTAGATGATCGACTGATCACGATAGTCTAGATCTATATGTAAATTACTTTCTAATTTTGATTTTTCTTGTAACATTGTGATCGCCCGATCATGTGACCTAATCGGTCGATCACATGTGTCCAATGGAAATGTCAATCTATCAATTAACAATCAATGGATCTATTGACCCAATCAATTGATTGGTCAATTAGACATTTTGATCACCTGAGCTGAGAGTTAATCAACCTATTTATGATTCAGAACTGTTCTAATCATTTGTTTGATTGCAAAGTTCAATTTCCTTGTGCATCCTTACACATGTGAGCATTATGTTGGTGGTGATGTTTATAACGACACAAGTAATGATATGTGTCTAGCCACACATTGACACAAAAGTTAAAGGAATGAGTTGGAGAATTACATCCTATAAAGTGATCAATGTTGCCATGACCATATAATCCTTTTTTCATAGATATCTAGATTGAACTCGAGGGATGGAATGTCACATTCTTAGCATTTAATCTATGTTCATTGAACTAGAACAGATTGATGAGTGCATATCCATCCTAGTTTTAGTTGCATTATTCATTTTGTTTTACCTTCACTTCCATCATTTTATTCTAGAACTAGCTTACATTTGGGTTTCCTTGATTTAAAGCTAATTTGTAGCATTTTGACCTAATTCCTTGATATTCATGGCAGGATTGAACTTTGTCATATACACACCAATGAAGGTGATGGTGGTCCTGCTAACTGACTAAAATGCATAAGAAACTTATGAATAAATGGACCATATTTTGAATGATATGTTCTTTCACCGATTGTTGAAACCATCCATTTGCATTACACATGCATGCCATCGATTTCCATTGATCTTCCTTTCCATCAGTTTTTGTTCCTTCAGTAGAAGCTCCAATGGCGCAAACTGTTGACCTCACAACAATAGTCCCATGGGTGGCTTTACATAAGTCTGACCACCCTTCAGTTTGGCCTCTCTGTCCAACCATCAGTTGACAATTGATGGTTGTACAGACCCCCTTTTTTATAGAAATCCCGAACCACCTTATGATGGTCCTCTTCCAAAGGTTTTCCTACTTGATCGCTTACATAAGGAATCACTGTGCATTCACCTACCGATGGTCCTCCTGAACACAACAACCAAATGATTTTCCTTTGGTCATACTAACTCCTCATCTATAGATGGAACTTCTAAATGTTGTGCGACCCATTGACTTATTTGCTGCATTGCCCCTCCACCTTCATGGAGGCTGACCTTTCCAATAGAAGATGGATGAGAGGGTTCAAACCTTACCAACCATCTATAAATACAAGCCATCAACCTCCATTGGGAGGCTCTCTTCTCTAGACTCTAGGCTGCCGAAATCCACGCTCTACCAAGGAAGACGATCCCCATCAATGTTTTCCATCAGTTGATAACCAAATCAACTAAAGGCCATCACCCAACAAGGCTCTACCTCCTAACCTCAAAAGAGGAAGATCAATGATGTCCCCATCACCATACTTCCACCTACAAACTTCTCATCAACACATCAGATCCAAGAAAGGAGGAAGACAAAGAAGGGTCACTTGATGACAGTCTTGGGTGGATTCTTCTTCTACATCTCTTCTACTCACTAAAATGATGGCTATCTCCTTCCTTTTCATTGTTGTTTATTCTATTGTCGCTATGAGTTATGAGTAGTCCCTTATGCTGGGGTATGGGGAGTAACCCCACTTCCTATTTATGTCCTCTTATGGCATCCATGATTGTATGAACTCTGCTACATATTGAATCAACCAATTTATGCTTTAATGCTTATTTGGCTAGCAAGTTACATGTTTTTCGTGATCTTGGGTGTAGAGAAATTGAAAACCAAAATCAAGGATATGGATTGCTTCTTGTCAAACCCTTGATGGGAACTTGTATATGTGTTTTGTGGGACAATGGCTATAGGATCTCTAGGCTTGGGACAATGAGCTTAGAGTGATATCTATCCAAGTATAATCCTAATGCCAAAATGGAGATTCACCTGACCTTCATGATATTTTTTATGTTTATTGGTGATGCAGTGAGAGAGTAAATATATGTAGTGGTGGTAGAAAACATTCTCCTTAGTGTATCCATCCATCTGAGAACTTCATATTTTATTTCAATCTTTTTATCTTGCACATTAGTTGTAATAAATCAAATCCCTTTTTATGATAAATGCTCTTACTAATTTGTCAAATCATTCAATCAATTCTTAAAATGTTGTCCTTATGGTTCCATCCTTAAATATACTAAAAAAGACCCTTCCTCTTGTGGGTGGTATTTTTGTACTATCTTTTTGGTAAAAACTAGGGATTTGACATCCCTAGTGAATTTGAGGTATGAAATACACAAGCCTAGACTATTTGAGATAATGTGAGAACAATACCATATATTGACTCAAATGATCAATTCCATGCATTTTATAGTCTTTCTTATCATGTGGCTAGGACATCACTCCAAATGAGGGATAAATTCTTCTACATAACTCACAACATGCCCCATGCGTCGTAGTGTACCCAATCACCACATTTTTGGCAACTCGTATTTCAGAACATGTTAGGATAGTGTCCAAGTACACATAACATCATGTGTTACTATAGTGAATTCAGGTCTAAGGAACACAACCACCACTGTCACATTGAGACATGACTATGACATTTCATTACATGACTTCCATGTGTCAATCTCAAAGTGGGTTTTTCCAGTACAACTTGTTCTCTTATAAAGAGCCATGAATATGAGTCCATATTTAATATCATGACTAAAGACACATAATCATTTCTCAACATGCATGTTTGTCTTGTGTATTATTGTTGTCCTATACTATCCACAATAATAACCAACTAGAGACATAATAAGAAAGAAAACATATATTATACATATGATATTATGTTCAAGTCCTCAACCTAAACCATATGTCGTGGAGTAAAAAAATTCTTAATACATCATTAGATTTACTCATTATCTCAGTAGTGACAAAAACATAATAAGTGGAATCACCTTTTATTAATAATCAAATCCAGTACAAAATATCCCTTTTACAATCATCACATGATGGCTCTCAGGACATATAACCAATATTCTCCCACTTGAACTAGAGACAATCACTGATGAACCTAAGTTCAATGGATCTAACATGATCATCATATTTCTACTGTGAAAATGCTCTAGTTAGAGGACCGAAAACATTGCTTTCAGTCGGTACTCTGCAAAACTTAATATCCCCTTGCCGTACAATATCATGCATGAGATAGTAACACCTGAATATGTTCTTGGAACACTGATGGAATCTGGATTCCTCAGCTTTTGCAATAGCTCCATTGTTGTCATAGTAAATCTCTTCTAATTTTATGGTAGGAACCACCCCAAGTTCACTAATGAACTTCTTGATACATACTGCTTCCTTTGCTGCTCTACAGGCAACAATGTACTCAGTATCTATGTTAGAATCAACCACAATCTCCTTCTTGAAACGTTTCCAACTTATATCTCCACCGTTTATGTAAATAAATGAATCCATATTATGATGTATAATAGTCCTTGTCAATTTGGATGCTTGCACCCATGTAACCTTTTAAAACTAATTCTTCCTTACCACCATAAATTAAGAATTGATCCTTAGTCCTTCTTAGCACATAATGATGCTCTATACTGCTATCCAATGACCATTACCTGCATTTGACTGGTATCTACTCATCATTCTCAAAGCACACAAGACATCAAGGCACATACATCTCATTGCATACATGATAGATCCAATTTCAAGGCATACAAAATCTTACTCATGTGTGCCCACTCTTCTAAAGAGCTGAGACATTGATTTCTAGAGAGACTCATTCATGATACATGGTGAAGTTTCCTCTCTTAGAATTATGCATGCTAAACCTCTTTACCATTTTTTCAATGTATGTAATTTAGATGAGGGCAAGAAGCCTTCTGGATCTATCTGTATAGATCTTAATTCCTAGAATATATGATACTTCACATAAGTCCTTCACAGAGAAGATATTTCCTATCTAGTTCTTAACGACGCCAATTTCCACCAATAGTATCTCATCTATATATAATGTGCGAAATACAATCATGCTCTTACTAACCTTTTTGTAAACACGAGGTTCATCTTCATTTTGGACAAAGTGAAACTATTTTACTGCCTCATCAAAATGAGGATTCCAACTTTGAGTTGCTTGCTTCAATCCATAGATTGACCTTGTTAGCTTACATACTTTATTGGCTTCATTTGGAGTAATAAAACCTTAATTATGTCATGTACACATCCTCTAGAAGATTCCTATTTAAGAAAGCAATTTTAGCGTCCATTTTTTAAATCTCATAGTCATGATAAGTGTCAATGACAAGCATGATCTTTATGAACTTAACCATGGCAACTGTGGAGAAAGTGTTGCAACCCCAACTTTTGGGCTTGAATGGTTTGAAATGCAATTTCTCCAATAAATGTATAATCATGGGAATTGTATGATTTATGTACATTGAATAGATTTCCTCTATAATATTTCCTTTGTGCATGTGATTTCATGGATCATAATATGTTAATGAGTCCAATATGATTAAAAGAAAAAGAAGAAATCAAATAATGCATTATTAAGATGGAAATTTGAGATAATGATGAAAATATGAGAAATATGTGGAAAGATGTATGAATGATCATCATGGATGAGATTTCAAATCC
Source organism: Alisma plantago-aquatica (assembly GCA_963693085.1). Classification (NCBI taxonomy): domain Eukaryota; kingdom Viridiplantae; phylum Streptophyta; class Magnoliopsida; order Alismatales; family Alismataceae; genus Alisma; species Alisma plantago-aquatica. The sequence continues at coordinate 72,910,268 of OY856410.1, read as the reverse complement.
ACAATGTTTCTAATGGTAAAATGAATCCAAATAAAGATAATAAAAGAGTAAGAGAGAGAAAAAAGAATAAAATATGCCTTATTAAGAGATATCTTGCATATGAAGAAAACTCTCTCATAATTTCGAATTTTAGTCCCAAACATGACACACAAGTAGTTTAAGTCATTATGGACTTTCCTTTAAAATTTGGGAACAATTGGATAAAATAGGAGAGAATTATGCATTTGTTAAGTTTCCTTAAAGTGAAGGGTTATCTAGTATAATAATATGATTTGTCACATTTCAATTTGAATCTGAAACCTTAGGCCCGACCTAGGTGAGTGTCACACTCAATGATGGCTGTTGGATGGTGATTTGACGATCCTGAGATCATCTTCTACCTCGATTTGGAAAAGGAAAATAAGGAATAGTGGTTATGAGCCTTCACGGGCAAAACTATTGCGAACCAAGGCACAACTCATTTATGAAACATGTCTAGTGAAATCAGGAAACCAATCCAAGTTGGTCTACCCTGAGTTTCATAGGGTTTTGTTGCCTAATAGAGTTTTTCCCAAATTAGGAAACCATGGCTTCTCGGCTGCCATGCTTGGGGCTATATATAAGACATGTTCATCCAGTGCAAGGGCGACCCATTGAGAAGGAGATTCCGTCAAACTGTTGGTAACTGTCTCAGTCTTCAATTGCTATCGCCATGCCTATTCTATCTCTTCTTCTTCTTAGTTTTCTGCCAGAGGGCTTCCTCGTCATCTTATCTATTCCAGTTGTCCTTGGCAAGAATTGACACCGCCGTTGGGTTCGGATGGACCAGGCGGTGGTGCTAGCTCATCGACCAGAGCTCCAGTACCCTAAAGCATGGGATCAACCTTCCTATTGACTAGCGTCGAGGCCTGGCTCATGAATAGAAGGTGGGCGAGAGCTTGAAGATGAGTTGGGAGGAATAGACTTCCTTACCCCTGACCCTGAAGAATAGAAGAAAGGGCAAACACGTCTTTTATCCCTGTTTATAGCCTTCACCTCATTGGGATGAGTGGCTGAGTTGGCCATGGGCCATTGGCTATAGATTAACTGCGTAGAAAAGCAATGGAAGAGGTAAGTGTGATGATGTGGCTATTTCTAATTGGCTCAACCATCTTTATTTTGCAAAAATCATAATTAATTATTGGTAACTCAGATTAAGATGTGTTATATTTGAAAATTGATCAAAAATACAAGGAATTCAATGAAAATAGTTTTAGAGCCTGAATCTAATCATAGTTTGAAAAGTACCTAAAGTTGGTATCATTAATACTTTTATAACTAAGAAACACTAATTTGATGTTTTATGAAATTGGGAAAATTAATATGGATGTTCTATGAGAATATTAACCTCTTTTTAATAAAAAGGATGTTTAGTATCTAAATAGATGATCCATATGCATAATAGGCTAATTTAGGGTTTCATATGTATATTGATCATTAATGGGCTTAGAAACCCTAATCTAGGTGTTAGTGACTTATGATGGGTTATATTTTGAGATTTTATGTATGAGATGAAGTTAGGATGATCCTAAGCCAAATTTGATGATAAAGAAGGGTTTAATGTGAATAAGTGGATAATTAGGGTTTGAACCTAGAAATACTATTTTTGGTTTTTGTGGACATAAAAGAGCAAAGTTGTAAATAGATCTAAAGAAACCCTAAGGAAACCCTAATTCAACCTAGAAACCCTAGGAGGGATTCCCAAGTCAATAAAGGAAGTTCATGATGAGTATGTCATAATTAGGTGTTACACATATTTTCAGGATCAATATTGCTTGATTGGTTGCTTGTCTTGCTTAGATATATTGCTTAAATTTGAGACTCCAAATCAGGTATGTGGTTACACTTATGGATAATCTCTCTTAGTTTCACAGTGATTCCCGAGGTTTTACCGGTTACTTGAAATTAACTACTTGGTTGACTTTTATTTCATGCAACTATAAAGTGACTATGACTATCACCATAAACATATGTGCATGACTAGCTCAGATGCTAGTCCTCATCTATAGCTTTGATGATGATGAGATGGATGACCTAGTACATGGTCTACCCTTGGGGTAGGATCATCAGGTTACCTTGAGTCAATGTTTGGTCTATCTTTGGGTAGGATCATACGACTATAAGACCCTATGTGTTGGTCTACCTTTGGAGTACGTAGGACCATAAGGGGATAATTCTGATATACCATATGAGAAAGGTAGGATCCATATATAGTGCAGGGACAACACAGAGGCTTGGATATGTCAAGATTGAGTAGTTATGTTGTGGCGATCGAATCACGAAAATGAGATCAACAAATGCGGAAGCGATTAACTAGCAGCGGAATTACTAAAAATCACTAAAAATTAAAACCTTTTGTAAAGAGATCTTTAAACAGTAAAACTCTTTCATAAGGAAACATGATAAGTTATTTACAACTGATCCATCGTTTACATCTCGAGAGTCACAAGCATCAACGACCCAGTTAAACTGTACATCAGCAGTGTACAAAATTCTCGAGGCATTAAGCCAAAAATCTCAGATCTATCTTTAAACATCTATTGACTCCTAGGACCTGAGAGTACAGAGATGAAACATAGGGAATTCTATCTACAAGACTTAACAGACAATATCTCCACCTGAGAATCACTGCTGTACCTGATGTTACTGCTGCTGTTGCTCACCCACTGATGGATTCCTTCGTCCTCGACGTCTACCTAAAAAGTCAAATCCCACAGGGGTGAGACAATTTGAATAATTGTCCCAGCGAGAGTTATAATTCTCTGCCAGAAGCATTGTTATTGCAATAATGGAATAACATTGAAGCAATAGAACTATAAACATTCAACAACAGATTTGTCATTGTATAAACTAAGTGAAGCAACCTTCTTTTAAACAATCATTTCAATTATAACTTAATTGAAAGACAAGACATATAACAATAAGGAATATGAAGAACATGTATACTAGATATGTAACTAGAACACTATAAACAATGTATTATCATTCATTGTTTCTCGTAGTTCAACCTAAGCAGTTATGCTACACGACTGATTACATTTTACAAACATATTTATGCCCTGAGAAGATGAGTTACACCTCTCATACTCCAACCGACCATTACGAAATCGCAATCGGTACCATACAAAGGTCATCAGAAGAGCCATATTGCTATGACCTCATTCTCCTCAGTCAGTATGAGGAACAACATGCAAGACATCTAGTGTCTCTGCTATAATAGCTTGCCAGGGTATTCCGACAACTTCGCTATTAGAGTTACAGTGGCGTTCTGTACTCTCTTCGCCATCGAGGGATTTCTTGTTTATCTCTCATTGATGCGGCATTAACAACATCATCGGGAGATTAGTGATACATCATCCCGGTATAAACATATAATGAAGGATTGAGAGATTAGAAGTACATCTCACATCAAATCCTGCATTAGGACGTAAGGATATTCACGTCCATAACCCCCACATACTCAAAAGTATGCTCTCCAGGAGTTCCCTTAGGAAAACCTGTTTCACCATCATCTAATTTCTGACAATGATGGATCTATGGTCAGGGCTCTACATGATATCATTATACTTGATTATTTAAGTACATTATGGCATTCTTTTAGCATCAGGCATGTTTTCAAACATAAACCATTAAAACAACTGCTATAAAGAAAGAGTACTAATTATATCAAGTTCACTTCACATCTATTTATCATTGGGATATCAATCCCTAACCATTTCATCATTATGATTCAGGAACATGGGTGTTCAAACCCTTAGATCATTAAAACACTTATTACCCAGTAACATATTGTCATCAAGTCATTGATCAACATGACCTTGATTGTAGCACTGCAGATATTTCTCATGGCTCATACAACCTATCAAATCTCATATGTTACCTCATACTAGGCAACATAACATATCTTTACTTTAAAAGCTTATAAAGTGCTTTCAATAAATGTAGAATCATAACCCTTACCTGGCTATGCATGGTTAACATTACTGATAACATGCACATTGTAACTATATCAGCACAATACAAGTTCTTTCCAATTTAAATATAGAATACCACGGCCGTGCTATCTTGCACGGTCGTGCAAGATTAAGCCACCAAGACCGTGCTTCATTACACGGTCGTGCCACAGAGGATTCACCACGACCATGTCATATCACCACGGATGGTTTCTAGGGTTAGGTTTCCTTTTTAATTCAATTAGGGTTATTCAACCCCTTTTACTTATAAAGGCATACTAATTACTTATTCCATAATCAAGTATAGTGTTTCATGCTTAAAAGCATAACCCAAATTAGGGTTTACTATTCACACCATGACATTTCCCTAGTTTAGGGTTTACTATTCATATTACATCACAGTACCCTAGATTAGGGTTTACTATTCACCTTACAATGAATTAAGATCATACCATTATCATGTGTGAGGATTACTTCCATTAATGCCCTCAAATTATGTTAAGATTCACTAACCATCATAATTAGGGTTTCCATGATCTCACTATGAAGGATCATACCCTAGTTAGATGTATTCATACATATTGGAAGTTTATTACTTGATTCTCATTCATATAGGGAGTCTTCTCTCTCCTCTATCTATCAGATGATGTTTACATCACCTATAAATAGGCTAAGTCAATCTAACTCTGACATCATGGGTTGTGTCATTACTATTGTGGTCATTAAGATTCACTTGATCAAAGGGTATTGGTTACTCTATCCCATCAAGGGTACCTTGGTAATGTTCACCACTTGATTATAACATGTATTAATCAACTAATTACTTGATCCCTTAATCACTTTAGGTATTTATAAGGTTTAGGTTAGTCAACCACTAAACCATCTTGACCACTAAGGTATCAAACGTTCTTAACCTTTTTAGACCTCAAACGGTCTTGCACACGAACCCTCCAAACGGTCTTGGATGAACCTTGAAACCGTTTGGTAGTGTTGAACGTTTGGTCTAGTTTGACTTTTGAAACAATTTGGTAAAGTGCACACTCAAGACCGTTTGCCCAAGATGAGGTGAAGACCGTTTGGTCATGAAGACAGTTTGGCCAACTTTGACTTTGAAACCGCATGGGCAAAACCAATCTTGAAACCGCATGCGCACCAAACGGTTTGGGATCATTTGGTCCCAAACGGTCTTGAGACCGTTTGGTCCAAACCACCTCAAAACTGCATGGACCAAAAAGTGTCCCAACCACTCCAATTGAGTTCGGGTTTCCAATGTTGAACCCCTCAATAGGTCATGCAATGGTTAGCCACTCATCAATTGAGTCAATTAGGTCAACCCTCTACTGATTTGACACTCAATTGACCCTCAATTGATCATCAGTTAAGGCTTGGATCAATTGGATTAGGGTTTGGAATCGATCATCCTTCAACATGTATCAACATGAGTCTAATTGACATTGAAACCATTGAACCATCATTCAATTTGGTCATGACCTGACCCCAAACGGTCTTGGGATCATTTGGATGACCTCCAAACGGTCTTGAGACCGTTTTCTAAAGTCAACATCAAAAACTAACTCAACCTATTAAGGTTTGGCTCATAGATTTGATCATTAGGTCATTAATCGATTGTACTTCAACTTGCTATCCTTAGATTTACAACCACTTGACCATAGTCAACCGTAGACCTCCAAACGGTCTTAGGTGACCCCCAAACGATATTGGGATCGTTTGGACATCCTCCAAACGGTCTTGAGACCGTTTGCCGATTATTTCATAAAAAACCAAGTCATTCTCTTAAGGGTTGAACCCTAGGTTTGGTCACCAAATCAACACTTAATCATTTATCAACTTGTTATCATTGGACCCTCAATTGGTCAACCCCACGTAACCCTAGACCTCCAAATGGTCTTGGGTGATCACCAAATGGTATTGAGACCATTTGGGTGATCAGCAAATGGTATTGAGACCATTTGGGTGATCCCCAAATGGTTTTGAAACTGTTTGGGCTACTCAACCCAAAGTTCAACATGATTGTATTAATGAAATCAGCAATAGACCCGATTAGGGTTTAGGTGACTAATGGGCCTTCAATTGGTGATTCTCTTGGAATTACTTGATGATTTTTGGCGGGTGATTAGTCCATAATGTTTACAACAGACCTCCAAACGGTCAACGCCTGGTCAACATATCCAAATGGTCTTGGACCATTTGCTTCATGCGTTCTTGGTTGAAACCGTTTGCTTTTCAAACGGTTTGAAACTGTTTGCTCCCAAACGGTTTGGGAAACTGTTTGTGCAAGAGGTGGAAGACCGTTTGGTAAAGTAAGATTTAGGATAAACATTGGAAATCACGTCATCATATTCTACCTCAAGAACAGGGGCTGTTCTTCATGGAATTGCTAGCAAGAACCAACAAAGATGTCTAAGGAAGAAGAATAAGCAACGACTCTAGGAGAAGAAGATGCATTAACAAAACTTAAGGGTTAGAGTTATAAAAACCGCCTCTAGGACTGATCCATAGCTCCAAGATTCGTAGCTTTAATGTTGGCTTGATATCCAAAGGTTTTCCAAGGTCCGTTCTTCAAGATTTGGATGGAGAAGATGACTAGAAAGAAGAGTTGTGTAAGGAAAACTACTAAACCAACCTTGTATTAGGGTTTCCTCCAAGAATTCGAGCTAGGTGATGATCAAAGCTTACCCAAACCAGATTGGTCATCCTCCTATTCTCCTAAGATTCTCCTTAGTCGGCCAAAGCAAGAAGATGAGAAAAGAAACTAAGGGAATCATTCCCTTACTTTGTGGAAAAAGGGTGCTTATATATTTTTGGGTATTATCAAGGCAAAGAAAAGATAATTATTTCTTTTATTTCTTAAACCCATCCACTTATGCTCACTCCAACCTTGGACACGTCTCTTACTCCATTTCACATGCAAAACCTATCTCTTATCCAAGGTTAAAGGAATAGAAACCATATATCTTAATAAGCTATATATATAAAAGGCCATTTTGCTTGAAACTTGGTTATTTAGTTATTAAGGTTATCTTTCTTATTTGATCATTCAATTGAGGCGCCCTCCTCATTTTCTTTACTCTATTTTATTCCAAGAGTCATGAAAGATACTCTAAAGGGTGTATTTTACATATTACACCCTAAGTTTTGGGTAAATTGCACTTTACACCAAAACTAGGTTTTAAAACACAAGGATTGCTCTACAAGCTATATCTTGGTACTCAAGCTTGTGGAATCCATATCACAACATCATATACATTCTTATGATGTCTCAACATCAGAGGAACATCTTAACATGTGCAATTTTCAAGTTAACCCTTCAACTTGGGTAATTTGCACTTTAGTCTAGAATTAACAAAACACTGTTGCAACATTGTTAAAAAAGGACTGAAATGGAAATATATGTTCCTCAGAAGCTTTAATTACATTACACAAGATAAACACAAGTATCTAATCACATATTTAAGCAAAACACCTAGGGTTAGTTCATAACCCAGGTCAGGGATGTTACAAATTACCCACCCCTTACAATGATTTCGTCCCCGAAATCAACAAAACATATTAAGAGAAAAGAGTACGGTATTTTCTTCTCATCTCTTTCTCTAGTTCCCACGTGGCTTCTTCAACACCACGATGATTCCAGAGGACTTTCACAAGACTTATGTCTTTCTTTTTCAACTTTTTAATTCTTTTATCAAGGATCGATACATGTCCTTCCTCATAAGACACATCATCATTCAACTCTACTTCCATAGGTTGTAGAACTGATTCTGTATTAGGGTGACATTTCCTAAGCATGGAAATGTGGAACACAGGGTGTAACTTTTGTAACTCTTGTGGTAACTTTAGTTTATAAGCTACCTTCCCAATCCGTTCAATTATTGGGTAAGGCCCCATAAACCTAGGAGCTAACTTTCCTTTCCTTCCAAATCTCAGAACTCCTTTCGAAGGTGAGACTTTGAGATACACTATGTCTCCAACGTGGAATTCTAAAGGTCTACGACGTTTATCAGCGTAAGATTTCTACCTATCCTGTGCAGTTTTTAACTGTTTTTGTATTACTTTAATCTTCTTGGTGGTTTGCTGCACAAGATCATGACCTAAGAGTTGATATTCACCGATTTCATACCAACATAGGGGTGATCTACAACGTCTACCATACAAAGCTTCATAAGATGCCATGTCAATGCTATGTTGATAGCTATTATTGTAGGCAAACTCTATCAAGCTTAGGTGCAGATCCCAACTCCCCGTAAACTGAAGAACACATGCTCTAAGCAAATCCTCCAAGGTATGTATAGTCCTTTCTGACTGTCCATCAGTCTGAGGATGAAAGGCTGTACTAAACCTTAACTGTGTGCCTAAAGATTTAATGAAGTCGCTCCCAAAAATGACTCGTAAACTGGGGACCTCTGTCAGAAATGATGGTAACTGGGACTCCATGCAGTCGCACTATCTCATCAACATATAACTGTGCCAGCTTCTCAGCAGAATAGGTTGTTTTGACAGGAAAGAAATGTGCTGTCTTTGTCAACCTATCAACTATTACCCAAATGGAATCATGTCCTTTGGTTGTCCTGGGTAGGCCAACAACAAAGTCCATGGTTACATGATCCCACTTCCACTGTGGTATGGGTAAAGGTTGCATTGTTCCTGTAGGCTTCTGCTGTTCAGTTTTAACTTGCTGACACACAGGACACCGCATAACAAACTCAGCAACATCCTTCTTCATTCCAGGCCACCAATACATATCTTTCAAGTTTCGATACATTTTGGTGCTTCCTGGATGCATGGCATACATCGAAGAATGAGCTTCTTCCAGGACTAACTTTCTCAATTTATCCACATCCGACACTATCATCCTACCATGATAACATGCTACTTGATCATCTGAATCATGGAAACCATCTCGTTTCTCATTACCATACTCCGATCTAATCAGTTGAACTGCAGTATCAACTTGCTGTTCTTCCTTGATCTGTTTTCTCAGAGTAGGTTTTATATGCATCTCAGCTAACAACCCGACTAACAATGATACTTTTAACTATACATTGTCTTGCCTTAAGGAGATAAGAATATCTCTCCTTGAGCACACTAAGGAATTCAGCTGTGCTCTTTCTAAGACTGGTGTTGCTGATTTCCTACTCAAAGCATCAGCAACCACATTGGCCTTCCTTGGATGGTAATCAATTGTACAATCATAGTCCTTGATTAATTCCATCCAGCGGCGTTGCCTCATGTTAAGCTCATGCTGAGAAAAGATATACTTAAGGTTCTTATGGTATGTGAAAATTTGGAATGTCTCTCCATAAAGATAATGTCTCCAGATCTTTAAGGCATGAACTACAACCGCTAGTTCTAGATCATGCGTCAAATAATTCTCCTCGTGCTTCTTAAGCGGTTAGGAAGCAAAAGAAATCACTTGTTTATCTTGCATCAACACACATCCAAGTCCATTCTTGGAGGCATCACAGAAAGCTATATATCCTTTTCCTTGTTCATGTAACACAAGCACAGGTGCACTTGTCAACCTCTCCTTCAACAGCTGAAAAGACTGTTGACACTTATCACTCCAAACAAAAGGAACATCTTTCCTGGTCAACTTGGTCAAGGGTAAGGCTATAGAACTAAAGTTCTTAATGAACCTCCGGTAATAGCCAGCCAACCCTAAGAAACTATGAATTTCTGTCGGTGTCTTCGGATGCTCCCATTACAGGACAGATTCTACCTTTTTAGGGTCAACACGTATACCCGAAGCAGATATCACGTGTCCCAGAAAAGAAACTTCTGGTAACCAGAACTCGCACTTGCTAAACTTAGCATATAACTTGTGCTCTCTTAGCAAAGTTAGAGCCTATTGAAGATGTTGTTCATGCTGCTGAGCATCTTTACTATAGATCAGGATGTCATCTATAAAGACAACTACACACTGATCGAGAAAAGGTCGGAAGATTCTATTCATGAGTTCCATAAATGCAGCTGGGGCATTAGTTAGTCCAAACGACATAACTGTGAACTCATAGTGACCATACCTCGTCCTAAAGGCAGACTTAGGTATGTCACTATCCTTAATACGGAGTTGATGATATCCCAACCTCAAGTCTATCTTTGAGAAGACGGTTGCACCACGCAACTGGTCAAAAAGATCATCAATCCTCGGCAAAGGATACTTATTCTTTATTGCTACTTTATTTAACTGTCTATAATCAATGCACAACCGCATTGACCCATCTTTCTTTTTAACAAAGAGGACCGGAGCACCCCAGGGTGAAGTACTTGGTCAGATGAAACCCTTCTCAAGCAACTCTTGCAGTTGTTTCTTGAGTTCTGCCATCTCAGCAGGCGCCATCCTATATGGTGTTTGTGCTATTGGTTGTGTGTCTGGAATTAAATTGATTTCAAAATCAATTTCCTGAGGCGGTGGCACACCTGGAAGTTCTTCAGGTAATACATCTCCAAATTCCGTGACTACCAGAACTTCAACAGGGTTAGGACTATCCATGGTAGTATCTACCACATGGGCCAAGAATGCATAACATCCTTGCCTCATCAGCTTCTCAGCAACCATAGCTGACACAAGACAGGTGGGTAGAATCTTTCTCTCTCCTTGAAAGATCCATGTGTCACTATCATCAACAAACACAGCTTGCTTGGACTCACAATCCAAAACAACCTTATACCTTTCTAAGATATCCATCCCAAGGATTATATCAAATCCAAGCATCTCAAGTGGTATAAGATCCACTTGAATGCGATGTTTAGAAAAGAATAGGATGCAGGGAGAACATACCTCCTGCAACACAGCAGATCCTCTTAACGGAGTTTCTAGCAACAAACTATCTGCTCTATAACTTGTAGTCAAGTTGCAATCAAGAATCACTCTTTGAGTGATAAAGGAATGTGTAGCACCCAGATCAATTAAAATAGATACAAAACAAGATGTAGACATATCAGAATATAACAACTCCATCTGACCTGCCACAACCCGAGGGTTGATTACTACATTAGGTGGATTCATCGCGTAGAATCTCACCGTTGCCTGTGGTTGATTCGGTGCTTGTTGACTAGGTGTCGATGATCCAACTTGGGACATTTGTCCACGTCCTCTAGCTCCTCCTGGAAACTGTCACCTTTGGGATCCTTGTTGACTCTGCCTTTAAGGTTGAGTCACACTCACTTCTCTGGCTCTGCAGTCCTTCATCAGATGTCCCATATTTCCACATATATAACAACTTCTATTCAGTTGTTGTGGTCTGGGTGGTCCTGTAACTGACATAGATGTTGAACTGCGAGCTCCTTCTAGTGGTAGGCTTCGTCCTCTACCCCTATTTGACGTCCACTGTGTCTGGGTACTGAATCTAGGTGGTGGTGTAGGCGCAGAAAATCTAGGTTTCTTGAAACCTTTAGATGAAGATCCTTAGAATTGGGGATACATCCTCTTGTTCTGGGTCTGTCTCTTCTCTTCCACAGACCTCTCTATCCTCCTGACAGACTCCAAAAAGATAGCAAACCTTTCTCTGTTCTCTAGGGCAGACACAGGAGTAGTTAATTCAGCGTTTAACCCTTTCTCAAAACGCCTGATCCTTTCTTCATCTGTGGTCGCCATGTGCGGACAGAACCGCAAAATCTCCACGAACTTAGCCTTGTACTCGCTAATGTTCATTGGACCTTGTCTTAATCTCTCAAACTGAGATATTTTCTCGTCCAGAAACATCTTAGGGAAATATCTGTTGATAAATTCCCGTCGGAAAACTTCCCATTCAACCTCTACACCAGGCCTCTTCTATTCTTCCATGGTCCACCAATGACCAACACTCCCCTTGAGAAGATACACATCATGTTTAACCTTCTCAGCTTCTGGGATATTCAGGATTCTAAAAGCCTTCTCTAGTTCAGTTAACCACAAGTCAGCATCTGCAGGGTTAGCTGTTCCAGCATACTCTGTGGCTCCAACTCGGTGAAGTCGTTCAAACGTCTTGCTGATTCCTTGTCCTTTAGGATGGGTAGGTGCCCTAGGTGCAGGTATAGGCATCCTATCATTCATGTGTGTCATGGCAGTCATAAACTGCCCAAACATGGCTAGGACGGCTGGGTTCCCCATGTCAGTTAGATTGAATTGGGGTGGTTCAGGCACATGTTCTTCTCTATCTGGGTCTCTTGCACCTCTTCTAGGTACAACAACACTACTTTCTAGAACATGTTCTTCGTGTGGTCCAGACATATTTAGTTTTATCTTCTTTTCCTGAGGAGCAGAAGACACTATCAGATATACTGGAAGACACTAGAACAGACTCAACATCCTAAGTCCTATGTCTCTGTAGACTCAGCGAACATAGAGCTCTGATACCACTAAATTGTGGCGATCGAATCGTGAAAACGAGATCAACAAATGCGGAAGCGATTAACTAGCAGCGGAATTACTAAAAATCACTAAAAATTAAAACATTTTGTAAAGAGATCTTTAAACAGTAAAACTCTTTCATAAGGAAACATGATAAGTTATTTACAACTGATCCATCATTTACATCTCGAGAGTCACAAGCATCAACTGCCCTGTTAAACTATACATGAGCAGTGTACAAAATTCTCAAGGCATTAAGCCAAAAATCTCAGATCTATCTTTAAACATCTATTGACTCCTAGGACCTGAGAGTACAGAGACGACACATAGGACATTCTATCTACAAGACTTGATAGACAATATCTCCACCTGAGAATCACTGCTGTCCCTGATGTTGCTGCTGCTGTTGCTCACCCACTGATGGGTTCCTTTGTCCTCAGCGTCTACCTAAAAAGTCGAATCCCACGGGGTGAGACAATTTGAATAATTGTCCCAACGAGAGTTATAACTCTCTGCCAGAAGCATTGTTATTGCAATAATGGAATAACATTGAAGCAATAGAAGTATAAACATTCAACATCAGGTTTGTCATTGTATAAACTAAGTGAAGCAACCTTCTTTTAAACAATCATTTCAATTATAACTTAATTGAAAGACAAGACATATAAAAATAAGGAATATGAAGAACATGTATACTAGACATGTAACTAGAACACTATAAACAATGTATTATCATTCATTGTTTCTCGTAGTTCAACCTAAGCAGTTATGCTACATGGCTGATTACATTTTACAAACATATTTATGCCCTAAGGAGATGAGTTACACCTATCATACTCCAACCGACCATTACGAAATCACAATCGGTACCATACATAGGTCATCAGAAGAGCCGGATTCCTATGACCTCATCCTCCTCAGTCAGTATGAGGAACAACATGCAAGACATCTAGTGTCTCTTCTATAATAGCTTGCCAGGGTATTATGACAACATCGCTATTAGAGTTACAATGGCATTCTGTACTCTCTTCACCATCGAGGGATTTCTTATTTATCTCTCATCGATGCGGCATTAACAACATCATCAGGAGATTAGTGATACATCATCCCAGCATAAACATATAATGAAGGATTGAGAGATTAGAAGTACATCTCACATCAAATCCTGCATTAGGACGTAAGGATATTCGCGTCCATAACCCCCACATACTCAAAAGTATGCTCTCCAGGAGTTCCCTTTGGAAAACCTATTTCACCATCATCTAATTTCTGACAATGATGGATCTATGGTCAGGGATCTACATGATATCAATATACTTGATTATTTAAGTACATTATGGTATTCTTTTAGCATCAGGCATGTTTTCAAACATAAACCATTAAAACAACATCTATAAAGAAAGAGTACTAATTATATCAAGTTCACTTCACATCTATTTATCATTGGGATATCAATCCCTAACCATTTCATCATTATGATTCAGGAACATGGGTGTTCAAACCCTTAGATCATTAAAACACTTGTAACCCAGTAACATATTGTCATCAAGTCATTTATCAACATGACCTTGATTGTAGCACTGCAGATATTTCTCATGGCTCATACAGCCTATCAAATCTCATACGTTACCTCATACTAGGCAACATAACATATCTTTACTTTAAAAGCTTATAAAGTGCTTTCAATAAATGTAGCATCATAACCCTTACCTGGCTATGCTCACTTCTTTATAAGGACCTGCATGGTTAACATTATTGATAACATGCACATTGTAACTACATCAACACAATACAAGTTCTTTCCAATTTAAATATAGAATACCACGACCGTGCTATCTTGCACGGTCATGCAAGAGTAAGCCACCACGGTCGTGCTTCATTACACGGTCGTGCCACAGAGGATTCACCATGACCGTGTCATATCACCACGGATGGTTTCTAGGGTTAGGTTTCCTTTTTAATTCAATTAGGGTTATTCAACCCCTTTTACTTATAAAGGCATACTGATTACTTATTCCATAATCAAGTATAGTGTTTCATTCTTAAAATCATAACCCAAATTAGGGTTTACTATTCACACCATGACATTTCCCTAGTTTAGGGTTTACTATTCATATTACATCACAGTACCCTAGATTAGGGTTTACTATTCACCTTACAATAAATTAAGATCATACCATTATCATGTGTGAGGATTACTTCCATTAATACCTTCAAATTATGTTAAGATTCACTAACCATCATAATTAGGGTTTCCATGATCTCACTATGAAGGATCATACCCTAGTTAGATGTATTCATACATATTGGAAGTTTATTACTTGATTCTCATTCATATAGGGAGTCTTCTCTCTCCTCTATCTATCAGAGGATGTTTACATCACCTATAAATAGGCTAAGTCAATCTAACTCTGACATCATGGGTTGTGTCATTACTATTGTGGTCATTAAGATTCACTTGATATAATTACTTGATCCCTTAATCACTTTAGGTATCTATAAGGTTTAGGTTAGTCAACCACTAAACCATCTTGACCACTAAGGTATCAAACATTCTTAACCTTTTTAGACCTCAAACGGTCTTGCACACTAACCCTCCAAACGGTCTTGGATGAACCTTGAAACCGTTTGGTAGTGTTGACCGTTTGGTCTAGTTTGACTTTTGAAACCGTTAGGTAAAGTGCACACTCAAGACCGTTTGCCCAAGATGAGGTGAAGACCGTTTGGCCAACTTTGACTTTGAAACCGCATGGGCAAAACCAATCTTGAAACCACATGAGCACCAAACAGTTTGGGATCGTTTGGTCCCAAACGGTCTTGAGACCGTTTGGAATCAAACGGTCTTGAGACCATTTGGTCCAAACCACCTCAAAACCGCATGGACCAAAAAGTGTCCCACCACTCCAATTGAGTTAGGGTTTCCAATGTTGAACCCCTCAATCAGTCATGCAATGGTTAGCCACTCATCAATTGAGTCAATTAGGTCAACCCTCTACTGATTTGACACTCAATTGACCCTCAATTGATCATCAATTAGGGCTTGGATCAATTGGATTAGGGTTTGGAATCGATCATCCTTCAACATGTATCAACATGATTCTAATTGACATTGAAACCATTGAACCATCATTCAATTTGGTCATGACCTGACCCCAAACGGTCTTGGGATCATTTGGATGACCTCCAAATGGTATTGAGACCATTTTCTCAAGTAAAAATAAAAAACTAACTCATCCTATTAAGGTTTGGCTCATAGATTTGTTCATTAGGTCATTAATCGATTATACTTCAACTTGCTATCCTTAGATTTACAACCACTTGACCATAGTCAACCCTAGACCTCAAAACGGTCTTAGGTGACCCCCAAACGGTCTTGGGATCATTTGGACATCCTCCAAACAGTCTCGAGACCATTTTCCCATTATTTCATCAAAAACCAAGTCATTCTCTTAAGGGTTGAACCCTAGGTTTGGTCACCAAATCAACACTTAATCATTTATCAACTTGTTATCATTGGAGCCTCAATTGGTCAACCCCACTTAACCCTAGACCTCCAAACGGTCTTCGGTGATCACCAAACGGTCGTGAGACCATTTGGGTGATCCCCAAATGGTTTTGAAACCATTTGGGCCACTCAACCCAAAGTTCAACATGATTGTATTAATGAAATCAACAATAGACCCGATTAGGGTTTAGGTGACTAATGGGCCTTCAATTGGTGATTCTCTTGGAATTACTTGATGATTTTTGGTGGGTGATTATTCCATAATGTTTACAACAGACCTCCAAATGGTCAACGCCTGGTCAACACATCCAAACGGTCATGGACCGTTTGCTTCATGCGTTCTTGGTTGAAACCGTTTGCTTTTCAAACGGTTTGAAACTGTTTGCTTCCAAACGGTTTGGGAAACCGTTTGTGCAAGAGGTGGAAGACCGTTTGGTAAAGTAAGATTTAGGATAAACATTGGAAATCACGTCATCATATTCTACCTCAAGAACATGGGCTGTTTTCATGGAATTGCTAGCAAGAACCAACAAAGATGTCTAAGGAAGAAGAATAAGCAACGATTCTAGGAGAAGAAGATGCATTAACAAAAGTTAAGGGTTAGAGTTATAAAACCACCTCTAGGACTGATCCAGAGCTCCAAGATTCGTATATTTAATGGTGGCTTGAGCTCCAAAGGTTGTCCAAGGTCCGTTCTTCAAGATTTGGATGGAGAAGATGACTAGAAAGAAGAGTTGTGTAAGGAAAACTACTAAACCAACCTTATATTAGGGTTTCCTCCAAGAATTCGAGCTAGGTGATGATCAAAGCTTACCCAAACCAGCTTGGTCATCCTACTCTGCTCCTGAGCTTATCCTTAGTCGGCCAAAGCAAGAAGATGAGAAACGAAACTAAGGGAATCGTTCCCTTGCTTTGTGGAAAAAGGGTGCTTATATATTTTTGGGTATTATCAAGGCAAAGAAAAGATAATTATTTCTTTTATTTATTAAACCCATCCACTTATGCTCACTACAACCTTGGCCACATCTCTTCCTCCTTTTCAAATGCAAAAACTCTCTCTTATCCAAGGTTAAAGGAAAAGAAACCATATATCTTAATAAGCTATATATATAAAAGGCCATTTTGCTTAAAACTTGGTTATTTAGATATTAAGGATATCTTTCTTATTTGATCATTCAATTGAGGCGCCCTCCTCATTTTCTTTACTCTATTTGATGCCAAGAGTCATGAAAGATACTCTAAAGGGTGTATTTTACATATTTCACCCTAAGTTTTGGGTAAATTGCAATTTACACCAAAACTAGGTTTTAAAACACAAGGATTGCTCTACAAGCTATATCTTGGTACTCAAGCTTGTGGAATCCATATCACCACATCATATAAATTCTTATGATGTCTCAACATCATAGGAACATCGTAACATGTGCAATTTGCAAGTTAACCCTTCAACTTGGGTAATTTGCACTTTAGTCTAGAATTAACAAAACACTATTGCAACATTGTTCAAAAAGGAGTGAAATGGAAATATATGTTCCTCAAAAGCTTTAATTACATTACAAAAGATAACCACAAGTATATAATCACATATTTAAGCAAAACACCTAGGGTTAGTTCATAACCCAGGTCAGGGATGTTACATATGTTTAATATGTAAAGTTTGATCTGTTAAATAATAATTTAGTTGCATTATGTTGTTACAAATAGATGCAAGATTTTGGTTCCCCCACATACCAGTATAATTCATTATACTGACCGATGTTTTGTTTTTTGATATTTTAGGTTTATTAGAAAGTGGATATTCCTTTAAAGTGACATTGAATGAATAAAGCTCAATAAATATTTGGAGGATTGTAGATAAATAGTTTCATATCTGAGCAAAGTCCCTCAAATCCTATAATTTTCAAGGTTGTGAAAAGAAAATTTTTATCCTATTTCAAGCTTAGTTGTGGTAGAATTTATTAATTATTTTTGATTATTTGCAAAACCATTGATCTTGTTTTGGGATAGCGGATCTAACTTCTTGGTCTTCCTTAATTGTGGGTTACCGGGAAGAGGGGTCATTACATTTGGTATCCGATCATGGTTTTCCATTTAATCTCTAATAATTATTAAATTTTACAAACTCTTTAGAGCCCAAGGGAGTTATTAGAGGATTTTCCAATGATGGAGGTGTCTAGAAAAGGATCACGATCTGGAGGCTGGCAAGATTTTCCTCTGCCCCGCTAGTCGGTCTATGAGGACTCCTAGATTCTGTGTGACTGTCTAGCCAAAATCAGAGGAATTGACTTGAAATAAGATACCTCTAGGTCTTCTCTCATCTATCTTCATCCCTTCTCTACCCCGTTCATTGAATACTTTTAAGAAATTAGGTTTTCTCTCTCTCCACCACCCTCCTAAGTTTTGGGTTTAAGGGTAATAAGGATTAAGGTATCCTCTACCAAATAATACAAATCATGTAAGAAAGATGTCTTGGATACAAGTTTTGATAATTAGACACTCAGACTGAGTTTAGTTACATGCTTAGGTTGCATGGCCTGTGTTGCCGTGCCCTCAGGAGAACCCCGATGTTAGACCTTCTGGTAGGAAGATGAGGAGAGAGTTAGCCTTGGAGGAAGACACCTCTAAGAAGAGGAGGAGACCTGATGCATCCTTTGAGGGTGATGTTCAACCCAAAACCTATAGTGGTGGATAGAGAAAGAGAATATATGATGAGTTGGATATCGTAGTTGACCATGCATGTATGTACGTGAGTTTGGCATGTATGCTTTACGAATGCATGAGAAACCTAGATTATGTGTGGTTGTTTGACCCCTGGTGCCTTGTAGTGACTTTGTGTGGGTCGTGCCTATTAAGGGCGAGGGATAGCTCCCTCATTGAGAAGGTTTGTGGTGACATATAGGAACCCTAACATGCATATATGAGTAGAAAAGTGGCATGAACCTACATATATAGAAGTGAGTAGCAGCAAGGTGGGAAACATGTTTTAGACATGAGCCAGAGGGGTTATGCCTGATAGTTTGTTAGATGGGCATGCAAACCCTTAGATGATCTTGGCCAACCATAAGTTTTGATAGTATGTTTCACCTAGATAAGGCTAGACGTATATCCTTAAGAGCTTGACCCATCTTATGGGAGACAACCTCTAGTGGTAGGACTAGTTGTAGGGTTAGCTCTAGAGAGAGAGAGTGTGTGAGACCTGATGAAGAAGGTTGGAAACCTAGACTTTGAGGTATCATGAGAAGTTTGGTATAATATGGCCTAGAATATACAACCCTAAGTAGATATATGTGGTTGCCTCATGCATGATCCTTGGAGGCTTATCGTACCTTGGATGTCTTTAGAGGAACCAAACCCTAGAAAAGAGAAAGAGGCCTCATGAACAAACATATATATGATATGAGTGCCTACCTTTGAGGTGTAGAAAAGAGAGTTCCAAAGACCCTAAAGAGGTATGGTATGATGGCAAGTTGTGAGGTCTCACACCTAGTCAGTTGTCCCTATGTAGGATTCTCAAGGTTGTTCATGTGGAAGAGTGTTAGGATGTATATGCTCTATCTGGGATAGGTTCGGTTCATGGTTGAACAAATGAGCATGCAGTTAGACAGTTGATGCATAAGAGGTGAACCTGGGGTTCCTAAACCAAAGAGGGGAAGTAGTAGTATCTGGTACACATGATGCTCGTGAGATTGATTGAGTTAATAGTATTTGAGTATGGAACCACCTCATATGTTAGAGAAAAATGAAACCCCATATATGTTTGATGAACCACTCACACAGGTTGGTGGCATACACATGTATGAGATTGGTCTGACCTTGAGAAATGGTGAACAAGTATGATTCAATAAGGAACTTGGCATGGGTTAGTGAGTTGTATTCTTGCTAGCTACGTGCCTAGTAGCATGATGGAGGTAAGCATATACATGATGATGGAAACCTCGGAGGTAAGAGCATTTTGTGACCTTTGTTACTATCAAGTGATAGTTTTATCCTGTCCTAGGGAGGGACCCATCATGTTAGGGTGAGCACTAAATTTTGATTAGGTTTGAGGTAACCTGAAGAGGTCACTTATAAGATCTTGATGACCCAAGCATAAGAGCATGAGCATGAATCTATAGACCCATGTGTGACCATATCTAAGGGGCATGAGGATATGTTGCTATGGAGGTAACCTATAGTATGGGGCCAGACTGAGATAGGTAGGTCACCATGTTTCCTGTGAAGGGGTGACATATTATCGTGATTGCCCAGTGAGATGATGGAGTTTTGGGTGAGGATTCAAGGATGAGATGTGCTTGAGTATCAACATAGAAACCATGAGCTATAGTAGAATCCTAAGTCAACACTAAGGTCAAGTAAGGATAAGACTGATGGGAGTAGGAGTTGTCTGTTCCCTAAATGCACAAGACCATAGGGTAGGGAGGTAACAACTACCTTTTCCCGAGGCCCATGGGTTATTAGGTTGACCACCTTCATGTGTTCATGGGGCCTAAGGGGTAAAAGTAAGAGGCACTCCTTAGATGCATAAGGGTCAGATCACCCCAAAAGTACCGGCACCCTAGGGACCTTGAGGTAATGACTAAGGATTGTACATAAGAGAGATGTTAAGATCCAGAGGTGATGGGAAAAGTCTTCCCGTGGGTGTAGACACAAAATGGAGATGTTCATGGTGAGGAGTATGTGAAGTATGTTTCAACTTAGATTGGAAAGAGTGATGGCAATGTGTGATGCACCATGTCTACTCTTGGAACGGGATAAACTCTGTATTTGGACTGCAGCCAAATGCTTATTTCATCTTGTTATGGGTGTGAGAGACAGGACATAACACATGCCATATACTAAATATAGAGGTGATATGAGTTGAAACCCTTCTATGATGTTTGAGGATTGAAGGAAGTATCACACCTTTTTGAGAGTATTTTGTATGGATGGTATGAAAGCATAGATGAACTAAGGTAACCATCATATGAGAAAGTACTTATCAAGAGCAGTTTGGATCCTAAGAGTTGCAACTTGGGTTTGGTAATTGAGATGATGAGCTTGAAGTTTTCTTGACTTAGATAGACCTAAACCTGAGACAAGGACGATGAGTGGAATATATGAGGGTTATGTATTCACCATCACCTAGCACGTAAGGAAGCTAATGTGGTGATAGATACTCTTAGTCAAGACACATCTCAAGTATACAACTATCTTATTTAGCTAGTAGGGAGGCTTGAAGAAATGGCTAGACGAACCCTAAAATCGTTAGAGGATGAGACCTATATGGCTAACATCCATATACAATCATATCTATTGGTCAGTTTAGGGGTTGCCCGATTAGCCTAGATTTTGAGGAGATAAAATATTTGTTAGGGAGAGTCTCAGATGCACCTATCAGGGAGAGTAGGTGGTGAAATCCTTTGTTAGAGTGTTTTAGGGTTTCTGAGGAATCTCCCTTGAGGAATCATGTCATACAAACAACTCATAGTTTTAAGTACATCGTATACCATGGTACTACCAAGATGGTTAAGGTTTGTAGTGGTACCTTGAAGACCTGGGATGAAGAAGGATATAGAGTTGCATGTGGCTAGTTGCCATACATACCATAAAGTGAAGGCTGAACACCAGTAACCCAATGAGTTTCTATGGATGATGAGGAGTCCCCGATGGGGGGAATGGGAGTAGATCACTATGGACATTGTGGTGGGTCTCCCCTGGACCAAGAGAGGTCATGATGCAATATGGGTTATGATAGATCACCTTACCAAGTCAAAAAATTCCCTTGCCTAAGAGAGTGTTGCCAGTGTGACATATCTGGTTGAACTATATATATATATATATATATATATATATATATATATATATATATATATATATATATATATATATATATATATATATATATATGAGAGATAGTTCAACTACACAGTGACCCAAGTTCAAATATTCTTAAGCATGGCCTTAGGTTCACTTCCATGTTGTGGAAGTAGGTACATGAATAACTCGATACTAGATTGAAGTTTCATACATCATATCACCCCCTGACTGATGGAAAGTCAAGAGAGTATGATCCAGACTTTAGAGGGTCTGATGAGAGTATGTGTGCTCGTTCAGGGTGATACATGAGAGCAGTTCTTGCCCCTAGCAGAGGTTGCTTGTAATGATAGCCACCATAACCAGTATCAGGATGTATGAAGCTCTTTAAGGGAGGCCGTGTCGGTCACCACTTCACTAAGGTGATGTTAGTGAAAGGACCTTGTGAAGGTCATAGAAACTACAATGTATGCAGATGAAGTCACCTTGATCGAGCAATGGCTGAGAAAGCCCATGATCGACATGAGTCACGTGCTGATGCGAAGTAGACTGACATGTAGTTCACGGTGAGTGGACATGTGATATGAAAACCCGACCCTCCAAGCTATAGCTAAGAAAGATGTGTCCCTGATACATGGGTCCATTTGAGATGGATTGGTGGAGTTGCTTATGTTTAGCCTTACCCCTCATGATAATATGATGTATGATGTGTTCCATGTGTCTGATGTAGAGCACTATGTGATGTACCTGAGCCATGTGCTGAGCATTGAACCTATTGAGATTCAAGGGAGGCTGACTTACCCCGAGTCACCTATGAGGGTACGAGATACCAAGATGAGAGAGAGCTCAACAGTAAAGAATAGAAGATGATAAAGGTTCTTTGGAAGCACCATGGAGAGGATGAAGCCACATGAGAGATGATGACGAACATTGAAAAATCTTATCCTAATTGTTTGTATGATTGGTGGAATTTTGAGGGAAAAATTCCTATAAGAGGGGAAGGATGCTATAACCCCAATTTTTTGGGCTTGAATGGTTTGAAATGCAATTTCTCCAATAAATGTATAATCATGGGAATTGTATGATTTATGTGCATTAAATGGATTTACTTTGTAATATTTCCTTTATGCATGTGACTTTGTGGATCATAATATGTTAATGAGTCCAATATGATTAAAAGAAAAAGAAGAAATCAAACAATGCATTATTAAGATGGAAATTTGAGATAATGATGAAAATATGAGAAATATGTGGAAAGATGTACGAGTGATCATCATGGATGAGATTTTGAATCCATAAGGTTTGTAATGGTAAAATGAATCCAAATAAAGAGAATAAGAGAGTAAGAGAGAGAAAAAAATGAATAAAATATTCCTTATTAAGAGATTATTTGCATATGAAAAAAGTCTCTCATACTTTTGAATTTGAGTCCCAACTTGACACACATGTATTTTAAGTCATTATGGACTTTCCTTTAAAATTTGGGAACAATTGGATAAAAGAGGAGAGAGTTATGCATTTGTTAAGTTTCCTTAAAGTGAAGGGTTGTCTAGTATAATAATGTGATTTGTCACATTTCAATTTGAATCTAAAACCTTAGGCCCAACCTAGGTGAGTGTCCCACTCAATGACAACCATTGGATGGTGATCTGACAATCCTGAGATCGTCTTCTACCTCGATTTGGAAAAGGAAAATAGGGAACTATGGTTATGAGTCTTCCCGAGTGAAACTGTTGCGAACCAAGGCACAACTCATTTAGGAAACATGTCCAATGAAATCAGGAGACCAATCCGAGTTGGTCTAACCTAAGTTTTGTAGGGTTTTGTAGCATAACAGAGTTTTTACCAAATTAAGAAACCATGGATTATCGACCGCCATGCTTGTGGCTATATATATAAGGAATGTTCATCCAGTGCAAGGGTGACCCAATGAGAAGGAGATTTAGTGGAATTGATGGTAACCATCTCAATCTTCAATTGCTATCACCAGACTTGTTCTATCTCTTCTTCTTCTTAGTTTTCCACTAGAGGGCTTCCTTGTCATCTTACCTATTCCAGTTGTCCTTGACATGAATTGACACCGCCGTTGGGTTCAGACGGACCAAGGGGTGGTGCCGGCTCATCAGCCCAGAGCTCCAGTGCCCTAAAGCATGGGTCAACCTTCCTGTTGACCAACATCGGGGCCTAGTGTAACATCCCAGGATTTGAGGCCTCGGATAAAATGATCTTATAAGGAATGATTGGACTACCCATATCACCAAGGTGCACCTCCTTTTCTGGGAGCCCATCACTAAGAACTCCATAGTTAAGCGTGCTCCGCTTGGAGTAGTACTGGGATGGGTGACCTATCAGGAAGTTGATCCTGACATGTGTGTGAGTGAGGACAAAGCATGAAGTTAAGGCTAGTAGTGGTCTATGGGGATAGGCATCATTCCTGAAACTCTACTAGAGCCATGGGCAGTGGGCCCAGTTGTTACACCTAGCTCGTGAACATAAGGTAGGTGGGAACTTGAAGACGAGTTGGGAGGAATAGACTTTCTTATCCCCGACACTGACAAATAAAAGAAAGAGCAAACACATCTTTTAGCCCTATTTATAGTCTTCACCTCGTTGGGACGAGTGGCTGAGTTGGCCATGGGCCATTGGCTGTAGATTAATCGTGTGGAGAAGCAATGGAAGAGGTAAGTGTGATGATGTGACTGTTTCTAATTGGCTCAACCATCTTTAAATTCTAAAAATCATAATTAATTATCGGTAACTCGGATTAAGATGTGTTATATATGAAAATTTGTCAAAAAAATGAGAGGAATTCAATGAAAATAGCTTTAGAGACTGAATCTTATCATAGTTCGAAAAGTACCTAAAGTTTATATCCTTAATGCTTTTATAAGTAAGAAACCTTAATTTGATGTTTTATGAAATTGGGAAAATTAATAAGGATGTTCTATGAGAATATAACTTGTTGTTAATAAAAGAATGTTTGGTATCTAAATAGATGATCCATATGCGTAATAGGCTAATATAGGGTTTCATATGTATAATGAGCATTAATGGGCTTTGAAACCCTAATTTATATGTTAATGACTTTTAATGGGTTATATTTCAAGCTTTTATGTATGAGATGAAGTTAGGATTATAATAAGCCAAATTTGATGATAAATAAGGCTTTAATGTGAATAAGTGGATAATTAGGGTTTTGAACCTAGAACTGCTATTTTAGGGTTTTGTGGACATAAAAGAGGAAAGTTGTAAATAGATCTAAAGGAACCCTAATTCAACCTAAAACCATAGGAGGGATTCCCAAGTCAATAAAGGAAGTTCATGATGAGTATGTCTTAATTAGGTGTTACATATATTTTTAGGATCAAGATTGCTTGATTGGTTGCTTATCTTGCTCGGATATTTTGCTTATATTTGAGACTCCAAATTAGGTATGTGGTTACGCTTACTAATATCTCTAGTTTCACGGTGATTCCTGAGGTTTTATCGGTTTCTTGAAATTAACTGCTTGGTTGACTTTTATTTCATGCAACTGTAAAGTGACTATGACTATAGCCATAAATATATGTGCATGACTAGGTCAGATCCTAGTCCTCCTCTATAGCTTTGATGATGATGAGATGGATGACCTAGTACATGGTCTACCCTTGGGGTAGGATCATCATGTTACCTTGAGTCGATGTTTGGTCTACCTTTGGGTAGGATCATATGACTATAAGACCCTATGTGTTGGTCTACCCTTGGGGTAGACCCATAAGGGGCTAATTGGGATCTACCATATGATAAAGGTAGGATCCATGTCCACTGTAGGAACAACACAGAGACTTGGATATGTCAGGATTGAGTAGTTATGTTTAATATGTAAAGTTTGATCTGTTAAACAATAATTTGGTTGCATTATTGATGAGTGCATACTCATCATAATTTTCAATTACCTTTTTGGAACAATTTAATATCTATTCCATATCTTTTCACCCTAATATGAATCATAATGCACAAAACTACTAAGTGATTCAATAATCAAGGTTTTAACTAAATATCTTTCATTTTATGTAGGTATAGCAGGCAACTCCATGCAAACGGTCTCAAGACCGTTTGGATCCATGCGGTCTCAAGATCGTTTGCTGGAATACACAAAGAACAAGACGAAACCAGTTGCCTAAGAAGTCCATGCGGTCCCAAGACCGTTTGGTCCCATGCGGTCCCAAGACCGTTTGGTCCCATGCGGTCCCAAGACCGTTTGGTCCCATGCGGTCCCAAGACCGTTTGGTCCCATGCGGTCCCAAGACCGTTTGGTCCCATGCGGTCCCAAGACCGTTTGGTCCCATGCGGTCTCAAGACCGTTTGGTCCCATGCGGTCCCAAGACCGTTTGGTCCCATGCGGTCCCAAGACCGTTTGGTCCCATGCGGTCCCAAGACCGTTTGGTCCCATGCGGTCTCAAGACCGTTTGGTTCCATGCGGTCTCAAGACCGTTTGGTCCCATGCGGTCCCAAGACCGTTTGGTCCCACGCGGTCCCAAGACCGTTTGGTCCCACGCGGTCCCAAGACCGTTTGGTCCCACGCGGTCCCATGACCGTTTGGTCCCGCGCGGTCCTAAGACCGTTCGATGCGAGCGCAAGGAACGATTGAAGAACTAAAGCCGCGCGACCATGCCAAAGCCAGACCGATCAAAGCAAGACCGTTTGGTGCTCAAACGACCTCCAAACCGTTTGATGCCCAAACGGTCTCAAGACCGTTTGGTGCCCAAGCGGTCTCAAGACCGTTTGGCGCCCAAACGGTCTCCAGACCGTTTGGCGTCAGATCTGAAACTATAAATAGACCCCCAGGGTCCCCATTTGAGGTATCGGTTCCGGACGCCGAAAGGCTGCCAGAGCACCATCCCGATCAAGTTCCACTCCACCTACAGCTGGTGTTGCGTCCAAGGAGGCTAAGAAGGAGAAGAAGACGGAGCAAAGAGCGCATCTTCTTCACCGGGCTGCGTCCACCTTCTGCACCGAGCTCATGGCGGATCTATCTTCTTCTTCTATCTTTCTTGTACCTCGCATCATGAGCGAGTAGTCCTCTTTCGCTGGGGTGCGGGGACTAGCCCCGCTGCCCATGCAAACCATGTTCTCTTGTTAAAACTTTCCATGGCAATGTATATAACTCTTCATTTTGTCATTTATCGTTAAGCTTGTGAGTTGGTTATGTGCGTGTTTCCATCTTTGTGCTCCCTATGTTGCGAGAACTTCAATGCATAGGTATGAATGTCGTTTAGCATGTTAGACTCCTTGACGAGAACTTCCGATAGGATTCCTTGAGGTAGTAGGTGTAGGATCCGCGAGGGGACGGTCCGCCTAACCTTCGGTGACACTTGTGTGCGCCTGACGCCCGTAAGGGGGGTTCACAGCCTTAGTTGGATTTTGTATCTTCGTGCTTTTCGTCGATGTTTACACGTACAATAGTCGCTTGTTTGCTTTGCGGTTTGCGCGGTTGACTCCCGGATTAGAAATAGGATGGGATTTCATCGAGGTCGTAAGTGTATGATCCGCGAGGGGACGGTCCGCCTAACCTTCGGTGACACTTCTATGCGCCTAACGCCCGAAAGGGGGGTTCACAGCTTCCGTGGATTTCTGTATCTTCAGAGCCGTAAGACGTATGATCCGGATGGCGATGAGAAATCGGCTGCCTATGGTGACGCTTACGCGTACCTGACGCCCGTAAGGGGGGTTCTGCAGCAGCTCTACTTGGAGTGTTATTTCGTGCCTGGATTGTTCGCGAGAGAGTATGATTGTGTGTGTAGCGGTGGTCAAACCCGGTACCATCCCAGCGATCTCGTATCATTAATCTAAACCCATCTTTTATTCCACGTTTACTTTCTTGCAATTAGTTTAATCAAACCAAAATCAACCTATTGTTCTAAATATTAGTTTTACTTGAGCTAGATCTAACTGACAAGGATTCTTAAAAACGTTGTCCTTTGGGTTCGATCCTAAACTATACTGCGATAAGATCCGTCCGCTTGCGGGTGGTACTGTTGCACTTGGTTTTGGTAAAAGCTCGGGGATATAAACCCCGAGTGAATTTGTTAGTGCATTCAAAAGCCACATCAAATTCTGGCGCCGTTGCCGGGGACAACGGAATCAGTCAGTCAAATCAAGTTCTTTTAAGACTAATCTAGGATTTTGTTTTTTCTTTTTGAAACTATCGCTTATCTACTTGATCTTTATTCTACTCCAAGGATCTCACTTTCAAACCTTTTTAAGTTTCAGGTGCTCTTGACGATTAGTGTATGCACCGTTCGGATAGTCTCGGACTGACTGCGAGCTTTGATCCCGAGATCGATAGAACCTTCCATCGTCAGATCCGAGAGAATCAAGCCAGAATGACGCAAGAAGAAGAAGTAGCCCGTAGGGTGGCTCAAGCCATCAATGCGCAGAGAGAGAGGTTCATGCAAGAAGCTAGAGCTGCGGTTCAACAGGAGATCTTAGCAGCACAAGCAGCAGCGCAGGCAGTGGAACTTCAGAAGGATCTTAGAGAGTTCTCTATCCCAAAGGCCGCAAATGTATATCATCCGGTGCAGCCTCCTCCCATCGAAGCTGCCAACTTTGAGATTAGAGCACATTGGATAACCTTGCTTCAGAACAACCCATTCTACGGTAAACAAGCTGAAGACAGCCAAGGTCATCTTCTCAGATTCATTGACCTGTGTGCCATGACGAAGCAAAATGGAGTCTCCGATGATGCTATTCGACTCCGTCTCTTCAAGTACTCTCTGGCTGACAAAGCCATTAGTTGGTACAACTCACTGCAGAGTGATGTACCCATCACCACCTGGGAGCAGCTTCAAAACGCCTTTCTGGAAAAATTCTACCCCCCATCTCTTACATACGAAATCAGGGGACGAATCACAAATTTCACTCAAGTCCCAGGTGAAACTCTTTCCGAAGCTTGGGATAGGTACAAGGAGCTCCTACGAAAATGCCCACACCATGGAATTCCTAAGAACCAGCTGATCGAGATATTCTATAGGGGTGTGGAAGATGATGTTAAGATGTTCCTTGATTCCTCGTCCGGAGGGAACTTCATGCGGCAAAGTTACGACAGCGCATGGAGAGTTGTCACCCTGGGAGCAGAAAACCAAGCCAACTGGGGTAGATCTGTTGGTAAAGGAGTCCTAAAAGTAGCTATGGCTGATGCTATCCCAGAATACAAATCTATAGCTGAAACTTTGAAAGTCTTGGTCGCAAAGCAAGATCACATAGAATCATCCCTTGCTGCAATTGGAAGAGGACATTCTCCAACTAGGCAACCAGAACAAGTCAAGTCCACTTCTTTGTTTTGTGAAGCGTGCAAAGGCACCGACCATTCAACACTATCATGCAATGTTCTCTATGATGTTGTTTTAAGCAATGCCTGTGGACAAGATTGCCAGATTGAAAATCTTAATGCTATTAACACCAACCCTAGGCAGAACTTTTACAATCCGAATCAAAATAGGAATCACCCAGGCTTCCAGTACGGAAATCCTTCAGGAGCTATGAACTCACATCAATTTGTTCCAAGAGGCCCATCTGGGTATCAGTTTAACCAGCAACAGAACTTTGGGAATCAAGGAAACTTCAAAGGAAACTTTCAGAATAGAAACTATAACAATTATCAGAACAACTCTCAGTATCAAAGCTTGAACCAACAACAGGGTCAAACAGGACCCATCCCTTCTGATGACAAGCTATCTACCATTGAAAAGTTATTGCAAGCACAACAAATGATGATAGCCAATCAACAAGCCCAGCAGAAGGCTATTGAAACTCAACTAGCTCAACTTGCTGCTAGTATTAAGCCACAAGCTGGGATCTTCGCTGGACAACCTGAGAACAATCCGAAACATCCGGAGCAGCTGAAGGTTATCGCCACAAGATCAGGGAAAAGCTATTCGGATCCACCAGCAAAGACAACTATAGATATCCCTGAGGAGAATGAACCCTTGACTAACCAAAACTCAACAACATCAGAACCGAAACTGAAGGAGAGAAATAATGATAAGGGGAATTTTGAGAAATCTACCGATGAAGAAGTAGAGATACCAGAGTCGGATATACCTGTATATAAGCCTCGTGTTCCTTTCCCATCCCGTCTAAGGGAAACCAAGCTTGATACTAGATTCATCAAATTCAAAGAAGCTATGAAGAAGCTCCATGTTGATATACCATTCTTAGATGCTCTTAATGAGATACCAGCCTGGACCAAATATCTAAAGTCGCTTCTCACCAAGAAGTACATCACTGAAGAATGTGAAACTGTGAAATTGGCTGCAACTACATCTGATATCATACTAAGCAAGATGCCAAAGAAACAAAAAGATCCAGGATCTTTCGGAATCTCATGTCACATTGGTGATTCATCATGTAAGAAAGGATTGGCAGATCTTGGCGCAAGTATTTCTATTATGCCGCTGAGTCTATGCAAGAGATTAGGATTCGAAGAATTGCTTCCAACTGCTATGACAATCCAACTTGCGGACAATTCAGTAAAAAGACTGCTAGGAATTCTCGAAGACATCCCGGTCAAGGTAGGCAAGGACGCATATGTCCCATGTGATTTTGTTATCATGGACATAAAAGAAGACACCAAATACCCTATTATCTTCGGTCGTCCATTTCTTGCTACTGCTAGAGCTCTTATCGATGTTGAAGCCGGAACCTTACTGCTCAGGTTAGGAAAAGAAACTCTGGAATTCAAGGTCTTTGAAAGCATGAGAAGACCAAGTATACAGGAGGAAGTCTATCTGATAGATTGTGTTGAGCAGATGTCACAACTTACTCAAGAATATCACGAGTCATGCGATCCTTTGGAAACTTATCTATATGACCTTTTTAATGATGAACCTACTGACCAATAAGATAAGGATTGCGCCAAACCTCCCGACTCTGCTGAGGAGAATCATGAAGCTACCTATGAGGAATTAAAGGTTACCGAAACCCCAGAAGGAATCAGTAAAAAACCAGAACCTCCTGAAATGAAGCCCCTACCTGAAGGGCTGAAGTATATGTTTTTAGACAATCTCAAAGTTTGTCCTGTCATTATAAACTCTGGTTTAACAACCAAACAGGAAGAGCAACTTCTGGAAATATTAAAGGATAGCAAGAAAGCCATAGGCTACAGAATGAGTGACCTCACAGGGGTCAGTCAAGCCTTGTGCATGCACAGAATCCCCATGACGGAAGACCATAAACCAACGATCGAGCATCAACGAAAGTTGAACCCGAATATGAAGGAAGTGGTCCGTCGTGAGATCATCAAACTCCTTACAGCTGGAATAATATACCCGATATCGGACTCACCATGGGTGAGCCCAGTTCATGTGGTACCCAAGAAAGGAGGTACTACCGTTTTAAGAAATGAGAACAATGAGCTCATCCCCACTCGAACAGTCACTGGGTGGCGGATGTGTATTGATTATAGAAAATTAAACAAGGCCACTCGAAAGGATCATTTTCCTATGCCGTTCCTCGATCAAGTCTTAGAAAGATTAGCCCATCAAGAATATTTCTGTTACTTGGATGGTTACTCTGGATTTTATCAAATTCCCATACATCCAGATGATCAAGAGAAAACAACTTTCACCTGTCCCTTCGGGACATATGCTTTTAAAAGGATGCCCTTTGGCTTGTGTAATGCCCCTGCAACTTTTCAACGTTGCATGACCGCCATTTTTGCAGGGCTTACTGAAACAGTTATGGAGGTTTTCATGGACGATTTTTCCGTATATGGTGACTCCTTTGATTCTTGTCTTAAGCATCTCTCCATGGTCCTCAAACGTTGTGAAGAAGCACACCTGGTGCTAAATTGGGAGAAATGCCACTTTATGGTAAAGGAAGGCATCGTCTTGGGCCACAAGGTTAGTAATAAAGGAATTGAAGTTGATAAGGCCAAGATAGAAGTCATCTCTAAACTGGCAATCCCCACAAATGTAAAAGAAGTTCGCGCATTCCTTGGTCACGCTGGATTCTATAGAAGGTTCATACGTGATTTTTCCAAGATAACGAAGCCAATGACTAATCTTCTTTTAAAAGATGCTGATTTCAATTTCAGCGAAGAATGCATCAAAAGTTTTGTTACGCTGAAGAAAGCTCTTACTACTACCCCCATTATTAGAGCTCCAGATTGGAACCACCCCTTTGAAATTATGTGTGATGCCAGCGATTACGCAGTGGGTGCGGTCTTAGGACAATGCATTGAGAAGAAACATTATGTTATCTATTATGCGTCAAAAACCCTTGACGAAGCTCAAAGGAACTATGCTACTACTGAAAAGGAACTTTTGGCAGTCATCTACGCCTTTGATAAATTTAGATCCTACCTTACTGGTTCGAAGGTAATTGTTTACACAGACCATGCTGCCATCCGTTACCTTATGGCAAAGAAGGATGCTAAGCCAAGACTGATCAGATGGATACTTCTTCTACAAGAATTTGACCTTGAAATAAGAGATAAGAAAGGAACGGAGAATGTCGTGGCAGATCACCTCAGTCGCATCCACACTCTGGATGCTGAAGGAATTCCAATAAATGATTCTCTACCAGATGATCAGCTTATGAGGGTATCAGGATTCGAACCATGGTATTCAGACTTAGTAAACTACCTTGCCGCGGGAGTCATCCATCCTCAATACACCGGGAACGCTCTGAGGAAATTTATGCATGATGTGAAGCATTACTACTGGGATGAACCATATCTTTTCAAACTCTGTGCTGATGGATTATATAGACGTTGTGTTGCTGAAGAAGAAGCCCATTCTATTTTGGAACAATGCCATTCAGGACCCGTAGGTGGACATATGAGCTCTAAAAAGACTGCCTTAAAAGTTTTGCAATGTGGATTTTTCTGGCCAACTTTATCCAAGGACTGTTATGATTTTGTCATATCATGTGATAAGTGTCAAAGAGCTGGCAATATAACCAAGAGAGATGAAATGCCACTGAATCTATGGCAAGAAGTAGAGATATTTGACGTCTGGGGAGTAGACTATATGGGGCCATTCCCATCTTCTAATGGATTCTCTTACATCCTTGTGGCGGTGGACTACGTCTCCAAATGGGTTGAAGCTATACCAACCATCACTTGTGATTCGAAACCAGTCATCAAACTATTCAAAGATATTATCTTCCCACGGTTCGGAGTGCCGAGAACCGTGATTTCTGATGGAGGGTCCCATTTCATCGAAAGAAGCTTCGAAGCCCTATTAAAAAAATATGGCGTCTCACACAAGGTAGCTTCTCCTTACCATCCACAGACCAGTGGACAGGTAGAAGTCTCTAATCGACAACTAAAGGCTATCCTTGAGAAAACCGTCGGGCGTAATCGAAAAGATTGGGCGACAAAAATCAACGATGCCCTATGGGCTTATCGCACTGCTTATAAAACTCCCCTTGGTACTACTCCTTTTCGTTTGATATATGGAAAAGCTTGTCACCTTCCGGTCGAATTAGAACATAAGGCATGGTGGGCAATTAAACAATTAAATTTCGATATAAAGGAAGCAGGGCAAGCCAGGATTCTGCAACTCAACGAGCTGGATGAACTTAGAATGACGGCCTATGAAAATGCTCGAATCTACAAGGAACATACAAAACTTTGGCACGATGGACATCTGAAAAGAAAAGACATTCAAGTGGGAGACCAAGTTCTGGTTTTTAACTCAAGATTAAGGATATTCCCAGGAAAACTTCGCTCACGCTGGTCTGGACCATACATTGTCAAAAGCATCTCTCCTTAGGACACTTTCTCTTTATGGAGTGCAGAGTCGGGTGAATTCATAACCAATGGCCACCGCCTGAAGAGATATTTCACCACAACAGACATAGGCACCAAATCAACGCTGGAACTCACCGATCCTAAGGATCCCACATGACGAAGAAGGACTCTGTCGATCCATCGACATAAAACAAAGGCGCTTGTCGGGAGGCAACCCGACCAATAAATCTGTTTTACCTTTCTTTTCCCAATTTTGTTTTATAGTTAATTTTCCTTAAATAAAATTTGCCTTATGGATAGTTTTCTTTCAGGATACGAGATCGGATTGGTGCTGATCACAACGAATTCATTCTCGGCAGTCATACCTGGTGTTTCCTTTCCCCTCCATCTTGAATTTAGGGTTTGCTCGAGGACGAGCAAATCTCTAAGTTTGGGGTGGAGGGTGGGTGGTACGTATTCCACTTCCACATACACACCCTCTTTTATACTCAATATGTCTCAATCATAAATTTTTTTCAAAATTGTGAACAGATACTTGATGGAATTCTGTCTTTTATTGATAAAAATGTAACTAACTGTTTGCTATGCATCTTCTATCATAACATCCTCTTTATTCGAAACAAATCCCCAAGAGGACTGACTTTTGAAACTTGCCTGAAATCATCCTGTGAAACTTATGATTCCTAACATCATAATCCTTTTTACATAATGACAAGTATCTGTCAAACTGATAGGGATCAAACACGTTGCGCTTCCTAACTGACTAAGTGGAACAATGGCTCAGAAACCCCACCGGATCCGCATCAAGTCATTATTTGAGCAGAGTATGACAAAGAGAATAACCCGGTTTTGAATTGTAAATCAAATTGCATCCTGATCTGAACTCTCTCCTACACTTCTTCTATCATCTTCGTATCCCTCCATCCATAAATACCACCAAAATAGCCAAACTTGTGCCAAACCCTAAGTTCGGGGTGGCACACCACTTCCCTCATATCCGCTTCTTCCATACCCCTTCCAACAAATAGGGGCGTACCACCAAAAATGCAATCTCGAGTCGAATAGAGGAGAGATTTGCAAGTAAAAAGATGCCAAAGTGCACACAAAATAAATGCAATCTCGAGTCGAATAGAGGAGAGATCTGCAACAAAAGATGCCATAGCGCACACAAAAAAATATATGCAATAAATATTGCAAAACAAATAAAAATCTTGAGTCGAATAGAGGAGAGATTTTCTTCTTCCTTTCATACCACCTTTCACTCCTTTTTCTACCTAAGGGCACAATACATGCCCTACCATCCTGAACAACACCAGTGTCAGATCAAATGCATACTTGTTGATTCTGCGGGTATCTCAGAACTCCTACGACACTCTTTGACATGCTTGGTGTTGGAAAAGGTGGGGAGGAAGCGTTGTTGGGAAACGAACTCAGGAACGAAGCTATGGAAAGACGTGTTTAGTGGTCCCAGGAAGTTATGGTACTCATTTATACTGAGCAGAAAGAAAACATTTATGATGTGAAGATGAAGAAATCACACGGACCGAAAGTATTCCATCAGGAAACAGTTTCAAATTTTATGTTACTCGAGGACGAGCAACGGTTTAAGTTCGGGGTGTTTTGATGAGTGCATACTCATCATAATTTTCAATTACCTTTTTGGAACAATTTAATATCTATTCCATATCTTTTCACCCTAATATGAATCATAATGCACAAAACTACTAAGTGATTCAATAATCAAGGTTTTAACTAAATATCTTTCATTTTATGTAGGTATAGCAGGCAACTCCATGCAAACGGTCTCAAGACCGTTTGGATCCATGCGGTCTCAAGATCGTTTGCTGGAATACACAAAGAACAAGACGAAACCAGTTGCCTAAGAAGTCCATGCGGTCCCAAGACCGTTTGGTCCCATGCGGTCTCAAGACCGTTTGGTCCCATGCGGTCCCAAGACCGTTTGGTCCCATGCGGTCCCAAGACCGTTTGGTCCCATGCGGTCCCAAGACCGTTTGGTCCCATGCGGTCCCAAGACCGTTTGGTCCCATGCGGTCCCAAGACCGTTTGGTCCCATGCGGTCCCAAGACCGTTTGGTCCCATGCGGTCCCAAGACCGTTTGGTCCCATGCGGTCTCAAGACCGTTTGGTCCCATGCGGTCCCAAGACCGTTTGGTCCCATGCGGTCCCAAGACCGTTTGGTCCCATGCGGTCTCAAGACCGTTTGGTTCCATGCGGTCTCAAGACCGTTTGGTCCCATGCGGTCCCAAGACCGTTTGGTCCCACGCGGTCCCAAGACCGTTTGGTCCCACGCGGTCCCAAGACCGTTTGGTCCCACGCGGTCCCATGACCGTTTGGTCCCGCGCGGTCCTAAGACCGTTCGATGCGAGCGCAAGGAACGATTGAAGAACTAAAGCCGCACGACCATGCCAAAGCCAGACCGATCAAAGCAAGACCGTTTGGCGCTCAAACGACCTCCAAACCGTTTGATGCCCAAACGGTCTCAAGACCGTTTGGTGCCCAAGCGGTCTCAAGACCGTTTGGCGCCCAAACGGTCTCCAGACCGTTTGGCGTCAGATCTGAAACTATAAATAGACCCCCAGGGTCCCCATTTGAGGTATCGGTTCCGGACGCCGAAAGGCTGCCAGAGCACCATCCCGATCAAGTTCCACTCCACCTACAGCTGGTGTTGCGTCCAAGGAGGCTAAGAAGGAGAAGAAGACGGAGCAAAGAGCACATCTTCTTCACCGGGCTGCGTCCACCTTCTGCACCGAGCTCATGGCGGATCTATCTTCTTCTTCTATCTTTCTTGTACCTCGCATCATGAGCGAGTAGTCCTCTTTCGCTGGGGTGCGGGGACTAGCCCCGCTGCCCATGCAAACCATGTTCTCTTGTTAAAACTTTCCATGGCAATGTATATAACTCTTCATTTTGTCGTTTATCGTTAAGCTTGTGAGTTGGTTATGTGCGTGTTTCCATCTTTGTGCTCCCTATGTTGCGAGAACTTCAATGCATAGGTATGAATGTCGTTTAGCATGTTAGACTCCTTGACGAGAACTTCCGATAGGATTCCTTGAGGTAGTAGGTGTAGGATCCGCGAGGGGACGGTCCGCCTAACCTTCGGTGACACTTGTGTGCGCCTGACGCCCGTAAGGGGGGTTCACAGCCTTAGTTGGATTTTGTATCTTCGTGCTTTTCGTCGATGTTTACACGTACAATAGTCGCTTGTTTGCTTTGCGGTTTGCGCGGTTGACTCCCGGATTAGAAATAGGATGGGATTTCATCGAGGTCGTAAGTGTATGATCCGCGAGGGGACGGTCCGCCTAACCTTCGGTGACACTTCTATGCGCCTAACGCCCGAAAGGGGGGTTCACAGCTTCCGTGGATTTCTGTATCTTCAGAGCCGTAAGACGTATGATCCGGATGGCGATGAGAAATCGGCTGCCTATGGTGACGCTTACGCGTACCTGACGCCCGTAAGGGGGGTTCTGCAGCAGCTCTACTTGGAGTGTTATTTCGTGCCTGGATTGTTCGCGAGAGAGTATGATTGTGTGTGTAGCGGTGGTCAAACCCGGTACCATCCCAGCGATCTCGTATCATTAATCTAAACCCATCTTTTATTCCACGTTTACTTTCTTGCAATTAGTTTAATCAAACCAAAAT
Organism: Alisma plantago-aquatica; assembly: GCA_963693085.1. Taxonomy (NCBI): domain Eukaryota; kingdom Viridiplantae; phylum Streptophyta; class Magnoliopsida; order Alismatales; family Alismataceae; genus Alisma; species Alisma plantago-aquatica. The sequence continues at coordinate 72,873,253 of OY856410.1, read as the reverse complement.
CAACCTATTGTTCTAAATATTAGTTTTACTTGAGCTAGATCTAACTGACAAGGATTCTTAAAAACGTTGTCCTTTGGGTTCGATCCTAAACTATACTGCGATAAGATCCGTCCGCTTGTGGGTGGTACTGTTGCACTTGGTTTTGGTAAAAGCTCGGGGATATAAACCCCGAGTGAATTTGTTAGTGCATTCAAAAGCCACATCAATTATGTTGTTACAGATAGATGCAAAATTTTGGTTCCCCCACATACCAGTAGAATTCATTATACTGACCAGTGTTTTGTTTGTCGGCATTTTAGGTTTATCAGAAAGTGGATATTCCTTTAAAGTGAAATTGAATGAATAAATCTCAATAAAGAATTGGAGGATTGTAGATAGATAGTTTCATATCTGGGTAAAGTCCCTCAAATCTTATATTTTTCAAGGTATGTGAAAAGAAATTTTTTATCCCATTTCAACTTTAGTTGTGGTAGAATTTATTAATTATTTTTTGATTATTTGCAAAACCATTGATCCTATTTTGGGATATGGCTCTAACTTCCTTGTCTTCCTTAATTGGGGGTTACTAGGAAGCGGGGTCATTATAGAAAGTTTCATCATAGTTAACACTTAGTAGATTTATACATCACCCTCCATACCAGACTGCTTCTTGAAGACCCATTTGCACTCTATGTTAATCCCTTCAGGTGGATCCACTAAGGTCTATACCTTATTGATACACATGGAGTTCATCTCAGATCATATGGATTTAAGAAATTTCTAAGAATTTGGTCCCTCAACATCCTCATTGTAGGTATTTGGTTCATTACTGTCACCAACACATCATCTTCTTTAGTCAGAAGAAATCTATATCTATATGGATCAAGATGTGACATACTGGAGCTTTGATATTCCTGTGTTACAATAGGGACTTGAGGTTGCAAAACTGTTTTGGCTCCTCTTATTCCATACTTACCACCGTAGGCTCAATGTTATCTTGTTGATCTTAAACTTCTTCAATGTCTATTTGCCTCCCTTGGGTTCCTCTATATATAAAATCATTTACTAGGAATACTACAATATTAGAAGAAAACACTTTGTTGTCGGATGGAATATAGAAGTAGTAAACCTTACTTTCATTAGGGCACTCAACAAAAATTCAATTATCCAATTTGGGTCCAAGCTTATCACTGGAAAACTTCTTCACATAATCTCCATAGTCCCAAACACTCATGAAGGACATATTGAGATGCTTTTCATTCTGTATCTCATATGGTGTCTTTCCAATGGATTCAGAAGATACTTGGTTAAGTGTAAATGTGTCAGTTTCTAGAGCATTTCCCCAAAAGGAAACTGTAAGATCAACTAAACTCATCATTGATCATACCATGTCCAACAAGGTGGTTACTTATTTCTGACACACCATTATGTTGAGGAGTTCCATGTGGAATCCATTGTCACAATCCCTCAAAAGGGCTTCAAACTCTTGGCTTAAGTATTCACCACCACAATCTGATCAAAGTGTTGTAATTATTTTTTCCATGTTAGTTTTGTACTTCATTTAGAAACTCCTTGAACTTCTCAAAGGATTTCAATTTGTGTTTCATAAGATACACATATCTAGATCTACTAAATACACCAGTAGAAGTGACGAAGTATTGATATCCACCTCTAGTACATGTGCTAAAAGGTCAACACAGATCAATACATATGAGTTCTAATAAGTCACTTGCTCTTGCATTGTTTCAGGTGAAAGGTTCTTTTATAATTTTATCCAAAGAACAACAATCACATGTCTCTATTAATTCAAAATCAAATTCTAGATAACCATATTTATAGAGTCTAGAAACGTGCTTCTCATTTATGTGCCCTAACCGGTAGTGCCAAAGATATATTTTGTTTTAGTTGTTGATTTTTAACTTCTTGGTATTTATGTTATATATATTTGTCTTAAGATTTAATAAATAAATACCATAAGGCATATGGGCACTACCATAAAATATCTCATCTTTAGAAAATGGAAATACAACCATTCCTTAATAGAAAATCAAAATAATCCTAGTCCAAACAAGATACAAAAATAATTTTTCTATTTATGTATGACATGATAGAATTTCTCTAACTCTATTACAAGCCCACTGGGTAGAGATAAACTATAGCTTCCTACTACAATGGCATCAACTCTTGCTTCATTTTGCAATACTTAGTTCCACATCCCCTTTGTTCAGAGGTCTACTTCTTTTCATCATGTATATATGAGCATATGTGAGATCCACATCCGGTATCTAATACCCATGATTAATAAGTATATAAGTTTATTTCAATAACATATATACCTATTGTGGAGGTCTGTATCCCCTACTTCTTATTCTTCAGTTCCTCAAGTTAGAGATGATAATTTCTCTTCCAATGTCCAACTTGGTGACAATAGTGACAATTTCCTCCCTTAGACACTCCTCCTTTTACTTTGGGTGCATGAGACATTTGGCTAGCTTTATAACATTTCTTAGCTTTGACTTTGCCCTTTGTTGATCATCATCATGGAATTAGGCTTGTCTTTCATTTTCCCCTCAGTAGTTCTCAACATGCCATGTGGCTTAGTTAAAGGCTTTGAAACTGTTCATGTTATAATTCATTACAAATTGCTTGTATGAATCCATAAACAATTGCAGGATTACTCACTGGACAACTCTTGACCTAAAAGAAATTGTAGTCTTGCAAGAATTTATGCACACCCAATTAACTTGAGTACATGGGGCCCAAATGGATCACCTTTTGTCATTTTGAACGTAAACATGGACTTGAAAATATCATGCCTCTCTTGACTTGCTTGTTCTAGTACATGTTCATAAGATGCATACTTGTTAAGGTGGCAAGGCGACATGACATTGGGGCTGGACGCCTTGTGCCAAGGCATGACTAGGCACGCCTAGGCGTCGCCTAAGCGACATTTAACAAAATAATTTATTTATATATTTTATGTATATATACATGTCTATCCATTAATCCCAAATACCAAAATCGGTCAGTCGACTCCCCACGTTGAAGGATGACGTAGTCAAGATTACAAGGATGGGTGATAGAATCATAGCTATCAAGGTTGTTCTTAGGGGAAATATTTAAAACATTATTAGTGCTTATGCCCCCCAAGTTGGCCTTAGCAAGGATGCGAAGAAGGATTTTTGAGATGACATGGATGAATTGATGCAAGGAATACCGATCAAGGAGAAGTTTATTATTGTGAGTGATTTAAATGTCCATGTGGGGAGTAGCAATGCCGAATATGAGAGAGTTCATGGTGGTTTTGGATATGGCAGTAGGAATGGAGAAGGAGAGAGGATATTAGATTTTGCAGTTGCATATGATATGATTTTAGCAAACACCCATTTCAAGAAAAGAGAATCTCATAAGATTACTTTCAAGAGTAGGCACAACTGTAGCCAAATTAATTACCTTCTTACAAGGCGGGTGGATCGTAACATATGCAAGGATTGCAAAGTGATTCCTGGCGAAGAACTCATGACCCAACATAGGTTGGTGGTTTTGGATATTAACATGAAGATCAATAAAGGCAAGCATAACAAAATCTAAGATAGTAGGATCAAGTGGTGGAATCTTAAAGGAGAAAAGAAATTGACTTTTCATGATAAACTCATCAAGGAGGTAACTTGGAATTTGGAGTATGATGTTAATAATATGTGGCATAACATGAGCTCCTGCATAACAAAAATTTCCAAAGAGGTTTTGGGGGAGTCTAAAGGTTGTGGGCCTCCATAGAAGGAGACTTTGTGGTGGAATGATGAAGTACAGAAGGCTATTAAACTGAAAAGGGAGATCTATAGGAACTTGCCCAAATATGGAGATGATGCAACGTTCGAAAGATACAAGCAAGCAAAGAAAGAAGCTAAAAAGGTTGTTCGGGAGGCAAGGTCTAGATACTTTGATGATATGTATAAGAAGTTGGACACTAGAGAAGGAGAAAAGGATATATATAAAATGGCTCGTATAAGAGAAATGAAAGGAAGAGTCTTGAGTCAAGTAAAATGCATAAAGAATGAAAATGGTAGAGTATTGGTGAAGGACGATGATATCAAGAACCAATGGAGAAATTACTTCCATAAGCTTTTCAATGGAGATACTACATATAATGTTAGCGACTTGTGTGACATGAATATAAGAGATATCATTTACACACGACGAGTTTCACCATTTGAGGTCAAAAATTCTTTGAAAAAGATGAAAATGAGAAAGACATGCAGACCAAATAGTATTCCCATTGATGTATGGAAGAGTATGGGGGATGAGGGAATTACGTGGTTAACAAATTTCTTTAACAAGATCATGAAGACCAAGAAGATTCTGGATGAGTGGAGAAATAGTACTATAGTCCCAATCTACAAGAATAAAGGTGACGTTCAGAGATGTAGAAACTACAGAGGTATCAAGCTGATGAGTCACACAATGAAGCTTTGGGAGAGGATTATTGAATAGAGGTTAAGATCTATAACGTAGGTATCAAACAACCACTTTGGTTTCATGCCTGGAAGATCAACAACAAATGCTATTTTTCTAATAAGGAGGCTTATGGAGAAGTATAGACAAAGAAAAAGAGATCCTCCTATGGTGTTTATTGATCTAGAGAAGGCTTATGATCGAGTACCCATAGAAGTGTTATGCATGGTTTTGAAGAAAAAGGGTGTGCCTATACAATACATTGACTTGATCAAAGACATGTATGATATCTATACTACAAGTGTCAAGAATCCTGGAGGAGAGACACCAACTTTTCCTATCATAGTTGGGGTACACCAAGGATCCACACTCAACCCATATCTATTTGTTCTTGTTATGGATGAGTTGACAAAGAATGTTCAGGATGATATTCCTTGGTGTATGTTATTTGCTGATGATATTGTTTTGATTGATGAAAATAAAGATGGATTGAATGATAAAGTTGAACATTGGAGAAAGGCATTGGAATCAAATGGATTGATGATTAGCAGGAGCAAAATTGAGTACATGCATTGAAATTTCAGTGAATCTTGTAGTGTGAATGATGGAGCCAAGTTGGACGGAGTAGATATACCAAAATGTGATAAATTCTGTTACTTGGGTTCTATTATTCAAATAGACAGGGATGTCCGAATTGATGTTTGTCACCAGATCACTGCAGGATGGTTGAAATGAAAGAGTGCAACTGGAGTATTATGCGATCAGAAGATCCCTCTCAGGCTAAAAAGTAAGTTTTATAGAACAGCTATACGACCAACCATGCTCTATGGAAGTGAATGTTGGTTGGTGAAGAAATAAGGTCTCAACAAGATGAACGTGGCTGAAATGTATATGCTGAGATGGATGTGTGGGAAGACAAGAAAAGATCGCTTGAGAAATGAATATATCAGGACAAAAGTGGGGGTGGCGAGCATTGAGGACAAGTTGCGCGAGGGCCGACTCAGATGGTGCGGACATGTACAACGTAGACCTACTAGTGCGCCTATATGAAGCAATGATATTAAGCCAAACATTATAAATAGAAGAAGAGGAAGGCCTGAATTAACATGGGATGAGCTTATAAAGAGAGATTTTGAATCTCTACATCTCAATCAGAATATGGCCCATGATAGAGCTGAATGGAAATGAAGGATCCATGTAGCCGACACCAACATAGTTGGGATTGAGGCTTTGATGATGATGATGATGATACATACATGTGTCATGGTTTTTCCCCACTCATATACACATATTGTATAATTATATATGTAGTTATCTACATATTTATGGCCGATCTCCCCATATATATATTTTATTGAATGAAAAAATAACCAATTACATTTCTAATATATTATCATTGTCAATAATGTCAAGGAAATGAAAAGAATTATTGTAAAGAATGTAAGAGATTGATCAGAAAAAAAAATATATATTTATATATATATATATATATTTATTGTCATACATGGCTACAAGTATTAAGCAATGTAATCACTATCCTTCATAGCATAACTACTTAGTACAATCTGAATTGAAGGTGAAAACTAAGAAAAATCAAATGTGTATTAAGAGTATTAGATCCATTCTAACAATAAAAGAGTATTAGATCCAGCCAAACCCAAAAAAGAGTATTAGATCCAATTAAAAGTGACATTTGGCACATAAAATAGGCAACACTATTAATTTTGAACATTGGTGTAGCCATATCAAACATTAAAATAAGTGAATATACAACCAGACCCATAAAACTAGGTCAATGTGGCATTATAAATAAAGCGTCCTCGCCTAGGCGCAACCCTGGGACGCGTTGCCGCTTAGGCGCACCTAGGAGAGCACCTTGACAAGTATGATAATATGTATTATCATCTTAATAATATATTCATTCTCATGTTGCTTTTGAAGCTCATGATCCATGAAGCAAAGTATTAGACATTTGATGTCCATAACATCATTAGAATGCTTCTAGTAAGCATCCCTATAAGCTCTAGGTGCATTTGGAGTTGGTTCGTTAGGTACTGGTGTGTCTAGGACATAGAGCTTATGCTCATGTGTGAGAACAATTCTCAATATCCCAACCAATCATTAAATTTATTCTCATTTAGTTTCTCTTTCTTGAGGATGGATCACAGTGAAAAGAAATTATGGCTTGTGTTCACCATTGATCTAAAAGGAAGATATTTTGCACGAGTCACTTGATTTGGAAATTAATTTGATTGATGGAATTAATTTTGACCTTATTTAATTACACTCTCACTATTTTATTCAAATTCATATCCCTCACCATTAATTTAGAAGATTATACCAAGCAATTGTAAGAAACCAAAGCCTAGAATCATACCCTATTCCCTGACTAAGAGGCTAGTAAGTTTGTTTCATTAGATTGGACCAAACAAGGACAAAGTTATATCTTAATGGATATTGTTATTGCATATAATGTGTATTACTCAAGGCTAAACCATTACATATTTTGGCTTGAAAATAAATATAACATATTAAGAGGCATAAGGTTCTATATCATCGCATATTAACATAATATTTTGATTATGTGCGAATATGTAAGTAAATTCACACATGTTTCTTTTTCTAACTTTTTTTTATTATTGGGGGAAACTCACCCCCAGGCGGAGGCCTGAATAGCATGGATGATAAACTCGAGAGACCCACACACTGACACAATGGTATCTCAATAAGTTGCATCAGAGGCTGGATCACACCGCGGGAAATTCATTTCTATGCGGTTCTTCTAGCGGGAGTCAAACCCAGGACCCTTCGTGAGGGGCCCTAAGCTGCGGCCATCTGACCTACCGCTCGCCTACTTCTTTTTCTAAATAAAATGCAAATAATATCTCCCTAAGCTGTGGCCATCTGACCTACCACTCACCTACTTCTTTTTCTAACTAAAATGCAAATAATATCTAAAATATGTTTAATAAAAAGGTATAGTGTTCTTTGGAATCACAATTGGACTTTCCATGTCTATATATATGGATAATGTATCATATCTAATAAATATTGAATTATTAGACTTAATATGATACATAAGAAAACATATTGAAATTTGTGAATAATAATATAAGGAAACTCTTTTACTAAGAATGTGAAGATAATGAGTCTCTGAATAATAAATAATGGTGGTCATAATGTAATGTTTTAAGAATATAATGGTAATAATCCAGAAATCCTAATTATATTAGAACCCCAAAAAGAAAATTCCAAAATCCATATATAATGGTAAAAATGTGTTCCTCAAGTCTCAACAACTAGGGTGCAAAATTTGAGATTAAATGAATAATCTTTCATGTCTTAGTTCCATTAAGGAAAGAAAATATAAAATTCATTATAAAATAAAAAAGTATATATATATATATATATATATATATATATATATATATATATATATATATATATAAAAGTTAGGAGGCAATCTTATTCATCCCTCCCTCCTCATGCGAGCATCTACAAATCGATAGTACATGCACTAATTAAACTATTAATATTAAACTCGGTAGTACTAATACCGTTACATAAATCCCTAGCTAGAATATCCCGGATCTTAGTAGGGGGAGTGGAGTACGCTTGGTACTTTAAGTTGTTTTTTAGGTGTAGTTTGGCTAAACCGTCAGCCACTGCATTGCTTTCTCTTCCACTAAAGTAGACTCTCCAACTATCCCTCCTCGTTCTTTGCAGTTTGTGTGTGATTTTTGAATAATGAGGGTATTCCTTCAGCGGCTCCATAATCATCCTCGTTGTAGCCTAGGAATCTGCATCGCACACTACCGATAAAATATTGTTTTGATTTGCTTAAACTTGATTTTCCCGGGATCCGGTCCAACCCATCTAACCGCCGACGGTGATTGCTTCTCTGTTGTATCCACCTTGAAGCTTTCCAACTGATCTTGTGCTTCTTTGCGAATGAACCCAACCTACTTCTTGGTATGGCTCTTCACGTTATTGAACGTGTGCTTGTTTCGGCACGTCCAAATATGCCAGTAGGCCGTAAGGAACACGGTGGCCCCTTCTTTATTTGTCTGTAGGGATCACAAGAATCCATTCTTTGACGTCAGTCTCCTAACAGAACGAGATCATATCCCTTCCTCTGAACAGCTTGACCCATACTTTTTTGGCGAAGGGGCAGTCCCTAATAGTGCGTAGCGTGGTCTCGTTGCTGACGCCGCATCTTCGGCATAAATTGTTGGTTGCCATCTTCCGTTGAACGGGTCGGGAATTGGTTAGAATCGCTTCATGCATCAACAACCAAGCAAACGTCTTTATCCTGGCTGAAGTCTTCGAATGCCAGATCTCAGTCCATCTTCATGTTGTTGGGGTCCCTTTACCCTCCCGCAGCTTGCTGTACACAGATTTAGTGGAATAGGTTCCATGCGCCGAGGGTTCCCAAACCGTATAATCTTCTCCGTCGTCCTCCGAGGGGGGTTTTAGACTTTTGATTGCTGTTCCTATGTGTGTTGGGAACCATTCTGCTAGAAACTCATCATCCCATTCGCCATCAAAGTTCACCATACTGTTGACCTTGAGATCTGCAATATCATTGTTTTAAGGCATGATTTTTTAGGATAGGGCCTCCTCTCCACCACTTGTCTTCCCACACTGAGACGCTCTCGCCATTCATCGGGATTTTGTATGAGTTTTGTTCAATGAAGTCTCTCCTGCCCACTACCGCCCTCCCAAGCCTGGATATGTAGTAGCACCTTCCCGTACGGCTATTCAAAAATTTGTTTCTCATGCCTGAGAACCATGGTGAGTCTCTGTTGCTGGTGCCTTCATCCCTCTTGTTGCAACTTACTTTATCCCAGGCCATTATGCTTTGTTTTGGGATCAAATATTCCTTGTGTCTCACAATAAAGAGCCAGTGGATGGGCTTTCTAATTACCGCCCAGATGAAGCGTCTAACAACACTGTCTATCTTATCGCAGAGCTGTAGGGGTAGAACAAAAGTTTGCATCACATATGTGGGCAGTGCTGACAATGTGGCCTTTTCTAGACAGATACGACCTGCCAAGGAGAGATTTCTGGCATACCAAGACGTCACTTCGCTGTTTATCTTCTCTAGGATATTGTTGTAAGTATGTTTATCCACCCATTTATGGATAATGGGGACGCCGAGGTATTTTCCTAAATCCTCTGTGCTCTGGTATCCACTAATCTGCCTTAAATGCTTCTTGAAAAGAAGATTCTCAATTTAGCTTGGGCCGTTCAAAAAGACAGAAATAGTCAATGATGGTTCTCATATGACTGACACTAGCATGAGCGAAGAGAATCAGGTCATCCGCAAGTCAAATGTGTGAAATCTTGGGTCCTTTGGAACCCATTTTCAACGACTTCCATTTTCCTTGTGCAACCTTTAGTTTGATCAATTGGCTCAGATGTTCCAGGCATAACACAAACAGATAAGGGACAGAGGGTCTCCTTGTCTAAGCCCTCTACTGGCTTTGAAAGGTCTGGACATCTTACCATTCCAAGCTATCAAGGTTTCCCCACTCGATATCGATGTCATGATGTAATCAACAATATTCTGTGGTAAACCTGCTCGGTTGATAGTATCATTGATAAACCTCCATGCCATTTGTTCATACGCCTTAGTGAGGTCGATCTTGATTGCCATGGTCTGTGCCCCTCTTCTTTGCTTCATGGTGTGTATTATCTCTTGGACCAAAGTAATATTATCCATTATCCTTCTACCCGGAATGAAACTGCTCTGTGAATTTGACACCCATTTAGGAATTAATGGTTTTAGTCTTTCCACCACCAGTTTAGATGCGACCTTGAGGGCAACATTGTTCAGAGATATGGGCTACAGATTGTCACATTTATCCGGCACCGACGTCTTTGGTATAAGCACAATGGTAGAGCTGCATAAGTCGGCTAGAAGAGAACCTATTGTTATGGCCTACTTAACTGTGCTAATCAGACTTGGAGCCACCATGTTCCAGTTTGCCTGGATGAAGGTAGCTTACACCCCGTCTCCATGACGCTGTCCTTTATTTCCTCCTCAGAAGGGCTGGCAGCAATCTCCGCTTGCTGTAGATCACTGGGTTTCTCAAAATCCCCTAGGAAGTCATTCAGATTGCTGGTAGTATGGACCTTGGGTTCCTGAAGCATTTGTTCGAAATGGCTTACAACTATTTCCATCAATGCCCCCACATCAATAGTCTAATTGCCGCTAGAGTCTTTGAGTGTCGTAATATGATTCCTCGTTTGTCGTTGATTGATGAAATTATGATAAAACTTTGAGTTGTTATCCCCATCTTTGAGCCACGATATATGACTTTGATGTCTGAGATCGTTCTCTTCAGGTCTCAGAATGTTGTTTAGTTCGACTTGCATATCCAAGCATAGACCATCAGAGATTTCATTGTACTGTACGACTAGCTCCGTTTCAAGTCTATTAATGTTATGGATGAGCCAGTCCTTGCATTTCCTCCTTTCATTTCTCAGCTTAACATCCCATCTACTGATGCTATCTTTTGTTGTCTTTAGAACTTCGTTGAAATCAAGACTATGGTTCCAGGTGGATTTGAGAAATGTATTGAAATCACTGTTGTCTTGCCATGAGGCTCTAGTGATAAACCTAGTAGGGGGTCTTCTGGAAAGAGGGAATTTTACTAGTAAGGGGCAGTGGTCAGACCCCAACCTCGACATATGTTCGACAAGGATATTTGGAAATTAGGCAATAAAACACTATTTGCAATGGCTTTGTCAAGGTGCTCCTGAAGAAGTCCATGACGACAAGTGAATTTCATACCTGTAAAACCAAGATCTGTCAGGTCAAATGTGAAAATTGATGGAAAATAGAAATCTACATGTTTAATGAGCCTGAATACCAAATTTAGTATTGATTGAACAATGTTTGAGCTCTCAAATAAATGAAGGAAGAAAAAATAGTTTTTAAGTACTAAATATTCTATAGATACACCTAGATTACTAATGTTTCTCTGATTAATATATATCACCCACATTTTTTTCACAATCCTACTTTCTTGGTTTGGTTTTATTGCAACTCCTTCGGCCCATTGGTTTTTGATCATGCGACTTCCATTTCATGTTCTTCCCTTTTGTCCTTTCCTTTTCTCATTCTCAGGGTCCCACTCCATGCTCTCTCTCCTATCCTGATCTCTCCCTCTCCTTTACTCCTTTTCCCCTGACAACTTCTCCCTCACTTTCCTCATGTTGCCTCAAATGCAATAGTCCTATATACATTATGGTTATGTGCCCCCACACTTCAATCGGTTTCTAGCTCCTAGTTGCCCTATTTTCCCCTTATTCCTCCTCTGTTGCTACTTTGTTTTCTCTTCCTCATAGTTCTGGGACTTTGGACCACTATAAGAGTGCATTAGGATCTTCTTCGGGCTTGTTTACATCTATCCTCAATGGTCCTTTGGACTCAACATGGGTGTCGTATCCCATCTTCTCTGACAGTGCAATCTTTCCAGCAGACCCGACTTTATGGAGCTCGCTGAAATGCTCTTGCTCTGTCTCTTGGAGTCTGCTCTGAGCGAGATGACCCCACATATGAAGTCAATGGCAGACACCAAAACATCCCCAATGTGGGTTTCCCCTTGTATTCATGGTAATCATCAGTTCCCTCTTTATCCTCCCTCTCCTTTTGGTTTCCAACCCATGTTCAAATTTAGGCTTGTGGATCTCATTTTGCCTTTGTTTCCTTTTTTCTAGTTTCTCTGATGCCTTGGCTTGCTTTTCCCTTCTTCGGACTGCCACACACCTTGGTGTACTGGTCGGGCAATTACTTTTCTTGGGATATCTCTCCCCCAAAGCCCTCACCTTGTAGTTGTGGCGGCGAGCCTCTCTGGAGTATATGACTACCAAAGTACACAATGTTTGGCTTGTCAAGTTTGAGATGGGGCAAGGAACTCAGTGCTTCCATTCTCTTTGGCTGGTTGTGTATGGGAGGTGGAGTCTTAATTTGGAAATCACATTCTAAATTCTCTTTGGCTGGTTCCGTATGAGAGGTGGAGTCCTAATTTGGAAATCACATTCTAACATCTCAGGTTGTTCTCAGTGATGCAACAATGATGTTATTCCAGAGGATCACCAATTTGCCCATCTGCGCTCTCCTTTTTGTTTAATTGGTCTTAGGATACTTAGGTCTATTCGTGTCTAGTTTGTTTTCTACAAGCCACACATATGACCAGGAAGGGCCATGCCATACTATCATAGCCTATAGGATCACATCAGTTGGGGTGCTGACTTACCTAAAGTAAAAAATATTAAATGTTGCTTTTCAAGGATTTTTGATTGGTCAATTTTCCAAAACTCATAACTTTAAATTGGTAATTCATGAAAACAAAGTAAAATATGATTTAGAATTGCACGATTTTCTCCATATTATGCTACCAGTTTCATTGACTAAATTCAATCTAATAAATATATGATGTATATGGGATTATCTAATTTGCTAGATTTTCTATAATTCATAACTATTAATTGGTGATCCAAAAAGTGTAATGAAATATGTTATGAATTCAAAATTATAATCTATAAGATCACACGGTTTTGATAACTTAACTCATTAATAATAAAAAGCAATTTTTAGAGTTTGAGTAATTCGTGTGAACTTAACCTTAATTTCATATATGCCTTTAATAGGTTGCTTCTGGATGGAGACATAATTAAGGTTTTGACCCTGGATGTATGTATTTGATCTGAGGGTGTTGCGTCCCTATTTATCTTATTGACAAATCACTAATATTTGTATTTTTCTCTTGGTCCTTTGGACATATGTCCTACACACTATTCTCTCTCTTATGATAGGTTGACTCATTTGAGTACTTACATTCTTTTATTGATCTTATCTACCTAATTTTTGGATATTCTTTTTGGACTCTTAATTATATCTTGTACATTTTATTCTATGTGGAAACCCTAATTTGAGTATTTGATGCTCTAATGTTCTTATGGTGGACTTTATGATCTTATGTTGCATCTTATTCGTGGACTGGATTGAATATTTGGTTATGAGTCCTCAGACCGCACATGATAATTGTTGGATGTTCTCATCTTATTTTCTCATATGACTTAACTTTCACTTGCCTCCTCATTTTGCATGCTTTGTGATTCATTAGACGTAGAGTAAGGTAATGCTTTGGTTTTTTTGGATTTTATTCTCTTCTGAGTGTGAATTTTCATTCATATTATATACTTGGATGTGCCTTTCTTCCCGGGGTGTGCCTTTGCACCCGATATTACATTTTTGGCAGTACATTGTTCTCTATTGGGTTAGGAGTTGTGTGCCATAACCTCCACTAACTTTACATTTTCACTAGTGTTGTGCCTGTGTCACATGCATGTAGGTTTATTATTGATGTTTATGGGTTATGTATCCTAAATTCTTTACATCTACTTTTGTGGCACCTCTTATGTTTAACCATTATCAAGTGTTTTTCTTGATTATCATCTACTACAGTTCATATTCTCTTGACATCCACTTGGATAGTACTTTTCCTCTTCTATGGGAAGCCTTGTTATATTTGATGTCCTTTTTCCTAATGTTCCTAGGTCCCCGATTAATATGCATATATTGGTTTTTACGCTAATAATTTCCATTTTTGTCTTCTCTTGTGGGGTATGCTTCCAACCCCTTGTGAAGAACATCGAGGACATGACATGCAAACATGGACCTATCTTAAGGAGTTGACTCTTGGGAGACAAAGTTGAGATAATTTAGATACCCCTCTACTTAGATCCTGATGTTGTTGTAAACTCAAGTGGGAGAATATTTGTAATATTGTATAAGTTGAATGTAGTCATATTTTATTATTTTGCTGCCACACTTTGGTCTTTTTGTATACCATCATTTGAGAAATGAAAAATTTACACCTATTCCAGCATACATTTTAGGATGTTTAGATTAGATGGGTTTATTCCTTGTATTAAGTATGAAGAGGATCCCCTCTTGGGTCCCACTCCTTACAATAATCTTTTAGTGAACTAAGATTTAAAACAATCAAGTCATTACTCAACCAATCGATGATGCCCATAACTTAATTATTAAGGTAGGTAATAGTTACAAATTGCATAATATGCAATTCTTTGATAGATGGTTGCACAACTCCGTATCAATTATGATCATATGAACTATATTACATCTTATGCCTCTAGGTTCTTAATCTAACTAAGATCATCTAGTCAAGTCCAACACAAGGGAAATACAAAAACTATACACCCCGCCTGGCAATCCCACATAATTATATCACACTTTTGTGAGGTAGATGGTGCACCATGCTTAGTATGCCACACATATTTGAACAAGGTTTTCAAATGCATTACACTTGCAAGGAATCTTGAACATTGATACTATATGTATATATCCATATGTATCCAATCACCATTACTTATACATTATTATACATGTAATATTTCATAACAATCATCACATGTGATAAAACATGATATGTCAATTAGTACAACAACTTGACCCAACAAGTGTTATAGAAAAACAACTGAGAGATTCACATCTATATGTAATCCTAATGCTACCTATTTTTGGGTTCTTAATTTACCAGCCAAGCAACTTGATCAACTGATCAAGCAATCTGATGGGCCAATAAAAAGTCCCTAATTTGGGCAAATCTTGTGTTATTGATGATCCATCATCTCAACTTGATCACTAACCCTCCAAGGACCATTTTCTTTAGTGTGTGCCTCTAATCACCTCCTCCTCTTCACCAGAATCCATATATGATGCTTTCACATCATCCATTCTAATTGCATAATTAAAATTTATATGGAGAATGAATAGAGAGAGTCATGGTATGTAAGCCCTATACATGGTACATGAATTTTGTGTCGGGAAATATGGCTACAGACAGGCAGTGGATTTTTTAATCTACCATATTCCCCTTTAACAGACGATCACATCAATAACTACGTAGTGGGAAGGGTGATTTACGAGGTCACACATGGTCTTGGAGTAAGTTCAATGATAATTCCCTCGTGACAGTATGCGCCTTTCTTAAAGTCACACCTGGAGAATGTCAACATCAGCTCCTAGTTGTTCACCATAGATTATAGTTGACCTTGTCCTCCTAAGCGGTAGGCAATATCCTCCTCCACTAGTACTTGAATGGTCTGTAGCGTCGGTTATTTTAAGCCTGTAGCGTCACTTTATAACCGACTCCTAAGTGGCCGTCGTTATAGAATTTGCTCTATAGCGTCGATTTTTTTGACCAAACAAAACTGACCTTACAGTGTAAACACCGACACAAAAGGTTGTAAAAAATCTGACCCAGGCGAGAAAAAAGGAGCCTTTAGGGTCGGTTATTCCAAAAAATCTGACCATGTAAACTCTCTCGGTCGAGAAAATAGTCAACCAAAAATATTTTCGGTCGATAATTTTCTCGACCGAGAGAGTTTACAGGGTCGGTTTTTTTGGAATAACCGACCCTAAAGATTGAATAAACATTTTAGTGTACCCTTCGGTCGAGAAAATTGTCGACCAAAAATATTTCAGTCGACAAAATTGATGACCGAGGGGCACACTGAAATGTTTATTCAATCTTTAGGGGCGATTATTCCAAAAAAACCGACTCTGTAAACATTCTCGGTCGAGAAAATTGTCGACTGAAAATATTTCAGTCGACAAAATTGTCGACCGAAGTGTGCACTGAAATGTTTATTCAATCTTTAGGGTCAATTTTTATAAATAACTGACTTTATAGAGGATCTTTAGGGTCGGTTTTTTACAAAAACTGATGCTAGATGTTATATTTCGGTTGAAAATTTTCTCGATCGAGGATTACACTGAGATGGTTATTCAATCTTTAGGGTCGGTTATTTAAAAAACCGACGCTAGAAGTTACGATTTTTTTAAAATTTCTGCAGAAATTGAAATAGAACAGAAGAACAAGAAGATTCATATATTCTGGGAGAGGGGAGCATTGATGCTCAACCGTCATCATTCAAAACCACACATTCATGACAAAAATGATTCATAATCACATCATAATTTACAAAATGATAGATTGCAAGTCTGAGATGATATTAATCGTATATAAAAGTAAATATGAAAGAGTACTCAAACCACATACATAAATGGAGCTTACATATTTAATCCAATGCTATATTGACTTCATTTAGAAAAGAATCTGACCACTCTTCTCAAAATTCATTCAAGTCCACAAGTGTGTAAGGCTGAGTTGTAAAGATCTGTAACAGAAAATGCACATGCTAATATTTTATAAAATGACTATCACTTGTAAATTTATGATGTTATTCTTTATTACCTGACTTATAGTCTGAATGTCATGTAATGCTTGTTTGACAATTGCTTGCATATATTTCATTACATAGTAGCCACAAGCCCAGTCATTATTTTGCATAGGACACTACAAATAACAAATTATAATTAATGTTAGTAAACTATTATAAACAAAAGTTGAGATAAGACTATAAGAGTTGACATATTAGAGTTGAAAATTAATACATATAAGACTAAGCAGTTGTGAAAGTGGCTACCTTGACATTTTTCAAAGTCAATGTCTTTAATTTTGGGGGTATTTGTCCTCCAGCATCACAAAAAGCCTTTATACCCCTATCAATTAAATTATAGTTGGTAAAATAGAAATTCTAAATAGAAATATCATGTTGAAGCATTGACTAAATTTATGCTTACTCCATAGCTGACAATTTCAATTTGTGACTCCTTGTTGTTTTACCCATTGGGTCAAGATAATAAAGAGTCATCAATTTTGGGACAATCACCACTAATTCCCAATGTCTAGCTCTGAGTAAGAATAAAACAAACATTAAAATAAATAATTTTATTCATTATTAAAATTATATTGAATAATAATACTTACTGGACGTTAAAAGGAATTAGGATAATTTCCTTCCCCTCACTAGCAAAATATTTAAATGTAGTAGAGAAGTACTCATTCACATCCTCAAGATTTGTCTCCACTTGACTAGTGATTGAAGGAACTAAGAATCCAACATTCCTTATATCAAGGTCTGTGATCTCAGTATATAAATGGCTGTAAAACATTTGTAATGATTTCCATATATAGAACTAAGCTAAAAATGTGTATTGAAATTATATATATATATTGATAGATCCTTACCTTATCCATACTTCTATTATCAAAGTATTCAGCCAATCATACCGGAACAACTCTATAATATCATCAAGAAAAATAAAATTCTCAAAGTCCCTCCCAGCTGCAGCTTCTGTTAAATTGACCAACATATGTGATCCCGAGCTTTTGTTGGCTAAGTATCGACACAAACATTTACATTTGCTTCCCAATTCGTCGAATGTAGCTTCAGGAATGAAAGATGGCTTGGGCATAGGAGGACGACTAGTAGAATTTTTACTTTTTGGTTTACAAACCTGTTAATTAAGTTACATACTTATATTATACGAGTTTATATATGTAGTCAAATATGAAAAATATGGTAGAAATAAGGTATAACTTGTCATTGATAACCAAGTGTCTAGGCCAACCCACCATGGAATCCTCAGCTTCTTCAACTGTACTATATTCAGGATTAGGTATGGGTAGTGGTCTGTCCCCCATTTTGTCATACACAAGATGGATGGACACACAGAAATTGTCATCAGTAACTTGTTTCCAAATTCATTAACAATATGTTTCACCCTATCATATACAAAATTTCCTGGTATAGGTTTAGGAGTACTTCGTTCCTCAGTTGACCCATTAAAGGTTTTGCGTTGCCTTCGATAAGGATGTACTGGTGGGAGAAATCTCTGATGACTAAGATATATGATTTTACCACCATGTTTCAGTCTGATTGAATCAGTATTTTCCTCACAAATAGGACATGCTTTGTATCCTTTTATGCTATATCCAGACAAATTTCCATAAGATGGAAAGTAATTAATCGTGCAAAATAACATAGCACACAAGTTGAAGATCTCTTTATGTGAAGCATCATATGTCATAATACCTTCTTCCCATAGTTTCATTAGGTCATCAATTAGAGGTTGAAGGTAAACATCAATATCATTTCCAGGTTGCTTGGGCCCTAATATCAATATTGACAACATCACATACTTATTTTTCATACACAACCAAGGAGGAAGATTGTATATAACAATCATAACATGTCACGTGCTATGTTGGCTGCTTAATGTACCATAGGGATTCATTCCATCTGTACAGAGTCCAAGTCTTAAGTTTCTTGGTTCTTTACCAAATTGAGGGTATAATAAATCAATTTTCTTCCATTGTGGTGAATCAGATGCATGTCGTAGGACGCCATCATCATTGGCCTTTAGCTCCCCATGCCAAGACAAATTTTGCGCTTCTTCTGTATTAGCAAATAAGCATTGAAATCGTGGTATTATTGGTAGATACCACATCACCTTGGCAGGAGAGCCATTTTTAGCCTTAGCTGAATTTGTGGTCTTATACCTTGACGCACCACATTTTGGACAATTTATCAAATTACTATAGTCCTTTTGAAATAACACACAATCATTTGGACATGCATGAATCTTCTTAGCCTCCATTCCCATTGGGAACATTATTTTCTTTGCTTGATATGTTGAAATTGGAAGCTCTTTGCTTCAGGAAGAATTTCCTTTAACAAAGACAACAGTGAAGTGAAACTCTTATCGCTCCACCGGTTTTGAGCTTTAAGAGTATATAATCACATCACAACACTCACCTCGTGAACTTAGTACAACCCTTATATAATGATTTTTCAGCATCATGGACAATGTTTGCAAATAAAGAAGGTGGATCAATGACATTGTCCCGACAACTACGTAGCATCTCATCAACCATATCATCCTGAATCCGGTCATCTTGAATCGGTTCATCATTAACATTATCATCATTATCTATATCTTCTTTGCCACAACTATTAGTATCGACATTTTTTGATCCATAATTAAATTTATCTCCATGCCAATACCATTCATTATAACCTTGTATGATCCCATTGCATATGACATGATTCTTAATTTCCTCACCAATATCAACTTTCAAATTGTTACAACAATTTCTACATGGACAATATATCCTATCTGTAGGTAGTTTCCTATGTTCCTCAGCAAATCTGATAAATTCATCAATACCTTTGGCAAACTCTAGATTGCAACAATTCTTGATAGACATCCAACTTCTATCCATTTTCTATATCACATTAAAATTAATTATAAAACTAACAGTTTAATATTGATACTATAATCTGTAAGTTTTTATTGATAGGAAGTTAATTACTTATATACTAAAGTGTACCACCTATCCCATTTTTGAATATTTAATCTCACTAGTAACTGTATAATGTATGTTTAGTTTTGAAGAAAATTTCAGTAGCATTTCACCTAAGTTCTCCAAGTACACCGATGTAAATGACAAATAACCACTCACATATGTACCCAGAGAACAAATGAGGAAATCCTACTGAAAATTTATACAAAACTAAACATACATTATACAGTTACATCCTAAGTGAGATTAAATATCCAAAAATAGTCACAAACCGGGGACTATCCAAAGTTTACTCCTAATGAGTAAATTTTGAATGGGTTTCTAAGTTAATATATAAATGCATTATTTTCATATTTATATATTAAGTTAAACATCATGCATCAACCCTAAAGTGTCAATCTAGGAGTACACATGTCTAATCTCGTATTAATTTTTAGAATTTATATAATGATTACATATGAAAAAATACATGTTTTTATTATTGGTTGGGTTATCAAATCATATAAAATGGAAAAACAATATAACTGTATAGTTAAAGGAGCGTAGGTCCACTCTCGGTCGATAATTAGTCGATCGAGAGCCCACCTACGCGCGGCGTCCAGATCCACTCTCGGTCGATGAATTCTCGACCGAGAGTGGAGCTAGACGCTGTGTGCAGGTGGACTCTCGGTCGACAATATTGTCGACCGAGAGTGGACCTGGACGCTACCGTGGTGGCGGGAACAAACTCGAGAAAGAGGGAAGCGGCGACCTTACTTGGAAACGGCGGCGACCTTCGTGGAGGATGAGACGACCTTCACAGAGAGGAGAAAACCTTCATGGAAGTGTGGAGAGGCGGCGACGACGAGCTCTCTTTGCGGAGAGGAGGCAAAGGCTTCACGGACACCACGATCCTCTTCGGACACGACGACGAGCTTCTTGGTAAAAGTTTTGGCGGCGCGACAACAATGAAAAGTGATGACACCGGAGCGAAGGAAGAGAAGGTATCGGCAGTGGAATGACACAAAGAGATAAAGAAGAAAACGTATCGGCGCCACGGGAGAGAAAAAGAGAACCAAATTTTTGTTTCGCGGGAGAGAAAGACTAGGTTTTGGCCACTTCATGGAGAGACACGACCTGTAGTGTCAGTTAAAACAAACAAACCGACACTAGAGATAAGCGGTGCCCGTGTCGGGTTATTTAAAAACACTCATACTCATTTTCGGTCGATGAATTTGTCGACCGAGAGGTTATCGGTCGACAAATTCATCGATCGAGGAGAGCTCTAGGGTCGGTTAAAAGCTGAAAAACCAATGCTAGAGGTGCTTATACAAGTGTGAACTAAACTGGATCCAAAATTCATCTCGGTCGACAATATTGTTGACCGAGTAGCCCTCTAGGGTCGGTTATAAGGAAAAAACCGACCCTTGAGCTGCTTATACACACACGAAGTTAATTTGGCTCCTTCTTGGTCGATGAATTTGTCGACTGAGAGGTTATCGGTCGACAAATTTATCGACTTAGGAGAGCTCTAGGGTCGGTTAAAAGTAAAAAATCGACACTAGAGATGCTTATACATGTGTGAACTAAACTGGATCCTATGTTCATCTCGGTCAACAATATTGTCCACCGAGGAGCCCTCTAGGGTCGGTTATAAGGAAAAAACCGACCCTAGAGGTGCTTATACGAAGGAAATCTGGCTCCTTCTCGATCGACAAATTTGTCGACCGAGTGAGCTCTAGGGTCAGTTAAAAGTTAAAAACTGACGCTAGAGATGGTTATACATGCGTGAACTAAACTGGATCCTAAGTTCATCTCAGTCGACAATATTGTCGACCGAGGAGCCCTCTAGGGTCGATTATAAGGAAAAAACCAACCCTAGAGGTGCTTATACGAAGAAAATCTGGCTCCTTCTCGGTCGACAAATTTGTCGACCGAGAGGTTATCGGTCGATAAATTCGTCGACCGAGTGAGCTCTAGGGTCGGTTAAAAGTTAAAAAACAACGCTAGATATGCTTATACATGCGTGAACTAAACTGGATCCTAAGTTCATCTCGGTCGACAATATTGTCGACTGAGTAGCCCTCTAGGGTCGGTTATAAGGAAAAAACCATTCCTAGAGGTTCTTCTACATGTGTGAACTAAACTGGATCCTATGTTCATCTCGGTCGACAATATTGTCGACCGAGGAGCCCTCTAGGTTCGGTTATAAGGAAAAAACTGACCCTAGAGGTGCTTATACGAAGGAAATCTGGCTCCTTCTCGGTCGATGAATTTGTCGACCGAAAGGTTATCGGTCGACAATTTTATCGACCAAGGGAGCTCTAGGGTCGGTTTAAGGTAAAAAACCGACGCTAGAGGTGCTTATATATGCGTGAAGGCAAACTGGATTCAAGATGTCTCCCGTGTTTTTTGTAGACATATAAGGTCGGTTATTTGGAAAAATTGACTCTATAGATCAAGGCACGAAGCCAAAATCGAACAAGTTTTTGCTGTGGGAAACTGTAATTGGCTTTCTAATCCAATTGTCTATAAGGTTTCTTATTTTATGAAAACCGACCCTATAGAGATACACTACAAGGTCGGTTATTTTAAGAAAAGCGACCCAAGTGGTCTTAAGTGGTGCCCGCATTTTTATAGACATATAAGGTCGGTTATTTGGAAAACCGACCCTATAGAGTTACACTACAAGTTCGGTTGTTTTAAGAAAAATTGACCCAAGAGGTCTTAAGTGGTGCCTACATTTTTTATAGACATATAAGGTCGGTTATTTGGAAAACCGAACCTATAAAGTTACAGTATAAGGTCGGTTGTTTTAAGAAAACCGACCCAAGAGGTCTTAAGTGGTGCTCACATTTTTTTTATACATATAAGGTCGGTTATTTGGAAAAACTGACCCTACAGGTTGTGACGTTATAACCCATTTCTGTACTAGTGCTCGCCTCTATAGTAGTCCATATGGACCACCAGGAACTCCTATCATTCTAGAAGAACTGACAAGAAATTGTCCCTTCTCGTTGGTGTACTAGCACCAACTTTCTCTCCCACAATTGTTCTCCCTAGATATCCCTTCTTTTATCGGGTAAGACTTGCTCAAGTTCTCTCAGTTACTACAACCAGAGAAGACAACAATTGTCAGAGCTAATTGATATGTCTAAGAAGCCCCCAAAACCCCTGTATTTATAGGAGAGTTAGGGTCAGGGTTCCCAGTCTGAGCGAGAGTGGAAGGGGATGAAATTTCATGAATTTTTGTATCCTGCGAGCAGTGAAATGGTTGGTTGATAGGTGAATTAGTCGGTTGGCATGCGAGTCGATCAGTTCAACCCTTAAATGGGTCATTTCATCTTGTTTCCCAACCACAATTTTATTGGCAATTTATATTTGATTAATATACAACATGACATCAATACTAATTCTTGATCCAATTGAATTGATCAATGAACAATGCCATTCATCACATGAACTGGTCATATGCGACCATTGAGCCGATCGGTTTCACTTAGTGAACCAATTGGTTCATGCCACATTCCAACCAATATTCAGCCAATGCAATTTCAATCAATCTGACACTCCATCACTGATCAATTAAACACTTGAACTGGTTAGTTCAAAGTCCAGCCAATCAATCGTTGTTTAAATTGAATACCTAAACACTCTACTAATAAACTTAAACTACATTCACGAATAAACTCCTATTCCAAGTGTAACCTACGTGTGTGACCCTATAGGTTCTAAGTTACTTTGGCAGTGAATATCTAAAACCAATTTATGACATCACAAGAAACGAGCAGTATCTAGAAACACATCATTGTTGCCCAAGTAATTGGAAAGTTGGAGAACAACTTCAACCCAATGTTTTAAAAACCAAACCGGTGGTTAGACCGGTGTTGACTCGGACTGGGTTGAGCTAGATTCAACCGAAGTGGTTGAACCGGAAATGACGTCAGCATGACGTCCACAAAAATTCGAACCAGAAAAACTAAACTGGTCACCACAATATAAGGCAATTAGCAGTCAGACCGATTGAACCGGGCACAACATATACATATATCTATATATATTGGGGGACATATTTAGACACATATATGACTACATATATATACATATACTATACACACACACATATATATACATATATGTATATTTGCATTATATATATATTTGTGTGTGTGTATGTATATATATGTGTATAGTATATGTATATATTTATATGTATATGTATGCAGATATATATACACATACATACATACATACATACATATACATATACACACACACACACATATATATATATATATATAAATATATATATATATATATATATATATATAAATATAAATATATATATATATATATATATATTTCTGACAAGGAGTGGCTCAAGTGGTCAAGCACGGTGTCTCCTCATGAAGGGACCCATGTTCGAATCACAGCTGCCGCCTTGGTTTATCACCCTCCCAGACGTTCGGCCTTCGTCACGGGCATGGGAGAGGGGGAGAGAATGCCTCTCTTTATCCCCCCCCCCCACATATATATATATATATATATATATAATCACATAGTTCCTCCTCCAACTAAGCATATAAACATTTTCCTCTTTTATGTAATCAGAATGTGGTATTAGTTATGTGGGCCACGACTATTTTTGTATTATACCTTTTATTTTATTTTTCTATTTGAACCACTGGTTCAACCCAGTTTGATTCAGTCAACTGGTTGGACCGGTCAGATCGTGTTTCTAATCGATTGGACTAGAAAAGAACACATAACTAGTTTTTTAGACTTCCGAACCAGTCGATCACCGGTTTACCGGTCTGACCGGTCGGATCGGCTGGTCCAGTTCAATTTTAAAAACACTACTTCAACCTACAATCTGTGATTGGTGTTATAGTGATTGTATATATATGCGTATAGTATATGTATATATTTATATGTATATGTATGTAGATACAGACACACACACACACACATATATATATATATATATATATATATATATATATATATATATATATATATCACATAATTCCTCCTCCAACTAAGCATATAAACATTTTTCTCTTTTATGAAATTAGAATGTGGTATTATTTATGTGGGCCACGACTATTTTTGTATTATACCTTTTATTTTTTTCTATTTGAACCACTGGTTCGACCCGGTTTGATTCAGTCAATTGGTTGGACCGGTCGGACCGTGTTTCTAACCGATTGGACTAGAAAAGAACACATAACTAGTTTTTTAGGCTTATGGATCGGTCGGCCACTGGTTTACTGGTCTGACCGGTCGGACCGGCCGATTTGGTTCAATTTTAAAAACACTGCTCCAACCTACAATCTATGATTGGTGTTATAGTGATTGTATAATTTGTTTGTCACTGATATCCAGATTTAACTCAAGGAATGGAATCTTCATCCTCTTCAATGTTCAATCCATGTTCCTTGAACTAGAGAAGACTGTCTGAGATATGTGTAATCTCAGTATCACATATTGACTCGCATGAGCGTGGCCATGTATTTCTCAATCTTGCTTATCAAATGGCAAGTATATCATAATCCTATAGGAGGGACAAATCCCATCTACATATCTCACAATAACTCCCATGTATCACAATACATCTGATCATCACCTTTATGGCAATCCTTATTCAGGGTCAGGGTGGATGATGTCAAAGTACATCAAACGCCATCTAATGGGTTTAGTGATTTTAGGTCTAAGAATCACAATCACCACCAACATTATAAGAGATGATTCTAAATACCAGTTATGGTTTCCATGTATCAGTCTTATGGTGGGTCTATCTGATACACTGTTCTCTGATAAGTATCTATGTGTTTGGTTTGATATCACGTACCATGACTGATGATATTCTGTCATCACCCAATACACACTCTAGTCTTTTGTGTTATTGTTGTCTATTAACCTTACACAATAACAACCGGCTAGGAATATTAAAAAATGTATATACTCTTGACATTTGTATGATCTCATTGTTAAATTCATCAACCCAAAGACATACGTCATTGAGTGATATTATTCTCTAGACATTTATTATGTTACATCATTATCTCATAACTGAATAAAACATAATAATTTGGAAGATTGCCTTTGTTATTAATAAAATCATTTACTGAATATGCCATTACAACCATCATATTATTTTCTCTGAGCACATGCACACCAACAAACTCCCACTTGCACTTAAAGCCAACCACCCATGAATTTAGTCCCAAGTGATCTAACATGACCATCATGCTTCTGTTGGAGAAGTGCTTTTGTCAATGGGTCAGCCACATTGCTTTCCGTTGCTACTATGCAAATATTCACATCTCCTCACTGTATAATATCTTGTATGAGATGGAACCGTCTTTGTATATGCTCATAAAGCTAATGTGATATGGGTTCCTTAGCTTGTGTAATAGATCTATTGTTGTCATATAATAGCTCAATTGCATTGCTGATGCTCGAAACCACCCCAAGTTTTGAGATGAACTTCTTGATACATACAACCTACTTTACTGCATTGGATGCAATAATATACTCAGTCTCTATTGTAGAATCCGCAACTGTCTCTTGCTTGAACTCTTCCATCTTACAACTCTGTTGTTGAGACAAAACATGAATCCTGATCACGATCAATATTCATCTTTGTCAGTTTGGAAGCTTTCATCAGTGAAACTTTTTACCACCAACTCTTCATCTCCACCATAGACAAGGAACTTATCCTTAGTTATTCTCAGGTACTTATAGATGTTCTTCACAGCTATCCAATGAGCATCACATGGATCTAACTGATATATGCTCGTCATGCTCAAGGCATATGAGACATCAGGACGAGTACATAACATTGCCTACATGATGAATCCAATTGCAGATGCATATGGAGTCCTACTCATGCCTTCTCTTACTTCAAAATAATTGGGGCATTGAGCTCTAGAGATGGAAACTCCATGAGACATGGGGGGTTTCCTCTCTTTGATTCCTCCATGCATAGCCTATCCAAAAATTTGTAAATGTATGTGCTTTGACTTAGTCCAAGAAGCCTTCTGGATTTATTGTAAGGACCCTGACCTTCGTTTAGGGTTTACCCTGTTTGCTTTGCTTAACCGTGATGCTTATTTGCTTCTTAATCACCTTTAGTGGTGATTAGGGTTTGCTGGTGCTTTGTTGAGAGTTGGAGGTGCTACTTGCAATTTACCCAAGTTTAGGGTTTGTGGGCAAGTTGCCACCTTGTGAGGTGTTCTTCTCTCTCCTTGCTTCCTCTTGAGTAGAGAGGAAGGTTTGGGCTCATTGCTTGAGTTCCTTTGGGCTTGGTTGAGCTTGTTGGGCCTTGTGGTGCCTTGCCTTTGTTTAGTTGGACCTTGTGTCAGACAAGGGGGGATGTGTCACCCAGGGGTTGTGTCTCCCATGGTGATGGTGTGTCGCCCATGGACCTTTGACCATCTTTGACCTCGTTTGTGTCACCACTAGTGGACACTTGGTGCTTGATGCTTGCATGTGGCAATGGCCTTAGACATGTGTTTAAGACATGCTAGAGTGGTGGTGTTTGCACATGGACAAGTGTCCCTAGGTGGGCGACACCTTGCTTTGCTTTTCTTTGGTTTCTCCTCCATCCCCTTCTATATATGTGTTTCCTTTCCCTTGCTAAGGATCCCTTTAGTTCCTTAGTTTCTCCTCTACCTTGGTGCACGACACACTCTCTTCTTTTGCAAGCTTGGTGGCCAATACCCTTGGAGGAGCTAGCTTGGTGGCCGATCCTCCTTGGAGTCTCCTTCTTCCTTGGTGGTGCTTGGAGCTTGGAGCTTGCTTAAGGCGGGTTACATAACTCCTAACCCTAACTACATTACCATCTTCTATGTTCTTGTTCTTGTTCTTGTTGTTTATGATCGGCTATGTTGTTGTTAGTTTGGTTTCCTTGCCTAGTTGCACCTTGTTGGCCGAACCTATGATCTAGGGTTTCTTGGTGAGCAATAATCCTTTCTCTCCTTGGTCTAGAGGAGTGAGCTTGAGTTATAGTAGCATGGGAAGTACCCCTCTCTCATTTAAGTTGAGAGGTGAGCTTGTGTTCTAGTAGCTTGAGCAACACCCTCCTCTCACCATGGACTTGAAGGGTGAGCTTTGTGGTGTTTGTGAACCTTGCTAGGGTCATTCTTGGTGTTTCCCATTTGGTGATAGATGATGTGCAAGACCCCTCTCTCTTAGTTGTTGAGAGGTGATCCATCTTCTTGATCCATCAGGGTTTGGTGCCCTTGTGCTTGAGGTTGATGACGATCTTGTGGAGATGTTTCTTGGCCGTTGCGGTGGTAATAGAGGTGTTGCCCGATAGCCCTCTTGACCTTGATCTTTGGATGGCTTGTTGTAATGGTTGTGATGGATGACACCTTGGTCCTTGAACCTGTGTGTGACGGGCGTCACTCCATGCTACATGTTCTGCCCGATAACCTTCCCTTGGTCTGACCTTGGACGACATGTTGTGGTGGTGATGGATGATACCCCTGGTCTCTGACCTTGTGATGGGCATCACCCCTTGACCTTAGCCTGTGCGTCGGCCGATAGGCGTGGCTAGCCTTGCAATGGGCGTTATGCCTACTTTGCTGCACGCGTTATACCTGTGAGCGATGGGCCTTGTCAGATGGCGTTGCACGTTACACCCCCTAGCACGACACTATGATGCCCGACAGAGTTGCACGACACGGTGCACGTCACACCCTGCACGACACACCCATGGGCTGGGGTGCACGACAGACTTTGATGCCCAACGTTGCCAGATATGTATGTAAAGCATGACACAACGTTATGCGTTATACCCCTGAGCTTGGCCGATAGGTACGGGTGTGCCTGGCCATTATGTGCTGATCGTTGTGTGTTGGACGATAGGTGAGGGTGCCCAGCCCGATACCACTTTTGGTGAGGGTAGAGGGTACTTTTAGTAAGGGTCTTACTTCACATGAAAAATCGATATGGTGGATAATGTTCTTGTTAACACGTTGGTGACCCTTGATATGTTTGATGGTAATCATTATGGTAAGCTTGTCCATGTAACTTATCATGACTTGACATCTGCTCATAATAATCTTGAATCCCCTTTATAATGCTAAGGGAAATAATAAGCATGTAATATGGTTTGCTTAATGATGTGCCCTGTGCTCATGATCATAAGTTGAGGCATGATTGATAAAGCACATAATCATTAATGTCACCTTATATTGATAGCATGGTATTTCTGTTAAGCCTATGATTATTGGGTATACTAACCATGCAGGTGATGCATAGCCAAGTAAAAGGCTATGGGGCATATATATGATGTGTTTTGGTCTGAGGACCTAAGTTTGGCTAGAGTGCCTGAGTTGATGAGAATTCCTTGAGAGGCAGTGGCAACATATGATGAGAGATTGAGATCCCATGGCAATGTGATGATCCTTGAGATGGACCTAGATGATTGGCAAGAGGCCAAGTGATAACATGTAATGTTGGATCCTTATGATGGATCAGGATGATGTGATTACAATAAAAGCATAACATTGAGTTTTATGTTGTTTATTCTTGTTATAGTTTGCATGTTATACAACTTGGTTGAATCTTGCAATCCATATAAAAGATACTAATTAATCACAGTGGAATATATCATGTAGTTGCCCAGGCCATAGATCCATCATCGTCAGGAGTTGGTGATGGTGAAACGGGTTCTCCTGTTGGTTAACCCGGAGTGCATATTATTGAATATGCGAGGTTTCTCCTAGCCTAAAATAGAGAGGGAATCGAGTGCAGCTGCGGTTGCAGACTCGGAATATGTGATGAGCATGCTGAATAGGCCCATGGCTCAGGATGTGTGATATGGGAGCATGAATGCGTTCATGGCTCAGAGCATGGTGAACAGGCCCGTGGCTCAGATATACTAGCACCGTGACCTGTACCAAGGCGGGCTAGAGGAAGGGTAGCCTATGGAGCCGACCCTGTGGCTGAGGCCACTTAAGCACGAGACTATGGTCCTACTTTGGTTCTCATGCACTGATCACGAGGGGGAGGTCGTGGAGTCCGGCTCTTCCATTGACCTTGTATGGCACCGGCTTTGGGTTTCGCAACTGAAGGTTGGATTTGAGCGGTACGGTCCTCAGGGCATAAGAATACGTAATCCAAATGTATAGTATTTACTGCTTAATACAAAACACAGAACATTGGTTGAGGCCTTGTTTGTGTAGTTAATCTTGTTATACCTTACATCTACATATATGTTCCTCATGTTATGTGGTAAGCCTTTATAATTCTTATCTTGTTAATCATGTTCCATAAAGAAATAGTTGGATATATGCCTTCCGTACATCTGGTAAGCTTGACGGTATGAATAGCCTTACTTTATAACTGCTCTGGTTATACTTCTCATTAGTTATCTACTGTTATTGCTTTATCTTTTTGGGGTTCTGTAGTTTTGGTGGGGAGTTATGTTTCTCGTTGGGACTGTGTGTCTCACCCCTCTGGTTTACACCCTTTTTAGGTGTTCGATCTAGGCATGGTGGTGGTGGCGGAGTGGCGGCCGAGCAGCAAGACGAGCAGTAGAAGGCAAGCGATGGACATGTTGCTGTTTTTATGTTTTGTAGTAGAGTCTTAGAGTCATCCTTGTACTCTCAGGTCCTTGGAGGTGTTTTGGCGTTGTTTCACGATGTATAGTTGTTGATGTTTTATATATCCTACTGGTGGCTGGATGTGGGCCTTTATGTATGTATAAACAGGTGATGAACTCATGTGATGGTTAGATAGTTGTCCCTCTAAGATGTGGACACGTATCAAGGCTTGTATATGTTTATGTAACCTTTTCTTTGCAGTATGAGAACCTACATGTAATAGTTTCTCAGTTTATCCACTTTCCGCAATAAGTTTTAATTAACCCATGTTTTTGATAATCTGTGGTTATGGTGGTTTTCGCATGTTTTCGCGTAACACATCGCTGTCTGTGTGATAGTGGGATGTGTTGCCACAAGTTTTGGTATCAGAGCCTTAGGTTCACTGAGTCTACAGGGATTTAGGACTAGGTTGAGTCTATTCTTGTGAGTTTTCTAGATTTTCTTACAATCATCTTCTGCCCTCAGCGGAAGAAAAGCCAAGATGTCTGGAAACCATGAAGAACATGCTCCTGAGCATAGCGATGCTGCATCAATTGATGGAGCTATAGGTCAGGCACATGAATATCGGGTGCCTGAGGTCCCCCAACCTGACCCAGCCATTCTTGAACATCCTGCCTACCAACATCTTATGGGGCAGATGATGGCTACGATGAATCTCATGGTTGAGCGATTGTCAGTGCCTCCGCCGAGAGCACAGGCTCCCCATTGTGAAACATCAGGTATTGGGAAGACCTTTGAGCGGCTTCGTCGAGTCGGAGCTTCGGATTATGCTGGAACGGATGATCCAGCGGATGTAGATCTGTGGCTGACAAGTCTTGAGAAGACTTTTTGGATCCTCAACATCCACAAAGTAGACAAAGTAAAGCACGCCGTCTACCTTCTGAAGGGTAGTGCTGGTCACTAGTGGACCATCGAGGAGGAGAAGCGACCTGGTGAGGTGATTAGTTGGGAAGTTTTCCGGCGTGAGTTCGTCAGTAGATACTTTCCGAAGACGTATTTGGATGAGAAGATCAGTCAGTTTGAGAGCCTGCGACAAGGAACGATGAACATCACTGAGTACGAGGCCAAGTTCATGGACATGTTGAGGTTTTGTCCTCACATGGCGGCGACAGACAAAGAGCAGATCAGACGTTTTGAGAAAGGTCTGAGTGCTGAGCTGACAACACCTGCTTCTGCATTGGAGAACCGAGAGCGGTTTGCTACGTTCGTGGAATCTGTCTGGAGGATTGAAAGGTCAGTCAGGGATAAAAGAGAATCTATGTCTAAGAAGAGGCCTGCTCAGTTTCAGGGACAGAGGTATGGTGGCCTCAAGACACCGTCAGTGATGAGAGGTTCCAGTACACCGTCGCAGTGGTCCCCGAGTAAGGGAAGAGGATGTGTTTCTTCGCCATCTAAAGCACAGAGTACAACTTCAATGGTAGTGATAGGGCCATCTAGGCCACAATTTGAAGTTAGGAGATGCTACACCTACGGTCCGATAGGGCATGTCAAGTCAAATTGCCCAAACAGAATGTTGAAGTGACACAACAGCCGAGGTATAATCTTCAAGGGTCAGATAGACAGCAGCCCAGTGGTAGCAGAGGGAGATGACGTGGTCAAGCGTCACAAGCAGCATCGTCTGCTCAAGGAAGCAGAGGACGTGGACAACAAGCAACAGCTCGATTCTATGCTATGAGTCATCCGGAGGTGATAGTCAACCCGCGAGTAGTAACAGGTCAGATGGAGTTATTTCATTCTGATATGTCTTCTTCTTACTTTATATCTGTCCTGGTTGACCCGGGTGCTACATACTCTTTTATCGCCTATAGTATGCTTGAAAACTGTTGTTTACCTATTAGTTGTAAGAAGGATAGCTTGTTGTTAGAAACCCCTCTTGATGGTTCCTCAATGCTTTGAGAAGAGTGTCCATCCTATGTCTTATCTTTCTTGGGACACAACATTCAAGTAAATCTTATACCACTTGATATGCATGGTTTTGATGTCATCCTTGGGATGGATACCTTAGAGAAGTATAAGGTTGTTTTGGACTGTGGTTCCAAGCAAGCAGTGTTTGATGATGGTGGAGAGAAATGGATCTTCCAGGGAGATAGGAAAATTCTTCTGACGTGTTTGGTATCAGCTATGGTGGCAGAGAAGTTTCTACGACAAGGATGTGAGGCGTTCTTAGCTCACGTTGTGGATACCGTTGTGGCTACCAAGGCAAAAGGTCCTAGTCTCGAGGAGGTGTCAGTTGTTCGAGAGTTTGCCGATGTGTTTCCTGATGAGTTTCCTGGTGTTCCTCCACCCCGAGAGATTGATTTTGAGATCAATCTGGTCCCAGGAACACAACCAGTTGCACAGACGCCGTATAGGATGGCTCCAGTAGAGATGGTAGAGCTTAAGAAGCAGTTGCAAGAGTTGTTGGAGAAATGTTTCATCCGACCAAGTACGTCTCCTTGGGGTGCTCCGGTGTTATTCGTCAAGAAGAAGGATGGGTCGATGCGGTTATGTATAGATTACCGACAGTTGAACAAGGTCACGATCAAGAACAAGTACCCGTTGCCGAGGATAGATGACATGTTCGATCAATTGCGTGGTGTTACAATGTTTTCAAAGATCGATCTACGGTCTGGATATCATCAGTTGAGGATTAAGGTGGATGACATACCAAATTCAGCTTTCAGGACGAGGTACGGTCATTTTTGAGTTTGTGGTTATGCCGTTCGGGCTAACCAATGCACCTGCTACTTTCATGGATTTGATGAACAGAGTGTTCCATCCATTCTTAGATCAGTTCGTCGTAGTCTTCATAGATGACATCTTGATCTATAGTCGGGATAGGCTAGAGCATGAGCGACATCTTCGACTAGAGTTGACTCTTCTTCGCCAACATCAGTTGTATGCCAAGTTTAGTAAGTGTGAGTTCTAGTTGGAAGAAGTGACTTTCTTGGGTCATGTGATATCTGCTGAAGGAGTCAAAGTAGATCCAAAGAAGGTGGAGTCTGTGGAAGATTGGGAACAGTCAAAGACACCGACAGAAGTTCATAGTTTCCTGGGTCTAGCGGGATACTACCTGAGGTTTATCAAGGATTTCAGTGCGATTGCGTTGCCAATGACAAAGTTGACTAGAAAGGATGTACCTTTTGTTTGGGATGATCGATATCAGCAAGCTTTCCAGAGTTTGAAGGAGAAGCTGACCAGTGCTCTAGTGCTAGTGCTGCCAGAACCTGGAAAGGGCTATGTTGTTTTCTGCGATGCTTCCAATAAAGGTTTAGGTTGTGTGCTGATGCAGGAAGATCATGTAGTTTCTTTTGCTTCGCGACAGCTTAAGCAACACGAGGAGAACTATATGACTCATGACTTGGAGTTGGCAGCAGTGGTTCATGTGTTAAAGATTTGGAGACACTATCTGTATGGGGAGGTGTGTCAAATCTTTACGGATCATAAGAATCTGAAGTACATCTTTTTGCAGCATGAGTTAAACATGCGACATCGTCGATGGATGGAGTTGATCAATGATTACGACTGCACCATCGAGTATCATCCTGGTAAGGCTAATGTGGTAGCTAATGCGCTTAGCCGAAAGTCTTCTTCTCTCTCTTCGAAGAAGGCACAGTTGAGTTCCCTGATATGCCATAGACGAGATATGTTGTTGGGTTTTAGGGGAGGCAGAGAAGGCAGCGAAAACAAAAATTTCTCCCCCAAACCCGGAACAAGGAAATGCGTCAACGTCTATATAATAGGAAAGGATGGTTTGTGGAATCATACCTTGTCCCGAGGCTTGCTCGGCGAAAATACCTCGCGCCTTGTGCGGTCTTTACCTCCAGTCTTGGACGGTGTATGTGCAGCTCCTGGTCACACCGGAACTGACGACTCCTAGTCACACCGGACTGTCGGGATTGACAGTTGTCCTCATAAGCGGCAGAAACCTCCTGCCTCTGAAGTAGTCCACACGGACCACCTGGAACTCCACAGTCCTTGTCCCACAAGGAGTTGGAAGGAGTCACACCCTCTTGTTGACGTACTAGTCGCCAACACACTCTCCTGCCTCCAGTTGCAACTATAGTTGTCTTTCCCTTGCTGTGCCTCCCTTTGCGGGTAGCACTTGCTCGGGCTCTCTCTCAGTTACCAAAACCAGAGAGAACGACAACTTTACAGAGCAACTGGTTGCACTGAGTTGCTACTTTGAGAAGCCCCCAATACCCCTATATATAGGAGGGTCATGGGACAGGGTTCTCCATCCCGGGCAATATGGGACTAAAAGCAGGAGTAGAAGGGTTCGAGATTTTCCACAAAAACAACCAACTCGCAAGCTGAACCGATCGTTTCATTTCTAAAATGGTCGGTTGGGGATCTGAGCCGGTCGGTTGACACTCAACTGATCGGTTGGGACCCATGAGCCGGTCGGTTCACTTTCTGAACCAGTCGGTTCGTGGTCCTGGTCAGTTCCCAATTTACTTTCCAACTTTTGTTTCTAATTGGTATCAAATACCAATCCTTGTTCCAATCAAATTGGGCAAGTGAAATGAAAGGAAAATTCTCACCAATCCTACTTTCCCAACTTGCCTGGTTGCAACAGTTGAACCGATCATTTCAACACTTGAAACAATCGTTCACCCTATCCTTGAGCCGATCGACTCACAACTTGAGCCGACCGGTTCACCAAGCTGAGCCGATCAGTTCATCTCATGAGCCGATCGGTTGGGAGTGCAGATTGTGCAGAATCAGTCAATTGCGGTTTCAATCAATTCGATACTCCAATCAATGTGTCCAACACCTTGAACATTATGACATTGAGCTATCAATTGATTGAGTGTTTAATTGAACTACTAAACTCCTTTAGTAATCAATCTAAACATTGTTTGTAGACAAAACTCCTCTTCCAGGTTAAATCCTATGTGTGTGACCCTGCAGGTCCATTTCTCGTTGGCAGTGAAAGTCCATAACACTTATGACTTTACAAGAAAAGAGCGGTGCCTAGTCACACATCAGTGCTACCCAAGTGAAAGTAGAAAGTTGGAGAACAACTTTCAATCCTACAATCCATGAATGGTGTTATAGTGAATGTATAATTCCTTTGTCGCTGATATCCCGAATGAACTCAAGGCATGGAACAGTCATCCTGTCAACGTTCATTCACTTTCTTGATCTCAGAGCAGATTGGAAGAGATATGTATGACATCAATATCACATACTGATTCACACATGCGTGCGCACACCTATTTCAATCCTACTCATCAAGTGGCCTTGGATATCAAACTCCCTCAGGAGGGACAAATCCCATATCTATCACTCACCCCTCAAAAGCCCCATGTGTCAAAGCCACCCAATCATCACCTTTATAACAACCCATGTTTCAGGACTGCGTTTGATGATGTCAAAGTGTGCCCAACGATATGTGTTGAGTGTAGTGATTTCAGGTCAAAGAATCACACTCACCACCATCACTGTGAGTACTGACTGTGACTACCATGTCATGGTTCCATGTGTCAAACTCACGGTGGGTCTGTCCGGTACACTTGTTCTCTAAAAAGTACCTATGTGTTTGGTTTGATATCTCTATATCATGATTAATGAGATTCTGTCATCAACCAACACCACAATCTAGTCTTGTGTGTCATTGCTGTCTATCTACCTTCCACAATGACATCTGACTAGGGACATAACAATAATGTACAAACTCTTAGCATCCGTATGATCTCATCGTTCAGGTCCTCAACCTGAAAGCATACGTCATTGAGTACTGTCATTCTCTAGACATTCAATATGTTCTATCACTATCTCATATGACTGAACCAGAAAGAATTGGAAGCTTGCCTTTGATGTTTATCAAATCAATCTTAATATATCCCACCAATCATCTCATGATTGGTTCTCAGGGCATACATACCAACATATGTTTGTTTCCTTGCCATAGATGAATGTACAGATGGAAGTTTCCTTGCTAGCTGGACTTTTAGCACAGATGCAAGTCAAGCCTACGCTGAGGCACAACAAGCAGATGATATGGTACAGTTGATCAGATCAAAGTTCAACAGCGAAAAGTGTGATGGGTTCCATGAGTCCGAGGATGGGCTGGTTTGCTATCGTGATAGGATGGTGGTTCCCGATGCTGATGATCTGAGGAAGTTAGTGCTCGAGGAAGCACACACATTGATGTATGCTATGCATCCAGGTGTCACCAAGATGTATCATAGTTTGAAGGACTTGTTTTGGTGGCCCGGCTTGAAGAGAGATGTAGCCGAGTTCGTGGCTAGGTGTGCAGTTTGTCAGCAAGTCAAGGCTGAGCATCAGAAGCTGGCAGGTACGTTGCAACCCCTGCCGATACCTCAGTGGAAATGGGATCATATAACCATGGATTTCATAGTTGGTCTACCCAGGACAACTTGGAATCATGATTCCATTTGGGTTATAGTGGACAGATTGACAAAGTTTGCCCATATCATACCTGTAAAGACAACATATACACCCGAGAAGCTCGCTCGTGTATATATGGATGAGATAGTGCGTTTGCATGGTGTGTCAACAACGATAGTTTTCTAACAGAGGTCCTTAGTTCACAAGTCACAAAGCGTTGGGAACGCAATTGAGGTTTAGTACCGCCTTCCACCCGTAGACAGATGGATAGTCTGAGAGGACTATACAGACTTTGGAGGATCTCCTTCAACCTTGTGTTTTGCAGTTCTTAGGCAGTTGGGATGTGCATCTCAGTTTGATAGAGTTTGCCTACAACAATAGTTATCAGCGGAGCATTGACATGGCTCCTTATGAGGCCTTGTATGGCAGGAAGTGTAGATCTCCTTTATGTTGGTACGAGTCTGGTGAATATCAGCTTTTGGGTCCTGAGTTAGTACATCAGACAACAGAAAAGATCAAAGTGATACAATAACAGTTGAAAGCAGCACAGGACATGCAGAAGTCTTATGCAGACAATCATCGACGACCTTTGGAGTTCCAGGTAGGAGACAAAGTTTATCTTAAAGTCTCACCGTGGAAAGGTGTGCTAAGGTTTGGTCGGAAGGGTAAGCTAGCACCCAGATATATGGGGCCTTACCCAGTCATAGCACGTATGGGAAAAGTAGCTTACGAGTTAGAGTTGCCTCTAGAGTTTCACATGTTACATCCAGTGTTCCATGTCAGTATGCTGAAGAAAAGTCATCCAGATTCAGGAACAGTGATACAACCAGTTGAGGTTGAGCTTGATGAATATGTGACCTACGAGGAAGGTCCTGTGGCGATCCTTGACAGGAGAGTCAAGAAGCTCAAGAGGAATGACCTGGTTCTTGTGAAGGTTCTTTGGCATCATCGTGGCGTTGAGGAAGCCACGTGGGAGCTTGAGGAAGAGATGAGGAGGCCGTATCCCTCACTTTTTTCTCTTCGGATTTCAGGGTCAAAATCCTTTTGTAGGGAGTTAGTTAGTAAGGACCCTGACCTTCATTTAGGGTTTACCCTATTTGCTTTGCTTAACCCTGATGCTTAGTTGCTTGCTAATCACCTTTAGTGGTGATTAGGGTTTGCTGGTGCTTTGTTGAGAGTTGGAGGTGCCACTTGCAATTTACCCAAGTTTAGGGTTTGTGGGAAAGTTGCCACCTTGTGAGGTGTTCTTCTCTCTCCTTGCTTCCTCTTGAGTAGAGAGGAAGGTTTGGGCTCATTGCTTGAGTTCCTTTGGGCTTGGTTGAGCTTGTTGGGCCTTGTGGTGCCTTGCCTTTGTTTAGTTGGACCTTGTGTCGGGCAAGGGGGGGGGCTGTGTCGCCCAGGGGTTGTATCTCCCATGGTGATGGTGTGTCGCCCATGGACCTTTGACCATCTTTGACCTTGTTTGTGTCACCACTAGTGGACACTTGGTGCTTGATGCTTGCATGTGGCAATGGCCTTGGAGATGTGTTTAAGACATGCTAGAGTGGTGGTTTTTGCACATGGACAAGTGTCCCTAGGTGGGCGACACCTTGCTTTGCTTTGCTTTGGTTTCTCCTCCATCCTCTTCTATATATGTGTTTCCTTTCCCTTGCTAAGGATTCCTTTCGTTCCTTAGTTTCTCCTCTACCTTGGTGCACGACACACTCTCTTTTTTTGCAAGCTTGGTGGCCGATACCCTTGAAGGAGCTAGCTTGGTGGCCGATCCTCCTTGGAGTCTCCTTCTTCCTTGGTGGTGCTTGGATCTTGGAGCTAGGAGCTTGGAGCTTGCTAAAGGCGGGTTACATAACTCCTAACCCTAACTACATTACCATCTTCTATGTTCTTGTTCTTGTTGTTTATGATCGGCTATGTTGTTGTTAGTTTGGTTTCCTTGCCTAGTTGCACCTTGTTGGCTGAACCTATGATCTAGGGTTTCTTGGTGAGCAATACTCCTTTCTCTCCTTGGTCTAGAGGAGTGAGCTTGAGTTCTAGTAGCATGGGCAATACCCCTCTCTCATTTAAGTTGAGAGGTGAGCTTGTGTTCTAGTAGCTTGAGCAACACCCTCCTCTCACCATGGACTTGAAGGGTGAGCTTTGTGGTGTTTGTGAACCTTGCTAGGGTCATTCCTGGTGTTTCCCGTTTGGTGATAGATGATGTGCAAGACCTCTCTCTCTTAGTTGTTGAGAGGTGAGCCATCTTCTTGATCCATTAGGGTTTGGTGCCCTTGTGCTTGAGGTTGATGACGATCATGTGGAGATGTTTCTTGGCCATTGTGGTGGTAATAGAGGTGTTTCCCGATAGCC
Organism: Alisma plantago-aquatica; assembly: GCA_963693085.1. Lineage (NCBI taxonomy): Eukaryota > Viridiplantae > Streptophyta > Magnoliopsida > Alismatales > Alismataceae > Alisma > Alisma plantago-aquatica. The sequence goes on along the minus strand of OY856410.1, from coordinate 72,834,297 downwards.
CTCTTGACCTTGAGCTTTGGATGGCTTGTTGTAATGGTTGTGATGGATGACACCTTGGTCCTTGAACCTGTGTGTGTCGGGCGTCACTCCATGCTACATGTTCTGCCCGATACCCTTCCCTTGGTCTGACCTTGGATGACATGTTGTGGTGGTGATGGATGATACCCCTGGTCTCTGACCTTGTGATGGGCGTCACCCCTTGACCTTATCCTGTGCATCGGACGATAGGCGTGGCTAGCCTTGCAATGGGCGTTATGCCTACTTTTCTGCACACGTTATACCTGTGAGCGATGGGCCTTGTCTGATGGCGTTGCACGTTACACCCCCTAGAACGACACTATGATGCCCGACAGAGTTGCACGACACGGTGTGCGTCACACCCTGCACGACACGCCCATGGGCTGGGGTGTATGACAGACTTTGATGCCCAGCGTTGCCATATATGTATGTAAAGCACGACACAACGTTATGCGTTATACCCCTGAGCTTGGCCGATAGGTACGGGTGTGCCTGGCCGTTATGTGCTGATCGTTGTGTGTTGGACGATAGGTGAGGGTGCCCTGCCCGATACCACTTTTGGTGAGGGTAGAGGGTACTTTTAGTAAGGGTCTTACTTCTCATGAAAAATCGATATGGTGGATAATGTTCTTGTTAACACGTTGGTGACCCTTGATATGTTTGATGGTAATCATTATGGTAAGCTTGTCCATGTAACTTATCATGACTTGACATCTGCTCATAATCATCTTGAATCCCCTTTATAATGCTAAGGGAAATAATAAGCATGTAATATGGTTTGCTTAATGATGTGCCCTCTGCTTATGATCATAAGTTGAGGCATGATTGATAAAACATATAATCATTAATGTCACCTTATATTGATAGCATGGTCTTTCTGTTAAGCCTATGATTATTGGGTATACTAACCATGCAGGTGATGCATAGCCAAGTAAAAGGCTATGGAGAATATATATGATGTGTTTTGGTCTGAGGACCTGAGTTTGGCTAGAGTACCTGAGTTGATGAGAATGCCTTGAGAGGCAGTGGCAACATATGATGAGGGATTGATATCCCATGTCAATGTGATGATCCTTGAGATGGATCTAGATGATTGGCAAAAGGCCAAGTGATAACATGTAATGTTGGATCCTTGTGATGGATCAGGATGATGTGATTACAATAAAAGCATAACATTGAGTTTTATGTTGTTTATTCTTATTATAGTTTGCATGTTATACAATTTGGTTGAATCTTGCAATCCATATAAAAGATACTAATTAATCACAGTGGAATATATCATGTAGTTGCCCTGGCCATAGATCCTTCATCGTCAGGAGCTGGTGATGGTGAAACGGGTTCTCCTGCGGGTTAACCCGGAGCGCATATTATTGAATATGCGAGGTTTCTCCTAGCCTAAAATAGAGAGGGAATCGAGTGCAACTGCGGTTGTAGACTCGGAATATGTGATGAGCATGGTGTACAGGGCCATGGCTTAGGATGTGTGATATGGGAACATGAATGCGTTCATGGCTCAGAGCATGGTGAATAGGCCCGTGGCTCAGATATACTAGCATCGTGACCTGTACCAAGGCGGGCTAGAGGAAGGGTACCCTATGGAGCTGACCCTGTGGCTGAGGCCACTTAAGCACGAGACGGCGGTCCTGCTTTGGTTCTCGTGCACTGACCATGAGGGGGAGGTCATGGAGTCTGGCTCTTCCATTGACCTTGTATGGCACCGGCTTTTGGTTTCGCAACCAAAGGTTGGATTTGAGCAGTACAGCTCACTTCCTCATGGCATAAGAATACATAATCCAGCCGTATAGTATTTACTGCTTAAGACAAAACACGGAACATTGGTTGAGGCCTTGTTTGTGTAGTTAATCTTGTTATACCTTGCAGATACGTATATGTTCCTCATGTTATGTGGTAAGCCCTTATAATTCTTATCTTGTTAATCATGTTCCATAAAGAAATAGTGGGATATATGCCTTCCATACATCTGGTAAGCTTGACGGTATGAATAGCCTTACTTTATAACTGCTCTGGTTATACTTCTCATCAGTTATCTGCTATTGTTGTTGTATCTTTCTGGGGTTCTGTAGTTTCGACGGGGAGTTATGTTTCTCGCTGGGACTGTGTGTCTCACCCCCACTGGTTTACACCCTTTTTAGGTGGTCGATCTAGGCATGGTGGTGGTCACGGAGTGGCGGTCGAGCAGCAAGATGAGCAGTAGAAGGCAAGCGATGGACATGCTGCTGTTTTGATGTTTTGTAGTAGAGTCTTAGAGTCATCCCTGTACTCTCAGGTCCTTAGAGGTGTTTTGACGTTGTTTCATGATGTATAGTTGTTGATGTTTTATATATCCTGCTGGTGGTCGGATGTGGGCCTTTATGTATGCATAAATAGGTGATGAACTCATGTGATGGTTAGACAGCTGTCCCTCTAAGTTGTGGACATGTATCAAGGCTTGTATATGTTTATGTAACCTTTTCTTTGCAGTATGAGGACCTAAATGTAATAGTTTCTCAGTTTACTACTTTCCGCAATCGGTTTTAATTAACCTGTGTTTTTGATAATCTGTGGTTATGGTGATTTCTGCATGTTTTTGCGTAACACCTCACTGTATGTGTGATAGTGGGATGTGTTGCCACATTTATCTCTATAGATCTTGATTCCCAAGTTGTACGATGCTTTTCCTATGTATTTCTAAAGAATGTATTTCTAAGCCAGGTCTTTACCTTTTGTTAAGTAGGGATGCCATTCCCCATTAATAGTATGTCATCTACATACAATATGAGGAATACAACAATGGTCCCGCTAACCTTCACACAATGTTCATCTTCATTTTGATGAAAGCCAAACTCTTTGACTATTTTGTCAAATCAAAAATTCCAGCTCTGAGATGCTTGCTTCAATCTATAGACTGATCTTTGTATCTTACAAACTTTATGTGCATCCTTTGGATTTATAAAACCCTTAGGTTGTGACATGTACACATCCTCAAAAAGATTCCCGTTAACGAATGCGGTTTTAACATCATCTTCCAAATCTCAAAATCATGATAAGCTTCAATGGGAAGCATGATCCTGATTGATTAAACCATGGTAACTAGTAATTTTTTTATCATAGTCAACACCTTGAACTTGTTTGAAATATTATGCAACCAATCTGTCCTTATAGGTTTGTATGTTACCATCCATGTTAGTCTTCTTATTGAAGACCCACTTACACCCTATGGGTTTCATCCCTTCAGGTGTATTCTCCAAGGTCCATACCTTGCTGGCGTACATGGATTCCATCTTAGATCTCATGGCTTCAAGACATTTCTCAAACTCTGGTCCTTTAAGCTCCGATTGGTTTGTCGTAACTGGTCTAGAAAACTTATGAATTGGAGTTTCTTAAGCAGATTTTAATGATTGGTATAAAGTAAGGGTTGGAGCTTGAGTTCTGTGACTTCCGATGAGTTACAGACTTATATACAAAATACAGTACAAAATACAATTCGTGAGTTTCCTATTAAAAAGAGCGGAAAACAATTTTTTAGACAATTAACAACAATTCTTATACAATTATATTCTTCATTCATCTTCAGTGACACATGTAAAATACTTTTTGACTAGAAATATTAGCGGTGTGGATGTAGTTCATTGCTAAACCATAACATAATATGACAAAATAGCATACACTATGATCGCACAATGTAAAATATTTTACACTATAACCATAATTATAAGTGTGATCTACAAAATAAAAAAAACAAAAATCATGAAAAAGAAACACTGAACCATGTGAAAATAATGTGAATTACCTATCATATTTTTATTTCTTCATGGTTAAACAATATGATGTGAAAAATGACGATTAACTATGTTCATGAATGAATAATATAGTAAAAATTTCCTACATAAATAATGTAAGAATTAATATTCTACATTGTGTTAAATAATGATGAACTAAAACTTATATTTGTAAGAACATGAAATGCAGCTATTACTACAATACTTTGTACACACAAAGTGAATTAAAAATATTATGATATGAGTTTGAAAATAATATTTTTCTTAAGATTATAATTTTACCATAATAAAATAGTTTTAGAGGAGCGACATTTCCATCATAACCACTTGTTGAGGTTATTATGATTTAAAATATTACAATTTTCACGGATATGATTTTTTATGTCTTTTCCATCCTTACTTATTTATATTAAATAATAAAAACTGAAATATTTTTAATAATTTCCATATTTACATTTACTACAAACCAATCACATGGAAGTGAATGGAACTTAAGTTCTAAAAACTGAACTAGAGTTTCTAGAAAATGAGTTTCACAGAACTTATGACTTACACCAAACCAATAGGAGCCTTAGTATCTTATATATGAGTTGTTGGATCATCAACTATGACCACTCACTGCCTTCTTGAGTCATAAGATAACCAAAACTCTTAGGCTCAAGGCGTATCCTACTAGATCTATGAGGTTCCTGTGTTACTTGAGGAATTAGAGATTGCACAACAAATTGTGATTCCATTTGTTCCTCTTGTACCTCTATTGTCTCAATGCTTTCTTGTTGGTCTAGAACCTCTTTGAGTTCTACTTTCCTTCCACTAATTCCTTTGAAAATAAATTTCTTTTCTAGGAATAAAACATCTCTGGAAACAAACACTTTACTGTCAGATAGGGAATAAAAGTAATATCATTTGGTTTTCTTAGGATATACAACAAAATAACATTAATCTGATTTGGGTCCAAGTTTTTTGGGAAATTGTTTTCTCACATAAGATTCACAACCCCAAATATTCATAAAAGACATATTGGTACTCTTCCCATACCATATCTCATATGGTATCTTTTGAACCAATTTAGATGGTACACAATTTAGTGTAAGTGTGGCGGTTTCAAGAGCTTAAACCCAGAAGTTATTTGGAAGTTCAACTAAACTCATCATTGATCACACTATATCTAGAAATGTGTGATTCCTTCTTTCTGATACACCATTGTGCTATGGTGTTCTAGGTGGAGTCCATTGTGCTACGATACCATGAGCTTGCAGAAGGTATTCAAACTATTGGCTTAAATATTCCCCATCTCGATTAGAATGAAGTGCCTTAATACTTTTATCAAGTTGGTTCTGTACTTCATTCATGCAAGCCTTGAACTTTTCTAGAGTTTCATATTTACATTTTATAACCATACCTACTAAAGTCATCAGTAAAGGTAATGAAGTACTGATAGCCTCCTCTAGCATTTGTTCTCAAAGGGCCACATACATCAATATGTATGAGTACTAATCGATCACTAGCCCTATCATTGTTACTAGTAAAAGGGGTCTTAGTAATCTTATTTAATAAACAAGACTCACATGTCTCTATTGATTCAAAATCAAAAGAGTCTAGATAACCATCTTTATGGATTCTAGATATGCGATTCTCATTTATGTGCCCTTGATGACAATGCCAAAGATATGTCTTGTTTGAGTTATTGAGTTTTAATATTTTGGTATTTAAGTTATAAATATCTTTCTTTATATCCACCAAATAAAGACCATAAGTCATTGGGGCACTTCCATAAAACATCTCATCTTTTCAAATAGAACATCAACTATTCTTAATATGAAATTCATAGCAATCCTTGTCCATACAAGACACAAAAATGATGTTTCTATTTATGGTAGGTACATGACAATAGTTCATTAACTCTATTATTTGCCCTATGGACAGAGATAAATTATAAGTTCTAACTACAGTGGTAGCAACTCTTGCTCCATTTACGACTCACAATTCAACCTCTCCCTTTCTTAAAGGCCTACTTTTTTTTCCTGATCCTGCATATTCGAACATATGTGAGATCCACACCTGGTATCTCATACCCATGATGAAGAAGTAGATAAATTTATCTCAATAATGTATATACCTGAAGTGGAGATTGTTATTCCCATCTTCATCTTCCTGAATCCCTTCCAGTACAAAGGACATATTCCTTTGGTACTTTTATTTCTCCTTATCTTGAGTTTTGAATATCTGGATTTATGCTTAGCCTTAGAACTCTTCATGACCTTGTTTTCATCCTTGGACTCAATTCCGCTGATCACCATCATAGATTTGCCCTTCTTCATTCTTAGTTCGACACTTATCAGCATGCCAAGAAAATATGACAATGGTTTGGCTATGTTATTCAAGTAGTAGCACTCGATAAAATGTCTATATAATTCAGTCAACTATTGTTGAATCATATCCATAGGCAAGTCTTGGCTAAAAGAGAATCCCAGTTCTACTAGATGTTCCAGATGTTGAAAAATATTGAGCGCATGGGTTTCTATTGGATCTTCCTCTATCATCTTACACTTAAAAAGCACCATCGAGACATTGTACCTTTCTTGTTTTGTATGATTATGGTTCACATACTTAATATGTATTACAATCTCAATAATCCCCATGTATTCACAGAACTCATGCAACTCATAGTTCATGCAGCTTAGCATAAGGTGCTTTATGTCTACTGTATTGTTGGGATGCTTCCAGTAAGTATCCACCTCCACCCTAGGCACATCACAAATAAGTATTTTTGGGACTGGTGCGTCTAGTACATAGATCTTATGCTCATTAATGAGAACCCTTCTCAAAATCCATAACTAGTCATGGAAATTTGTCATGTTTTCCTAAGTATAGATGGCAATTACAATTTGTATTCTATTTGATTCTATAAGAGAAAATTTATAGTTTTCAAAACACTATTGATTTGAATAATATTTGGAAAAATTTAATCAAACCTTTAATTAATGATTACTCCCACTATTATATTCGAATGGATAGCCCTCACATATCAATTTAGAAGATTGTAGCGTACAACCTTCTAGTGAGCCAAGATCCAAAACAATTGAATTATTACCCATCCAACACCAACATCCATAGTTAATCATTAAGGTAGGAAACATTTGCCAATTGCATCTTATTCAATTCTTGGATAGATGATATGTGCAACTCTTTGCCATAGTCATCTGAATTCTTCTAGGTTCTTAATCTCAATAAGATCACCTAGTTAAGCCTGAACAAGAAGACAACACAATAGTAATGCACCCTGCTTGGAAGACCCACATGACTACCATCACACTTCCATGAGATGGACAACACACCACACTTGGCATGCCCACACTTGGTCAATTAAGCTTTTCATGTGTGTTTCTAATGGAAAGCATTTTAGACTTAATATGTTATTGAGGGATTTGTACATATAAATACATATATATGGCTAAAAGAATTGTGTACCTGAGTACATGTAGCTTACATGTACCCATCTTCATTTACGATGATTGTAAAATTTTACTGAATAATCCAACCTTATGGATGTAAGTTATACTCCTTAGTTAAGATGTGTACAAAAAATCACCACAATATGATATTCATAGATCAATTTATGAAAGAAAATGTGTATTTTCTAATCAATGGTAAGTTGTAGAAATTACAAAAGTCGTTGCGTGATATATTGCTATATCTTGTGATCTAAATGAGATTTGGTTATGATTTTTTAAACACATCTAATCTATATATTGTTGAATCAATCCATATGGTTGAACCTTATCAACATACTCCACATATGCTATTTTAATGGTCGGTACACATAAGTTACATGTACCGGCCGGTGCACACTTCCTAACCTATATATATATATATATATATATATATATATATATATATATATATATATATATATATATATATATATATATCTGATCACCACATACTATAGTATGCATCATATACATGTTATATCCCATAAAAGTAAACATGCAATAAAAACATAAGTGATGGTTATGGCCATGCTATTGTAATTCTTTGGATCCATAAGGAATTACCACCACCTAAGGTATACATCACATGCAAAAACTTATTGTTGATGAGGATTTGTACTTGAACCAGTCTAGGTGGATCAGTTCAACCCTTAAACCGAATGACTCACCTCCTAGATGGTTGTATGGTCATATGCCTAGTCATTTGGTCTCCGATCCACCATCTTCAGGATCCTCTGGTCGATCGGTTGGGGCCACCAACCGGTTGGTTTGGCTCCTCCTGTTGTCATTCCTCCTCGGTCCTCCAGTTGGTCGGCTCGTCTTCAAGACGGTCAATTTTTCTGGTGCTGAGTGTCCTCTTCATCATAAAAAGAAATTAAAAACTATCCTAATGCTATTAACATATCATAAAGTAATAGGAAAACCTTGAGTTACATTCGAGAGGAGCATATGAAGAAGAGAATAATACTTTTACATTTGGAATAGAAGATGAGGCTAGTTATGCAAACTAAAATATAAATAGGAATAAAAAAACCAAACAACCAAACTCAGATGTCTGAGTTACTGGACATAACCATGCTTCAGTTCCACCATCAAAACCAACTTTTAGGGTGATGCATGTAAATTTCATATATATATATATATATATATATATATATGGATCATATGTGGTGTTTAATCAAATATGAACATTAATCATTAAATTTTCATATCATATGCAATACATCAACAATTAAAACAAAAATTAGATCATAGTGGTCATCCCAAAAGATAGTAAATTGACGTGGCTCTGATACCACTGTAGGGAAATATAGATACAGAAATACAACATAAATATTTTTAATCTACCATATTCCCCTATAATAGATGGTTGCATCAATAACTATGTAATGGGAAGGATGATTTAAGAGGTCATACCTGGTCCCAGAGTAAGTCAAATGACAATTCTCTTGCAACAATATGAATCTTTCTTCAAATCACACCAGACAGTGTCTACATCAGCTCCTGATTGTTCACCATGGACAATAGTTGACTTTGTCCTCCAAGTGGCAAGCAACAACCTCCCCATCTCTATGGTAGTCCACACAGACCACCGGAAACACCTATCATTCTAGAAGAACTGACAAGGAGTTGTCCCATCTCGTTGGTGTACCAGCACCAACTTTCTCTCCCACAATTGTTCTCCCTTGCTATCCCTCCCTTTATTAGGTAGGATTTGCTTAGGTTCTCTTAGTTACCACAACCAGAGAAGACAACAATTTTCAGAGCTAATTCATGTTTCTCAGAAGCCCCAGTGCCCCTCTATTTATAGGAGTGTTAGGGTCAGGGACCCTAGTTAGAGCGAGAGTGGAAGGGATTAAAATTTCATGAATTTTTACATCATGCGAGAAGAAAAATGATTGGTTCATAGGTTAACCGATCGGTCAGTGTGTGAACCAACTGGTTCAACCCTTGAACCAGTCATTTCATCATGTTTCCCAATCACAATTGTATTGGCTGTTAATATTCAATTAATGCAATGACGTCAACACTATTCCTTGATCCAATCAAATTGATCAATGAACCGAATGGTTCATCACATGAATTGGTCATTTGGAACCATTGAGTCGACCGGTTCACTTAGTGAACCACTAGGTTCATGCCACATTTCAACCAATATCCATCCAATGCAATTTCAAACAAATACACTCCAACTGATCAGTTCAACGCTTGAACCAGTTGGTTCATAGTATATTCAATCAATTATTGTTTAAATTTAAAACCTAAACACTTTAGTAATCTAGTTAAACTAAATTCATGAATAAACACCTATTCCAAGTGTATCCTATGCATGTGACCCTATAGGTTCCAAGTTACATTGGCAGTGAATGTCCATAACCAATTTATGACATCACAAGCAATGAGAGGTATCTAGAAACACATCATTTCTACCCAAGTAATTGGAAAGTTGCAGAGCAACTTCAACCTACCATATGTGATTGGTGTTACAGTGATTGTACAGTTCGTTTGTCACTGATATCCAGATCAAACTCGGGGCATGGAATTTTCATCCTCTTCAACATTCAATCAATCTTCCTTGAACCAGAGCAGACTATCTGAGATATATGTAAGCTCAATATCACATATTGACTCACATGAGCATGGACATGCATTTCTCAGTCTCACTTATCAATTGGATAGGAAATCATGCTCCTATAGGAGGGAAAAATCCCATCAACATCACTCACAATCACTCCCATGTGTCATGATGCATCTGGTCATCACTTTTATGGTGACTGTTATTCAGGGTCATAATGGATGATGTCAAAGTACACCAAACATCATGTATGAGTGTAGTGATTTTAGGTCTAAGAACCAAAATCACCACCATAAGAGATGGTTCTGAATACTAGTTATGGATTCTAAATATCACTCTTATAGTGGGTCTGTCTGATACACTATTCTCTAACAAGTATCTATGTGTTTGGTTTCATATCACATATCACGACTGATGAGATTCTATCACCAACCAACACACACTCTAGTCTTATGTGTTGTTGTTGTCTATTAACCTTCCAAAATAACAATCGGCTTGGGACATGAAAAGAATGTATATACTCTTGACATCCATATCATCTCAATGTTCAGGTCATCATCTCAAAGACATACGTCATTGAGTGATATCATTCTCTAGACATTTATTATATTACAATATTGTCTGACAACTGAATAAAACATAATATATTGGAAGATTGTCTTTATTATTAATCAAATCATTTAGAATATATACCATTACAATAATGATTTTCTCTAAGGGCATACACACCAACATTTTGATGAAAATAAAAACAACAATATTACATGTTTCATATTGCACCACCATGTTCTAAATGACATATCCACACCCACCAAAGAAAACCAATTTTTCAAGGATTCACATGGAAATATGTAGTATATTATATATATATATAATGATATTAGGTGATTATCATTACAAGATTGCACATTTATTCATCCAACAAATCATTTTCTATTTAAAACCCATACCATCACTAGAAGAGTATGGCGTCAAGTCTGATATCACTATTGGTTTTAGGGAAGGGGGCACAATAGAATAGAAAAGTTCTTCCCTTTCTAAACAAGTCATTGGATCCATCGTAGCTATAAAATGTCAGTGAATAAAATACATAAGAGTGTATAAAGGTGATACATTTTTGAACATGACTTGTCTAAAAAGTTGACACGTCTTATATCAGTGAAGAAGTTGATCCTCTGGGTCGAGATCCAAAAAGGCCACCAAAAAGTCCAGATAGATAAGAAGAGGAAGAAGATCCAGATTAGGCAACAAGTAGGAACTTGGTGTCATCTTGTAGCACATGTTCTCTAAGCCTTTGCATGCATGCTTTGGCCTCTAATTCGTCTACGTGAATGAGGGAGAACATGGTGCACCACCTTGGACACCAAGTCAAAGAGGAAAAGGAGTTTTCGACGTGCTAGGCATCTCAAAACTCCTTTTCTTCTCCTATTTTAGGCAATAGTCCTTAGGCTGACTTACTCTCTGAGATAGAGAAGTTTGACAACAACTTGTCTCACAAACTATTGCAAGAGTTGTGTCTCAACCCTTTGAGGCATTCCCCACTTATATGGGAGAGTCAAGGGCTTGGAAAAACCTAATTCCAATCCTTTACCTAGTAGCAATCTTAAAAATAGTTAATGTTGCAAACTCAGACTAGATTTGTGATCAATCGATCATGTCTCATGATCACCTAATCATAGCTCTGATTTCCTGATCACATTATTCGATCGGTTCATCATGATAGTCTAGATTTAGATTTAACTTTTTTTTTTAAATTTAAACTTCCCCTATAACATTGTGATCGCCCTATCCGGTAAATCTCAATCAATATTGACACAATCAATTGATCTATTGACCCAATCAACTGATCGATTGATCAAACATTCTGATTGGCTGACCTGAGAGTTAATCATCCTATTTATGACACAAAATCATTTTAATAATATGTTTGATTAGGAACTTTAGTGTTCATATGCATCCTTACGAGTGTGACCAAGTAGGTTCCTAATCACGTGGGTACATATGTTCAAAACAACACAAGCAAAGATTAGTGTCTAGTCACATATCTTTGCCACCCAAGTAAAAGGAATGAGTTGGATAAAAACTACAACCTAAAAAGTGATCAATGTTACCATCACCATTTAATCTCTTTGTCACATGTGTCCACATTTAACTTGAGGCCTGGAATGTCATATTCTTATCATTCAATTTATGTTCCTCGAACTGCAGTAGACTATTTGAGATAATGTAATCTCAAGATAATATATTGACTCATATGAGCATGGCCATGCATTTCATAGTCTCACATATTAACCGTCCAGGAATATCACTCTACAAGAGGGACAAATTCCATCTAAAACACTCACATCATGACCTACATGTCATAGTGTACCAAATCAACACCTTTTTGGCAACTTGTATTCCAGAGCACATTAAACTAGTGTTAAAGTACATAGAAAACATGTGTTACTATAGTGACTTCAGGTCTAAGGATCACATGTACTATTGTCACATTGAGATATTACTTTGGCTTGTCATTACATGACTTCGATGTGTCAATCTCAAGGTGGATTTGTCTAGTACAACTTTTTTTCTAACAAGTACTTGTGCATCTGAGTTATATCCAATGTCATGACTAAAGAGACATGGTCATCACTCACCTGACATGCTAGTCTTGTGTATTAATGATGTCGCATACTATCCACAGTAATAACCTACGAGGGACATAACAAGAATGAAAAATCTTGTTATACATATGGCCTCATGTTTATTCCTTCAACCCAAATCATATGTCATCGAATAAAATCAGATTTGGGATGTTATTAGGTTTATTCATTATTTTAATTGAGAAACAAACATGATAAGTGGAATTTCCTTTTCTTAATAATCAAATCAAGTACAAAATATCACTTCTACAATCATTTCATGATGGCTCTCAGAGCATATATGAAATAGAATGGAATATCATCTAGGTGAAAAGGTGCTGCAAAAATTCAAAACGTTCATGTGGGTTGTGGTCCATGATGCACATTCTTACAAACTAGAAATGGTTAGTGAGGAAGATGATAGTCGACAGTTCTTTCAATATTGCACTACTCAAGAGGAGAATGTGTTACATTCTTTGAGAAATTTCAAGCATGTGAAGCACATCTGCATTGAAGTCCTAAATGGTGTTGACATAAAGCATTTCATGAGTAAGCATGATCTAAAACAATGGCTCAATATGAACCTTCAAGGTAGAACTAAACATATTACCACTTTTTTCCTATCATGCTAGTACATATGGAAATGTTGGAACCTTTGGATCTATAAGAAAGTGGATACTATGAGTCTCCTCACGTTATCTATATCCACAAAGAGGTTAATTCTAATGCCATTACTTGAGACTGAACCTTGAACCCTAGTAAGAATCTTATAATGATTCAAAGGAAAAAACCACCATATGGATGCATTAAGATAAACATGAATCTACACTGAACATGAAGAAATTAGTTGTGGTAGCAGTCTCTAGGGATAGTATGGGGATCTTACAAGGAGGTGTAGGCAATTGTAGTACTGCAAGAGATGCTTTGGAGGCTGAACAAAGCTATCATTCTATCTTCAAAAGTGTCGACTGAGAGTTTTTCACAAACATAGTGATTGCAACTGAATGTAGTTCACATCTTGGATGCTCATTGAGGATTACTGTCCTAAAACCTTGTATAATAATTGGGTTGTGGAGATCCAAATGAAGTTGAATGAAAGTTATAAAGTGGGATTTGAGCATCAAGAAGGCAACATGGTGGTAAATTGCCTTGCCAAATACCATCTCAAACACAATAAGGGACCTTATTACTATATGAGACCCCTCCCAAGTGATGTTTATCGTATATCCTAAGGAATTATGTAATGGTAGTGTACTACCCCAGGAGGGAAAGATGAATAAAATTTCTCCTGACTTCTCCTAAATAATAAGCCTATTAAAACACTCCCACTTTTCATAAATGGCCTTTCTAAGAAGTGGTAGTCTCTTCTGTTAGTGACTTTATTTTTTCCACTCAGAAAGCTAAGGCTAACTTCAAGCACCCTATGCAAATATGACCTTTTATTTCCATTTATTGATATATGAACCAATAATATTTGGAATATTGTTATCACCATGTAACGATGAGAAATCAACTATAAAATGAGTGATAGTAGAAAGAAAAATTACATAAATTCACAAGTTGTACTTTACTTACTACCATTTTACTAATCACATTTAGTCATTGCATTTATCTTTGAATACCATGTAATACAAAACATGATTCATCAGTTAATGTGAGTCACACTCACTTGAAAAGTGCAATCTCAACATAAACTTTGTACTAATAATATTATATTCATTTTCGGTTAGATGTTTTATGTATGGAAAGACATATTTATTTGATCACATCGTGCTTAATTCCAACATAATGATACAATTTTTAGTGTCATCACTCCATTCAAATTAAGAAGACATAAATGTTTTTTGGTCTTTATGTGCACACTTTCCTTAAAATATCACTCCATGGTACTCGCTTCGGTGAAATACCAAATGGGACAAAGTATAAGAAACTCATCCAATTAAATAGCATTATGTTTGGTTAGACATTAATGTTTCCTTTACCAACACAACATTAGATACACATGTATAGAAACAAGAACAATATTTATGATGTATCTTGCATAACTTTATTGTTCAAGGAAATTCATCATATGCTAAACAAGTGTGATTATTAGGCCAAAATATTTTCTATAGCAACTAAAATCTAGCGCACATGTTTCAATGATCAAAGAAAGACAATAACAAGCTTGATGTATTGGAAAGCTAACACACATGATCTAATGGCTACACTAGTGTGACATGCACATTATAGAAATATTTAGATGGAAAAATTATTATAAATCATACATTCTCGACATCCAACCACATCTTCCTATTCATGTACCAATACATGTGGTATACATTCCTAAAACAGCTCAACTGTAGAAAAAATATAGATTAGGAAGGGATGACTCCTTTCAAGGTGACCCCAATTTACACAACATCACAAATAAAGGGACTACACAGATGGTTGAGAGACCAAGGAAGAGCATACAATTATTGGTGATGTAGAGAGTACAAATTACACATATGGGGAGAAATTACTACTATGATGTTTGGGTTAGAAACCTCAAAATACTCATGTGATGTTATGCAACTATTGAGGAGAAAAGTTACATGGTGAAGAACAATATGTTAAAAGAAACAAAAATTCTCTAATACCACATGTTAGATAGATCATACCTGAGTTTGATGAACTCTCCATGACCACAATCATTCCATCTCTATAATGCCAATGATGATGTCGATGTTGATGGTGAGGGAAAAAGTGACAAAGGTAGTGGAGGCAAAGTAGATGGGAGGAGAATGACATGTCAATAGTAGAAGTCATGGGGTCTCCTTTTCAAAGAAGACAATGCTCAGAGCATAAAAGGGACACACAACATACATCTTTTTGAATAGGTATTGATTTATCTCTCTTGTGGACTCTCTAATGATGGATGCCAATTATGGTTGAATCCATAGAAAAGGTATCAAGCCTTTATTTATGTTATCTTTATAGTTTCTCTTTCCAACATGGAGAGAGACATTGGTTATTAGAATCCTCCCATCCTCGATAGATACATCCCTTCATGAAATCTATTTAATGTAGTATATCACATATTTAATTTAGACCGCAACTAAAAAAGTATTTAATAGACACAACATTATCAGCTGCAACGACTGGTCTGTCTTAGATATCAGAGTCCTAGACACTCCAGTAAACATTATCACATCATTTCCTAGACCTGTCAATGTTGTTGATAAAATATTGTTCAATGGTTGCACCCAAGTTAAAATCAAGAAGAAATACCTTTGAAACACATGAAGAATGGAATGACACCCTCTAGAAACTATGACCAGAACTAGTACCAACTTTAAATTAGGATCTAGACCCAATATTATCAACAACAAGTACTGTGTATAATACACATTAGAGGCCTAGATGCTAAGAAAAACGTTATCACCAATATCCTCCACCTGTCAATGTTACTAACAAAATGTTGTCTGATTGTTGCACCTAGGTTAACCTCAAGACAATGTGAAATCACTTTTGAGAACATGAAGAAGTCAACCTTGGATGAGATGGAAGTGGTGACCAAGATTTCCTCATAAGATTTTAACTCATTTGTTGAAGGTTTTTCCATCATAAGCTACTAACCCACGACTTTCATTTGTGTACTTTTGAGCTTCAATGTAAAGTCATTTATATCACTTTGTTGTTTGGGAAAAAAGAAAGCCTTAAAGTTACCTTCAACTTCTGCTAACTCTGGATTGAGAATAATAGTAGAGTCTTTTAAGGGAACCCAGTCCCTTATGACAAGCTTTGGGGGTTCATTATGCAAGATGTTGTTTTGTTTGCGTTGTCATCTTTAGACTATTGGTTCTTTTCCTTATTTCCTTTTGATGATTATACCCATATATATATAAATAAATATATATATATATATATATGTATATATATATATATATATATATATATATATAGTGGTCAAGCACAGTGTCCTTAACAAAGGGACCCATGTTCGAATGCCAGTTGCCACTTTGATTTATCACCCTCCCAGGCGTTCGGCCTCCACCACGGTCGTGGGAGAGGGGGGATATTAATTTCTCTCTTAATCCCATATATATATATATATATATATATATATATATATATATATATATATATATATATATATATATATATATATATATATATATAGAGAGAGAGAGAGAGAGAGAGAGAGAGAGAGAGAGAGAGAGATAGATTGTATTTATTTCCTACGCATGTATATAGTCTTTGCTACCCGTGGAAGAAAACAATGTGGCATCACTTGTAAATATTGAAGAGTCATGGACTGAAATCCAATCCACCCTCTGGGCTTCGACTCCTCCACCCCAATGCCAGAGCAGAGCTTAACTCAGTTCTAGATCCAGATCCAGAGGGTGCTACAACATTGAGGCTCCCACCAAACTGATGCTCCACTCAGGGAGGAGATGCTCAAGTGACAAATCATGGAGTTTGTCACCTTCCATGAAAATTGGTTGCTGCGCACACAAATGTTGAGAGAATCAAGTGAGTCGCTGCAAATCAAAGGGAGTGGATCTCTATCCCTGTCATAACAGTAGACAAGTTGCAGATCAGAGTGACTCATGACATCGAGTTGTTTGCAACATCCCTACTCTCCCACGATGACAAAGGGGGCAAGGTCACTACTTGTAACGTCCCTGACCTGGGTTATGTTTTAACCCTAGGCCCCTGTTTGGAAACGGATTGGGATTTCGTAGTCTGGACTGGATTAGACAGGGTTAGTCTGGATTCAGTCTGATTCTATTTGGCAACCCAGTCTGATTCTGTTTGGCAACCCAGTCTGATTCTGGTCAGCTGGTCTGATTTGAGTCTGATTGCAGTCTGATTCTGTTTGGCTACTAGACTGGATTCCGTCTGATTTTGTTTGGCAATGTAGTCAGTATCTGCTGATTCTGTCCTGATGTTGTAGAACTATTTTAACAAGAATAATGAATGTGTAGTTGTGCTTCCGCTTAAGAAGAAGTTGGCCGAAGTGTATTATATACTAAATAACAAATACATAATATAATTAATATATTTAAATGAAATAGTAGCAAACGTGTGTAGCATGTCTGTAGCAGAACGTAATACCACATAAATAAAAAGATAATATTATATTGGTTCTCGGGCAAATAAATACAAATTGAAACGAGAGGCCTGCCCTGGACCTAGACAAAGACAAAGCTACACAATCTAACAAGTTGGTGAGCAAGCAGCCAACTTCATGCCTCATCAGACTCGTCGGCCAACTTCATGGCCTCGTCGTACTCGTCCCACGACACAAGACAAGCTTCGTCCAACAACTGATTTGTGTCCTTTTTGCTGGCGTCTTTTGGCCACTCGAACAACAACGGCAGATGGTGAATAGGATGGGTAACACCCTCGGATTGTTTGTGTCTCTCATTTGGGCCCTCATCGCGTGTAGGCTCGCAACATTTTTTCTTGCAAACAAGGTTTTCTTCTACATATTTTTTAATCTTCGACGGAGACATCAATAGTTTTTCAAATTTTGTCTTTTCCTTTGCCCGTGACCGTGATGATGACATCTATAGTTAATAAATAAATATAAGTATTAGCAAATATCAATAATAGTAAGATAACTGTGACAATATTGAATACAAATAAATGCTCCAAACAAACTTAGCTACAAACAAGTAAGAACGTGATGTATGCATTCAATACATAACAATAAAGCTCCAACCAAACTTAGCTACATACAAATAAATATTGCGAAGTAAACACAAACAACTACAACGTCATGGAAATATATTACAAGTTCATGTGTTACTCTCGCCGTCTAACATGGTTGTTTGATTCACTCATCGGTGTTAATAAGGTATTCAACAACCCCAGGTGGGTAAATGCGACGAGTCGTCATGAAGTTGCGTTGCACGGCCAATGGCGGGGGAGGCAATACATCTCCCAAAATAAAAAGATTGTCTCTTATGAACTCTCTCCTTATGTGTTGCCATCTCATCTGCAACTCAGTCAAAGATATGTACGCCCCCCCCAATTATGTTTTGGAAGTCACGCCATGCCTCCATCCAAGCCCGTGTAGTATATACTCCATTAACACATCTCCCCAACTCATATTGGTTTCTCATAATACCTCTGAGAACCATATCAAGCTCCGTACACCACATAAAAGAAGGCATTCTTTGAGGCCTAGTCATATTACAGATTCTGTAAGTAATATATATTATACGTAAGGTTGTATCGCACAATTAAGGGAATATAAAATGCATATTCAGTGCTAACTAACATTCAACAACATCACGATGAAAAAACATACACCCTCCATAAAACATAAACCAACATTATGATAAATAACAAAAGGCTGTTAATGTCTGATGAATTCAGAAAGATTTAATGTTAAAAACATAAAATGGTGGACAATGTAAATCGATACACCAAACTAAATGTAGGTCATTGCCATTAAACGTTATGGCGTCACCGTGGGTGAAGGAATGTCCAAAAGAAGACTATAATCTTCCTCCAGACTGGCAACGTGGCGTTCTAGAACCTCATGCTCATACTTTTTTTGGGTGTATATATCATCGTAGTTGTGATGAATTTCAACAAAGTCCTTCATGTTCATTGCCTGGCCCCACAGTGACTTGCACTCGACAGTTAGTAACATAATCTCAGCTTTCAAAGAATCAATTGTTGGGGGGAGATCGACTGCCCAACGGAAGTATCTGCACCGATCTTTTCCCTACAATGTATTATCAAGTTTAATGAATGACACAAAATGTGCAGCATACACAACGGCAACTTATTATGTATGTATTTACTAGTGCACCTCACGAGAAGGACATATGTAATACATTTCGCCCGACCTTTCACTCAGAATGCCAAAATCATACAACCCTACATCCTCTGTGTTAAGACGCAAGGCTGCATCTAACCCAAAATCACACCTCAGAACTCCAGATGGATCCATTGACATCTAAAACATGAATGAGGATTAGTAAAAATATTGTCGGATTCTGAACATAGATTTCAAATACAACTTTCCGAACATAAAATAGGCCTAACTGCTTGTTCTACATCTATGATGTATTGTATCCGTCCTCGTTTGAAGATTCGTTACTGCTCGTGATGTAAAGTCATTGGCAAATATATTGGCACCTCTCACGTAGAGTGGAAAATCTTGTTCGAGCCTATCGGTGTCTGCTCTTATCGAACTGACAAAGTCACATTGTTCAGACCATAGCTTGCGTTTGTTGCATGCATATGCAAGTTGTGTTAGCATAACATCCCTAACTGCAGTAAGTGTGGCAACTGTGGGTGGTACACGCTGCGTGGGCAATCTCATCTGATATCTGTTCGAAACAAGCCCCCTACCACATGTAAAATACGGTATGTGGGGGTTGTTGTTTTCAAAACGTCCATTTGTCGCGTCCGCGTCATCCATATACACACGTACAGTGCATTGAAGGCCGCATGTATAGTAAGGCCTTCCATTCTCCATTTCAAGACAACCTACCGATTCATTATGTCATGTATATTATTAGGATCCAGTAAAAAGTTTGTAAAAAACTACTAAAGCCTACAAAGTTATTTCGTGGACAATTTTTCAAATAATGTCGAAGACTATTACAGATACAATTGTAATTCATCGGGCATCCCATAGAAAATTAGAAATGGATTCACGTAAATGCTCGCCCTCCCTTGAATCGACCTGAGTTGTTTGTTGGAGGGAACTCAGGTCAACCCCAGCAGAGGGAACGGCAGATGTTGAAATGTCATATGGGAGTTCGTCCATTATACTGTCACCATCATGTTGGCGGCGTATGAAATTGTGGAGGATACAACAAGCCATTACGAGGTGACACTGCGAATGTATGGGATATGTCGCCCCCTTTTTAAGGTAGGCAAATCGCTGCTTCAGCACCCCAAATGCTCTTTCTACAACATTACGTAATTGTGCGTGGTGGTGGTTGAACATCTCCTTCTTGCTGGTGTAGGCATGTCTGTTTCCTCGGTACTCAGAAATATGGTAAGCTGTGTTGCGATACGGTGCAAGGAATTGCCGAGTGTTGGCATACCCTGCATCTACTAGGTAAAACTTTTCCGGCGGAACTTTAAACCCACCTGTGGTCGTTGCTGACTGTAGGACCCATTAGTCAGCAGCCGATCCCTCCCACCCAGTTAGGACATATGTAAACTCCATGGAGAAGTCAACTACAGCCAAGACATTAAGAGAGACATTCCCTTTTCTGTCTCGGTAGCGATTTTGCTTGTCTCGTTTAACCAAGATGGGGATGTGTGTTCCGTCAATTGCCCCAATGGCATTCTATAACACCAAAATAGGTTGTAAACATACAAAATATTTCCAAATGATTAAAGATTGTAGGGGCTAACTATTACCTTGAAGTAAGGGTAGAACCTTGGGGTCTCCAATATACGCGAATGTGTTGTCGTGCATGTCGCTGCAGTTTGCATGACAATGTACTCATTGGACAACGAACACAGAGCGTCCAAGACTTCGTTGAACTTCCTACTTATGGTCTGACCAGAGTGAATGTAGTCCTCAGCCAAAGCACGATTTGTATGTCCATGGCCAACCATTTGTAGGAAGTAGCACACAACTTCAACTGAACTGACACCTCTAGTGCTTCGTAACAAGGCCCGACTCTCAAGCTTGTCCACAAGGGACAATATAGAATGTGGTCTCATTCGATATAGGTCATAAGCCCTTTGTTCATGACCGTTTAAAATTTCTAAGACCTTCTAGTGGCCACTCCTAATGCTAACTGACCTAGGTATTGTAGGTGGTATGTCGGAAATGTCGTCAATGATGGAGTTTGCTATGGACTTAGCTATTGTATCAGCAATGTGATTAGCTGGACCAGACAATGTATGTAGAATGTGCGTGAGGAGGTCAGGTGTTTCTATTTAGTCAGCGGTTGACATTATGCCTACAAGTAGAAGCACATCAACGTTGTCATGGCAAGGACAAGGAAAATAACTAGTCTACAATCATATGTAACTGTGGACACATAAAATAATGGCTTCCAGGATACAAAGCGAATTAGATTGATCGCAAAATAAAACCATGGTAGTGAAATAAATTATTACAACAGTTAATCAATAATTTCTGGATGGGAATAAAAATATTACAACAATTTAGCAAATAAGATAATGCCCAACAAAAATGTTTGGATGGGAAATAGATTATTACAACAATGAAAGAACTAGTCTACTGATTTGATGAGTTAAATGTCTGGTTGTTAATGTTTGGTGATCCGGAAGGGCCAACATCATTGGACGAAGGAAAAAATGCACGGTGAGATGACGCAAACGACGATGGCATACTTGGTCTGTTGCTGAAGTTGGGTGTTGGGGATTGCGGGAAAAATGCATGGTGAGATGGCATAAACAAGGATGGCATTGAAGGTGTTGCTGTTGCATTGGCAGCTTGGAACGAGGATGGCATTGAAGGTGTTGTTGTTGCATTGGCAGCTTGGGACCTTTCCCAAAGGTCTTGCAACCATATGGTTATCTTTTGAGGTGTGTCTATAAGGCTGAGGTAGATGGTGCGGTTTGTTGAATCCTTGATGGCGTTCACAAGTGTTGTAAACACAGGAGTGGGGGCATCTGGGTAAGTGTCCTGGAAATGTTGTAAGATGGTTGTAAACTCTTTCTTTTCAAAGGCTCTAGTTGCCAAACCACTGCCTAACTCGTGAACCTTTGCATAAACCTGTGTGAATTCAGATAACACTTCATTTGAAAACCCACATCGGTCTTGAGCCATTGATGGCCGCTTCTTGCGCCTAACGACAGGAGGCCTCCCGCCAACACTCGGTGTATCTATTCCACCTCCCCCGATTTCTCCCTCACTTTGCGTCCCAAATGCGCCCATATTAGGTTCCCCAGATTGGCTTCCAATGTTCATGGGTGTGTCTGGGCCATCTAAGTCGACAGTGATATCATCCTCAGAGGCAACATCAGAAGGGATTTGTGTGTCCGTTGAAGACATTGCATGATGTCCTCTAGCAATGTTCCTCCCCGCCATCATCTCGATGTCATAGTAGTGGGGAAATGACTTGTTAAGCAACCTAGCAAGGTCCTTGTTTGCCTAAGTATAAAATTTTTTTGTATTAGGAAATCAAAGTGTAAATATATGACATTATTTTTTTAATTAAGGGACTGGTTATTGGATATACCGCAAGGCTCTCCCTCCATTCAGGGATGTCGGGCAGCATGGGCTTATGCCTAGTGTCATCCCATCCAACGCCGCTCTTATTCGTCACAAGCTTCAAAGCGGCATAGTCCCTCCTCAAGTTCTTCCACCGAGTTTTCAGCTGGTCTATATTACAGGCCGTCTTCCCCATCCTATTTTGCATTTCCACAGTTGCCTCCCTCCAAGCCTCCCTAGTGAAATGACCATCGGCACACCTGCCTAGGTCATATTGTCTGCGCAATGCAGATACTAGAGCGGCATCAGAATCTCTTGCCCAAACAATACGAAACTTGGGGTCAGCAGAAGACATACCCCCGTAGGTGCTGCAATATATTATGATACACAAATCGTTATATCGTTTATCTTTTCAGATAAAGTATTTACTTAGATAGTGGTGTCTAAGCTGTAATGACACTATGAAATTACCTTGTTCATCAGTTGCATATATTTTCTGTATATTAGTTCCAATAAAATAAAAAAGGATCTCAAGTCGTGTTATATAAATTTGAGGTGAAACATCCATAAAAAACAATTCAAAAAATTTCAGTAACAAATGAAGAACCCGCCTCTTCTTTTATAAGGTCTTCAGATCTAATATTGGCACTCCAACATCCATAAAAAATAATTCAAAAAAAAGCTAGCTGGAACAGTGTATTAATGAGAGCATTATACAAATTGCCATCTTATTCAATAATCCCATGAGCTCAGAAGAGGTATAAGAGAAGTGGATTAGGATAGAAGAAAATCAAGTAGAATAGCACACAACAAGGCCATCAGGATAAAATAGACATTTACAGTCTCAGTGAATATTGATTAACAAATTTCAACAAACCAATGTCCTGTTTCATGCCCCTATGAAGCAATACAGAGAAACCAAAACATAGTTTCAAGTTGGATTTCTAGCAAGGATGTATGACATATATTGTAACATATGGATAAATTGGTGACATATTGTAGTATATTTCTTGATGGGGGAATTTTTATGAATACCACATACAGGAAACCAAAAATTTAGACTCTAAAATGGGTGTTGTGAGATACACTCTATAATGCATTTAGTAGGTTTGATTACCCTAATTAGACAACAACTATATTTATGTAACACTTATTTGAGGAATTTACCCAAAATAATACCAAATTCATTTATTATTAGTTTTGGTCATTTAAAGGTCCATATGTAGGTCTATCGTTTTAAGGTTGACTTAACCATTTAACACTATGGTTTATGAAGTCAACTATAAAATCTGTAAACCTTTTTTACCTATAGTATAATTTTTTTTTGAATTCGGACACTTTCATTCATATAAAATCAAGGAACAAAGAATACATCATTCTCGGCTGTCTCCCTCCAGACAACAGGCAAAGAAGCCCGTCTAGAAGGCTGCCCGTCATACATAAGAGCATCCTGAGCAATGAGATGAGCCAAAGAGTTTTGAACTCTTTTTACATGAATGAAACTGCAAGAAGAAAAGAACGAGGCTACACTACGAATATCCACAGCTAGCAAACCAAGATAACCGAAGTGCTTTTCCAAATCCCTCAAGGCGTTTATCACATTCAGAGAGTCCGAACATAGATAAACATGGTTCTGTGGTGGCACCGTGTCCCGAGCAAGAAGGATTCCTTCTCTAGCAGCCATAGCCTCCGCAATGTCCGATGACCAATCAGCTCTCATGCATCGTTGTGTTGCACCCAAGAATGCTCCATCCATCCCCCGGATCACTCCCCCGATAGCACACCGTCCGTCCGCCTTCACTGCTGCGTCGACGTGCACAAATATGCAGCTATGCACCCGCCCGTCCGCCTGTAGGATCTTCCCCGCAGCGCCAACATCCACACCTTCACCCCGCCGTCCCCTAGATTGATTATCTTGCTGTCCGTCCTCTCCTCCCCATTTGAAACGTCGGTAATCAGCTATCATTGCCCGGTATGACTGCAGAATAGGTCTCGGAAAAGGGGGCTCATCATCGAAGATTTTGTTATTTCGGCACGTCCAAATGGTCCACCAAACCGCAGCTATCTCATCCTTTTCCTCCTCCGTTCTATTCCTAAACAGCTCGAGAAGGTCGTCATGTAGATTATGCGTGCTATCAAGACGTGGCATAGGATGCAACCAGCTCTCCCTCATCACAACTTCCGCCCCCGAGCAAACACATAGCATATGTTGGATTGTCTCCTCATGTTGAGCACATATCGGACATACGCCATCATCCGTAACGTGTCTATCCCGGAGCCTGCTCCTCGTAGCTAAACACCCCGTAGCGATGCGCCATAGAAAGTGTGAAAGCTTCGGCGGCCACCTTCTTCCCCAAATCACCCTCCACAGGTCATGCGGAACCACCCTATTCCTTTCCCGTAAAGCAGCTCCCCCCATTCTCCCTAGCCAATAGGCCGACCGAACCGTGAAGAAGCCCTTTGCATTTGGCCACCAAAAGATGTCGTCCTCCTGCTCAGTGATAGGAATTGGAATTTCCCTAATCCGAGCAGCCACGTGCCTAGGAAAAATATCCAGAAGCTTGTCCACGTTCCATTCTTTCCGCCCCTCCTCCATCAACTCACTAACCTTGCTCATCCCGGCAGCCTCATCTGTCCTATAGCATGAAAGGTCCCCCTCGTCTCCATGCAGCCACCTATCCTCCCAAATATCCATGTCCCTGCCATTTCCGATACTACGCAAAACACCGTGCATGAGTAGAGCTTTCGCCCCCCATAGGCTGCGCCACGTGTAGCTTGGAATGAGACCCAGTCGAGCATTCAAAACATTTCCATTCGGGAAGTACATAGCCTTCAACACTCTGGCTACCAATAAATCTGGTTTGGTGAGCAATCTCCATAACTGACGTGCCAGCAAAGCTTGATTAAACGTCTTCATGTCTCTGAACCCCATCCCCCCTTCCCTTTTCGTCTTGCACAGCCCCTCCCAACACAACCATGAAATCTTCCTTTCCCCCGCTTTTGCCCCCCACCAGAACCTAGCCACCATCGAATTAATCTCCTCAATAATCCCCGTAGGAAGCTGGAACACACTCATAACGTATGTAGGGATAGCCTGTACCACTGCCTTGATAAGCACCTCCTTGCCCGGTTTGGACAATAGACGTTCCTTCCATCCTTACAGTTTATTCCGCACTCTACCGATGATGTACTCGAACACCTTCTTCTTGGACCTCCCTACGGCTGCCGGTAGGCCCAAATAAGATGCTTGCTTGTCCACCTCTTTGACCCCCATCAAATCCCGCAACTCGTCTTTTTTGCCTCTTGGTATCTTCTTGCTAAATGCAATTTCGGACTTGGTGAGATTGACCTTTTGACCCGATGCCTGTTCATACTGGCTGATAACTTCAGCTATTTTCAGGCATTCATTCCTTGTCCCTCTAGCAAAAAGAATACTATCGTCTGCAAAAAATAGATGTGAGATCCGGGGTCCCCATGGCATACACTCATACCACGGATGGTATTCGTAGATACCGCAAGGTTCAAAAGAGTAGAGAAAGCATATGCACATAGAATAAATAGATAGGGAGAGAGCGGGTCACCCTGTCGAAGTCCTCGTGAAGGCTGAAAAGCGTTTGATCTTTCCCCGTTGGCCGTGAACGTGTGAGAGACCGAAGAAACACAATCCAGCACTCTATCGCACCATCTTCTTCCAAAACCAAATTTCTCCATAACAATTTTTCGGAACTTCCATTCAATTCTATCATATGCTTTCATCATGTCGAGTTTCAACGCAATGTGACCCTTCTTTCCTCCACTCCCTCTTTTCATAGCATGGAAACATTCATAAGCTATCAAGGCATTGTCAGTGATCAATCTTCCCGGTATAAACGCACTTTGATTTTCAGATATGATGCCATTCATGAAAGGCTTCAGACGGTTGGTGAGCACCTTAGTAGCAATTTTATAAACTACATTACACAGACTGATCGGTCTAAAATCAGCAACCACCCTTGGTTTTTTAACCTTCGGAATCAACACAACCAAGGTGTCATTGTACTCCTTACATGAATGTTCTCCTTTCCACCACCCCTTAATGTAATTTGAGATATCCTTCCCCACCGCCTTCCAAAATTTCTAATAAAACAAAGGCTTCAGCCCATCCAGTCCGGGTGCTTTATTTGGATGCATCTGGAAAACCGCCTTCTTTACCTCCTCATCCGATATATCCTTCTCCAAAATAACAGCAATAGAATTATTCACCATGGGTTTTATACCCGCCACCGTAGCCTCCATCTCCACTGGATTGGACGTGGAAAAAAGATCTTTATAGAAATCTTCAATGATGCTCAGAATATCCTTATCTTTGGATTTCCAAATTCCGTGGGAATCTTTCAGGCCAGCTATGGTGTTCTTCTTTAATCTTTGCGACGCTTTATGATGGAAATATGCAGTGTTGCTATCGCCTTCCTTTAGCTCTTTTATACGAGCTCTAGCGCACCAAAAGGACTCATTTTCCCGGTGTAATTTTTCAAGCTCCCGAGCCAGCTCATCACATCTTTGCAACACTCTACCATCCGACCACTTTCTTTGTTCTTCGCCAAGCCTCTTCTCTGTAGATTTGATCTTCCTCTTTATATCACCAAACTTAGAAGTAGCCCACGTAGCCAGGTCCTCACTAACACCTTTGAGTTTGTCCTTGAGTTCCATATCATTATGTGCCTCCCAAGAATTTGCCACAGTTACTTCACAACTTTCTTCGGACAACCACATGGGTTCAAAGAAAAATCTAGACTGTCTCTTCCTCTGTCTTTCTTCCCCAGCCAAAGCAGAAAGAATAATGGGTGCATGATCAGACTGATAAAACGGAAGATGAAGGGCCCAGCTGCCAGAATATTTTTCTCTCCATTCATCACTCACCAGAAAGCGGTCTAACCTCTCCTCCACCAAAGTCTCCACAGATAGTCCCCTCCTCCATGTAAAAGTGTTTCCGGAGTACCCCAAGTCAAGAAGATTGCAGTCATCTATCACATCTTGGAACGGCTTCATGAATCTGTCAGGTTTCATCGGCCCACCCCTCTTCTCTTCATTTTTAGTAATTTCGTTCAAGTCACCAAAGAAGACCATCATATTTCCATACTTTCCCCTTATTTGCCTCATCAAGTCCCACGTCTTGTGCTTCTCAGTTTGCGCTGACCAGCCATAGATGCCACACGCATGCCAATTGTGCCCAGCCGATAGATCCACCACTTTACATTCCACGTGCCGCGTCGAGAAACCAGTAATTTCCACCTCTACTTCCCGCCACCAGAAGCCCAAACCACCTGCTCTCCCCGTGCTCGACACACAAATACCATCAACAAACCCGTAGCTCCTCTTTATTCTCTCTAAGGCTCTGTCGTCTAACATAGTTTCCATAACGAAAACTACATTGGGTCTCTCCCTCCGACACAACTCACGAAGGGCTTGTACTGCCGCCGGGCGACCCAGACCCTGGCAGTTCCAGCTTAGGAGTTTCATTGCTGTTCACGGGGTTGGTCCATCCCAACTCCCGCTACTTGGTGTGCGCCACCGGTGATTTCCTCGCCGTCCACTGAATGTGTAACATACAAAGCTTTCCGCTTCTTTAGTTGAGTGCCCATTGTTTCATCTTCCTCAAAGTATTTCGAACTCTCCCCGACATGAGATTGCGCCTACGCTTGGTCTTCTGCTCTTTGCTCCCGGTGTCCTCACATCTGCCCTGTTGTCTTTGTCCCCCGCATGATCGGTGATCAGCAGCCTTCCCCCGTAATCTGCTCCTCCTCTCCGCCCTCTCCTTCCTCCACTCCCGTTCCTTCTCCACTCCTTTCCCCGAAAACCTAGGTATGTCCTCCGATATCACAACCCTCGTCACCCTCTTCCCCTTCCCCCCCGTCGGCCCGTGTTGTGCCTGTTCCAACGTCCCCCGACGAGCATCCCTACTCTCGCATGCACGCACGTCCATAGGCGCACTAACCTCGCATGCACGCACATCCTCTCCCGCCTTCCCCCCTTCCCTCCCAGTCCCCCGCCGAACCCTGACTCCATCCTCTCCCCACCCCGTACTGCCTCCCCCTTCTCCACCCCAAGTGCTGTCCCCATGCACTAACCCTTTCCCTCCATGCACTTCACCCCCTTCGACCCTCTCCATCCCCACAACTCCACCCTTGCTATTCCCACTCTCCCCCATCTCCCAGATCCCCTCCATTCCATCCCCCACCATCCGTTTCACCCGAAGAATCGCTTCCCTGGAGAAGCATCGTCGCATGTGTCCATCCTCCTTGGTCGGCGAGCCTCTCTTCTCAAAGGTAACCTCCATGGAATCCGCCATCTGTTCCCCAGAGCGCTCCTGTGATTGCTCGCCACCTACAACCGATCATGCACCCGAGGCTGACTCCTTGTCGCCCGTCTTGGTTTGGGAGGAGGATCCTTCCTTCTTGGACCCGCACGAGGAACTTCGTGTATGGAAAACGATCGTACGTCGGGATCTCAACCCTTGACCCCCCCAGCAGTTCTTCTTCTACCGGGACTCTCGATCGTCTTGGTGAGGCTCGCAGCCATGAGCCCCAACCTCTTCGGTTTTCCCCATCTTCATCGTAGTCGACGCAGTCCTTCTCCGTATGCCCTAGCCGACCACAAACAAAACACATCGCCGGAAGCCGCTCGTACTTGAGTTCCACATCTATGATCTGCCCATCCGTGCCCCGCACCTTCTGTATCCGCTTTATTGGTTTATTGATGTCGATCGCCAATCGCACCCGGCCCGACGATTCCCAACCCAACAGGTCGCTGTCCACCTAGATCACCCTCCCTATCTTCTCTGCTATCCTTCTCAGCGCCCCCTCTCCGCGAAGCCCCAGCGGGATGTTATACAACCGAACCCAGAACTGGCTCTCCGAGAACTCTATCCTCCCCGGTCTGTCCGTCGGATCCACTTCCTTCGTCAATAGCAGCCTGTTGTCGAAGTTCCATGGCCCCTCTTCAACAACTTTCACTTTGTCTTTCCAGTGCGTGAACTGAATCACGAACGACGTCTGATCAATTGGTTTGAACACCACGCCGCTGGTTAAACCCCATGCTTGGGCGAACGTCTTCTTCATAGCCATAAAATTGTAGGACCGGTCCGTCATTAGCCTGCCCACCAGAGCCAACTCGACATGCTCCGGAAGCTTGGTCTCTTCCTCGCTGATTAGGTCTGCGATCTCTTGCTCTTCTTCGGTGATCTTCAGTCTCTCACACTGCTCCGCTAGATCATCCGCCATGGCGGAAGAAACTCAGCAGCCTCGGGTGGGATCAAACACCCACAGCCACTCGCTTGGACCTGCAAGAGGGAGAAACGGAGACAAGCTCTGGGAGAGGGAAGCGACCACGCGCCGTCGCTCTAGTCGCCCGCTGCGTCGCCGCAGAGCGCTAGGTCAGACGCCGGGTCGAGTCTTTATACCTATAGTATAATTATACAATAAGTATGATGAAGAAAAATGTTTTATGTAAATCTAAAAATTCCACAAAAATCAATGTGTAATGAAGTCACCAATCATAGCATTCAAAGTAAAAAAATTTAAATTTTCTTCTTATCATAGAACAGGATGTTTGCTTATCATAATGCAAAACCATAATGTGGATCGTCTGTTTCCTGTCCAATCAGCATCCGCATATCTAGAAACTGATATGTCCTCTTTTGAGCTAAAAAAAGGGGCTATGATTTAGCGAGAACATGACAGAGTCAATTTTTTATTTCATTCATTCAAATGTACTAGGTCCAAGTTTTGTACATCCATAATTGGTTAAAAAAAGTGTTCACTATAATGATCATTATCTTTTTCCTGCTAATTAAGAATTGAGCAACAGAATGAATATCTTATACTAAAAAAGTATTACATAAATCATTGTAGTCTGTTGAACCACTATCACATTTAGTGTGTAATATTGCTTTTTTAGTTTCCAACATACAAGAATTTTAAAATTCATGGTATACGAGTGCAGTGATAACTACACTGCCAAAACATCCATAGGCACACAAGTGCAGAGAATGTGTTGATAAAAAATATATGCAAAAGAGGCAATTTAGAAGACAGAGAAGAGAACCAACTATAATATCTAGCAAGTGTGGTGACAAGTAAGATGATCATATATGCATGAAATGGGAAAAGTGGGGGAATATAAAAAGAGTCCAAAGAGATGAGGCACAGAAAGGCAGAAGAGAATAGTCCTCTAGGTTTTTATAACATGTGAAAAGTAGCACTAGTAACTCCTATCCAATCAATTATTTATTTCAGAGAAAAAAATTGCATCAGTGAATTGAAGAATATAAGTAGAAAAACTTACTAATAGGCCTCAACAAACCTGAATGTATATATCAAAGGTTCTTCCAATAGTCAATCGATCAGGTGCATTTGGAAAAGCAGTTTCTGCAAACTGAAGCCTCACAGTGTAATTCCTAGAAAAAATTTCCCCCAACCACAGGTTGAGATCACATGCCGTCTCATTTCAAAACTGATATAAAGTTCTCATAGAGGGTTTGACAAGAAACAATTGATATCCTAGATCCTAGGTTCAAAGATCTCTACATCTAGGATCTGACAGAGATGCAAACCTACTGATCAGACTACAGTGGTAGCATAAACTAATTGGATTAAAATATATCACAGTTGATAGAAGCACATATGTAGTAGAATGGGCAAAAAGAGGTATCATGGATAATCCCCATGCACTAATGTAAGAAAATATTTGCTAATTATAGCAAGACCAGGAAGAACAAAGGAAAAGAAGCAGATAGATATTGTCTATATGAGTAGAAGAGATGTAGGCATGTGTGTGAGGTAACAACCTTCATGACCAGAGATGGGGCTAATCTAATGCAGTAGTAGAATACACTAACTAGTATCCAATGATTCTTCTTATTCATTATCTTTCTTGATCTAATCTAAAATCCACGACAAAGGAATCAATAGGTCAAGGATAGTGGCGTCAGCCCATGGAAATGAATGATGCAATTGATCGATAAAGATCATCTTCTTGCTTAAGCATAGACCACAACATCTTCTTGCTTAAGGATAGTAGCGTCTCAAGAAGAGATGCCTTTTAAGGGAGGCTGGATAATTCAATTTATAGGACAGAACTAGACAATAGCTTTGCAAACAAATTCCAAACAGATTCTACAGATGAAAAATAGTATGATCCACGGATGAAAAATAGTATGATCCACGGATGCAAATAGATTCCAAACATCATTTTATCAATGTAAAACACACACAGGGGATCCAACACACACCATGGAACACGGGGAACCCCTTTGCATAATGATTCAGTACAAAAAATAGGCCTAACCCCTTTGCATAATCATTCAGTACAAAAAATAGGCCTAACTATTCATCATCACAAACCTATTCAGAAGTGGATAATCCCCAACAGCAACTTCGGAATCGCCGGGATGAGCAGCAGCACCGCCGAAGCAGGGACGAAGAAGTGGTCGACAGCGAGCAGCAACTCCAGAATCGACGGGATGAGCAGCACCGCCGGAGAACCAGGGATGAACACCATCTTCCTCCAAGATGTGTAGGTGGATGTGAAGAACCTCGATGCACAAGGCGACCAATATGAAGGAACACGGACACTGCTTGCCCTTGCTAGGGTTTGTCTTGTGCGTTGACAAGATGGGACGATGGTTGAATCAGGTGGACGGTGCAGATAATGGGTGCTCAGAAGGACAGGACAGGGCACTGGTACCTTGCCTTTGCAGGATGTAGCCGCCCTAGTAGCCCGACGGTCGTAGATGGCTGCATTGAATCCTCACCAGGCGGAGGACGCTCCGCCCGACGACTGCTGCCCTCCATCCGTGAGCTGCTCGAGGTAGCAGACCTCGCTTTAACTCATGGACCAACAGTGAGCCGGCACAGGGAGAGGGAAACAACCGGAGTGAAGGAGAGGGTGAGAGGGAGAGGGCCGAGAGGAAGAGGGAGGCGCGCGAGTGAGAGGGAGAGTCGGGGTCGAAGGAGGTGTCGGGGGGGGGGGCATAAACCGGATTGGGATTTGAAATCCCGCCTAGGCCGGGACTGGGTTAGTCCATATTAGGGGATTCCGTTATCCCAAAACGGTGGTCGAATGGGGTTGCGAACCAAACAAAAATTTGGCCCAAACCGGACTGGGTTACGCCGAGCTGGCGCTAGACGACAACTCCTAATTCGGATCGGGTCTGTTCCCAAACAGGGGCTAGATGTTTTGCTTAATAAATTTGAGTATATTCTTGATCTTATCTTTTGAAAAATAATTAAGGATCAAGAGGAACTTATGTTTCAATTTTAGTCCTTTTTGAATAATGTTGAAATAATGTTTTGTCTGTTTTGGACTAAAGTGCAAATTACCCAAGTTGAGGGGTTAACTTGCAAACTGTACACGATAAAATGTTCCTCAGGTATTGAAGCATCATAAGAATGAAAATTATGTAGAGGTAGGTCTTGTAGAAGCCTGAGTACCAAGAAAGAGCCTATTGAGCAATGTTTGTGCATTAAAACCTAGTTTTGGTGTAATGTGCAAATTACCCAAAACCTAGGGTTCAATATGCAAAATGTCACTTATAGAGAGTCCCTTATGTTTCTTGGCATCATGTAGAGAAAATAAAATGAGAGGGGCATCTCATTTGAATCACTTTGGAGGAGAGAGAATCTTGATATTAAAATAATCAAAATTTAAGCATAATTGGAAACATAATTCAATTTAATGCAAAAATAAATATATTAATGGGAGTGCCCTTCAACCAAATATGTGAAGGTTGAATTTGTATAAGAGTGGAAGTCCTTTTGCCTTGCAAAGTCCACGAAATATCCTAAGTGAGTGGAGAGCCCACTCACATTAGTTAACTAAAAAGTAATATCCACTAAAAATGGGATATTAGTATTATATGAATTAAGGTGCTTAATTGCTTTTCCTTTAATTCATGGATAATGAAAAGGAATTCGAAGGTGGAGTTGATAGCTTTGTATGAAAGAAAGTGAGGGGGTTAAGTGGCATCAATTTTGGGAGTTGAAAGAATTAATTAACATTTTCTCTCTCATTGGAATTTCCTTATAAACATCCCATTTCTAACTCAAATGAAAGGTTTTTTCGATCCTTCTTTCTTTCCTTACTTTGGTTGAGCACAAGGGATCTTAGGAGAAACAGGAGGAGGAACTCCAACCTGTAGGTAAGCTCCTTAATTATCGTCAACCTTGATTGCATGGTGGAAATAAAAAATCAATGCTTGATTTCTTCTTTTCTTCATTCAATCTTCAATTTTAACCATTTCTTTTCACTCAAGGACTTGAGGACGAGCCTTGGGAGGTTGAGAAAGCTTCATTCACCATTTAAGGCGTGAATCATGAAGTTTGGTTTCAACTTTGAAGGCGGGTTATATAACTTGAACCCTTAAACATTGTTATTGATTTCATTCTTTTATCATATGTTGATTCTTTCTTCATTCTCGAAATTCCATTTGATTAATTGTTGATTTTACCACAAGAATCACAATGGATTTCGAAGGTCTCAAGCTTGAAGATGAAGATGTCACCTTAATCACACACCTTAAGCTTGAAGAGACCATTTGAGGGCAAACAGTCTCAATACCGTTTGAGGTTGTAAGGGGCCCAAGACCATTTGTGGTCAAGTAATGTTATGATTGGAGGAAGATTCAATGGTTATATATGATTGAGATAAAAAGGATTCAACAATAGATGGTCCCTTAATTTTAAACCCTAATTAAATTGGGTTCAAAACTCTAATTGATGTTGAAACGGTTTCAAACCGTTTGAATAGGTTGATCGAATGAAAGTGTTGACCGAATAAAAGTGTTGACTGAATGAAAGTGTTGACCGAATGAAAATGTTGACTGAATGGAGGTGTTGACCATTTGGGATCAAACAATCTCAAACCGTTTGAGGTTCAATCGATCTCAATGTTGGATTATCCATTCAGTTTCAAAACAATTGATGAGCATTCAGTTTCAAGACCAAATGAATGAAATCAGTCTCAAGATCAAATGGTTGAATCGGTTTCAAGACTGAATGGGTTGATTCAGTTTCAAGACCGAATGGGTTGTTTTGAGTTACACTTGAACCAAGACCGTTTGAAGGTCATGGTACTTCAAGACCGTTTGAAAGTCCAATTGATTCAATTCAAGAAAGTACCAATTAACCCCTTGATTGTTAATAGCATATATCAAAGTTCAAATCGGTGGTTGTACCTCTAATGTACTTAGGGGATTAGTACCTTTAGAGTGATTAACCTTTTATGCTTATGGAAGCAATAACTTAATACATTATGCTAACCCTTTATTCAAATTGATTCAACCTAATCAAGATTGAAATAATTAACATCCTAGAAAGGATGAGAGAGGGGAACTCATACATGAGTGATAATCATGTAGTGATTAATCTTCAACACTTTCAAAATGAAATGTGTAATTAGGGTTTGATCCATGATGATGAGATCATGAAACCCTAATCGAGAAGGTTGATGAGCTCTAACCCTAATTTAGGGTAATGCTAAGTGAAACCCTAATCTAGGGTGATGGTGTAACCCTAATTTAGGGTAATGTTATGATAAACCCTAATTTAGGGTATTTTATTGGTAAACCCTAATTTAAAAAAGGATGTTTCATGAAACCCTAAATTCGAGTAAAGCTTCATGAAATCCTAATTTGGGGAAATGTTGTAATAAACCCTAATTCAGGGTAATGATGTGCAAAGCCCTAATACAAGGTGATGTAATGTGACATGAAACCCTACTACAGGGTGATGTAATGTGATATGAAACCCTAATATAGGGTGATGTAATGTGATATGAAACCCTCATACAGGGTGATGTAATGTGATATGAAACCCTAATATAGGGTGATGTAATGTGATATGAAACCCTAATCCAGGGTGATGCTATGTGTTACTATATGAAACCTTAGTCTGATGCCCTAACCCTAATACAGGGTAAAGGTATGGGAAATCCTAATTCTGGTTATAGTACATAAAACCCTAATTTTGGGCAATGAGATGATTAACCATAGCCCTAATGATGGATAATGGGATGAGTATCTCTAATTGACATGAATTGGGAAATCCTAACCCTAATAAAGGATTAATGGTGTTACCCTTGTATAACATGATGCTGCTATGTAATTAGTATAACTGTTATCAAGTGTACTAACCATGCAAGTATCACGAGATGATGAGCATAGCCAGGTATGAGCTATGATGTTTCATTTATTATTATTAATGGGCCTTGTGAGCCATAACATGCTTTGTTGCCTAGTGAGAGGTTACAAGAAATGAAGTGGGCCATGTGAGATGCTTGTGTAGCAAGCATCATGTTTACCTTGGTCAGATGACCTGAAGGTATTAGTTACCTGATAAGTGGTAACAAGTGTCCCTTGATAATCTGAGGGTATGAATACCCATTTTCTATAATCATGATGATGAGCTTGTGAAAGGATGAGAATGCTCTTGATGAGATGAGGGATTGAGATCCGAATGCTTTATTAAAGATTTGAACAATACTTGATGAAAGTATTACACATTCTTTGTAGCAATTGTTAAAATAATTAATGTTTGGAAACTTGTTTGATGCTAAAAGAATATGGTAATACACTTAATTAATCAAGTGATATCATATAATGTAGCTGCCCTGACCACAGATCCATCAGCGTCAGAATTTGCTGAATGGTGAAACGAGTTTAACTCGGAGCACATATTTTTGAATATGTGGGGGTAATTGGGCAATTATATCCTCATGCCCCATAGGAATGGCTGCGGGCTATATCCTATGCACGGGATTGGTTACGGACCATACTCCAGTATGAGTATGGCTACGGGCCATGACTCTATGATATGATACCAGGCATTGGCTATGGGCCATAACCCTGAAGAGAGTATATGCTACGAGATATAACACTATAGAGAAGATGCCACTATACCATGGCAAGATAATTGTAGTTTGACACGTGATGTCTCTACCATGTAATCTTGTAGTGACCGAGAAGGTTGAGGTCGTGGAGTCCGACTCTTCCATTGACATTGTGTGGTACCGATGCTTTACGTAATTGTGGTCGGTTGGAGCATGAACGGTACACTTCATCTCTTCAGGGCATTAAGTATGGATGTAAAATGTAATCAACCGTATCACGTATTTGTTTAAGGATGAAATACGAGAATTACTGGCTGATGTTATCTTGCTTAGTATATCGGATAAAAGTTATACATGTTATTCATATTCCTTATTGGATAAGTGACATGATGCTTTATCAAGTTACAGTTGAAATAATTTGAATAAGAATGTTGCTCTAACCTGTTTAGACATGATTTAACTACTGTTGAATATATATGTTTCCTCTGCTCAGTTTTATTTTAATAAACTGCAATAATAATGTTTATGGAGGAGAGTTATATCTCTCACTGGGGCAATTTCAATTGTCTCACCCCCGTGGGATCTAACTTTTTCGGTAGACGCGGAGGAAGAGGTAGAAACCCTACTGCAAGGGAAGAGCAGTAGCAGCAGCAGGGACAATAGTGAATTCTCAGGTGGAGACACTGGTTGTCATGTCTTGTACATAGAGTCCTATGTGTCGTCTCTGTACTCTCAGGTCCTCAGAGTCAGTAGTTAGTTTAGTAAATCGATCTGAGATTTTGGCTTGATGCCTCAATGTTTTAATGCTGCATGTGTACAGTTTTAATAGGGCAGTTGATGTATGTGATCCTCAAGAAGGAATGGCACAAGTTATGTATTTGTGAATCAGAATGTAATTGAATTACTTTGGTTCTTTTTGAAAGAATTTTCCAGTGTATGGATCCCTTTATTATTGGTTTTAATTTTTAGTGATTTTCAGTAATTACGCTGTTAATGATAGCTTCTGCTTATTTAATAATGTTTTGTTTGAACAATGTTTTACACTACTCATAAGGCATTATTCCCTGGGACGGATCCAGAGCGGGGCAAGAAGGGGACATGCCCCCCTCCAAAAAAAGTAAATACAAAATAATTAACATATATATACATATTAATTATTATATGTTATAATATATATAACGTCTAACATGTATATAATAGAAAACTAGATGTAGCCAACTGGTTAGGTGTGTAACACAGTGCAATGCGAGTTTGAAACCCCACACTAGCAACAACCAATTTTTGATACATCGTGTATGTAAATGGAGTTTATATTAAACTGATAACTCTACTAGATGTAAAGGTGCTTGTGGTTTATTGGCAATCTGTACATTAGAACGCTGATTGGTCGCAAGTTCAAGCTTGTTTGAATGCACAATGAAATATTCCCCCCCAAAGATTAAATTCTGACTCCACCACTGATTATTCTGCTCCACTGTCTTCCCTCAACCCAAACCGCACACATTTGCATTTTAGGTAGTCAATGACACAATACTTCTCATCCTCCTTATCTATTTGGCAGCTTCCATTGTGTTCCACGAGGAAGCTCAAAACTTCAGTTGTTGGCAGCCATGTCCTACTTTTTTTCCAACTACGACATTGTGACCTCTTATGTTGTTTTTTTGGCACTGAACCTTGTTTCCCTTCTCATCTCAATTCAATAATTGTTAATGTTTGTTCTGCAACTCCTGAGATATCTGAATTTGCTGCAAATTGGAGGCCTTAGTGGGGTTCTCTGTCGGGGGAGCAATTTCAAGTCTGTTTCAATCCACATGCCACTTTGATTGCTCGGATGCATTCGTCTTTATTCATACTTACAATATTGAGTTCTTAATCTTCATGGAGATCGTGTGTGTGGTGCATTATCACCATAGAAGGAAGAAATCATTAACCATGTACCTATTTCTACGGATTGCTTCCAACCCATATTGTTCCTCCTTTATAAAATGAGGGGCTAGTTCATTTCATTCTACATGGAAATGATCTTGTTCCATTCAAGAAATGATGGTTCAGATGATCAAAGAATAAGAAAGGTTGTATAAGAGAAGATGAAGATGATATTAAAAAAATCAATGGATCTTGACGGTTGTTCCTATGTGTCGTTGTCTTATTATATGTATCACTTTGCCTTTGCTTTAAATTAAGGTGGAAAAATATAGTCCTGAGAAATTTCAAACATGATGAAACTAGACAATTCCACTCCGATGCCTTAATTCCACTCCAAAAGAAAGTCCAGAGTGTACAAATATGCCGGATTTAGCAGAATCGCTGTCATGTAACCTGCAATGGGGGCATTTAGGTGAATTGTGTGAAGGAAAACCAATTTCTTATAACGAGGCATGCCCATTCAGCTAGGGCCAAACTGGCCAGCTGTATAAGAGTGTACAAATACAGAATTAAAATATAAAAAATCATCAAAAAGTAAATATTTTACATAAAAAGTAATCATGTGGTATATAAAGTAACTATTTGATATAAAACATAACTATATGACACAAAAAGTAATACTAGATCATTCAAAATAACAAATCGATTACTAAAAGTAATAAAATTGTGTACTATAAAAATTGTGTTCCGTAGGTAGTCTATCAACTTCTTTATTTGGTTAGAGGCATCCATGAGATGGATCATTGTAATGTCACAAGTTATGAGGAAGAACAAGAAGTCAATGTAAGATTATCTATAAGAGTAACTTTTGGCATAGGTAGTAATTGTATATGTATTGGAAATAATTATACACAAATTTGATCTCTAAGTGGTGAGCAAGAACTCATTAACATATCTTATAGAAAAAGGTAACTACTTTGCACTGAAAGTAACTATTTGGTAGAAAGAGTAACTTTTTTTTCTTTTAATAGAAAGTAACTACATTCCACAAAAAGTAATCATTTTATAGAAAATGTAACTTGTGTTTGCATCTGATACACACGACCCCAAACAATAATATGTTGGCGTCTCAACCCAAAATCATATGACATATTCAATTTCAAGACTTCTAATCACATGGACCCAAAATTTGGGGATATGAGTATGTCTACATTTGTCGTATATGTAACACTAGGTTTTATGATGTAAAACTAAATGTAACTACATAGCATGAAAAATAACTATTTGTATGTCATCAAAGACTTATTGTGCTACCTTTTAGCAACAATACAAGGTTTATCAAAAAGTAACTGTGTGGTGTACAAAGTAACAACACGGTACGGAAAGTAAGAGTGTGGTACGGAAAGTAACTATGTGGTGTATAAAGTAACAATGTGGTACGAAAAGTAATGATTTGATCCAAAAAGTACCATTGGGTCATCAAATGTAACAAATCGACAATAATATACAAGTTCACCTACAAAATTAATATGTGGCATATAAAATAACAATGGGTCATCACATATAACAAATCGATTACTAATAGTAATAGAACATATGAGTTATAGAAATTTACAAAAGTAACTATCTGGTATAGAAAATAACTGTTTGACCCAGAATGTAAACTAGATCATCAGATATAAATTTTGTTCATCAAGATCAATAAATAATTTGCAGACAGTGAACAACAAAATGAATCACATAATAATGTTTGTAGTCATCGAGCACACTGTCTTCATGCATCTATGGTGATTCTACATACTGATATCATAGAAGGAACATTATCAAGTGGCACATATTTGGATTCCACTATATAGGTGATATGTTCCAAACAATGGCATTGACATAGGTAGATTACAATTCAAAAAAAAAATGTACAGAATGTCTAATGCTTAGTAAGTGTATCAATGGAGCGCTAAATGTACGCAAAGTAATTATTTGACACCAAAAATAACATCTGGTCATGAAAAGTAACAAATTGTTGCTTAAAAGTGATAAAGATGGTCCATGACATAGATACAAAAAGAAGAATAAAATTTTACTGTAACCTACATATTCAATTATCAAATGTATTCACGCAGGAATGTGGCACCTAGCTTCGTTTGCCACCTACTCGCACAACGACAAGGAGGTATGTGAAGTAGCAGACTCGCACAAATATAAGACTGTTGAAGCAGGCAGAGAGGATGCGTCAAATGACGTTGCGATGTCTGCTTCGTATCCCACCTTGAGGCTGGAGCTCATTTTACTCAGTGTGGGAGGGACTATGCCTACCCCGACCGCTGGGAGATGGGTTTTGTATAAAGTTGCATTCTGGCCAGGGCGCAGAGAAAGGACAATGGACGAAAGAGGCCCTAAGCAGGAGGACGACAATGAGGAGGCAACATCTTCACAACGAGGCGAACGATAGGGAACCGAGCTTTGCCGGTGATGATGAGTGGCCGACACTATTCGGCATGAAGACCAAGCAAGAAGAGTACTCCTGCCATCGACGACCGCAACCAATGGAGCAAAAAGTAATTTTGTGTCTAATGCAAATGACAAATTTTTTTTATCCAATATTACTCGTTCTTAAAATTTTTGTGGTCCTTATATGTAGGATCACATGAGGCATTAGTGTCTAAGGGATCCTAGGAGGGAAGTATGCTCACATCTTTGGTGGGTGGAGTTATCACATCACAACGCACTCGCGCGCCACGCCTCGCCTCGCTCGGGCTCGAGGATTTTGAATTGTGGAGAGTGTCTTCCGTCTTCTTTTTACACTAAGATACAACTAAGTAATTAATTTTAATTGTTTCTTTTCTATTCGTATTTATTAAATCCTAACTGGAAAGTGTTTCTCTTTTACAGATTATTTCGTATTATGTACAAGAGCGACCGAGTATTTGCGTCTTAGTGGGAATATGAATAAAGGACATGCGTGGCTATAAATACTCCCCGGTCATTAGGGTAAAACACACATCAACTGTCGTTGTTTCACGTGTGTTTTGAGAGCCCTAATCCAGAGAGTATTGCCTTCGTTCCCGAGC
This sequence comes from Alisma plantago-aquatica, assembly GCA_963693085.1. Lineage (NCBI taxonomy): Eukaryota > Viridiplantae > Streptophyta > Magnoliopsida > Alismatales > Alismataceae > Alisma > Alisma plantago-aquatica. The sequence goes on along the minus strand of OY856410.1, from coordinate 72,792,875 downwards.
CGCTTCGTGGAATTGTTCTCATGTGCGAATCGCGGCTTGTCCTTCCCATTACCGAGACACGACTGTCAGACAGAGGTTTCTGTGGACGCTGTGTTGCACTGGTGGTAGTGCGACGAGACGACGACAAGTGCGAGCAAGACGAGTCTGTTCCAGGTTCGTGCCGGATCGAGACTGACCGTGAGGATTGCCGGGTACTGATTTCTTTAAGTATCACGTTCATTTCTCAACGAATGATCTGGTTTGCAAATCTAACTCATTTATTTCTGTTCTCCTGCTTTGTTTGATCTTCGTTTCTTATTTTAATATGCCTGAACTTGTTAATTAATTTGCACCTCCTACTGTTGCATGTAACGACATTAATAATATTATCAACAGTCTTAAAGAAATCATTCTTCTGTCGTTAATTAACAATGGCCGGTTAGGATGGTTCGGGAAATAAAATTGATACCAGCAATATGTCTGAAAAATTTATTTGTACTAACTTTACCCGTTGGTAGAGTTGGATGAAAATTTGGCTGAATATTACGAGTTTTGATCAGTACTTAGTAGAGACTGAACCTAAATCTGATGAAACGATTCTTGATAATGCAAATATAATTTCTAATTGGAAGAAGGGTGATAAAACGTGCCGCGGTTTGATTTTGTTTGGTTTAAATAACAAATTGTATGATTCTTACTCAAAGCCGCCAACCACTACATCCAAGGTTTTGTGGAAATTGTTGATTAAGAATTTTCATACTAAAAATCAAGGTGTTGAAAAATATTACGTGTCTAAATTTCTTAAGTTTCAGATGGCTGATGGTAAGTCAGTTTCTGATCAAACACATGATCTACAACTCCTAGTTCATGAACTCTCATATGCCAAGATGGTATTGCCTGAGAAGTTTGTTGTTATGTCTATCATAGAAAAATTCCCTAAGTCATGGGAATCGTTTGGTATGTCTCTGAAGCATCGTAAAGGGACACACACAATGGAAGAACTAATGATGGATATTAATATACAAGAAGAACACTTAAAGGATAAAATGATCAAGGTGCCTACTGCTACAAATCCAACTGTTAATTTTACTTCTGCAAAAAACACCAAAGATAAGAAATTTAAGAATGCACATAAACCCAAGGCAAAGATCCAAAAGAAACCGAAGAACAAACCTTGTTGGACTTGTGGACAGGTTGGCCACTGGAACAAGGATTGTCCTTCTAAGAAGGCAAAGAAAGTTTCCGCATCTGCAACTGAGGAGGTTGTGATCAACATGATGACTACATCCTTGAACCTCAATGATGGGTACATATCTATTAAGCCTGAAATCCTTTCTAATTTTTAACCACATTATTGGATAATTGATACTGGGGCTAATATATATGTATGTGCTGATAAATCTTTGTTTGTGTCTTATCAGTCCTCTCGAGGTTGGTCTGTGACTTTGGGCGATTCCAGCTCTGCAGAAGTCAAAGACGAAGGACGAGTAGACTTGAAGTTTCCTTCGGGGAAGATTTTGACTCTTAACAGGGTCATACATGTTCCAACCATTCGACGCAATATCCTTAGTGGCGTAATTTTAGTTAGAGAAGGTTATAGAGTAGACTGTAAATGTAATAAGACTATTATTACACGCCTTCGTGATTCTTTGATTTTTGGCAAGGGGTACTTATGTGATGTGGAGAACCTATTTAAGATTCATGTTGAACCTATTTCAAATTCCATTTTAAATTTGAATGATTATAGTTCTGTTTGCATGAATCTTGTTTCATCTGATGTTTGACATTCACGTTTGGAACATGTAAATGTTGCCTCAATGAAAGCGTATGATGAATCTGAATTTAATCCCTAAATATGAGATTAGCAATAATAAATGTGAAATCTGTGTGCAAGCTAAATTGCCTAGGAAGCCTTTTCATTATGTGAATAGGAATTTGGAAATTTTAGATTTTATGCATACAAATATCTGTGAATTAAATGGTGTTGCTACGAGGGATCAAAAATGTTATTTTATAACTTTTATTGATGATGCGAGTAGATACTGTTATGTCTTTTTACTTAGAAGTAAAGATGAGACATTGGATAAATTTAAAATTTATAAGAAAGAAGCCGAAACTCAAATCAGTAAAGTACTTAAGCGATTAAGGTCTGATAGGGGAGGAGAGTATACCTCGAACTTGTTTTTGAGATTTTGCCAATTACATGGTATAGTTCATGAGGTCACTGCTCCTTATTCACCACAATCAAATGAGATTGCTGAACATAAAAACATAACCTTAATAGATATAGTAAATACCTTACTCCAAACATCTGGATTACCAACTTTATATGGGGGGAAGCTTTGAATACAACTTGCCATATTCTGAATAGAGTTCCCCATAAACATTCATAGAGTAGTTCGTTTGAGTTGTGGAGAGGAAGAAAATTGAGTCTTAAATATCTTCGAGTGTGGGGGTGCCTTGGAAAGGTACTTGTCCCTGAACACAAAAGGAAGAAATTGAGACCGAAAATGGTTGATGCCATATTTTTTGGTATGTAGAGACAAACTATGTTTACAGATTCTTGATTGTAAAATCAGATATCTCTGGCATTGAGGTCAATACAATTGTGGAATTACGTGATGCAACATTCTTTGAGGATGTATTTCCTATGAAAACGGGTGTGCCCAATGAAGTATCTCAAGAAGATTCACTTACCACATCTTCCATTCCCGAGCATGTGGAAAGGATGACAAATGTGGGGGGCGACTCAGAACAAGCTATTTCTGAATCTGATGATTCTGAAGAAATAGTTGAGCCAAGGAGAAGTAAACGGCCAATGACTTTGGAAGTGAGTTTCTCACTTACAATATTGAGGATGATCCTGTCACTTTCAAACAAGCTATGTAATCTCCAAAAGCTAAGTTTTGGAAAGAAGCCGTTAATTATGAAATCCAATCAATTCTCTCGAATGGAACTTGGGAATTGGTTGATTTGCCTCCTAGTTGTTCTGCAGTTAGTTGCTAATGGATCTTTAAGAAAAAATTTAATGCATACGGGACAATAAATAAGTATAAGGCTAGGTTAGTTGCTAAGGGTTACACACAAAGGGAAGGAATAGATTATTTTGATACCTATTCACCTGTTTCCCGTATGACCACAATCCGAGTGCTTATAGCATTGGCTTCCATTTATAATCTCTATATCTATTAGATGGATGTGAAGACCGCATTCTTACACGGTGATCTTCAGGAAGAGATATATATGGAACAACCTGAGGGATTTGTGGGTCGTGGGAATGAGTCCAAAGTGTGTAAACTTGTTAAGTCATTATATGGCTTGAAACAAGCCCCTAAGCAATGACATGAGAAGTTTGATTCTGTGATATCATTGTTTGGCTTTGTTTCTAATGAATTTGAAAAGTGTCTCTACTGCAAAATTGTCAATAATGGATTCATTTTGTTATGGTTATACGTCGATGATATCCTACTTTTTGGTTCCGATATGAATATAGTAAATGAGACAAAGTCATTCTTGTGTAGTAAGTTTGACATGAAGGATATGGGTGTCGTTGATGTGATTTTAGGGCTTAAAATCATAAGGTATACTGGTGGTATAACTCTCTCTCAGTCTCACTATGTTGAGAAGATACTGGAGAGGTTTGAGTACACATCATGTAAACCTATTAAGACTCCATATGATTCATCCAAGCCCTTGTTCAAGAATGAGACTAGGGTTCTGGTGTCTCAATTACGATACTCTCAGATTATCGGAAGTTTGATGTATCTTATGAACTGTACACGTCCAGACATTGCATTTGTCGTGAACAAGTTAAGTAGATACACCAGTTGCCCCGATAAGACCTATTGGGAAGCTCTTGACAGAGTTCTGAGGTATATCAAGGGAACTTGTTCCCTTGGGCTGCATTATGGTAAACATCCTTCTGTAGTCGAAGGATATAGTGATGCAAGCTGGATTGCCGTGAATTTTGGGAGTAATGGTGTCTCAGGATATGTATTCCTGTTGGGAGGAGGAGCTATTTCCTAGAGGTCTAAGAAACAAACCATATTGTCTCGGTCCACTTTTGAAGCAGAGTTGTGTTCTTTAGATGAAACTGGATTGGAAGATGAATGGCTACATGGACTTATGCCCAGTTTACCTATGGTAATGAAGCCACTTCTTGCAATTTCAGTTCACAGTGACATCACTACAACTATTGCTAAGATAAAGAGTTCCAAGTATAATAAAAAATAGCGTAGACACATTCAAGTCAGACTCAAGTCTATAAGGGAGTTAGTGTCTAATGGGGTCGTGGTTGTGGACTACGTCGGTACCAAAGATAATATAGCTGATCCTTTCACTAAAGGTCTTACCTTGACTTTAGTGAAAAAATCCAGGTTGGGGATGAGACTGAAACCCCTATAGATTTGCAGGCAGTAGCAACTCAACCCAAAAGAGTGGAGATCCCACAAATTAGGTTTAATGTGGTAATAACAAGCTGTCGGGTGAATCGGATGACACTATGTATTCTTGTTTGATGCATCTTGCATATGTGTGTCTATCCCCTGGGAAACCTGTTAGTGTCATGACTGCAAGTTAGTAAGGGAGTAGTCTCTTAATGGTGTCAAGTCTTAGGACAAGATGTTAGCAGTACATCCTTGGAGACTCCAGCTAAGTGGTAGACGTTGTGTAGGCCGCAACGGGAGAATGGGATTGTTCTCTGTTATCAATCATGATATAAATTTTTGTATGCATGTCCTTAATGTATTGTTTTCTTTTCTACCATGTCTTTATTGTGTTGTTACCAACCTATACTCTTGTACCTAAGGTTCAGGTTCAAGACTTTCGTTCACCTAGTTCCTACGGGGGTCACAGTTGGATAACTCAGGTAGATTCAAACCGAAAGGTATACGCTGAAAGAACAATATGAAGGACTGAATGGTAGATCATACTACACATTGGACTTTGTGGGGGGGGGGATTGTTAGATATATGGTTGTTGTAGCAACCATTTATTTAACATGGGTTAAGCCCAATGTAGTGCAGCAAGTACATGTGAGAAAAGTAGTTTTGTCTCTAGTACAAATGGCAAAGAAGTTTTATCCCATATTGCTCACACCTAGAACTTTTGTGGTCCTTATATGTAGGATCACATGGGACACTAGTATCCAAGGGGTCCTAGGAGGGAGGTATGCTCACCTTCTTAGTGGGTGAGTTACCACATCACAACACGCACACGCACACACGCACGTCACGCCACGCCTGGCCTAGTCGGGCTCGGGCTTGTGGATTGTGGATTGTGGATTGTGGAGAATGTCTTCCATTTTTCGGCTTCTTTTTGCACTAGGATACAACTAAGTAATTAATTACAAGAACGACCGAGTGTTTGCGTCTTACTAGGAATAGGAATAAGGGACATGCGTGGCTATAATACTCCCCGGTCATTAGGATTAAACACACAACAACTGCCGTTGTTTCACGTGTGTTTTGAGAGTCCTAATCCAGAGAGTGATTTCCTTCGTTCCCGAGCCGCTTCGTGGAGTTATTCTCCTGTGCGAAGCGCGGCTTGTCCTTCCCGTTACCGAGATGTGACTGTCATGCGGAGGTTCCTGCAGATGTTGTGCTGCACTGATAGTAGTGCAACGAGACGACGTCAAGTGCGGGCAAGACGAGTCTGTTCCAGGTTCGTGCCGGTTCGAGACTGGGAGAACGGTGCCTATCCGCGTGGATTGTCGTGCACTGATTTCTTTAAGTTTCTCAACGAATGATCTGGTTTGCGAATCTAACTCGTTTATTTATGTTCTGCTGCTTTGTTTGATCTTCGTTTCTTATTTAGATCTGCATGAACTTGTTAATTAATTTGCACCTGCTGCTGCTGTTGCATGTAAGGACATTAATAATATTATCAACAGACCTATGATGCGCCGACAAGTTCGTGGAGATTGAGGGACCTCATCACGATAATGCACAAGAGGATGGTGAGGATGACGATGCCATGGCCGCTACTTGGACTATGATAGAGAAGGAGAAATTGAGTTGAGACTCTGGGTATGGGAGACGGGAGTGGCATGCACTGGCATAGCATATACCGGACCTCCAGAAGCGTATCATCCAAAAAAATAATGACTAATCGGGTTTCAAGTAAAAGACCCGTGAGTTTTCATAGCAGGATAGCAGAATTAAGATACCCGTACGGGTATTGAGTGTGTGTGTGTATATATATATATATGGAAAAAAAATCCAAATAGCACACTACTCTATAAATATTTACCATTATAACACTTTTCCTAATTTATTTCCCAAAATAGCACACTTTCAGCCTAAAGCGCCACTTTAGTTGGCGTTTTACTGTTGCCGGGTTATAAAGCGCCACATAATGTGGCGTTTTCAAGCTTGAGGATCTAAAAGCGGCAAATAATGTGGCATTTTCTGCTCGAGGATTTAGAAATGCCAAACAAAGTGGCGTTTTATACTAACATAGCATAACCGCTCATAATGAAGGATTATGGGTAAAACTGACGAGTGGGTGGGAGATGCATGTTTATTAAATGATCAACGATTCCGGCGTTGTACCCATTGGTGGCGTGCCGGAGCTTGCTCTTGCTGAAGATGTAGAGACCGTCCCTTGAAAGAGGGGTAGAGGATCCCACATAGTTATCACCACGGCCAGTAGCAGGCAGTTTGAATCCTTTGCGGTTCCTACGGCGGCGCTGCTGTTCCTTCCTGGCCACGATGATGAGAAGAACCCCGCCGACGGATGCGAACACGGTAGTAATGATCCGATGCCGTCGGGCATCATTGGACGGGGACGGAGGATTGTTGACGAGAACCGTACAGTTGAAGGATACCGCGGAGGTAGGCGGCAGTGGAGGTGTGGGGACTATATCCGCCGTGCCGAGATTGCCGACGTTCTCGAGGACCTGAAGCATAAAGAGAGCGTAGGAGCGGAATCGGACGGGGTCGGGGAAATAAGGGGAGCGTAGGAGCGGAATCAAATTCCTATCGTTGCAGCCATGCCGCACGGAAGAACGCCTTACACGCCGTGGTATTGAGAAGCCGATAACAGACTTGATCACCGCGCTCTGACACGCTGCACACCGGTCATCGTACAGCGCGAGGTCTGGCCCGCCCGTGCACACCCTCGAGCTAGGTAAGAAGTAAGAAAGGGTAAAACCCCGGAATCGTTGATCATTTCATAAACATGCATCTCCCACCCACTCGTAAGATTTACCCATATGTTAGCATAAAACACCACTTCGTTTGGCGTTTCTGGGTCCTCGAGCAAGTAAACGTCAGATTAGTTGGCGCTTTTCTGGAAAACGCCACATTGTTTGACGCTTTTAGGCCCTCAAGCTTGAAAATGCCACATTGTGTGGCGCTTTATAACCCGGCAACAGCAAAACGTCAATTAAAGTGGCGCTTTAGGCTGAAAGTGTGCTATTTCGGGAAATAAGTTAGGAAATGTGCTATTATGGTAATTATTTATACACTGCTATTTGAGTTTTTTTTCCTACATATATACACACACGATGTAATGGAGAGTGGCCGCTTGGGGATGACGCCGCAGCAATATGAACACAACAGAGTCAGTCTACTGCCGTTGCAAGGCCGATGTAAGCTGGATTCATGGCTGACAACACCATTCCTGGCAGGGCTAGATGCTTGACACAGAGGAGAGTCCAATGGCAATAGGGCGCAGCAGAAGGCCGGGGAGGGGATGAGGGCGCATGCAAGGTTGTCCCAATTAGAAAGTCCCCCTCTCCCCATTGGAACCCATTAGATCCAATAGTTCCTTGGAATTCGCAGTCCCCAACCTAGTTTCTCATCCTGATTTCTGATCCCGCCAGCCCTAGTTTTTCCTGTACAGTCTAAATTGAGAAGACGGAGGCTACAAACCACGACCTCACTTGATAAATCAGTAGCTTCTAACCGAGGTCTTGCTTGATAAGGAGACTAGAAGTTTGCGTCCTGACTGAGAAGGTGTTGTGTAGAATTTGCTATCCCTCTTGAGAAGGTGGCAACTAGAAGCCATGATCCCTCTTTTTAAGCCGACAGTTGAATATCCGACTTCCCTCTTTTTAAGCCGAAAGTTGAATATCCGAGTCTTCTTATTTACTAAAGTTCATGGTCCAGAAAGGCAAATCGGGACCTATGTTCACTAATTTTTCACTTCAGAAGTACTCGACTGGAGATCTTATCATGCTACTTGGATGGCATTCTATGTCCAAATGGTGAACGCGTCACTTGATTTAGTGGTGAACTCATACATCACGCTAACCATAGTACATCCCTTTACTTTGGCAAGCCAGCCAGAACATTCGGCCACTACACTTGCATGCCCGGTTTCATAGTCGAAGTTCGATGTAAATATCTATACACAATAATTTGATCTGATTATATTTGTCTCAAATCTTCCTTCCATTCATTTGGTATAAAGTGTCGAGAACAATTGAAATTAGAAATGTGTTCTGTATTGCTGGTATGAAAATTCATGAGATTCTTTAGGGTGATTTCTATTGTACGTATGTATTTTCCCAAATCTATGAAAACTTACATGGAAGAGGATGTGTGAAATTATTATGTTTGTCTCAAATTTTTGTTATTTTCTAAATGTTTAAAACTGACATAATCCGGAGCTTTTGCTTGGTCACTGCACTTGGTAACTTTATTAAGTGTTCAATTAGCAATGAGCTGGATACGATGATTGCCTCTGTTTATGGTGTGTTCAGAAATTGTGAATGTCGGAATGTGGTGGCTGCCTACAATTATGGGGTGTATATCTTACTTGTCTTGGGTCTCGCTTGTCTCTATGATGGTGTTGGATCGTGATGGTGAGGTTGATAAGGATCTAGAATTGCTACTGGATCCCCCATATATATTATAGCATACCGGTGGTAGGTCTAGAATAGATTGACTAACCTGCATATGGCTGTCTTTGGATAAGATTAATTCTCATCTTAAACAAGTTCTCTGATCAGAATCACGAAGGATTCTTAATTCTTCAACAGAAACATTTTGAATTGATTAGCACTATGCACTTCAGACGCAAGATCAAGATGGCTGTAAGGTCAAACTTTTAAAAATACCACTATAACTACTACTGTGATGATAATGGAATGAGTGCAGCAGACGCCTTCATCTGCAACTATCTTAGTGGACTAGAAACTGAAAGTTTGCATTAGCTATTCGTTGGGTGCTTTGCACACTGCACGCAAGATGCTTGTTATTTTGCCTAGGCAACTAGGACTTGTATAACAATATCAATGGCAATATAGCTACATAATTTATTTAATTTAATTATACAATATAGTAAGATGAAATCCATAGATTATTACTATTCGTATCAAATATTTACTTTCTACACCACAAAGTTGTTTTTCACAATAAATAGTTACCTTTTGTACCAAATATTTTTTTTATATACATTTTATTCTTTGTCGGCCTTGACAGTGAAGATGACCATGTTCAAATTATGAAATGGTAATTATATAGTTGTTTGGGTGCATAATATAGATAGAGGACAAGAATGTCACGCAAAACTAAAGATTTGAATTGATGTCTGACAAAAAAAATAATATCATATTCATTTTTGTTTGGATAACACAAGTTACACAACATGAAACAAGATCAACAAAACATGCAACAAATTATATGGTGTAAAGTAAGTATGTGACATGTAAAACAATATCTGACCTTGAAAAGTAATTATTAAACATATAAAGTAACATTTAGTCATGAAAAGTAACTATTAAATACAAAAAGTAACAGTCAAACACAACTTTCTTCACATCCGTCTGTGGTGTTGATCACTGAGTTTTATGTAGTACAAAAAGTAGTTATTTCACACAAAAAGTAATTTTTGATCGTCAAAAGTAACTATTTGAAATAGAAAGTAAATTCAATCATAAATAGTAAATATTTGAGCATTAAATGCACGCCATAAATGAAAGTATACTAACAGATAAATTTAATATTATGTGAATTTAGGACAACATAGTTATAATGACGTATATAAATAAGTAGACTAAAAGGTAAAAAGATGAATGAAATAAAATGAATACAATTAAGAAAAAATATAAGTTCACTAGAAAGTAACTATATAATATACAAAGTAAATATTCGACAAAGAAAGTGACACTGGATTATGAAAAGCAACAAATTTCATATTAAAAGTAATGAAAAATATATTAAATTTAGATTTTTGAAATTTGACTAACAGTAATAACAACGATGTACTAATCTTATAATATACTATTAAAATTATGACATGATCTAAAACACAACGACATGTAGATCAACTAAAACTAACAAATAGTTTCTCCCTCACTCTTTTACCATCACACCCTTACTCTATCTCATTCTCTCTATTAGTGTGTGTTGAGCATAGGGTCTTGAGTGATGCTTCATATTACACTCATAGTTCACAACGTCTCAACTGATAAGTGTGTGAATGAGTTCCAATAAAATTATTTATAGGAGTACTCTTACCACCGGTACTAGCACCACCAGTTTAACGGGGCCACAACCTTTGGCTTGCATGCCAGGAGTGCTGCCAGTACCGGAGAAAAAGTAAAAAAAAGTACATGAAGATCTACCAACAAATACGTGAACTTCGAGTATACAAATTCAATTGGTAAGAGTACAATTCTGGAAAAATAACTATTATGTCAAAAAGTATTTATTTGTTATAAAAAGTAACTATTTGATACCACAAGTTTTTCCTAAGAGTAACAACACTAAATATACAACAAAAATGTGTCATGTATGTGTTGGATCTAAGGGCTCTAGGAGGGTGAATAGAGCTACAAAATTTCTCACTAAATAGATTAGACCTTCAAATTATATTAATTAGGAGCAAAAGCTTAATGATAATTTGAAGTCCTATCTAGCAAGCATAGTAAGGATGAGAGAGATTGATAAGAAGCACTTTATAAAGGGATGTAGAGTGGTTCCACACTTCAAACTAGAAGTGAGTCAGTCCACTACTTAGAGAGGTCAACCTCTAGGACTTTGTAAGTGTTTTTCTCTATTATATCACCATAGAGATTTACAATAATAGACCACCAAAGGACCTACCCATCCAACCACAAGGAGATCTCCACCTTAACAAGGAACTTACCCACTTAGCTTGAGTCTTCAGCCTTCACCTAGGTCTTACCCACTCAAGCTCAAGTCTTCCTCCTTGAAGGACTTTGCTTCTCCTCTTGGATCTTCATCCTTTGCCTTCTCCTTCACTTAAAGAAGATCACCACCTCTTCAACATCCTTGAAGAGGACCAGCTACAACTCCTTCACTCGATGGAGCTTGCTTTAGCTTTTCTTCATGAGAGAAGGGGATAGGGAAGTAGTGGAAGATTGGGAGCTTTACATGCACACAGGTGGATCTCTCTTACAATAATCCTAAATCACTGACAAATCGCGAAATGATATGTAAACTAGAGAGAGAAAGGGGCTCAAGGAGTAGTAGCACACTCAACTATAGGAAGGACCTTGAATGTAGCGAATGAGAAACCTTGGAAAGAACTCCAAGGAGTCCTATTTATAGTTGGGGGTGCTCCTTTGAGTTGGGGAACACTTAGGGCCAAAATATAGCCATTTTTTCTCAAGGCAACAAATCTATTTTCATCCAAACAAGTAATCAACAGTTAGAATCACTTTTTATACATTTTCCATACAATACATTCGGTCGAGTTTCAGTAAAGGTAACTCGACCGATCGGATAAAAAACAAACCCAATTTTCAAACTATCGGTCGAGTTTGTCCTCGAAAACTCGACCGATAAGCCAAAATCACATTTGGTCAGTGATCCGTTTGGTCGAGTTTTGTGAATGCACAACACGGACGATGTACATCATCAGAAAATTAATCTATGGGATCGGTCGAGATTGAAACTCGACTGATCAACAATCTGTGATCAATTTTCTAATTTGATTAAAAGTGATTAAAACTTGGTACTAAGTGCCCCACATATTTTTCTCATCTTAGTTACAAGTCGTATCATCAATACAAGTGATTAAAAAATTCTTCTAAGGTCATTTGAAGGGATTTCCTTATTAGCACACTTGCATTTCATTTGACTTGAACTTTGAAAAGATAGGGCTTGTGTAAATTGATCCTTTTGATGTACCTAAAACCTGAAATTAATATTGAATACACATATTAGGTACATATGAATGGAATGGTTAAGTCATTATCAAAATATGGAAAATGTATAACCTCTAGGTTAACATTCTCCCCCTTTTGACCATGACAAATCATTCCTCAGACATATTGAAAAGGATATTGAAATTATACCTTTGCCTTGCGAATTAGAGGGATTCAAGATTTGAACAATGTGAATTGATCCCCCTCAATCTATGCTTACTTTAACCTACATAGTTAGTCTTTCTACACAAAAAAATATAACATGCATGTACTATATGGTCATTTAGCAAGTCACATGATAAAGCATATAATGAACAAGAAAAGGATCACATAAGCAATAATAGAAATATGATTGAGTTTCAAGACATTGAAATTCTCTCCCCCTTTTTACATTATCAAAAAGGTAGGGGGGTAGAAGAGCATACAAATAAGTCTTCTCAAACACAACCAAGCAGATATTCAAACATGCAATCTCATAATATAGATCAAACAGAGATGAGAGAAACACACAAACTAGGTCATAATCAAAATATGGTGAAATATGACACGAACTCATAAGATATAACTGATCAAAGAGTAAGAGTGCACAGAAGATAGATTATAACTCATGAAGCATGTTCTCATAAAAACAACTACAAGCTAGAATTGATAAAAGCTAAAGATAAAATAGTACATCTCAGATCATGTTCCCAGATGTTTTTAATACGAAATAGGCTAGAAAGATATATATGATCAGCAAACTTGTATAAAAACTAAGAACATCTAGACATCTAAGCTATCTATGTCCACATCATCATCATCATCCTTGGCATCAAGCTTGTAGTCATCATCTCTGTCTGAAGGTGCAGCAACAACACCTTCATCACCAAAGTCATCACCAGAACAATCAGAGCCATCACCATCATCCTCACCATCACCGACATCCTCATCAGCATCACCAGTCTCGTCATCAGCCTGTTCAGGGATCTCCTCATCCACAGAAGGACCGAAGCCCAATGAGAATTCTGCTCATCCCAAGTCATACCAAGAGCATATAGCTCGTTGGCCTGAGGAAAGGAAGGAGCAGAATCACCCAGACTGGAAAGTAGAGTGACCAACAGGCCAGTAGGTAGAGGAAGCATGACTGGAGCAGGTCCACCAGCAATAGAGGGTGTGGGAGTAGCAGCGGAAGGCTCAGGTGCAGGGTAGAAGTGATTGTATAAATAGGATGCATAATCAATACTGGGGTACGGCTAGTGTGAGAACCTTTTACACTAAACGAGATTACTCAAAACATAAAACACAATCAACTACTAATTAGTAACATACCCAAAATATGGGTAAATTAAAACTGATTTCAATGTTAGCACCCGCTCATAAACATTTGCATAAGAGCCCAAAATCTTTCTTATATCCATACTATGCCAAGAATTTGATACAAATTGTTCTATCATCTTAGCCACCACATATATACACAGGAGAACAATATTCATATATGCCACACAAACAAGCATTAATATGCTAACAAAAGTCTGATTCATTTGAAACACCATATATAATTTTTTTCTCTCCCGGACCTGAGTGTACAAGGACGACTCTAGGACACACTAGACATCTAATCAACTTTATCAAAGATTCATTACTATAGCTCCTCTTTGCTGCCACATGTTTGTTTTCGTCACTTTTGATTACCTAAAAAAATGTGGTGAACCATAAGGGTGAGACCCATGTCCCAGCAAGAGATATAACCTCCAACAACACTTATTGATTACAACATTTTAGGTAATGAGATAGTTTAAGCCGTTTAATCATATACAACAAATAGGCTCAGCAACACTGATGATTAACAAAATACATAAAGTAGATGATAACAATTATCATAATCAAGATGACTATCATCATTTTCATTATTAACCGTATAAGAGATTCAATAGCATATGCATAACTAGCATAAGCAAGTCTAGTAGCATATTATCTCTATTAACATGAATAAGTCTAACATCATAAGAATATCTAATAACATTAGCATATGTAATAGTTTGAACAGATGAATATCATAAGCAGAGCTATCAAAATAAGCACGAGTATTTGCATAAGCATGATTAGCAGTATAGGCATTTCTAATTATAGAGGCATGGCTAGCATGTTAAACATAACTAACAACATGATATAGCTAGCACCCTAATTATAATCAGCAGTAGTAGTATAGATATCAACATAAGCATGACTACTGTATATACACATTTACAATCTTATGCATATCCACCACATAAGTATAATTACTATCTCTTAATTGTACTAAGCATCATCTTTATGTAAAGAGAACAAACAAGGGTTATCATCCAATGTGAAGCATTGTGTATAACCCTAAAAAGATATGCTATACGACTGTATTACATCTTTTATTGTGCCCTGAGGAATTTGAGGATATCACTCAAAATCCAACTGACCACTGCTAAGTTGAAATCAGTGCAATACAAGATCTAGGAAGAGTCGGACTCCTAAGATCTTCTCCTCCCCCAGTCGGTATGGGTCTGCCACAATGACACATAAGGTCAAGCTATTAACAGCCTAGTTCATCCATGGTACAGGTCATGGCACTAGTGAAAGGAGGTGGGTACGCATACCCTACCATCCGAGGTACAATCGTAGTTGTCCTCCAATCTTATCACATATATAATCACTGAGGCATGACCACAATCATTCTCAAGCTAAGGGCTAGGTATGACCACAATCATCCTCTCTAAACACTTGAATTCAAGATGACAAGCACCCCACATACTCATCAGTATGCACTCTGAGTTTTCCTTAGGAATACTCGTTTCACCATCTGGCAAGTTCTGACACTCAGATGGATCTATGGCATAGGGCACTACATGATTAGAGTTACAGTTGATTAGTTATGCAAATTGGGTGAATTAAGGCTGCATCAAACAAGTGGACATATAAACCCTAATTGACTTCTAGAAAGCATATAAATATCACAACTTTAAAAGATATAAAATGTGTGAAACATAATTTCTCATCTCATCATAACATGGTACTATTCACTTGCCATTCATGAGACCACACTAGTCATCATACTATCACAAGATATAAATCCTTTTCACAATATCATAGGGTATCAACCCTTATCAACATAAGAGGATTACACCTCATTCAAGGCTCAACCATGCCCAAAGGTCATTAAGACCATCATACTATCACAGGATATAAAATCCTCTTCACAATATCATAGGGTATAAACCCTTATCAACACAAGATGATTACACCTCATTTAGGTCTCAACCATGCCCAAAGATCATTAAGACCATCATACTATTCCCTACAAGATCATCATTATCTTTGCATGCCTTATAACAAGGCTCAACAATATCACTTATATATAATACACCAGATCAACACAATATTGCATTAATGAGCTAGGCGATATTCATAAACAATCATTGCAGGGTTATATTAACATTAAACATTCCTTTATTACATCAACATGCAAGGAATCTAGATATGATTAACCCTCATCATATTCAAAATGCACATGTTTAGCATAAGAAAGTGTCAACCATGTGGCTATGATAACCACCAATTAACACATTAGGGTTATGATCATATTAAGGAGGTTATTCCATCATCATTCCATCATATAAGAATGTTAAACATGAATACTCATCTATATCTATTTGCATCAGAGTTAGGTTCAACATGACAAATTATATCAATGTTACTAATCAACACTTATACCCAAACCTAACTCACGGCATCTCTATTGTATCATGGATGCATAAGGTCAAGAATCACCATAACATTCCATACTATTCTCAAGTATGAACCCACACATAAATCAAGATGTAACCATCAAGTTATAGCATACTAGGGTTTCAACAACAATAAGAGAGTACCCCATGATTGAATTAGTCATTCAAGGACTATGCATACCCAATTACCATCATTTAGTTATATTAAAGCTATGTATAACAAGCTATACCTCATTAGGGTTACATATCAACACAATATGGTTATCATCCCTTCTATTCATATGAGTGAATAGGTAATACTACCTTATTAAGGGTAACCCTGCATTTGTTCCATCATCATTCAACCCATATCACCATACCACAATGTCACCCAGAACCATTGGATGTTTAAAAGGTAAGACCATTGGTTGTTTACATAAGTAAACACCTTGGATAAAACACCTATGAAGTCCTTGATTTGTACTCTATAAAGAGTCACCACTTAACCGTAGACATCCCTTTATTAACAACACAAAAAGATCCATGTAGAGTAGGGTAAAACCCACAATCGACTGCTCATTTAAAACAAGCCATCCATTGTCAACAAGTAAGCTCCTTAAGTTGATCATATAAAGAAAACAATCTAAATCACATTATTAGGACCAACATATTACATTAGACATCATTCCACTTTATTAGAGGAATAAACATTATATCTTGACCATTGGGTCAAGTTCATAATATGAAACCATCAATTACAGTATAGGTCAGACCATTACATCAAGTTACCCAAGAAACCATTGCTCTGAGGCTTAATTGATGATACAAATATATAATTAACTCACCATAGGTTGTAGAGACCTGATCCACCATAATTAGTGACCATTAAATCACCATAGGTTGTTAGATCAACACTATATTCATTAGTCAACATCAAATATTAAGCTAATGTCATCATTGATTGATAACATCAGTAGCATACTTAATGATTGATCATTAAACTTCTAATTGGTCCAAAACCTGACCTAAGGGGGTGACCATAGGCTTTCAACATCATTTGACACATTTGATCACGACCATCAATTGTCATTAAGATAACACCATAGGGTTGTTGCAATGGTAACATCATCAGACCATGGATTTATATAAGAAATCAACTTTAAACCCTAAAATTGACCATTGGTTGATAGGTGCTTAGCACAATAGATTGTCAAACCAACCTGATACAAGTCATATTATACCTTAGGAATAATGTACACATTATCACATGTTCATCTAGAACTGAAATCAGAATAGGGAACATTATAAAAATCGAAATCCAAGTCAAGCATAGCTTTTTAGTGCATAAATCGTCATTTTCAAGCAAGAACATGATCTAGAAAGCTTATGATAAGCGATAAACGTAGTGCAAGTTATAAAACATGCCTATAATGAGAATATTAAACCCCAAAAAAAATAAATCTCGATCAGGTAGGGTATAAAATCCAAGAATAAGCTATGAATTCGTCCATCTAGCACCTTTCTTAATCAAATGAGCAAACCCTAAGCATAAGGAGCAAGAAAGGAAGGGTTTTAGAGCTTTAAAGAAAATTCTACCATGGAACAACAAGGTTCCGACCTGTAGGAAGGTCTAAGGAAGTAGAAGATCAAGCGAAACGAAGAAGGAAGGAAGAAAATAACTTGCCTTGGTCGAAATCCCTAGAAGATGACCTTGGAAACCCTAGGTAGGGCTAGATGGAGCTCTAGGAGACCTTCTTCTCCAAAAAGGGGTTGTCTTCTAAGTTAGAGTAGTTGGTTACATAGAAAAATAGAGTGGATTAGTTTCTCTAGGGTATAGGAAAGAGAAAGCAAGCATAGTTTTGAATCTGGGCAAAGAAGAGGTAAATATAGCCCATGGATAAGGATAGAAGCAAGCATGAGGTGTAAAAGTAGCTTCCCCATGTGTCTATGGCCTTAATTTATTAAGAATATACAAGAATACACACAATCAGCTTCCCCACCATCCCTATTGACCTTCTTATCTTTCCTTTGTCGAATTTTCCAGCCAATCACATAATTCATTAGTTGATAGCTACTAAAAGTAGCTCATGCATGAAGGGGTAAACCCTAAAATACCCTTAGAGAAAACACCTTCAAACCAAGGTTTAAATAGGCGCCCAATGGATCAAAAAGCTAAATAATGAGGATAGAATATCCAAGGAACATAATGCAAGTTATAAATTGCAAATAAGACCTCTCAATTGGGTAAATTGCAGAAAAGTCCAAAATATACATAACTTGCTCAAACAGTGTCTAAATTGGACCAAATTTGAAACTTAAGCTTGCATTATGATTTCAAAGCATATCAAAAGTTTATATTAGGGTTATAAGCATTAAATTGTGGTAATTAAGCTTAATCAACTCATTAAGAAAGTTTGGGGCCTTACAACTATAAACCCCCAATAGGGATTTCACCCCAAAATCCAAGGTAAATAAAGATGGGTACTTCTTTTGCACTCATCCTATTACCTTCACATGGTTACTTTCATATCATGGTGATGTCACATAATTCATACATATCTCATCTTGGGTCAACACAAAAACCCCCATCTAAGAAGACATTCTCAATATGAAATGTAGAAACTTGTTGTGTCATTTAGACAACTCTAGTAGTAATGTTCAACTTTTAATTATATCTATCATCCTAAAATTATATCTATTGTATCAACACATTACTCAAAATTCATACTTGTGAGCTTTTTACCAATCATGGCATGTGTCCCACACCATTCCTTGAAGCATAAAAAAAGGTAATGTATCCATCCTTTTTTTTATACACTGACACTAGAACTCTTGTCAGTTCATTTTCAGCATCAAAAGAAATGCTAACGCTGGAAGTTGTCATTCCATACAAGGAAATGTCATTCCTAGTCAACCCTGTTAAGGGTGAAACAAAAACACTATCTTCACCTTACTTGGATTTACACAACCTACTTAGAAGACATATCATGATCCCATAAAGAAATTTAATCAACCCCATCTCATTCTTGTTCAACTTGTTCTCATAGCTATTGTTGCTTCAGCAACCCTAAGGTTTTTGAAAAAATATTGATCATATTTTTGACCATATTTGAAATACTTTGACATGTCATCATTTAAATCTTGATATAACTTGTATGACATGACTGGAACACTCTGTTCCTCCTATTCATAAATTCTATTTGTACATTGGTTAGTCTAAAGGACATAACTCTAAACTCATCATGGTCATGTGAATTATGTCATCCAATCTAAATCTTATGCATTGATATTTGATCATAGGTTAATCTTAAAGGAACATGTATCACATATTTGTTGACCAACAAACAATCTATCCTTGATAGTGGTCTTGCCCAGCTATCACTGAACCATACACAACATTATAGAATCACTTTTTTTTCCTTCCAAACAACATTTAGAGTGTCATCATCAACTCTCTCTCCCTTTCTTTAAGGGGGAGGAATACTTGATATGTTCATTTAGTAAACATCTCCAACCTTCACATACTTCCCATACTGTTGATACATCTTGGATACTAGGATTCATTACCTTGGTATTCACCTCATGTGCTATAAGGAACTCACGTACTTATCTCATCTACTTTTACCAACATAATAAATTTCAAAGCATATAAGTGGAGTCTTCCTAATTATTGGAAGGATCAAATCAAACTCACACAAACTTTATGTTCAAGGAACCATAGTCCAAGCAACCTTCTTCTATAATAAGCTATCCACCCTCATGTTTACAATGAATCAACACATACCAAGTGGCAATGATCCACTTGAAAGTTGTAACCTGGAAAGAAAAGACACAAATGGAAACACACTTCTCACATCATAGCAACATTGTTCAAGGTTACTAGCAAAAAGGCAACCAATTCTATTTTCATTATGCAAGTTACAACTTCTTATGTATCATTTCACCTTTTTCATTTAAAGTTCCTTGCCATTAACATAGGAATCATCATGATTAACATATATCATTACTCCTTCCTTGATGACTATTTATCACACTGGGTATGTTCTCTTATTTTATTAGGTTTTTCAACCACTTATCGACAGGTAAATCATCATATTCCACATTTTCTTCATTAAATCGAGACCATCTCCCTTAATTTCTTTCACATGCCATGCTGATTTTTCATTAACACTTTCTTACACATATAGGTTGGTCTGAGATTAACTCAGGTTCCACCTTATTTCTTTGTCATTGTTCCCATTCATCTTCTCATTTTGTACTTGTTATAGGAGTTCTCTGTATCTTATGTGGATTTCATACCTTGATTCACTTTATAAGCATATACTTGTTTGTCTTTTACTTTATTATATTCTTGAATCACATCTTCAAGAACCCCTCTTTTCCTTATTTGTATTCAGATTTAGATTTCATGATGTTGTATCTTTCTCTTATATTTACCAAACATTCAAGTTTTGATAGATAATGATGCAATTCTCATCTTCTTTAAGGTAGGATTGAGATATGCACACCATGATTTCTTATTCGTTATTCTCTTTAGATTGTCTCAAAATGACTACTTGATCAGAGTAATCAGAAAGATAACAATCTAAGAGTTCCACCTTTTCTTCAATAATTGAATACCTAGCCAGGGCACCCAATTACTGAGATTAGGCAGTATGCACCATATTTTTATGCCATATTCCTAATTTTGACATCATCCTAGTCCTAAGTCTTAGTGTCCCTGTAGACTCAGTGAACCTAAAGCTCTGATATCAACCTGTGAGAATCCGTTACACGAAATGAGATTACAGAAAACATAAAACACGATCAACTACTAATTAATCACATACCCAAAAATATGGCTAAATTAAAACTGGTTTCGACGTGAGCACCCGATCATAAACATTTGCATAAGAGCCCAAAATCTTTCTTATATCCATACTATGACAAGAATTTGATACAAATTATTCTATCGTCTTAGCCACCACATATATACATAGGAGAACAATATTCATATATGCCACACAAACAAGCATTAATATGCTAATAAAAGTCTGATTCATTTGAAACACCATATACAACCTTTTTCTCACCCGGACCTGAGAGTACAAGGACGACTCTAGGACACACTAGACATCTAATCAACTTTATCAAAGATTCATTGCTATAGCTCTTCTTTGCTGCACATGTTTGTTTCCGTCACTTTCAATTACCTAAAAAAATTTGGCGAACCACAAGGGTGAGACCCATGTTGTTACGACTCCACCTCCCGATAACCCCCAATTAAGGGAGACCGATAGGTTGAAGCCGCACCCATAACTTCCAGGTCAAAGGTTCGGCAATTAACCAAGAATAATTATCAAATTTTAACCTACTATACTGAAAAGTTGTAAGAAAAATAAATTTTTGCATACCTTATTGAAAACTTGGATCTCTAAACTTCTATCCACTTAAGGATTCTACTCTAACTAATCCTCCTTGTATTTAACTCCATGTATTTCACAATATGACGATTTACTGTTTGTCCTTTTGGCTTGTACCTAAAATGCCGACAAACAAAACGTCGGTCAGCCGAAGCTGGTATGTGGGGGAAACAATAATTATGTAATTGTGTTAACAATGCAATCATTCAATTAATCATTTAACAACCAAGTATACATTTTAGATATAACTCCACGATCCAAGAGTACCCTATCCTCTATGTTGTCCCCATTAAACCCCTCATGATCCACCTATAAGTGAACCAATTTCTAGGGTTGAGTCACATGGCACTACTCGTAATTAGCCCACTCCTTAACTCATGGCAGGATAATGAGTCTCATGGCACTACACGTAGGTAGCCCAATTTCTAACTCTCGATAACCTAGACCTTGCTCTAGGATTACCCCTTTTTTTTTTAGCCTTTTCAAAGCAATAGAGGTGGACCCGGATCTAGTCAGTTATATACGCACATTTATAGTGATAATCATAGTCACTTTATAGTTTCATGAAATAAATAAACATCCAACAGTTATTTTCAAGCAACCGATTAAAACTTCGAGAATCACCGTGAAACTAGAACGATTATTCATAAGTGTAACCACATACCTTATGCCATTGCAGGAACCATGCAGAAAATGTCACATGTACTTTAAGAGTGTATCCAAACATCCAAGCAACAAGCATTCAACCAACATAATCTGAAACAAGCATGCTACATTTGTGTCACCATGTATTTGCATTACATTTTTCAGATGTAGATGCACTCCTAAACAAGTGTTTAGGGTTATCTCATGTTTGGATTTAGGGATTAGGGTTACAAGCCCTAATTCCACCATATTATGGTTTCTAAGCTTACAATTTCAGTTATGCATATTAGGTGAAACCCTAATCATCATCTTAAACATATAAAACTACTCATATTACTAGCATTAAGATTATGTCACAATGTCTACATTGGTTTCAAACCCTAACTCAACATATATAAGCTCACTAATGTAGAAACATTGGTTATACATCATTATCAAGGATTTCCTTATTAGACATGATAAGATTAGGTATTAGCTTAACATAAACAAATCTACTTAATTAGGCATCATATTAATCTAAATCTAGGCACTCCTTTTCATTAAACCCATTAGGGCATGTATTGTACAAAATTTTAGAACATGAAGCCTATTCAAGATCTAACACTATTTTATTTGGATTCCTCTCATTTTTCTGAGCAATTTGATATATAATATTACTATATTCTAAGTTACTGTTAATTAACTAGATCATTTGCAAATTAAAGATATTTGGCCAATCCGCTGACACGTCATCATTTGCTAGGCTCTAATTTACCACGCAGGCTTGGCGCAAGGCCATGCGGGCAACCACTTAAAAGAAAATAACAAAAAGACTCAAAAGCCCTTACCTCGCATGCAGTGGCCCAGGGGCATTCATATACTTTCACCGAACCCCGTCTTCCTCCTCACGATCGGGAACCTGCACTGCCCCCCCATTACGGCCGCGACTCGCGTCGCCTGCAGCTCATCTCCTTGAATCCACCGGTTTCCTCTACCTTCACCTCCGCAGCCCCCAGATCCTGCGACCGTCACCGTCATCGAGACCCCATAGCCTAGGTATCTCTTCCGCTCTTATGCACTGACGTTCCCTAGTACGTTAGTCAGTCTGCCAGCACTGGCTACTCTCTCTCCCTCGTACAGGGTGTGATGCCTGCCCGGGTTTATGCGACACTGTAGCCAGAGCACCGCCGCCTTAGGCAGATCTCTCCTCCCTTGTCCTCTTCCTCCGACTTTTACACGCCAGGCCCGAGGCCGCACTTGGACCTGTAGCGATGCCTGCCGCTGCCTTTGTCTCCCTGAGTCATCAACGACTGCATCCACCACCCTTGCACTGCTAGGGCCCGAATACCCAGCCACCTCCTTTTTGCTGTTGTAGGCTGGCTACGTCAGCCACCTCCTTCGTGCCAAGGGGTCTAGGCGGCGCACCACCAGATTCCCCTCCACTCAAGGGTTGCGCTCAAAGAAGAAGGGAGGTCAAGGGCATGGAGGATGAACCGATGGTGTGCTAGCTTCTTCACCAATCATAGGGCTGCCAGGATCTGTCACGGCCTCCTTACAGCAGGTTTGGTGAGTTGTGGGAGACGGCTTCGGAGGCAGTCCTTGCAAGAGGAATTCCTAGAGGTAGGGGAAAAGAAACAATGGGAAGGGAGTATCTCCCCACGAGGGTGCAACCCTTCGTACTTATATACTACTCTCACCGAGAAGATTTAAAGGTCCCATTGTCTTCAGACTTATTCCCATCCCTACATAAAAAATCTTCCAATTCCATTATCCCTTAGTCATATCCACGGTTATAGGGCTCATCCCAAAATATTCTTTTAACTTTCCTTCTATTGCTCGCTTTCCCATTTTCTCACGATTATAAAGCAAAACTTCTAAAAAGGGTATGCACAATTGTCAAGGGGAAGTACTCAATATTTTTCCATCTATATGAACACATAATAGGACGTTGTGCATTCAATCCTTAGGTGTCTATACATAACCTGGAAGTGCCATCGTTAAACAAGGAAAGGATATTAGAGGTTTCCATCCCACTTTCCTTATTGGATAAATTGCCAACCTCTCGATTAAAGCACTTGGTTAGCAACCCATCAAAGGTGAAACACCTATTCTAGATTGTTCCCTTATTTAATTATCTTGGGTTTCCATACATAATTACCTATATAGAAAGAGTCCTCCTCGTTTCTTACTTCTTAATCCAAAAGTGGTAAGGAGTAACACAACTATCTGTAAAATCAATTTCCAAGATTATATAATCTTAACACCAACGAGGAAAGAAAAGAAATACTACTTTATATAAACCCTTTGCTTTTGTTCCAAAAGGCCATGAGAGGCACTACAATATGATTTCCACATAATTCTTATCTTTTCCTCATTAATTCAAAATTCCTTCTTAATAGACTTCTTTTTAAGTATTTCTCATTATTCTTCATTTCCTTTCTTCTCTTTGATATCCATTAATGGATTAATCTAATAATAGGAATCACAAAATTCCTATCAAAAGGGATATTTGCAAAGTAATCCATTGTTTGAAGCAAAACATACAACCTTTTTAATTAAGTCCAATTCATAAAATCTTTACATTTCAATTATGAAAACATACGCAAAATTGGGATTGTAACACATGTCCCAGCAAGAGATATAACCTCCAACAATGCTTATTGATTACAACATTTTTGGTAATGAGATAGTTTAAAAAATTTAATCATATACAAAAAATAGGCTCAGCAACACTGATGATTAACAAAATACATAAAGTAGATGATAAAAATTATCATCATCAAGTTGACTATCATCATTTTCATTATTAACTGTATAAGAGATTCAATAGCATATGCATACCTAGCATAAGCAAGTCTAGTAGAATATTATCTCTATTAACATGAATAAGTCTAGCATCATAGAATATCTAATAACATTAGCATATCTAATAGTTTGAATAGATCAATATCATAAGAAGAGCTATCAACATAAGCACGATTATTTGCACATATAAGAATGATTAGCAGTATAGGAATTTCTAATTATGGCTAGCATGTTAAACATAACTAACAACATGATATGGCTAGCATCCTAATTATAAACAACAATATCAGTATAGATATCAACATAAGCATGACTACTGTATGTACACATTTACAATCTTATGCATATCCACCACATAAGTATAATTACTATCTCTTAATTGTACTAAGCATAATCTTTATATAAAGAGAACAAACAAGAGTTATCATCCAATTTAAAATGTTGTGTATAATCCTAAATAGATATGCTATACAGTTGTATTACATCTTTTATTATGTCCTGAGGAATTTGAGGATACCAATCAAAATCTAGCTGACCACTGCTAAGTCAAAATCAGTTCCATACAAGATCTAGGAAGAGTCGGACTCCTAAGATCTTCTCCGCCCCCGGTCAGTATGGGTACGCCACAGCGACACATAAGGTCAAGCTGCTAACAACCTAGTCCATCCTTGGTACATGTCACGACACTAGTTAAAGGAGGTGAGTACGCATACCCTACCATCTGAGGTACAACCGCAGTTGTCCTCCAATATTATCACATATATAATCACTAAGACAGGACCGCAACCGTTCTCAAACTAAGGGCTAGGTATGAATGCAGTCATCCTCCCTAAACACTTGAATTCAGGATGACAAGAACCCCACATACTCATCAGTATGCACTCTGAGTTTCCCTTAGGAATACTCATTTTGACCATCTGGCAAGTTCTGACACTCAGATGGATCTATGGCACAAGACACTACATGATTAGAGTTTCAGTTGATTAGTTATGTCAATTGGGTGAATTAAGGCTGCATCAAACAAGTGGACATACAAACCCTAATTCACTTCTAGAAAGCATATAAATATCACAAATTCAAAAGATATAAAATGTGTGAAACATAATTTCTCATCTCATCATCACATGGTACTATTCACTTGCCATTCATGAGACCACACTAGTCATCATACTATCACAAGATATAAATCCTTTTCAAAATATCATAGGGTATCAACCCCTATCAACACAAGAGGATTACACCTCATTTAGGGCTCAACCATGCCCAAAGGTCATTAGGACCATCATACTATCACATGATATAAAATCCATTTCACAATATCACAGGGTATCAACCCTGATCAACACAAGAGGATTACACCTCATTTCGGGCTCAACCATGCCCAAAGGTCATTAAGACCATCATACTATTCCCTACAAGATAATCATTATCTTTTCATGCCTTATAACAAGGCTCAACAACATCACTTACATATAATACACTAGATCAACACAATATTGCATTAATGAGCTAGGAGGTATTAATAAACAGTCATAGTAGGGTTTTATTAACATTAAGAACATTCCTTTATTACATCAACATGCAAGGAATCTAGATATGATTAACCATCATCATATTCATAATGCACATGTTTAGCATAAGAAAGTATCAACCATGTGGCTATGATAACCACCAATTAACACATTAGGGTTATGATCATATTAAGGAGGTTATTCCACCATCATTCCATCATATAAGAATGTTAAACATGAATACTCATCTTTATCTATTTGCATTAGAGTTATGTTCAACATGACAAATTATATCAATGTTACTAATCAGCACTTATACCCAAACCCTAACTCATGGCATCCCCATTGGATCATGGATGCATAAGGTGAAGCATCACCATAACATTCCATAATATTCTCATGTATGAACCCACACATAAATCAAGGTGTAACCATCAAGTTATAGCATAATAGGGTTCCAACAACAATAAGAGAGTACCCCATGATTGAATTAGTCATTCAAGGATTATTAATACCTAATTACCATCATTTAGTTATATTAAAGCTAGGTATAACAAGCTATACCTCATTAGGGTTACGTATCAGCACAATATGATCATCCCTTCTATTCATATGAGTGAATAGGTAATACTACCTTATTAAGGGTAACCCTCCATTTGTTGCATCATCATTCAACCCATATCACCATACCACAATGTCACCCAGAACCATTGGATGTTTAAAAGGTAAGACCATTGGTTTTTTACATAAGTAAACACCTTGGATAAACCACCTATGAAGTCCTTGATTTGTTCTCTCGAAAGAGTCACCATTTAACCCTAGACATCCCTTGATTAACAACACAAAAAGTTCCATTGAGAGTAGGGTAAAACCCATAATTGACTGTTCATTTAAAACAAGCCATCCATTGTCAACAAGTAAGCTCCTTAAGTTGATCATATAAAGGAAACCATCTAAATCACATTATTAGGACCAGTGTTCAGGAAATCGGTCTGTGCGTCCGCATATGCGGCCGCTTAAGCGGTTCGGACAGGGGACCGCACCGCATATGTCAAAACGGACCAATAATCGGTCCAGACCCAATTATGCGGCCGATTACCCACTTATGCGGCCGCTTAATCACCGCTTTTCCAAACACACATACATGGAATTGAAGAAATGAAATTTATATGATATTTTTGTTGTTTCTAATTAAATATTTATATGATATTGCTGCTCCCTTTCTTCTAATTAATCATTCTATGTTGTCCTTGAATGTAATTGTTCAATGTGATATATAATTCTATATGATTGATATATAAATATACATAGATATATTAATTTATTAAAAAAATCCAAAACCACATATACTCCCGCATACCACATATACTCTATTCAGTGCCCCGTTCACCCGTACACCGAATAGCGCTTTTCTGAACACTGATTAGGACCAAAATATTACATTAGCCATCATTCCACTTTATTGGATGAATAAAAATTATATCTTGACCATTGTGTCAAGTTCATATATTAAAACCATCAATTACAGTATAGGTTCGACCATTGCATAAAGTTACCCAAGAAACCATTTCTCTGAGGTTTAATTGACGACACAACTATATAATTAACTCACCATAGGTTGTAGAGACCTGATCCACCATAAGTAGTGACCATTAAATCACCATAGGTTGTTATATCAACACTATATTCATTAGTCAACATCAAATATTAAGTTAATGTCATCATTGATTGATAACATCAGTAGGGTACTTAATGATTGATCATTAAACTTCTAATTGGTCCAAAACCTGACCTAAGGGGGTGACCATAGGATGTCACCATAATTTGACACCTTTAATCATGACCATCAGTTGTCATGAAGATAACACCATAGGGTTGTTGCAATGGTAACATCATCAGGCCATGGATTTATATAAGAAATCAGCTTTAAACCCTAAAATTGACCATTGGTTGATAGGTGCTTAGCACCATATGTTGTCAAACCAACCTGATACAAGTCATATTATACCTTAGGAATAATGTAAACATGATCACAGGTTCATCTAGAACTGAAATCAGAATGGGGAACATTATAAAAATCAAAATCCAAGTCAAGCATAGCTTTTTAGTGCATAAATCATCATTTTCAAGCAAGAACAAGATCTAGAAAGCTTATGATAAGAAATAAACGTGGTGCAAGTTATAAAACTTGTCTATAATGAGAATAGGAAACCCCACACAAAATAAATCTCGAGCAGGTAGGGTAGAAAATCTAAGAATAAACTATAAATTCGTCCATCTAGCACCTTTCTTCATCAAATGAGCAAACCCTAAGCATAAGGAGCAAGAAAGGTAGGATTTTAGAGCTTTAGAGCAAATTTTACCATGGAAAAACAAGGTTCTAACCTAGAGGAAGGTCTAAGGAAGGAGAAGAACAAGATAAACGAAGAAGGAAGGAAGAAGATAACTTGCCTTGATCGAAATCCCTAGAAGATGACCTTGGAAACCCTAGGTAGGACTAGATGGAGCTCTAGGAGACCTTCTTCTCCAAAAAGGGGTTGTATTCTACTTTAGAGTAGTTGGTTCCATATAAAAACAGAGTGGATTCGTTGATCCAGGTTATAGGAAAGAGAAATTAAGCATAGTTTCAAACTTGGGCAAAGAAGAGGTAAATATAGCCCATGGATACGGATTGAAGCAAGCATGAGGTGTAAAAGTAGCTTTCCCATGTGTCTATGGCCTTAATTTATTAAGAATATAAAAGCACACACACAAGAAGCTCCCCCACAATCCCTATTGACCTTCTTATCTTTCCTTTGTCGAATTTCCCAGCCAATCACATAATCCATTAGTTGATAGCTACAAAAAGTAGCTCATCCATGAAGGGGTAAACCCTAAAATACCCTTGGAGAAAACACCTTCAAACAAAGGTTTAAATAGGACCCCCATGGCTCGAAAAGTTCAATAATGAGGATAGAATATCCAAAGAACATAATGCAAGTTTTAAATTGCAAATAAATCCTCTCAATTGGGTAAATTGCATAAAAGTCTAAAATATGCATAAAATTGCATAACTTGCTCAAACATTGTCCAAATTGGACCAAATTTGAAACTTAAGATTGTATTATGATTTCAAAGCATATAACAAGGTTATATTAGGGTTCTAAGAATTCAATTATGGTAATTAAGCTTATTCAACGCATTAAGCAAGTTTAGGGCCCTTAAAGTTGGTAGGTGGGGTATGAGTGTGCACAGGATAAGTTCATGTTAGATATGATTGAACATAAATCCTGGTGTAGATGATCTTGGACCTGGAGGTTGTATGCCTAATGGTGTATCGTATAACCCATGAGGGATTCATTGGACACACAGAATGAGGCACGGCTAGGTCAGGTAGGCTGAAAAGGTGGAGGAGCTTGGGTTGAGGTAGAGGCAGGTGCAGCTGAGGCAGAAGCAGAGGGTGAGGCACTGGGTGTGGTGGAGGAAAGGATAGACATGGATTTTTGAATAGTGATCTCACTGATACACACTCCTGTTACAACCCCAATTTTTGGGTTCAATTGGTGAGAAATGTAATTTCTCATATTAAAGATAATTGAACAAGTAATGATATAATTTGTTTTTGGTTTACAATAGCCTTAATGTTTGTGTTGTGGGCTTTATTGGCTATTGGGCCCAAATAACAAGACAATTCAATTAGTAAATGAATAATTGAATATTTAAGAAAAAGAAAGAGGTAGAAACCTCTAGAAGGCAAAGAGATGTAATCCAAGGATGGATTTCGTGCCTCTTGGGTTCCTTGGGTTCCAAGGAGTCCAAAGTTGCAAAAAGAAAGCAATAAGAAAAGAAAAGATTAATTAAGTATTTCTTTAGTAAGAAAGAAATTGAAAATAATGATAAAATGTGGAAAATGAGTGGAAAGAGGTATAAATGAGATTTATTGGTGAATTTTCGTATCCATGAGGTTGCTAATATTAAAAGGAATACCAATGAGGAAAATAAAAAAGAAATAAAGAGAAAACCTCAAAAAGAGTTATTTTAAAAAGAAATAAACGTGATAATGGAGAAATGATGCATATAGATGCATCTAGAAGGATAATGAGTATCTAATAAAAAGGATTTCGAAATAATAGTGTTTCTTGGGGTCCAAGGAGCCCCAATAAAGAGGAAAGAAAAAGAAAATACCAATAAAGTCAAATAAGAAGATAAAATGATGCATAATGAATGATTATGAGGTTTTGTTAAAAAAAAAGGAGTAATTTCTATTAAAAGAAAATAGAAATATGTGGCCAATGAATTAAAAAGGGCAAGTGCAAAGAAAATAAAACGGGAATTTTGAATTCCTAATAATAGAGAATAACCAGGATAAAGAAGAGAGAGAATATTACTTCTCTTTGAAGGAATTGACTTCCTACTTGGAAAGGGACTCTTGGATTCATGAATAGACGACCTAGGGCTTCTTTACTCACCCCTATATAAAGGGGAGACCCTTTGGTTCGAGTCCAGGAAGAATCCCACGATCCCTCTCTTGCTTCTTCTTCTTCCTCATGATTCTTTGCGTCCAAACCCTAGCAGAGAGGGTAGCTTGAACCCTGAAGCAACGCGAAGCGGTGGATGGTCACGATGGGAGTAGGATGCCCCACATAGCTAGAGAAAGTCTTGGTCGACATCCTCGTACTCTAACCCACACACTGCAGCTGCAACTTGGCTGCATGAACGACTGCAAGTCACATGCTTAGTGCACGCAAGATCGGTCCACCTGGCTACAGCCAAGTAGCATCCCAGGTGCGCAAGGCGGTAGCGGACCCCCGAACTGCAACACGGCGGACCCTCGAACTGCATGGGGAGGCCATCAACAATGAGTTTCGTGTTTTGAGAGGATGGAGGCGGACCCCCGAACTGCAGCACAACGACCATGTGTTGCAGGTCGCGCAGCGTGAGATGACCACCCTAACCACGAACGGTGGGCACCCCTGCGTGCGTGAGGGCAGGTCAGAGCTAGGGGAGGCTCTCCTGGTGGCCGACGAGGCCTGGGGACGGGCGGCAGAGCCGAGCCCGCTCCTTGCTGCGGCCACAGCTAGGGTATCAGGAGGAAGAAGAAGGAGATAGGCCGATTGGACGCTTTTTCCCCTCCGCGGGCTGGAGACGCTTTCAACTTACCAAGGGTAAATGCATAATTGCGTTATATTCTCTTTTGAGCAACGTTGCATGGAGCGGGACACATGGTGCAATCTGATTGGCCAAGTAAGTAAAATCTTGCTAAAATCGTAATTAATTCTAGGAAACTCGGATTAAAACAAGTCCTATATGAAAATTGATCCTCAGAACGAGAGAAACACAAAGAAATTATGTATGAAGTCTAATTCTGCTTAAAACTCAAAAAGTATAGGGTTTTACATATTTTGATGCATTAATTGATAGAAAACCCCTAGAATGATGTAAAAACAACCATGATGAATCTTTTATATGTTTTTGATCAATCTTAACCTATTAAGAATAAAAGTTATGGTAAAATCATAAAAAGATGATTAATATGTTAGTTTTAGGGTTTTATGATCATGAACATGGTTTAATAGACTAAAAACCCTGATTTGAGTAAATATGAGTTTTAGTGGTCTTAACATGATATTGCAAGAATAAAACTATAATATAATCATTCTTGAACATAGTTTGGATTAGATAATTCTTAATGAAGATAATTGAGATGGTTAGGGTTTTGTAGGAAACCTTAGAAACCCTAAATGGAATATAAAGGATACATCTTTGAAGACTAATAGGTTAATTTGAAAGATATTAACCTATTGATTAATAATATAGAGTTTTCATCCGTTTGGTATACAAAATTGGTAGTTTTAGGGTTGTAATCCATAAATGAAGAATAATTCATATGGGAACCCTAATTGGGATAAAAGAAGAGGAAAATCATGATATTTTGGATTAAAGAAGTAAATTACAAAATGATGATCCTAAGACTTCTAAGAATATTAAAAGGAGAGAATTTAAAGGTTTTAAGTAGATTTGATTAATTAGGGTTCTTAATAACTAAGAATGGAGGCAAAACCCTAATTCCCAAGGAAACCCTAAAATTGGAATAGAAATCCTAAGGATGATGATGATATTGGATAAATATTAATAAAAGGAATTTGGTATATTTATTTTAGGATTTTGTGCATGATTGGTTGCTTGATTGGGATTTCTGTGTTCTGATTAATTCTGTATCTGAATCTGCAATACATGTATGTGGTTACGCTTATGAATATATCGAGTTAGTTTTCCGAGGTTTACCGAAGTTTTCATCGATGACATGAATTAATTGTTGGATGATTTTAATTCATGCAAACTATAATGTGGATATGACTATCACCTAAGATATGTGCCTACTAGCTCAGATCCTGGTCCCCTCCGTGGCTTAATAGTTGACCTAGTAAATGGCTACCAATGGGGTAGGTCCATCAGGTCATTAAATGACTTAGTAAATGGCTACCAATGGGGTAGGACCATCAAGTCATCATGAGTTAGATATTGGGCTACCTTTGGGTAGTGCCATGCGACTCTATTACCCTAGGTATTGGCTACCTGCAAGGTAGGTCCATGGGGGTAAGAATCTACCTAAAGAGAGGTAGCATACAAGGATAGCACAGAGTTAGGGGATAGGTAAGGATTGAGTAGTGTGGCTTAAAATGTAATCTTGGTTGTTAAATGATTAATTGAAGGATTACATTGTTAACATATTTTCATGATTATTTGTTTCCCCCACATACCAGCTTCGGCTGACCGACGTTTTGTTTGTCAGCATTTTAGGTACAAGCCAAAAGAACAAATAGTAAATCATCATATTGGGAAATACATGAAGTAAAATACAAGGAGGATTAGTTAGAGTAGAATCCTTAAGTGGATAGAAGTTTAGAGATCCAAGTTTTCAAAAAAAAAGAAAAAAAGGTATGCAAAAGTTTATTTTCTTACAGCTTTTCAGTTTAGTCTGTTAAAATTTAATAATTGTTCTTATTTAATTGGCGAACCTTTGATCTGGGTTATTGGTTAACGGCTCTGTCCTTTCAGTCTCCCTTAATTGGGGGTTACTGGGAGGTGGGGTCGTAACATTTGGTATCAGAGCGTAGGTTCCTCAGTTAACCATTAATAATTATTAAATTCTACAAACTCCATAGAACCCAAGGGAGTTATTAGAGGATTATCCGAAATACGGAGGTGTCTAGAAAAGGATCACGACCGGGGGCTAGAAATATTTTTCTCTGCACCGTTAGTCAGAATACGAGGACTCCCGGATCCGTGTGACTGCCTGGCCAAAGTCTTAGGGTATGAATCGAAATAAGATACCTTTAGGACTTTCTCATATTATTCATCCCTTCTCATCACAAATTCTATTAAGGACCTTAGGGATTAGGGTTTTTTCTCTTCTCCTCACCCTCTTGAGATATGGGTAAGGTTAATAAGGTCTAAGGAATCCTCCACCAAATTAATGAAAAGTATGTAAATAAGATGTCATGGACATAAGCTTAATAGATTAAGTGCAAACTAAAGAATAGATACATGCTTAGGTCGTATGACATAAGTTGTCATGTCCTCAGAAGAGACCTGAGGCTAGACCTTCTTGTCAGGAGGATAAGTTAGTCTTGGAGATAGATATCTCCATTTCAAGTAGAGACCTGGCACATCCTCTGAGGATGATGCTAACCCTAACCCAAAGGGAAGGTTAGAGAGAGATGAGTTAGTCCAGGTGTTTGAAAGGACATGCCTTTGGGATGCCATATGATCCATGGGTGACCTAGAACCTTTGGCAACCCAACCCTGTGAAGGGTCGTGCATGTTAGGGTAAAGGATAGCCTCTTTGATGATGATGTTAGTGAAGGACCTGTAGAGACCCTATGGGCTTATGCGAATAGGGCATAGTATGCACCCAGGGTACGTTAGTAGTGTGAGCAATAGGTTGAAACCCTGACTGGGAGAGTAGGAAGGATGGTCTATGAAATAAGCATAAAGAGCTATGGATAACCTTGAGCGAACATAAGTTGAACATATGCTTCATCTAGGTAGGGGCATGCTTTTGAGGTTGATCCTTCATGAAGAGAGGACCTCTAATGGTGAGGTTGGTTGTAGGGTTAGAGAGAGAGCAGGACATCAAGCAAGAAGGTCGTAAACCTAGACCCCGAGATATGAGGAACAGTGGGGATTCGAGGATGATGCGACCTAAGGGGATGATAGTGGTCGCCACATGCTTGATCCCTGGGGGTTGCTGATGTCTTGGTTGCCATGAGAAGAACCAAAGCCTAGAGAGAGGATGAGTCTACTGGTACCTCTATACCTATGGTATAGATGAGAAGAAGAGTTCCTTAGACCCGGAGAGGTTTAGTAACAGGTTGTGAGGCCTTGTACTTTGTTGTTTGTCCTTGAGGAGGATCCAACTCTAAGTGTTGCTCGAGTTGAAGGATGACAGGAAGTGCATGTCATGCCTTTTTCAAGCATGATTCATGGTTAAGAGATAGAGCATGTAGTTGGACACCCAAAAGTGAACCTAGGGTTCCTAGGCCTAAGAGGGGAAGTGGTGTACCTAATGCTCATGATGAGAGTTGAGTTCCTAGAAGCGAGAATGGTACTTCTTATGTTGAGAGGAAAGGGAAGCCCCTTAAGTTTAAGGTATGTTTGATGAACCCCTCACAACTAGGTTGATGACAAAGGAAGGTATGATCTTGATCCAGCATTGAGGAAAGAGGACAAGTATGACCTAGCATGGTTGAATAGGTGATCTTCTTGTGCCTTAACAACTTGATAGGGTTAAGTAGGCTCATGTGGATGTAAACTCTAGGCCTAAGAGCTTTTGTGACCTTGTTGTCAAGAGATAGTTTTCCTCCCATCCTGGGAGAGAGACCCCCTTTGGTAGGGTGTATATCAGTTTTGTTGGTTTAAGGTAACCTAAAGAGGTCTCATAGGATCTTAAGAAGCTATGTGTAGAGTACATGGTATGAAAATGAACCTCTAGACCCATAACCATCTCTAAGTGCATATAGATGTGTTACCATGGAGGTAACCGGTATGGGGCTTGACCAAGGTGGGAAGGATTTCCACGATCCCTATGAAAGGATGAAAGTCAACCCATGAATGCAGAGAGAGAGATGATGAAGGCTTGGGTAAGGTTCTAAGTTGAATATGTACTATGAGAGAATCCTAAGTCTATCCCAGGGTCTGATAGGGATAAGACCGATGGAAGTAGGAGTTGCCTAATTCCCTAGTTGCACATGACCATAGGGTCGGGAGGTAACAACTATCATTGTCTGAGGGTCATGGGTTAGGAGATTGATCACCTTGATGAACTCATGGGACCCAAAGAGCAGATGAGTAGG
Source organism: Alisma plantago-aquatica (assembly GCA_963693085.1). Classification (NCBI taxonomy): domain Eukaryota; kingdom Viridiplantae; phylum Streptophyta; class Magnoliopsida; order Alismatales; family Alismataceae; genus Alisma; species Alisma plantago-aquatica. The sequence continues at coordinate 72,757,385 of OY856410.1, read as the reverse complement.
GCACTCTCTGGATGAATAATGGAAGAGGGATGACCCTAAAAGTTCCGACACCTATAGACCTAGAGGTGATGACCAAGGATTGTGTAGTGACCCATGTAGGTTTGAGACCAGTTTTCCATGGAAGTAACCTTGATGATGTAGAGACACGAATGACACATTTCAACTTAGATTTAAAGGTGTACTGGAAAGGTGGGATGTACCATCTCTACCCTTGGAACAGGAAGGACTTTGTATTTGGACTGCAACCAAATGCTTATTTCCTCTTGTTATGGGGGTGAGAGATAGGACAGTACACATGCCATACACCAAGGATAAAAGATGATGTGTGTTGGAACGTTGCTATGAGGTATAAGGACAGAGATGATAACATACCCTGGTGAAGTGAACGATACATGGATGGTTTGCAAATGTTAAAGAGAAATAAGGTAGTTATCTTATAAGGATGTTTTTATCATGAGCTATGTGGAACTTACAAGTTATACAAGGTTGAGTTTGATCATCATGAGGATGAGCCCAGAGTTTTCTCGATGAAGATAGTTTTAGAGTCGAGATGAGATGATAAGTGGAATACATGAAGGTGTATGTCTCCAACATTACCTCATACCTAAGGATGAGAAGTGGTAATGGATGCTCTGGTTGAGTTATATCTATCTAGTTTGGCTAGAAGCTAGAAGAGGTTGTTTGGCTAACCCTAAGTTTGGAAAGGAGATGTGATTGGCTAATACTTAGATGTAACAAGATATGATTGTTTGGTTAGCCAGCCTAGGGCTTAATGAAATGATGGTTGTAGAACCTCAAATGCACTTCTTTGGAAAGGAAAGTGATGAAACCCCGAATAGAGCGGTTTAGGGTTTTCGAGGAATCGATCTTCAGGAATCATGACCTACAGGAAATCATGATTGGAGATCACCATACACCGTGGTACTACCAAGATAATAAGTGACAGTAGTACCTTAGATGCCTAAGATAAAGATGCATGTGGTATATGGCCATGCAAGCCGAAGGTGAAGGATGAACACCAGTAGCCCAGTATAGAGGATAAAGAGTTTTCGAGAGGGAATGGGAGTTCATCACGATAGATGTGGTGATAAGTCTCCCTAGACCCAGGGAGGTCAAGATGCAATATGGGCTATGGTAGATCTCCTTACCTAGATGAAATGGGAAAGAAAGAGTTCTATCAAGGGACCGATCTGGTTGAACTACCCATGAGAGAGATGATTCAACTACACCATGATGCGAGTTCAAAAGTTCTTGAGTTTGACCTAAAGGTTCCCTTCAATAAGTTGGAAGAAGGTACATGAAAAACTCGATGTTAATACAGTTTATCATCCCTAACTAATGATTAGTATAATCCAGACTAAAGGGTCTGATGAGAGCATGTGTGCTCGATCAGGATGATATCTAGAGATAGTTCTTGTCATATGAAAGATGTGATGATAACCACCATTGCCAGTATCGGGAGTTAAAGAAGCTCTGTAAGAGAGGTTGTGTCGGTCACCACTTCAGTAAGGTGATGTTGGTGAAAGGACCACATGATGGTTAGAAAATGGACCACAGTGTGTGTAGATGAAGTCGCTTTGATCGTGCAATGGCTGAAAGGAGCCTAGAGACGACAAGAGTCGTGAGCAGATGCAAAGTAGACTAGCATGTAGTTCGTTGTGGGAGAATGTGTGACATGAAAATCTGACCCCTCTGAGCTACAGCTGAGGAAGCTGGGGTCCCTGATACATGGGTCCATTTGAGATGGATTGGTGGAGAAGGTTATGGTTGACTTTACCCCCTAGGATAAAGTAATGTGTGATAAGTTCTAGGTGTCCAATTTAGAGCACTATGTGAGGTACCCAGACCATGTGCTGAACAATGAACCTAGTGAGCCCCAAGGGAGGCTAAAATGGCCTAAGTCACTTGTGCAATTTATAGACGCCAGAGTGAAAGAACTCAGAGAAAAGAATATGTGATCATAAAGGTTCTTTGGAAATGCCATGAGTACGGTAAAGCCACATAGGGGCCAATGATGGACATGGAAAAGTCTTATCCTGAATTGTTTGTTTCCTTGATAGAATTTTGAGGACAAAATTCCTATAAGAGGGGAAGGATGTTACAAACCCAATTTTTGGGTTCAATTGATGAGAAATGTAATTTCTCATATTAAAGATAATTGAAAAATAATGATATAATTTGTTTTTGGTTTACAATAGCCTTGATGTTTGTGTTGTGGGCTTTATTGGCTATTGGGCCCAAATAACAAGAAAATTCAATTAGTAAATGAATAATTGAATATTTGAGAAAAAGAAAGAGTTAGAAACCTCTAGAAGGCAAAGAGATGTAATCCAAGGATGGATTTCGTGCCTCTTGGGTTCCTTGAGTTCCAAGGAGTCCAAAGTTGCAAAAAGAAAGCAATAAGAAAAGAAAAGATTAATTAAGTATTTCTTCGGTAAGAAAGAAATTGAAAATAATGATAAAATGTGGAAAATGAGTGGAAAGAGGTATAAATGAGATTTCTTGGTGAATTTTAGTATCCATGAGGTTGCTAATATTAAAAGGAATACCAATGAGGAAAATAAAAGAGAAATAAAGAGAAAACCTCAAATAGAGTTATTTTAATAAGAAATAAACATGATAATGGAGAAATGACGCATATAGATGCATCTAGAAGGATAATGAGTATCCAATAAAAAGGATTTCGAAATAATAGTGTTTCTTGGGGTCCAAGGAGCCTCAATAAAGAGGAAAGAAAGAGAAAATACCAATAAAGTCAAATAAGAAGATTAAATGATGCATAATGAATGATTATGAGGTTTTGTTAAAAAAAGGAGTAATTTCTATTAAAAGAAAATAGAAATCCAGGGCCAATGAATTAAAAAGGGCAAGTGCAAATAAAAGAAAAGGGGAATTTCGAATTCCTAATAATAGAGAATAACCAGGATAAAGAAGAGAGAGAGAATATTACTTCTCTTTGAAGGAATTGACTTCCTACTTGGAAAGGGACTCTTGGATTCGTGAATAGCCGACCTAGGGCTTCTTTACTCACCCCTATATAAAGGGGAGACCCTTTGGTTCGAGTCCAGGAAGAATCCCACGATCCCTCTCTTGCTTCTTCTTCTTCTTCATGATTCTTTGTGTCCAAACCCTATCATAGAGGGTAGCTTGAACCCTGAAGCAACGCGAAGCGGTGGATGGTCATGATGGGAGTAGGATGCCCCACGCAGCTAGAGAAAGGCTTGGCCGACATCCTCGTACTCTAACACATGCACTGCAGCTGCAACTTGGTTGCATGAATGGCCGCAAGTCACGAGCTTAGTGCATGCAAGATCGGTCCACCTGGCTACAGCCAAGTAGCGCCCCAGGTGCACAAGGAGGACCTAGGGAGGCCATCAGCAATGAGTTTTGTGCTTCGAGAGGATGGAGGCAGACCCCCAAACTGCAGCACGACGACCATGTGTTGCAGGTCGCACAGGCTGAGATGACCGCCCTAGCTGTGGACGGTGGGCACCCCTATGTGCGTGAGGGTAGGTCGGAGCTAGGGGAGGCTCTCCTGGTGGCCGAAGAGGCCTGGGGACGGGCGGCAGAGCCGAGCCCGCTCCTTGCTGCGGCCGCAGCTAGGGTATCGGGAGGAAGAAGAAGGAGATAGGCCGATTGGATGCTTTTGCCCCTCCGCGGGCTGGAGACTCTTTCAACTTACCAAGGGAAAACACGTAATTGTGTTATATTCTCTTTTGAGCAACGTTGCATGGAGTGGGACACGTGGCGCAATCTGATTGGCCAAGTAAGTAAAATCTTGCTAAAATTGTAATTAATTCTAGGAAACTCGGATTAAAACAAGTCCTATATGAAAATTGATCCTCAGAACAAGAGGAACACAAAGAAATTATGTATGAAGTCTAATTCTGCTTGAAACTCAAAAAGTATAGGGTTTTACATCTTTTGATGCATTAATTGATAGAAAACCCCTAGAATGATGTAAAAACGAACATGATGAATATTTTATATGTTTTTGATCAATCTTAACCTGTTAAGAATAAAAAGTATGGTAAAATCATAAAAAGATGATTAGTATGTTGGTTTGAGGGTTTTATGATCATGAACATGGTTTAATAGACTAAAAACCCTAATTTGAGTAAATATGAGTTTTAGTGGTCATAAAATGATATTGCAAGAATAAAACTATAATATAATGATTCTTGAACATAGTTTGGATTAGATAATTCTTAATGAAGATAATTGAGATGGTTAGGGTTTTGTAGGAAACCTTAGAAACCCTAAATGGAATATAAAGGATACATCTTTGAAGACTAATAGGTTAATTTGAAAGATATTAAGCTGTTGATTAATAATATAGAGTTTTCATCCGTTTGGTATACAAAATTGGTAGATTTATGGTTGTAATACATAAATGAAGAATAATTCATATGGGAACCCTAATTGAGGTAAAAGAAGAGGAAAACCATGATATTTCAGATTAAGGAAGTAAATTATGAAATGACGACCCTAAGACTTCTAAGAATATTAAAAGGAGAGAATTTAAAGGTTTTAAGTAGATTTGATGAATTAGGGTTCTTAATAACTAGGAATGTAGGCAAAACCCTAATTCCCAAGGAAACCCTAAAATTATAATAGAAATCCTGAGGATGATGATGATATTGGATAAATATTAATAAAAGGAAATTGGTATATTTATTTCAGGATTCTGTGCATGATTGGTTGCTTGATTGGGATTTATGTGTTCTGATTAATTCTGTATTTGAATCTGTAATATAGGTATGTGGTTATGCTTATGAATATATCGAGTTAGTTTTCCGAGGTTTACCGAAGTTTTCATCGATGACATGAATTAATTGTTGGATGGTTTTAATTCATGAAAACTATAATGTGGATATGACTATCACCTAAGATATGTGCCTACTAGCTCAGATCCTGGTCCCCTCTGTGGCTTAATAGTTGACCTAGTAAATGGCTACCAATGGGGTAGGTCCATCAGGTCATTAAATGACTTAGTAAATGGCTACCAATGGGGTAGGACCATCAAGTCATCATGAGTTAGATATTGGGCTACCTTCGGGTAGTGCGATGTGACTCTATTACCCTAGGTATTGGCTACCTTCAAGGTAGGTCAATGGGGGTAAGAATCTACCTAAAGAGAGGTAGCATACAAGGATAACACAGAGTTAGGGGATAGGTAAGGATTGAGTAGTGTGGCTTAAAATGTAATCTTGGTTGTTAAATGATTAATTGAAGGATTACATTGTTAACATATTTGCATGATTATTTGTTTCCCCCACATACCAGCTTCGGCTGACCGACGTTTTGTTTGTCGACGTTTTAGGTACAAGCCAAAAGAACAAATAGTAAATCGTCATATTGGGAAATACATGAAGTAAAATACAAGGAGAATTAGTTAGAGTAGAATCCTTAAGTGGATATAAGTTTAGAGATCCAAGTTTTCAAAAAAAAGAAAAAAAAAGGTATGCAAAAGTTTATTTTCTTACAGTTTTTCAGTTTAGTCTGTTAAAATTTAATAATTGTTCTTGGTTAATTGTCGAACCTTTGTTTTGGGTTATTGGTTAACGGCTCTGTCCTTTTGGTCTCCCTTAATTGGGGGTTACTGGGAGGCGGGGTCATAACACTCCCTTAATTAGGCACATATCACTCATCATTGGGTACTATTTTATGATAAAACAAGCGTTTGCAAAAAATACCCAAAAACAAGAGAAAAACAAGGTAATATGAACATGAAAAACCAATTTTAAGCATATTAGCACTCAAAGATGATCAAGATAGATGCATAACATATAGGATAGATGACTACTGGCTAGAAGGCATATCAGATTTATTCAAAGCAGTTATTAGCAATTTCGATCTCACAAAATTAAATTGCTCTCTAGCTAGAGATTTAGAGAAAATGTCCGCCAACAGATTTTCTGTGTCCACATGTGTGATATAAATATCCTTCTTGGCAATTGATCATGAAGAAAGTGATGGTGAACCTCTATATGTTTAGCTCTACTATGCAATATAGGATTGTAAGACAAGTTAATTGTACTAGTATTATCACAATATATAGGAGAAGCATCAAAATGAATGTTAAAGTCTTGGAGCATTTTCTTCATCCATAGGACCTGGGCACAACAACTCCCAGCTGTAATGTACTCAGCCTTGATGGTTGATAATGCTACTGTGCTCTGTTTCTTAGAGAACTAAGATGCCAAGCATGGTCCTAGGAGGAAACAAGTGCCACTTGTGCACTTTCTATCAATCAAGCAGCCTATATAATTGACATCACTATAGGTAGTAAGAGTAAAGTCCCTTGACTTAGGATACCATAGTACAAAATTTTGAGTTTTGGCTACATACCTTAGAATCCTCTTAACAACTATAAGATGAGATTTCTTAGGGTTTGATTGAAATCTAGCGCACAAGCCAACAATAAACATTATGTTAGGTCTAGAGGCAGTTAAGTAAAGTAAACTTCCAATCATACCACTATAGAGCTTCTCATCTACCTTTTCACTTTCTTCATCTTTATCAAGTTTGGCAGTGTTTGACATGGGTGTGTCCATCGAGTTGGTATTCTCCATCCCAAAGCACTTAATTAGTTCATTGGTGTACTTGCCTTGGTTGATGAAGTTCCCATATTTTGTTTGTTTGTTTTGAAAGCCGAGGAAGAATGTGAGTTCACCCATCATACTCATCTCAAATTCACTCTGCATAAGATCACTAAATTCTTTACAAAGATCAAGGTTAGTTTCGCCAAAAATGATATCATCAATATATATTTGAATAATAAGAATTTTTTAGAAGTGTGCTTTAGAAACAAGGTAGAATCCATTTTGTCCATGATATAACCATGATCTAACAAAAAGTTCTTTAGTTTCTCATACCAAGCCCTTGGTGCTTTTTTGAGTCCATAGAGAGCTTTTTGTAACAAATAAACATGGTTAGGTAGACTATCATGTTCAAAGCCTAGAGGTTGTACAACATACACTTCCTCCTCATTTGTACCATTCAAAAATTCACTTTTAACATCCATTTGATACAAAAGAAAGTTTTTATGACTAGAAAAAGCAAGGAACATACGAATGGACTCAAGTCTAGCTATAGGTGCATATGTTTTATCAAAGTCAATACCTTCTTGTTTATTGTAGCCTTGAGCCACTAACCTTGCTTTGTTTCTTACCACTTTGCCTCTTTCATCTAGGTTATTGTGGTAGACCCATTTGGTGCCAATGATCTTGTTATCACTTGGTCTTGGCACAAGGGTCCAAACTTTGTTCTTCTCAAATTGTTCCAGCTCCTCTTGCATAGCTAGGATCCATTCTTCATCCCCAAGAGCTTCCTTGACATCTTTAGGCTCTAATTGTGAGATGAAGGTGTCGTTGGCTTGTTCTTTGTTGAATGAAGCCCATGTCTTCACTCTCTCAAATGGATCACCTAAGATTAGCTCCTTAGGATGATTCTGTACAAACTGGGGAGTTGGATCCTTCTTTTCATCATCTTTGTCTTCTTCTTGAGCAACCACCTCTTTTCCCTTTGGGTGATGTTGAGTTATTTAAGGATAGGAATCACTTCATCTGCAACATCATCATTTGAAAAAATATCTTTGAGAATTGAGGGGTTAGTCTCAATAAATTTTACATTAATAGATTCTTCTACCTTAGCAAGATCAACATTATAAACTCTATATGCCTTGCTAGTAGTGCTATATCTAAGAAAGAAAGCCTTATACGATTTCAGATCAAACTTCTCAAGAGAATCTTTCATATTCAAAACAAAACAAGGACATCCAAAAACATGGAAATACTCGATAGAAGGTCTCCTACCACGCCATAGTTCATAGGGGGTTTTCTTAAGCGAGGGATGAGTGAAAACATGGTTTTGCACAAAACAAGAGGTACTGACATCTTCAGCCCAAAACTTCTTAGGAGTGTCATACTCAAGAAGCATGGTCCTAGCCATCTTCTGTAGAGACCTATTCTTCCTCTTTACAAACACATTCTGTTGTGGTGTTCGAGGTGAAGAAAAGTTATGTGTATAACCCGATTCTTGACAAAAATGCTCAAAAATCTCATTTTCAAATTCTCCCCCATGGTCACTACAGATGGAAACAATTTGGCAAGAAACTTCTCATTTGCAAAAACTAGAGAAAACATCAAGCATATCACTCTTTGAAATGAGAAAGAAGGTCCAAGTATATCTAGAGAAATCATCAACAATAACAAGACAATTATTGGAACCACAAAGCGACTACATTCTCATTGGTCCAAATAGATCAATATGAAGAAGTTTGAGATATCTCTTAGTTCTAAGGACTCCTTTGGATTTGAAATAGGACTTGGTTTTCTTTCCTTGTGTACAAGGTTGGCATTCTTCATCCTTTTTCAAATCCAATTTAGGAAGTCCCTTGACTAAGTCCTTTTTGCTCAATTTCTTTAATTGATGCATATTTACATGACCAAGCCGGCGGTGCCAAAGAGAAATATCATTCGAGTTGGATACAAGGCAATAACATAAAGATTACCACTTCTAGTTCCCTTATATATAACTTGGTAGGTGAGGTAATCTAGAATCAAACATTCAAAAGCAATAAATAATACAAGGTAACAATTATCACAAAGTTGACTAACACGTATTAAATTGTGATGTAGGCCATCTATGAAAAGAGAATTCTTGATGTATAAGGATTCACCTACATCACCCTCACATTTGACTTTACCTTTCTTGTTGTCCCCAAAGGTGAGGGATCCTCCTCTCTTCTTTGTGAAATTGTTGAAATGGCTTATGTCACCAATCATGTGCTTTGTGAAACCACTATCAATAATCCATCTATCTTTTCCCTACAAGAAAGGAGAATGTCAGTTCCCAAGTCAAGCTTTGGGATCTGGAGTTAGCTTGGGGACCCATTTCATCTTTGGGTTGGTCCCGTTAGGCTTGTAAGGACAATAAGTAGAATAATGATAATCACATTTGCAACAAGAACAAACCATAGGATTCTTAGTGTCTAAAGGTTCACCTACAAAGAAAGAGATCTCCATGCTATTATTATTACCTTTAGACTTACTCTTGTCCTTTGAGGCTCCCCCTACAAATCCCAAACCACTAGTATCACTTTGTTTAGTAGAATGATCAAGAATTTCATTTAGGGAGTTATTCCCTTTGAGGAATTTCTACAGAGATGTTATCAATATGTGGTTATCATCATTCAAAGAAACAATAGTAGAAGATAAACTAGATATGTAATCCCTAGCACACACAAGATTAGCCTCAAGACATAAAGCTTTAGTAAGATATGAATCCTTTTCAAGAGAGTTAGAAACAACATTAACACTAGGCAATAAAAGTCTAGATGATAGATCATTTACTTGACTAAGAAACCTAACATTTCCAGATTTTAGCATTTGAATCTCTTTGAGATAAACATCTCTCTCTTCTCTACGAGCATCAATAAGAAACTTATATTCATCATTTTTAGTTTGAAGCAATTCAAGTTCTTTTAGGAAATTTTGGTTCTCTTCCTTAAGATTTTCAATGTTCTTAAGGTAGATGCCATTCTCAAATTCAACCCCATTGTAGTGGAGTTCAAGATCAAGGTATTACCCTTGAAAATTTTCAATACTCTCAAGGTTGGTTTTCTCATTCAATTCCAAAATTTCAAGCTTAGCATAAAGATCAACAATGATTTTTCCTAACCATTTTCTTTTAGATTTACATTTAGCAAAAGAAGAACAAGTAGTAACAAGCATGTCAATAATAGCTTCTTTAGTCAATTCATGCAAACTTACCTCACTTACCTCACCAATGTCTTCACTTGTAGAGGCCATGAGAGAAAGGTGACACTCTCCATCTTCTTTGGACCTAGCGCTACTTGAAGATGAAGCTTCCCAAGCCGCATGAGTTGTATTCTTGTGTCTCTTCTCCTTCTTGTCCTTCCTCTTCTACTTACTCTCCTTCTTGTAATCCTCTTCTTTCCTTAAGCTGCTTTTGTGGTGAGACTTTCTTGACTTTGGGAATTCACTCTTGTAGTTCCCCTTTTGACCACACTTGTAGCATCTCGGAGTAGATGAGGAGGAGGAGGCTTGCTTTCCCTTGAAGTATTTGTCCTTGATGTAGTTGGCTTCATGCTCACTAGGACCTTCATCTTCACTAGAGGAGGAGGGAGAAGTCTGAAAAGCAAGTTGTTGTTGAAGGATGGCAACCTCCACTTGTGCTTTGAAAGTACTATCTTTGATCTTTTTAGATTCCTTCTCTTCTTGCTTAGCTTCCTCTTCTTGCTTGTCAAGTCTAGGCTCATGGGTTTGAAGATTGCCAATGAGTTCTTCAGTTGGGATGTCACCAAGGCTCCTCACTTCCTCAATGGAGGTGACCTTTGACTCCCATTTATTTGGAAGAGTTCTCAAGATCTTTGAGTTGATGACACCTCTATTCGAAGTGTTGCCCAATACAACTAGCTCGTTGATGATGACATTTAGCCTTCAATACATCTCCACAATGCCTTCTTTCTTTCCCATCTTGAAGTTCTCTAGGAGGCTAGTCAACATATAGATCTTTGCCTTCTTGACTTGCTTTATGCCTTCATATGTGATGCACATCTAGTCCTAAATCCCATAGGCAGTGTCCCATGATGAGATCCAGTTGAACTCTATGGGAATGAAGGTTGCATAGAGGATGCTAATAGCCTTTGCATTTTGTTGAGCCTCTTTGAGAGAAGCTTCACTCCATGTTGCAACAGCTCCGGTTCGCTCTTTGTAAGGTGTGACCATCACTTTCCACATATCAAAGTTCATCCCTTGAATGTAGAACTACATCCGTCTCTTCCAATAGAGAAAGTTGGTGCGTCAAAGACCGGAGGACGCATGGAGAAGCCTCCCTCTAGGTTGAGTGAACAAAGTAGGTTGTCGCCCATCTTCTTGTCTCGTGGGAGATTATTGAAAAAGATCCTTATCTCTAATACCACTTGTTTGATCTAAGGGCTCTAGAGGGGGTGAATAGAGCTATAAAATTTCTCACAAAAAAGATTAGACCTTCAAATTATATTAATTAGAAGTAAAAGCTTAATGGAAATTTGAAGTCCTATCTGACAAGCATAGAAAGGATGAGAGAGATTGATAGCAAGCACTTGACAAAGGGATGTAGAGTGGTTCCACACTTCAAACTAGAAGTGAGTCAGTCCACTATCTAGAGAGGTCAACCTCTAGGACTTTGCAAGTTCTTTTCTCTATTATATCACCACAAAGATTTACAACAATAGACCATCAAAAGACTTACCCATCCAACCACAAGGAGATCTCCACCTTAACAAGGAACTTACCCACTTAGTTTGAGTCTTCAGCCTTCACCTAGGTCTTACCCACTCAAGCTTAAATCTTCCACATTGAAGGACTTTTCTTCTCCTCTCGGATCTTCAACCTTTGCCTTCTCCTTCACTTGGAGAAGATCAACACCTCTTCAACATCCTTGAAGAGGACCAGCTACAACTCCTTCTTCACTCGATGGATCTTGCTTTAGCTTTTCTTCATGAGAGAAGGGGATAGGGAAGTAGTGGAATATTAAGAGCTTTAAATGCACAAAGGTGGAGTCTCTTACAATAATTCTAACTCACTCACAAATCACAAAATGATATGTAAACTAGAGAGAGAAAGGAGCACAAGGAGTAGTAGTACACTCAACTATAGAAAGAACCTTGAATGTAGTGAATGACCAACCTTGGAATGAACTCTAAGGGGTCCTATTTATAGCTGGGGGTGGTTCCTTGAGTTGGGTAACACTTAGGGCCAAAATATAGCCATTTTTGCTCAAGGCAATGGATCTATTTTTGTCCAAATAAGTCACCAACGGTTACAATCACTTTTAATTTCTGCATTTTTCGTACAGTGATTCGGTCGAGGTTCAATAAAAGTAACTCGACCGATCAGCTAAAAGACAAACCCAATTTTCAAACTATCAGTCGAGTTTGTCATGGGAAACTCGACCGATAATCCAAAATCGCATTTGGTCAATAAGGCATTTGGTCGAGTTCTGTGAATGCACAACTCGATCGATGCACATCATTAGAAAATTAATTCATGGGATCATTCGAGATTGAAACTCGACTGATCAACAGTCTGTGATCAATTTTCTAATTTGATTAAAAAGTGACACTACTACAGAAATAGCTTATAATGTCACATTTAAAGGCGTCGGTTATTACCGAAAACTGATGCCTAAACCCTACAACGTCAGATAATTATAGAGACCGACATCTATATTTGAAGACCGACCAGACACGGGTATCGCTTTTTATTTAGCGTCGGCTCCCTATAATGAACCGACGCCTAAAACAGCCCGCCAAATCCAATTTTTTGAGTGAAAAAAATAACCCCCAAAGTTTCACATATGTCGTCAGTTTTTTGACCTAATAACCGACGCCTAAAGACGAAACAATTACCTCCAAAGGTTGTTAGTTTTTGTGGAAAAACCGACGCTGATAAGGTTTCACGCGCCGTCCCTGTAAAAATTTTTAAGGTTAAGATTTTCCAATGGACGTCGGTTTTTTCTAGCAACCGACGCGGAAGGATATTAGGTGTCGGGTTTTTAAATAACCGACGCCTTTGTTAATTTAATAACCCTCGGTCGATTGAGAAACAGACTATTCCCATTCTCTCTATTTCATCACGAAGCTGCTGCCCCCGTCCGAAGCTGTTGCACCCTGCTCGATCGACGTTGCCGCCTGATCAAGCCGCCACTTTTTGCTCCTCACACCGCCGCCGCCACCACCCCCTGCTATCTTCTTCCTCCCGCCAGCTACTCCTCACACCGCTGCCACAGACAACAAGGATGCCTAGCTGCTCTCTTCTTCTTCCACGCTGCTGATAGGTAGGCCGCTGCCTCTTCTTCTTCCTCCACCCCTTCTTCCTCCACCTCTTCTTCTTCCTACTCCCTCCTTTCCAAATGGATAAAAGCAAGACACGATTGACCTGTGGGATGGACACGAGTGGTTGTGTTGGCCGACCATGGTCGTGATCAAGCATTAGTATTCAATTGCAAATGTATCTTCTTCTTCCTGCTCCCTCCTTTCCAAATGGATAAAAGCAAGGCACGACCTGTGGGCTGGATACGACCATGTCTATGTTGGATGACCACGGCCGTGCTGGCCAGCATATCCATGGTCGTATCCAACCCACAGGTCGTGACTTGCTTTTATCCATTTAGAAAGGAGGGAGGAGGAAGAAGAAGATACATTTGCAATTGAATACTAATGCTTGACCTAATTCTATAAATTTTGATGCCTGTTGAATTAAGATATTAAAACCCTAATACACATTTCACCATAATCTTGAATTAACTATATTGCAGAAAATCTTGTGATCAATCTATCTAAGATATTAAAACCCTAATGATAAATCTATGATTTTGTAGTGATGTGTTGCCCTACTACATGAATCCCTGTTGTATGATGTAGATTGATGATAATGCATGAGCTAGTTTGAAATTTTGAAATCAATTATGAATGTCTCCATCCCTAGGTCATACTAATTTATGTGTAATCTTTATCATGATGACGAACATGCATGGACACTCAAAATGTTGAAATCAATGTTATAGAATGACAACACATGTATTTGTTGGCCTAGAAACCCGTCTAAGATTTACTCATTAGGAGTAAATATTGGATAGTCCCTGGTTTGGGACTGTTCTTGAACACCTAATCTCACTTAGGATGTAAGTGTATAATGTGTATTGGGTTTTCAAGAAAATTTTGGTAGCATTTCCCCGTTTCAGCGGAGAAATGCCGAAATTTTCTTGAAAACCCAATACACATTATGCACTTATAGTGAGATTAGGTGTTCAAGAATGGGACAGGTGGTACACATTTATTATATATAAGAATGACAACACATGTATTTGTTGGCCTAGAAACCTGTCCAAGATTTACTCATTAGGAGTAAATCTTGGATAGTCCCCAATTTGGGATTGTTCTTGAACACCTAATCTCACTTAGGATGTTTTAACCATTAATTATATATAAGACCTTAAACCCTAAAGTTTTAACTATAAACCTTAATTTTTTAACCCTAGACCCTAATCTTGTTCTAATATATACTTGTTTTCTCTTTGATCATAGAATGGATAGATCATAGATGTCCATTCCAAATCACTGCACCCGCGAGTTTATTTCTAGTCTTGACCAGTTTATTAGATTTTCCGAGGAACATAGGAAACAACCTGGAGATATGTTCTACTGTCCATGTAGGCATTGCGGTAACAACTTGAAAGTCAGCACTGGTGATGAAATCAAAAGTCATGTCATGTGCAACGGGATTGTATAAGGCTATACAGAATGGTACTGGCATGGAGAGATTGGATGTCGATAGCAGTGCTTGTGTGGAAGAAGAAATTGCATCTGATGATGTAGATGTAAACGAAGCAATTCCAGTAGACATCGTTGATGCGATGCTGGATAGTTGTGGGGTAGAGCACACCAATCCACCTCCCATGTTTTGAAACATTGTGCATGATGTTGAGATACCATTATACATAGGTTGTAAGTTTACAAAGCTTAGCACTGTGTTGAGATTGTATAAACTGAAAGCTAACAATCGATGGAGCGACAAAAGCTTCACGTCATTATTGTCTTTGTTGAAAGAAATTCTTCCTGAAGGAAACGAGCTCCAATGTCAACATACCGGTTAAAGAAATTGTTGTGCCCAATGGGAATGGGGGCCAAGAAGATACACGCATGCCCGAATGATTGTGTATTATTTCAAAAGGACTATGTGGATTTGAAAGATTGTCTGAAATGTGGTGCGTCAAGGTATAAATTGACGACTTCGGGGGAGTCCAAAATTGGTTCTCCTGCCAAGGTGATGTGGTATCTACCTATAATATCACGATTTCAACGCTTGTTTACCAATCCTATAGATGCGAAGAATTTGAGGTGGCATGCATATGTTAAGAAAAATAATTATGGGATCCTACGACATGCGTCTGATTCCCCACAGTGGAAGAAGATTGATTTATTGTACCCTAAATTCGGTGAAGAAGATAGGAACCGAAGACTTGGGATTTGTACAGATGGAATGAATTTGTACGGGACATTGAGCAACCAACATAGCACTTGGCCAGTTGTGTTTGTTGAAAAACCACTAGAGGGGGGGTGAATAGGGTTTTAAAATTAATTTAACAATTATTTAACTCAAACAACCACAAATGAAAAAGTAAGAAGGAGATAAGGGATTTAGAGTGGTTCCTACCTTAGCAAATACTAAGGCAGTCAGTCCACTACCCGGTTGCTTACCCAACCGGGATTTGAAAGTATTAATTTTATTACCTTCACAAGGAATTACACAAAATACAATACTTTCTTACACCCCTTTGAACAACCTTCACTTTGAAGTAGATGCACCAACTTGAGGTAGCCTTCTTGAAGTAACTCCAAGCTCCCCCTTGAAGTAGCCTTCCTCTTAGAAGTAACCTCCCGTTGCACCCGCCTTCTTGAATTAGTTCAAAGTCTCCTTCTTCACCAAGAAGATCACAACCCTCTCCAATCCGCAACCTCCAACCTAGGAGTAGTAAGGAGAGTACAAACAATGAAAGTGAACAAGAAAGGAAAATAGAAATTACAACTTATCCTTTGAAGCACAAAGCTTGATTTGCCTATATCAAGCGTGTAGATCTCCTAACCAAAGTATATGGAAGGATGATTGCTGTGGATAGGAGATACTAGCCTATAGAACACGAATTTAGAGCAAGGTGAAGAGTAGCCAATTGCAAGTATTGCTCAATTTCTCAAAACAGGTTGCTAATGCAAGTATAAGCTCAAGGATTGCTCAAGTGTAGAATCAAGTACTTTTAGGTGTCCTAAGCCATGTCCTATTTATAGGAATGACCTACAAGTGCTTAAGGATGTTCTAGACACTTTATAGGGGTTTCTAAGTGCTTAACTAGCCGTTAGGTATAAGTTAGTTGGATTAACAACGACTAGTTAATTAATTCTGCAGTTGCTGTCAGAGTCCATCTCGGTCGAGAAATTGTCGACCGGGATACCTTCTCGGTCGAAGTTTTGTCGACCGACAGGCACTCTGGATCAAGTATTTGCAACGTTCATCTCCAACTGCCAACTACCTTGTCAGCTGTGTCTAACGGCTACCTGGGTCTTTCTCGATCGAGAAGCTTGTCGACCGAGAGTGTCTCGGTCGAGGATTTTGTTGACCGAGATTGGCCCTGTTTCAATGTTTCAATTAAAAAATACTAAATGTGTATGTGAGTGTGCATATGTGACACTATTGAAGGGAATGATCTATCTAAGTGTAGTGATTGGTTAGGGAAAATCTAACACTTGATTTACATGAAGTCTAAGTACTTGTACATTATATATTTGTACAAGTTTACAATTGATTACATTTCATGAAATTTATAAGCATTCAAGCATATGGATTCCCTAGTGCTTTGTCATCCACCTTATTCCTGCAACACTCAAGTAGCACGTTAGATAAACAAGAATGAAATGTTTGTCATTATCAAAACAAAGGGATTTATCATAATGTCCAATTTAGCCAACATTTGTTATATACAATCTTCCTCCCTGGTTGTGTATGAAAAATAAGTATGTTATGCTGTCGTCTTTGATATTGGGCACTAAACAACCTGGAAATGATATCGACGTTTATATTGAACCTATGATTGATGACTTGAAGAAGCTCTGGGGTGAAGGTGTGATGACCTATGATGCTTCACAAAGAGAGACATTTCATTTGCACACTATGTTGTTTTACACTATGAATGACTTTCCAACGTATGGGAATTTGTCTGGATATAGTGTCAAAGGATCTAAAGCGTGTCCTATATGTGAAGAGAACACTGATTCAATATGACTAAAACACGGTGACAAGACTGTATATCTTGGTCATCGAAGGTTTCTTCCAAAATTTCATCTGTATCGTAGGTTGCGCAAAGCATTCAATGGACAGAATGAGGAACAGAGTGCACCTAAACCCATATCAGGGGAGGATGTTTATGAAAGAGTAAAAGACATCACCAATGAATTTGGTAAGAGATCACAATGTACGATGGCCACATGGAGTGACAAGTCTTTATTCAAGAAGAAGTCAATATTTTGGGATCTTCCTTATTGGAGTTCTTTGACAGTTAGGCATTGTATCAATGTCATGTATGTTGAGAAAAATGTATGATAGTGTCATTGATACTCTGTTGAATATACCAGGTAAGCCTAAAGATGGGATAAAATCTAGAATGGACCTACATGAAATGGGAATAAGGATAGAATTAACAAAAGTAGTTAGTAGTGATCGGAGAACATGCTTACCTCCCGCTTATTACACGTTGTCTAGAAATGAGAAGATATCTTTTTTTGAATGCTTGGTAAATGTTAAGGTGCCACAGGGTTACTCATCCAACATCCATATATTGGTATCAATGAAAGATCTGAAGTAGATAGGTCTTAAATCTCAAGATTGTCACACTCTAATGCAACAAATATTTTCGGTGGCAATTTGATCTATATTGCCGAAGCATGTATGGTTTGCAATCACCAGACTTTGTTTCTTTTTCAACAGTCTGTGCAGCAAAGTTATTGACCCTGATACTCTCAATAAATTGCAAAGAGAAGTGGTTGTTACCCTATGTCAGCTTGAGATGTATTTTCCTCCTTCATTCTTTGATATCATGATACATCTTGTTATCCACTTGACTAGGGAAGTGAAAATGTTGGGACCAGTTTTCTTGTATTGGATGTATCCCTTTGAATGATACATGAGCATTTTTAAAGGTGATGTTTGAAATTGTTATCCGCCTGAAGGGAGTATTATTGAGGGTTATCTGGCGAGAGAGGTTATGGATTTTTGCAATGACTTTCTGAGTGCTAATGACGCTCCTATGAATGACAAGAATATTGAGGAGCATTTTGGCAAAGGAATTTTGGGATCACGGGTGAAAGTAATCAGCTGTGAGCAGTTGGAGTAAGGTCACTTGTATATTTTACACAACATCGATGAAGTGAGTATTTATATCGAGGAACATACAAATTTCATCAAGAGACAATATCTTCGATCCAATTCAATGTGGCTTGCTAGAGAGCATAACAAGACATTTATTAAGTGGTTTGAAGATAAAGTCTTACATAAACTATCTCAAATACTAGATAATCTTATTGAAACCATCAAATGCCTTGCATTTAAACCAAAATTGAATGTTATGTCTTATGAAGGGTTTGACATAAATGGATTCTTGTATTACATAAAGCGCCAAGATGAGAAGAGTGTCGTCCAAAACAGTGGGGTCACCCTTCAAGCGTCTTCATTGTTTTTTGCAAGTGCAAAGGATAAGTGTCCACGTGAAGCTAAAATGTCATATTACGATGTCATTGAAGACATATGGGAGTTTGACTATGTAGATTTTAGAATCCCCTCTTTAAATGTAATTGGGTTGACAACAACAAAGGAGTTATAGTAGATGAATTGGGTTTCGCGTTAGTGAACTTTGAAAAGATTGGCGAGAAGGGTGAACCATTCATATTGGCATCACATGCAAAATAAGTATTTTATATCGATGATCCTGTAAATGATAAATGGTCGATTTTTCTTCATGGTAAAAGACAGTTCATTGAAGATCCTATAAATGAAGAAGAGTACTATGATAAGTATGATGACTCTAGTCCATTCTCAGTTAGGTTGCCAACACCACCAAACATTGAAGCTGGGGATCACAATGACTTGTATGTTCATGGGGATCACAATGAAGGATTGTTAATTGATAAAATATCACAATATTAGAGGCATGAATGTTTATATTTTTATATGTTTTATTTTTCTGAATGTTAACTTTACAATGTGAACTTTACAATGTGAATGTGGACTTTACAATGCAAATTACTTTACAATGCGAATGTGAACTTTACAATGTGAATGTGAACTTTACAACGTGAATTACTTTACAATGTGAATGTGAACTTTATAATGTGAATTACTTTACAATGTGAATGTGTACTTTACAATGTGAACTTTACAATTAGTGTTACTTTACAATGTGAAATTTATACTTTCAATGTGAATTTTCAGATGCCTGAGCATTCCCATGATGACCGTGCTGATGATCACCGTGAGGGTGAGGACGTGCTTGTGCCGCCTGACAATGTAAGTTTTTAGAATATATCCCTGAGGTTTCTATATGTTCATTTATAATTATATCATGTAAGTGTGCTTTTTATCAAATTTTAGGTTGTTGATGTACCCCCTGAAGAGATTATAACACTTGATGAGCAACAAAAGAAAATTGAGAAAGTGAGGGGCATCACAATGATGAACAAGTTAATACAACAAGGGGGCAATGGACCCAAATTGGCTGTGGATTTCGATCATGTAGGAAATCCACATGGAGTGAACCGCAAATCATTTATTTCATATCTTGGGGTTCTTACTCGTAGCCATTGCAGTCCTATCCTAGAATCCTGGCATAAAGTTCCTAAGGGGAAGAAAGACCACATATGGAAGGAACTATGAGTAAGTTATTATTATTCACTACTACAGAAACAACATTCAGTGTCACTTTTTCGGGCGTCGTTTATTTAGGAAAACCGACGCCTATAATATTAGACGTTGGTTATTTATGCAAATCGACGTCTATATTCGAAGACCAGCCAGACACGGGTACCGCTTTGTATTCAGCGTTGACTGGTTATAACAGATCGACGCCTAAAATCGCCCGCGAAATCCAATTTTTGAGCGAAAACATTTTAGGTTACCTACAGCGTCGGTCTTTTAACAATTCACCGATACCTATTAAAAATGAAAATTTGCGCGAAAAGTCCCACTTTCAGTGTCAGTTATCCTTCGATAACCGACGTTGATAATGGTTCCCGCTAAATAATTTAGGGTAAAGGTTGTCTAGTTGGGCGTCGGTATTTTACTATTAACCGACGCTAAATCATAATAGGCGTCGGTTTTATAGATAACCGACGCCGTTGACCAACTTAATAATCCCGATCACCCGACTCTTCCCCTTTTCTTCTTGTTTCATCGCGATATTGCTGTGCTGCTGTCGTCGCTGTCCTGAAATCGCCCGACGACCCCGCTGCTGCTCGCCGCTGCTACTGCTGGTGCTTCTCCGCTCACCGCCGCCACTGCTGCTGGTGCGCCGTTGCTGCTGGTGCACCTCTACTCGCCGCTGCCGCTGCTGCTCTGCTCATTCCCAGCGCCACTGCTACTGGTTCACCACCCGCCGCTCTGCTCTCTCTTCTTCCGCTGCCACTGCTGCCGCCGCTCGCCGCCGGACTTTCCACACTAGCTCCAGGTAGCGCTACCTCTTTGCTTCCTTGTCCCTAGCTATTTACCAACATGCAAGCACAACCATGGCTGTGTTGGCCTACCACGGCCGTGATGGACAGCACGGCCGTGGTAGGCCAACACAGCCACGACCGTGCTTCTAATCCTAATGTTTGACTTAATTCAGTAAATTTTGATGCATGTTGAAATAAGATTTAAACTTGTCAATTCTAGCATCCTAATTTGATTTGATTAAACCTAACATTGATGAAACACTAACATCAATTGTGATGAAACCCTAACATTAATTGTGATGAAACCCTAACATGTACATATCTATTATTGTGTTTGTTGGCCTAGAAACCCGTCCAAGATTTACTTATTAGGAGTAAATCTTGGATAGTCCCCAGTTTGGGACTGTTCTTGAACACCTAATCTCACTTAGGATGTAAGTGTATAATGTGTATTGGGTTTTCGAGAAAATTTTGGTAGCATTTCCCCGTTTGTTCTCTAAGTGCATATGTACTTAGAGAACAGCGGGGAAATGCTGCCGAAATTTTCTTGAAAACCCAATACACATTATACACTTACTAGTGAGATTAGGTGTTCAAGGATGGGATAGGTGGTACACATTTATTATAAATAAGAATGACATCACATGTGTTTGTTGGCCTAGAAACCCGTCCAAGATTTACTCATTAGGAGTAAATCTTGGATAGTCCCCGATTTGGGACTGTTCTTAAACACCTAATCTCACTTAGGATGTAAGTGTATAATGTGTATTGTTTTTTTGAGAAAATTTCAGTAGCATTTCCCCGTTTGTTCTCTAAGTACATATGTACTTAGAGAACAACGGGGAAATGCTGCCGAAGTTTTCTTGAAAACCCAATACACATTATACACTTACTAGTGAGATTAGGTGTTCAAGGATGGGATAGGTGGTACACATTTATTATATATAAGAATGACATCACATGTGTTTGTTGGCCTAGAAACCCATCCAAGATTTACTCATTAGGAGTAAATCTTGGATAGTCCCCGGTTTGGGACTGTTCTTGAACACCTAATCTCACTTAGGATGTAAGTGTATAATGTGTATTGGGTTTTCGAGAAAATTTCAGTAGAATTTCCCCGTTTGTTCTCTAAGTACATATGTACTTAGAGAACAACGGGGAAATACTGCCAAAATTTTCTTGAAAACCCAATACACATTATACACTTACTAGTGAGATTAGGTGTTCAAGGATGGGATAGGTGGTACACATTTATTATATATAAGAATGACATCACATGTGTTTGTTGGCCTAGAAAGTGAACAATCATTGTTCTTTATATTACTTGTACATTGGTATAAATTAGAATGAACAATCATTAAATTATATACTATTTGTATGGAGTCCGGCTTCATTGTAGATAATAGGAGTAAATCTTGGATAGGATGTAAGTGTATACCCTAATCTTGTCCTAATATATACTTGTTTTCTCTTTGATCATAGAATGGATAGATCATGGATGTCCATTCGCAATCGCTGCACCCCAGAGTTTATATCTGGTCTTTTAGAGACATGTATGTTTATATTTTTTTACAAATGCTAGTTAATACAAATGCTAAATGTTTGCCTTTTTCTGGTTAATACAAATGCTAAATGTTTTCCTTTTTCTAGTTAATACAAATGCTAAATGTTTGCCTTTTTCTGGTTAATACAAATGCTAAATGTTTGCCTTTTTCTAGTTAATACAAATGCTAAATGTTTGCCTTTTTAATGACATTTTCATATGGCTGACCATGATGAGCATGATGTCCATGATGAGCATGAAGTCCATGATGAGCATGCTATTCATGAAGAGCATGGCGAGGATACCAATGTAAGTTCTAAAAACATATCCTGTATTTCTATAAAATTCATTATCTTGTAGTTATGTCATATATCCCATATTTCTATATTGCGCTAATTCCGTGGGTTTATTTTTGTCAAATTTTAGGTTGATGATGCACATGTACCCACTGAAGCACTGGAGCAACTTGATGCGCATCACCAAACACTTAACAAGAAAAGGGGCATCACTCTGTTGAAGAAGTTAATAGCACTGAGTGGTAGTGGATCCAAATTGGTTGTGGAGTTTGATAATGGAGGAAATGCAATTGGAGTGAACCGCAATAATTTTGTAAACTATCTTGGGTGTGTCACTCGATGCCATTGTGGTGTTAAGTATGATAATTGGAATAAAGTTCCTCAGGGGAAGAAAGACTTGATATGGAAGGATTTATGCATGAGTTATTATTATTTGCAATTCTATTTTGTATATTACAAATTATATTATTTGCAATTCTATTTTTGGATACTAGTTAATAAGAATTCTATTTTATAGAATCTGTTTGCATTGGATGAGAAGCTGCATCGTAAAAGCATGATGCAACGTGTTGGAAAGATGCTTAGGAACTATAGGACAAATCTAAACAGAGAATACATAAAATATGGTGATAAGAAGAAGAAGTCAACCCTTGAGCAGTGGAACTTCTTGGACAAAGAAGATTGGGACAATTTTGTTGCTTCAAGAAAATCTGAAGAATTCAAGGTATTAGCCGTCACTCCCAATTTAATTAATATATGTTGTATTCACCTATTCAAGATTAACATTTAGTGCTACTAACCAAATCATTAATGTGCATACTAACTAGGCCCTCAGTGACGCGCAAAAAGCAAGGCGTGCACTGAATGTGCATGACCACACTATGGGTCCAAAGGGCTATGCAAGCGTTCACCAAAGACTACAGGCGGAGTCTGTGGCTACTCAGGAGTCTGCCACACCCATGCCTCGCCATGATATCTGGATAGCTGGGAGGCAAAACAAGAAGGGTGAAATAAAGAAGCCCGTAACTGCTGAGGCGGCTGCGAAAATGGTAAAATACAACTCTTAGAGCAATCGTTTGAATATTGATTATTTGTGGTGTTAACTTACCAATTTTTGTTGACGGTGATTAGCGGGAGTTGCACGAGCAGAGGAAACAAGGCACGTTCATCCCTTAGGGCACAAGGGATGAATTGACAGTTGCTCTGGGTAACCCAGAGCATCCTGGACGTGTTAGGGGTGCAGACGCTGGTGTGAGCATCAAAGTATTCTTTGGGCCATCCCAGCGTAAACCCAGAGCGAGACTTTCACAAGAAGAGGTAAACTTTTTTAGAATGTTACTGCAAAAGGGAATTCAATAATAAGAAGCTAATGTTTCTTTTATCCATGTATAGGAGAATAAGAGAGTCGAGGATATAGTTGCTAAGAAGGTCAATGATATAGTTGCTGAGAAGGTCAAGGAAGAAATAGTGCGGTGGCAGGCATCTCAGGCTTCCAATCAGCCTATGACGACCCACTCTTCTCCTGATGCACAGACTGTGAGTAATCCTGGAGACCCATCGCCTAGCACGTCTGCTGTAAGTATTGTTTATGACATTGTAGCTAGTCTTTTCAAGATGATATGTTCGAAAGGTGATATGTATATATGTATAACATTCTTTACGTAAATTTGTAGGCATTGAAGACATGCCGCTTAAGAATGCAAGACAATGTTGTTGCAGAGGTGAATGCTTACCAGTCCCTTCTTGGGGCAACGTTTCATGGGACTCCAATGCCGCAGGGCTACGTTCGTGTGAGCCCGATATGTGTATTACCCGATTGGAGGGAAGCTACATTGCCATATGCCCACCCAGATATTGATACACTTGGTGAGGCAGAAGGAGGGGTGATATTGTGGCCCAAAGCAGATGTTGTCTACACTACTGAAATTGTAAGATAAATTTACATTACTTTAGATTGTTAATGTGTATATATGAGGTCAACTGATCTGAAATTATATATATAGGTTAAAAAGAAGACACCCGGAGCACCTAGGCCTCCACCTCCACTTCCTGCATTACCGAGTAGGGTTCCAACTGACCTAAAATACCCGTTAGGTCCTGCTTGTAGGGGAATGACATGTTGGCTACGGGCACATAATATACATTGCCCTATAATTGTTTCTTTAGAAGAAGATTCTGTTGGTATGTATGCCCTGAGAGCCAATCATGTGATGATTGGTGGGATACATTAAGATTGATTTGATAAACATCAAAGGCAAGCCTCCAATTCATTCTGGTTCAATCATATGAGATAGTGATAGAACAAATTGAATGTCTAGAGAATGACAGTACTCAATGATGTATGCTTTCAGGTTAAGGACCTAGACGATGAAATCATACGGATGCTAAGAGTTTGTACATTCTTGTTATGTCCCTAGTCGGAGGTCATTGTGGAAGGTAGATAGACAACAATGACACACAAGACTAGATTGTGGTGTTGGTTGACGACATAATCTCATTAGTCATGATATAGAGATATCAAACCAAACACATAGGTACTTGTTAGAGAACAAGTGTACCGGACAGACCCACCGTGAGTTTGGCACATGGAACCATGAGATGGTAGTCACAGTCAGTACTCACAGTGATGGTGGTGAGTGTGATTCTTTGACCTAAAATCACTGCACTCAACACATGTCGTTGGATACACTTTGACATCATCAAATGCAGTCCTGAAACATGGGTTGTTATAAAGATGATGATTGGGTGGCTTTGACACATGGGGCTTTTGAGGGGTGAGTGATAGATATGGGATTTGTCCCTCCTGAGGGAGTTTGATATCCATGGCCACTTGATGAGTAGGATTGAGAAAGGCGTGCACGCATGTGTGAATCAGTATATGATACTGATGTCATACATATATCTTCCAGTCTACTCTGAGATCAAGGAAGTGAATGAACGTTGACAGGATGACTGTTCCATGCCTCGAGTTCATTCGGGATATCAGTGACAAAGGAATTATACATTCGCTATAACACCATTCACGGATTGTAGGATGAAAGTTGTTCTCCAACTTTCTACTTTCACTTGGGTAGCACTGATGTGTGACTAGGCACCGCTCTTTTCTTGTGAAGTCATAAGTGTTATGAACTTTCACTGCCAACGTGAAATGGACCTGCAGGGTCACACACATAGGATTTAACCTGGAAGAGGAGTTTTGTCCACAAAGCAATGTTTAGATTGATTATTAAAGGAGTTTCGTAGTTCAATTAAACACTCAATCAGTCGATGGCTAAATATTGTATGGTTCAAGGTGTTGGACGCATTGATTGGAGTATCGGATTGATTGAAATCGCATTTGACTGATTTTGCCCAACCTGTGCTCCCAACCGATCGGCTCATGTGATGAACCGGTCGGCTGAGGTTGTTGAACCGGTCGGCTGGAGTGTCCAGGCCGATCGGCTCATGCCCAGGTTGAGACGACCGGTTCAAGAGTTGAACCGATCGGCTCAACTGGTGCAACCGACCAGTTGGGAAAGTCATGTCGGCAAGAATTTTCCTTTCGTTTCAAATTGCCCAATTCGATTGGGAATAATATTGGTATTCGATACCAATTGGGAAAGAAACAAGGAAAGTCCTTTTGAGCCGGATTAGGACCATGAACCGATCGGTTCAGGGCACCAACCGATCGGTTGGAGTGCCCCAAACGATCGGCTCAGGTCCAACCGATCGGCTCAATGGCCGAACCGATCGGTTCAGTTGTGAACCAATCATTTCAAGTTGCGAACCGGTTGCTTTTTGTGGAAAATTCTTGAACCCTTCTACTCCTGCTTTAGTCCCGCATTTCCTGGGATGGAGAACCCTGTCCCATGACTCTCCTATATATATAGGGGTATTGGGGGATTCTCACGGTACAGCTGAGTGCAACCAGTTGCTCTGCAAGTTGTCGTTCTCTCTGGTTTTGGTAACCGTGAGAGAGCCCGAGCAAGTGCTTCCCGCAAAAGGGAGGTGCAGCAAGGGAAGGACAACTGCAGTTGCAACAGGAGGCAGGAGAGCGTGTTGGCGACTAGTACGTCAACAGGAGGGTGCGACTCCTTCCACTTCCTTATGGGACAAGGAGTGTGGAGTTCCAGGTGGTCCGTGTGGACTACTACAGAGGCGGGAGGACACTGCCGCTTAGGAGGACAACTGTCATCCGACAGTCCGGTTCGAGTAGGAGTTGTCAGTCCCGGTGCGACCAGGAGCTGCACAGACACCGTCGAAGTCCGGAGTTGAAGACCGCGCATTGCGCGAGGTATTGTCGCCGAGCAAGCCTCGGGACAAGGTATGATTCCGCAAACCATCCTTTCCTATTATATAGACGTTGACGCGTTTCCTCGGTATAGGTTAGGGGAGAAATTTTTTTTTGTTTCCGCTGCCTTCTCTGTCTCCCCTAAAACCCAAATAGTGGTATCAGAGCCACGTCAACTGCTCTATATTTTAGGAATATCGATATGATCGATTTTGGTTTGTCGCCTTTATTTATTGCATACGATGCGAATAATATCGGCTTTATGCATGTCCAATCCTAAATCCACAAATCCCTAATTACATATATGATATGTATTATTAATGCACTCGATACGAGTCGCCCTTAAACGAGTTTTGTGGTGGATGTGTGTAGCATGATTATGGCCTATAAACCCCTATCTGTGATTGGTTGTATGTGGTTGCTTGCATCTCGGTCTGCGCACCAATCTTCCCTCTCTTTTTCCTGATGTAACTCGAAATAATTCGAGATTCTTTCCTATCTTTGCTCCCCCTGAATGTAAATCGGGGTTTCCCTTTTAAAGAAATTTAATAAATAGGATAGCTTTTTATTTCCTGTTATGTCAAAGATCGGCGGATATCAAAACGACTGCTCAGACAGTAGGTTCAAGGAGTGAACCGATCGGTTGACCTTCCAGATGGTCGGTTCAAGGAGTGAACCGATCGGTTGATGACCGGTTCGAGGAGCGAGACGAGCGGGTGGCGGACATGATGAGATGCACGACGACCAGGCGAATCGATCGGTTGGAGGAGCCAACCGATCGGCTGGTGGCAGCCAGACGACCGACTGGAGAGTACAGATCATTCATGTGATGAGTTGATCAACTCGGAAGGCAAAGGCACAGATTTCATCTTGTACAGGTTGCATGTGATGTTGACCTAGATGACCGTGATTCCTCTTGGCTCAAGGAATCACATTAGGATGGCCATAATCATCGCTCTTTATCGTTTGTGCATGTTTTCTGTGGGATATAGCATGTATATGATACGTACTATGTATTGTGGTGATTGGATATGTATATGTATATAAAACCAAATCCCTCATTAAATATTAAGCTTTAGATGCCTTCCAAATGCGACACACGTGAACAGCTTGATCGACCAAGTGTGGGCACGCCCAAGCGTGGTGCACCGTCTATCTCGTGGAAGCGTGAAGGATGAATGTGTGGGTCTGCCCAAGCAGGGTGCATATTCATCGTGTTTGCTTTGGGTTGGACTTAACAAGGTGACCTAGATAGGATCTAGCGCCTTGAGGCATGGAGATGATCATTGCAAGGAGTTGTAGATGACATCTTATCAAGAGTTGCATATGATGCAATTGGCAAAAGTTGCCTACCTGAGAGATCTATGTTGTGGGTGACAGCCCAAGCTGGTCCATGACTTAGAGGATTTCAGGATCTTGCCCACTAGAAGGTTGTACGCTGCAATCTTCCGAATTGATGGTGAGGGCTATCAATTTGAAGTAAAATAGTGGGAGCAATAATTAATTAAAGGCCTAATTATATCGTCAAATTTTTAAATCAATCAAATAAGTCAAAAATGAGTTTTTGGACTAAAATTGCATATTTTCCTTTTTGTAGTTCAAATGGCAACAAACAACAACAACTTTTCTTTGCGATCGATCCTTGACAAGGACAAACTAAATGGGACAAAATTCCACGACTGGTATCGGACATTGAGAATTGTTCTCACTCAAGAGCGTAAGCTCTATGTCCTGGATACTCCAATTCTAGAGGAACCCACTCCTAATGCACCAAGGACAGAAAGGGATGCTTACAAGAAGCATTCTGATGATGCCATTAATGCAAAGTGCTTGATGATATGTTCAATGAACCATGAGTTGCAGAGGCAACATGAGAACATGGGTGTCATAGAGATGATTCTGCATCTCAGGAACATGTATGAAGATCAGGCACGACAAGAGAGATACAATGTTTCTAGGGCACTGTTCAAGTGCGTCATGACAGAAGGAGATCCAGTTGGTCCTCACACACTCAAGATGATTGGGTATGTGGAGAACCTGCAGAGACTGGGATTTCCACTGAGCTAAGAGTTGGCTACTGACGTGATACTGCAATCGTTGCCAGAATCTTACAGTCAGTTTGTGATGAACTACAACATGAACAACTTTGATAGGCCACTGTCAGAGTTGTTGGGCATGTTGAGGACAGACGAGTTACAGATGAAGAAGGACAAGCCTAAGTCCGTGATGGTGATCACGAGCAAGAAAGGCAAGTCCAAGCGCAAGGGCAAGGGCAAAGCTAAGAAAGGTTCTGAAGCTAGCCAGGAGTCCAAGCCATCTTCAACTCTCAAGGCCAAGGGAGGCGTGACAAAGAAAGGAAATTGCCACCATTGTCAAAAGCCAGGACATTGGAAAAGGAATTGTCCTCTCTACCTGGAAGAACAAAAGAAGAAGGAGGCGACTGAAGCCTCTACTTGAAGGTGTCATGTAAATAAACTTGTAACACTTTTTGAGATATATGATATCAAGATGTAAAGTGTAAAGCATTCTTACTTGGGGCAAGTGTTTCCTTTATAGATAGGAATACTTTAGTTTATTTTCAGCCAATAAGGCATGTAATACAGTTATGAACTGCTATTTCATACTTGCCAATAGATAGAAATACTTTATTTTTGCATATTGTATGACAATGATGGCAATTAATAAAGTTGTGTTTTCAATCTTAAAGATATGATCTTTGTGGCAATGCCTTATTTATCTTGTGATATTTGATATGCATAAGATAAGACGATACCTAAAAGTTATAGATTACTCAAACAATTTAATTAGCATTAATCATGAGAAATTCATTTCTAGTTTCCATGTGATGGATAAAACTAGACTCTTTTGGTTAGAGAACCAGTAAAGGACATGAATATCTTGGACATGATTAATGAATCTTCATTAATGTAGTGGGAGAGTGATTATCCTATTAGGTATAATACATGTGATGTATTTACATACCTATTGGAATAAATGCTAATACTTCAAATGGTGTTTAGAGAAATACCAATATGAATATCTTGAAGTGTTCAAGATTATCATAAATGAAGTACAAATTTGGTAAAGTATTAATTCTTGATGAGATCAATGAATGAAATACTTGGACCAAATGTTTGAGCTCCTTATGAGTGATTATGGTAGTGTATCATAGTGAACTCATGATTAAGGCATGGTGATGTCTGAATCAAGAAGGAATCATACTCTAAGGAGTTAGAGAATGATTATCAAATAACTGAATTCTTCTTAATAAATGAATACCCCACACTAATAAAAGAAATTAAGAATCACAAGGGTTGTGAGTTCTTATATCTTTAACAGATACACCTCAATTATCTATGTGATGAGTTGTTCATGTGATGAGTCAACTATCAAGATGAATATGAGGAACCGAATCTTGAGTTATGGTTCAAAACCATTACATCCTAAATGACTTCCATGTGAACCATAAGGTGTGACCTTGATGGTAGCACTCATTGGATCATATCCATAAGTGCAGATGAGTCTTAAGTGTTAAGACACATGTATAACATTTTGAGAAGGATGATGCTTGTTGCAACTTAATGACTAAGACATTTGGCATATGGATACTAAAACCGCATTCCTATGAGGAATAAAACCAGGATGTGTACGTGACACAGCCTACAAGGTTTATAAATCCACTAATGCAAATGAAGTCTATAAGTTACAATGGACTAATCAATGTGATTGATTGAGTTCAAGAAACTCAAAATTGAATCTTTATTTTGATGATATAGTCAAAGGGTTTGACTGATATGTCAAAGATAAAGAAGGGATCTGTGATTTAGTGGGAGCGTGTTCACATTCCACATATTGATGTGAAATGGAATTGTTCTAAAATGGAAATCCAAAATGGAAATTATCTTTAAGGAAGATAGAGATGTTTCCTATGTGATAGGAATAGAGATCTATAGAGATAGTTCTCGAAAATCTCTTGACCTGGAAAGAGAAAGCATACATTGGCAATCTGTACTGAAGTGTTCGGTATGCACAGATTCAGTGGTAGAAAACTTGTCCATGTTACATGGAGTTAGTATCCCAAGGCCAAGTGTCCAATTCTTATGAAGAATGGGAACACTAAGAATAGATATGGATCTATCATGTATGTAATCATCCCATTATCTTGCATGTATGACATGGCAAGAATAAAATGCATTCATCATCTTGTATGTAGGACATGGAAATATGATGTGCTCATATGTAGGACATGACGAGTGGATGTCTGTCTGTTTCCAGTAAGGGTTACTGGAATACCATGAGAACTTGATAAGTTCTTGTGAAGTACTAGTTCTATGGAGATAAGGAAGAGTTCGATGTAAAGAGTTACATTGATGCGAACTTCCGAAAGGACAGAAAATTAATCGCAAAATATACATAAGATGTATAAAAGAGAATGTTTGTTGATAATTGGAAGTGTTCCAATAAAACCATTTAAAAGGAAATGCCAAGTATCTAGGTGTTAGTGAACAACAGTGGATACTATATGGATCTGAAAGTTCATGAGATGAACTTATATTCCACTCATTGATGACAAGTCTGGAATCCTTGATCATGCAATGTGGCTAAAGGTTAGCAAAGGAATACTAGATCGCATATTACGGCAACTCCATCTCATACGTATGACGTACAGCAAAGCGATGAGAGACATGCAATTTATACAAACTTTGGTAAGGTGTTGCCATTACTCACTATGTTGGCACTACAGCACAGTAACATGTGGGACATGTTTGAAGATCACTATGAATATGATTCATGGGTGATTGGCTCGCAGTGCAAGTGGGAGTCTGTTGGTATGTATGCCCTGAGAGCCAATCTTGTGATGATTGGTGGGATACATTAAGATTGATTTGATAAACATCAAAGGCAAGCTTCCAATTCATTCTGGTTCAGTCATATGAGATAGTGATAGAACAGATTGAATGTCTAGAGAATGACAGTACTCAATGACGTATGCTTTCAGGTTAAGGACCTAGACGATGAAATCATACGGATGCTAAGAGTTTGTACATTCTTGTTATGTCCCTAGTCAGAGGTCATTGTGGAAGGTAGATAGACAACAATGACACACAAGACTAGATTGTGGTGTTGGTTGATGACAGAATCTCATTAGTCATGATATAGAGATATCAAACCAAACACATAGGTACTTGTTAGAGAACAAGTGTACCGGACAGACCCACCGTGAGTTTGACACATGGAACCATGAGATGGTAGTCACAGTCAGTACTCACAGTGATGGTGGTGAGTGTGATTCTTTGACCTAAAATCACTGCACTCAACACATGTCGTTGGGTACACTTTGACATCATCAAACGCAGTCCTGAAACATGGGTTGTTATAAAGATGATGATTGGGTGGCTTTGACACATGGGGCTTTTGAGGGGTGAGTGATAGATATGGTATTTGTCCCTCCTGAGGGAGTTTGATATCCATGGCCACTTGATGAGTAGGATTGAGAAAGGTGTGCACGCATGTGTGAATCAGTATATGATACTGATGTCATACATATCTCTTCCAGTCTACTCTGAGATCAAGGAAGTGAATGAACGTTGACAGGATCACTGTTCCATGCCTCGAGTTCATTCGGGATATCAGTGACAAAGGAATTATACATTCGTTGTAACACCATTCACGGATTGTAGGATGAAAGTTGTTCTCCAACTTTCTACTTTCACTTGGGTAGCACTGATGTGTGACTAGGCACCGCTCTTTGCTTGTGAAGTCATAAGTGTTATGAACTTTCACTGCCAACGTGAAATGGACCTGCAGGGTCACACACATAGGATTTAACCTGGAAGAGGAGTTTTGTCCACAAAGCAATGTTTAGATTGATTACTAAAGGAGTTTAGTAGTTCAATTAAACACTCAATCAGTCGATGGCTAAATATTGTATGGTTCAAGGTGTTGGACGCATTGATTGGAGTATTTGATTGATTGAAATCACATTTGACTGATTTTGCCCAACCTGTGCTCCCAACCGATCGGCTCATGTGATGAACCGGTCGGCTGAGGTTGCTGAACCGGTCGGCTGGAGTGTCCAGGCCGATCGGCTCATGCCCAGGTTGAGACGACCGGTTCAAGAGTTGAACCGATCGGCTCAACTGGTGCAACCGACCAGTTGGGAAAGTCATGTCGGCAAGAATTTTCCTTTCGTTTCAAATTGCCCAATTCGATTGGGAATAATATTGGTATTCGATACCAATTGGGAAAGAAACAAGGAAAGTCCTTTTGAGCCGGATTAGGACCATGAACTGATCGGTTCAGGGCACCAACTGATCGGTTGGAGTGCCCCAAAAGATCGGCTCAGGTCCAACCGATCGGCTCAATGGCCGAACCGATCGGTTCAGTTGTGAACCGATCATTTCAAGTTGCGAACCGGTTGCTTTTTGTGGAAAATTCTCGAACCCTTCTACTCCTGCTTTAGTCCCGCATTGCCCGGGATGGAGAACCCTGTCCCATGACTCTCCTATATATATAGGGGTATTGGGGGCTTCTCACGGTACAGCTGAGTGCAACCAGTTGCTCTGCAAGTTGTCGTTCTCTCTGGTTTTGGTAACCGTGAGAGAGCCCGAGCAAGTGCTTCCCACAAAAGGGAGGTGCAGCAAGGGAAGGACAACTGCAGTTGCAACAGGAGGCAGGAGAGTGTGTTGGTGACTAGTACGTCAACAGGAGGGTGCGACTCCTTCCACTTCCTTGTGGGACAAGGAGTGTGGAGTTCCAGGTGGTCCGTGTGGACTACTACAGAGGTGGGAGGACACTGCCGCTTAAAAGGACAACTGTCATCCGACAGTCCGGTTTGAGTAGGAGTTGTCAGTCCCGGTGCGACCAGGAGCTGCACAGACACCGTCGAAGTCCGGAGTTGAAGACCGCGCATTGCGCGAGGTATTGTCTCCGAGCAAGCCTCGGGACAAGGTATGATTCCGCAAACCATCCTTTCCTATTATATAGACGTTGACGCGTTTCCTCGGTATAGGTTAGGGGAGAATTTTTTTTTTGTTTCCGCTGCCTTCTCTGTCTCCCCTAAAACCCAAACAGATTATGCAGGTCAATCATACGATAACTCTTTATTTATACAAGATATTATTGAGCTATTTATGTATGATTGGCTGAATACATCAATGATAGAGACATGGATAAGGTGAGATCTTGTTTATACATCCATATACCTTGTGTAAGATCTGGCGATCTGGTTTCTTATATATTAATGCATACGTAACACATGTTTTGCAGCTACTTAGTCGAAGATCAATGCAAATAATTTGCATTTGAGCATGTGGGACTTTTGATTCCATCATTGATTAGTATGGTAGCTAAAGACCCTGATAGTGTTCAACAATACTGTATAGATGCTTTTACAGTTTTCAGTCAGCAAAAGAAGATGATAAAAATAGCTCCATTCAATGTCAAGTAAGTTTACTTTATTTATAATTTGAACTTAAAAAAATTCCATTTTTATTGTGCATTTTGAGTTATTAATTTTTAACTTTTTTACCTCTAGCGGTAGACATTGGGAGTTACTAATTATTGTCTCCGGGACGTTCACTGTTTATTATCTAGATCCTGCGGGAAGTACATTGAACACTAAAATTGGACACATATTGAGAATGCCATTATTCTGGTGAGAAATATTTCATTTTTATATCCGTTAACATATGTTATTACATTACTATTTAATTATGCAATTTACTGTGTTACATTAACATGTAGGGGTTTAGATGCATTCTCTATAACACCATTCACGGATTGTAGGATGAAAGTTGTTCTCCAACTTTCTACTTTCACTTGGGTAGCACTGATGTGTGACTAGGCACCGCTCTTTGCTTGTGAAGTCATAAGTGTTATGAACTTTCACTGCCAACGTGAAATGGACATGCAGGGTCACACACATAGGATTTAACCTGGAAGAGGAGTTTTGTCCACAAAGCAATGTTTAGATTGATTATTAAAGGAGTTTCGTAGTTCAATTAAACACTCAATCAGTCGATGGCTAAATATTGTATGGTTCAAGGTGTTGGACGCATTGATTGGAGTATCGGATTGATTGAAATCGCATTTGACTGATTTTGCCCAACCTGTGCTCCCAACCGATCGGCTCATGTGATGAACCGGTCGGCTGAGGTTGCTGAACCGGTCGGCTGGAGTGTCCAGGCCGATCGGCTCATGCCCAGGTTGAGACGACCGGTTCAAGAGTTGAACCGATCGGCTCAACTGGTGCAACCGACCAGTTGGGAAAGTCATGTCGGCAAGAATTTTCCTTTCGTTTCAAATTGCCCAATTCGATTGGGAATAATATTGGTATTCGATACCAATTGGGAAAGAAACAAGGAAAGTCCTTTTGAGCTGGATTAGGACCATGAACCGATCGGTTCAGGGCACCAACTGATCGGTTGGAGTGCCCCAAACGATCGGCTCAGGTCCAACCGATCGGCTCAATGGCCGAACCGATCGGTTCAGTTGTGAACCAATCATTTCAAGTTGCGAACCGGTTGCTTTTTGTGGAAAATTCTTGAACCCTTCTACTCCTGCTTTAGTCCTGCATTTCCCGGGATGGAGAACCCTGTCCCATGACTCTCCTATATATATAGGGGTATTGGGGGCCTCTCACGGTACAGCTGAGTGCAACCAGTTGCTCTGCAAGTTGTCGTTCTCTCTGGTTTTGGTAACCGTGAGAGAGCCCGAGCAAGTGCTTCCCGCAAAAGGGAGGTGCAGCAAGGGAAGGACAACTGCAGTTGCAACAGGAGGAAGGAGAGCGTGTTGGCAACTAGTACGTCAATAGGAGGGTGCGACTCCTTCCACTTCCTTATGGGACAAGGAGTGTGGAGTTCTAGGTGGTCCATGTGGACTACTACAGAGGCGGGAGGACACTGCCGCTTAGGAGGACAACTGTCATCTGACAGTCCGGTTCGAGTAGGAGTTGTCAGTCTCGGTGTGACCAGGAGCTGCACAGACACCGTCGAAGTCCGGAGTTGAAGACCGCGCATTGCGCGAGGTATTGTCGCCGAGCAAGCCTCGGGACAAGGTATGATTCCGCAAACCATCCTTTCCTATTATATAGACGTTGACGCGTTTCCTCGGTATAGGTTAGGGGAGAAATTTTTTTTTGTTTCCGCTGCCCTCTCTGTCTCCCCTAAAACCCAAATAGTGGTATCAGAGCCACGTCAACTGCTCTATATTTTAGGAATATCGATATGATCGATTTTGGTTTGTCGCCTTTATTTATTGCATATGATGCAAATAATATCGGCTTTATGCATGTCCAATCCTAAATCCACAAATCCCTAATTACATATATGATATGTATTATTAATGCACTCGATACGAGTCACCCTTAAACGAGTTTTGTGGTGGATGTGTGTAGCATGATTATGGCCTATAAACCCCTATCTGTGATTGGTTGTATGTGGTTGCTTGCATCTCGGTCTGCGCACCAATCTTCCCTCTCTTTTTCCTGATGTAACTCGAAATAATTTGAGATTCTTTCCTATCTTTGCTCCCCCTGAATGTAAATCGGGGTTTCCCTTTTAAAGCAATGTAATAAATAGGATAGCTTTTTATTTCCTGTTATGTCAAAGACCGGCGGATATCAAGACGACTGCTCAGACGGTCGGTTCAAGGAGTGAACCGATCGGTTGACCTTCCAGATGGTCGGTTCAAGGAGTGAACCGATCAGTTGATGACCGGTTCGAGGAGCGAGACGAGCGGGTGGCGGACATGATGAGATGCACGACGACCAGGCGAATCGATCGGTTGGAGGAGCCAACCGATCGGCTGGTGGCAGCCAGACGACCGGCTAGAGAGTACAGATCATTCATGTGATGAGTTGATCAACTCGGAAGGCAAAGGCACAGATTTCATCTTGTACAGGTTGCATGTGATGTTGACCTAGATGACTGTGATTCCTCTTGGCTCAAGGAATCACATTAGGATGGCCATAATCATCGCTCTTTATCGTTTGTGCATGTTTTCTGTGGGATATAGCATGTATATGATACGTACTATGTATTGTGGTGATTGGATATGTATATGTATATAAAACCAAATCCCTCATTAAATATTAAGCTTTAGATGCCTTCCAAATGCGACACACGTGAACAGCTTGATCGACCAAGTGTGGGCACGCCCAAGCGTGGTGCACCGTCTATCTCGTGGAAGCGTGAAGGATGAATGTGTGGGTCTGCCCAAGCAGGGTGCATATTCATCGTGTTTGCTTTGGGTTGGACTTAACAAGGTGACCTAGATAGGATCTAGCGCCTTGAGGCATGGAGATGATCATTGCAAGGAGTTGTAGATGACATCTTATTAAGAGTTGCATATGATGCAATTGGCAAAAGTTGCCTACCTGAGAGATCTATGTTGTGGGTGACAGCCCAAGCTGGTCCATGACTTAGAGGATTTCAGGATCTTGCCCACTAGAAGGTTGTACGCTGCAATCTTCCGAATTGATGGTGAGGGCTATCAATTTGAAGTAAAATAGTGGGAGCGATAATTAATTAAAGGCCTAATTATATCGTCAAATTTTTAAATCAATCAAATAAGTCAAAAATGAGTTTTTGGACTAAAATTGCATATTTTCCTTTTTGTAGTTCAAATGGCAACAAACAACAACAACTTTTCTTTGCGATCGATCCTTGACAAGGACAAACTAAATGGGACAAAATTCCACGACTGGTATCGGACATTGAGAATTGTTCTCACTCAAGAGCGTAAGCTCTATGTCCTGGATACTCCAATTCTAGAGGAACCCGCTCCTAATGCACCAAGGACAGAAAGGGATGCTTACAAGAAGCATTCTGATGATGCCATTAATGCAAAGTGCTTGATGATATGTTCAATGAACCATGAGTTGCAGAGGCAACATGAGAACATGGGTGTCATAGAGATGATTCTGCATCTCAAGAACATGTATGAAAATCAGGCACGACAAGAGAGATACAATGTTTCTAGGGCACTGTTCAAGTGCGTCATGACAGAAGGAGATCCAGTTGGTCCTCACACACTCAAGATGATTGGGTATGTGGAGAACCTGCAGAGACTGGGATTTCCACTGAGCTAAGAGTTGGCTACTGACGTGATACTGCAATCGTTGCCAGAATCTTACAGTCAGTTTGTGATGAACTACAACATGAACAACTTTGATAGGCCACTGTCAGAGTTGTTGGGCATGTTGAGGACAGACGAGTTACAGATGAAGAAGGACAAGCCTAAGTCCGTGATGGTGATCACGAGCAAGAAAGGCAAGTCCAAGCGCAAGGGCAAGGGCAAAGCTAAGAAAGGTTCTGAAGCTAGCCAGGAGTCCAAGCCATCTTCAACTCTCAAGGCCAAGGGAGGCGTGACAAAGAAAGGAAATTGCCACCATTGTCAAAAGCCAGGACATTGGAAAAGGAATTGTCCTCTCTACCTGGAAGAACAAAAGAAGAAGGAGGCGACTGAAGCCTCTACTTGAAGGTGTCATGTAAATAAACTTGTAACACTTTTTGAGATATATGATATCAAGATGTAAAGTGTAAAGCATTCTTACTTGGGGCAAGTGTTTCCTTTATAGATAGGAATACTTTAGTTTATTTTCAGCCAATAAGGCATGTAATACAGTTATGAACTGCTATTTCATACTTGCCAATAGATAGAAACACTTTATTTTTGCATATTGTATGACAATGATGGCAATTAATAAAGTTGTGTTTTCAATCTTAAAGATATGATCTTTGTGGCAATGCCTTATTTATCTTGTGATATTTGATATGCATAAGATAAGACGATACCTAAAAGTTATAGATTACTCAAACAATTTAATTAGCATTAATCATGAGAAATTCATTTCTAGTTTCCATGTGATGGATAAAACTAGACTCTTTTGGTTAGAGAACCAGTAAAGGACATGAATATCTTGGACATGATTAATGAATCTTCATTAATGTAGTGGGAGAGTGATTATCCTATTAGGTATAATACATGTGATGTATTTACATACCTATTGGAATAAATGCTAATACTTCAAATGGTGTTTAGAGAAATACCAATATGAATATCTTGAAGTGTTCAAGATTATCATAAATGAAGTACAAATTTGGTAAAGTATTAATTCTTGATGAGATCAATGAATGAAATACTTGGACCAAATGTTTGAGCTCCTTATGAGTGATTATGGTAGTGTATCATAGTGAACTCATGATTAAGGCATGGTGATGTCTGAATCAAGAAGGAATCATACTCTAAGGAGTTAGAGAATGATTATCAAATAACTGAATTCTTCTTAATAAATGAATACCCCACACTAATAAAAGAAATTAAGAATCACAAGGGTTGTGAGTTCTTATATCTTTAACAGATACACCTCAATTATCTATGTGATGAGTTGTTCATGTGATGAGTCAACTATCAAGATGAATATGAGGAACCGAATCTTGAGTTATGGTTCAAAACCATTACATCCTAAATGACTTCCATGTGAACCATAAGGTGTGACCTTGATGGTAGCACTCATTGGATCATATCCATAAGTGCAGATGAGTCTTAAGTGTTAAGACACATGTATAACATTTTGAGAAGGATGATGCTTGTTGCAACTTAATGACTAAGACATTTGGCATATGGATACTAAAACCGCATTCCTATGAGGAATAAAACCAGGATGTGTACGTGACACAGCCTACAAGGTTTATAAATCCACTAATGCAAATGAAGTCTATAAGTTACAATGGACTAATCAATGTGATTGATTGAGTTCAAGAAACTCAAAATTGAATCTTTATTTTGATGATATAGTCAAAGGGTTTGACTGATATGTCAAAGATAAAGAAGGGATCTGTGATTTAGTGGGAGCGTGTTCACATTCCACATATTGATGTGAAATGGAATTGTTCTAAAATGGAAATCCAAAATGGAAATTATCTTTAAGGAAGATAGAGATGTTTCCTATGTGATAGGAATAGAGATCTATAGAGATAGTTCTCGAAAATCTCTTGACCTGGAAAGAGAAAGCATACATTGGCAATCTGTACTGAAGTGTTCGGTATGCACAGATTCAGTGGTAGAAAACTTGTCCATGTTACATGGAGTTAGTATCCCAAGGCCAAGTGTCCAATTCTTATGAAGAATGGGAACACTAAGAATAGATATGGATCTATCATGTATGTAATCATCCCATTATCTTGCATGTATGACATGGCAAGAATAAAATGCATTCATCATCTTGTATGTAGGACATGGAAATATGATGTGCTCATATGTAGGACATGACGAGTGGATGTCTGTCTATTTCCAGTAAGGGTTACTGGAATACCATGAGAACTTGATAAGTTCTTGTGAAGTACTAGTTCTATGGAGATAAGGAAGAGTTCGATGTAAAGAGTTACATTGATGCGAACTTCCGAAAGGACAGAAAATTAATCGCAAAATATACATAAGATGTATAAAAGAGAATGTTTGTTGATAATTGGAAGTGTTCCAATAAAACCATTTAAAAGGAAATGCCAAGTATCTAGGTGTTAGTGAACAACAGTGGATACTATATGGATCTGAAAGTTCATGAGATGAACTTATATTCCACTCATTGATGACAAGTCTGGAATCCTTGATCATGCAATGTGGCTAAAGGTTAGCAAAGGAATACTAGATCGAATATTACGGCAACTCCATCTCATACGTATGACGTACAGCAAAGAGATGAGAGACATGCAATTTATACAAACTTTGGTAAGGTGTTGCCATTACTCACTATGTTGGCACTACAGCACAGTAACATGTGGGACATGTTTGAAGATCACTATGAATATGATTCATGGGTGATTGGCTCGCAGTGCAAGTGGGAGTCTGTTGGTATGTATGCCCTGAGAGCCAATCATGTGATGATTGGTGGGATACATTAAGATTGATTTGATAAACATCAAAGGCAAGCTTCCAATTCATTCTGGTTCAGTCATATGAGATAGTGATAGAACAGATTGAATGTCTAGAGAATGACAGTACTCAATGACGTATGCTTTCAGGTTAAGGACCTAGACGATGAAATCATACGGATGCTAAGAGTTTGTACATTCTTGTTATGTCCCTAGTCAGAGGTCATTGTGGAAGGTAGATAGACAACAATGACACACAAGACTAGATTGTGGTGTTGGTTGATGACAGAATCTCATTAGTCATGATATAGAGATATCAAACCAAACACATAGGTACTTGTTAGAGAACAAGTGTACCGGACAGACCCACCGTGAGTTTGACACATGGAACCATGAGATGGTAGTCACAGTCAGTACTCACAGTGATGGTGGTGAGTGTGATTCTTTGACCTAAAATCACTGCACTCAACACATGTCGTTGGGTACACTTTGACATCATCAAACGCAGTCCTGAAACATGGGTTGTTATAAAGATGATGATTGGGTGGCTTTGACACATGGGGCTTTTGAGGGGTGAGTGATAGATATGGTATTTGTCCCTCCTGAGGGAGTTTGATATCCATGGCCACTTGATGAGTAGGATTGAGAAAGGTGTGCACGCATGTGTGAATCAGTATATGATACTGATGTCATACATATCTCTTCCAGTCTACTCTAAGATCAAGGAAGTGAATGAACGTTGACAGGATGACTGTTCCATGCCTCGAGTTCATTCGGGATATCAGTGACAAAGGAATTATACATTCGTTGTAACACCATTCACGGATTGTAGGATGAAAGTTGTTCTCCAACTTTCTACTTTCACTTGGGTAGCACTGATGTGTGACTAGGCACCGCTCTTTGCTTGTGAAGTCATAAGTGTTATGAACTTTCACTGCCAACGTGAAATGGACCTGCAGGGTCACACACATAGGATTTAACCTGGAAGAGGAGTTTTGTCCACAAAGCAATGTTTAGATTGATTACTAAAGGAGTTTAGTAGTTCAATTAAACACTCAATCAGTCGATGGCTAAATATTGTATGGTTCAAGGTGTTGGACGCATTGATTGGAGTATTTGATTGATTGAAATCGCATTTGACTGATTTTGCCCAACCTGTGCTCCCAACCGATCGGCTCATGTGATGAACCGGTCGGCTGAGGTTGCTGAACTGGTCGGCTGGAGTGTCCAGGCCGATCGGCTCATGCCCAGGTTGAGACGACCGGTTCAAGAGTTGAACCGATCGGCTCAACTGGTGCAACCGACCAGTTGGGAAAGTCATGTCGGCAAGAATTTTCCTTTCGTTTCAAATTGCCCAATTCGATTGGGAATAATATTGGTATTCGATACCAATTGGGAAAGAAACAAGGAAAGTCCTTTTGAGCCGGATTAGGACCATGAACTGATCGGTTCAGGGCACCAACTGATCGGTTGGAGTGCCCCAAAAGATATGCTCAGGTCCAACCGATCGGCTCAATGGCCGAACCGATCGGTTCAGTTGTGAACCGATCATTTCAAGTTGCGAACCGGTTGCTTTTTGTGGAAAATTCTCAAACCCTTCTACTCCTGCTTTAGTCCCGCATTGCCCGGGATGGAGAACCCTGTCCCATGACTCTCCTATATATATAGGGGTATTGGGGGCTTCTCACTGTACAGCTGAGTGCAACCAGTTGCTCTGCAAGTTGTCGTTCTCTCTGGTTTTGGTAACCGTGAGAGAGCCCGAGCAAGTGCTTCCCACAAAAGGGAGGTGCAGCAAGGGAAGGACAACAGCAGTTGCAACAGGAGGCAGGAGAGTGTGTTGGTGACTAGTACGTCAACAGGAGGGTGCGACTCCTTCCACTTCCTTGTGGGACAAGGAGTGTGGAGTTCCAGGTGGTCCGTGTGGACTACTACAGAGGTGGGAGGACACTGCCGCTTAAAAGGACAACTATCATCCGACAGTCCGGTTCGAGTAGGAGTTGTCAGTCCCGGTGCGACCAGGAGCTGCACAGACACCGTCGAAGTCCGGAGTTGAAGACCGCGCATTGCGCGAGGTATTGTCGCCGAGCAAGCCTCGGGACAAGGTATGATTCCGCAAACCATCCTTTCCTATTATATAGACGTTGACGCGTTTCCTCGGTATAGGTTAGGGGAGAAATTTTTTTTTGTTTCCGCTGCCTTCTCTGTCTCCCCTAAAACCCAAACAGATTATGCAGGTCAATCATACGATAACTCTTTATTTATACAAGATATTATTGAGCTATTTATGTATGATTGGCTGAATACATCAATGATAGAGACATGGATAAGGTGAGATCTTGTTTATACATCCATATACCTTGTGTAAGATCTGGCGATCTGGTTTCTTATATATTAATGCATACGTAACACATGTTTTGCAGCTACTTAGTCGAAGATCAATGCAAATAATTTGCATTTGAGCATGTGGGACTTTTGATTCCATCATTGATTAGTATGGTAGCTAAAGACCCTGATAGTGTTCAACAATACTGTATAGATGCTTTTACAGTTTTCAGTCAGCAAAAGAAGATGATAAAAATAGCTCCATTCAATGTCAAGTAAGTTTACTTTATTTATAATTTGAACTTAAAAAAATTCCATTTTTATTGTGCATTTTGAGTTATTAATTTTTAACTTTTTTACCTCTAGCGGTAGACATTGGGAGTTACTAATTATTGTCTCCGGGACGTTCACTGTTTATTATCTAGATCCTGAGGGAAGTACATTGAACACTAAAATTGGACACATATTGAGAATGCCATTATTATGGTGAGAAATATTTCATTTTTATATCCGTTAACATATGTTATTACATTACTATTTAATTATGCAATTTACTGTGTTACATTAACATGTAGGGGTTTAGATGCATTCAAAAATGCTGGAGGAAATGTCCCAAGGAGAAAGAACCAGTGAATTATTTAGGAGAACGTAAAAGTAAGTTCCCGACTCTAATGTATATATTATTTATGTGAACTGTGCTTATTTGTATTTTTAAATATTTTGTATGTTTCAATTTATAGTGCGTTACATAAGACAACGGCTGGGCATGCGCATACTATGTGATGCAATTTATGTAGATGATTATCCGACATGCCGCATTGGATATTAATACCATACATGAGGTATTATATATAGTCTCATTAGTTAGTATGGAATATATCAATCTTATTTTTATATTATTACTTATATATATACATCATTCTCTTTGCAGGTGTTTAAAACTGACCACACTATAGGTAAACACTTAAAAAATGTACATGCTCCATATACGATGGAAGCATTAAATGAAATAAGAGAAGAATGGGCAAACGCCATACAAGCAGTGGCAATTGTAAGATATAATTGGGATGCTGATAGCGATGCTGAATGATATTTTGTAAATGAATATTTCTGAATGTTTATACATGTCTGAATGTTTT
Source organism: Alisma plantago-aquatica (assembly GCA_963693085.1). Taxonomy (NCBI): domain Eukaryota; kingdom Viridiplantae; phylum Streptophyta; class Magnoliopsida; order Alismatales; family Alismataceae; genus Alisma; species Alisma plantago-aquatica. The sequence continues at coordinate 72,713,678 of OY856410.1, read as the reverse complement.
TACATGTATTTGAATGTTTCTACATGTGTGAATGTGAGAATTGAATTGATGTCTGAATATATCTACTTGTGTGAAAAATATTTGTTGATTTTGCAGGTTTTTGGCCTGTTTGTAGGCTGATATCAATGGATGTCGTAAACTTGCAGTTTAAAAAACTGAACTGCAGGTTCTCATCCTGCTGACCAGCCACAGTAGGCCTGCAAACTGATAAGAAAAAAAATTTAAAGTATAGGCGTCGGTTATTTATAAAACACCGTCATCAAAGGCCTACAGCGTCGGTTATTAGATAAAAATCGACGCCTAATATGACAAACAACCCGACCGTGCAGGAAAGCACGAACGTGGTGGAAAAGGCGTCGCTTATTCGTATAAAACCGACGCCTATAGTACTAAACACGGCCGTGTCGTCTGGGAGTATGGCGTCGGTTGTTCAGTTGTTAACCGACGCAGAAAGTGTCCTAGGTGGCGCCCTTCTTTGTGGCGCGAACCCTATAGACGTCGGTCAACTAAATATAACCGAGGCCTATAGATCATATAGGCGTCGGTTAGAAAACCGACGCCGAAGAGTTCAACCTTTAGCGGTGCCCACATAGGCATCGTTTGAAAACCGTCGCCAAAGGAGATTAAACAACCGACGCCAAAGGCTGTTTCTGTAGTAGTGATTTGTAATTCTATTTGTGTAGATTACTAATTTTTAGGATACTAGTTAATAGCAATTCTATTTAATTTGCAGATCATATTTGATCTGGATGAAAAGTTGCATCGTAAATGTGTGATGCAATGTTGTGGGAGGGTCCTAAGGAACTAGAGGACCAATATCACCCAAGATTACATACACGATGCTGATAAGAGGTTCTTAATTGATTTCCAATTCTAGACATTGATCACTATTTCACTAACTCTACACTAATACTTTTTGTTTGTATTCTCTTTAAAAAATAAATTTAGGCAGAAGGAAGCCACAAAGTAATGGAACTACCTGGACCCCAAAGACTAGGAGGTGTTTGTTACCCAAAGAAAAATAGATGAATTCAAGGTATTAAGTGCCACTCCCAATTTAATTAATATACATTTTTATGTATTCACCTATTCAAGATTAACCTTTAGTGTTACTAACCAAATCAATGTGCTAACTAACTAGGCCCTCAGTGAGGCACAAAGAGCAAGGCGTGCATTGAATATGCACGACCACACAATGAGTCCAAGAGGATATGCAGGCGTTCGCCAAAGACTACAGGCTGAGTCTGCTCAGCCTACTACTACTCAGGAGACTACAAAGTCCTCTACTATTGCTCCCGCACCTCTGCCTCGCCATGCTATGTGGATAGCTGGGAGGAAAAATAAGAAGGGAGACATACCAAAGCCCGTTACTTTTGAGGCGGCTGCAAAAATGGTAAAAACCAACTCTTAGAGAAATCGATCGATATTGATTATTGTTATGTTTGCTTACTAATTTTTGTTGATGGTGATTAGCGGGAGCTGCACGAGCAGAGGAAGGAAGGCATGTTCATCCCTGAGGGCACAAGGGATGAATTGATAGTTTCTCTGGGTAACCCAGAGCATCCTGGATGTGTTCGGGGTGCAAACACTGGTGTGGGAATCAAAGTGTTCTTTGGGCCATCCCAGCACAAACATGTCCTAAAATCGAGACTTTTACAAGCTGAGGTAACCTATTCTTATTTTAGAATGTCATTGCAAAAGGGAATTCAATAATCAGAAGCTAGCATTTCTTTTATCGATGTATATGTAGATTCGTTAATTGAGAAGAGAATCCAAGAAGCAATGACGAAGTGGCAGGCATCTCATCCTGCCACTCAGACAGTACCTGTGGCGGGCCACTCTTCTCCTACTTTATAAGTGGTTGGGAGTAATCTTGTAGACCCACCACGTAGCACGTACTCTGTAAGTATTTTTATGACATAATAGCTAGTCTGTTCAAGATGATATATTTGTGTATATATGCATATAACATTCTTTACGTAAATTTGTAGGGGTTGAAGCCATGCCGACTAAAAAGTCATGAATATATCATTGCAGAGGCGTCGGCTTACCCACCCCTTAAAGGGTGCATGTTTCATGGGTATCCAATACCAGATGGTGTGGTACGTGTGAGCCCGATACATGTATTCCCCGACTGGACAGATCTTACACTGCCTCATGCACACCCAGATGCTGAAACACTTGGTGAGGCAGTAGGCAGAGTGATACTGTGGCCCGAAGAAGATGTCCTCTATACTGATATTGTATGATAAATTTCCATTACTTTAATTTGTTAGTGTGTATATATGAGTCAATTGATCTGAAATTATATATACAGGTAAAAAAGATGAGACCCACTACATCTCGGCCTCCACCTCCTCGACTACTAAGTTGGCTTCCAAGGGACCTACATGCGTCGATAGGTCCTAATTGTAGGGGTGTGGTAGTATGGATTGGCGAACATGATACACATTGCCCTATAATTGTTACTATTCCATAGGATGCTGCAGGTAAATCATACGATAACAATCTATTTATGCAAATTTAGCATACATATTAATGCATACCTTATACAAGTTCTTCATACGTACGTATTAATGTATAGGTATTAATGTAGGTCAATCATACGAAAACAAGATATTTATACAAGATATTTTGGAGTTGTTTATTTATGAATGGCTGAACACATCTGTGATAGAGCTGTGGATATGGTGAGATCTTGTTTATACATCCATATACCTTGTTTTATATATGGTGATATGGTTTCTTATATATTAATGCATACGTAATACATATTTTGCATCCACTTACACAAGATATGTACACATTTTGGGTTTTTCCATGTGGGATTTTTGGTTCCATCTTTGATTAGTCTTATAGATACATAACCTTCTTCAGTTACTTCATACTGCTGTGATGCTTTTGAATATTTTAGTAAAAATAAGAAGATAGTGATGATAGCTCCATTCAATGTCGAGTAAGTTTACTTTGCTTATAATTTGGACTTAAGAAAATTACATTTTAATTGTGGATTTTGAGTTATTAATTTTTAACTTTCTTACCTGTAGTGGTAGGCATTGGGAGTTACTAGTTATTGTCCTCAAGACGTTCACTGTCTATTATCTAGATCCTGTGGGGAATGAGTTGGATACATTATATGAACATGCAATTAAAAGGCCATTATTCTCGTGAGAAATATTTCATATTTTTATATCTGTTAATATCTGTTACTATAATATTATTTAATTATGCAATTGAATGGGTTACATTAACATATGTAGGGCTTTACAAGAGTATAAAAAAGTTGGAGGAAAGGTCCCCAGGAAAAAGGATCTGTCACTAATTTGGGAGAGTGTGATAGTAATTTCCTGACTCCAATGTATATATTATTTATGTGAACTGTGCTTATTTTTATTTTTGAATATTTGTATGTTTCAATTTATAGTGTTCTACACAAGACAAAGGCTGGGCATGTTCCTACTATGTGATGCTATTTATGGACCTAATCATCAAACATGCCGTAATATAAATCGATAAGATACAACATGTATTATACATAGTCTCATTAGATAATATGAAATATATCAATCTTATTATATATTATTAATTATATATATACATCATTCTCTTTGTAGGTCTTTAAAACGGCTGACTTCAGCACATGGGGAAAGCGTTTCGATGTACATGCTCCCTATACGAGAGATGAATTAGATGCTATAAGAGAAGAATGGACAAAAGCCCTACAAAGAGTGAGAATTTTTAGATATAATTTTTTTGAAAATGATGACAATGATGAATAAAGAATAACTTTGTTCTCATAATTATTTTTGTGTGAATGTGAATGAATTTTTATGAATTGTCATATGTGTGTGAAGATGATCAATACATAAATGTTTCTACATGTGTCTGAATGTGAAAAGAGATGAAATGAATGGAACTGCATGTTGCTACTAGTTTCTACATGTGTGTGATGAAAAAATAATATGAATTAAATGTGCTTATACATGTGTGTGAATCACATATATATAATATTGTCCATCTTGTTAATTTTGCATGTTTGTGGCCTGTTGTTGGCTGATATCAATGGATTTCATAAACCTACAGTTCAGAACTGAAATGCAGGTTCTCATCCTACTGACCAGCCATACAGTAAGCCTGCAAACTGATATGAAAAAAAATCATAACATAGGCGTCGGTTATTTAAACAAAACTGACACCAAAGACATACGACGACAGTTTTTGACAAAAACCCGGTGTCTATGTGGCCAGGAACCACGGCCGTGCTGGGAAGCATGGCTGTGGTGGCAGGCAGGGGATATGGCGTCAGTTATTAGCACAAAACTGACGTCAGTTCAGCTGATATGGTCAGGAACCCAACACGGCCGTGGTGGCAGGGGAGATGACGTCGGTTATCTTACAAAACCGACACATATAGTCCCTTTGCTGGTGCTTTTTCAGTGGAGGGAAGCATTGTGACGTCAGTTCTTTTAATAACTGACGTCTGTAACCATTCTATAGTATCGGTTTTCTTAATAAACCGACGCCTATAGTCCCTTTGCTCGCACGTTTTCGGTGGCGGGACGCTTTTTGGCGTCAGTTGGGAACTGACATCGAAGGGGTCCACCTTTAGCGGCGCCCACTTGGGGGTCACTTGGAAACCGACACTAAAGCTCTTAATTAACTGACGCTAAAGGCATGTTCTGTAGTAGTGTGATTAAAACTTGGTACTAAGTGTCCCACATATTTTTCTCATCTTAGTTACAAGTCATATCATCAATACAAGTGATTACAAATTTCTTCTAAGGTCATTTGAAGGAATTTCCTTATTAGCACACTTGCATTACATTTGACTTGAACTTTGACAAGCTAAGGCTTGTGTAAATTGATCTTTTACATGTACCTAAAACCTAAGATCAATCTTGAATACACATATTAGATACATATGCATGGAATAGTTGAGTCATTATCAAAATATGGACAATGTATAACTTGTAGGTCAACAGTATGTACTTTCACTATATAGAGTGTTATTACATTTCAGATCATATAGTTACATTCTACGTCAAATAGTTACTTTTTGTACCAAATAGTTGATATTTATATCAAATAATTACTTTATTGCTGGTTAAGTTATATTGTCGGAGAACGCATACTTGATCAACATGACATGTTGATCACTTAGAATCATATGGTATGAAAAGTAACTATTTCAGACATAAAATAACTATTGATTACAAAAAGTAACTATTTGACGATAGAGGATAAAATTCGATCGTAAAGAGTAACCATATAAATAATAACTATCAATTGTAGACGTATATAGATAGTCAAATGTAATGTCATGTCCATGGATGGTGATTTTAGGATGCAAATAAGAGTCATTGTTCACAGTATTCATTCTTTTTATTGTGTTTACTTATATATGTCTCATTATGGTGACATCACTCTGAAAGTTACATTCCATGCTTTTTTTTTGGGAAAGTCAGAAGGCCATTTTATTCATCCTACCCTTCTCTTGCAGGTAATGAAATAGGAGTACAATCTTATTCTACTAAAAATTTAAATTTGGTGGGTATCCCACCATTACATAGAAAGGAAAGAAGAAGGTGACCCATAGGGTCGAGTGAAATAGCCTTATACCTGTGGCTATCCCTGCTAGTTTTGAGGTGATGCTTGGCGAGGGCATCAACTAGATGAATCCATTGACACGGAGTCTTCAGAATCTTCATGTTTGCATGGCTATCTAACAGATTCCTAATCAGTTCAGTCCAATTGTCTAGCTTAGGAAACTTCCTTGCAGTGTCTTCGATATCTTCAATCGCCATAGAACAGTCTGACAGGATACTAATAGGCATACTAAGATCATTCATAGGGTCATGCACGACTGATCTAATTGTGCATAGTTCAGGTTCAACTCAGGAATCCACCTCGACTATCTCACCTTTCCCGTCTAGCCACTGACCATTACTATTTAGTATGATCTTTGCAATCGCAACAGTCTTTCCTCTCACTGTCGCATCCACCATAATGACTTTCCCAATATTGGAAGTGATTGCCTCAGGCAACGAGTCATATTGGAGATCAGATTTCATCTTCATCTTGGTCTGCTGCCCATCTTTGATGAGCTGATGTTGATGAACAATATCACACACCTGACGTTCCAGAGTGATATTAGCATTTTTAAAAACCCAAGCATTCCTTGCCTTCCAGATGATCCAACATGTAATAACAAAGAGAGCTTGGTCTGTCGCACACGCCTTCAGGTTGTTCAAGAGACAATCTCACGTACCCTCTGCCTGGTCTGCACTGATCGTTATAGGATGAGTCGATCTGTGCCATACTGCCATAGCAAAGGGACAGTACATCAGTGCATGCGTCGTTGTTTCTACAGCCATCCCACATCTCGGACAAATATCATTGTCAGTGAAATTTCTTTGCCTCCTGCATTCATTAGTCATGATTGCATCGTGGGTGACTATCCACACAAAAGTGTATACCTTACCTGGTACTTTCAGGTTACGAATTAGCTTCCAAGTACCATCTGCTATAGCATTTTCAGTCTCGTGGATAAGACTGTAGGCCGAGCTAGAGTTGTACACTCCCCTCGCATCAAACTTTCAACTCCAATGGTCCAGACCAACATTAGTACCTGGCTCAGGTAGGGACATAATCCTATGTGCAATGTCATCATTAAGGTATGAATTCAGAAACCGTGCATTCCATTTGCCTTCAAGATTCACAAGACTCGGAACAGTAAGATCAACTATGTCCTCCTCTACGAGTCGTACCGTACATTGTCCTAGCTTTTCGATCCCCGACACCCAAGGATCATGCCAAACCAAGGTCTCTTCACCACTGTTGATGGTCTTCATGCAATTACCTTTAACAAAATCCAGTCCTTCATATAACATCCTCCAGAAGGGGTGGCATTTCCATGCTTATTAGTGTTGTAGTTTTTGTATTTTAGTCACAAGACATCTTTCCAAAGGGCTTGATTATTGTTGAGAAACCTCCACACATGCTTCCACAGAAGTGCTTTGTTCCATTTGGCCATGGAACGGAAGCCCAGTCCTCCATGATTGGGACTAGCACACACCTTCTTCCAAGCAACCAAAGAAACCTAACAAACTTGGTGTCCTCTACCCCAAATGAACTGACAAATGATTCTATCAAGTTTTTCACAAACACCATTAGGAATAAGAGCAGTTTGCATGGTATACATAGGAAGGGCAGTAATGAATGACTTAGCAAGATAGATACGGCCTGCCAGGGACAATGTTTTTGTAGCCCATCCATTGATATGGGCTTCCATATTCGAGGTTATGTAGGAGTAGGTATATTTGGATACTTTCTTATGCAAGATTGGGACACCCAAATATCTCCCAAGGTCCTCCGTTTCTGGGATGCTGCTAGCAGAACAAATAGCTCTTCTGGTCTATCTATCCACTGACTTAGAGAAGAAAATATGAGACTTGTCGACCGAAATTTGTTGTCCAGACACCTCTTCAAATAGCTTAAAGCAATGGTTGATAACTTCTAATTGGGGTAACAATGCTTTGGCAAAGATAATTATATCATCATCGAAGGTAATGTGAGATATCCACAGCCCTTACTGTGCCACTTTTACTGGTTTCTAGTTTCTTTTAGAAACACACTTGTTGATGAGTTGGGTTAGGTGTTCCATGCACAACACAAACAGATAAGGGGACAAAGGGTCCCCTTGCCGAACACCACGCGATGCCTTAAACGAGGGAAAGAGTTCACCATTAAAGATGACACTAGTATTCCCCATGCTTAGAGAATTCATAACATATTGCTTGATGTTAAGAGGCCACTTCAGTTTGTTCATGGTGTCATCAATGAAATCCTAAGACATACGGTCATAGGATTTAGAGAGATCGACTTTAATGGCCATATGAGGGGCACATGATTTACGTCGCATATTGCGAATGATTTCCTGCATAATGATGATGTTATCTAAGATGCATCTGCCCGATACAAAACTAGTCTAAATAGGAGAAACCCATTGAGGAATACATTTCTTTGCTCTTTCCACCACCACTTTAGACACTAGTTTCATACATGTGTTGTTGAGGGTAATCGGTCACAACTGATTGCAGTTAGTAGGATGCTTCATTTTAGGAATGAGCACTATGCTAGATTCACCCATAGATTGACCGAATCGGTTACCATTAAGCATACCTATGATGGATTTGAGCACCGACAATCAGATGATTTTCCAATTTCTCTTGAAGAAGTACATATCAGTGCCATATGGTCCAGCCGCTTTGAAAGGATCATAATTCTTTATGATTCTCCATATCTCTTATTCAGTAAGAGAGGTCACTAGTCCCCACTGCTGCTACTCAGATAGAGGTTTGTAATGTACAGGCATGTCGTGCATAGCCGCTGGGTTGGGAGGCACCTTCGCTGTAAAGAGTTGTTGGAAATGATTGGAGATGAGATGTTTAAGAGCGTGTTCATCAGAAACCCAGGTCCCATAATTATCTTGTAAAGTTGTAACTTTTTTCATTCTTCTTCTATTGCTGATGAAGGCATGGTAAAATTTAGTGTTTCCGTCCCCCTCCTAGAGCCAGTAGATGTGGCTCCATTATTTCCAATCTTGTTCCTCTTTCTCCAGGATGTTTTTGAGTTTTGCCTCAAATTGATGACAACGGGTGTTACAACCCCAATTTTTGGGTTCATTTGCTGAGAAATATAATTTCTCATATTAAATATATTTGAACAAACAAAGATATGATTTGGATTTCATTTACAATAGTCTTGATGATTGTTTTGTGGGTTTTATTGGCTATTGGGCCCAATAACAAAGAGAAGACAAAAGAAACTCTATTATTGAGTAAATAAGAAAATAGAGGGAAGAATTATGTGGAAATATCTAGAAGGAAAATCCAAAGAGGGATTTCGTGCCTCTTGGGTTCCTTGGGTTCCAAGGAGTCCAAAGTTGAAAAAAGAAAGAAATAAGAAAAGAAAAGATCAATTAAATATTTCTTTATTAAGAAAGAAATTGAAAACAATGGTAAAATGTGAAAAATAAGTGAAAATAAGTATAATGGAGTTATCCTTGGTAGAATTTCGTATCCCAAGGATTCCTAATGATAAAGAGGAATACAAATGAGGAAAATAAAAGAGAAATAAATAGAAATCCTCAAAAAGAGATATATTAATAAGAAATAAACAAGATAATGAGGAATAAGGGATGTAGATGCATCTAGAAGGATAATAAGTATCCTTCAAAAAGGATTTCAAAATCTTAGGATTCCTTGAGGACTAAGGAGTCCAAGATACCAAGATATTGGCATAAGAAAGAGAAATTACCAATCAATTTGGTTTTAATAAAGGATAAATTGCTTGTAAAGGAAATACCATTTTCCTTTGGAATATGGGTTTATTTAATACACGAGTAGATAATGCCATGCCAGAGTTTCCTATAAATTTTGAGTGAAAAATGTTAATCGAGTAAATAGATATAGATTTTACAAGTCTCATTTGAATAACACATCATTTTCCTTGTTTTAATAAAAAGGGAAATGAGGGAGCGATGACAGCCATCAGATCCCCGCATGGTCCAGGAGACCACGGATCCGACGATGGTTGTGCATTGTCTAGTCCGAGTTACAGAAGGAAAGGGAGTGGGAAAGGAATTCGGCCTTTCTCGCGATTTAAGCAATAAACTAGGGAGTGAATGAGTCCTTCACGCTCAAGAGAATGTTCCGAGTAGAATTAACCCAATTTTTGGGTAGTTTCATCGACTATCGGAGAAGTCCCCAAATCCCAGGACTCAAGGGATGTACCCTATATATAGGGGGTGCTTCGTGATACCAGCACTCCCACAAATAGTTCTCGTGAGATCGGGATGTTGAGACGGGTGATTTGGTGTTGTGAATTTGGGACTTCACCCTGACCTGCCCATCGCCGGAGAGCAACATAGCCAGGAGAGGCGTGTCATCATTCTAGTGAAGGGAGGAAAAAGATGATAGAATTAAGGACATCGACAAGTTCGAGAGAGGATGGCAGAGCTCCCAGTCCAGTTGGTTTGCTCACACACACACGGAAGCCTGAGGTCAACCGGTGGGGTTGACCACCTGCTCGCGCATGGAGAAACGAGAGGTTGAAGACGATCCCCGGAAGAATTACCAGAATGCCCTTCTATTCCTTCTTTCCGGGTAAGGGCATAATGGCCTTTTGTTCCTTTTATTTTGCAAGTCAGTGCAAGTTTGGGGATCGTTGGATCCATGTGATCCAGCGGACCACGCATCGAGCGGCCCAGAAAATTTAGTAAATAGTCTTCTCTATCGAAAATTTAATAAAATTGATGAATCTTGCATAATTCACTAAATATAGGTTATTTGGCCGAAAATTGCAAATAAGTAGTGCTTTTTTATGAGAAAAATGCAAGAAATGCAATGAAAATGTAATTGACACCTCATTCTACTTGCAACTCAAAAAGTATATAAATATTCCATCTTTATTAGTTTAATCAATGGAAAAACCATAATCTTTGATAATTAATTAATTTGAAAGGGTTATATGGGTTTTTAAAGTAGATATTAACCTGTTGTTAATAAAAGGTACATTAAGATAAAAAAAGGATGAACTTTGCATGTAATTAGTTTAATTTAGAGATTATGTGCACAAATATGCTTGAAATTTGAAAAGTACATAAAGTTATCATCTTTAATGATTTAATTAATGAAAACCCCTTAGATTTGATGATAGATGGATTTAATGATGTTCTTTGGATAATTCAAGACAATATTAACCTGTTGTTAATAAAAGTGAAAATAGGATCTAAGAAGATGATCTTTTATATAATTTGCTTAATTTAGGGTTCCATGTCCATGAATATGCATTAATGGGCTTGAAAACCCTAATTTAAGTGAATATGTCTTTTAATTGTTTTAATTGTTCAAATCCATGAATAAATAGGGATATGATGATCCTAAGTCAATTTGGGTATAAAAGACTATTAAAATTGATAATTTGAGCAATTAGGGTTTATATGAGTAGAAAAGAGTATTTTAGGGTTTGTTGACCTAAAAGGGATAAAGTTTGACAAATTGATCTAAGAAACCCTAATGAAGATTAATGAAACCTTAATTCAGATTAGAAACCTAGAAAGTGAATCCAAGTCAATAAAGTAGATTCTTGATAGAGTGTGTAATAAATAGAGTACATATTCTTTTCAGGAATTATGTTGAATTGCTTGCTTGGATTTCTTTCTTGTTTGGAATTGCTTAATGCTTGTGAAATCATCAAGTCAGGTATGTGGTTATGCTTATGATTATCCCGACTAGTTTTCCAAGGATTTTATCGACGTTTCACTCATGGCTTGAAATAACCGTTGGATGCTTTTATTTCATGCAACTATAGAGTGACTATGACTATCACTATGAATATACATGTATAACTGGATAGATTCGGGTCCACCTCTGTGGCTTGTACCGGCTAAAAAAGGGTAACCTAGAGTAAGGTCTAGGTTATCATGGGTTAGAAATTGGGCTACCAAGTGTAGTGCCATGAGGCCCATTAGCCTGCCATGAGTTAAGGAGTGGGCTACTTACGAGTAGTGCCATGTGACTCAACCCTAGAAATTGGTTCACCTATAGGTGGGACCATGAGAAATTTAATGGGAATCCACCATAAGGAAGGTAGTATCCAAGTCCACTGTAGGGATAACATAGAGGATAGGGTACTCATGGATCATGGAGTTATATTTAAAATGTAATCTTGCTTGTTAAATGATTAATTGAATGATTATGTTGTTATCATAGTTGCATGTTTTTTTGTTTCCCCCACATACCAGCTTTGACTGGCCGACGTTTTGTTTGTCGGCGTTTTAGGTTCAAGGCAAAAGGACAAATAGTAAATCATCATATTGCAAAACACATGAAGTAAAATGCAAGGAGGATTAGTTAGAGTAGAATGCAAACATGGATAGAAGTTTAGAAATCCAAAATTTTCAAAAGGTATGAAAATTTTTATTACAACTTTTCATTATAGATTGTGGAAATTTAATAATTTTTCTTGGTTAAGTGTCGAACCTTTGATCCGAAATTTATGGGTGCGACTTCGACCTCTCGGTCTCCCTTAATTGGGGGTTATCGGGAGGTGGGGTCATAACATTTGGTATCAGCATAGGTTCCTCACTTAACCATTAATAATTATTAAATTTTACAAACTCCATAGAACCTAAGGGAGTTGTTAGAGGATTATCTGAAAGACAGAGGTGTCTAGAAAAGGATCACGACCGGGGGTTGGCAATATTTTCCTCCACATTGCTAGTCGGAATATGAGAACTCCCGGGTCCGTGTGACTACCTAGCCAAAGTCTTAGGGTATGAATCAAAATAAGATACCTTTAGGACTTTCTCATCTTATTCATCCCCTTCTCATCACAAATTCTATTAAGGGCCTTAAGGATTAGGGTTTTCTCTCTTCTCCTTACCCTCTTGAGGTATGGGTAAGGTTAATAAGGTTTAAAGAGTCCTCTACCAAATTAATGAAAAGCATGTAAATAAGATGGCATGGACATAAGCTTAATAGATTAAGCGTAAAGGAATAGATACATGCTTTGGTCGTATGACATAAGTTGTCATGCCCTCAGGAGAGACCTGAGGCTAAACCTTCTTGTCAGGAAGATAAGGAAAGAAAGTTAGTCTTGGAGATAGAGATCTCCATTGCAAGTAGAGATCTGGCACATCCGATGAGGATGATGTTAACCCTAACCCTAAGTGAAGGTTAGAGAGAGATGGCATGATGAGTTAGACCAGGTGTTTGGATAGACATGCCTTGGATGCCATATGAGCCATGAGAGGTTGGATGACCTAGTACCTTTGGCAACCCAACCCTGGGAAGGGTCGTGCATGTTAGAGTGAAGGCTAACTCCTTCATTGATGAGGTTAGAGAAGAACCTATGGAAACCCTATGAGCTTATATGAGCATGTCATAATGGGCACCCAGAATGTGTCAGGAGTGTGAGCAATAGGTTGAAACCCTATCCATGAGAGTATGAGGGGATAGCCTCTGAGATAAGCGTAAAGAACTATGGATAACCTTGAGCGAACATAAGTTAAACATAGGCTTCATCCAGATAGGGGCATGCTTTCGAGGTTGATCCTTCATAAAGAGAGGACCTCTAATGGTGAGGTTGGTTGTAGGGTTAGCTCTAGAGAGAGAGCAGGAAACCCAGCAAGAAGGTTGGAATCCTAGACTCTGAGATATGAGGAGAAGTCAGGAGTTAAGGATGATGCGACCTAAGTGGATGATAATGGTCACCACAAGCTTGATCCCTAGAGGTTGATGATGTCTTGGTTGCCATGAGAGGAACCAAATCCTAGAGAGAGGATGAGGCTATGGTATAAGTGCTTACCTTCTAAGAAAGGAAGAAGAAGTTCTGTATACCCTGGAGAGGTTTAGTAATAGGTTATGAGGCCTTGTACCTTGTTGAGGACTCAACTTTAAAGTGATTGATAGAGGAAAAAGGATGACAGGAAGTGTATGTCCTACCCGATACATGTTTGGTTTGTGGTTAGGAGGTTGAGCAGACAGTTGGACATAAAGAAAGTGAACCTATGGTTCCTAGGCCTAAGAGGGGAAGCAGTATACCTAATGTCATGATGAGAATTAAGTTGCTATAGTTTAGAGCATGGTACTCCTCATGTATAGAGGAAAAGGGAAGCCCCTTAAGTCGAAGGTATTATGAACCCTACACAGCTAAGTTGATGAAAAAGGAAGGTATGATCATGATCCAGTGTTGGGGATGAGAACAAGTATGACCCAGCATGGTTTAGTAGGTGGTCAGCTTGTTCCTTAGTAGCTTACTAGGGTTAAGCATGCTCATATGGATGTAAACCCTAGACATAAGGACGTTTGTGACCTTTGTTGTTAAGCTGAAGTTTTCCTCCCATCCTGGGAGAAGGGACCCTTTGGTGGGGTGTTTACCAGTTTTGTTGGTTTAAGTAACCTAAAGAGGTCTTATAGGATCTTGAGAAGCTAAGTGACAAGTATATGGTATGAGAATGAACCTGTAGACCCATAGATATTCATCTCTAAGTGCAGGTGGATGTGTTACCATGGAGGTAACCGGTAAGGGACCTGACCAAGGTAGGCAGGTCACCACGACCCCTATGAAAGGATGGATGTCAGCCCATGTATACAAAGAGAGATTATGAAGTCTTGGGAAAGGTTCTAAGTTGGACATGTACTATAAATGGAGAAACCTAAGTCTATCCTAGGGTTAGGTAGGGATAAGACCGATGGAAGTAGGAGTTGCCTAATTCCCTAGTTGCACATGACCATAGGGTCGGGAGGTAACAACTATCATTGTCTAAGGGCCATGGGTTAGGAGATTGATCACCTTCATGAAATCATGATACCCAAAGGGCAGATGAGTAGGGCACTCTCTGGAATGCATAAGGGAAGAGGGATGACCCCAAAAGTGCCGACACCCTATAGACCTAGAGGAGATGACCAAGGATTGTGTGTAAACCCAAGTAGGTTTGAAACCAGTGTTCCATGGAAGTAACCTTGATATCGAGATGATTGTGATGAGGTGACATATAAGGCACATTTCAACTTAGATTTAAAGGTGTACTGGCAAGGTGGGATGTACCATATCTACTCTTGGAACAGAAAGAACTCTGTATTTGGACTGCAGCCAAATGCTTATTTCCTCTTGTTATGGGAGACAGAGATAGGACAGTACGCATGCCATACACCAAGGATAAAGATGATGTGGGTTGGAACGTTGTCATGAGATATGGGGACAGAGAAGAAAACATACCCTGGTAAAGTGAAATGATACATGAATGGTTTGCAAACGCTAAAGAGAAATAAGATAGTCATCTTATAAGGATGTTTTTATCATGAGCTATGTGGAACTTACAAGTTATACCAGGTTGAGTTTTGATCACCATGATGATGAAATCAGAGAGTGTTCTTAATGAAGATAGACATAGATGTGAGACGATAAGTGAAATACATGGAAGTGTATGTCTTCAATGTTACCTAATACATAAGAAGGTGAAGTGGTAATGGATGCTCTGGTTGAGATATATCTGCCTAGTTCGGCTAGACGAAGTTGTTAGACTAACCCTTAGTTTGGAAAAGAAGATATGTTTGGCTAACACTAATGTAATGAGATCAGTTAATGGTTGTTTGGTTATCCAGTCTAGTCCTTAATGCAATGAAAGGATGGTGTTAGAACCTCAGATGCACTTCTTTGGAAAAGAAGGTGATGAAACTTGATAGAATGGTTTAGGGTTTTTGAGGTATTGATCTTGAAGAATAATGACATACATGAGGTCATGATTTTAAGATCACCATACACCGTACTATGAAGATAATGAGTGACAGTGGTACTTTAGATACCTAACATAAAGTTGCATGTGGTATATGGCCATGCAAGCCAAGGGTGAAGGACGAACACCAGTAACCCAGTGCATTGATATAAAGGATAAAGAGTCCCCGAAAGAGAAAGGGAGTTCATTACTATAGATGTTGTAAGTCTCCATTGGATCAAGGAAGGTCGAGATGCAATATGGGTTATGGTAGATCACCTTACGTAGATGACATGAGAAAGAAAGAGTACTGTCAAGGGACAGATCAGGTTGAACTACATATGAGAGAGATGGTTCAACTACACCATGAGGTTGAGTATAAAATATCTTGAGTTTGACCTAAAGGGTTCCCTTCCAAAAGGTGGAAGTAGGTACATGAAGAACTCTATGTTAGTAAAGTTTATCACCCCTAACTAATGGTTAGTATGATCCAGACTAAAGGGTTTGATCAGAGCATGTGTGCTCGTTCAGGGTGACAACTAGAGACAGTTCTTGTCCTATGAAAGATGTGAAGATAACCACCATAGCCAGTATCAGGATTTAAAGTAGCACTGTAAGGGAGGTTGTGTCGGTCACCACTTCAGTAAGGTGATGTTGGTGAAAGGACCACGTGATGGTTAGAAAATGACCACAGTGCATGTAAATGAAGTCACTTTGATCATGCAATGGCTGAAAGGAGCCTAGAGATGATGAAAGTCGTGAGCAGATGCAAAGTAGACTGACATGCAATTCACTGTGGGAGAATATGTGACATAAAAATCCGACCCCTCTAAGTTATAGCTAAGAAAGCTGAGTCCCCGATGCATGGGTTTGTTTGACACGGTTTGGTGGAGAAGGTTAAGTTTGATCTTACCCCTCATGATAAAGTAATGTGTGATGAGTTCCATGTGTCCAATTTAGAGCACTATGTGAGGTACCCCGACCATGTGCTAAGCAATGAACCTAGTGAGCCCAAGGGAGGCTGAAATGGCCTGAGTCCACCTGTGCAGTTTATAGATGCCAGGATGAGAGAACTTAGAAGAGACAAGAATATGTGATGATAAAGGTTCTTTGGAAGCGCCATGAGTAAGGTAAAGCCACATAGGGGCCAATGATGGACATGGAAAAGTCTTATCCTGAATTATTTGTTTGCTTAATAGAATTTTGAGGACAAAATTCTTATAAGAGGGGAAGGATGTTACAACCCCATTTTTTGGGTTCATTTGCTGAGAAATATAATTTCTCATATGAAAGATATTTGAACAAACAAAGATATGATTTGGATTTCGTTTATAATAGTCCTGATGATTGTTTTGTGGGCTTTATTGGCTATTGGGCCCAATAATAAAGAAAGGACAAAAGAAACTCTATTATTGAGTAAATAAGAAAATAGAGGGAAGAATTATGTGGAAATATCTAGAAGGCAAATCCAAAGAGGGATTTCGTGCCTCTTGGGTTCCTTGGGTTCCATGGAGTCCAAAGTTGCATAAAGAAAGCAATAAGAAAAGAAAAGATCAATTAAATATTTCTTTATTAAGAAAGAAATTGAAAACAATGGTAAAATGTGGAAAATAAGTGAAAAGAAGTATAATGGAGTTATCCTTGGTAGAATTTCGTATCCCAAGGATTCCTAATGATAAAGAGGAATACCAATGAGGAAAATAAAAGAGAAATAAAGAGAAATCCTCAAAAAGAGATATATTAATAAGAAATAAACAAGATAATGAGGAATAAGGGATGTAGATGCATCTAAAAGGATAATAAGTATCCTTCAAAAGGATTTCGAAATCTTAGGATTCCTTGAGGACTAAGGAGTCCAAGATACCAAGATATTTGTATAAGAAAGAGAAATTACCAATCAATTTGGTTTTAATAGAGGATAACTTTCTTACAAAGGAAATACCATTTTCCTTTGGAATATGGGTTTCAAATTTAATACACAAGTAGATAATGCCATGCCAGAGTTTCCTTTAAATTTTGAGTGAAAAATGTTAATCGAGTAAAGAGATATAGATTTTACAAGTCTCCTTTGAATAACACGTCATTTTCCTTGTTTTAATAAAAAGGGAAACGAGGGAGCGATGACAGCCATCAAATCCCCGCATGGTCCAGGAGACCACGAATCCGAAGATGGTTGTACATCGTCTAGTCTGAGTTACAGAAGGAAAGGGAGTGGGAAAGGAATCCGGCCTCTCTCGCGATTTAAGCAATAAACTAGGGAGTGAATGAGTCCTTCACCCTCAGGAGAATGGTCCAAGTAGAATTAACCCAATTTTTGGGTAGTTTCATCGACTATCGAAGAAGTCCCCAAATCCCAGGACTCAAGGGATGTACCCTATATATATAGGGGGTGCTTCATGATACCAACACTCCCACAAATAGTTCTCGTGAGATTGGGATGTTGAGACAGGTGATTTGGTGTTGTGAATTTGGGACTTCACCCTGACTTGCCCATCGTCGGAGAGCAACATAGCCAGGAGAGGCGCGTCATCATTTTAGTGAAGGGAGGACGAAGATGACAGAATTAAGGACATCGACAAGTTCGAGAGAGTATGGCGGAGCTCCCGGTCCAGTTGGTTTGCTCACAGACACACGGAAGCCCGAGGTCAACCGGTGGGGTGGACCACCTGCTCGCACACGGAGCAACGAGAGGTTGAAGACGATCCCCAGAAGAATTACCAAAACACCCTTTTGTTCCTTCTGGTCGGGTAAGGGCATAATGGCCTTTTGTTCCTTTTCTTTTGCAAGTCAGCGTGAGTTTAGGGATCATTGGATCCGTGTGGTCCAGCGGACCACACATCGAGCGGCCCAAAAAATTTAGTAAATAGTCTTATCAATCGAAAATTCAATAAAATTGATGAATCTTGCATAATTCACTAAAAATAGGTTCTTTGGCCGAAAATTGCAAATAAGTAGTGCTTTTTTATCAGAAAAATGCAAGAAATGCAATGAAAATGTAATTGACGCCTAATTCTGCTTGAAATTCAAAAAGTATATAAATATGCCATCTTTATTAGTCAAATCAATGGAAAAACCATAACCTTTGATAATTAATTAAATTGAAAGGGTTATATGGGTGTTTAAAGTAGATATTAACCTTTTGTTAATAAAAGGTACATTAAGATAAAAAAGGATGAACCTTGCACATAATTAGTTTAATTTAGAGATTATGTGCATAAATATGCTTGAAATGTGAAAAGTACATAAAGTTATCATCTTTAATGATTTAATTAATGAAAAACCCTTAGATTTGATGATAGATGGATTTAATGATGTTCTTTGGATAATTCAAGCAAATATTAAAATGTTGTTGATAAAAGTGAAAATAGGATCTAAGAAGATGATCTTTTATATAATTTTCTTAATTTAGGGTTCCATGTGCATGAATATGCATTAATGGGCTTGAAACCCCTAAATTAAGTGAATATGTCTTTTAATTGTTCAAATCCATGAATAAATAGGGATATGATGATCCTAAGTCAATTTGGTTATAAAAGACTATTAAAATTGATAATTTGAGCAATTAGGGTTTATATGAGTAGAAAAGATTATTTTAGGGTTTGTTGACCTAAAAGAGATAAAGTTTGAGAAATTGATCTAAGAAACCCTATGAAGATTAATGAAACCTTAATTCGGATTAGAAACCCTAGAAAGTGAATCCAAGTCAATAAAGTAGATTCTTGATAGAGTGTGTAATAAATAGAGTACATAATCTTTTCAGGAATTATGTTGAATTTCTTGCTTGGATTTCTTTCTTGGTTGGAATTGCTTAATGCTTGTGAAATCATCAAGTCAGGTATGTGGTTACGCTTATGATTATCCCGACTAGTTTTCCGAGGATTTTATCGACGTTTCCCTCATGGCTTGAAATAACCATTGGATGCTTTTATTTCATGCAACTATAGAGTGACTATGACTATCACTATCAATATACATGTATAACTAGCTAGATCTGGGTCCAGCTCTGTGGCTTGTACCGGCTAAAAAGGGGTAACTGCGACAAAGTGGATTTAGCATTAATACAAGTAATTCCAATTTTTTCCCTCTTTATGTTCACTTTGGAACCCAATATATTTTTCTTGGACTCTTAATCATTATTGAGACTCAAATCCAAGATATGGTGACCAATGTAGTTTTTATACACATTATAACACTTCAAATTGGATTCATTAATCACTTTTTCCAAAGAATCAAATTGGTCAATCAAACTTTGTATTTTGATTCTCAAACATTTTCTAGATATTCTCGAATTTATTTTGAATCTTCGGTCCAAATTTGAGGTCATTTGGACATTCCTACGATTTTCTATGAATTTTGGAAGTTCTGTGTGAAAAATCCCTTTTTAATTGCCTTTTCTGACCTCTTCCCGGTCAACAATCCACGATCTAAGGCAAGGGATGGACATCGGCCCTTGGATCAGCTAGCCACGGATTGTGGCCCTGATCCAGTGGTTAGGAGGTCATCCCCTACCTCCCGCAATTAGCGGAGTGGGGGGAACGAAACGACCAAAGTGCAATTGGCTCGTTTGGACTCTGTTTTGAAAATCAAATCAAACGTGAATACTCACCCCGCCAATCCGAACTTACCTGACCCTTTTTACCCCTCAAATTGGCTCTTTTCAAGAAACAGATTGAAGCTATCCTTTGGTCGCCGCCATGGTTTTGCAGCTACTGAAAACCCTAGATCTACCCCTCCTCGACGCTATAAAATGGGCCTCCTAAGATCGTCACCACTCCACATTGCTAGGATGATCACTCCTGCTCTATTTCTTGGCCTCAAATGCCCCGAATACCGTTCTGAACTCCTGCTGCTTCAAGCAGTGCCACCGCCAAACCCGGTTGGGCGTCCTTCCTCCTCGCCCCTTCTCCTCTTTTTTGGGACCCCATCAGGTTCGTGGGGCCAAGACGAGCTCCACCGGCCTGCTCGCACTCCCTCCTGCCCTCTCATGCTCCCGGACCTCCTCCACTCTGACGAGCCCTTCCGCCCTGACTACGTGGCTCGCGCAAGGCATGTGCGGATGGGGGGACAGTCCCTGTGAACCGCCAATCAAAGCAACTTTGACCTGGTCCAAAGGTCCAATGAAATCAGTGATCAGACCCGTTTGAACCTAGAATTTGAGCCTTGAACCGGATCTTAAACCAAGCAAGCCACACCTCATATGTGGCTCCATCTCGGCCATCCCTGGTGCATCCGACGGTCATCTTTTTCCATATTAAGGTATTTTGCCTCCTCCCTGCTCAAAATTGCAACAAATGTCCAGATCTTGTTTTAATTGTAGAAAATGCATCCTAATTCCAAATAATTCGAACAAGTAGTCAATCTTGATCAGAAAAACCCACTGAATCGATTAAAAATACTTTGTAAACCTGATTCCAAGCGTTTCTCACTGATATATCTTAATCTTGATCCATTTCTTATATAATTGATCTAATTGACTCTGTTGATGGTTAATATTGACTAAACCACTGGAAAACCTAATTCTTGACTCTAATGTTCATATTGAGAATATAAAATCATACTTGACCCATTAATAATCTAGATATATATTTGTTGACTTGATTCAATCTTGGATATGATGATGACATCTTAACAATATGATTGATCTAAATCTTGTGGCATATCTTGATCTTTTGACCTAAAAGTTGATCTCTGATTTACTCTTAATACTAATTAGAACTTGATCTAATCTTGAACCCAAATGATGTTAGAACTTGATAATGATCTAAAGACTTGATTTTTGGACTTGCATATTGACCAGGATAATTAGGGTTAACATATGTACCTAGAAAACCTAGGTAGGCCATTCACACTCAAAATACTTGATATTTGAAATAATGTTGGACAAATTGATATATTGGTTGATCATAAGTGGATGACCTAACCCTAAGGTTGACCTAGGAAAGTGTAACCCTAATCTCGAATATTGCAACATGATATCCAAATATCTTGATCTTGACCCTTGATCTAAATATTGTGTTTTAGGATCTAACTCGAAAGGTCGACCTATTACTCGTGATCTATACTCAAAATCTCGGTGAGAGGTACGCTATTATATAACTCCTCATTGATTGTATTGAAGATACTTTTATGTATCTCTTGATTGTATACTTGGCTATTTATTTGGATGATCCATTGTTCCCTATGATTAGTCTTCTGTTTTCTATACCATATTTTGAAAAACATGAAAACATAAATTGCATGCCCATTATGACTGCCTGTATATTGATAATGATGATGATATTGATAATGTTGATAATGTTGATATTGAGTACAACAACCCCATCATTTGGAGGTGGGACTTGTACATTGGCCTCCTATGTTCCTATGGTGAGAAGGAGCCCAGTGACTTACCCCATCGCATTGGGGCGATAAAGTCACACAAAAAAATATAAGCATGCTTCTCAAATTACAGCATAATGGGAACTCGTAATAAAAATTGAATCGTTGAATAACAACCTTTATGTCGAATGATATTGAATGTTTGGAAATCATTTGTTATACTTTGAAATATAAGTCCTGCCAAGTATACATATTTTATTATAAACTATTTTACTTGATTTTGATAGCGTACCGTGCAATTGCATGATTGTGTCATGATTTTCTTGATTTTAGGCAATGCAAATGGAATATTGAATAAGATCGCTTCCGCACTCATACACTCTGATGACAAAGATAAATCGATTATATCTCCATATTGGGTTAGTTTGTTATTCAATTATCTAGTTTTGAGTTATTTATTTCTTATTGTATATGCCAGTGTGATTGATCCTATTGGGCCACTCAGGGATGGGCGCTTCAATCCTTTTTCTACTGTCTAGGAAGTGGGATTGGGATTGGGGTAAGAACAGTTCCGTGACAGTTGGTATCAGAGATTTCACACTCCTATATACTTTAAGTAAATAATTTCTCAGGTCTCTTACACCCAAGAAACCCTAAAGTCCATAATGGTGAAAATTGAGGTGTCTAGGCTCGGGGTCCTGGCATAATTTCTCCTATATGTTTTCACGATGGTTGAGATCCCCCGCTCTACCTGGCCTTAATTGATCCAGAACTGGACCTAAAGGTTCCCTTGTGAAACCCTAGAGAGTCTTCTAGCATCTCATCTCTTCTTTAAGGACGCTCCTAAGCCACCCATGTAGATGAAGATTAATTAGTCTTCTTATCTCATCATGTGGTCCTTCTCATGACCTTTTACCACTTGATGTCTCGATTATGGGTAGCTTATGCATGGGAAAATGAATATCGCTAAATTTTTGAAAGTTGATACTATGATCTGACCTTAATTTAAAAACTCGATTTTGACTAATTAATTTTGAAACCAAATACTCATGTTTGACCCCTAATATCTTGAACACTCAATTTTGATTATGTTTGAGGTTATGATATGGTGAAAGAAGGATGACTTATACCCTATACCTTATTGTTGATAAGGTCATTATTTGATTAAACCCATTTTGCCCTATTATTGATTAAACCTCAAACATAGTTAAGCAAACTCGTATCATATTTTATACACACCTTGACTATGCTATTAAGTGACTAAGTCTAGGACTCACAAAACCATGATGTAAGACTATGATGCAAAAGCAGTTTTTCTATTGACTATTGATGCCTTTTGCAATCTCGATTTTGATATGACTAAATTTTGCATTATTATGCTCTAATTCCTCGATTTCCAAATTATATGGCTACCTTTATCATGAAAGGAAGGAATGCAAATTTTGACATTATTGCCCTATTATCTTGAATTTGATCTTATGACTTTGATATATACGATTTAATCATTGATACTCTCCCTATTTGAATAAGCTCAATCGATAATGATTAATGTAGGTAATGTGCTAGATTAGGGTAGTAGTTGACTCATGACTCCCCTAACCTAGATCACATCCCTATTTTGACTACCTCTAAGTTTTCATCCTATTGATTATTTAGAGTTTGGAAAGGTATTTTCCTTCCACCCTATTTGTACTGGTTGACCTAAGCCTAATAGGTTAAACCCATGGTTGATACTCGATTTTGAATATTGATTTGATAATGACCTTGACATATGGAAATATTGACTATAGATTGAGGTTGACTTCCTAGATAGACCTAGGTCTAGATCATTCATCAACCTTGGAAACCATGATAATGAAATTTTGACATGTTGATCAAATATTGCTTGAATATTGTTTCTAGAAATTGAATATAGATGAGTGATCTCCCCTAAGGTCTAAATAGGAATATAAACCCTAGCTTTGGAATATCTATACATATGAACAAATTTTGGATCTATGACTTTTGATGTTTGAAATCTCAACCCTTGATATTGATTAATAGAATTGTGACTCACGATGATCAAATCTTAATAATGATACAAATCATATGACCATACTATTTGGACATTGAGATATATGACTAATGACTTTCAAATCCCAAATATTGAAATTTTGAAATTATGGCTATGTTGACACTCTCAATTTATGGATTAGGGTTTAGCTCTCATTAGGACTAGGGTGGGACCTCCCATTGATTTTGGAGCTCAAAATCATGATATTGAAATTATGATGTTGTCTCAAAATGTTGAAATATAAAATCTCAAATCATGGATGTATAACCCCACCTAGGTCAATGTAGAAGCTAGGACCCTAAGATATTGGGATTGAAAGTCACCTTGTACACTTGATTCAAGGACTCTATTTGTTTGCCCTAAAATATGATCTCTCCAAATTTGTGATAAATAGGATTATCTCCATATTTGTGACTCATATGATAACTTTGAATGATTATGTTTTGACCTTGATACTCAATTGCTCGATGTTGAAATGATGTTGGTAACAAGTTATTTATGATATGAAATAAGGAATTCCAATTATGATTGTTGAACTAGTTGAATTTTGAGGACATAATTTGATTATATAATTGAGAATATTTAAGTAATTAAGGATATGATATGGATTCAAATAATTCTAATTTTGAGGATATTTTTGAATTTTGGGGACAAAATTCCTTTTTAAGGTGGGAAGGATGTGACAAAGTGGATTTAGCATTAATACAAGTAATTCCAATTTTTGCCCTCTTTATGTTCACTTTGGAACCCAAACTATTTTTCTTGGACTCTTAATCATTATTGAGACTCAAATCCAAGATATGGCGACCAATGTAGTTTTTATACACATTATAACACTTCAAATTGGATTCATTAATCACTTTGTCCAAAGAATAAAATTGGTCAATCAAACTTTGTCTTTTGATTCTCAAACATTTTCTAGATATTCTCCAATTTATTTTGAATCTTAGGTCCAAATTTGAGATCATTTGGACATTCCTACGATTTTCTATGAATTTAGGAAGTTCTGTGTGAAAATCCCTTTTTAATTGCCTTTTCTGACCTCTTCCCGGTCAACAATCCACGATCTAAGGCAAGGGATGGACATCGGCCCTTGGATCAGCTAGCCACGGATCGTGGCCCTAATCCATTGGTTAGGAGGTCATCCCCTACCTCCCGCAATCAACGGAGTGCGGGGAACGGAACGACCAAAGTGCAATTGGCTCGTTTGGACTCTATTTTGAAAATCAAATCAAACGTGAATACTCACCCCGCCAATCCGAACTTACCTGGCCCTTTTTCCCCCTCAAATTGGCTCTTTTCGAGAAAAAAATTGAAGCTATCTCTTGGTCGCCGCCATGGTTTTGCAGCTACTGAAAACCCTAGATCTACCCCTCCTCGACGCTATAAAATGGGCCTCCTAAGATCGTCACCACTCCACATTGCTAGGATGATCGCCCCTGCTCTATTTCTTGGCCTCAAACGCCCTGAATACCTTTCCGAACTCCTGTTGCTTCAAGCAGCACCGCCTCCAAGCCCTGTTGGGCGTCCTTCCTCCTCGCCCCTTCTCCTCTTTTTTGGGACCCCATCAGGTTCGTGGGGCCAAGACGAGCTCCATCGGCCTTCTCGCACTCCCTCCTACCCTCTCATGCTCTTGGACCTCCTCCACTTTGGCGAGCCCTGCCGCCCTGACTTCGTGGCTCGCACGAGGCCTGTGCGGAGTCAAAGCAACTTTGACCCGGTCCAAAGGTCCAATGAAATCAGTGATCAGACCCATTTGAACCCAGAATTTGAGCCTTGAACCAGATCCTAAACCAAGCAAGCCACCCCTCATGTGTGGCTCCATCTCGGCCATCCATGGTGCATCCGACGGCCATCCTTTTTCCATATTAAGGTATTTTGCCTCCTCCCTGCTCAAAATTGCAACAAATGTTCAGATCTTGTTTTAATTGTAGAAAATGCATCCTAACTCCAAATAATTAGAACAAGTAGTCAATCTTGATCAGAAAAACCCAGTGAATCGATTAAAAATACTTTGTAAACATGATTCCAATCATTTCTCACTGATATATCTTAATCTTGATCTATTTCTTATATAATTGATCTAAATGACTTTGTTGATGGTTAATATTGACTAAACCACTAGAAACCCTAATTCTTGACTCTAATGTTCATATTGAGAATCTAAAATCATACTTGACCCATTAATGATATATATCTATATTTGTTGACTTGATTCAATCTTGAATATGATGATGACATCTTAACAATATGATTGATCTAAATCTTGTGGCATATCTTGATCTTTTGACCTAAAAGTTGATCTCTGATTTACTCTTAATACTAATTAGAACTTGATCTAATCTTGAACCCAAATGATGTTAGAACTTGATAATGATCGAAAGACTTGATTTTTGGACTTGCGTATTGACCAGGATAATTAGGGTTAACATATGTACCTAGAAAACCTAGGTAGGCCATTCACACTCAAAATACTTGATATTTGAAATAATGTTGGACAAATTGATATATTGGTTGATCATAAGTGGATGACCTAACCCTAAGGTTGACCTAGGAAAGTGTAACCCTAATCTCGAATATTGCAACATGATATCCAAATATGTTGATCTTGACCCTTGATCTAAATATTGTGTTTTAGGATCTAACTCGAAAGGTCGACCTATTACTCGTGATCTATACTCGAAATCTCGGTGAGAGGTACGCTATTATATAACTCCTCATTGATTGTATTGAAGATACTTTTATGTATCTCTTGATTGTATACTTGGATATTTATTTGGATGAGCCATTGTTCCCTATGATTAGTCTTCTGTTTTTCTATACCATATTTTGACAAACATGAAAACATAAATTGCATGCCCATTATGAGTGCCTGTATATTGATAATGATGATGATATTGATAATGTTGATAATGTTGATATTGAGTACAACAACCCCATCATTTGGAGGTGGGACTTGTACATTGGCCTCCTATGTTCCTATGGTGAGAAGGAGCCCAGTGACTTACCCCATCGCGTTGAGGCGATAAAGTCATACAAAAATATATAAGCATGCTTCTCGAATTACAGCATAATGGGAACTCGTAATAAAAATTGAATCGTTGAATAACAACCTTTATGTCGAATGATATTGAATGTCTGGAAATTGTTTGTTATATTTTGAAATATAAGTCCTGCCAAGTATACATATTTTATTGTAAACTAATTTACTTGATTTTGATAGCGTACCGTGCAATTGCATGATTGTGTCATGATTTTCTTGATTTTAGGCAATACAAATGGAATATTGAATAAGATCGCTTCCGCACTCATACACTCTGATGACAAAGATAAATCGATTATATCTCCATATTGGGTTAGTTTGTTATTCAATTATCCAATTTTGAGTTATTTATTTCTTATTGTATATGCCAGTGTGATTGATCATATTGGGCCACTCAGGGACGGGCGCTTCAATCCTTTTTCTACTGTCTAGGTAGTGGGATTGGGATTGGGGTAAGAACAGTTCCGTGACAGTAACCTAGAGTAAGGTCTAGGTTATCGTGGGTTAGAAATTGGGCTACCAAGTGTAGTGCCATGAGACCCATTAGCCTGCCATGAGTTAAGGAGTGGGCTACTTACAAGTAGTGCCATGTGACTCAACCCTAGAAATTGGTTCACCTATAGGTGGGACCATGAGAGGTTTAATGGGGATCTACCATAATGAAGGTAGTATCCAAGTCCACTACATGGATAACACAGAGGATAGGGTACTCATGGATCATAGAATTATATTTAAAACGTAATCTTGGTTGTTAATTGATTAATTGAATGATTACGTTGTTATCATAGTTGCACGTTTTTTTGTTCCCCCCACATACCAGCTTCGGCTGACCAATGTTTTGTTTGTCGGTGTTTTAGGTTCAAGCCAAAAGGACAAATAGTAAATCGTCATATTGCAAACTACATGAAGTAAAATGCAAGGAGGATTAGTTAGAGTAGAATGCAAACATGGATAGAAGTTTAGAAATCCAAAATTTTCAAAAGGTATGAAAATTTTTATTACAGCTTTTCAGTATAGATTGTGGAAATTTAATAAGTGTTCTTGGTTAAGTGCCGAACCTGTGATCCGGAAGTTATGGGTGCGGCTTCGACCTCTTGGTCTCCCTTAATTGAGGGTTATCGGGAGGTGGGGTCGTAACAGTGGTTATCGCATTCAGTAGTGTAATTGTCCTCCAAATCCTTCTGGACACGACCAATAAGATTGTATAGAGTATTTTTCTTCTTGTGTAGTTCATTTCTGCACTTGGTGTCCCATTTAATAATAGGAGTTCTGTTGCGCTACAGGGCTGTAGTAAAATCTGTCACTGCATCCCAAGCAGTGTCAAGGATGCTAGTGAAGTCAGGGTATGTTTGCCAGGATGCCTTTGTTTTGAACCTTCTTGAGCTGTTTGCCACCCCATTATTCAGCACATCAATGGGGTTATGATCGGAGCCTACTCTTGGGAGGGAGATACATGTAAAGTTAGGGTACAATCTAAGCCATTCAAAATTCGTGACCGCTCTGTCCAATCGCTCATGAAGGAGTCATCTCCTGTAAGTGAACTTGAAACCAGAACACCCGATATCAGTTAAACCAACCTGTAGAAGAGCATTGTTAAAGCACATAGCTTCAGCAAGGCTGGAATTCTTCCCGCCAACTTTTTCTGAGGGATTCATCATGCATTTGAAATCACCCATTGTGATCCAAGGTTTGTCGATGGATTGACTGAGTTGAAGGAGATGGTCCCAAAGAACTGGTCTGTTACCTGGGTTGGGAGACACATTGATGAAGGTGTAGAACACCGTCCCATTAATACAACAATGGACATAATACTTGTGATTCTGAATGATTTGAACATCACACTCATTTTCATTCCAAAGAACCCAAATTCCATCAGAAAATCTGTGTGTCTCAACATGGTGGGAGCTTGAAAAAACCCAACTTTCAGATAACATCCAGTGCATGATCGCCTGATATGCGTGGTTCCAAGATGGAGACCACCTTAATCTTATATTGCGCTACTAGATGCTTAAGAGAGAGTCTAGCGTTCTTCTTGCTAGCCCCTCTAATATTCCAAGCAAGGGAATTAATCATCCACACAAAATTAGTTTGCTTGGGAACCTTCGGTCCCCTCATGCACATCTCCTCCACGCCTAGCCCTTCCCCTGGTATTATAATTACCATTTTTCTGGGGACTATTAGCTCCTTGTATTAGCTTCTTCTCTTTTGCCTTTCTTCCTGCATTAATGGCACTGTCTTTACTGCTGTTGGAAGCTTTACTACTATACTCGTTCATTGCTTTTGCCCCCGGCTCATTGTTTAATTGTGTGTCTTCTTGGTCTCCTACCCTTCCCTTGATGACCTCGTCTCCAACAGGGATAACTATAGTGTGTGATGCCTCATCCACAACTGCGTTAGGTATACCCTTCTGTACTTGCCCTTTCTCTCTCGTGTTCGCAATGCTAATTCCATGTTAATTACTTTACAATTAATGTATGTTATTTTATAAATTACATTTTTATTACATTTAGTCCTCGATTTGTTACTTTTGATATCCTCTAGTTAATTTATGTGATGTATAGCTACTTTTCGGACAAAATTATTACTTTTTACACCACATAGGCATTTTGATAAACTTTTATTTTTCAATTTTGTAGTTGTATGAATTTTTTTAATAACATATTTTACTTTTTTATTACTTGTTTGTATGTCTCAGCACTACATCATACTACAGTTATACTCCATGTAAAGAACATTACATTTAATCATTAATTCCAATTTTATTCTAAAACTTATACTATATATATAAATAGTTACTTTTCTATGACCAAATGTTATAATTTGTATTAAATAATTACTTTTATGGACAAATATTACTTGAAGTGAAAAATAGTTACATTTCAAACTATATAGGTATATTTCATGGTGTGCCTATCCGGAAACACCTTCTGTTACATTGCATAGAAAGTAATAATAGAGTACATAATGTAATTCATATTTGCAAAAAGCATAAATAAAGTAGAAAAGTACAAAAAAAGACAATAACTTATGTAAAAATATTTTTCTTAAATGTTCAATATGTTTTGTGCATGAGTACTAAATCTTAAGTGATATAAAGTTATCCAATGATAAGGGTAAATTTTTTTTTTATGAACATGATGTAAAACTTTACAACTTTTGACCCAATTTGAATGACACATTGTTTTAAGATTCCATCAGAATTTCAAATTTCAAAATATACTTTTAGATTGTACTATGTGGCATATAAAGTAATTATGTGGTAAGAAAAGTAACTATGTGGTTTGAAAAGTAACTATTCAACACAAGTAATACCGAGTAATCAACAGTAACCAAATGACACATTACAACATATAATACTTCTAAAAAATTACATGACTCAAATTCAAAGAAATTCCATCAAACTTGAAGTGTGTTGCTTCTTCTATCATGCTGAATTGGATACTAAACGTATACAGCAGAAACATCCAGTAGGTGGAATATGTTGATTAGAATATCATCTATATAGACGCTTAAATGAAGTGGAACCAATCTATAAGCTACTGTTGACAAGAAAGACGCCTCGAAGTGGAATAGATATTTGGTATAACTAGCCTTTTCATCTCCTCGGCTGCTATTGCGGTCAATTTGTTCTTGTCATTGATCCCTATGTCTCGGCAGTCTGCAGACTCCAAGTGCTGCCTTACAGGTCAGAGAAGAGCCAGTTCTCGTGAAGGAGCTGGGACCCCTACTGATGACTAGTGATAATTTAGCAGTCCCCTTCCTAGTAGTAGCTGATGTCTATTGCTAAGCTTATAATAGCAACGAGCATTGAGCCAAATACACTGGAGAACAAGTTCACACTTGGTGAAATACACTGAACTCTTGCGATCTTATTTCTTTTTTTTTTTGTCGGTCAAAAAGCGTGTTACTATAAAATCAAAAACTTTGGGCACTGAGTACCCCATTACATCACACAGAGCAAGAAACTCGACCAAGGATCATATACCCCACGCAGGGAGTATTACACTGGACATAGATATAGCAGCCACAGAGAAGAACATCAAACTAATAAGACTAAGACCAGGCAGTCCTATCAGGAGAACTATCTACTACAACCTACGTATACTTTGCCGTCTTATTTCTGTAATGTACAAACACAATAGTGGAAATCCAGAATATAAAGAAGCCATGAAATGGATATCTAGCCACTCCCAATGTAATCGGAAGTAAAACACACCAATGATCTCGACAAGATATAAAATCCCTCCACTTCCTGGTTATCACAATGGACTGGTTAGTTTCTTCACTGATTGGAACGGAGATAAAGACGCGAAGGTCCTTTGGTGATTTGGAAGTGAAGTCCAGATTCTCTTGTCAGAACCTATCCCGCCCAAAAGATACCGGAATATAGAAGTATGTTTTTAAAATTGTAACAGAACAAGTTCAAATGTTGGGCACACTGATGCAAGGTGAATTGCGGCAAGGACCGCCGCAATCGTAGAATGATGACTTGGAGGATTCGATCCTCTCGCAGGCCACGTATTAGGTTACCCTCGAGCAGATATCGCACAACTCGACAATGATAACTTACTATCCCACCACCTGGAAACCTGATTCTAATGCTCGAGTCCTTCCTAGGCGCTGCTCCGTAGGAAACTAATTCCAGGCACGATAGCCAAATAAAACTATCAGCGCGAGCATTCCGTGAACAGGGCGCGCGCGCGCGCACACACACACACACACACACACACACACATATATATATATATATATATATATATAGTTAGGCTAGAATACACTCGAGTGTATCCGGAGATGAATACACTCAAGTAATTTTTCATGATGCAATATTTTTTTTTGAAAATCTAATCCATTAATCTTCTTAAACATCTCGTGAACAACTCATATACAAAATTTGAGCACATTTGGATATGTATAGCTCATGTTATGAAGACCGCAAAAATTATGCATTTCAAATTAGTTTCGCACGTCGATTTTGTTGTCCTTGGATGAGTGACTTACAATCATCCAAATGGGCTCAAAATTTGTATGTAGCCTAGTTATAGTATGACGATGAAGATCAATAGTTTACATTTCGCAAAAAATAGTCTTGATATGCAAACACACTTCAGTGTATTCTAGTCTGACTATATATATATATATATATATATATATATATATATATATATATATATATATATATATATATATATATATATATGAGTATGTATTGGATGCCCGCGCAGGTAGGCAAGTTAATTACCCGTGCATTGATACACGGTGGCAGGATTGGTAATTAAATTGAACTCCATTACGGTTGCATGGTAGCGGTGGCATGTATGTAATTACATATATTTGGTTTACGTATGAATGGAGTAGCGGTGGTACATATTGTAATTAAGCAGAAATCAACTACGTATTGCATGGAATACGGTGGTAGTATTTTTTAATTCAACATCCTTTACTAGTGCATGTGCATGATTCCACTATTTGTAGCTAGACGACAATGAATTATGAGTGCATGCAATATTGGAAAAGATAGCTAGAGACATTGAGGCATATATTTTTGGTGAATAAAAAATTAATTGAGGACAAGAGCTTTAATCATTTTGAACAGATGTTCACCGTTGACTCATAATTAGGATATGTTCCACGTAGTTGTAATCTACATAATATGCATATAGTTCTAGATACAGTCAGGTTGTATTACAAGACGTGAACCTTGGTTACATTGTTTTCATTCTCATTACAATTTATTTATTCATATTACATGTTTTTCCTCCTTATTACAATTTATTCTGTACTGAAGTTTATACTCATAAATTTTTGTTTAACACCTTGTGGGTCATCTATTATATCATCAAACATCTACATTAGTTACAATTTTCCCCTCCTTATCATAATTGTCTTTGCTCAAGTCTTTTTACAAAATAATAAACATGGTTGTATTTTCAATTTGCAAAACAATATTGTAATATTTAGGATGATAAGCTTACCATTTTGCATGTGAAGTTCTTAAACCTACAGATTCTTTCTTTGTCTTGTGTTCACATAGAATTCTCTAGTTATCGAATCTTGATTGTTAGTGTAAATGCTACATGTAAATTTTAATGCCTTAATGTAATAAGAAAGTGTCATATATAATATGGACAATCACATTGTAATAGGCAAGGGTCAACCGTAATGTAGGTGACAGTTTTGTAATATGGATACTCATATTATAATAAGCAAGTGTCATTTGTAATATGGACAGTCACATTGTAATAGGCAAGAGCCAACCGTAAGTAAGTCACAGTTTGGTAATATGGATATTCATGTTGTAATAAAAAAGTTTCATATATAATATGGACAGTCACATTGTGATAGGCAAAAGCCAACCGTAATGTATGTGACAATTTTGTAATAAGGATACTAATATTGTAATAAGCAAGTGTCATTTGTAATATGGACAGTCACGTTGTAATAGACAAGAGCCAATCTTAATATAGGTGACCATTTTGTAATATGGATACTCATATTGTAATAAGAAAATGTCATCTGTAATTGTATGGGTTGACAGAGACCTCATGGTTGTGGTCATATGAAATAAACTTCATCGATTGTCATCCTTAACTACAACTTTCTCATTCTCATTATGGATTCTCAGTTCTCATTATAAAATGTAATTGTCATTGTAGTTCACTATACTTTGACATAATGTCACTTGTTTACTTGCTACTATTTCTTATAATTATCGTCTTTGTAAGGATAAATGATATGTTGTAATGAGAACAGAGACTCTGTAATGGAAAGGAGAAATTTATAACTAAGAATGACATTACGTAAGACAATCTGGACGTATCATTTCTCTTAGACAATGGAATTTGATGCATTTAGATTTATATTATAAAATGTCATCCTTGATTACATATCTTTTATTTCCATTACAATTATCTATTTTGATTACAGACATTTCCTTCTTATTACAAAATGTCATCTTTCTTTACTTGTCATTGTAATTCACTATATGCTATCAGAATGTCACTTGTTTACTTCCTGCTATTTCTAATAATTATTGTCTTTGTAAGGATAAATGATATGTTGTAATGAGAACAGAGAATCTGTAATGGAAAGGAGAAATTTGTAACTAAGGATGACGTTACGTAAGACAGTCTGGAAGTATTATATTATTTCCCATATGTTTATTTGTCTTCACAAAACGACACCACTGTAATGATTTTAGACATGTTATATTGGACATTGGAATATTTAATGATGGGTACGTGTCCAATATTGATGTGGTTGGTGCATACTATTTTTACTCTTAGATGAGTCTCGCACTGCCACTCCATGCACATATAATTTTTTATTAAATAATTACCAATAATGCCACCGCTATTTTATTACATGCACGTACAGTAGTTGCACATATTTACAATCATTGCCACCGTTTCAAATCAATGTAGCGCAATACATAATGAGGCACGGGTAACTTCACTTGTCTACCCGCGCGGGCAGCGAGTGAATTGCCTATATATATATATATATATATATATATATATATATATATATATATATATATATATATATATATATATATATATATATATATATATATATATAGTCAGGCTAGAATACACTCGAGTATACAGATCACGCCGTACACCCCAATGGTGTTTGCCTATCTAGACCATGTTTTTCCAAAATCTAATCCATTGATCTTCATGGTTACAATAATAATAGGTCACATACAAAATTTGAACTCATTTGGATGAATGTAAGTCACTCATCCAAGGACAACAAAATCGACGCATAAAACTAATTTGAAATACTTGATTTTTGCCTCCTTTAGATGCACGACCTATAAGTGTCCAAATGAGCTAAAATTTATGATATAGTATGTTCTTATGATAATTAAGAAGATCAACGGTTTAGATTTTTCAAAAATTTATTGCATCTTCAAAAATGACTGAGGTGTACGGTGCCTCCGGTACACTCGAGTGTACACTAGCCTGACTCTCTCTCTCTCTCTCTCTCTCTCTCTCTCTCTCTCTCTCTCTCTCTATATATATATATATATATATATATATATATATATATATATATATATATATATATATATATATAGTCAGGTTAGTGTACACTCGAGTGTACCGGAGGCACCGTACACCTCAGTCATTTTTGAAGATGGAGTAAATTTTTGAAAAATCTAAACCGTTGATCTTCTTAATTATCATAAGAAAATACTAAATATTAAATTTTAGCTCATTTGGACACTTATAGGTCGTGCATCTAAAGGAGACAAAAATCATGTATTTCAAATTAGTTTTGTGCGTCGGTTTTATTGTCCTTGGATGAGTGACTTACACTCATCCAAATGAGTTCAAATTTTGTATGTGACCTATTATTATTGTAACCATGAAGATCAATGGATTAGATTTTAGAAAAACATAGTCTAGATAGGCAAACACCATTCGGGTGTACGGCGTGATCTGTACACTCGAGTGTGTATTCTAGCCTGACTATATATATATATATATATATATATATATATATATATATATATATATATATATATATATATATATATATATATATATATATATATATATAAAGTTGAGCTACAATACACTCTAGTGTATGAGAACTTGTATACACCTCAGTTTGTATCCATTGGATCAAGATCCGGATGAAAGGAAAAGAAACCCAAAAAGTACAGCGTCATCCCACTTTAACAGTCGTCATCTCTCGTCTCTCCCGCGGCTTGCCAACCCCCATGACTACACAACCTCTCTCTCTCCCATTTCACAATTCCTCTCCTCTCTCTCCTCTCTCAGTCTTCACTCAGCCGCATCCTCCTTCCCTTCTCAGAAGCCCGACCAGCAACTGGAATAGTTCCGCCGCTCGAGCAGCCTATGTCTGCTATTTTCTGGTCCACCCTGCCTTCTCTAGCGTAAGAGAAGCCTGCTGTTCTCTGGCCCACACTCCCTTCTCCGACACACAAGAACCCTGCCTTCTCCAGACCACCCTGTCTCTTCTGTTCCTCCACGACAGTGACGATGTCTTGTTCCTCCACGGCAATGACGGTGTGCTATGTTATTTTTGTGTATCCAAGTTCATGGAAGCTTGAGCTGTGATTTTATGGTTAATGTAAGATCTTTAACATTTCGGTCTGTAACATTTGTAATGTCAAGCCACGCATCAGTCATTGACCAGGTCGGCATGCACGTACTGAAACAGCCGACCGCTCAACAAACCACATGACCAAGCTGCTGCCACGAACACCTGATTCAGTTCAAGTTCCGCTACTACTGAAGCACCAGCCGTTCCAGTTCCTAGTTTTGTGGATCTGCTCCACGACTGTAATAACTATATAACTGTAATCGAGTGATGTACATTGCATCAAGGAAATACAAAAATACTGCTTGCGTTTTCATATATCTAACATGTAACAGTGTTTTTTGTTCTTTGTCACTGTGTGTACAATACAATTGCTTACTGTGTGTTTGTTTTTGTTTAATGTGTTGTATTCTTCGTTCAATTGATTCAGTGGGTACAATTGGTTATTTTCAAAATATTGTTCTAGTTCACTGGTTGTACAACTGTATGTACAATACAATTGATTCAGCAGGAACATCTGTTGGTTTAGTGCTTCAGTGCTTTGACAGCTTGTCCAACATCTAAAACAGAAATAGGTGCTTTATTGTAGACCAGCCGTTAGAATTGTTGTGTCAGATCATGCTATACTGATGTTTCATCTATGGTTTTTTATATGTAAAACTGAAATAGCTGTATTAGAATTGTTGACATTCAGTTGGCTTGGCTCACTTTATTGTGAGGGGTGTGTGGGTGTGTTTGTTCCATTCAGTTGTGCTGACATTTAGTCCAAATAAGGTGCTTATTCTTTGCACAACAGGCAAGTGGAATTCACTTCAAGGCATGACCGTCATCACTTCTTTAATTCATTATTAAATTTGCTGCCCATGACATTTCGTCTATGAATCTGAAACTTAAGGCATTATTGAAATTTGCTTAACGTTCATCCACCTGTAGAGGAAATGGTGGTACTTGTTTAGTTCATTCAGTTCGGGTTCTTGACATCAAGAAAAAAGTATAAGAACTATCCCATGAATCTGATTAGGGAGAATGTGATGTGGGAAATCTGGTTCACGTTTTGTAGTCTCTTCGACATGTACTGACAACGCATCCAATGTGTGATTAATTTAAGAGCTCAATTTAATGTTTGTCTTATATTTTGGTTGAAAAAAGGAACTAATACTTTCAGCTATGATTAATTTAAGGGGTCAATTGTTGTTGTGTCGGAGCATGCATCTCATGTTTAAATGGAAAACATTGTTTCAGCTATGGTTATTTAGATGCAAACGTGATACAAGGAACGAAACCAACAAAACTGAAGCAGGTGAAACAACTAGTGTTTAAGATAGGTTATTTAAATTGCTGCACTGAATGACACCATCAAAACATACTGAATGCATGGAATGCAGTAGACAGTCCCCATGTCAATTTTTCAGTGGCTTATCTATATAATATAGGCAGGGACAAGTCCGGCCACAGATAATTTTTGGATGTCTTCTAATCATTTTGAGTGGCAACGCAATATCTTATGGAAGGGAT
Organism: Alisma plantago-aquatica; assembly: GCA_963693085.1. Taxonomy (NCBI): domain Eukaryota; kingdom Viridiplantae; phylum Streptophyta; class Magnoliopsida; order Alismatales; family Alismataceae; genus Alisma; species Alisma plantago-aquatica. Next base: position 72,676,391 of record OY856410.1, on the reverse strand, counting down.
TTCTCATCTATGATTTCATATGGGGTCTATGGCAGTACAAACTCTTACTGCATAGTATTACCTTAGTGCATTTTGTGTCGTTTCATATTTTCATAAACATTGAAGAACAACCAAATTTTCAAAATAGATTGAAGAACGTGGGTTGGCTGGCGTCTAGGTGCGTGAAAGGGGTAGTGATAACACATGATAGGGATGCTGCTTAGCTTGTGGTAGCGTCGGCCGGGTGGCGTCCAGATCCGCGTGCAGGCATCTGCTGTTTGGCGGTCGGGTGCATCTGGCGCTAGTGTATGGCAGTCGCGTGCGTGTGTGACGATGGCGTCTGGCAGCCTCACTGCTTGGATGGTGTCTGAGTGCAGGGGCGGAGCCAGCAATTGGAGGTTGCGGGGGCCAGCTTCTGTTTATGAAAATGACTTTTGATGCATAAAACATCCAAGTTTTATACTAATAAGAAGTGAATCTATGATACGTGGCGAGTTAGACATCAAAGTGAATTTTCATGCGTGTGTGACGATGGCGTCTGGTAGCCTCACTGCTTGGATGGTGTCTGAGTGCAGGGGCGGAGCCAGCAATTGGAGGTTGCGGGGGCCAGCTTCTGTTTATGAAAATGACTTTTGATGCATAAAACATCCAAGTTTTATACTAATAAGAAGTGAATCTATGATATGTGGCGAGTTAGACATCAAAGTGAATTTTCATGCATTACAATACTTTGTTGAAGGATATATATGTGCATCCAACAAACGTAAACATAATCTAATATATATCTAGTACGTTTTGGTAGGCAGAAAAGATTTCTACTTGAATACTAAATAAACCATTATGAAGAGAGGCTTAAAACATAAGTGATGAGAACAATTCTCGATCTTTTAGTGTCCAGGTATAGTAGCATTCTTGTAGACAGACTTGATAAGTAATTCAATTTCTGTAGTTTAACGATTGTATTAATTGACAAAAATGAAACTCTAAGTTCTTCTTGTCATGCATATATGATCAAAATCATTATGTCACGCCAACCAATTGAAGAACTTGTTATTGTTGAACAAAATCAACAACTTTCCTCAGCTTGCATGGTTGTTTTCAGGAGGAGAGTGTCAAATTATAAACTTGATTTTCCTAAAAAAAATAGCATCAAATTAATAACTGGATTGTTGACACTGGGAAAGACAAAGAAAATTAAAACGGTGGTGTTGTCAGAATATAGATACGAGGCGTTCATCTGTGTATTGTTCTTCAATACAAATTTCTTTAATGTTTCTTCCATATGTACCCGCACCTCCATGGTAATCCAACCAAGCTGAAGGTTGCAACCACGCAATCTCACCTACCTCATCAATCATCATGAAAATTCTGGAGGTTGTCGTACCCAAACACCTTATGTACAACGAAGAAGTATCTGTTTCACCTGCTATGAAATAACACCTCATGACTCAGCTTTCCTACTCGCATGGTCTCATCTAATATTTTGCAGGAAGAACAGAGTACACATTTCTGAGACAACGCCTGCACTGGGGATTCATATATTGGCGTGATAGATGGGATGTAAATCATTAAATAAGTTCAATTCCATCTCACTAACCCATGCGTCTCATGCAAATCAGTCTAGCATGTATCGCGCAATCCTGTTCCTTCAGTGCGGGCGACCAGATTACAGAAAGTTGTTAGTAATCAGCGAATTGCGGTAGAATAGAACCCTATATATTATTATGGTCTTAGATTTGGGGGGGGGGGCATGGCCCCGGCTGGTCCCCCTGTTCCTCCGCCCTTGTCTGAGTGTGGCGGAGCAAACATCCACAATAGCCGAAAGAAGGGTGAAGCAGGAGGAAGGAGAAGAAATTGAAGAAGGAACAAGCAAATAAACAAAGGAAAAGGAAGAAGAAGCAGAGAAGAACAAAACAGAGAAGATAGGATGAAGAACATGAGAATACAGAGATTCTGTTTAAAATTAAAAGCGTGACAGCGAGACAGAGAATAGTCTGACAGTCAATGTGTTATCACATAGTTACGCCGTTAATTCTGACAACTACACAGTTGTTTTTACCTTTTTTTTCTTTCCTTTAGATCTTGATCCAACGGATACAAACTGAGGTGTATAGAAACCCTCATACACTCGAGTGTATTGTAGCTCAACTATATATATATATATATATATATATATATATATATATATATATATATAGTCAGGTTAGTGTACACTCGAGTGTACCAGAGGCACCGTATGTCTCAGTCGTTTTTAAAGATAAGGTAACTTTTTGAAAAATCTAAGTCTTCTTAAATATCATAAGAACATACTATATAACAAATTTCACCTCATTTGGACACTTATAGGTCATACATCTAAAGGAGACAAAAATCATACATTTCAAATTAGTTTTGTGCGTTGATTTTTTTATCCTTGGATGAGTGACTTACACTCATCTAAATGAGCTCAAATTTTACATGTGGTCTATTATTATTGTAACCATGAAGATCAATGAACTAGATTTTAGAAATACATGGTCTAGATAGGAAAACACCATTGGGATGTATAACGTGATCTGTACACTCGAGTGTATTCTAGCCTGAATATATATATATATATATATATATATATATATATATATATATATATATATATATATATATATATATATATAGTCAGGTTAGAATACACTCGAGTGTACAGATCGTACAAATACACTCAAGTGTGTTTGTATATCAAGACTTTTTTTTGTAAAATATAAACGATTGATCTTCACCGTCATACTAGGCTACATACAAATTTTGAGCCCATTTGAATGAGTGTAAGTCACTCATCCAAGGGCAACAAAATTGACGCGTGAAACTAATTTAAAATGTATAATTTTTGCGGTCTTTATAACATGACATATAAATGTCTAAATATATGCTCAAATTTTGCGTGTGAGCTATTCTCAACATGTTTAACAAGATCAACGGATTAGATTTTTGAAAAAAATATTACATCATGAAAAACTACTTGAGTGTATTCTGCTCCGAATACACTCGAGTATATTCTAGCATGACTCTCTCTCTCTCTGTAACAACCCCACCTCCCGGTAACCCCCAATTAAGGGAGACCTGAAGGTCAGAGCCGTTACTCAATTAACAGGATCAAAGGTTCGACAAATAATCAGTAATAATTAATAAACTTTACCAACTAAACTGAAAACAGGTATAAAATAAAACTTTTCTTACCTTGAAAAAATAGGGATTTCTAAACTTCTATCCATGAAGATGTTAATCTAACTAATCCTCCTGTGCATGTTATTTCTCATTCAATTCCACATATGTCACTTTACTGTTTGTTCTTTCATTTGTACCTAAAACACCGACAAACAAAACGTCAGTCAGCCGAAGCTGGTATGTGGGGGAAACAATAATTGTGCAACTATGTTAACAATGTAATCAATATGTTAACAATGTAATCAACAAATTTCATTTAACAACCAAGATTACGTTTTACGCAATACTACTCAATCCTTGTCTATCCCCTTTCTCTGTAACATCCCTGCAGTGGACATGGATACCACCTCTCTAATATGGTAGATCCTTATCCCCATGGCCCTACCACATAGGTAGCCAATACCTAGGGTTATGGAGTCGCATGGCACTACCCGCAGGTAGCCCAATATCTAACTCATGATGACTTGATGGTCCTACCCCATTGGTAGCCATTTACTAAGTCATCTAATGACCTGATGGACCTACCCCATTGGTAGCCATTTACTAGGTCAACTATTAAGCCACAGAGGGGACCAGGATCTGAGCTAGTAGGCACATATCTTATATGATAGTCATAGCCACATTATAGTTTGCATGAATTAAAATCATCCAACAGTTAATTCATGACATCGATGAAAACTTCGGTAAATCTCGGAAAACTAACTCGAGATATTCATAAGCGTAACCACATACCTGATTGGATGATTTCAGAAGCATTAAGAAAATCCAACCAAGCATGCAATCCAAGTAATTCAACAATCACATTATTCCTGAAAAGAATATGTACTCTATTCATTACACACTTTATCAAGAACCTACTTTATTAACTTGGATTCACTTTCTAGGGTTTCTGTATCCATTTTAGGGTTTCGTTTTTCAATTAGGGGTTCCCTTCATCTTTTACCATATTAAACCCTAATTTTATACCATTACTCATAAACCCTAATTATTTCGTCTATTCTTCAACATTAAGGTTATCTTAACAACATGTAACCCTATTTTCATATTGCAGGCAAATTAATCATCAATTAAGCTTCTTTTCCATTAAAGCTACTATTTTTATCCTTTTAATCCATGACAATATCATTATACACATTTATCATCAATTCATAGTTCATTATGGTCTAAATCACATATGAACTCGATTTGCTATTAATTCCACCTTTTATTCATGAGAAAACCCTAATTACTATATTCAGGGTATTTATTCACAAATTAGGAACTTAATGCTCGAAATAGCATATTTCAACTTTAAACATGAAATTAATCAATTAAAGCCATTAATAGTCGAATTAATCAACATTAGGGTTTCAAGGCCTATTAAAGTATATTCATGCATATGAAACTCTAAATTAACTAATTATATGCAAAGTCCATCCTTTTTATTCCTAATGTTCCTTTTTATCATTAACATGCTAATATCAACTTTAATCATCTATTAAACCCTACTAATCACATTAATCATTCCCAATTAGGGTTTCTTTAATCATCATTACATTAAAGTTAAAAACTTCCATTACTTTTCGGATTGCAAGCATAATCAGACTCCAATTATACTTTTAATGGATTCCCCTCATTTTTTCTGAGCAAAATTCATATTTTATGCGTGCTAATCCGAGCTACAGTTGAGGAGATATGAATTTAACAAAATTGACTTACTTCTGACCAATAGGAGACTGCCACATAGGCCTTGCCATGCGACGTTGTTCGGCTTAGCTAAAACATTTTGAAAAGTCTGTTATACCCCCACGTGGCTCTTGGGCTCTTCACAACTTGGAGGGGTATTTTAGTCCAATTGCCTGGATCTTCTTCTTTCTTGCGTAGGTGTACTCCTCTAACCACACGCTGCCGCCGCAGCAGCGACGGGATCCCAGGTGGATACGTGCCATTAGCTCTTCGCCATAACCCCACCATCATCTTCGGCCCAGTCTGGACTGCTTAGGGAGGGACATTGGAGCGCCACTCCCATCCTCGAGACCACTACACGTGCAGCCGCCGTTGAGACTGCTTACTCCGGTTGATCCTCCGCCAGGTCTCTGCCGGGTCTCCGCCATCTCGTTCCAACTCCAACTCCCTTCAGAACCCCCCCCCATCTCCAAACTGTGACGATGGGCTTTGACCACATGAGAGAAACCAGAAGTTCGTCCCAGTATCCCACCCCAGCGAAGCCAAGGAACAAGGACCGATGGACTGCTGCTCGTTCCAAGAGCCATCGACAGTTGTGCACCAGGGAGGGAAGGCGAAACAGATCTGAGAACTCATCCCATCGGTCAACACATCTAACAGGGCTGGGATGCTACCTTGGTCGCGTGGGCACTCCTTGCCACGGCTAGAAACTGATGTGAAGTTCTGCTAAAACCCTTCATTGCGTTCAGGGAAGAAGGGAGAGAGTCGGTTTGAGATCGGACCGATGATCAGAGTTCTAGGGCTACGTTCAGGGACTCGAAGGTGGACGGGAGATTCTGTCCTTCTGGTGACTTATATAGGGTGTGGTTCTATATCTTTCAGTCCTGCGATATGCTAAGTCCAGTTCTTTTCATCTAACCATCTTTCTGTAGTCTTGTTTCCTTGCCGATTACCTCTTCCCTCTTTTAAATATTTTCCAATTTCTTCATTTAATACTCGACTAATATACTCCTTGTTAGGTACCCCCACTAATATCTTTCCTTTTTCCTTCTTTTCTCCTTGGGGTTCAAGTAATCCCATAAGGGGCAAGGAATATTATGACGGTTCCCTTCATTTACCTTTTCCTCCTTTCTAAATTCTTTCTTCCTCTCACGTAATCTTTTGTGGAAAAAGGTATGTATACTAAAAAAAACACGCTTAAAAGAAAAATATCTCTTTTCGAGGATTTTTCTTTATTTTCTCTTTATTTCTCTTTTTATTTTTCTTATTGGGATTCCTTTTAACATTAGAAACCTTATGGGTACGAAAATCCATCAAAGATAATTCAATTACACCTCTTTCTTTTAATAATTGAATTTCCTTTGTCTTTTCATTGTTATTGAGCCCAATAGCCAATAAAGCCCACAAAGAGAACAACAAGGCTATTGTAAGAAAAATCCATTTAATCGAACCAAATTATATCATTATCTGTTCAAATATCTTTAATATGAGAAAATACATTTCTCACCAAATGAACCCAAAAAATTGGGATTGTAACACACACACTCTCTCTCTCTCTCTCTCTCTCTCTCTCTCTCTCTATATATATATATATATATATATATATATATATATATATATATATATATATAAAGTTTTTGTGAGTAATAAATGAGAGGAAGGAGACCCAATTTTTTTGACCAAATAGAAGTTATTCTTGATGTTGTAAATTGGACGATTTGATTCTTAAGATCCTTCGTCTGTGAATCTGTTTGCATTCGATTCCCACTAAATATGCTAATAATTACTACTGGGTTGAAAACATCTCAGAATACTTTAAAGTCTATTTGTTAAACAATTTGATTGTTATCTAGTGCAATGTATCAATATTTTGATCATTACAAAATTAACGTTGATATTATTCTGTAAACTAGTTCAAATGTCTGCGTGATTCAATTCAATGGAACCTAATGTGATCATAGGACCTAATGTGATCATGGGTTTTTTGAGAAATGGATATCAGAGCCCTCTATCGACACGTGTCTCCTTTTTTCTTATTAGCGGCCCAACCAATCAGTGCATGGTTGCGCAAGAGAGGCCCAAAAAATGATACCAGGCCATCATCCAGATCCGATCCCGTCCATGGATTCCGTGGGATATTGGTGCGTACACGCGAAAATAACATTACAGCCGCTCTATGTTGCTTTGGATCGTACCCGGAAGGCCGAAGAACAGTAAGCATTCCACATGTCAAATAGAAATGGGCCCTTTTCCAACCGTACTCTGCTGTCAATAACAAGCCACATGAGGTTAAGGGGCCTGCGAATGGGATATTCCCAAATTCAACGTCGGGGTATTGCGAGTAAGGCCAGCTACAGGACAAGTCAAAAGGATGAATTATAATAGGAAAATACTATTTTTGGAAGTGGGGAATTTCACTCATGTCCAAGGTAGCAGGAGAGAGAGAACACCATCAGCTACGTCGAGGGCTATAATCCCTTCCTGTAGTGCCCCAACAAATTTGCTGAGATTCGAACCCGCAATCTGCGCTTCACAAGCAGCAGGCTTGACCAACTGAGCTAGTTGGCAAGTGCATAGGAAAATACTGTGAAGAGTCAGATCTCATTATTATTATTATTATTTTTTTAGGGTGAAGAAATAAATAGAATCAGATCTCATTATTATATGATGTGCACTGTGGGCAATTTTTTCTTCTTCAGTGACTTAGAGATATGTGAACGCAATCTGTCCCGTTGCGGACAATTTCATCCACATCGAAAATATTTGAACTCAGACGCTAATGTGAGGGCTAGAGTGGAGCAGTCACGTCGCCAAAAGTATGGGCGATACCAAGCCATCCAATCAAATGTGACCGACGTGTAGGAAGGGAAAGGTAGCCAGTCATGTGTTTCAGCTTCTAAGAAATCCTTTGGCCATGTTTGGTTCGGGGCTGGCTTTATGCAAGCCTGCCTGGCTTGGACGAGTTTAGGCCTGTTGGAGTCTGATTCTGTTTGGCAAACCAGTCTGATTCTGTTTGACAAACCAGTCTCATTCTGGGGGGCTGGACTCGTTTCAGACTCGTTTCAAGCTGATTCTGTTTGGCTGTGCAGGCTGGGTTTAGTCTGATTCTGTTTGGCAACTGTAGGCAGGATTAGCTGATTCTGTCCTATTCTTGCAGAACTGTTGTTAGAAATGTGGCCTTGTGACGCCGTTTAAACAGAAGTTTAAAAAAAAAGTAACTTAAAAATAACTTAATTGTTATCTATATCACTTTGGTTTAAGAACTCTCATTTTGTTGTTGAGATGTGAGTCAGGCGTGTTACCCTTTTGTGGGGTGTTTATGTGGGTGTTTTGGTTGTTTTATTGAGGTTGAATATGCCTAACATGCTATGTTTAATACCCCAAGATATGAGGTAACCTGATAACCCCGTCAGACCAAGAAACAAGTTTTTACCCGATATACATTTTGAATATGAGTGGCTAGTCAGCTATCATGATACATGTTCTACTGTATATGTGTTCCTTGTAGAAGTACACGTATACTTCTATGCTTATGCTAACTATATGATGAACCACATCAAGGGCTGTGATTAACCCGAGATAAATGCAACCACATATACGTAACCAATTAGGATAAGCTCCTCTAAAAAAAACAGACATCAAGAACAACAAAATCATAAAAACTATAATGATGTATTGTGGGGCATCATTAAAGTAATCCAACTAAATTAAAAATTTCAAGATTTAACTAGTCAAACATGAACATCATTTATGAAGTAAAACATATTCATCTACATTCGATAAATATAAATTGTCTTAGTGGGCATGCACCCATAACAAGCATGTAATGCTATATAAACAAAATAAAGACAATACACAAAACAGAAAACTAATAATTGTTTGTTGATGAAACAGATTCAACATAACTTGATGAAGAAGAGTCCCCGATAGGGACATTCACTTCATTTTCTTCATCAGTAGAGGAGATTAAGATTGGTGGTTGGTGGCAGTCTCTCACAAACAGGGCATCAGCCGAGTTTGAAGTTGATGATATATAATCCTATGGTCTCGGGTAAATATACCTAAGCAATTCAGAGTTGTCCCCATCACCACGAATCCACAAATAAAAGGTTGTAGGGCGAATGTCGTCTTTGGGTTTTGGTTGTAGGGTGACAGTCCATTCAGGTTTGGCTTTTAGTTTCTCCAACATTTCAGCCCAACCTTCATCCATGATTAAATATTTACCTGTCTTATTCCATATTCGTTCTTCAGGTGTAGACCACCTGATCTATACATAAAAGTTTATTCTGCCTACCCCCACAATAGCATAGCCAGGAGTTATGTTATACGGCTCACACATCCAGGTTAGGGGAAGGGAAACGCGTCTCATAAACTCCCTGTTTGAGAGATCATACTCCTTTACAGGAAAACGAGATCCCATGTTACCTATAATAAACAAGAAGAACAAGAACAACAACAAGATAAGAAGAAGAACAGAAGAAGAAAAATAACAAGAAGATAAGAAGAACAAAAATAACAAGAAGAACAATAATAACTCTTATGTTCACCTAAGTTCATTACTATCATGTATTAGGTTTATTATCATTCTATGATTTTACCTCCATCCAAGCCTCTGTCGTATACACTCCATCAACACACCTTCCCAATTCATATTGGGTTCTCATCCTACCTCTGAGAACCATATCATGCTCCGAACACCACACAAAATGAGGAGGCGTCGAATGACTAAGCATATTAGTTAATATGTAAGTTCCAAACAACATAGCATGGCATATTCGTTTTCAAGAAACAATCAACAACACTTAACACAGAACTCCCAAACAACAAAAATAAAATGGAAAACCGATGACGCGAATGAAAGGTATGGCCTCCATTCGACGTTACGACATCGTCGGGGGTGAAGGAGTGTCCAACAGAAGCCTACATTGTTCCTCCGGTTCTTCTACGTAGCGTTCTAGATACTCATGCTCATACTTTTTGTTGGTGTAAACATCATGGTGGTTGTGGTGAATTTCAACAAAATCTTTCAAGTTCATTGTCTGACCCCACAATGACTTGCACTCGAGCGTGAGTAACGCAATCTCAGCTTTCAGAGAATCAATTGTAGGCCTGAGATCGATTGCCCAACGAAAGTATCTGCATCGATCTTTTCCCTAAAAAATATTATGAAGTTTACGTAAATGACAATGAATGTGTAACGTACACAGTGGCTACATAATATGTGTGTTTGTACAAGCGCACCTCGCGAGAAGGACATATGTAATACATTTCACCTGGTCTTTCGCTGAGAATTCCAAAGTCATACAACCCTGCATCGTCAGTGTTAAGTCGCAAGCCTGCCTCTAACCCACAGTCACACCGCACAACTTCAGTTGTATTAATAGACATCTACACCATGCATTTGAATCAGTCAAACGATTTATGGTAATGAAGTTAGATTGAAAATCAAAATAATAACATACAAGATAGGCCCCATTGTTTGTTCAATCTATTACAGATAAACTTATGTTATGAATGTTGGACATACATCAATGATGTTATACATCTATGATGTATTGTAACCGTCTTCATTGGAAGTGTTGTCGTCGCTAGTTATGTGAAGACGTTGGCGAAGATATTGGGACCGCGATCGTAGATCTGTAATTTCTAGTTGTAGCCTATCAGTGTCTGCTCTGCTGGAATAGACAAAGTCACACTGGGAAGACCATAGCTGACGTTCACTACGTGCATATGCAAGTTGTGAAAGCATTGCAGCCCTAACGGCGGTTAGTGTGGCAATTGTGGGTACAACCCGTTGCGCGGGCAACCTCATATGACATCTATTTTGATTTTGAACCCTACCACACGTAAAATATGGCTTGTGTGGGTTGTTGTCTTCAAAACGTCCGTTTTGTGCATCCTCGACATCCATATATACGCGTACAGTGGATTGAAGGCCGCATTGACAGCGAGGCATTCCGTTCTCCATTTGAAGACAACCTATATTGACACAATGTGACGATTCTGATCAGGTTCCAAATAAACAATTCGGGAATCAATCTATTACAGATACTCTACTAACGAGTTTCCCAAATGAGATTAGAAATGGATTCACGTAACACTTCACCCTCCCTTGAATCGGCCTGAGTTGAACCTTGCCCTGAACTCGGGGGAACGTCGGCTGGGGGAATGGCAGACGATGAATTCTCATCTGGGAGGTCATCCATTATGGTGTCGCCGTCATTTTGCCGTCGGATGAAATTGTGTAGGATACAACAAGCAAGTACGATGCGACACTGCGAATGAATAGGATATGTCGGCCCCTTCTTAAGGTATGCAAACCGTCTCTTCAACACCCCAAATGCTCTTTCTACAATATTACGTAGTTGAGCATGTCTGTGGTTGAACATCTCTTTCTTGCTGGTGTAGGCATGTCTGTTTCCTCGGTACTCAGCAATATGGTATGATGTGTTGCGATAGGGTGCAACAAATTCACGAGTGTTGGCATACCCTGCATCTACCAAGTAAAACTTCCCCGACGGAACTGTAAACCCGCTATGGGTCTTTGCCGATTGCAGGACCCTTTGGTCGGCAGCCGACCTCTCCCACCCAGTGAGGACATATGTAAACTCCATGGAGAAGTCTACTACAGCCATGACATTGAGAGAGACATTCCCTTTTCTGTCACGGTATCGATTTTGTTTGTCTCTGCTGACCAAGACAGAGATGTGTGTTCCGTCAATAGCCCCTATGGCATTCTATAAACCAAAATAATGTTGTAAACATACAGAATGTTTGAAAATTAATTAAAATTTATTAGGGGGTTAACTATTACCTTGAAGTATGGGTAGAACATTGCGTTATGTAAAATGTGAGTATGTGTTGTTGTGCATGTAGTTGCGGTTTGCATGACAATGTAGTCATGGGTCAATGCACAAACAGCGTCCAAGACTTCGTTGAACTTTCTGCTAATGGTCTCACCGGAGTGAATGTAGTCCTCCGCTAAAGCACAATTTGTGTGTCCATGGCCAACCATCTGCAGGAAATAGCATACTGCCTCAACGGAGGTGACGCCTCTAGTACCTCGCAACAAGCCACAACTCTCAAGCTTGTCGACAAAGGTCATTATAGTTTGTGGACGCATCCGGTATAGGTCATAAGCCCTTTGTTTGTGACCGGTCAATATTTCTAAGACCTTTATGTGGCCACTCCTGATGCTAACTGACCTAGGGATACGAGGTGGTGTGGAGGCATCAACGTCTACTGTGTCCATGATTGAGTATGCAACAGAGTCAACAATTAAATCACCAATGTGAATCACTGGCCACAACAAGATATCTAATAAAAGGTTGTTGAGCATGTCATGTGTTTGCATTTGGTCATTGGCAGACATGATGCCTACATTTACAATGAAAACAACAACATAATAATTGCTACAACATAAGACAATCCAATTAACGTGCGAAAAATAAATTATTACAACACTCAATCAAATGAAATTGTACGGATATGTAATGTATGTGCGAAAAGTAAATTATTACAACAGTCAATCAAATGTAAATGTTTGGACGGAAAATAATTAACATCAAATGCATACGAAATAAACCGTGCAATTATGTTCCCGATGGGCCAGCATCACTGGATGAAGGAAACCACATCGGTGGCATGCCTGGGAAGTTGGGTGGCGGGATAAATGGTGGCTGAGACGATGTGCCTGGGAAGTTGGGTGAAGAGGAAGACGACATAAATGGTGGGTGAGACGATGTGGTATTGAAGTTGGGTGAAGGGAATGGTGGCACAAATGATTGTTGAGATGACGTGCTGTTGAAGTTGGGTGAAGGGAATGGTTGCGGAGATGGGAAATAAAATGAAGGCATTGGAGGTACAGATGTGGCAAAACCGAATTGTGACCTTTCACAAAGGTCGTTTAACCACAAGGTTATCTTTGCAGGGGTGTTTTTGAGGCTAAGGTAGATGTTGCGGTTTGTAGAGTCCTTGATGGCGTTCACAAGTGTAGTAAAAACAACGGTGGGGGCATCGGGGAAATTGTCATTAAAATGTTGTAAAATGTTTGCCAACTCTTCTTTTTCATAGGCTTTGGTCATCATGGATGTGCCTAACTCGTGAACCTTTGTGTAAACCTGTGTGAACTCAGCCAGAACTTCATTGGAAAGACTACATCGCTCTTGCGGCGTTGATTGTCATTTCCTGCGTGTATGGGTAGAAGGACTGCTACCCCCAACTGACGGGTTATCTATTCCCCCAGGCCGCGCGCTTTCACCCTCACTTTGCCCGGTAGGTGCGAGTACGCTACGCTCGTCTGTTGCCGATTGTGTGTACATGGGTGTATCAGGCGCGCCTAAGTTGACACTTACATCATCCTCAGACGCAACATCTGCAGGAATCTGACTGTCCGCCGAAGACATTGCATGGTGTCCTCTAGCAATGTTCCTCCCCGCCATTAGCTCTATGTCGTAGTAGTGGGGAAACGGGCGCCTAAGCAACCTAGTCAGGTCCCTGTCTGCCTACGCTTTAAAAAATATGTGTATTAAGATAATCATGTTTACATGTATAGTTACAATTTGTTAGGATAAAAGTTTTGTATAGTGTGCGTACCACAATGGCCTCTTTCCACTCACGGGTGTCCGGTACAATGGGCTTGTGCCTTTCTTCATCCCATCCAACACCACTCTTGTTGGTCAAACCCTTCAAATGGACGTAGTCCTTTTTAAGGTTCTTCCAGCGACATCTTATTTGGTCTAACTTATACACGTCGGCAACCCTATTATTGACATCAGAAGTTATTTCCCTCCAAGAGTTCCTAGTAAAATTACCATCAATACACCTGCCTAGGTCATATTGTCTACGCAATGTTGTCACCACAACGACATCCGACTCTCTTGTCCATACAATACGGTGGTTAGGGTCGACGGGAGGCATACTCGTGTAGTTGCTGCAATATTTGATGACATAATCAGTGTAAATGTTTAATACAATTCAGTCACAACATAAACCATTTATGTGTGTTCCTTCAATACTGATTCAATCAGCATATACACAAGCTTCATTGATTAACACCAAAAAACAAATAATGAAACACCAACGAGCATATAGGCAAGTTACAAATATACACAAATGAGACAAGCTTGATTGATTAACACCCAAACACAAATATTGTAAATGAATCTGGTTTGTTGATATATATTGTTTATTCCAAATGTAAATGAATCTTGTTTGTTGATATATATTGTTTATAAAATGAATCTGGTCAGTCCCTGATTTATGAATGAATGAGAATGGACCTGGTACCACATGTATGTGAACCGGTACAGACCCAAAATCTTGCTACGGTTCTAGTACTTATTCAGTTGAAGTCGTAGAAGGAAATAGAGCAATAAATGAACTGAAGCATGAACAATCAGAAATTATCTGAATGACATAAGTTACAAGGACTACTGAAACACACTAAGTAATTAAAGGAACTGAACCAAGCTACTAAACATGAAGTGGACCAAGCTACATAACATGAACGACCATGATCCTTGTATGGTGGTTATGTCGGCAAGTCTAAACATATGTTTTTTACAGCATTCTTCATAGTCTGTTGTATGGATAACACACATAGTGTTGACATTCATACCGTTGACATCTATTTGTTTAGGAATAGGTTAAACCATGGTTATGTCGGCAAGTCCAAACATATGAAATTATGTCAATGTATAATCATGATTTGCAGAATAAGTGTAGACTTCTAATACAATTATCAATGACTGCAAAGTATGTCATGAAACTTGATTGACACATGAAAGAGAGCCATGTTCAGTTGTATTGTACCTGCCGGGAAGCAAACCCCATTAGGGATTAGTCTAAATCCAACTCATGACCATAGTTTGGAAAACAACTAGGCTATAACTGAACTAGACATACATAATTTCATCATGATTGAATGTTAAGGATGATGAGATCAAACTGACCCAAATTAAGAAAAGTGTGGCATGTAACAAAGTGGTGGTTCAAATCCATGGGAAAAAGCATCATAGTCCAATCAAGAAACAAAAAAAACACAATTAAAGTTGAGCATGGGAAAAGTTAGTAAAGCTTCAGTTGAAAGTGCTACTGAAATCTTGTATAAAATATCATATGAAAATATTTGATGTAGGTTAGAGGTCCATGAATATGAAGGAATGCATACTAATTAAAATTATTATTGGCCCCAAGTCAACTGGTTGCAATCCCACAAAAAATTAAGGCCAGATGGAGAGGGACATGTGATTCAGGTCAGATTAACACAAAAATTATCAAATGCATTGGAAACATGTCCATGAATATGAACGAATGCATACAAATCAATGACAAACCTTTCAGATGAAGAGTAGCCTAAAATTTGGACAAATACTTAGGACATGGGTCCATGTATTTGGGTTACTTTTACTTAACTTTAAGATCCACAAATTTCTCAAATGTTACTGACCCTAGGTCAAATACAAGTGGCACCAAAGTTTAAAGAAATGTATCATGAAATGAAGTGGTGGTTCAAATCCATGAGAACAATCATCACAATCTAATCCAGAAATGAAAACATCAAAGTGCAATCTAGAAACCAAAAAATAGTTTAACGTATGCTTCATACTTCATTTTGTACTAAAAAACAATTGCAAGGGAAAAAACAAATTCAAACCATTTGGAAAATTAGACACAAGTCTATACAATTTTGTAGTATTTACTTCAAAAAGGTACCCATCATATAGAAAGCAAACTACTATTGTATAACAGAAAACTGAACACATATTAGTATATTTCATATTGAAAAAGCAACCTACTATTGAGACATCCAACCAGACAGATTGAAATTTTTTAATAAGTGTGATATAACTAGTTGTTATGTGTTGTATCTAGTTAGTTATTATTATAGATGCACCATTTCCATATTCAAGGAATATATTCAACTAGTTGTTATGTCAATTGTATTCTATATTTGTGTCCAGCATTTCACTTATCCTTAATCAACGCACAAAATCAACTTAGTTTTCTGAATAACACAAATTCTAAAAGATCAATCATTGATATTCTGTAAATTTAAACATACTATAATGTCACACCTGCACCACACAAAATTTAAATATATGAATGAAAAAAATACTGAACTGAATTAGCTAGATGTGTGTGATAGCCATAGTGTGTTGACTTTTGTATTTGGTAACTGAAGCATGATAAAAAATCATACATAATGATGCACCCTCAAACTAAATGAAAACCCATCACCTTCTCAATCATTTTTTGTAGCATATAGTATGAATGCAATCACAATTAAAGTTCTATGGCTTGTTTCATACTAAATATCAAGGTACGAAAATGGTTAATGGAATCCTATGTGTGGAGAAGAAACAACAGTAGAGGTGGCACAAGCAACAAAAACAAAATAGAGAGTGATTGAAGAAGGAAAAGTATCAAGACATGTGACGGAAGAAAATTAAGGAGGTGGTAGTGATGGGAGGCATCTGTGATGTGAGCATAAAAAATATTTATAAATACTAAAGGTGGTATTGGAGCATATGATAAGTGGCGGTGCCACTATTTATCAAATACAACACCATGAAAACAACAATACCAATAGCAGTGACAAAGAGGGAGAACAATGACGTGACTAACATCACAAATTAAGGATCAAAAGGGGTTGGGTTCAAGGATCTAATGAGAAAAATGGCTACATAATGAGAAGCAAGTTGTTATTATAGGTTCAATAAGGGTTGTTATATAGTAATTACACATCTTTCTGTATATGAGACTCTCCATTTTTTATTATTGTTTACTTATTTATATATAAACAAGATGATGGAAACAGATTATTTTCTTAAAATTTAGTTGATAAATTGAATAGCATCAGTTCAGAGACCATGCTCGTCCAGAGCATCAAACCAATAACAAATATGTTCTGTGCAGAGTAAACAACGGGAAAGGGAAAAGCATCAAAATCAACAACATTGTGCCTATTCAAAATCAAAATCAAAATCAAAATCTAACATCAGATTCAACCGTACATGTTTCGATAAAGAACACCATTTCACAAATGTTTTGGTACTTAATTCAACATTGTGCCCTAAAACCGAAATAACCCTATTCGACATTGTGCCCTAAAACCGAAATAACCCTATTCGACATTGTGCCCTAAAAACGAAATAACCCTCTACCCTACACAGAGACCAACCTGAGCAGAATCTCTCCTTGGAGTGACGACGGAAGAGGCGGAAGCTGGGCACAAGCGTCGACCTAAGCAGCGCCGACAGACCACGAGCGGGCGGCAACGATCTTTTGCAGAAGTCCAGCACCTCGCAACACTTGGACAAAGAAGCTTGTGTAGAAGTCCAGCACCTCGCAGCACCACACCCCCAATTTAAAGGCAGAACATTGACTAGGGTTTCAGATTGCTCTTCTGTGCCGCCTATGGATTCCTCTATAGACAACATGACGAGGCATGGCAGACCTTGCTTTTGACTGACCTAGCTCGGCGGTGGCAGGCGGCAGGAAGCAGCTACGCCGAAGGTAGCTGCGTCGGGAGCAGATGCGTCGCATTTACTTCACGGGCTGCTTCGCCAGGAAGAGGGCTGCTTCGCCAGGAAGAGGGAGGGAAAGATGCGTCGCGAGGGACGCCCGAGAGACGTGAGACGCGAGACGCGAGTCGGGGGGTAGGATCTCAAACCGGGTTTGATATTCCAATCCTGCCTTTACCTGTACTGCGTCAAGCTAAAAAATGGGACTGACTAAACCCAAAACGGGGTCCGAACCAGTCTCATTGCCAAACGGAAACCCAACCCGAGCCGGACTGGTTTGGGCCTACGTGTCGCTACGCGACAGCACCCAAACCCGGTCCAGGCCGTTTCCAAACAGGGGCTTTGCGTTCGTAACACCACAACCTTGGGAAAGCGATGGGTTGAATGAGCCAGGCTGGCTGGCGGCTGTTGGGCTAGCTAAGCCGATTTGTGCAGATTAATAAACCATCATTAACAACTCTTATTTGGCATGAGCAATGATAAATATCAGAAAATATTTATCCAACATAGTCTTCTATTAAAGTTATACACCCGTATCTTGGAAATACGCACAATGCACTAGTAGTAAAATGCGTCTCATTTTCTTAAAGTGTTCGTAATTGCTTTGTGGTTGAAGAGATATAGACTAATATATATAGGGGAAATTATTTATCCAATATAGCCTTCACCAAAAGTTACACCCGTACCTGAGGAATGCGCACAGTGGGTCTCATTTTTTCAAAGTGTCAATAATTACTTTGTGGTTAGAGAGAGACAACATAACATATATTAGTGGATGAAGATAGTATGGAATGAGGAAAGGAAGGAGATAGTGGATGGGAGAGAGATTGTAATTAATAGAAAGAAGGTGGTAGTAGATGGAGAGAGGGCATAATAAATAGAAAGAAGAAGGTAGTGGATAGAGAAAAGGTGCAATAAATAGAAAGAAGATAGTTGATGGAAAGAGAGTACACACTATATATAAAGAGATGAGTAATTGATTGAGAGAGAGTGCGACACAGTAAATCACACATATATTTTTAGCATTGTTCGAGTTTATAGTATGTCATATCATACTTATTCATGAGTGTTGTTTATGTTAAAAGTACATATTGTATTTTTAGTGCTTATTTATAGACACTATTTAATTTAAAAGTACCCACTATAATATATATAAAACATAAGTATTATTTAAAAAATTGTATGTAACTTATACATGAAATGTATTGAGATACATATGTATTAGTTGTTGTTTTATTTCCCTTTTAATTCTTTCTACTTAAGTCCTGTGGGCCTAAATATAATGGGCCTATTAGGGTTTTCTATGTACTTCCTTGTTGTATTCCCTCCTATTTATAGGAGAGCAGTGTACTCTTTTTGTATAATAGAAAGACAGTTGTTCTCAACATGGTATGAGAGTAGGCCGGATAACCGCCGCAAGTCCTCTCCTTTCCAAGCCGACGTTGCCATTGTCTCTTCCTCCATCCCCACCCATCATCTTCTCCCTTCTCCACCATAGTTGATCATACCAAGGGAGATCTAGTCTCCTTTCTATCTCTATCATCTTCCCAACAAGGGGATCCAAAAAGACTACCTATGGTCTTTCCGTCGGTCTTGTGCCCTAAAAGTTGGTGTTTTGAAAGCCATACAATATCTTGTTTTTGGTCATCTATGACCACTTTCTATAGGATTTTCTTCACATATTATTGGATATGATTGGATCTTTACAACATATCTCCATTGATCTTAGTGATCCATAAGGTTCACCATCTATTCTAGATTTTTTTTTCTGGGCAAGATCTGCTATTTCGCGTGTTACACGACGTGTGCCTTACCTTCACCGTGTGTCACCTCTAGCTACTATGGCGAATCTATCGTTGATTGAAATATCCATAAGCAACATAGCGTGTGTACTTCTAACACAACTTGTCAAAGACCTTCTGTTCTAGTATGCTACAAATGAGATGACGTGTCCCCTTCTTGACACGGTGTGTCAGTGATTGCCTGCCCCGGTTTCTATTTTTTCTTTGCTGCTTCATTACACCTTGCATTGGCATATATGGGGTCATCTTCTTCTGCGATTGGGATGTCTGAAACACACCCTAAGTGTGTTACTTTTGTAAAATTTAATGGCTCCAACTATGTCTTATAGGCTTGTTGTTTTAGATCTATGCACACTCCTCTGGAAGACTAGAACATCTAGCAGATCTACCTCAACCAAAGAAAGACACATCTGATAAGAAGAAAACTATAGAGGAAGCATCATAGAAATTGAAGTTAGATTTTAGAGGAGGGCTGAAAATGATACACTAGTTCTCTCTTGGATCTTGAATAGTTGTGAATTACATATCTCTACTAATCTTCTCTCCACCAACACCACCAAGGAGGCATGTAATCACCTTGTCTAAGTATATTCTAGTAAATGAAATGCATCCCAAGTATTTGATCTATACAAGCATTTGCATTCTCTAAAATATGAAGATAACTCTGACTTTACCTCACACTTCGATACCTTCAAAGGGATTCAGGGTGAACTAAAGCTTCATCACCCCTTATCATCAGACATTGTCAAAATGCAAAAGCAACAAGAGGAAATACAACTTTGTCAATTTTTGGCATCTCTACCTCCTAGTTATGAAGCCGTTTGTCAACAAATTCTTGCCTCTAAACTTTTGTTGACATCAGATGATGTTTATTTTTTATTGTCTCACCCTATATCTCCTACTCCTATTGCCGAGGAGCCTGCAACCCTTGTTATTGTCATATGAGGCAATCATAGACGTGGTCGAGGAAAAAGTCTCAATAATAGTGGGAGATGGTCCTCTTCTTCCTCGTCTCAACCCAGATACTATAACTTCTACAATCGAACAAATCACATTGAAGATAAATGCTGAAAAAATATGGAAAAATCAAATGGGAAAATAAAGTATCAACTTCTGATGTCGATGGAGATTCTACCTTTATTCCTCGTGTTACTAATCCTTAGATGGTAACACTGAGTTCTTCTGACCTTGATAAATTAATCAAGGCCGCTTTTGCTACTACTATTACTCCTCAAGCAAATATTTCCCAACACTCAGGTGACCCTTCATGTCTTCAAACTTATTCCTTTTCATCAAAAGATGATTGGGTTATTGATTTGGGTGCTACATCTCATATGATTGATAATGAGAAATTCTTTACTTATATGAAGAAATTTATTTGCCATCCTTATGTTCATCTAGAAGATGAGACCACCTCTTTCATTTATTGGGAGAGAGGATGTGAACAATCACCTCCTTAAATCTATCTCATTTGTGCCTGAAAATCCATTAAACTTGGTTCTTGTCAGTAAAATTACCAAAACTTTGAATTGAAGTGTAACCTTGTTTCCTTACACTGTCTCTATATAGGATCTTAGGACAAAGGAGATGATTGGTGGGGGATATGAAGGTTGAGATGGTTTGTATTACTTTTGGACCTCATCAAACCCGACTACTATTGCTCTTGTGGCCCAGTCTAGTTCTCTTCACTAGTGGCACATGTGACTCGGTCAGCTTTCTATCTCCAAATTGAAGTCTTTTTTCCAACTTTGTCTATTGAGAACTTTTCATGTTAGTATTTGTAAACTTGGAAAATATTATTGAACAATGTTTCCTCATCGTCATAACGATAGAAGTTCAAGTGTGTTTTACTTAGTTCATTCAAATATTTATTGACCATATCGTATTGTTAACCGTACTGGTGTACGGTATTTTGTTACTTATATTGATGACGGGTTCATGCTACTTTGATCTACTTTTTAAAAGATTGTTATGAAGTTTTAGATGTTTCCTCAAAATTTCTTAATGAGATAAAACACAATTTTCTATTACTCCAAAATTTTTCTGCACTGATAATGTTTATGAATATGTGCAACATGGTTTTCAAAAGATTTGTATTGCCAAATGAATCATTCACCAAACTTCATGTCTCTATAGTCCACAACAAAATTGAGTTTCTAAAAGAAAGAATAGACATCTTCTTGTTGTAGCTCTCACTCTCCTAATTGAAATGATAGTTGCTAACTTTTATTGGGTGGATGACATTCTTTTAGCTAATTATCTCATCAATCAAACGCCTTGTTCTATGCTCCAAAATAAGATTCCTTACAATCTTCTTATCCCCACAAACCTATCTTTGCTTTTCCACCAGAAGTTTTTGGATGCCTATGTTTTGTTCACAATCACCAACTTGTGAATGATAAACTATAACCTCACGCTTTTTATTGTTGTTTTCTTGGTTACTCTCATACACAAAAGGGGTATAAATGTTTTGATCATGTCACACATCGTTTGTATGTCACCTGTTTTGAAGATACATCTTTCTTTTCTAAACCAAGTAACTAGGTGCTACTTCGAACTATGCCTATTCATGAACCTAATGTGTTTGAAACTTTACATAAAGTATCCCCTATTTTGACATCTTCTGAGACTGATGATCCACCTCAAGACAATGGTAATGTTACTGACTCTATTACAATTTCTAATTCTAATATGACCATTGCATTACAGAAAGGGAGACGATCTGGTGCTAGATATTGTATTTCTCAACATGTGTCCAAAAATCATTTAAATGCTTCCATAGCTGAATTTACTACTTCTTTGTCTACAATTTCTATTCCTAAGAAAGTTCAAGAGACACTACTACACTCTAGATGGAAACAAGCCACAAAGGAGGATATGGATGCACTTCACTCTCGTAGGATATGGGACCTTGTTGATCTCCCTACTAGTAGTAAACCTGTTGGCTGTAGATGGATTTCTACTCTGAAACATTTTCCTAACAAGATAGTTGAATGTCTAAAGGCCAGACTTATTGCTAAGGGGTATACACATAAGAAGCTAGAATAGATTACTTTGAAACTTTTTTCCCACTTGCTCATCTTAATTCTATCTGCAATCTGATTTCTGCTACTATTAATAAAGGTTGGCACTTACACCAACTAGACGTTAAGAACACCTTTCTATATGGTGATGTGCAAGAGACTGTCTATATGCCACAACTATAGGTTATGTTGCTAAGGGGAAGCACACTGGAAAAGTATGCTTTCTAAAGAAAGCCATTTATGGCCTTAAACAAAGTCCCTGATCTTGGTTTGATAAGTTATCCCTTGTGTTGCACAAATTTGTCTTCATACGATCTCAATGTGACCACTCTGTGTTTATTAAAATCGGCATTATTGTTCTTATTATTTATATAGATGATATCATCCTATCTAGTAGTGATGTTGCACAAATTAATGCTACAAAGTAATATCTTATGAAGCATTTTGTTACCAAAGACCTTGGGTGTCTACGATATTTTTTTGGCATTGTGGTAGCACATAACAAGGATGGAGTATCTTTATCATAAAGGAAGTATATTCTGGACTTAGTGA
This sequence comes from Alisma plantago-aquatica, assembly GCA_963693085.1. NCBI lineage: Eukaryota > Viridiplantae > Streptophyta > Magnoliopsida > Alismatales > Alismataceae > Alisma > Alisma plantago-aquatica. The sequence goes on along the minus strand of OY856410.1, from coordinate 72,653,642 downwards.
AACTGGAATGTTGGTTACAGGCTTGCAATCTCTCCTATAGATCAAGCTCATGATCAATGGGGCATAATCTACTCAGCTCTTAGATGATAAATTTAGTTATAAATACTTGGTTGGGAAACTTCTATATCTTACTGTTACAAGGCCAGATATATGCTTTGTTGTTGGTGTTCTTAGCCATTTCATGGATTGCCCTAGGTAGTGTCACTGGGACCCTGCATGTTGAGTCTTGAGATATTTGAAGAATGCACCTAGATATGGACTATTTGATAAAAGAAATGGGCATCTAGATGTGAGTGGATATTCTGATGTTGATTATGCAGACTGTAAATTGGATAGGAGATCCACCTTTGGATACTCTATCTTGGTAGGGGGTAACTTGGTTACCTGGAGAGTAAGAAATAAAATGTTGTTGCCCAATCTAGTGCAGAAGTTGAGTATCATGCAATGACACATGCTACTTGTGAGATATTATGGATCAAATATCTTTTTTTGACTTTGGATTTCCCATCACTCATGCTATTCCAGTATACTTTGATAATCGTGATGCTAACTTTATTGCTAGTAATCATGTGTTTCATGAAAGGACCAAGCATATCGAGGTGGATTGCCATTTTCTCCATGATGTTATGGTGACTAAGAAGATCACGCCCCCTTCCTGCCTACACACAAGCAAATTGCTAATATTTTTTCAAAACCTCTTTGTAGAAAAAGAGTTGCAGAGCTATGTTGCAAGTTGGGTATGATTGATTTCTATGCTCCAACTTGAGGGGGAGTATTGAGATATATATTTATTTGTAATTGTTTTATTTTCCTTTTAATTCTTTTTACTTAAGTCTTGTGGACCTAAGTATAATAGGCTCATTAGAGTTTGCTATGGACTTCCTTGTTGTTCCCCTCCTATTTGAAGGAGACGGTTGTACTCCTTTTGTATTATAGAAAGATGGTTTTTCTCAACAAAATTGTCAGACCCCGATCTCACATTACCCACAAATCACGAGATTAGGGCGCGACAGGGGGATTACACACAAGCCAAACCACTCAAAGCCTTTAAAACATTTTTTAAAGACATTAAAAGTTAACCTGATTTATGTTGTAAACTAAATCTAAACAAACTGCGGAAGCATTTTTATTAAACTGACTAGCAATATAAACAGAGTCTACAGCATATTACATTGTTCGACATAAAATAAAGCATAACAGTTAATTTACATATTTATACACATTCTCTCTCACCCACACCTTGTCCCAAAGATCGAGGGGAAAGGACTAAGAGACCTCTAACTACTAACTACATAAAACTTCTACAGACTGAGCGTTAGGATGAAACGATCCTCCAGATTCCTGTGATGTTGATGACCTGAAAATGTTTTGAGTAGAGGTATGAGCCTACTCGCTCAGTGAATAGCATTTCACTTAGCTATCACTAAACAACTCATCAGGTTTATAAAATTGAAATAAAACATAAGTGCAGTACAAGCAGGGCAGTTCTAATGACATAGCAGATTTGCAGATAATAATCACATTTCTATGCAACAACAGATATTTAAACAAATAAACAGATATATATAGAATTGGCACAAAAGTTCGAATATATTAATTTACTGTGATCCTATATGATTACATATTTATATTATTGTTATGCCCTAATCATATGCAGTGTACCCTGCATATAAAGATCCGTAGCGAACTACGATCCCACCGTACAAGACTTAGCGACACACCCGGGAAATGCTAAGTCTGACGCCAGCCCTGCTCTGCCAGAGGACCCCAGGCTCATCGGCCTTCAGGCTCATCGGCCTCACTGCACTACATCGAGTGCTCTAGACTCCTCCTCTAACCTGAGTACACAGACAGAGAGTCTCACGGGGTTACCTCCATGACTCCGCACGGATCTTGTTGCAATAACCCCCAATTTTCTCCAGTGCCACCGTGACATCACACGCGTTGTTGTTGGATACTGCCTCTCTGTCCTTGTGTCTCCATGACTCCGCACGGATAATGTTGCAACACGAGTTTCACCCCTAAGAAGCAGATCTGTCAAAGGGGTTCTACGGTGTTAGGGCACCTAAGTCTATTAACTGATTAATATATAACCATTTAAAACAAGAATATCACATTCCATACTTACTGCACATTCTGAACATTACTTGAAACACATATATAACATTTGTCATCCTTAAACATGATTCAGTATCATTTATCCAGTTTCCATGCTAAATATCCATTTTTAAATCAACAAATACATTGCAACCATAATACAGGAAATTTCATCATTTTCATTAAGCATATTACGTATTTCAAGTTCCAATGAATCTAACATACTCTATTGTATGTACTACACTGTTTAGAAGTTATACCAACTGATACAGAAGCAATTAAGCATTTAAATTGAGTTAAATAATGATTTCTGAATGAACTACTACTCACACTTCTGGAACTCGGCCGACCAATCTGGAAACTCGGCCGATTGGCTGGAAACTCAGCCGATCCACTGGAAACTCGGCCGATCGAAACCCTGCTCGATAACCTATAAAGGGAAACTCGGCCGAATCACACCCAATTCGGCCGATCAAAATGCTGTTTGATATACTAAATAAAGGAACTCGGCCGATTACTGTATAACTCGGCCGATTGATAACTGACCTTGCTGTAAATCTAACTGAACTTCAATCGAATGCTAAATCGAACTAATGGTTGCGGATTTGGATCCTAGCCTCGTAGTCGAGCTCAAAGGCACCATCATCATGGTGTTGGTTGTGCCCCCTCACCCTCTGGCCATAGCTTTCTCGCAGCAGCTGTTGCTGCTTGGTCGAAGCCATAGAGGCGCCACCCTAGGCGTTGATTGGTGTGATGAAGCTAGCTGAAAGCTTCAGTTGCAAGCTTGGACCTCGAAAAGGGAATCATGGGCTTCGATTGGTGGTGTTTCCCGAACAAATCGACCCTTGGCCGGCCGCCACAAGCTGCTGTGCGGCGCTGCTACTGCTGGCCGGCTCAAGCTGGTCGAGCTACTGCTGGAGAGGAAGGTATAGGGAAGGAGGAAGAGGGAAGGAAGGAGAAGAGAATAAGGGTAGAAGGGCGCCTGGATCCGAGCTTGGAGTTCCAGCAAATCGCCCCCAAAATCGCCCCTCCTCTTCTCTTGCAGGTCGATCGACCTGCTTGGGCGCCGCTCCACAGTCGTTTCTTGTTCTATTGATCGGGAAGACGTTTGGGAAAAGAAGAAGATAAGGAAATAAAGTAGCCGACCCACTTAAAGGGGTAAATAATGGGAAAATTGCATCTCAAGTCCAAGAAAACCAAAAATGGCATAAGTATTGCCTCGGAGGTCCAATTTAAACGATTTTTCTTGCAAAATGCCAAGCACGGAATCCACTACAATATCGAAGCGAGAAATTATGGTTATTAGCTAGTCACTACCGGTCAATAAATTAAATGCATCTGGAGTACTTTATTCAACTTGATTAAATTAATTATTAACACTGCAATAATCATAAATTGCCTCAGGTGATTCAATCTCAGCTATTAATTCACATATTAACTTATTTGATTAACCATGATGTTTAATTTGATACTCAACACTAATTGAGGTGTTTCACGTAATTCGAGGTATTTATTGACTAACCCTGGTATGGGTCGTAACAATCTCCCTCCCTTATAAGAATTTCGTCCCGAAATTCCTAAAAGAGAAAAGGAAACTTGTTACGCACATCAAACCCAAAACTTCTCATGTGGCTCCCTCTAGGTTATAGTTTTTCCACAAAACCTTCTCTAAGGGTTTCTCATGATTTTTGAGTTTCTTGATCCTCTGATCAACTATCTGCATTGGTCCCTCAACCTAGAACACATCTGATCTGATTCCAGATCAAACCACAAAACATTGTCTTTGTAGAACTATTATAACAGTATCTCAATTTATGGTAATTACTGAGAAATTATCATACTATATATGCAGACAAACTAAAATTCTTAAATAAACAGAATGCATGTCAATTTGGTACTAAAATAAAATCATGCAATTTAACTGTTAAATATCACTACATCTCATACTGAAAATTGATATCAAAATACTTGATTCATTGAACACCCTATCCTTAGGGTTTCTTTTGCCTTATTCATTCATCACATGCCAACACCCTACTCTTAGGGTTATCTCATTCACTAGTCACATGTCAACACCCTACTCTTAGGGTTTCCGTTATCTCATCTATTTGATTGTAGTTCAAATCAAAATACGGTATCATTCTAGAACTGGCAGAGCAGTATAGTTCAAATCATTGTAATTACTGAGTAATCTTTATATCATGCATGCAGGCAGATTAAAAATTCATAAATATCCCAAACTCAAATCAATTTCGGCACATACATACTGAATTCATGTAATTGAACATCTTATTACACCAATAAGAATAATTTACTTCACCTATAAGAAACCATCTGTACTATTTTTCAATTATCTGAAATTTCTCGAAGAACGTGCATATTAACCAAATTCCTGGTTTATGCATCACATAACTCAATTAAGAGTTATTTACGTATCATAACACAAATATTTAATAGTACTTGAGAATTTCTAATAATATCTCAGAGAAACGTGTCAATTCATGTAAATTTTAAGTCATACACATTAACATAACAGGAAGCATGCAATTAGGTTTATTTACATATTTTAATGCTATCTTACTATCTTGAAATCATGCATCTAATGGTTTACTAAATCTGTATTGTCTGGGTTTATACCCAAACCGTACCATTATCAGTTGTGTATTTCTAAACTCAACATTCACACTAAGCAAACTCTATAAGACTTAAATGTTCATCCCTACTTCCACTGAAAAGCAAAACACATGCTCTCATCATGTCCTCAAGAGTCTGAATGGTTCTCTCAGACTGGCCATCCGTCTGCGGTTGAAAAGGTTATATTGAATCTTAACTTTGTGCCCGAAGCACGATGCAACTGTTTCTACAATCCTAAATGTGAACTTAGAATCTCAATATGATATGATTGAAACTGGATTACCAGGCAATCTAACTATTTCATCCATGTATATCTTAGTCAAGTTTCGAGACATCAAAGGTTGACTTAATATGAAGAAAGCGAGCAGACTAAATTAGTCTATCCACAATCATTCATATCAAATCACAACCTCTAGGTATCCTGGGAAATCTTACCACAAAATCCATTGTGATAAATTCCCATTCCCATTCAGGCATAGAAAAAGATTACAAGGTAGCTATAGATTTCTAGGGTTCAGCCTTAACCTACTGGTACACACTACTTTTAACCACATACTCAGCTACATCCTTCTGCATATCTGACCATCTGTTTCAACTACTTGAGATTCATATACATCTTAGTGTTTCCTGAAAGCATAGCATACATCAATACATGCACTTCCATAAGAATCTTTTCTTTCAATACACTATCTCGAGGTACACACAACATGTCATGCATGGTCTGGTTTAACTCACTATCACCCTATAGTAGTTCCTTGATCTGATCATAAGAAGTAGGCTTGACTTGCATTTGTGCAATCAAACCACTCTGTGCTGTCACCCCTAAGTCTAAGTTCAACTCCCACATTTCAACTAACAGGTCTCTATTGAAACCTGTCATAGAGAATGCATTAGCTGTTGAACTTGACTTTCTGCTGAAAGCATCATTCACCACATTCTCTTTACCAGGGTGGTAATCTATTGTCACATCATAAAGATAGTGACGCCATGTCTTAAAAACATGAACTACATCAACTATCTTCAGATCATATATCGGATAATACTCCGCTTTCTATGCTACTCTCTTATTGTTACATTTCAAGTTTATATCTTACTCTTTTCTCTAAGTCATTTCATGTTGTTCATGTACCGATCATTTTAGCTATCTTAAAACCCTAGATCACTATCAAAGCCAGTTTACTTTACATAGATCAAATCTCAAGGTCTTATTTTACAGAGATACTAGTATTCAAGGTTAAATCACTAGTGATATCCCTTGAACTACTACAACTCTAATCATTCTAGGATTTGGTCCTTAACAATAACATAGCGTTATTGTGTGCGGGTGTGGTCGATTATATAAATCAATTTGAGTTGCTTGGGTCAATAGCATATTAATCCAACACTCAACTTTAATTATATTGGCTGAAAATTCGGTTTTCACAATAGTTTCTGTAATTCGTTTATTAAATAGCTAACAGAAGCTCCAAAAATTCGGGAAATTTTATATGTTATACCTAATGAAGTTTCAGACCTCCAGTAGAAATTTGAGATCAATTGGATTTACAAATAAAAAGATAAAATTCAATTACCACACTACTAAATCATTCAGAAAATGTGATCGGTCGAGTTTGAAACTCGGCCAATAAACAGGTCATAACATTCTTCAAAAATTCTGATGTTTTTCAATGTTGTTTAAATTTTATATATCCAAATCATATACAAATTTGAGCTAAATCAGAGTTACACATAAAATACTAAAAATCATTTACTGAGACACTTTACTTATCAAATTTGTGTTTATGTATCATCAAAACCCTATTTTGGGCCGATTAGGGTCTATGCTTCTCAAACCCTAATTCTCAAGACCAAAGAACATTTAGACTTCTTATCATAGTTAAAACATCCTAGTGTATATACATTCTCACTATGTTACGGGTCTAATTCATCCAGAGTCTATTCTTATTTTACTGTTAATAGGAGTCATTAGATCCCAGTAACGCATCCTGCCAGCCGGACCAGGCCGAACCTGTAGTCCTGAAGCCAAGAGCTACTCGAGATTAATCAACCCCTATTAATCTTAAACATGTGGAAAGAATATCCACTTAGGGAAAACTCATTTAAACATAATTTCGGGTCTACTTTAATACAAAGAAAACAAACATTAAACTTTTCACTTCATGACACAACAATATAAAAGAACCATATTTACTTTACAAGCTGAAAAATTTAATTTCATGCATATAAGAGCATTTCTAGTGATCTTTATATCAAATAAGCAAAATCAAGTAAGAGTTATATCGCATCCTATATGTAATCTCTTATTCCTACATTAATTTCTTATCTCATAACCCTAAGATTTCTAGGGTTTCTCTCTAGCCCATCCTTCCTCTGCATACCTGGCCAGGGCATCCAGAGAAGAACAGACAGAGTAGCTTGATACTGGTCAATCTAAGTATTCAGACACCTGGCCAGGGTATCTAAACACTCAGACCTTCCAGAGCTAAAACTCATCATTTATTATTCATCTCACTTATAACTTTATCTTTTGACCTTAATGATTCTTAACGACTCAACTTAAATTCTTTACTTGGTTCTCATGACCACATCCTTTTCCTGCCATCTATAATAGTATAACAGAACACTTCCTGTTAGAAAATTACAGACAGAAGAAAAACTCTTAAACCTTAATCCTATTGGTCTCTTATCGTCCCCTGACCTTGACTTAGAGTATTCACATACTCAACCTATGCTCTGATACCAAGATGTCAGACCCCGATCTCGCATTACCCACAAATCACGAGATTAGGGCGCGACGAAGGGATTACACACAAGCCAATCCACTCAAATCCTTTAAAACATTTTTTAAAGACATTAAAAGTTAACCTGATTTATGCTGTAAACTAAATCTAAACAAACTGCGGAAGCATTTTTATTAAACTGACTAGCAATATAAACAGAGTCTACATCATATTACATTGTTCGACATAAAATAAAGAATAACAGTTAATTTACATCTTTATACACATTTTCTCTCACCCACACCTTGTCCCAAAGATCGAGGGGAAAGGACTAAGAGACCTCTAACTACTAACTACATAAACCTTCTACAGACTGAGTGTTAGGATGAAAGGATCCTCCAGATTCCTGTGATGTTGATGACCTGAAAATGTTTTGAGTAGAGGTATGAGCCTACTCGCTCAGTGAATAGCATTTCACTTAGCTATCACTAAACAACTCATCAGGTTTATAAAATTGAAATAAAACATAAGTGCAGTACAAGCAGGGCAGTTCTAATGACATAGCAGATTTGCAGATAATAATCACATTTCTATGCAACAACAAATATTTAAACAAATAAACAGATATATATAGAATTGGCACAAAAGTTCGAATATATTAATTTACTGTGATCCTATATGATTACATATTTATATTATTGTTATGCCCTAATCATATGCAGTGTACCCTGCATATAAAGATCCGTAGCGAACTACGATCCCACCGTACAAGACTTAGTGACACACCCGGGAAATGCTAAGTCTGACGCCAGCCCTGCTCTGCCACAGGACCCCAGGCTCATCGGCCTTCAGGCTCATCGGCCTCACTGCACTACATCAAGTGCTCTAGACTCCTCCTCTAACCTGAGTACACAGGCGTAGAGTCTCACGGGGTTACCTCCATGACTCCACACGGATCTTGTTGCAATAACCCCCAATTTTCTCCAGTGCCACCGTGACATCGCACGCGTTGTTATTGGACACTGCCTCTCTGTCCTCGTGTCTCCATGACTCCGCACGGATAATGTTGCAACACGAGTTTCACCCCTAAGAAGCAGATCTGTCAAAGGGGTTCTACGGTGTTAGGGCACATAAGTCTATTAACTGATTAACATATAACCATTTAAAACAAGAATATCACATTCCATACTTACTGCACATTCTGAACATTACTTGAAACACATATATAACATTTGTCATCCTTAAACATGATTCAGTATCATTTATCCAGTTTCCATGCTAAATATCCATTTTTAAATCAACAAATACATTGCAACCATAATACAGGAAATTTCATCATTTTCATTAAGCATATTACGTATTTCAAGTTCCAATGAATCTAACATACTCTATTGTATGTACTACACTGTTTAGAAGTTATACCAACTGATACAGAAGCAATTAAGCATTTAAATTGAGTTAAATAATGATTTCTGAATGAACTACTACTCACACTTCTGGAACTCGGCCGACCAATCTGGAAACTCGGCCGATTGGCTGGAAACTCGGCCGATCCACTGGAAACTCGACCGATCAAAACCCTGCTCGATAACCTATAAAGGGAAACTCGGCCGAATCACACCCAATTCGGCTGATCAAAATGTTGTTCGATATACTAAATAAAGGAACTCGGCCGATTACTGTATAACTCGGCCGATTGATAACTGACCTTGCTGTAAATATAACTGAACTTCAATCGAATGCTAAATCGAACTAATGGTTGCGGATTTGGATCCTAGCCTCGTAGTCGAGCTCAAAGGCACCATCATCATGGTGTTGGTCGTGCCCCCTCACCCTCTGGCCATAGCTTTCTCGCATCAGCTGTTGTTGCTTGGTCGAAGCCATAGAGGCGCCACCCTAGGCATTGATTGGTGTGATGAAGCTAGCTGAAAGCTTCAGTTGCAAGCTTGGACCTCGAAAAGGGAATCATGGGCTTCAATTGGTGGTGTTTCCCGAACAAATCGACCCTTGGCCGGCCGCCACAAGCTGCTGTGCGGCGCTGCTACTGCTGGCCGGCTCAAGCTGGTCGAGCTACTGCTGGAGAGGAAGGTATAGGGAAGGAAGGAGAAGAGAAGAAGGGTAGAAGGGCGCCTGGATCCGAGCTTGGAGTTCCAGCAAATCGCCCCCAAAATCGCCCCTCCTCTTCTCTTGCAGGTCGATCGACCTGCTTGGGCGCCGCTCCACAGTCGGTTCTTGTTCTATTGATTGGGAAGACGTTTGGGAAAAGAAGAAGATAAGGAAATAAAGTAGCCGACCCACTTAAAGGGGTAAATAATGGGAAAATTGCATCTCAAGTCCAAGAAAACCAAAAATGGCATAAGTATTGCCTCGGAGGTCCAATTTAAACGGTTTTTCTTGCAAAATGCCAAGCACGGAATCCACTACAATCTCGAAGCGAGAAATTATGGTTATTAGCTAGTCACTACCGGTCAATAAATTAAATGCATCTGGAGTACTTTATTCAACTTGATTAAATTAATTATTAACACTGCAATTATCATAAATTGCCTCAGGTGATTCAATCTCAGCTATTAATTCACATATTAACTTATTTGATTAACCATGATTTTTAATTTGATACTCAACACTAATTGAGGTGTTTCACGTAATTCGAGGTATTTATTGACTAACCCTGATATGGGTCATAACAAAAATGATATAAAAAATATAGGCAACATTGTTTTAACACTTTTATTGATACAATTTTAGTTTAAAAATTGCAATGTTGTTAATGATTTTTATCTATAATAACAAGTACTTGTATATTATTGCATTTTTTCCCACATCAAGAAAAAAGTTTCCATGATTGCTGCTTATCGACCGGCTACCATCTTCTATAGGATGAGAGATAAGCTCATCAACCAATCCCCTCTCTATACAAAGGGTAACCTTTCAACTTCTGGTACTGTGTGAGAAACTTCTCTATACAATACTAAAAGGCACTTTGTATTGTGCATTCACGTTGATCGAGGCTAGGGTGTGAGAGTTATTGGAAGTTGTGTGCTCTGTATCATTACTCATAAACATCACCCTAGCTACAATGTTTTTTACAATTTCTTTGAGACATATGAAATCCAATCAGTATATTTAATGCAAATGAATCACACAAAAGCATTCCTCATGAGTTTTCAAAATTGCACACACAATGCATATCCATAGTTTTGGGTTTCCGAAGACATACATGCAATACAAAATTGTGCATCAGACCAATGCCTGACTCGTATAAATCAATTCATATAATTTACATGGGTGAGTCACACCAACTGTTAAAATTTGACTCAAATTTTATGTAGGTGGCTTAGCGCCTCACTAGAACTCGACCCAAAAAACCTAAACAACTAGATACATCATACATATACAATTACATATTTTTATATAACATATAACACGTATCTTCTGTAACTTACATTCTCTACAAACTTCCAAATTACCGTCGATTTAAAAAATCTTGTCAATCATGTAAATAAGACTAAAAGAAAAATGTATTGGAGTTCAATTAAGTGATAAGCACTGATATGGTATTTAACATATTTATAATGATGTACAACATAACGTAACCTTGTAGATCACATTTCCACTACTCAATTTTCAAGGACATTTCATTTTGACATTTGTTGATCATTATTTGAAATGAAATTTACATATTCTCACTAATGGTAAATTACATAAATTTCATTAATGATTGAATAAAATTTTATTATATATCATTAATACATGGAATATGAATGTAGTTTTCTAAAAATTTCTACTTATGACTAGTATTATTCCTGATAACTTCATAGAAATCTGGTCTGCCTCTAAGGCAGCAAAAAATATCATAAGCATCGTGTGACATGCGAGGTAAATAATTACTATATCTTTTTCTTTGCATTTGATGTATTCAGGGTGTTAGTTGATGCCTTCATCTCTCTTATATGACACATTCAACACATCACCAATAGAAATATAATGTTGCCATTATCATGCTTCTTTGATTTTGTCTTTAGAGATGTGAGTTATGCCATACAAAAAAGATTGCAACCCAATTTATAGCTCGTGCCTCTACAAAGAAATTTATGTAGGTGTTGAAACTGTAATAATCTAAGTATAAATAGTTTAAATTTTACAAAATATTGTTTATGACTATCCTGACTATACTTTTTGTATCCATTGGACTTGTTTGAAAATAACAAGTGTAGCAGTTCAATAGGTGACAGATATAGGTTGATGTATATGTTGGTACACTTTTTGAAAAACTCAATAAACAATTTGATTATGTATATATATATATATATATATATATATATATATATATATATATATATATATATATTTAAATACATTTTTATTTACATGTTGCCGAGGTCACAACCTTAAACAATATGGGTTTTGGCATGGGCAAGAAAAAATCAACTATAAACCTGTAAGATTTTCATCCGTACATGCACCACTTTAATATTGCAACAATATTAAAAAATAAGTATCGGCTTCAAGATGATGAATTTTGGATATAAAATGAGTTTGTATTGGTGAATGACCTATAGAAAATGAGCATTGAATTTATGCACGTAATAGGTAATGTATTGTTTCTGTAAAATGAGTATCACATTTAACAAAATGGTATTGTGCAAATTAAAAATGATTGTACTACTGATGGAATAATATAGAAAATGAGTACTAAAAATATGCACAACAAATATAGATACTTGATAAATAAATACAAAATTATGGTCCAATGCAATATGTATTGTATAAAAAATTAATGTTTAATACCAAAAAAGAGTAACACAATTAAAATATGGTACTATGTGCATGAAAAATGAGTATTCTGTTAAAATAATGGCATATACATGTTAAAAATGAGCATTGCACATAATTGTCATTCTTTATCTCTCTCTTCATTATTATCTCTCCCCAACTACCCCATTGTACACTCTTCTTCATGTTTTCTCTCCATTTATTATCCCCACTATAGACTTTACTCTACACTCTTCTCTGTCTTCTTAATTTCTCTCACTATGCACTTATCTCCATACTTCTTTAATCTCAACTACCCCACTACACAACAACTATGCAACCCCAAAATCCAGGTACCAATAAGTGAATGTGTTGGATAATGGCTATTCTTGTGCATTAAACATTGGGCTCAACTCTAAGCCAAAACTGGATCTAGGTCTTTCTTTAGTTATTAATTATAGTGACTCAACCACTCTAGGCCCCTATTTAGACATGGACTAAACTTGTCTTACAATGGCACCTCATATAGATTGAGTTCATATTTGAGATGATGGACATTTGGTCAATTTGTGTTTGAAAGTGGACAATGCACCCCAATTTTTCTGATAGAACCCCAAATTCTAGATTATCTAAAACATGTTTGGACTGAGGTTGAGTTTCCTACCTAAAATAACACTTTTCTTTTGTGCGAGGGCAATGATGGTCATTCTAACTAGATGCTTAGTCAACACTATGATAATGCTCCATTTCCTATGGCCCTCGTGCTCTCACTCACTATGCCTTTGAATCCCTCTTCTACATGTTGTGCATCTTGACCCCATGATATGTGTGAACTATGCGTACAAAACACAAGTGTACATGTGTTGTAATACATGTCTATGAGGCCTGAGTGTTGAACTTAGGGAAACATTCACCATAGACTACTACTTATTGAAACTGAATCAGCTAGACCTAGCAGAGAGTTGGTTGGTTATTTAATTTACTAAGAATTGGGAATTAAATCTAATTTAAGATCGTTGTTATCAGAAATGGATGAATTCCTTTGGACTTGTAGCTTTACCACATCATACACTGCATGTATATTCTTTTTTATTAATAATCATTCAATCTTTACTATGGACTAATAACATGTAGCAAGCATTACCCACTCCTACAACATAATGCACTACCTAAAATAAAATAAATCTCACTCTCGTAGTAGTTTAGGAATTAGTTCAGATGCATGATCAAAGTCTCTAAGGTATTCTTTCATATCCATAAGCCTCTCTCGAAGCGCGGTGTAGGATATGTAAATATATAACCTGTCTGACTCCTAATCACTCTCCTGAAGAAATTCGTGGTCTATTACTTAGATTATAGTGATCAAGCATAAAAAATAAATGAAGATATTATAGATTCACATCTAGAACAAAGGAAATAAATTATCAACTCATAGAATTCAAATACAATGCAACACCGAGATGCTCCAAAATCCTAAAGAATAAGGGGTTTAGCCTGCATGATTTTTAATCATCTTTTAGAAAGAGAAAGAAGAGGAAAATAGTCTAAATAGAAGAAAACCAATATAAAACTCTTAGATAAGTCATCATGGAAATCCCATCTGATGAACACTATAGTCTATAGCTTTTCAGTTGCATATCCATCATCTAAAAGTGCTCGAAGCACTCGGTTGGCGGCTATCCTCTTCATCTCATCCTGCAATGATGTGATTATTCCTATGTGGCCGCACTCTTTAGATCATAAAGGAGGCTTTATCCCTCATTGAGCTGTGGTCATTGAATGTGACTTAATTTTTGGTTTGTTCTAAAAGAACAACGTCAGTACCATTGATGTGTCAGTGACACCGAGTGGTCGACCATCATACGTCTCCTCGAACCATGTCGCTACTACCAACATGAGTGTCGATAACACTGATTTGTTTCCTGTAGAGGTCTAGATGTTGAAGTCAGACCACTGAAAGTGGAGTCGGTGGCACCAAGACAATCAATCTCGAGTTCTAATGCTCCCTAAAATGTGAGTCGATAGCACCAATTACTAGTTTTGGTAGCATTAAATGGTAAAAAATAGGCCCTTGCCAACCACCACACATGTAACTACTATAAAGAGATCAAAAATATTCATTGAAGATGTCCACAACAAGATCAACAAAAAACACTATTAATATGAAGAAGTTAGCATCATCGAAAATAGGGCACACACTTGATGCATAATGTGATTCTCCTATCTACATTGCTATGATCTACCTATACAACTATATCAGAAGCAGGCCTCCATAATGACATGTATGGAGGAAATAATCATTTATGTGACCTATCGTGCATAACAATGGGTGGAAATGGAATAGATGGCTATGAAACAATAATCACAAGTAAAATCTAAATTATTTATGCATAAATAAAATGTGATGCACCTCAAAAGGGATGATAGGAAAATGGATGTCCTCTAATGCTTACTATTATGGTGGGATGATGAACACAATGAATATCTCATTATAATGATGAGCATGGGTTGAAAGATACATACACGTAAGCTATTCCCACTTTCTCCTTTAGGAAAAATTCAACTTGAGTTCGTGACATCCTTTCCTCATTTTCTTATTTCTTTTTCAATGCAATTTTTATTTTTTTCTTATTTTAGCACAATACATGATTCATGTTTGGGCTTTCTTCTCTATACATATTTATCTGTTATTTATTTGGAGGAATACAAATGTATATTCTTTCCTCTTTATTAATGCATAAAGCTAAATATATACACATTGTACATTATGCAAAATGATGCAAAGGGTTATGCAATCTATATGTAAGTTGTTGTGCAACTCAAATTTCTCAATTAAAACAAAATAACATTAACATTTTATATTTTTCTTTTCTAATGCAACTAGAACCAAACTAATTAACAAGCTACTTACTATGCCATGCAATGAAATTAATAGGAACACAATTTAGATTTTCTTGATCATTCTATGGTGGTGAACAAATTTGAATGGAGGGTGGATGGAATCACATGACTAAGAGACGATGCATTTCTTAAATATGATATGTCCCTCTGACATTTAGAGTTTATTTCTTACATTTTCATTTGAGATCTCGTTACTATTTGGTTGGTTTTAGGCTCAAACATTCCCATCATACACATGCATTAGGTAAATTAAGATTTTCATTCATATAAAATATCCTCAAGTTGAATGACCCAAACACTTCCTCGAGTTGGTGTTGTCTTAAACTTTGCAAGTAAGCTTAAAAGATAGAGCATTAAAGCAAAATTTGAAATTCATTACAAGAGCATGAAGCACATTGTTTTTACTTACACGATGCAATCATGAGAATTTAAGCTCCACACTTGCACTATATAGATTGTGGATCCTAATACTAGAAGCAAATCAAGAAAAAAATGCAATAAACTAACTAACATAGAAGGTAATGCAAAAGAAATTCGTTACATCACCCCCTAAGCTTGAAATTGACCATGTGTCCTCATAGTCAACATCAAACTAAGAGGTGGAACTAATGGTACCTAAAACATAGAATGGTGCACTACAAGAAAAATAGGATTTAGATACAATTATCCTACCTACATATAATTTCTATGTAGTTAATACACACATTCCCTTACAAGTGTCATATTTGTAGCTAGCCCAAATGTAATGGATTAGAGTTACAAGATTTGACTACAATTTGACTACAATTACAAAATTTGAGGAAAATTCCCTCCCCTCTCAAATCACGAGATTAATTTGTGTCCCCAACTCCCGCACTTATACAGTACTACCTAGCGCCCAAAAGCGAAAAAAAAACACCTAAGCCTCGTCATCTCCAAAAACTACTTCATCCTCCGCCGGATGTGCCCTACGACTCCATGCCTCAACATGGAGAAGACAAAAGACTAGACAGGGCTAGGGAAACTGCACACTTCCTCCCCCTCTACCATGTTCCTTGATTCGTCTTTCTATTATGTCGCTCCCTTTCCATGTTCCCCTCATTTTTCTGTTGATCTGCAGTCGCCCACTCCCTTCCCCTCTACCTCGTTTCCTGATTCCATCATGCCTTCTAGTAATATGTTCCCATAACCCCCTTGTTTCATTTACTGCTTCTCCGTAGAGGCGTATGCTAGGGATAGGTTTCTAGCAGGAGCGACTTCTGGCATCTCCCTCATTAAACGTTTTAGCCTTTCATCCTATGAGGTAGCTTGGCCTATTCATTATAGACATTTTCAACACTTTCAGCCTCGTCAACCAACCTAACCTTTTATCTCTCCTATTTCACACAGAAATACTTTAATGGGTCCAAGCCAGCATAAAAGATGTCTACTCCTTCTGTGAAGATCACCATGAGTACTTGCAGATATGAGTTCTATGAGCATCACACCGATATTAATACCATCGTTCAAATGGATTTTCTTTCTTACTTGTTTTCCTCTATGTCAAACAATGTGCTACATTTTGGATAGAGTTTGTAGCTTGTGTGATTTACGTACGTGGTAGACAAAGTTACGATCATTACAATTTTACATCATATTGACAATATGAGCATTTTAGGGAGTAAAAGGCAATGCGATTTTTTGGTACCATATAATGCCAGATTTAAAGTGAGTGTGAATGAATATAATAGGTCAGTTTGGTTTCTTTCTGATATATGTTTTTGTTTCTATGATACTAGATGGGTTTTCATAGATGATCTAATATTAATCCTGAAAAGTGATCTTATATTTGTACCTCCAATTTTGAGGTTGATTTCCATCTCTTCAATCAGTTGGACTTGCAATTATGCAGATGCCTATTTTCCCTTTCATGTCGGATATGGTGGACACACTGACACCCATCCACTATAGACTATAGGTTCCTTGTTGTTCTTTTCAATACCAACATATGAGGTGATAGTGTTGTCCCTGAATTGTGAATAGAAGGTTGGGAATGTTGACATAAGGTAAAACATGATTTCAATGGGTTGGCAAATAGTTTGGAAGAGGGAGTTAAAGGAAGGGTTAATAGAGTTATCCAAGCATGACACACTTGCGAGTGGATCAAAATAATAATAAGTTTGTGTTACATAAGGAGAGAGAGAGATCTGTGCAAATTATGTGTGAAAAGTTGCACACAATCTGAATGATGGATTTACATATATTCATAAATGTCAAACCACCAACAGAGAACAATAACACCTTTGTATATCAGAATTGAATCTTTTCATAACCAAAATATATTTAAACTTGTCTTAAAGAGCAATAAAGATGTAGCAATTTCTACAAAGAATCACAACCTGGATGCTATTTTATGTTGTGGATGTTAACTGCTACATGGCTATTTTTTCATTGTTATTTCTCATTGGAACCACAAACTAATCTCACAATCTATCATTGATTACTATACTCACAACAAAAGTCTATGTTGTATCTTGTCTATTTCTGTCTCACTTTCTTATGATATTTTTGGTTCATTAGTTGTGGGACATAAAGATGAATTATGGTACTATAGAAACTTTCCATGTTGATGAGTATTTAAGGCCTAAGGTATGTCATCCATGCACATTTTTGGGCTTTCATAGTGGTGTAGACCTATATTTAGTTGTTATATATTGTTCTCTTGCAGCTGTATGACTTATATGAGAATGACTCAATTTTTGACAAACGTGAGTGCTGTTTGAGTGGAGACAAGCTAAGGGTGGCAATTGGTTGCTACATGTATTCATGTCTTTTCTTTATGATATTTTTTTTAAATTTCTTGGAAACTGTATAAATTTAATGTGTCTTGATTTTGTAAAAAAAATGGTTCAACCGTTAGCCTGTAGAAACGAGTCATGCAAGCAAGTATGTTTCTAGGTGGATGACTTACTATAATAATTTTTGTAAATAGCCCACCTTAGATTACCTCTGTTGTCACGTAGTCCAGCCATATTTTGGATCACTTATTGTGGAAAACATTTTTTAATTTCTCTATGCTTTGATGATCTTTATCACTGGTGTTTCATTCAAATTTACAAATATTGATATTCTATTGTGATCCCCTGGTTGTTCTAGTTGGGCTAGTAAAATCCAAAAAAATGTTGACCTAATATGGTATGAGATCTCTATAACACTTTGACTTGCATGAATAACTCACAATTTTAACATTGTGGGTTGTTTTCTTTGAGTGGAAGTGGCAACGATTGCAACTGGTTCCTGTTGCGATTCTTATATTTTGGCTAATATATTTTTTAGATGGAATTGAAATCAAACTAGTATTATGATTTATTTTCGTTAATAAGTACGTCAATGGTTAGCAAATACGGATGACATATAGAAAAAAGTTTCCTTCTAGGATACTAGCTAACTATAAGTGCAAATAATCTATCTCTACATCTTTCCTAAATCCTCTAACTTCAGTCGTTTTGCCCCCTAGTCTTAGTAGTCTCTTAGTATAGTTATTTTGTAAAATATTTCTTCATTTTATCTCTGAGGCTCCACTCTCTCTCTCTAGGGCTCTGCTCGCTCTCCCTTCTCTCTACCCTCCCGGCGGCTGTCGCTGGGGGGAGGGAGCGTCACCTCGACATTTTCCTCCCCCTGGCCCCCAACAGTTACGGCGAGGCTGACGATGTGGAGTTTTAAGCGAGTCTCTGGAGAAAGGGGAGCAAGTCATTTTTGTTGGCGCCTCCTCGGTAGATCTGGCTTGAAGGGGAGATGGATGCACCGCGACAAGGCAAGATCTGGGTAGGGCTGCGGTAAATCAACCTGTCGACTCTGTTCCGTTCAAGCATGACAGATGGAGAGAAGCTGCCCCAACCCAGGTCTGGGGCTCAAGCGTTTGCTACTCCATCATGCAGGTGAGGGAAGGGGATGTCTCCTCCTTACCTCACAAGCATCTCCTCCTCCCTCCTCTGAGTGATTCCTGGTTTAACTAGGGAGACGACGGCCCACGACTCTGACTAGGACCCCGTTTTGGTGAAACACGACGGTGATTGGTTCCTTTGCTAGGCGGATTGGTGCCCTTCTCTTCCTTGGTGATGTGTCCAATCCATGCTCTGGAGGCGCCCTCTTCTAGGCTATCTCGGTCGACCAACAGTCGGCTACCGGTTCCCTCTTCTAGGAATCCATAGGGCCACAATTCTAACTGGTCCCTGTTGCAACCTTGGTGTCGACTCCGGTTCTGCGTTTGGAAACTAAGGAGGCGGTTGGGCTCTTCACAGGGTGCTTACTATCCTGTCGGCGGTGCTCCATCCAGAGCAACGATGATGCTTCTCGGCCTGGGTTCCAACCCCTCGCCATAGAAAGATAGCCCTAGTGGTCTTACCCCTGGTTACCTCCAAAGGGACTCAACGACAATAGGCTTAGTCAGTTGAGGCACATTTTATCGTTGATCCTGATGATAGTTGTTTGTCCTTAGGTGTCGGTGACTACGGACCCTTGCAGTGGTGGTCGGAGATCCGGTGACGCCTTCCCCGTAGAGATCTAGTCCTTGACACAGTACAGTGGCTGCGCGCAAGCTGAGCATCGGGTGCTCAAGGATTTGCTTCTATGGGGCAATAGGTACTATGAGGATCACTTGTGACTGGTTTACTATCTTCTCCAAGCATACAGGGGTTCGGCTTCTCTGATACCGGGTATAGAGGTTGAACATGATGTTGTCTACTCTCGGTTCTTTCCTTCACAATTTGTGGGTGTAGTAAATGCTAGTGGAGGAAGATCGCAGAATGGATCCAACTTTTGAGTTCTTTTTCTTTGCTTCAGTTCATTTTTTGGTGATCCTAGTTTTGGTTGGACGTGCCCTTTGGTATTTGCTGCCGATTTGGGTTTTTTTCCCAAGTCCTAGTTACTTCTGAAGCCTAGATTTCTGAATAAAGATCGAATCTCTTTTGCCCTTGTCCTAATGGAGCAAGATTTGTCTGTAAGGTTTTTTGTGCTCATAATTTGTGGATGTGCTTCTTGCCATTGAGCACAAATTGGGTGAGGTCTTTAGGGGTCTAGTCTTTATCTTACAGTTTGTTTTTAGGTTATGTAGGATCTTTTGGCCCTTGATTATCCACATGTTTGGGTATTCAAGGTTTTTGTTTTCACCTATGAGGTGCTTTTGTATCTAAAGTTTTTGGTATATTAGTAAGACGTTTTTCTACCGACAAAAAAAACTATTCTTCATTTTCCAAGGTGTTTTGATGATTGAAGTTTGCACATAAGACATTATAAATTATATAGATGGTTTTTGCTCATTTCATTGTGTCTAACTAGTAAGCATGTTTAGTAAATCCATTATTCTAACATTAGGGTATTTTGCCATAACAGGCTTCAACATATTGGATTGGATGAAACATTGGAGAAAGTACTTCTATACCTGTGCAATAAGTGCTTTTTGGGTAGAGAGCTCACCCCCAAGTCTTTACACATGCTTCATCGATGTTGCTTGATGGCTTAACTGAAATAAAAAAACAAGTCTCTTTCATGTCCATTGTCTGATTTTTTTAAACATGAGTAAGCCTTGTATTACTGTAGCAACCTTGTATGTGTGTTTGGTAGTGCTTCTGGGAGCAATGAAGCTACAATGTAGGAGGCCACCAGGAACCCTATGAGGTGGTAACCTTTTGTTTTTGTCAATGCTACTTGGATCTTTTATTTTTAATTTTAGTTACAAAAGGATCACCCACCATTAAGGTGTAGTTTTGTGTAGTTTTTCATTTCCTATAAGAATAAGTGAAATCACTCATCAGTGGTTCTGATGTGAGATATATTTTTCTATTCTAAGCATGAAGATGTGTTCTATTTAGTGGTGTAAATTTCCTATGAGTTGCTGTACTTTGCCGGTGAATACTAATATTTTAGTGGTAACAAGCAACAATATAAGCTGCTGAAGTAATCAGGCTAGGTCATAGCTCTTATGTGCTAAACAGGTAACTATAGCACAACTGCTAACTATTTAACGTATCTAGACCCACTATGGCCTGATAAGAACCATAAAAACTGACAAAGTGCACTAGATGGTTGATTCAGATATCAACAAGAAAACTTTCAAAAATTCTCAAGCAAGAAAAAGTGGACATTTTGCTGTAAAAGGTAGTAGACACCAAAAAGATATATACTGCAATATGCACATTATGAGAAGTTTATATCTAGTTTGAGCATTTTATGAAGAAAAAAAATCTATTGGGAGAATGCAAGGAGGAAAATTGTGTAGTAGAATTTACAAGTTAAGGTTGAAGTGCTAGATTGAGTTCTTGATCAATCTGTTTTAAAGAAATCTACTTGGTTTTTATGGTAGAATGGATAGTTGATACATTCCACATACTTAACCACCGTTGTGTTACTTATGTCTTCTCCAAGTGTGCAATGCCATATGTGTGGCATTGTCATTGTTTATAAAAGCCACTATGTATAGCAACCATACATTTTATTTTCTTCCCAGAATAGTTGTTATATAATTCAATTGAAAAGCTAAGCTAACTCCTACTCTATGGATTTATTTTTACCAATACTGAATCAAACCCCACTCAATCTATCTGGTTCTCATGCATGAGGAAACTTGGATCCTCCACTCTCTTACATATGGTACCTTTTTCCAGATTTATCTTTCATATGGTACATGTAATTCTCACTGGAAAGGTGGCCTGAACAGAGTAAGGGTGCATGTGCAGTAAGATAATATATGTTGATTTTGTACGGTAATGACATCTCCCTAGAGGATTACATACATGGATAGTTCATGCTCCCTAAACCCCCCTAAAGTCTTGTTGTTGTCAACTTTGCTAAGCTCCACATTTTCCTAGTAGATTTCTGCCTTCCTCTAGAGAGAGGTTTGTTTAATTTAGTTGATTGTCTAGTTATCAAAATCACTAAATCTCTACAACCTTTTCTCACCCATACACATCTTTATCGTTTGATATATTTGATACAATATAGGAAGGTCACTCATGATATCTTCACTTATTTTTTGCCTTTTTGATCTTAAATAATCTTTGCAACCAGGCGTAACCTTTTCATGTGAATGGCGGGTCCTCCTGCCTTACCATAAGTGTTAAACCTTTGCTTCATGATGGTATTGAGTGAAACCACCATGGAAGATAGTTTTGGAGTCTACTCTATTGCATTGTCATCCATGTATGCTTACACAAATCTTTCTCCTCCCTAGGAATTGACAACCTGAATGCTTGTGCCAATAGACTAATTAAGTGCAACTTGTGTTGTTTATACAAAATTTAATTAGAATTCGTATTTTTTGTACTTTAATAAAAAGTTTGAATTTTGATTATTTTCTCCTTACACTCCAATGCCAACTGATTTGGTTCTTTAGGTCAATTCTAATTGGAGCACCAATGGGTAATCAACAGACTTGTGTTGTTGATAGTCTTCCATAAGCAAATCATATTGCGGGTGCTTCATATCTGTGGGCTTCATATCCAACTTGCATCATGTCTGATCATGAGATATTTCTTATGGCATATTAATTTTTATTTCATGACTTGATCACATGCTATAGGACAGCTTACTAAGTAAGTATTTCTCTTTAATTATAGGGGTCAACACATCACTAAATTAGACTACATTCAACACCTCGTGAGGAGCCCTTGCTACCTTCATAATCTGTTATAGCCTCAACCATGTTGAAATATCTTATAAGGAGGTAATGTATATCTACAAGCTCTAAACCAAGAAAACATGTTTCGTTCCTCATAACCAATATGCATCTAAATCTTCAATTCTTACAAAATTATATGGTATTATTGATTTATTGGGCAAGTTACTCCATTGGTCAATAAACTTAAATATCGAACTCACCCAGACATGCAATGGACGTTGGGTAAAGATGTGAATGTATTAGAGGGCATAATACAGATTCCCACTTTGAATAGGTTCAGGATATCTTTTTCTCAATGTGTATATGTTATTGTTGTTGTGTATGTTTGGGTGCTAAATTTGATTTTCCTGCAAGTGTAGAGGATGGATTCAAAGGCTTGTGCAGTAGGAAAGCTTTCATTCAAGAAAGTGGATGTGGTGGTGTTGCATCTGGTCTTTTGGGTTGTTCTAGATATTGAAAATGATGAATTATTTTCCAAAGGGGCTTGCACATCTGTAGATAATAAAACCTAGAGTAGGATTTCAATTTAGCTCTTATATAAATCTAGTTCAGTTATAAACATAAGGGATAAATTGATCTTAACAATGTAGGGATCCAGATTCTAGCAACCACACTACAATCTTCAAGCTCCACCTGACATTTTGATGAATCCTAGACTAGTTGGTGCAACATTTTAAATGAGGCTATATTTATATATTTATTGGTTCTTTTCAGGGCAATTTGATAAGCAGGAATACTTTTTTAAAATACTTACTTTGTAGGAAAGGCCATATTTTCCAAATGGTTTGTGTCAGATGACACGCTATTTTTCTCATCATTTGCATTTTGTCGATGATGTGAATTTGGAGATAACCACACAGCCTGTAGAGGGTGCTTCCCACCGTAAAGTGCTATGAATTCCATAATTAGCTTAAAGTGAAGTGTCTACATTTATATCTGTGCAACTTGTAGGGGGTTCTTCCCACTAAACTGACTCTGTTCTTTGACCCTTGAGATCCAGTCTTCTATGTGAAAGCTTTATTTGATGATTCTGGCTATAGCCTGCATTTTGGCTAACAGGTCATGTGTATTGGAGGTTTGATTTTTGAAGACCCTTTAAGATCCTAGAGTTGTTTATAGACTCAAGTACATGCTTCTCTTCAAGACAATGATGAGTCAGGCTGATGATGTTGCAGGTACAATCTCCTACAAAGCTAATTTTCATTACTTACAACCAGAACTAGATGTCATGAAAGATGTAACTAGTGCCCATTTAAGTGATCCCTCAGGTTTTCTAAAACTACTCTTAGATATTACAAAGTCCAGCTGGATGAGGACCCCATGATCCATAATCATGTAGAGCAGTAGAGACATAGAGAATTGATTATCTTGCTTTCACTTCCATTTAGATTTTTAAAATTGCTCATAGTTATGTATTAATATTTTTTGCACACCAAAAGTGTACCCCAATATATTTCTGATGAAGGTTGTGTAATTTTAGATGCCTAACTCACAAATAAGTGCATTAAATCCATGATATCTAATTATTGATTATTCTTAAGCAAAGCATTTCCTATATATATGTAGGTGAACTACGGAAACCATTTTCTTCATGTTATCTATCTCTTTTGGCAGACATCCTTTGTGTGATAGAGAAATAAAAAAGGGAACCCATTACAAGGAACACTGGAAAAAAATCCACCACCATGGCCACAAAAGGGTCCTCTGCCATGCTATATTAAGCAATCATCTTTGTGGAGTTGGAAGTCCTCTCGTGATATGTTGCTAGTGATTTCATGAATACAAGCTTACTTAGCAGTTGTGAAGTTAAACAAAATTTTGATGAGGGTCCCATCATTCGTAACATAGTTGGAGTGTCATAAATTACACTTGAGATGGAATTCATTTGTATTTCATTTACTAGAGAATAAAAAATGAAAGCAGCTTCTAAGAGTGGCAAGAAGGATACATCCTTTTTAAGTACAAGGTAGAGAATTTTCCAAGAATGAATTTGAATGTAGTCATGCTCTACTTTTCTTACAACATTTTTTGACATAATCAAGAATATTATGTACTATAATGTACAATTAGACTAATGAGCCATATCTGATCATTGGTTTCCTTTTGTGGGTCTCTCCTTTGAGTAGGTATCCACGAATTGTCCTTGTTAGTTTCTTTAGTATGCATTATCCTAGAAATGGGCCATAAAATCCCCTCATTGCTGATACACTTGATCATTGTGATTTGAATTTTCCTATTTCCAGTTTATGGTGATTAAGGTGTGTTTGGAAATAGTTTGAGCCCTATTTTTTAGGGCTAGATCTACACCAACAAATTGTTGTCTTTGATCCCATTTGAGCAACTTTCTTGGACATGACGTTGCTCTCATTTTCTATCCTCAGAATCATCATTTTAATGTCCAGAACTTCAGCTCTGTTTCTAATGCTATTCGATATTGATTTCAATAGGAGTTGTCTCTCAATTATAGCCATATACAAGGAAGTAAACAAGGTTCCATATAAATTCATGATGCATCAATTATTCGATCCCAAGTGCATCCATTTTCCACAGAGGTTAGTCACCGTGTTTACCACATCTCTATTTTCTATGTTTGAGTTATTTATTAGTGATATTCTTGATTACTCCGTAATGTGTAATGGATATTTTCTTTCTGTACTAGTATCCAGTACTATTCACAATATTGGTGTCCTAATACACTCTTATAATATCGTTCACAATGTTTTTCATGTGGAATTGTTCATACAATTCTTAAAAAAATGGGACTACTCTGTAATACCATGTGAGGTCCAACCCCAGGTTCATCATTGTTTACTCTTTTTTTCATTATAACTCTTGTGTATCTATGTATCTGGACACAAGCTGCTTCCTGAAGTCCATTGAACTTTCTTCATAGTGGCTGCAATCTCTGGTTCATTAGTGTTTGAAGCTCCTTGATGCTCTGGTTTCTTTCAATTAGAATCTAGAACCTGCTTGTTGTATTTTGTCAATACAACTATAGGTCAACCTTCTTGATGTGCTAGGGATTTGAGTTGTCAAAGCATTTGATACCAATCCATGCATGTTTAAGAAATATAAACTAGCTATTTTGACATTAATTTGTTGATAAATGTCATCATATTGTCAAGAGGACACATTAATTGCCTAAGGTCTTATACACATCTGATGTTCCTTTTGTATCTTTTGCTGATATACCACTAGGCTTAATTTTTTTAGAGAACTCAATGAGTAGAATCACATATCATTAAAACCCATTGTTTGTTCTGTTGAGTGTGCATGGCCTAAGGAATTCTCTATACTTCCTTTTACATATAACATCTGATTCAGAATAGTCAAATATCAATTTTAGGATCTGATAATATTTCATATACATTATGAGACCTGCTTTTTCTATTTTTCTTTCAGTGTAGCACAAAAAAGGAATATGCACTTGCTTACTCTTCAATAAGGTTAGCATGAATACTTGTATGTGTGTATCTTTTTTTTCTAGGTAGGGTTAACTTTACTGAAACTACTCGATAAGAGTAGATACTACTACAAAAACATAAAGATCAATGGGTCGCATAGCGTGGGTTGGGCTTGTGGGTTCCAGCACGAGAGCGCGTGAGCATGGGGTGATGAGGGGGATTGGAGCGCGGGCTAGCTGGAATGGTAGTAATAGTGGGGGAACCGATAGGGGTGTCCGGGGTGGATGCGTTTGTAGCAGAAGGGGAGGGAGGTGTGGGAGGTGATGGTGGGTCGGCAAGTGGTAAGGGTGGTGGCTGGGTTGGTGTCGGATATGGGTGCGGTGGTGCAGCACGGATGGAATCTAGATGGCGGGGATCCTGACGAATGGAGGTAGGTTGGATGTCGAGAGGGAGGGGGGAGGTAGGTTGGTTAAACCATTCATGGTTGCTGGTGATTTTAGTGACGAAGGGTGTAGGCATGGGGGGGTTGGACATGGTGTTTGTATGGGAGGTGTTGTTCATAAAAGGCAACGTGCTGAGATATGATGACATCCAAAAGTACGTAGGCTGGAGTAGTCTGGGAGCTGTTTGTGGAGAGCATGGTAGGGGCTGGTGTATTGTATAGGAGTGCATGGGAGGCGATTGAGGAGGTGGACGGCGGTGGTAAATGTCTCGACCCAATATGTCTGCGGAATGCCACTGGAGTGAAGGAAAGTTAGGCCATGTTCGGTGATGGTCCGATGGCGTCGTTCCACAACCCCATTTTACTATAGCGTGTGGGGACAAGAGAGCTGATGGAGAATGCCGTGGGTGGACAAGTATTGGCGAAAGGTCGTGCTGGTGAATTCACCGCTAGCATCAGATTGGAATGTGTGAATGTGAGTTTTAAATTTTCATTCAACATAGCAATCGAATAGGTGAAATTGCTCAAAGAAATCATTTTTATTTTTGAGTGGGATGAACCACATGAAACGGGAATAATCATCAACAATACAAGCATAAAAGCGAAATTTATGAATAGAGGTGACCGGTGCAGGGCCCCATAGATCACAATGGATCTTTGTTGGAAATAATTGAGACATGTTCAGGTGAACAACTCATCATAGGAGGGAGGCAGAGTATTGAGGAACCAAGTGCTACATGCACTGCAGCTAGCATTGAGTCTGTAACGGAATTGAACCATTCAAGGTATCAATCTGAGTCTTATGAGTCGATCAACAATTGTTGGATCAAGGTAAACGATCATGGCATGTAGGTAGCCACTTAATTAGTATTTGCTTGGAGTCTCGTTGCTATATTTAAGTACTTTCGTTGTTATGAAATAACTAGAACAATTTTTCTCCTTTCCTCAAGAACACAATGCTTCTTTCTGCTGTGTGTCCATTTGCTTCCGTGCATTCGATCCTCTAGTTTTCCACAGGTGGTATTAGAGCTTGTAATGTCGAAGCATATGCCAGCACCAAGCAGCAGCTCTCAGGGTGGAGAGCTCGTGGAGCCAATGGCTGCAAGGGAGGGTTCGATGACCCTTAAATATCCTATGCTGACAAAGTCGAATTACCCAATCTGGGTAACGAAAATGAAGGCAAACATTCATGCCCAAGGTGTATGGGCTGCAATCAAAGCCTCAAACGACAAAGGAGAAATTGAGGAAAGAAAAGATCAGATGGATTTGGTCGTGATCTACCTAGCTGTTCCAGAAGAAACTATGTTGTAGCTAGCCGGCAAGGAAACTGCTCAAGAAGCCTGGGAGGCACTCAGGATGATGCATGTTGGTGTCAAACGTGTCAAGGAAGTGAAGCTGCAGGCACTGCGATGGGAGTTCGAAAACTTACGGATGAGCGATGCTCAACAAGTGGACGAATTCACAGGAAAATTAAGTGGGCTGGTGAACCAAATCAGGTCACTCGGAGAGGATATGGCCAAGAGCCATGTCGTGAAGAAGCTTCTCAGGAGTGTGCCTCCTAAATTCCTCCAGATTTCTGCAATGATGGAGCAATTCGGAGACCTCAAAACAATGCAGGTTGACGAGGTTGTAGGGGCCCTGAAAGCACACAAAGAACAATACAGAGATTATGATGCAAGGCATGAGCAGGTGCTTTTGATGAAAAAAGATCCCAAGTCAGAGTCTAAGGTGGTACAAGCTGAGGACTACACATATCACAGCACTCGCGGACGCGGGCGCGGTGGCTTGCGAGGACGAGGACGAGGGCGAGGACGTGGCATAGGAGGTCGCGGAGAAGGAAGCTGAGATGCAGGCTGAGACAAGAGAAAGATTCATTACTTTTATTGCAATAACCTCGGGCACTATGCCTTTGAGTACTGAGGTAAGCAGCGAGCCGAAGAAGCACACCTGGCCCGAGCAATTGATGAGGAACCAGTCCCGCTGCTAGCCAAGGATGAGAGCCATGAACTCAACATGGTCTTGCTGAATGAGGAGAATGTATCTTTTCCCATTTCTTGAGCATGTATCTTTGCTGGTTGTTTTCCCAACTTGTTATGGGTAGACTGTTTCTACTGGGAAGATCTCCTTGTACCTGAAGTTGGTTTAAGTTCACCTGCTGCTGTGTTTTGATGGATCCTTTTTTGATGATCTTGACTGTTGGTGATGGAGCTAGTACAAGACACATTAATTAGTTAAGAAATTTCACTTATATATGCATCTTGATAAACATGAAGATCTTGTTTTCTTTAATAATAGAAGAACACCTCACTGACCTTTGTATCTTTAATAGATTGTAGAGAGAAAGGGATTCTAGAAGGATAGTTTCAGAAAAATATGCAATGGAATTTTGAGTGAGTTTCCACAAACTCCTGGTGGCTATAAGGGGTTCCATTTCTACTTTTCCCATTATCATTCAGAAGATCGAGGTGGATGCACATCCAATAATGCCTTCTAGGATAAATTTTATGTGGCATAGATCACAATGATAGAAAGAAGCACCACATATGCAATGAAAAAGTAAGTTCAATTTACTACGTCAGATTTTGGCATAGGTTTCAATAGAATTTTCTTGACATACCACTTAGGACAAGTAGATAATCTGACCTTATATGGAAATGTAATTTAGTTTACAACTATTATGCTAGTTACTGGCTTCACTTTCATCATTGACTCCATTCTTTTGGAATGAAGTAGCCTTTTATACACTACTTTCTTTGTATCAATGGAAAATATGGTTTCCGAATGAATGTTGATTCAATTCAGTTTTAGAACATTCATCAGTGATCAGAAATATTTTTATAATTGTAACCATAATTTTCAGCATAGACAATACTTTAGTTCCGTGACTTTTGCAATATAAAGTTGGATACCATCCACCATAATCTCCAGAAAGAAGATTATTTGCAAATCTCAAGATATACACATAGAAGAGTTTTTTTATTGAGAAAATAAGTTGAGAACAACAAGGTAAGAAAATGCAACTATGGTCTTGTGCTTTTACAACTCTATTTTTTAGTGCATTTACACCTGGTTAAGAAGTAATTAAAGCTGATGTTTGATGGCAAGCAGAAAATACCATGTCAACCGCCCATTCTTCTTCTTTTCTTTTGTTTTCCCAATGTTTTTTCTGTGAGTTGCAATGGCTGATCTTGGACTTACTGTCCTCACATGTGAAACGTTGGATTCAATGGAAACATATAGGCTTTTCCTCTTTTCAACCAGTTCCACTGTCATAAGAAAAGAATAAAGATATTTTTTTTCCAATACTTCTATGACATGTGACTCTATAGGGTCCTTTGCACTACTTGGATTAGTATTGTGAACAAGAAGTGGGGCTTTCCTGGATTCATGGATGGGTTGTCATGGGTAAGCATGTGTACTTGGGGATTAAGACTCTTGTTAACAATATTATGGATTTATGACTTTAGAGCATAAGTCTTTAAAGAATTTCAATACTAGATTAGTATGCCTATTTTGTGAAACTTCAATACTAGATTATTTCCACTTGACATTTTTAGCATATTCCTTTTTGAGAAAGAGGATAGTTATGCTCAGTACTAATCACCAAATAGAAATAAATTGATTCTCTCAGTTCTTAGAAACTAATTTCTTTGTGTTTGCTATGTTGACTTGCAGAGATTTTATACCTTACTTTATGTTAATGAGGGATCATCCATGATTTGAAGAACATGTAGGATCACTTAGTATATGCACCCAAACAAGTGAGAAGTATAATGACCACAACTTCTAATTGCTTCAGAAAATTGATGTATGGGAATTCAGATTGATTAATATTGTTAAGTTGTTTGGGTTGTTTCAGATGATTCCTAATTTAGGCTAGCTAATTGATTATGTAAATTTATGATGCATATCACAGGAATACTAAATGAAAAATAACATGTTTCCCCCAAGACGACATGGTGACCCTACAAAGGTTTGGCATGAGTTAAGTAGGTAATCAAGGGATCTGCAATGCAGTGGTGTTCAAACTACTACATAACAAAAAATCATAATGTTGCAAAGTAGCTAGAATTGATCAAGAGACATATGAGCTACCTCCTCAATAAAAACACTAAAACACACCCATGACCTAACAAAAAATATACAAGATGTGTTGTAGATCTTCACCAATTCATCTTTACCATTCACCCCTTAATAGACGGATGTTAAATAACTCTCAGTTCCCGATTATTAGGGTGGAGAAGCATTCTGAAAGTTATGCTTTAAGTGAAATTTGATTCTTTTTATGAAAATTGATTATATGTGGTATGATTGATGCTTCTTACTGTCACATGCTTGTGATCCAACATTCTAATTTTCACAAGAACTACAAGAATTCTTGTATGTAACTAAATGATCTACTTTCCAATTTTTGCAAGATTGTTTTCTTGGAGAACCTATGTTTTTTGGTGGTCTGGTTGGATCCAATGTTATTATTATTTTCATGCAGTCTTAGAAAAAGTTGTTTGGATTCATAATAAGTTGTTTGACCTCTTGATAACCTCTCAAACCCTTGTGCTATGCTCGTTTGAGGTTGATGGTGCCTTCTGACCTGTTTATCTGACTGTGTTAATATTCAATGTGTGATAAAGCTATTCTGGAGAACGCCGATGAAGTTTTTCTTGTTCAGTTTCTACTTGAAGGGATTTCTCTTGTTAAAGTCATTCTTTAAGTTTACCATCCTATATAAATTCATAAGGATCTAGATATCCTTTGAAATTCAAGTTCCTAATGTTGGAGTGATTTCCTTATATGAAGTTTTCCATATTAAAAGTACTATATTGCCCCGTGATCTAGGGATGTCCAGTCCCTAAGGCTTCGACCCTCCCTTCTCCACCACATGGTTCTCTATTCTTTCCCTTCATTCCAAAATCATACTCTGTTTATTGTATTCCTACTCTTTCTTCTTTCAATAGTTTGATATGCAACACCTTCTTCTTTTTTGCTATCCTAGACTTAAGGGAAGAATGTAGTTCTTGTTCTCAGTCCCTATCATGTTACTAAGACCCATCAAGGTGTGCCCAAGGCCCCTTGACAAGAGATTGGCATAGAATGAGGTTGGATGCCCCTTTCTTCTCGTGATTGTCAGGGACACACCACCATAGCAAGGTGATAATGTTAGTGTTGTCCAGGGCGCCAACTAGGGAACCTTCGGTAGTCCCCTGGGTTCAAATACAAGATGGGTAGCCAAACTAGGCAATCTAGGTGTATGCCTAAGTGCTTGGGTATGCCACCTAAATAGTTTTAGACTGGATTATGGGTGTCCTTTGAACTATAATCTCGTTTGGTGATCAATAGTATATAAATTTTCATGTCCTTGTTGTAATGATCTTTTACTGATAGAACAAAACTTTAAATGTTTCTTATATTTCTTTTGGTTACATTAGTATGAAGTTCAGATGTCCTGGTTATGTTTGACTCCACAGGTGCAAAATTCAGTGTTCTATAACAAGTTTGTAGATGAACTATCTGTATTACCAATTTGAATTGTTCCTCAGTGACTATTTACACTTTATTCTGCTTCATGTTTGCAATCTGAAATAGAACTATTTTTTGTACACTTTATCTACTTTATGTTTGCATTCTTGAATAGTAGGTTGCAAGCATATGATGTTAGTCTGACATGGGCCCAACTATGCTATCCTACAGAGGAGAAAATCCTCTCTAGAGTTATTCTTCTATTTTCCCTTGATGCCTATAAATATATTGATGTTTTATAATTGTATCTTTTTCTTGATACTGAACTTATAATTTTGTATGTCAATAGGATGTCAGTATCTTGGGGAGTAAGATGTTTATGTATGTTAGTTTACTGTGTGAGTTGGGCACACTTGATTTTGATACTAAGTGAACTACTTGTTTAGGCTATCTCTCATATGAACTATGTGCACGAAATATGAATAAAAGACCTCTATATGTTGATGATAAACAACATCTAAATGAAATATAATGAAGTTGTGAACTACCTGAGATTGATTGTCTTTAATTTCCTAACTAGATGGATTAGAAAGATTGGTAGGTTTGTATTCATCTCAGTAATGTTGATTAGAAAGACCAATAACTTTGTATTCAACTCAGTAATGTTGGATTTAGTAGCTTGATTTGAGTGAAGTATATCATATTTTGGAAAAACGTTACAGCAGTGTACCTACGGATGATGAGGTCAGAAGATGTCACATTTTGATAGTGTACATTTTTCATTGCCGTGAATGCTCCAAAATAGAATTAATGCAACACATGTTCCAGTAAAGTGACCTTTTCTCTCTTCTTCCTGTCCAAATTCAAAGAGATATGTTAATGTATTATGATTGAAGTGAATTAACCCTCTCATTGTTGTTATTATATGTAAGGATGAAGTTCTATATAACACCTTAAAAGGTAGATATTCACACACTTTGTATATCTAATTTTCTGAACTATATGAAGACCTAGGTGTGATGCCAAATATGATGGAAAGACACCAAACATGCTAAAGATTTGAAAGAATATTATTATGATTATTAACAAATGTTTAATGATCAGTTTTCAAGTTGAATATTTGTGTTTCTATAGGTCTACTAATAGAAATGACCTAAAGGAAACACAAACATGTTTGAGTTAGATAAGTTTTTGAAAATAGCCTAATGGAATCTCTAATGTTTATGTCTGGTTACATGTAATGAACCATTTGTTTCTGTTTCAGTCTTCATCTACTCTTTACCTCTTATATGCGTCAATGTAGTTGGTACAAGAACAAGATATAGTTCAGTCACTTCCTACTCAACTTTTGAGCCATGGCTGATGGATTTCAAGGAGGGTGTTGAACCGGTATAGGTCCCCATAGAATGAGGTTGGATGCCCCTATCTGGGAGTTGCATCTTTTTAAATTCTTGCCTTAAAATTTTTGACTGTGAATTTATTTTCACCCATACCGAAAGTATACGTTCTTATAGAATGATGTTCACAGACTCGTAGAAGAGATTTAGCTATTGTCTTGATGAACAGGGGTGTTCAACTGGAACCCTTGAGCAAGTGGTCAAAGGTGAAAACATATGAGTTCTTTGTGAATTCCTCTTTCGTAGAGCATGTTCATTATCCCTGTATGGTTTTCACTCTTAACACAATATAATAAATTCTGGATTCTAGGTTGGATTGGTTGTTTATGAATCCAAAGTGCCGATTGGAGCTACTCCAGAATATATGGTTGATCATTACATGGTACACTATGAGCCTTATGCCGCTTTGCATTGTTTCTTCTTTAGTTTTTTTTTCATGTCTGATTGATAAAAGTTTGGTTGTACAACTGCAAAGTGCTAGTTCCTTTCTGCCGGTTATGGCTCTTGATCCTCAAGAAAAGGAACACGTTATTGACATGGCGTAAGTAACAACATTATCTCTCATGTTATTTTGACTTATATTTGCCGTTGGATGGTTGAGTGAAAGACACTTAAAGTTAAGATGTAATCTGGATGTTAGTTCCCTAGATCTCATCTAGGGCTCTCTACCTTAGAAGCTTTGACTTTGATTGATGTCTTCTGGAATGGAAAATTTACTATTTTGATTTCTCTTCAGTCTTCATAGGCTTACGTCTGTTTTAGAGCTGAATCTTAAGACTGGTTAATTCTATGTGTTGGATAACTAAGAACTAGCAATGCATTAAGAGTCTTTCATCCAATTAATCCTAATTGGATGTCAGGTTCAGATTGAATTAATTCACATGAGATAGTCATATTACTGATCTGATACTCAGTTCCATGCACCATATTTTATATATGTCAATGTTTGCCTCTATGAAAGTGGGAAACCTAACAAGTGGGCTGGTTTGTAAGGATTTGTATAGTTGTACCAGTTATATGATTTTTTATAGCCCTTTCTCTTCCCCTGATCTATATTCTTGACAAATTATAGCCTAACACACAAATCAATGTTCATCAGAATCTTAAGATGTAAAATTACAGAAGGGTTTACTCTTTTGTTTTCCTACTCTTCGAAGTATTGTTGATTATTCCTGTAACTATGGATATATTGAAAGATTAATAAGGTCGTCAACTAGCTCTTTATAGTGTCAATCTATTATCTTTTTTTATTTGACTACTCTTTCTATCTCTCTCCTCAATTGTTAATTTAGGTTCAATTAAGGCAAATAAATGGAAGTGAGGTCTAATTCTGTCATGTCATGTCACATTAGGTCTGATTTTAGTCAAATTAGGGCAAGGTAGGTCAGATTAAGTTTTAACTAGGTCAAATCTAAATCACCCAAGATCAAAATCAGGACAGTTAGGTCTAGCTAAGGCCAACTTAGGTATAATATAGGTCAAGTCAATGATTGACTAAGCTTTAAGAAACCTGATAAAAGTATACTTATAGATTAATATGGTCAAACATAACTATATATCTATATATATGTTAAAAATGAAAAACACCTAGGATGGCCTAGATGCCCCTTTGCGAGGACTGCCTTCACACATATGTCAACATTAGGCTTAGAGTTAAGATCTGTGTCCTAGGTCAATCAAGTAGATAGATGGAGATTGATGGAATTTAGGTTCAGAGAGGTTTCAGTCTGTGGATTAAGGATTTTGGACCGGAAAGAAGTAACTGTTTAACAATAGCATCAACTACAACTTCTGGAAATTAGGGAACCATCTGCAATCAAACCAAATTAGTAATTGTAATGATATATGTCAACTATTACTGATTCTCTTTAGGGTTTAAGGTGTTCTATTTTCTACTTGTATGTATTGAACTTTGGAATGCCTATTGTGTACTTTGAAAATTATATTCTTCTGTAACTGGATCGACATTTAATTCAGAACTAGCTCTAGTTGAGAATTATTATGATGTTGACACCCTTAATATTTAGGCTAGAATATATCCATCGTGTTATCTTTTTCTTTGATGTGTTAAGTTTTTTGTATTTTGAACAAAATCCATGGGACTATGATGGTGGATATGCCATTTATTGGGACATGTAATATGTATAGTATAAAGGAATTTATAGAAGACTGCCAACTACAATTAAAATGGTATGTTGGGCATTATATGGTCCCTATTTTATTACATATGTTGTGTATGTGACAGCCAATTGTTGTCTCTTTTGTTATACATATATTCATTTGTGTTGTTCTGTCTTCTAGGATGTATCTTTCTTAAGCATAGAAAAGTTTGAAATTCATGCTTACCTGAACTGCTGCATAAATGGACCATGGCGTTCAATTTCATACCTCTTTGTATCTGTAGAGAAACATAGAATTATGATTGTTGTAAGATTCCCTAAACAGTAAGGTTTTATATTTTAGACTACTTTATACACTCCCATCATTCATCCTCACAAATGGACAGGGGAAGGGGTAATGCTCAAGCTACCTTACAAATTTTCTATAAAGATCAATAGAAATTGTATGGACAGAATATGAACACTCACATACTCATGTTTAGTTCAAATCTTCCTCATTAATATATTGTAGTTGTATTGAATTATGTTTACTGATTTATATTTCAATGTCTACTAATATTAGTTATAACTGTTATGTAGTAGGTATACCAACATTAAGCTGAACATATTTATGTTTGTTGCTTCTACAATTACTGAAACGAACTTGCTTGATAATTTTCGAGCTGAAGTGGATTTGCTTGATAATTTTCGATCGACACTAGAAGATGTCGTGATCCGCATTTCCAATGCACTAGCTACTGAACTATAGACACTTCAGTCTCTAATGTCCTTACTGACCTTATAGGTTGAGAAAGTGATGGGTATTGAGCAGTTCAATGCAGAAATATCTTTTCCAGGTGAGTTTTGTCGTGAGTTTGGAACCTCTTAGTTTTTATGTATATGACCTTTGTTTGCTTTAGGAATTGATAGGTGATGACCTCAATGGTGTATGTGGGATGAGTTGTTATTCTTCCAGTTATACATTGAATTTGACGTAGCAGTACTGGTTGTTTTACTCACACCATTAGAAAACATAGATAAAAGGTATTCTATTATGTTTTGCAAACCACATATTTATGTTTTCAAAACTGTGGCACATTTCAATGTCTCATATTTCAAATAATCTACTATGCATTATCACTTATTCTTTATTTCCAACAGTGGCCAGCTTATTAACATGAACTTGTGGGATATATTTGCAGAATTTGAGGCCTTTCATTCCGATCTATTACCAAATAAGCCACTTGATATTTTCTTTTGGATGTGTACAACCACTGTCAGCATCTGCAAACATAGTGACCAACTTTGTAGGGACGATATTCCTTCTATCTCTGCTTAGAAGGTTCTTTTCAGATTCTTATCTCGGGTGCTTTTGGACGATGCTGGTCGAACAACAACATCTCGAACAAAAGAAGAAGACAATAAGGATGTTAAAACTGGTCGAGAAAGACAACTCTTTCACAAAGATGTTAGTAGACCACTAAATCATTGATATATGTATATACTTTTCTTTGTACACATTGTGTAATAGGGGCAAGGTATATGTCCTCCCCATGTACATTTGACATTTCAATATAAATGAAAGTAAGATTGTTGGCATAATGAGCATAACTTGGCCTAACTACTACAATTATATATATATATATATGTGTGTGTGTGTGTGTGTGTGTGTGTGTGTGTGTGTAGTAATTGTCGCCTTTCCCTACACATTAACTTCATATAAAATATATTAACTTCATGTTTTGGCTACATACTGACTGTATATGCAATTGTAGTCATACATTTAGCTATAATTATACTTATATTTAAATATGTAAGGACAATATCTAGCTACGCTTCTAGATACATATGAATTTGTAGAGAATGGATTATCTAACTACATATTTGAAAAATATAGTTAAAGGCTTTAGCTATACGAGCATATACTACAATTTGTATGTGTAAAGAAATATGTAGTTAAAGCCTTTAACTACAAAATATGGGGTTTTCACTACAATTTTTTTTTATAGTTAAAGACCATTTTTTTGTAGTGGTGGTGGTGGATGGAACATTCCCAGTGACATGTTTGCATCAAATGGATAGAATGTGCAGGTGAGGGTTGGCATGTCAGGTGGTTGAGGGTAGCTAGAAAAGTTCCAATGGATCTAGTAGTGATCATAGAGAAGCTACTAGTGGTACTCAATGCACTGAAAATGAGTATGGATGTTCTTGTGTTTGACCAAGAGAAGAAGCTCGTTGTTGTAAATGGCTTGTTGCAGCTGAAGAAACTCCTCATGAACATCTTAAATCTGACTTAAAGTGGTTGCCTATTGTTGTTGCCTTTGCTAGATAAACTGCAATATCCTATACATGCTCTCCATGGAGAATGAATATCCTAGCGGTGGAGGGGCTAGAGTTGTGGATCATGAAGCTACATATTGGCTAGGGATGTAGTGCATACACCAATGTGGTGTGTAGGGCATGGATACCTCCTCTTCTTCCTCTTCTTCCTCTTCTTCTCATTCTTAATCCTCGGATGGTTTGTCGATGTTCTCCCCTCTAGTAAAACCTCCATGTCCTTTGTTGGCCACCAAAGATGGCACACTCCCCGTATACTAAGATGGGGTTTGGGAGAACCCTCTCCTTCAGTTGGCCATCTATCGTGAAACATGGTACACCCTACCTTGGTACTTGGAGATGAGGTGAGCCCACTTGAAATGCTTGAAATCAATAGAATATGACATGTTAAGGGTGTTGGCCTTTGAGAGGTCGAGGTGGAGATGCATGGACAGTGGTGTGGAAAGCCCCCAAAATGGATGGAGCTCCTTCTCTGAGTCAAATTCTTCATGACCATCATATGGAGAAGGAAGAACAAGACAAGATCGATGTCTACCTTCCTAAGGTCAATAAGGACCAGAGCACATATAGGTTCATTTGCTAGACCTTCCCCTGTCCCTATGTCAACCTGGAGAAGATTGTGTTAGTTAGGTAGTGATGGAAGATGCATGCATAAGGGGAGATTTATTTCCATGAAGGAGGAATGATGCCAATTGATGACAAATTCTTATGGTAGTGGTGTTTTATATCTCCACACCATGCTAAAGTCAAAGTCACTTAGGGTAAAACACTCCTCACTCATGGACCGGCCATAGATTGTAGTGAAATCCTCCAAGGTGAGGTGGTGCTCCGTGTTGTATAATCAAAACTTCACCCAATCGACTTCCCATCCTTCTTCATGCTCAGGGATGCAAAAAACCTCTAACATGGTAAGGAACTCACAAACTCGATCGGAATAGGTGGGCCAACCACTAAGAACTGGGTGATCACCCACCATGACCTGATCGCTACAAATGTGTTGGAGGTTGTAAGTGAAGCCAACTTCTGTGAGGAAGGCCCAATCCTCATATCAAGCTGGTATAGCTCCCTCATTTGTAGAGAGGTGTAGTGCTTCTTTTGTTCTTCATTCAAGAAGTACACCCTCATTTCCTTGGGTACCAACTGTTCAGATACGATGGTGGCGGATAAAGCTTATCGTCAGGATGCCATCACTTGGAGAAGAGAAGATGGGTCGGAGGAAAATAGATCAATTACAATTCTGAACATTTGGAAGCTTGTGCGACCTCTGAGGATCTTCTTGTGACTTGCGAGTAAGAGAGGAATGCTAGGGTGTGACTTATAATCACCCCTTATATCCCCTTTTATAGTTTAAGGTGTGTCTTCCGATGTTGTGTCAGTACTACCAGTAGTTTATGTTGGTGGTACTATCTCTTTGCTATCCATTGGAGTCTTGGTGCCAGCCCTTAATACTAATGGCTTTGGGTCATCAATATATGGACCTATAGATTTGTCTACATCAGTGGTACTAACGGATGTCAATGGTGAAGTCTCGATGTAACGAATATGGTCTTTTGGGTCGGTGCCACCTACAGATTTTTCAGTGGTACCGAGTTGGCTTTCAACCTCCTTTGACCCCTCTGTCAGTTCCACTGACATGCATGTCAGTGGTACTGAGTTGAATCATTCTTTGTCTTCCTTGATCTTGATGTGTTGCCACCACCAAGCAACCTCGTGGCGAAAAATTTCTATAGCTCTATGACGTTTCCTTGAAAGTTTTCATTTCTATCAATGGTGGCATCACGACAACAAAACTGAATGACTTTCACACAGTCTCTAACTGATAATGATTTGGTGCCACTAACGAGCCCATTGATGGTAACAAAATTTCCAAATTTATCTATGGATTCTTGGGTGATGGGTCATAGCTACCAACGTTTGCGTTAGTAGTACCAACACTATGAATTTTTGCACAACACATAAAATGCATCAAGGCACCTTTTTTCTTTTTCTTCAAACTAAGCAACTACTTATAAAAAAGTATATATTGTAACAAAAGAGATTTCTAAACAAAAAATGACATAAACTAAAGTTTTTTGCCTCCCATAAGAGCCCTTATTTAGTGTCATAGGCTCGACATGATGCTTACCTTCAATCTAGTTTGTCACAGAATAGTGAAGAATCATCTGACAATCTGAACTTCACTCTATAAATCACCTATTCCCAGTGTCAAGTATCCTCTAACCATAGGAATATCACATCACTCATTTCTTGGAACAACCTTCCTAACAACATCTCAGATCCTCACATCTTTTGCATGTGCATGACCACAATGTTGACATGATAGATAAAGTTGTCAACTTCAACTAAAACATCCTTGCATATCCCATGGGGCCTCATAGCTGACCCATCTACCAACTATGTTGTCATGGTAGTCTTTTCTAGTTTCTTCAATTCCACATTTAGAAAGGTAGAGAGAGGCATGATATTTATGCTTTCCCTAGATTCACACAGTGATTCTTTGAAATGCTTGCTTCTAATAGAACATGGGATGTAAAAACATCTTGGGTCATCCTTCTTTGTCAACAGTCTTCTCTGGATCAACACATTGAGTACTTCATCAACACACATGACATTTGTTGTTGATGATATCCTTCAAAATCTTCTAAATGCATGGATATATTATATCACATCCACAAGAGAGATGTTGATGTGGATCTTTTTAAAGATGTTTAAAAATTTCTTGAATTACTTGTCCTTCTTTCCTAACTTTAGACTGTCTGTTAATGACATATGTGGCTTCTTTGTATGCCTATGTGGAGAAATGTATGACACATTGGGGATCTCGTCCCCTAAGATCACATCAACGCCACCACCTAGGATAAAATCTACAACACCTTGTGTAGATTGAGTGATATGTGGCTTCTCCTTCTCGATTGTGGGTTCCTTCTTTTTTACATGATTGCTCCATTATGGGGTACAATATTTACCTATTTTTGTTGCATGGGTACCTCCTCAAGAACTGATATAGTGGGTCTGGTAATGGTGGAACCTTGAAGTTTCTTGTCTTGAAAAAATGGTATAAATGGATTGTCCTTGTCACTCTTTGCAAACAATATATTGACTGAGGTGCATGTGTGTGAATAATTCACAAGCATTCTACATCTCCTAGTCTTTCATACAAGATGTTAGGAAATAGAACTCATGGCACATAAACACATTCCAACTTTGGAGTGTGTTGATTTGGTGTCTTCCCAATACCATGCTCTGTCTCCTTAGATATAGACACATAGTTTACTTGATGATGTTGGTGGGATGTCCCTATGTTCCTAAGAAATTCCTATTGAATGGGCTTCTTCATTATTGATATCTCCTAGTTGTGAAATTTGATTTTCTGTGTTGTGAATTTGAGCCCGTTGAGTCTACTGATCCCGTTTGAATTGGTCTAGGTAAGCCTCATTCTGATTCATGGGTTTTATAAGCATGTCTTCTATCTTGTCCATCTTGTTAGGGGCTCTGTCCTACTGATATTGGTATGAGGTATTGCCTTATTGCTATTTGGGATGTTGTGCTTTGTTATGGGTCCTGCTAAAAATTGTTAGGATCCTTTTAAGAAAATTTAGGATCTCTCCACCATGAATAATGATTGTTTCTCCTATTATTTTTATGTCGCAAGTACATACACTCTTCATCTTCACCTTCACATGAGATGTCAGATTTCTAATCAAGCTTCCTTTTGAGTTGTGCCATCTGAGCCTTCAACTCCACAACTTCACATGATTCCATTACACTTCTAGTTGATGTTCATGCTACATGCTCCTCTCCTCATGATTGATTTTCGGCCATGTTCTATAGGATCTCGTGACATCTTGTCATCTTGTTATTTAGGAAGAATCCTGCCCCTGCACTATAGACTATAGTCAGTTTCCCCTGTATGCAAGCCATAATAAAGTGTATGTTCTTAACTAAACAAATCAAACCCATGATGTGTGACTTTTCTGACCATGATTTTCCCATGCCTTAGAGTAGGATTCATCAACCCGGTGCTTGAAGTTATAAATCTTTCCCACCAATTCATTTGTCTTCTATGTTGGAAAGTGTCTCTTGAAAAATGTGTCAATCATATCATCCCTTGTCTTGATTTACTCTAGATGTAAATTAAGGAACCGTGCCTTGCCATTATCTGACAAAGAATATGATAAAAATTCAAGTAAAACACCCTGGTTGGGACTCTGTCGAGTTTAAGCATGTCATAGATCTCCACAAAGATGTTGATGTGTTCCATCAGGTCCTCCATGTTGTTCCCATGAAATGATTGTGAGTTGATTGGTGCTACCAATCCTACATTGATTTTGTAACTATAAACATTCAATGCCTAGTCTTTGATTAGTCCTAGTTGAGTTGTAGCTGATGATTTCTTTATATTCTCCCAAATTGTCTACTCTTCATACACGTCTTCCACATGATCATCACCATTATGTGCCATGTCTTCCACTATGGAATGGGAGTTTGGATGAGCTTTTTAGATGAAGCCCTAAACTTGCATGCCATGCACAATATCTCTTCGCGATCTACACATGGTGGAGTCGAAGCTATGTAGTCTGTAGTCTGAGTGTGAACCATGCACCATTACCTATAAATGTAAAAATAATTGTGAGAATGCATAATACCATGAATATGGTAAAAGAACATTTATCAATTATTTCTACTAAAAATAAAAATAAAAATAAAAAATGGCATGGAACAATCGGTCACAAGACTCATAGTACCAGTGTTGGTGTCTCCCTTTCTGCGATGCCGAAACCTTGGCATGCTTGAAGTGTGTGTGCAAAACACAAGTGTACATGTGTTATAATACATGCCTATGAGGTCTGAGTGTTGAACTCAAGGAAATGTTCACTAGAGACTACTACTTACTGAATCCAAATTAGCTAGACCTAGAAAGGAGTTGGTTGGTTGTAACAGTAATATCAAACGGTCAACCCTCTCAAATGGTTTTGAAATCGTTTGCCCAAAAAGGAAAATTAATCAAGTTGAAAATCAGCACTTAATCCAATTAGGCTTTGCCTGATTGATTAGCCTTCAACTCATGATTCCTTTGGAACTAATCCATAAATTTTGGTGAGTTATTAACTAACATAATTAGGAACAGGAATCTCAAAATTTCAACCCTTTTTCAACCCTCTCAAACGGTTTTGAAACCGTTTTCCCAAAAAGGCAAATTAATCAAGTTGAAAATCAGCACTTAATCCAATTAGGCTTGCCTAATTTATTAACCTTCAAATCATGATTCCTTTGGAATTAATTAAAAAAATTCGGTGAGTTATTAACCAACATAATTAGTAACAGTAATCTCAAACGGTCAACCCTTGGTCAACCCTCTCAAATGGTTTTGAAACCATTTTCTCTCAAACGGTTTCAAACTGTTTGCTCTCAAACGGTTTGGTGAAATCGCATGAGCAAATATGTTGAAACCGATTGGAACAAGATTTCTTGGGGAAAAGTATCCAAGATGATGTCATCATCATCTACCTTCATCCCTGAAGTTCTAACAACTTCTTATTTCATGAATTAATCAATTTCAACCAGCAATTAATCAAGATAATGAAGGAATCAATGAAATTGCAAGATTAATGGTTGAATAACAATGAAAAAGGGTTCAAGTTGTAAAACCCGCCTCCAATTGAGCTCCAAAGCTCCATTTACACGGAAAAATGGTGGATACAACTCCTTTAACCATTCCATGGCTCGTCCTCAAGGTTTGAGTGAAAAGGAATGGTTAGAATTGAAGAGGAGATCGAAATAGGAAGAAATCCATAATTTATTTTTTATTTCCACCATGGAATCAAGGTGAAATGGATCAAGAACCTTACCAACAGGTTTGGGGTCGTCATCCTGATCCTCCCAAGCTCCCTTGGTCGTTTCCCAAGCAAGGAGAAGAAGTGGGGTCGAAAAATCCTTCCATTTGGCTTGTAAAAGGTTCTTTTATAAAAATTCAATGAGAGAGAATGTACTTTGCAAAAAATCCAATTAATCCCAAAAATGTGGCCGCCTCTTCCCCCTTATCTTCCTTAGGGACGAGGATATCTTGTTTGCCTCTTATTACTCTCAATTATCCATTATTTAAAGAAAAGCAAATTAAGCACCTTAAATCATATTATATTAATATCCATATGTGAGTGGATATTTCTTTTTCTTATAAAATTGTGTGTGAGTTATCCACTCCCTTGGATATTTTCGTGGTCCTTGCAAAGCTCAAGGATGTCACACATACATATGAATCCAACCATTTTAATTTTGGTTGAAGGCCCTTTCATTAATACATTTATTTTTACCCTAAATCGAATTAGGGTTTCAATTAGGATTAAATCTTGATTATTTTAATATCAAGATTCTCTCTCCTCCAACTTAATTCAAATGAGGCGTCCCTCTCATTTTCTTTGCTCTATTTGATGACAAGAAACATTAGGGACCTTATTGAAGTGGTAATTTACATATTGAACCCTAGGTTTTGTGTAAATTGCACTTTACACCAAAACTAGGTT
The DNA here is from genome assembly GCA_963693085.1 of Alisma plantago-aquatica. Classification (NCBI taxonomy): domain Eukaryota; kingdom Viridiplantae; phylum Streptophyta; class Magnoliopsida; order Alismatales; family Alismataceae; genus Alisma; species Alisma plantago-aquatica. The sequence continues at coordinate 72,609,245 of OY856410.1, read as the reverse complement.
TTAATACACAAACCTTACTTTATGAGCTCTTTCTTGGTACTCAGGCTACCATAAGCCATACCTTTGCATCATATTCATTCTCATGATGCTTCAACACATGAGGAACATATTATCATGCACAATGTGCACTTAAACCCTTTAACTTGGGTAATTTGCACTTTAGTCCAAAACAAACAAAACATTGATTTCACAATGTTAAAAAAGGACTAGAATTGCAACATAGGTTCCTCTTGAGGCCTAATTACTTTTCACAAGATGAGATTAAGCATTTAATCACCTTTCTTAATAAAAAAACCTAGGGTTAGAGTATAACCCAGGTCAGGGATGTTACAATTTGATAATTAATAGTTTGGATTTACACTTCATTATCCTCATATTATCATTATATTATTTATGACAATTTATCTTGCATGTGATAGGGCATTTTATTCAATTTGTCATTAAGTCTACAATCAATCCAAATTATGTCTCATTGATTACTTATATGTATATTAAACAATGTCACATTACCTTTCTTATTCACATTAATGTCATCATTACTCATTTTCTCATATTTATTCACTTATTATTATTGATTGTGCACATTTATGGGAATCCAATCACTTCATATTCTTATTGAAGCCATTCCCGGTATTTTAATGATCAAGATGAGACATGTTACATGTTAATGAATTGATTCACATTAGGTGGCTAATCACGTGTGTATTAGATAATAAGGTAACATGCATTTCATATTGATGACTTGATAATATGTGATTAGATGATTATATATATCATTTATGTGCATCAAAGTATGTTAATTGATTATGGCACTTAACGTCATTAATGTATCATGAAAGACATTAAGGATGTATATGTTAAGGTTAGATGATTACAACTTAGGGTTTAAGTCAACATGACCATTATTTCTCACCTATTCATTATTGGCATGCATTAAGTCTAGATTAGGTTATAATTATCTTACTCATTAGATCATTAGGGTTTATAGGTTCATGACATGATCAACATCTTACATGTTGACAATTAGCATTGATATTCATATTATGTGCATTAGATATTCATTAGGGTTCAAGCATAAGAGTTATTCCTTATATGACCATTACATTTTCATTAATATATAAACAAGCATGTTAGGTTATAACTATAACTTCTTTTGTCAAAACCAAGGATCCAAGCATACTAACCTCCTAAGTATGGAGTTAGGGTTTCTAAAGATAGAGTAGATAGATTTCAAGATGTTACATGGTTCCACCCCCTAAAGAGGATTTCATCCTCGAAATCTAACCACCCAACATCATCAAACTACTTATACTCCACCCCTTAAAGGGTTCGACCTGTCAAGACAAACTACACTAGGGTTAGAGGATGAGTCTAGCTAAACCACATATAAGATCATGCTTCCATTGCACACTCTGATAGACTATACTTAACCCCAAACTTCAAAGTCTAGGTTCTAGGGATAAACTATCCAAGCATGTGGTCCTAAGGGACATAAGGAAACTACCTTAGTATCAATAAGTCATCGTACACCAGAAACTTAGGGTTCCCAAAGATATACAACATAGAAGTCTAAGGTTACTATTGCCTAAAAGCAAACTATTTCGTACAATCCATATCAGCTCAGGCCAGGCTGGTATCATATGGAACTGGGAGTCCTCGTAAACTAAGCAAGTGGTGCGGAGGAAAATATTGCCAGCCCCCAGAGCCTGATCCTTTCTAGACACCTTCGCTTCAACTTCATACCCTAAAAGTTGCCTAAAGTTAAACCTAAACAACATCAAGTTATGCATGTTTTAGTTATGAGTAGTTTAGGGTTTTATTCATCAAGATTCTAATGTGGAACTATAGGGTCCGAAGTCAACCTTTCATCATCTATAGATCAATTCTAAGGCAACAAGTCACTTAAGGGAACTATGTAAGGCAAGGTTCTAACTAGGGAGACAAAATTGAAATAGTCAGATTCTGACAACCATGGGCTCTGATGCAATGTTGTAAAAAGGAGAAATCACCCCTTTACTAAAATTTTGAAGAATTGACATTCATTGCAAACACACTCAAAGGTATGATGGAATGGGCATAAATTTTCCAAATTTATTAAACATTGGTATACAAAAGACCACACTTCTCAGTTTGGGCCTAATATTGATCCTATATACCATGTTCGTATGGTGGCGTAATGTTCTACATGAATCCACATTGGAAGGACATCATATAAAAGCAGTACAATTAGGACCTTGATATGGTTCTATTATGTTCGTAGTATCAGAGGCAATAGAATAAAAATTAACATATTATATTCAATTTCATAAAAAGGTTTACAAAAATATATGAGATTCTCCCATTAGGGTTTACATCAAGATACACAAATAGGATCTAGATAGAGGGAAGTCTAACTACCACAATCTTATCTCCAAAGCAACATCTCCATCAACCAAGTCCAAACCAAAAGCTAAGATCTTCATGTCTTGTCCATCACCTTGCTTAGCACATGGGTGGTTGTGAAGGCATCGAACAAAAGGGAAAGGAAAAACAAGTATGTGTCACAAAAACTAGTCTAGGATAATAAGAAAAGTAAAGCATGTAAAAGTAGGCTAGTGATTATCATATGATGAAGATAACAAGAGAATGAGGCTATATCAAAAGAAACTTGCCAATAACAATTATATTAAAAAGGGGTTTGCATGTAAGATAATTATGTCTACCTAACTAAGTAGAGTTGAGGCACCTAGCGGACCTCTAACCTTAGGTGAGGGAAGAATAAGACATTTCCCAGGGTGATTATTTACATGTCCTTTGTGGGTGGTTGTACATAAGTGCCACTACTTTTAGATTAAATAGGCATAAATCTACATGCTAGAAAAAGTATTTATGGAAAGAATAATCATGTGAATCAACAAGCATGGCAGTAGGGTTTAAAACCCAAATAATAAGAAACTATGATCTAATTTGAGGCACAAGAAATTAGGGTTTCAAGAAAAGAGGATTAGATTCAATTAAGCCTCATTAGGGAATATTAGGTTAAGGCATAAATATCCCAACTTAAAGTGTTAGATGCACATACCTCTTCCTTAGAGCCCTAGAAACCACTTTCCAAAAACCTTTAAATGAGATTAGGGTCCACTTGTCTTAATATCATAACCATGTTCATGTATTAGAATTATGTACATTCATTAAAGACTTAAAACCCCAAAGTTACCAACTTTTTCTATGATTTAGACCTTGAAATCATCACCATTATCTTAGTTAGTGTTTTTTTATCAAAATAACATATAAATTTATATATTTTGAAGATATAGACTTTTAGATGAATTTTTGGTGATTTTTAACTAATTAATTCATTTTCTAGAAAACCACCTTCGACAAAACTCGAAATCGACCTTTGGAAATATTTTATTAGAAAGAGAATCTTTTTTTGAGTTTAGAACATATTTTATTTTTATTTTTGGATAAAAGAATAAATAGTTATGATTTATTGAAATTCAACCAATTGGAAATTGCCACGTCATCAAACTGAGAAAGAGAGAGGCAGTGTGGGGTCGGTCCCTACTGACTTGGTTCAATCAATGGTCGTCGTGTCAGCAGGTCAATGGTCTGCTTTGACTCACCTAAAAACAAATAGAACATGGCCAAAAGATTGTATAACCCTCGCACAAAATAGAGAAAGAAGAGGAGAAAGGTGGGGGATAAACGGTAAAAGCACGAGGGGTCATCTTCCTCTCCTTGCCCACACGACATGGCTGTAAAGCAGGATAGTCGAATCTTGGAGAAAAATTGGGCAAAACCACAAACCACCACCAAATTTGGAACCGAGATGTTAGAAGGAAAGGGGGGGGGGGAATTCGGACTCACTGAGGCCACCAATTCAGCTGGAGAAGCACCAAGGACATAGAAGGGGGTGCCGTAAGTCCACGGAGAACAAAAAGCTACTGGTGGCGGAGCACAAAGCCAAATAAGAAATTGAAGTGAGAGGAAGATTGCAAATCACCCTAGGAACACTGCGGTATGGCTATATATAGGTGTGTAGAAGAGATGGGATGAGCAGAGTGGTGGCCGAAAAGATTGGAAAATAAGAAATTATGTGTTTCCTCAATTCTTCATGAAACTTAATGAGTAGGGGCGCTATAGATGTGGAATCGAAAATCGGACATGTAGGCGAAGAAATCATGTGAAATGATCAAATGATGAGAGAGAAAAGTGGATTGGAAACTTCCCAAAACTGGTGGTACTGTAGCAAGCTTGGTTTTTGAGGAAGATGACCAGTGGTCATCCAATAAGTGGACGCGGGTCCATGAAATGACCACAGCCGTCCGATTACACGGATAGAGTCCAAAGGCGTGTGACATTTTATTTCTTATCCGATTCTAAATTCGACTAAAGTGACATGATATTAATTAATTATTTTCTCTTTCTTCTTTTGAGGGCTTAAACAATTTCCAAATTTAATAAAATTGACACCCTGACTGATTTTGAGGTGTAGAATCCGAATATAGAATTAGTTTTACCTTTTGGGGACTTTTAATGGGTTAAATTAACAAAAACTTATTTTCTCTTTCCTCCTTTATTAATGGATTTAGGATTTTTCAAAAATAATGAAACTTCACCCATAACTCATATTAAGTGTGGTTTGCCATTATTTCCATTTCTTGGTGTTGTTTACTATTACAATTAATGATTTTAAGGTTTTGCATACTTTCTCTCTCCTAAATTTATCTTCTCATCAAATATTTTCCAAATTGAGTCAAAATTCATCCAAAGATATATTTTCACATATAGAACACGAATTTTGAATTATTTTATTTTTTTAAGACTTTTATTATTTATTTAATACATTTAAATTTATCACTTATTTTATCCTTTTAATTTATTAGAAGCATCTAGAAACTTTCTAAAAACGTCAAGCTTGGCCTATAAGCAATACTAAATGTGAGGAACACGATTTTTACATTATTTAATTTTGTCATATATTTAATATTTTTGGTCTATAAATCATTTTCTCTCTCCTGAATAGAATAAAATATTTAACATGTACCAAATTAGATGCAAATTCACACATAGACTCATTTTGATATGTAGATTACGAATTTGAGGTTTATTTCCACTTTTGAAGTCATTTGATAATTTATTTAATGATTTGGAGAAAAACTCATATTTTCCAATTCCGATTAATGCAAAGATAATTATTAATTTTCTAAAATTGTGAAACTTGTCATTCAAGCAAACTTTAACTCAAGTAAAATGAATACAAAGTTATATTTAACCAATTAGTCTTCCTTTTTTTAATTTTAGCCCATTATCCAATATTACCAATATTTCTCATATTAATTAATTCCATATCACACTAACATGTTTAAAGCAACATTTTTCATTCCTTTTTCTCTTCCTTGCTCCATAAGGCAAAGGAATGATGTAGATATAATATATTTTATTAATACATCACATGAGTAGTACATTTACATATTAGACCCTTATCAAAATATTTACTGAGGTATTTGTTCATGAAACCCTTTATTGGCATAAATGGTGAACAAATGTTCACTAAACCACCATAATATCCATAAATTAAATAGAATGGCCAAGAAGGATAGAAATGAAAGGAAAAGATGGGAAAGAGGGTCAAAAGACAAAATGTCTAGGATTCAGTATGTTACACATGACTTTTGATTTCATCACCAGTGCTTATTTTCAAGTTGTTACCGCAATGCCTTCATTGACAATAGAACCTATCTCCAGGTTGTTTCCTATGTTCCTCCAAAAATATAATAAATTGATCAAGACCAGCAATAAACTCTGGGGTGCAGTGATTTGGAATAGACATCCATGATCAATCCATTCTATGATCAAAGTGAAAACAAGTATATATTATGATTTAGCATTAAAAGATTAGGGTTTAGGGTTAAAAGATTAGGGTTTAGGGTATTATATATAATAAGTGTGTGTGCCACCTATCCCATTCTTGAACACCTAATATCACTAGTAAGTGTATAATGTGTATTCAGTTTTAAAAAAAAATCAGCAGCATTTCCCAGTAGTTCTCTAAGTACTCCGATGTACATGGGCAAATACCCACCAACATATGTACTTAGAGAACAAATGGGGAAGTTTTGAAGAAACACCATAAAAATCGAATATACATTATACACTTACATCTTAAGTGAGATTAAGTGTTCAAGAATAGTCCCAAATCAGGGACTATCCAAGATTTACACCTAATGAGTAAATATCGGACGGGTTTCTAGGACAACAAAATACATGTATGTATTTACAATAGCAACATCTTATAGTCTTAATCATACCCTAGTCTAGGTACCATATTCTATAATATTAATTTCGACATCTCTAATGTCCATGCATGTTCATCATCAAGATAATCATTACACATAAATTAGTCATGACCTAGGGAGTGAGAGATTCATAATTGATTTCAAAATTTCAAATTAGCTCATGCATTATCATAATCGATCTGCATCATACAATATGGATTCATGTAGATGTTAGGGTGACACATCAATACAAAAGTAGAGATCTAACATTAAGGTTTTAATATCTTACAATAGATTGATCACAAGATTTGAGCAATATAGTTAATACAAGATTAGGATGAAATGTGTACAAGATTAGGTATCAAATATAGCAACATGCACATTAGGTCACATTTCATTGTTATCAAGTTAATATATAGTTCAAAATATTTGTCAAATTCGATTCCTAGCTCAAACATTCATAAATGTTTATTGTAATAAAGGGGGAGCTATTTGGGGATATCAAACCTACCTAACACAAGGGGAAGCAGAAGCTCCTCAAGTGGCTGGTGAGCTCCAGCGTCCTCAGTCCAGGCCTGAGCTCTGGCGGCGGTAGCGCAGAGCTCCTCAAGCGGCCGATGAGCACAGTAGCTCTGGCTACCAGCATCCACAGGCAGTGAGCACAATAGTCTGCTGGTGTCTCCTAGTGGCACGGAGATCAAACCAAAGAGCGGAGGACCTGGCATCGATGGCGATGAGTAGCACATCAACTGACGGTGGCGATGACGAGTAGCAAGCAGCTAGCGGAAGTGGAAGAGGAGTGGAAGAGTCGAATTGCCAGGAGCAGAGAACCTAAAATTGTGATGAAATAGGGAGAATGGGGAAAAGTTTATTTCACTCGGGTGGTATTAAACCCTTAGTGTCATTTGTTAGCAAAACAATTACGACTAATGCAAATCTAAAAAAGAAAGTTGCCCTCGTTGGGGTTTTAGTCGTCAGTGTTTAGAAAATAAACCGACGCTACAGACGATTCCTCTTAAAAAAGATTTGTCTCACAAAGGGTGATTAGTCATCGATTTTTTTCAAAAAATTGACGACTAATGAGGGGATAAATTTTCCACTGGGGCATGGCATGAAACATGTGTCATCGGTTACTCATAAAAAATTGACTACTAAGTCCAAATATATACCGTCACGTTTAGAGTTTTAGTCGTCGATTTTTGGAGAAAACACCAACGCTATAGAGGGGATAAAGTTTTTGCGAGGACATGGAGTGAAACATTTTTCATCGATTTCGGGAAAATCGATGACGTATTGAAAGTTTTGAAGGCAAATTATTTTCCCTCAAAAATTATATTTTGCGGGTAATGTTAAACATTGGTTTCTATTACAAGAAATTGAAATCAAAGTAAAAGCGGCACTCGTGTCTTTTCTTAATCGGTAGGCCTTCACATATGGTGATGGATGCCTTAGATAACCGATGTTGTTGATCTATGGCATCGGTGTTTTTTGTTTAACCGATGGCATCAAATGTAACGTCATATGTCATTTATGTACTAGTGGTTTTACATGTGAATAACCACGGTCGTGGCCATCCGTACGGCCATGTCCCTTGAATACCACCTCACCCATGGTGCTCCCCACTCCTGTGGTGATCTAAAGACACAACGATCCCAAAATCTATCTCATTGATGTCCTCCTCCTCCAACATGACCGTGGTACCCCACACGGCTGTGGTACCATCCAACCACCATGATCGTGCACCCCACCACGGTCGTGGCCACCAAATACACTTATCACTTCCAACTCCATTCATCACCTCAGTTGTTCGACCACCCACGACTGGGCCATGCAACCCCCACCACGGCCGTGGCACCTCAATACGGCCCTGGTGACCACCTAAACCTACCCATTTTCACCACTAATTTTCCCACTTTTCCCCTAATTACCCTAGTGCTTCTCCAGCACCTATATATACATAGGTGGCGGCCACAACATGAAGGTTAGATCCCCCTAGCTGCCATTACTCCTCTCCACCCACTCTTGAGCATTCATTGCACTCCCCTTGTATTTATACTCTCCATTTACCATTTCCACCTTATTTGCACCATAGAATTCTAGTTTTCTAGGTTTCTACCATAATCCCCCTCATTTCCATGCCTATCATCCACCTTGGAGAAGGGAGGTCACCCTATGACAGCTAGGAGGTGAAGGAGAAGGATCTACTTCGAGCTCCATGGAGTCCTACCCCCTTCTTCTCGTTTGTTTTATCTTTCCTTTGAGCATGTCTAGCTAAGCCCCTAGTGGTGAGCTATTTGGGGTTAAAATGAGACTTTGATACCATGTTGGGGGAAAATAATTTGTAGTGAACATGATTTCATTCTATGATGATTGCCTTTGCTTCTATCTCATTTCCCATTATATTACATGTGGTTTGTGCTTTTAACATATATTGCTTGCTTTGTGATGCTTGATGACACTTAGCTTCTAGGGGAAATTGGAATGTATGTGACAATCTTAGGAATGGCTCCTAGGTTCAATTAGTGGATCCCTAGCTAGCGCCCTTTCTTCCTACATAATTCTTCGTTCTCCTATAAGTGTAGATAGTGTAAGTGTGATTGGTGCAATTGCCTAGAGCTTCCAAAAGGCTAGATGGCAAGCAACATGAGGTGATACACCCTCATTTATACTCCCATTCCTACCCTTGACTCTCAATTTTCCCAATACCACTTACCCCAGAAACCTAGACTTGCCAAGTCTTACTAGAATTACACCAAACCCTAGTTCTCCAACTAGTAGTGTAGGGTATATTCTAATAACACTTGCCTTGTTGTTTGGTTTGGTAATTTAGATTGAAATATGAGATTTGCAGACCATGTTGGCCTTTCCCCAACTAATATCAAAGTGCATTCCTAAACGGCCCACCTATCCAATCCATTGCTTAAAACCTAACTTGTCATTTTAGCTTGTTAATGCTAGCTTAGATTATTTGCCTTTATTCATTCTCATTAATTGCTTAGTCTTGTTAGCTTGGGTTAACCTAGAATCTTGCTTGCTCTAGTGTTTATCTTAGTTCTTAGTTGCTAATTTCCTTGCTAGATTAGTGTAGATCATCTTGCTCTTGTTTAGTTGATTGCTTGATCTAGTCTTGTAGACCTAACTTGTGTAGGATAATCTAATTTTCGGTAATCTAGTTTTCATATTGCCTTTACTTGCTCACTTGCTTAGTGTAATCAAACCAAAACCCCTTTTAAACCCTTCAACCCTAATCTCCTCTTTAGGAACATAGCCAATACAAACCTAGCTCTAGTGTCCCCTCTATCCCTGAGGATCAACCCCTTGCTTGCCTCTCATCTATACTATAACATGACCCCATGCACTTGCGGGAGCATATTTTAGTGTTGTGAGTGAACCTTATTTGGGGACCCATACATTTGAAAGATCACACGTCCGTGGAATACCGGACCAGCTTGTGGCCCTTCCCAAAGGCCAGAAAGAAGTGAAGAACAAATGGGTCTACATGATGAAGAGAGATGATACCATCAAGGATAACAGATACAAAGCCCTATTAGTTGTCAAGGACTTTAGTCAAAATAAGGGGTGGATTTTGTTGAGATATTTTCTCCTATTATGAAAATGACTTTTATCAGATTGGTTCTAGACTTGGTTACTAGCCTAGATCTGGATCTTGAGAAGATGGATGTGAAGACGTTGTTTCTTCACAGTGACTAGCTGAGAATATTTACATGAATTATTCAGAGGGTTTTCAGGTCAAAGGGAAGGAGCACTTAGTCTGCAAATTGATGAAGAGCTTATATGGTTTGAAACAAGCTCTCAGGAAATGGTACAAGAAGTTTGATTCTTTCATGTAAAGCAACGAGTAGCAGAAGAAAAGTGTAGATACATGTGTTTACATTAGGAAGTTTTCCAATGGAAAGTTCATTATTCTACTACTACCACAACAAAAAAAAAGATTATTTAACTACAATTACTCTAACTACATATAACTTTTACATAGCTACAATCTCTTTTAGTTACAAAATAAGTAAATGTAAATTGATAGATGTAGCTATTCAGTTAATTCTACTAACTACATTTACTCCCCTCTCTATAGTAATTGTAGTGAACAAATGTAGTAAATTTACCGCCTTTTAAATTATCTAATTTTCACACCAATTTCATCCCCACGTGCTCCCCCCTCCACATGCACCTGACGGACACTCCAATATCTCCTAATCTCCCTATCTCCAACCATCACCCTGATCTCCCCGTATCCCTACAACAACTGTGCAATTTTCCCTCTCAGTCATTCTCCAGATCGAGCATTGTCTCAAGCTGCCACGGATCTCCCTCCATGTCTCCTGACAGGGTTCCACATTCACTCCTCCAGTCGGTCCTCACCGACCCCCTTCAAAGAAGCTACCTCTGGTCCTCCTCTTGGTCATTAAAAGCTCACTTTCAGACCATTGTCACCACCAGGTTCCTCGAGACCGTCGTCATCACTCCTTCAGGACCCTGCCACAACCACTCCTACAGGTTCCTTCCACCGCCACTCCTCCAGGTTCCTGCCGCCGCTCCTCCAGGCTCCTTCCTTTGTTTCTCTACATACTTTTTGTGTTGTTAATGCTACTTGTATGTGTGTAAGAAAATAAGCAATTTGTTCTTATCATCTACATAAGTTTTCTAACTAATCATGTTTTTTGGAAGCACTATTCTTTGGGTTTACTTTCTCTCAATTACTGCTACAAATCTTCACAACATGAACAAACATTTTCTTCTTCATATATTGTTGTTTCTGGATGACTGGGCAAAGTTCAGACTAAAGACTTGCATTGTGATTCAGTCTCCTAATCCATTTATGGAGCCTGAATTAAGATTTAGCACTGATGACAGACCCAAATGTCCATTCTTTGCTTCTTAGATGACAGATCCAAATGCCCATTTACTTTTTTTTAGGTGAGCGTACATTCTAGAGTAAATCTCTAATCATCTTGTCATTCTTCAATATCCATATAGCAACATGTTGCATAAACATCACACAAGGGGGGACTGCTTTAATTATTTTAATATTTCCTTTTTATAGGCATAATATTGATCTGTTGTTGTGGTGGTGATCTATTCTTTTGCTTCAGTGGATTGCTTACTAGGTTCAATGCCTACTGTCTAGCTTCTTGATAAAATGCATGAGTTTGCTCTTTATTTCTTTTGTTCAGAACTGATTTTTTTCTGGTTCCTGCCAGTGCTATTATGTGGTTTAGAGATTTATTGATATCTAGGCTGGTTATTATTTTCCTGGAGCTGGTGTTGTTTGAGCTACAAAATGCTAGTTGATATCTTTTTGCTTCCTTCCTGCCCAATAATGTTGCAAGTTTCTAACAGTTACTATGATAGTCCAATAATATGTTAAAGAGAAACTAGTCATAGTTGATCTTACCAGTCTGAAAGTACTAGAGGGCCTCATTAACATAGTTATGGGACTCTTCAATATAGTTGATAGACTATTTATTCAAGTTCTTGATTCTATTGAGCGTGCACAGCTTGAGAAACTGTCTCAAATTCCTTTTGAAGTTAGCACTCTGATTCAGATTCTTTAAATATCAAGTTTTAGTTCCGATACACATCATATATATAGTAGAGCAATTGTGGGTTGTTGGGGAACAATCATGATCAATAGTGATAAACTAGCATAGAAACTGTGGATATGTGGATATATACTCTATAAACCATTAGTGTTATGTTTCCATGGACAACTTTGAGCCTATTTGGAAGGAAGATTTTAGTAGTATCTTGTTGAGAGAAGAAATAAAAGCATGACCCCACTCAAGTTCTCTAAAAACCAAGGTAATGTCTCATTCTTCTACTCCTAGCAATATTTTTCTTTTTAGATTTAGAAGAAACAAGTTTTGGAGCTAACTAGATGTATTTTTTTAAATGGATAGCCTCAAGGATTTGCTGACTCTATTGGCTTGAGGTGCTAGAATTCTAGGCATTTTCTAGATTCAAAACATCAACCTCGAACTTGCAAATTACTTAGTTGTTGTCTCAACTTAGAGAACAATCTAGTTAAATGTAATACAGTCCATGATGGATTAGATCTTTCTTAAGCTAAAATCTGGTTGGTTATTTTTTAATTACATATTGGTTTCTCAACAAACAATACAAGATTTTTCCTGAAGATGGTCTTTCAATGTTTTAAATGATAGATCAGCATTGATTTTGACTATTCTAGTTTTGGTTTGGGTGATCTGTGTCATTCGATTTCTCCATAGAAACTACTTATTATTATCCTCCCTATATGTAAGTAGACAACTTGCCATTGTATAAGAAACAGTTCGATTCAACATGCTTTTCAAGATTATTAGCCTGACACAAAACGTTCTCAAGGTATCCAAGCTTTCCCATTTCCGTAGCAATCTGCCCCATGCAATTTGCAAAATTCCCATATGTACTTGGTGTTCCACTAGATCTAAATGCCAACCTTTCCTCTAGTGATTGTTGTACAACATGCATCCCCTGTGATAGGGCATCTTCTATTTGTTGGGAGTATTGATGCATATAACATAACCAAATGACTTGTTGTTACTGTTACACAAGAGCCTCAAGTTGGTTTACAAGAGGTGAGAAACACGCCAAGACATAGGAAGCACCTCTTGGATGGAGTTTTCCACATTTATATAAGATATATGGAATGCATCGGGCTTAGCATTCACACCTTTCAATTTCAGGATATCAGTATAATGAGCAATGACTATCCGAGTGTAGAAAAACTCCACATGTCTTGCATGACTTATTATTGCAGATTTGTTGGATGGAGTCTTCCACATGACTAATTAGTGATGGATAGTAATCTCATTAACAATTACTAGAATCTAATTAGAAATATGTAGAAGAAAAAAATTTGGTAAGCATTTGATTTCATAAGGGATTCAGTTGAAGGGTTGAATATACTATGTTGACAAGTTGCGTGTTATATTTCCTAAATCAAGTTCTTTTACATTATCATTGTGCATCACCTTGGATATAGAATGATGTTTATTGTGTTACTGTTCTCACTTTGAAATCATGCATCTTCATCGCAAATAAGTTCATCTATGTATTCATGTTTTCTATTTAAAGTATTATAGATAGAGACACTACAACTTTTGGCTTTTGATTGGTGGATATATAGCTTGTAGGTTTTGGCCACACAACTACTACGAGAGTTTCTGACCTCCTCCTCACGATCTTAGTGTCTGAACTCTTTTGTTGAATAGAGAATCACAATTGAAGTCCAATCTACAAGTGTTATAGGTTGTACCAATTTTCAAAGTTTCTGATAAAAGCTCAATGTTCATAAATGTTGCCTTGTTATTTTACTTGCAGAACGAGTGAAAGATTGGTCCAACGTTGTGTTGTCTTATGAGCATGTTTGGGCCATTGGTACTAGTAAGGTTACCACCCCAGCACAGGCTCAGGAAGTAAGAATTGAATATGCACAATGTTTGGACTGTCTTCTATTTAGCATTGTATCTTAGCAACCAGATGTTGATACTTATTTACCTTTGGCTTTACTATCCCAAGGATGAATAGGAACAACAACACCATATCATTGGAGGAGAGGAGTGATGCCAACAAAAAAGGATAAATCGACATAAGAAGCCAATGAATCCCAAAGAAAACTTGCTGAGGAAGATGGCAAAAGTATGAATAGCTGAGAAACTGAAAGTGATAGAACATAGTATAAAAAAACTGTGAAGAGGAGAATTTAATATCAAATCTGAAATTGAGTTTGTTACTATAGACTGACAAGATGAAAATCTTAACACCTCGTTTGATGGCCATTCAGCATCAAATCAGGTGGTGCCTGGGAGGTTATTTAGCATTGTTTAAAGGCAATGAAGGTTGATCCTCTATCCTGCCTCTTTCTATCTTTTTCTTCTCTTCATTCCTTTTTAAGTTCTTCACATGGCTGGTAGCAGCTGAGGGGTGGTAGTACGGTGTAGCTAGGCTTTAGTAGGCGATCAAGGGCTTGTAGATGAGATCTTTATTCTGATCCAAAAAGCAACAAGGTTATAGTTGTGTTTGATGTGCTATTTGTATGAGATCTGCTATCTTCTTATGTTAGAGATATGTGCAGGTTGAGCTTTTGATTCCAAACTCAACTCTTTGCAAATCATCTATGGTTTCTCTCTAGTTAAGTAGGTTTATTTTTCTTTCTAGGTGTATGTAGAGGGTCCTGCCCCACCAACTGGTGGAGGAGATGCTATTACAATGCTGATAGGTCCAGATTCACCCGTAGCATTCAAAAGTAAATACAAAGGGACTCACACGGCTCATGTTTATGATTTCTACAAACTTGATCTTGGGAGTGAATATTTGGTTTGTTTTCTTCGTTGTTATTGTTTTTCTCCTTCAATGCATGTGCTTTTTGGTTACTAATCATGTTACATTACGGCCAGGGCCTTTTTAGTCACAATATGTTTTGTACATGTATATTCTGGTGTTTTATTTCTTGCACTTGACAATAAAAGTTTGTGTATGTGGTTGATGGAAAGTTATCACAGACATGCTACCTTATGGCCCTTGATTCATGTTAAGATCATTATTGTAAAAAGTATGTTTTTGTTCTTCTGTGGACCTGTATGTATTTTCAAATTCCAATCATCTTGTTCTTTTATCATAACCATTTTTTGTTTCAATTATTTTATGTCGTCTATTCTAGTTGTAAAATTGTGCAATACCCTACATGGTGAACTCTCTAAGGTCCATACACTAGGTAAATATGTAAGTGTCCTTTTTGTATACACGTGTATGATGTGCATTGGCAGTGATTTTTATTTGGTGTGTGGAATATAGACAAATCAGAACCCTCTTAATAGTCGAGTCGGTGTCCACCATTCTAAAGATTCTAACTAAGATGTCGAAAGGCAATCTATGTATTGGTATCTATTTTTGAATTGTGCTACATTGTTCAAACTGTGTACTGACTTGTTCAGAGAAGCCATAATCTTGATTGGATGGATAACTTTATCCACACAGGGTTTGACCAAGAATTTGGAAAGCTAACATTTTTCCAAGACAAAGCTCTTTACTTGGAGGTGATGTGCAAATCATACTGACTAATGGTAACCCAAAGCCAGGCACATTCATCTTGATGGCACATGTGAGGTATACTGCTCAGAATCAGACACAACTTGTCATTCTCTGTTTACCATTAACAAGCAGTGTGGGGGTAATTCCTCTGTTCTTTATTTACTGATCAATGCACCTACAAACACCTTCATGTCCTTTATTAGTTGGGTTTAAACAAAGGGGAGCGAGGAAATATCTAAAGGCCATACAACTTGTTGTATGATATTGCAAGAGCAATAGTTTTTAATGCTGAAGTAATGTCCCTATGGTTAAGTGCATGCAATATTGTGTTGGGAGGATATAAAAAAGTGTATGTATATATTGAGGTCAGCTCGTTTAATATTCATGTGCATGTGCCTCTCTTAAACCATCAACCCCTAACTATTAGACCCTCAAAAAATGTATTCAACAGTATAGTTGTTACCATTACTGGTGCTTTCTACAACTGTCATTGCATGTACCCACGGCCACCATATCCACCAATGTAGGTATCAGTTGACTCAAGTTTTTACTTTTGGCTATTGTGGCCCTCTAAATCCTTATATGGATGTTCCTATACTCTAGACCATATAATGGTTGTTGTGTGCTATTAACTGATTGCAGGTGTGTCTCCTCCATCACATCATGTTGTTGATTACTTGGAACAATCCCATGATTGATGACAAGGGGATGGATCCTCTTCTACTGATCTACTGATGAATTTGATGCCTACTTCTGAATTGTACAAAACTTGATTTGTTTCTGCCACTTTAAAACATATATGGAGTGGTGTTTAGTTTTTTGCTGCAAATTTAATGGGATACTAATTAAATTTGTGTATTGCAGCTCTTTGGAACTCTTTCTAATCAAAAGCAGAATTAAGGGACCATCGTGGCTTTCAATTTCATAAGCATGGAGTGTATTCTGAACTGGTGTATACTATGTCAAGAAATCTACAAGTAATGGCCAGGTCAAGTGAAGCAACACAACATGATCTACTTAAGTACATCCTTCAAGTGTCCAATGTTGACTGTGTAGATGTCATATAATCTGCCATGAAGAAAGGCATGAAGGCATACAAGATTCATGACAAAAGCAACAATAGTAAAGAAGAGGAGAAGCAAAATGCAGCAGAACAAACAGAGGAAAATAAAATAAATCTAGTAAATAGAGGAGAAGCAAAATGCAGCAACAACACAAAAATACATCCGCACAAATAGAGGAGAAGCAAAATGCAGCATTACAAACAGAGGAGAAGCAAAATGCAGCAACAACACAAAAATGTATTTGGAAGTTGGATTGATCTATAATCTATACCACTATGAGTCAGATTTTCAAACTCCTAAGGTTACGGTATACAGATCCATCATTATCATGTCGTCTTCAAGTTGAGATCACTCAAATAGGTAATACATACATGCATAAATTCATACTATTAAATTGACGACTCTCAATGGTGTGTTTTAGTATTATTATGTAATTGTGAGATTTTCTCTTCGTCATTTTGCCTGCATCTTTGTGCCTCCATGTTCACTGCCTAAATCAACTGCAAATCTTGTTGTCTGTATGTTTCAACTAGAAACAAAATGGATCTGTGTTCGATTATATATTTTGCAAACTATCTCATTAAACGTCCTCCTTTATTTTAAGGGTGTAAAACTTTGTTAAAATCACTCCGCCAAATCGACAAGAGCAAGGTTTACAAAGCTGGAAGGAAAAAAGGTTTGAAAAGAAAGGTGTTCTATTGGTTCTCTCCTTGCCATAGTAGCAATGGAATGGGCCAACTTGTTACAACTATGGTTAACATGAAAAAAACTTGATGAAGTAAATCTACTACTAAGAAAGTGAATGTCTTCAGCAATGAGGCCGATAGCATCTCGTTGTTCTTCCTTACTCGTCACTGCCTGCACCACCGAGAGTGCATCTGACTCGAAGCAAACCTTGCTGAATCCACTGTCCGCCGCCCATTTCACCACTTCCCTTAATTAAACCCACTGCCTCTGCCAACTCAGGAGAAACCATCACACCAAGATCAACTCCTTCTGCGGCCAGCAGCTCCCCGTCAGCTCCACGCGTCACCATACCAGCCGCGGCGGCCCCCTCTGCCCCTACAGATGCGTCCACATTTACTTTGGTCCACCCCACTACTGGTTTGGACCATCGCTTCCCGGTACCGTCCAAGGCCGTTCCCCGCTGAGCGTCCTTCTTATTCCAAAGAGCATAATCTTTAATCATGGCCATGCAGATTTTGAACAGATAAGAAGCATGGATGTTTTGGTTGCCAAAAACACGGTTGCTCCTACTATGCCAAATCGTCCAAAGAGCCTCCACCATTTGCTCCTTGAAGTCGGTCTCCGTTCATGACAGTATCACATCCATACCATCGCCAATAGCCGCATCTTGAACGTCGTCCACTTTCTTACGTATTTCCGGGTGCATACAGTCCCAAACCTCCGTGGCATTGGGGCACGTAAAGAGCATATGCTGGATGGTTTCCTTCTCTACACCACAGAGCGAACAAGTAGCATTATCCGTGCAGTGTCTATTGAAGAGACGCCCCCTTGTCGCCAGTCCCCCAGTACATGTCCTCCACAAGAAATGTGTCAGCTTGGGAACCCACCCCTTCCTCCATATTTGTCTCTAAATGTCCTCACTCGGTTGTGCTGCATGTGAACGAGCCTCCTCCTTTCCCAGTAGTCCCAACCAGTATGCAGAGCATATAGTGAATAACCCCTTCATTGTCGGCCACCACCGAATGACATCAGCATGTCTCGTCACACTGAGGGGTATGGCGAGGATCTTCTGCGTGACATCAATGGAAAAATAAGCTTCAACGAGAGTCGTGTTCCACTGCATTTCGTCAGCCCGGATCAACTCACACACCTTGGATATCGTCACCTCGTCAGCCTCCCTATACACCTCCAGTAGCTCATCTGTATTAGGCACCCACTTATCTTTCCACGTATCAATTTGAGTTCCATCTCCCACTCTCCATTCCGTGCCTTCCACGAGCAGTGCCTTGGAGTTCCACAAACTCCTCCAGGTGTAACTAGGATTAAACATCCTCATGATTTTTCAACTAAAGACAAGAACATGAACTCCAATGAACCACAATCTAGCCACCCAATATCAAACTTAATAAAACTCATTTTAATCAGTCTGAAAATAGGTATCATTGATTATACTATCATGTCGTAATATTCAACATAATGGTATTGTTCAAAGGCTCGACAAGACTTTATTCCCCCGCTCCCACTACTACTTTTTCTGAAAACGAGGTATCATTTCCCTGTCATCAAAGCAGTGAAAATAGAATGCCCAGACCTTTTTCTGGACATAGTAACCAGTACATAACCAGCCTTTAGTGTCGGTTATTTAAGGCCTTTAGTGTCGATTTTTAAGCGAAACCTGTGTGGGCGCCGATAAAAGCCCAATTGTTACGCGTCGGTTCTCAAATTGACGTCACAACCCTTCGCGCGCCATCGAAAACGTGCCAGCAGGGGGTATAGGCGTCGGTTATTAGCTTTGAAACCGACATTATATACCTTCGCGCCACAGAAAGGGCGTCATCTGGAGTACTATCGGCGTCGGTTTATTAGTGATAACCAACGTCATCTCACCCGTTGCCACGGCCGTGCTGGCCAGCACAACCGTGGTGTCTGGCCCGCTGCCACGACCGTGCTGGCCAGCACGGCCGTGGTGTCTGGCCTCATTAGCGAAATCGACGTCGGTTACTAGTAGGGCAACCGACACTGTAACCATTTGTCGTCAGTTTTATACAAATAACCGACGCCTTTTTTTTCTTCTGTCAGTCTGCAGACCTGTTGTGGCTGATCGTAGGATGAGAAACCTACAGTTCAGTTATGAACTGTAGGTTTTACGACATCCATTGGTATCGGCCAACAACAGGCCACAAACCTACAAAATTAACAACATAAATGTTCACACATTTAGCAACCTGCAGTTCCATTTGATTTTCACACATGTAGAAACATTCATGTAGCAATCTGTAGTTCCATTCATTTTCACATTCACACATGTAGAAACATTCATATAGCAACCAACAGTTTCATTCATTTTCACTCAGACACATGTAGAAATATTCAGACATGTAGAAACATTCACACATATTATAATTCAAAAATTCATTTACAAAATATCATTCTTTAGTCATTATTCGCTATCAACATCCCAATTATATGTTAAAACCCCCACTACTTGTATGGTTGTTGCTCATTCTTCTCTTACATCATTTAATTCTTTCGTCATATAGGAGCATGTACATCTGGTAAGGCCTTTCCTGTAGTGTGGTTGGTTTTAAACACCTACAAAGAGAATGATGTATATATATAATTAATAATATATAAATAAGAGTGATATATTTCATATTATCTAATGAGACTATATATAATACCTCAGGAATGGCATCGATGTCCACTGTGGCATATTTGATAATCATGTGCATAAATTGCATCACATAGTATGCACATGCACATCCGTTGTCTTGTGTAGCACACTATAAATTGATACAAAATATTATAAAATACAACTAATTAAGTATTGTTCACATAAATAATATATACATTGTAGTCGGGAACTTACTTCCACGTTTTTCCAAATTATTTGTTGGTTCTTTTTCCTAGGGACCTTTCCTCCAGCCTTTTTGAACTCATCTAAACCCCTACATGTTAATGTAACACACAGTACATTGTATAATTAAATAGTAATGTAATAACATATGTTAACGGATATGAAAATAAAATATTTCTCACCGGAATAATGTCATTTTCATTTTGTGTCCATATTTTGAATTCAATTTAGTCCCCTTAGGATCTAGATAATAGACAGTGAACGTCTCGGGGACAATAACTAGTAACTCACAATGCATACCACTAGAGGTAAAAAAAGTTAAAAATTAATAACTCAAAATCTACAATAAAAATGTAATTTTCTTAAGTCCAAATTATAAGTAAAGTAAACTTACTCCACATTAAATGGAGATATTATCACCATCTTCTTATTTTGAGCAAAATTTGCAAAAGCATCACAACAGTATTGTTGAACTGACGGAGGGTCTTTAGCTACTAGACTAATCAAAGATGGAATCAAAAATCCTATATGTTTAAATGAAAAATCTGCACATATCTTGTCTAAGTAGCTACAAAACATGGATACGTATGCATTAATAAATAAGAAACCAGATCACCAGATCCTACACAAGGTATATGGATGTATAAAGAAGATCTCACCTTATCCATAGCTCTATCACAGATGTATTCAGCCAATCATATCGAAACAACTCCAAAATATCTTGTATAAATAGGTTGCTTTCGTATTATTGACCTGCAGCATCCGCATCTATAGAAACAGTTATAGGGCAATTTATATTATGTTCGCCTAACCATATTGCCATACCCCTACAATCAGGACCTAACAGGACACAGGTCCTGTGGAACCCAACTTGGTAATATAGGTGGTGGAGTCTGAGATGTTTGTCACTTGCTCAGTGCTTCTTCGAGTTTCCTATAAACTAGCTTATCTACCTATACATGGATAAAAGAAACGTTAGCTTATGATTATTGAATTCTCTTTTACGGTAACATTATAAAGAAAGAATAGGTTACCTCTTCTTGTGAAAGTCCCACTTTCGGGACATGTTTGCGTTGGGATGGATCAAAGAATGCTTTGATGCCCACACCAGCGCATGCAGCCCTAACACGTCCAGGATGCTCTGGGTTACCCAGAGAAACTATCAATTCATCCCTTGTGCCCTCAGAGATGAACTTTCCTTATTTCCTCAGCTCGTGCAGCTCTCGCTAATCGCCAAAAAAAAATTGTAATTAAGTAAACATCACAAATAATCAATATTCGAACGATTACTGTAAGAGTTGTATTTTACCATTTTGTAGTCGCCTCAGCAGTTGCGGGCTTCCTTATTTCTCCCTTCTTATTTGGCCTCCCAGCTATCCAGACATCATGGTGAGACAGAGGTGTGCTACCTATAGTAGAGGACTCCTGAGTAGCAACAGACTGAGCAGTAGCATCAGACTGTAGTCTTTGGTGAATGCCTGCATACCCCTTTGGACCCATTGTGTGGTCATGCACATTCAGTGCATGCCTTACTTTTTGTGCATCACTGAGGGCCTAGTTAGTATGCACATTAATGATTTGGTTAGTAACACTAAATGTTAATCTTGAATAGGTGAATACAACGTATATTAATTAAATTGGGGGTGATGCCTAATACCTTGAATTCATCAGTTTGTCTTGAAGCAACAAATGCGTCCCATTCTTCTTGGTCCAGGAAGTTCCACTATTTTGTGGTTGTCTTCTTCCTCTTGTCACCTTCTTTTATGTATTCTCGGGTGAGATTTGTCCTATAGTTCCTTAGGACTCTCCCACAGTGTTGCATCACACATTTACGATGCAACTTTTCATCCAATTCAAATATACTCTGCAAAATAGAATTGCTATTAACTAGTATCCAAAAAATTAGTAATCTAACAAACAGAATTGTAAATTAATAATGACTCACGCATAAATCCTTCCATATTACGTCTTTCTTCCCCTTAGTAACTTTATGCCAAGTATCTATCTTACAACCGCAATGGCTACGAGTAACATTCCCAAGATATGAAACAAACGAATTGCGATTCACTCTAATTACATTTCCTGCATTATCAAAATCCACAACAAGTTTGGGTCCATTGCCCCTTTGCTCTATTAACTTCTTCATCATAGTGATGCCCCTTCTTTTGTCAACTTTTTGGTGCTTCTCATCAAGTGCCTCAAGTGCTTTAGAGGGTACATTTGCATCATCAACCTAAAATTTGACAAAATAAACACACTTACATGATATAACTAGAAATGGACATATAGATATAAATATATGATATATATTTTTAAAACTTACATTGTGAGGCAGCACATTGATGTCCTCACCCTCACGGTAATCATCATCACAGTCATCAGGAGAATGCTCAGCCATCTAAAAGTTCACATTCACATTGTAAAGTTCACATTGTAAAGTAATTCATATTATAAAGTTCACATTCACAGTGTAAAGTAATTCACATTGTAAAATTCACATTCTAAAGTTCACATTCACATTGTAAAGTAATTAACACTTTAAAGTTCACATTGTAAAGTAATTCACATTGTAAATCTCACATTGTAAAGTTCACATTCACATTGTAAAGTAATTCACATTGTAAAGTTCACATTCACATTGTAAAGTAATTCACATTGTAAAGTTCACATTCAGAAAAATAAAACATATAAAAAAATATAAACATGCCTCTAATATTGCGATTTTTTATCAATTAACAATCCTACATTGTGATCTCCACCCACTACAAGTCATCATTAGCTTCAATATTTGCTGGTGTTGGCAACCCAACTGAGAATGGATTGGAGTCATGATACTTATCATAGTACTCTTCTTCATCTATAGAATCTTCAATGAACTGTCTTTTACCATGAAGAACAACCGACCATTTATCATTTGCAGGATCATCGATATAAAATACTTGTTTCGCCTGTGATGCCAATATGAATGGTTCACCCTTCTCGCCAATATTTTCAAAGTTCACTAAAGTGAAACCCAATGCATCCACTATAACTCCTTTGGTGTTATCAACCCAATTACATTTGAAGAGCGGAATTCTGAAATCTGTATAGTCAAACTCTCATATGTCTTCAATGACACCGTAATATGACATTTTAGCTTCACGTGGACTCTTATCCTTTGTACTTGCAAAAAACATAGTCGACGCTTGAAGGGTGACCCCGCTATTTTGGACGACACTCTTATCATCTTGGCACTTTGTGTAATATGTGAAACCATTAATGTCATACCCTTCATAAGACATAACATTCAATTTCAGTTTAAAGGCGAGGCATTTGATCATTTTAGTAATATCATCTGGTGTTTGAGATAGTTGATGTAAGACTTTATCTTCGAACCACTTAATAAATGTTTTGCTATGCTCTCTAGCAAGCCACATTGTATTGGTTCAAGGATATTGTCTCTTGATGCAATTGGTATGTTCCTCGATATAAACACTCACTTCGTCTATGTTGTGTAAAATATACAAGTGACCTTGTTCCAATTGCTCACGACTGATTACTTTCACCCATGATCCCAAAATTCCTTTGTGAAATTGGTCCTCAATATTCTTGTCATTACTAGGAGTGTCATTACCACTGAGAAAGTCATTACAAAAATCCATAACCTCTCTCGCCACATAACCCTCAATAATACTCCCTTCAGGCTGATAACGGTTTCGAACATCACTTTTAAAAATGCTCATGTATCGTTCAAAGGGATACATCCAATGTAAGAAAACTGGTCCAACATTTTCACTTCCCTAGTCAAGTGGACAACAAGATGTACCATGATATCAAAGAACGACGGAGGAAAATACATCTCAAGCTGACATAGGGTAACAACCACTTCTCTTTGCAAATTATCGACAATATCAGGGTCAATAACTTTGTTGCACAGACTGTTGAAAAAGAAACAAAGTCTAGTGATTGCAAACCTTACATGCTTCGGTAATATAGATCGAATTGCCACATGCAATATTTGTTGCATTAGAGTGTGACATTCATGAGATTTAAGACCTATCAACTTCAGATCTTTCATTGATACCAATCTATGGATGTTGGATGAGTAACCATGTGGCACCTTAACATTTACCAAACATTCACAAAAAGCTTTCTTCTCCTTTCTAGACAATGTGTAACAAGAGGGAGGTAAGTATGTTCTCTGATTTCCCATTTCACGAAATTCTGTAAATTCTGACCTTATTCCCATTTCACATAGGTCCAGTCTGGATTTTATCCCATTAGACTTACCTGGTATATTCAATAAAGTACCAATGACAATATCACAGATATTTTTCTCAACGCGCATGACATCGATACAATGTCTGACTGTCAAAGAACTCCAATAAGGAAGATCCCAAAATATTGACTTCTTCTTGAATAAAGATTTTTCACTCCGTGTGGCCATAGTACATTGTGATCTCTTACCAAATTCATTGACAAAGTCTTTTACTCTTTCATAAACAACCTCCCCTGGTATAGGTTTATGTGCACTCCGTTCCTCATTCAATCCATTGAATGCTTTGCACTTCCTACGATACAGATGGAATTTTGTAAGAAACCTTCGATGACCGAGATATACAGTCTTACTGCCATGTTTTAGTCTTATTGAATCAGTGTTCTCTTCACATATAGGACACGCTTTAGCTCCTTTGACACTATATCAAGACAAATTCCCATATGCTGGAAAGTCATTAATATTGTAAAACAACATAGCATGCAAACGAAATGTCTCTCTTTGTGAAGCATCATAGGTCATCACACCTTCACCCCAGAGTTTCTTTAAGTCGTCAATCAGATGTTCAAGATAAATATCGATATCATTTCCAGGTTGTTTAGGGCCCGATATCAACAACGACAACATTACGTACTAATTTTTCATACACAGCCATGGAGGAAGATTGTATATAACAAGCATGACTGGCCAAGTGCTATGTTGGCTGCTCAATGTCCTGTACGGATTCATCCCATCTATACAAAGCCCAAGTCTTAGATTCCTGACTTCTTCACCAAATTCAGGGTACAATAGATCAATCTTCTTCCACTTTGGGGAATCAGACGCATGTCGTAGGATTCCATCATTATTTTTCTTAACATCTGCATGCCACCTCAAATTCTTCTCATCTATCGGATTGGCAAACAAGCGTTGAAACCGTGATATTATAGGTAGATACCACATCACCTTGGCAGGAGAACCAGTTTTAGACTCCCTCGATGTCGTCAATTTATACCGTGACGCACCACATTTTGGACAATCTTTCAAATCTACATAGTCCTTTTGAAATAATACACAATCAATCGGGCATGCATGTATCTTCTTGGCATCCATATCCATTGGGCACAACAATTTCTTTACCTGGTATGTTGAGATTGGCAGCTCGTTTCCTTCTGGAAGCATTTCTTTCAACAAAGACAACAATGACGTGAAGCTTTTTTCGCTCCATTTATTGTTAGCTTTCAGCTTATACAATCTCAACACAACACTAAGCTTCATGAACTTAGTACAACCTGTGTATAACGATATCTCAGCATCATGCACAATGTTTCTAAAAATGGGAGGTGGATCGGTGTGCTCTACCCCACAACTATCCAGCATCGCATCAACGATGTCTACTGGAACGTGTTCATTCACATCTACGTCATCGGAGGCAATTTCTTCTTCCACACAAGCACTGCTATCGACATCCACTGGTTTCGGGTTTGAAATCTCTCCATGCCAGTGCCATTCTGTATAGCCTTGTATAATCCCGTTGCACATGACATGACTTTTGATTTCATCACCAGTGCTGAAGTTGTTACCGCAATGCCTACATGGACAGTAGAACCTATCTCCAGGTTGTTTCCTATGTTCCTCGGCAAATCTAATAAACTTGATTCTATGAGAAACCCTGATTAAGAACTAACATCACATAATGTTCTAATGTTATGTTGTGATGAGAGGCCCTAATAATGAGGAGATAAAAGAAATGACCTTATAAAGGTGAAACATTTCATGTGGTTGATTATATGTATCTTAATTGTAAACAATGTCTTTAGCATTAGACAATTCCATATCATTAAAGATAGATGGACAATTCTAATGTGTGGCCTATGCATTATATGCTAAAGGTGAGAGTTTAGTGATGGAATGTATTAAGAGGGAAATACCTTAATACAAGATAAGTTGGTTAACTCAAGAGAATCTGATATAATGAGTAAGTGATATATCAAGATATGATAGTTATCACATTCAGCACTTCAGGGTTTATATACCTTGATGTACTCCAAATCCAATATAATTGGGTAAGAAACATATGAAGTGTGTTATGCAACTATTACAATGTAATTTAATGAGTTGTTGCACTTGATGAGTGTTAATTAATGTACCTTGAGAATGGGGTTTAGCCCAAATGATGTGTATGATATAATCATACCATGATGAGGATGAAAAATGAACTCATACCTTGAATTGATGATCATTAATGCTATATGTTGAAAGTAATGTTCTTAAATAATTAAATATGATACCTTTGAATGCCCCAGAGGTATGGATTAATGAATTAAGGGTTGGATAGATTATAAAATAATCAAACCCTAATTAATGAGAAAAGGGGAACCCTAACCCTGACTTGGGTAAAGGGAATGATAAGCCCTGTTTGATGGTAAACCCTAATTCCTGGAAAAGGAATAATGGTGTTACTATTGTATCATATGATGTGATGAATATCTTGTATGACTGTTATCATGCCTAATAACCATGCAAGTATGATGAGATAATGAACATAGCTAGATTTGAGCTACGACATTTATATAATAAATGTTGATTGGCATTATGAGCCTTAATGTTGTTGTTGCTTAGTAAAAGTAACAACATGTAAGGATTCTATGAGTCATGTGAGCAAGTTGTTGCCTAGAAAGAGGTGACAAGATATTTCATGGCCTTGTGAGCCAGGTGTGATGCTTGTGTAACAAGTATCATGAATGCCTTGGTCAGATGACCTGAAGGTGATGGTTACTTGAAAAAGGTGTAATAATGCTCTATGATGAGTTAAGGGTTTGAATGCCCATAACCATATGATTATGGTGACGAGAATGTGAAGGGATGAGAATTCCCAGTTTTGAAATGAGGGACTGAGTCCCCAAGGTCTTTGAAAGACTGATAAATATCTGATGGAAGTAGTACATGTCTCTTTATAGCATTGTTGTAATAAGTTATGTTTGAGAACTTGACTGATGTTAAAAGAATGCCATAATGTACTTAAGTAATCAAGTATAATGATATCATGTAGAGCCCTGACCATAGATCCGTCATTGTCAGAAGTTAAATGATGGTGAAACAGGTTTTCATAAGGGAACTCCTGGAGAGGATACTTTTGAGTATGTGGGGGTTATGGGCGTGAATATCCTTACGCCCTAATGGAGGAATTGATGTGAGATAAATATTAAATCTCTCAATCCTTCATTATATGTACCGGGATGGATGTATCACGAATCTCCCGATGATTGGGTTAGATGCCGTACACATCTCCCAATAATGTTAATGCCGGATCGGTGGAGATAAACATGAAATCTCACGATCGCGAAGAGAGTGCAGCACGCCACTGTAACTTTGATAGCGAAGTTGCCAGTATACTCTCGAAAGCTATATTTAGCAGAGACACAAGATGTCCTGCATGTGATCTCGCGCTGACTGAGATGTGGGAGGTCATGGGAATCCAACTCTTTCATTGACCTTGTATGGTACCGATTTTGACTTCGTAGTGGTCGATTGGAGCATGAGCGGTATATCTCATCTCCTCAGGGCATAAGTGTGTTTGTAAAATGAAATCAGCCGTATAGCATGTTTGCTTAAGGATTGAATACGGAAATTCATTGGCTGATGTTACATTTCTATTATATATACATAGTTCATTGATTTTGTTCATATCTGTTGTATTCATTACAAGTAGATGGATGAACTATGAGTCTACCATGAGTAGATGCAACATTATCCTTGAAAAAGGAGATTACTTCACTTTGTTCATACAAGTGATTTACCTGCTATTATTTATATATATATAAATCCTTCTGCTTAGTTTATTTTAATAAACTGCTATAGCAATGTTTTGGCGGAGAGTTATATCTCCCGCTGGGGCAATTTACAATTGTCTCACTCCCGTGGGATCCAAATTTTTAGGTGGACGCAGACAAAGAAGCAAAATCTCATTATAGGGAATAGACAGCAGCACTGACATCAAGGACAGTAGTAATATCTCAGGTGGAGATACTGCCTGTCAAGTTATGTAGTTAGAAAGTCCTATGTGTCGTCTCTGTACTCTCAGGTCCTCAGAGTTTTTAGTCAGTGTTTTATGAATCAATTTGAGGTTTTGGCTTGATTCCTCGAGATTCATATACTGTATGTATATAATGTTTATAAGATAGTTGATGATGTAATCTCTGAAAAGAGATGGTACATGTTATGTACGTTTGAACTAGAATGTAAATGTTATATATCTTATTGGAAAAGATTTCCTATGTGAGGATCTCTTTGCAAAAAGTTTTAATTTTCAATGATTTTCATTAATTCGCTGCAAATAATTCGCTTCCGCATTAGTTAATCTTGTTTTTGCAAGACGGTCGCTACACAAATATATTGAGATAATTGAGTAACCTCTAATTGTGCAAAATAATAAAATATAACTCCCATGGTAACAAAGTGAATATGACATGACATAGTTAAACTAATGGTGATAATGTGATATCATAATGAATATAATGTTAATGAGCCAAAATTGTAAATAATGTTAAATCTCATAAAAATAATCTTAATAGGGGAACCATAGGTGATCCTCGAGAACCTGACCTATGTTGCGATGCTTGTGAAGTATATGTGGATGAGTTTTTTGGTGGAGGTTATGGTTGGAGAAACAACATGGAGTTTTGTGATGAGATGTTGCACCTTCACCCTCCCTCCTTGCTTGTGATTTCAGGAACAAAATCCTCTTTAAGGGGTGGAATGTTGTAACATACTGAATCCTAGACATTTTGTCTTTTGACCCTCTTTCCCATCTTTTCCTTTCATTTCTATGCTTCTTGTCTTTTCTGTTTAATTTGTGGATATTATGGTGGTTTAGTGAACATTTGTTCACCTTTTATGCCAATAAAGGGTTTTATGAACAAATACCTCATTGAATATTTTAATAAGGGTCTAATATGCAAATTTACCACTCATGTGACATAATAATAAAATATACATATTAATAAAATATATTCATTCTAGATCATTCCTTTGCCTTATGGAGCAAAGATTAAAAAAATGAATGAATAATGTTGTTTTAAACATGTTAATGTGATATGGAATTAATTAATATGAGAAATATTGGTAATATTGGATAATGGGCTAAATTCATAAAAGAAAGACTAATTGGTTAAAGATAACTTCAAATTCTCTTTCCTTGAGTTAAAGTTTGCTTGAATGACACGTTTCACAATTTTGGAAAATTAATAATTATCTTTGCATTAATCGAAATTGGAAAATATGCATTTTTCTCCAAATCATTAAATAAATTATTAAACAACTTCAAAAGTGGAAATAAATCTCAAATTCGTAATCTACATATCAAAATGAGTCTATGTGTGAATTTGAATCTAATTTTGTGCATGTTAAATGTTTATTTTATTTAGGAGAGAGAAAATGATTAAAAAACCAAAAATATTAAATATATGATGAAAAAAATTAAATAATATAAAAATCATGTTCCTCACGTTTAGTATTGCTTATAGGACAAGTGTTAGGTTTTTAGAAAGCTTCTAAAATGCCTCTAATAAATTAAAATGATAAAATAAGTGATAAAATTTAAATGAATTAAATAAAATAATAAATGTCTTCAAAAAAATAAATAATTCGAAATTCGTGTTCTCTATGTTAAAATATATATTTATATGAATTTGATTCAATTTGATAAATATTTGATGAGAAGATAAATTTATGAGAGAGAAAGTATGCAAAACCTTAAAATCATTCATTATAATAATAAGCAACACCAACAAATGGAAATAATGGAAACTTCATATCCAACACACTTAATATGACTTATGGGTGATGTTTGATTATTTCTAAAAAAATCCTAGGGCCACTAATAAAGAAGGAAAGAGAAAATATGTTTTGATTTATTTAACCCATTAAAATTCCCTAAAAAGTAAAACTAGTTCCATATTCGAATTCTAAACCTCTAAATCAGTTAGGGTGTCAATTTTTATTAAATTCAAAAATTGTTTGTGCCCTCAAAAGAAGAAAGAGAAAATCATTCATTAATATCATGTCACTTTAATCGAATTTAGAATCGGATAAGAAATAAAATGTCACGCGCTCTTGGACTCTATCCATGCAATTGGACGGTTGCAGTCACTTTGTGGACCTGCATCCACTGATCGGATGACCACTACTCGTATTCCTTGCAAGCCAGATTGGCTACAGTGCCTCTGGTTTTGGGAAAGTTTCCAATCCACTTTTCTCTCTCGTCATTTGATCATTTCACACGATATCTTTGCCTACGAGTCCAACTTTTAATTCCGCATCTATAGAGCCCCTACTCATTTAATTTTGTGAAGAATCGAGGAAATGCCTAATTTCTTACGTTTTGAATAATTGAATATGTTATTATGTGTTTTTTATTACACTTCTAGTTGATTTAGAAATTTAGCGGCATCTTCCTAATGTCGACTATTAATTTTTAAAAATATAAGAACTAGCTTGTATAGTCTCAATAGCCCACATTTTATGAACTCCATTGTTTTTCTATATTGAATTGATAGTAATATAATATGTATTCTTAATTAATTCCAAAGCCAATTAGTTGGAATTGATGCTTGCTACACAAGTGTGGGTCTTGATCCCAAGCTTTTCGGCCACCACTCTCCTCGCCCCATCTCTTCCTCACACCTAAATATAGCCATACCAGAGTGTTCCTAGGGTGATTTGCAATCTTCCTCTCGCTTCAATTTCTTATTTGGCTTTGTGATCCACCGTCGGTAGCTCTTTGTTCTCCATGGACTTGTGCCGCCCCTCCTCTGTCTTTGGTGCTTCTCCGACCAAATTGGTGGGCTTGGTGAGTCTGATTTCCCCCCTCTTTCCTTCCGACTTCTCAGTTTTGAATTTGGAGGTGGTTTGCAGTTTTGCCCAATTTTTCCTCAAGCTTCAACTATGTCGCTTCACAGTCATGTCACGTGGGTAAGGGGAGGAAGATGACCCCTCTTGCTTTTACCATTTTATCCCCTTCCTTTCTCCTCTTCTTTCTTTGTTTCACGTGAGGGTAATACTATCTTTTGGCCATGTTCTATTTGTTTTTAGGTGAGTCAAAGTGGACCATTGACCCACTGAAACGGTGGCCATTAATTGGCCCAAGTCAGTAGGGCTCGGCCCCGCACTCCCTCTCTCTCACTCAGTTTGATGACGTGGTAGTTTCCAATTGGTTGAATTTCAATAAATCATAACTATTTATTGATTTGTCCAAAATTAAAAATAAAATATGTTCTGGACTTAGAAAAATATTTTCTTTCTAATAAAAATATTTTCATAGGTTGATTTCATGTTTTGTCAAAGGTGATTTTCTAGAAAATGAATTAATTAGTTAAAAATCACCAAAAATGCATCTAAATGTCTATATCTTCAAAATACATAAAATTATCTGTTATTTTGATTAAAAAACCCTAACTATGATAATGGTGATGATTTCAAGGTCTAAATCATTGGTTTGTAGAAAAAGTTGGTAAATTTGGGGTTTTAAGTCTTTAATGAATGTACATAATTCTAATACATGAACA
Organism: Alisma plantago-aquatica; assembly: GCA_963693085.1. Lineage (NCBI taxonomy): Eukaryota > Viridiplantae > Streptophyta > Magnoliopsida > Alismatales > Alismataceae > Alisma > Alisma plantago-aquatica. The sequence goes on along the minus strand of OY856410.1, from coordinate 72,577,527 downwards.
TGGTTATGATATTAGGACAAGTGGACCCTGATATCATTTAAAGGTTTCTGGAAAATGGTTTCTAGGGCTTTAAGGAAGATGTAACGCCCGAGCCCACTGCCCAAGGCTCTAGTAGAGTTTCAGGAATGATGACTGGCCTCACAAACCACCACTAGCCTTAACTGCGCAGTTTTTCCTCACTTACGTGCAAGCCATGATCAACTTCCCGACTGGTCACCCATCCTAATACTACTCCAAGCTGAGCACACTTAACTATGGAGTTCTTTAGGGATGGGCTCCTGGAAAAGGAGGTGCACCTTGGTGATATGGGTAGTCCAATCATTCCTTTTAAGATCATGTTATCTGAGGCCTCAAATCTTGGGATGTTACAATCTCCTCCACTTAGACTCTTGACGTCCTCGTCAAGGCTCAACTATATGGCCTCATAATCTGACCCCATTTCAGTGCAGACCCACAATATCCCATGGACACCCAGCTCCCGATCACGAAATACCAACGTAATGGTGGCTACGTCAACCATGGACAACCCTTTCCTACATGCCTGGACCGCACGTTTCAAGACTAGCATGTCACATGCCCATGTGGGCCCCACCTACTGGAGGGGTTATGGCTCTGATACCATTTGGAATGCCTGAGCCCACTGCCCAAGGCTCTAGTAGAGTTTCAGGAATGACGACTGGCCCCACAAACCACCACTAGCCTTAACTGCACAATTTTTCCTCACTTACACGCAAGCCAGGATCAACTTCCCGACTGGTTATCCATCCTAGTACTACTCCAAGCTGAGCATGCTAAACTATGGAGTTCTTTAGGGATGGCCTCCCAGAAAAGGAGGTGCACCTTGGTGATATGGGTAGTCCAATCATTCCTTTTAAGATCATGTTATCTGAGGCCTCAAATCCTGAGATGTTACAGAAGAGGTATGTGCATCTAACACCTTAAGTTAGTATATTTATGCCTTAACCTAATATTCCCTAACGAGGCTTAATTGAATTTGATCCTCTTTTCTTGAAACCCCTAATTTCTTGTGCCTCAAATTAGATCATAGTTTCTTATTATTTGGGTTTTAAACCCCACTGCCATACTTGTAGATTCACATGATTATTCTTACCATAACTAATTTTTCTAGCATGTAGATTTATCTTCTATTTAATTTAAAAGTAGCGGTACTTATGTACAACCACCCATAGATGGCATGTAAATAATCACTCTAGGGAATGTCTTATGTCCCCTCACCTAAGGTTAGAGGTTTGGTAGGTGCCTCAACCGTACTTAGTTAGCTAGACATAATTATCTTCAATGCAAATCCCTTTTTAATATAATTGTTATTGGCAAGTTTCTTTTGATATAGCCTCATTCTCTTGTTATCTTCATCATATGATGATCACTAGCCTACTTTTACATGCTTTAATTTTCTTGTTATCCTAGACTGGTTTTTGTGGCACATACTTGTTTTTCCTTTCCCTTTTGGCAGGGTGCCTTCCCAACCACCCGGGTGCTGAGCAAGGTGATGGATAAGACATGAATATCTTAGCTTTTAGTTTGGACTTGGTTGATGGATATGTTGCTTTGGAGACAAGATCTTGGTAGTTAGACTTCCCTCTATCTAGATCCTATTTGTGTATCTTGATGTAAAACCTAATGGGAGAAATTGATGTAGTTCTGTAAACCTTTTTCTAAAATTGAATATAGTCAGTTAATTTTTATTCTGCTGCTTTCCCATGGTCTTTTGTATACCAATGTTTAATAAATTTGGAAAATTTATGCCCATTTCATTATACCTGTGAGTGTGTTTGGAATGGATGTGAATTCTTCAAATTTTTAGTAAAGTGGTGATTTTGCCTTTTTAGATCATGCCATGTGCAATGGGATTGTACAAGGCTATACATAATGGTACTTGCACGAAGAGCTTTCAAACCTGTAATCAGTAGATGTCGATAGCAGTACTTGTATGGAAGAAGAAATTGCCTCTGATGATGTAGATGTGAACGAACCAGTTCTAATAGACATTATTGATGAGATGTTGGATAGTTGTGGGGTAGAGTACACAAATCTACCTCCCATGTTTAGGAACATTATGCATGATGTTGAGAGACCATTATACACAGGTTGTACTAAGTTTACAAAGCTTGGTGCTATGTTGAGATCATATAAGATGACGGCTAATAATAGATGGAGCGACAAGAGCTTCACGTCATTGTTGTCTTTGTTGAAAGAAATTCTTCCTGAAGGAAACAAGCTTCCAATCTCTACATACGAGTTAAATAAATTATTATGCCCAATGAGAATGGAGGCCAAAAAGATACACACATGCCCGAATGATTGTGTATTATTTCAAAAGGACTATGTGGATTTGAAATATTGTCTAAAATATGGGGCTTCAAGGTATAAAATGATGACTTCGGGGAAGTCCAAAACTGGTTATCCTACCAAGGTGATGTGGTATCTACCTATAATATCACAGTTTCAACGCTTGTTTGCCAATCCGATAGATACAAAGAATTTGAGGTGGCATGTAGAGTTTAATAAAAATAATGATGGGATCCTACAACATGCGTCTGATTCCCCATAGTAGAAGAAGATTGATTTATTGTACCCTGAATTTGGTGAAGAAGTCAGGAATCTAAGACTTGGGCTTTGTACCAATGGGATGAATCCATATAGGTGATTGAGTAGCCAACATAGCACTTGGCCTGTTATGCTTGTTATATACAATCTTCTTCCCTGGTTGTGCATGAAAAATAAGTATGTTATGTTGTCATTGTTGATATTGGACCCTAAACAACCTAGAAATGATATCGACATTTATCTTGAACCTCTGATTGATGACTTAAAGAAACTATAGGGTGAAGGTGTGATGACCTATGATGATTGACATAGAGACACATTTTATTTACATGCTATGTTGTTTTGCACTATTAATGACTTTCCAGCATATGGGAATTTGTCTGGATACAGTGTAAAAGGATCTAAAGCATGTCCTATATGTGAAGAGAACACTGATTTAATATGAATAAAATATTTTGGCAAGACTGTATATCTTATTTATCGAAGGTTTCTTCCAAAATTCCATCTATACCAAAGGTTGCACAAAGCATTCAATGGATGGAATGAGGAATGGAGTGTGCCTAAACCTATACCAGGGGAGGTTGTTTATGAAAGAGTAAAAGACTTTGTCAATGAATTTGGCAAGAGATCACAATGTACCATGCCCACACAAAGTGACAAATCTTTATTTAAGAAGAGGTCGATATTTTGGGATCTTCCTTATTGGAGTTCTTTGGCAATTAGGCATTGTATCAATGTCATGCATGTTGATAAAAATATTTGTGATAGCATCATTGGTACTCCGTTGAATATACTAGGTAAGACTAAAGTTGGGATCAAATCTAGAATGGACCTACGTGAAATGGGAATAAGGACAAAATTAAGAGTAGTAGTTAGTACTAAACAGAGAACATATTTACCTCCTACTTGTTACACATTGTCTAGAAAGGAGAAGAAAGTTTTTTGTGAGTGCTTGGTTAATGTTAAGGTACCAGAGGAATACTCTTCCAACATCTATAGATTATAATCAATGAAAAATCTGAAGTTGATAGGTCTTAAATCTCATGATTGTCACACTCTAATGCAACAAATGTTGCTTGTGGCAATTTGATCTATATTGTCGAAGCATGTAAGGTTTGCAATCACCAGACTTTGTTTCTTCTTCAACAGTCTATGCAGCCAAGTTATTGTTCTCGAGAATCTCGATAAGTTGCAAAGAGAAGTGGTTGTTACCCTATGTCAGCTTGAGATGCATTTTCCTCCTTCATTCTTTGATATCATGGTACATCTTGTTGTCCACTTGACTAGGTAAGTGAAAATGTTGGGATGATTTTTATTGCATTGGATGTATCCTTTTGAACGATACAAGAGCATTGTAAAGGTGATGTTCAAAACCATTATCAACCTGAAGGGAGTATTATTGAGGGTTATGTGGTGAGAGAGGCTATGGATTTTTTCAATGACTTTTTGAGTGGTAATGATGCTCCTGTAAATGACAATAATATTGAAGAGTATTTTGGCAAAGGGATTTTAGGATCACATATGAAAGTAATCAGCTGTGAGCTGTTGGAACAAGCTCACTTGTATATTTTACACAACATCGATGAAGTGAGTGTTTATATCACAGAATTTACCAATTTCATCAAGAAATAATATCCTCGAGCCAATTCAATGTGGCTTGCTAGAGAGATAATAAGACATTTATTAAGTAATTTGAAGATAAAGTCTTACATCAACTATCTAAAACACTAAATAATTTTGCTAAAAATATCAAATGCCTCGCCTTTAAACCAAAAATGAATGTTGTGTCTTATGAAGGGTTTGACATACATGGGTTCTCATATTACACAAAGCGTTAAGATGATAAGAGCGTCGTCCAAAATAGTGGGTTCACTCTTCAAGCGTCTTCATTGTTTTTTCTTCTAGTGTGAAAGATAAAATTCCACATGAAGCTAAAATGTCATATTACGGTGTCATTGAAGACATATGGGAGTTTGACTACGTAGATTTCAGAATTCCGCTCTTTAAGTGTAATTGGGTTGATAACACCAAAGGAGTTACAGTAGATCAATTGGATTTCACATTAGTGAATTTTGAAAAGATTGGTAAGAAGGGTGGACCATTTATATTGGCATCATAGGTGAAACAAGTATTTTATATTGATGATCGTGCAAATGAAAAATGGTTAGTTGTTCTTCATGGTAAAAGACAATTCATTGAAGATCCTATAGATGAATAAGACTACTATGATAAGTATGATGACTCGATCCATTCTCAGTTGGGTTGACAACACCAAATATTGAAGCTAACGATGACTTATATGTGCGTGGAGATCACACCGAAGGAATGTTAATTGATAAAAGATCTCAATATTAGAGGCATGTTTTATTTATTTTTAAATGTTTTATCTTTTTTAATGTTAGATCGATGTGAACTTCACAATGTTATATCAATTTTAGTTATGTTAAATGTTAAATGTTTGATTTTTTTTGTATGACACTTTAGATGGATGACCATGAGTATGATGATCGTGATGATGATTACCATGAGGGTGAGGCTCTTCCTCACAAATGTAATTTTTACAATATATCCTATATCCAGATATATATGTCCATTTATAAGTTATATCATATATGTGTTTTTTGTCAATTTTTAGGTTGATGATGTACCCCCTGAAAACCTTGTGGCACTTGATGAGTAGCAAAAAAAATTGAAAAAAATCAAGGGCATCACTATGATGAACGAGTTACTACAACAAAGGGCCAATGGACCAAAATTAGTTGTGGATTTTGATCATGCAGGAAATCTAGTTGGGGTCAATCACAACTCATTTGTTTCATATCTTGGGGTTCTTACTCGTAGCCATTGTGGTGTAAATGCAGAATCTTGACATATAGTTCCTAAAGGGAAGAAAGACTTAGTATGGAAAGAACTATGTGTGAGATACTATCATTTGCAATTCTATTTGTAAAGTTATTTACAATTCTATTTTTTATAATAATCTATTAAGTATGTGATATTTTGCAGAGTATATTTGGACTGGGTGAAATCCTACATTGTAAAATGGTGGTGCAACGCCGTAGGAGGGTCCTTAGAAACTATAGGACAACTCTCAACTGACAATACATATGATATGCTTATAAGAGGAAGAAGTCAATCCTTTGGCAATGGAACTACCTAGACCCAACTAAGTGGAAGGCATTTGTTGATAGGAGAAATACTGATGAATTTTAGGTATTAAGTATCACTCTCAATTTAATTAATATACATTCTTATGAATTCACCTATTCACGATTGACCTTGATTGTTACAAACTAACTCAATGTGATTACTAACAAGGCTATGTGCAATGCTCAAAGAGCAAGGCGTGCACTGAATGTGCATGACCACACGATGGGTGTAGGTGGCTATCCAACTCTTCACCAAAAACTACAGACGTCTTCCGTTCACCAGCCTACTGCTCCTAATATTGATTCTGGTGAGTAGTCCTCTACTATTACTCCCGCACCTCTACATTGCCATGATGTGTGGATAGATGGGAAGCAAAACAAAAAGGAGATATAACCATCCCCGCAACTACTGAGGTGGCTACAAAAATGGTAAAATTAAACTCTCAGAGCAATTAGTATTAATGATTGTTATGTTTACTTACCAATTTCTATTGATAATGATTAGCGGAAGCTTCACAAGCAAAGGAAAAAAGCCTCGTTCATCCCTAGGGGTACAAGGGATGAATTGACAGTTGCTCTCAGTAACCCAGAGCATCCTAGACATGTTAGAACTACATGGGCTGGAGTGCGCCTAAGAGCGTTCTTTGGGCCATCACAACGTAAACTTGTCCAGAAAGGGGAATTTCAAAAGTTGAGGTAATCTATTCTTTTTTAGAATGTTATTGGAAAGGGAATTCATGAATCAAAAAGTATTTCTTTTGGCCATGTATAGGTAGATGAGTTAGTTGATAAGAGAGTCCATGAAGCATTAAGCAAGTGGCAGGCATCTCAGTCTACTACTCTAAAAGTACCGGTTGTGTGCCACTCTTCCCCTACGATAGAGGTGGTTGGGAGTGATCCTGTAGAGGTGGTTGGGAGTAATCATGTAGACGCACCACCTAGCAAGATTGTTGTAAGTATTTTATTAACATAGTAGCTAGTCTTTTCAAGATGATATGCTTATTTGTGTATAACATACTCTATGTAAATTAGTAGGGGTTGAAGCCATGCCATCTAAAATTGAAAGAATTCATCATTGCAGAGGGCTAGGATTACCCACACTTTCCAGGGCACACGATTCATGGCACTCTAGTACCTGATGGTGTGGTTTGTGTGAGCTTGAGGCTTATGTTTGCTACTTGGAGGCAACATCCATTGCCATATGCCCACCCAAATGCTGACATGCTTGGGGAAGCAGAAGGCGGAGTGGTCTTGTGGCCCGAAACATATGTCATCTATACTGATCATGTATGGTAAATTTACATTACGTTAATTTGTGTATATGTATATATGTGATAATTGATATGAAATTATATATACAAGACAAAGGGAAGAAACCCACTATAGCTCATCCTTGTCCACCTCCACATTTTCTTGAAGTACCTAGTTGGCTTGCAAAGACTTATATGACTCGTTAGGTCCTCAATACAGGGGTATGGAAATATGGATAGGCGAGCATCCCAAAAATTGTCCTATGATTGTTTCTATTAAGGAGGAGGTTGTAGGCCAATCATACAATAATAGTATATTTATATAAGATATTTTGGAGTTTTTTTACTTATGCTTGGCTGAATACATCTATGATAGAACTATGGATATGGTGAGATCTTATTTATATATCTATATACCTTGTTTTATATATGGTGATCGATTTTCTTATATATGAATGCATACGTAATATATGTTTTGCAGCCACTTACATAGGGTCTGTACAAAATTTTCATTTACCCATGTGGGATTTCTAATTCCATCCTTGATCAGTCATGTACCTAACCCTTCATCAGTTACCTTATATTACTCTATCACTTTTAAATATTTTGGTAAATCAAAGAAGAGCGTGATAATAGCTCCATTCAATGTTGAGTTAGTTTACTTTTCTTATAATTGGACTTAAGAAAATTACATTTTATTGTGGATTTTGATTTATATATTTTGGACTTTCTTATCTCTAGTGGTAAGCATTAGGAGTTATTGATTATTTTCCCAGAGACATTGACTATTTATTATCTAGACCCTGAGGGAAAGGAATTAGATAGTTAGGGGCACACAATGAAAATGCCATTATTCATGTGAGAATTTTTTTATATTTATATACGTTAACATATATTATTACATTACTATTTAGTAATGCAATTTAATGTGTTACATTAACGTGTAGGGCTTTAAGAGATTTCAAAAAAGCTGGAGGAGACATGTGCAAGAAAAAGAAAATGTTAGTCTGGGAGAATGTGAAAGTAGTTTCTTGACTCTAATTCATATATTATTTATGTGAACTATGCTTATTTTTATATATTAACATTTTGTATGGTGAAATTTATAGTATGATGTACAATAAAATGACTTGGGATGTGGATACTACATGATGCAGTATATGGACCTAATCGTCAGATATGCAGCATAAGAAATCGAAAACATAAACATGTATTATATAGTCTTAATCATCATATATAAGTATAGCATCGTTAGATAATATGAAAATATAAAACTTATTAATTAAAAATATACAACATTCTCTTTACAGGTGTTTAAAACTAGTGACTTCAGTACATGGAAAAAGTCATTAGATGTATTTGATCCCTATATGATGGAATAATTAGATGACATAAGAGAACAATGGGCAGTGTGAATTAAAAATGGAGGAATGAATGGAACTACATGTTTCTACATGTGTGTGAATCATATGAATGAATGAATTATGTCTATACATGTGTGTGAAACACATGATGTATATATAATGTTGATCATCTTGTAATTGCACGTTTGTGGCCTGTTATTAGCTGAAATCAAAGGATGATGTAAACCTACAGTTCAGAACTAAATTGCAGGTTCTGCATCCTATTGACAACCAGACAGCAGCCCTGCAAGCTGATAAAAAAACATACATAGTCGTCGGTTATTTAAAAAAAACCACCCAATGTCAACGACGTCATTTAAATATAGGAAATTGAGAGGTGTGCTCTAACCCATGCCAATTGTTTTTGTTCGAGCATGGAGATAAGTGTCGGTTTCCTACCAAAAAATTGACGGCTATACTAGATTTTTTTCAAGATATGGTAATAGGCGTCAGTTTTCTAAGACATAACTGATGACTATGGTCCTAATGATGTCATTTCTTTTTTTTGGTTGCAATCGGGGATGGATATATGTCGCCGGTTCCAGAACTGACATTATATGATTCTACCTTTAGCATCACCCACTTGGGTGTACCTTGAAAACTGACATAAAAAGCCCATTTGAATCGTCGTTAAAGGTGGTATCTATACTAGTGAATGGACCAACTCCCTGTTGATTTTGGGGATCTTTATGCATAAATCACCACAAGTGAGGTGCTGACCATGGGCAAGGTTGAATGTGCTCGCCACGACCAATTTGGGTACCATGACCGTGGGATCTTTAGTAACCATGGTCGTTGTGATGACCACGGCCGTGGTCATTCATGTGTAAATTGAGCACATTCCTTATAAGTTTTGGAGCATAATGCCCACGACCGTGGTGATGTGCCGCGACTGTTTTGGGGCTTTTTGGTGTTGATCTCTACTTCATCTTCTTCATCTATCCTACTTTTTCTTTGAATTACTCTTGTGCATCCAAGGAGAGCTCGGGGAAGAGATAGATTCACTCTTGGGGTGTAAGACCCCATAGACGTTCTTCATCTCTCTCTAATGCATCAATGCATGCATAAGTGCCCTGAAATATACACAAAAGGAGGCATAAGTGCATTTATCATAAAAGATCATATTGAGGGGAGTAACTTGTAATATAAACTATTTATATGTGATTATCATGCAAAAAGGTACATGATGAAGCCCTAAAATAGGACTCCATCACCACCCCAAATTTAAAACATACTTATCCTCAAGTATGCTCCAACCTAATATCTCTCTTCAATTTACTTCAATTAAATAAGAATGATAAAATGCATTGCAACAAAAATTATTGACTAAATCATCTTAGAAGTGACTAAGTGCATGTGTTTCACCTCTCTCCTCCACTTTCACAAAGTAATCATGAAAAGAGCACTGAGCATACAAACTTCAAATATAGAGAATAGAATGCACACGCTTTCTATATGTCCTTCAAGTAATTATGGGTAAACCATTTCATGCTGGCATGAATTAATGATGACTAGGAGTGTTGTTTTACTTTCATGCATTCAATATTATGTCTCAAACCACACCAAATGACCCACATGGTTGTAGAAAGGGTAAAGTGATCTAGATTTGATGTTGTCTAGCTCAATGGGTATAAAAAATGAGAAAATGTTTGTGATAAAAGATTGGAGTGTTTTTGCACACCCATCTTTTTTTTATATAGATGCTAATAAATAGGAGCATCTTTTGTTTTCTTTTTGCTTTTCTCCTTTCTTCTTTTCTTTTCTTTTTCCCTTGGTGTAGGCAGGGTATATGGTGGATAGAGTGAAGTGGAGGGATGTAGATATGGTCACCCCAAACTTTTGGAGGTGGCCAAGGCTAAATATGTGCTCTAAGGCATCCTTTCATGAGGTAGAGCGGTATGAAGATGGTGAAAGAAGAGTCAGGTCAAAGAGGGTTCATTAATGTAGTCCTCAACATAAAATCTCCTGCATGAAAACTAATTCAACACTTCATCAAATGATATCACACCACATGATTGAAAAACATGAGATTCACATTTACTTCCTATGATTCCATAGGATCTAAGAGTTCATAGCTTGCTCCATTCACAATTCAGCCAAGACATTCACAAACTTGAGAGAGGTGATGCACATGTAAAAAGTCAAAAACTAAGACCATATACCAATAAATTCCAAAAATGTTCCATGCATTTGTCAAAGATCAAAATTTTCAGCTCAAAAATTAGAGATTAAGTTAAATCATGCTTTTAGGCAAGAAAATATAAATTTGGGCAAAATTGGCCAAAATGGTGCCAATTTGCAATCAATCACATCCAAACCTACATTTAGGGAATTTAAAGCATAAAAAAATAAATCCTAATTTAAAATACATAAAAATTACCAAAAACTACATGAGAATGCAATGCATGACTTGAAAGAGTAAAAATAGCAATTTTTTTGAAAAATTATGCAAAAATGCATGAAATCAAACTACATGTATCTATGAATGCTAGCAAGAAGAAATCTACACTAACAAGAGTAGAATCAATAAATTCCAAAATTAGGTGAAACAAGCGTAAGAAAAATGAGAGATCAAGATATGGTGGTACATACCGCCCTACTAATCCCAAACTTTTGAATCATGTTGTCCTCAGCATGAAACTCAAGTTTAGGGATAGTAGGGTGAAGATCATGGCTGGTGTTGCAAATCAAAGGTCAGGTCTCCTTGCTATGGATGATCAAGCTGGTCTGACTGGTGATGCAGAGGAGTTGGAGGTCTTAGACAGGCTGGAGAGAACTGGTAGTAATGGACGGGGGAGGGTAGGTCTCCTGATATCCCAAAATACCACCCTAAAAGTCTTCACCACATTCGGGGCTTCTTTGTGCCTATGCATGGTGGTAATGGTACAAGTGGTTGACATGTTGATGCATTTGATGTTGGTCCTGCCACATGTACAACTGGATGAACTGCATGTCTTGTTGTGTCTTCTAGATGCCTTCAAGTTGCTCATGGATGGATGACATATCATATGCATTCACAGAAGGATCATGTAGCTGGGATGTTGCCTCATCCCTCCTTCTCACCCTTAGGGGGTGTCTTCTTTGCTATCCTCCCTCTTTTTCTTATTGTTGTGCATTTGATTTTTCCATTTCTTCATGTGAAACAACAAGGTTAAAGTTTTCTTGGGGGTTGTCTTGCTCCCATGGGTACAACCTTTCATGAAGTAAGTTGGGGACCCCCAAAGCAATGAGGAGAGGGGTAGCATGATAGGGCAGCTCAAGAATTTTTTGTGGTTCTATGGATTTCATATTATATATCAGCCTCTTATTCTTGATTGTGATCATCTGAGAGAATACAAGGAACTTTAAATCAACAAACTGAGTTCCCTCAACTTCTTTTAAGACCAGTAACATCAAAGCCTAGGGCTATAGAAATTGAGGTCACAATCCCTCTCATAACAAATGGAGTTATGCTTTTGAAGGGAATTGTCCTCATGTGGTCTATTAATAGAGAACCTAAGTTTATGTGTAACCTCTTATTAATTCCATGTAGAACAAAGAGGTCCTTTTGTGAAATGCTTCCATGGTTGTCATACCTCCCTATAATCGTGTTGGCGCACATATCTGATCAAGGGATTACTGATGTACATAGTCTTTGACTTGCCAGTTGTATATTTTTGCTTTGTTGTCTTAGTGTGCCAGAATCTCAATGTGTGTACTTTGTTGAACATTGCAAACTTGATGGCTTCTTCCGCTTTGTCCTTGATCTTCTCTAATGTGGCAAAAAACTATTGAGTCAGCTCCATGTATGTGGATTGTTCTATGAAAAACACCTTCCACAAACCGACTTGCTTTAGCCTCCTTTCTACCTCTATTTTAATTCACAGGTCTTCAATTATCTTTTCTCACCAATATCTAGTGGAGATAACTCTCCTGGACATGCACTCGGGGTATATGGGTGTGATCTACATCTTCCTCTAACCTCTGGCATATGACATTCCCTCAGGAGCCTTGCCAAACCCTTGTATCATGTCTTCCTCCAAGTATGCCAAAGTGCCCTCTGGCTTAGATCATCTCCTCCTCAATAGTGTCATCACCATCTTCCTCAACCCGGTAGGATCTTAACCCTGAGCTCGTGTCAAGATTTAGCAGTACTCGTTGCTCAGGTAATCATCATGGGTGATCCTCCTTTTCTATGATCAATTGATGCCTTACTTGCGGCTGCTGCTGTGGTCTCTCCCCCAATGAGGAGGTAGAGTGGCATGCTGGCGTGGTCCGTGGAGGCAACCTTGATGAAGATGGGGTTGCAGACCCCTTGCCTCACTTTTGGCATGTCATGACCTCCAGGTCAACGTCGTCAATCATATCATCGAGTTTTTCTTCCGATGCTTCCTCCTCCTCCTCTTCCCTATATGTTTCATCTGTGATGTGGTGGTTGCCTGACGACTGGGTGCAGGATGCACTCACAGACGTCGAGCAGTGGAATTATTGGGAAATTGAGTTTGATTGTGATGGGGGTTTGGGAAGGCATGGAGACTTGGGAAGAGGCTCTCTTGGTACGTACCTTGCCATCGGAGATCACCTCAAGGATATTTTGAGCCCCCTTCTTCACTGTCGTTGAAATTCCCTTCATTTTGTGGATATGGTGGTGGTGGTATGGCTGTTATTTTCGGATTTTTGTGAAGGAGGCAAAATGGAGGTCGATTGATGGGTAGAAACAGCTAAGATGGTTGCTTGGATGGTGGAGGATGGATTGGTTGAAGTTTTTGGCTGAAAATTGGTGGATTTTGGTGAGGTTTTGTGTGGGGAGGCTATAGGTGAGGTGGAGAATGAAAATGGAGATTAAGGCTCAATTGTTGGAGTTTTTGGGTGGAAACTGTAGAGAAAGAGGTGGTGGAGGTGTAGAAATTTATTGGAGGTTGATTTGGGATGGAGATGCAATATTGGAGGTAGTGCGGGGGGGGGGGGAGCACGTTGCCACAGCCGTTTTGGGGGTCGAGCAAATGAGTTGGAAGTGAAGAGGGTCGTGGTGTTTCATGGGGGTTAAGTGAAAAAATGGGTGGGGTCAGGTCCCGCCATGGCCATGGTAGGTCGCCACATTTCTGGTGGGGATTTGGAAAAATGACCGTGGAGGGTGCCACGGTCATGATGGGGGTGAATATGGATGTAGATCGACCCTCACCACAGTCGTGGTGTGCTCCTTGTGCCTCGACCATGGTGGGTCACCACGGCCGTGGTCATTCATGTACAAAATCACCTCCATCCATGTAACTCCATCAAATTTTTGCACTTAATTCACCACGTCCGTGTGGTGGTCTCAACAGAAGTTTTGCCTTCATGTTGCTACGGCCGTGGTGGTGGCCATGGTCGTGTTATCCAACATTTGCCACATCCATTTTGATCTCCACGGTTGTTGCCAATCCTTCAAAAATTTGTTGATGTTGTTGTAACTTTCTTGAGATTTTGCAACTAAATCACAACATCCATTTTGAGGTGCCACGTCTGTGGTGGTTCTTCATTCAGTAGTTCGTCAGCTCAAATTCAAAAATTTTGATATCTTTGCAAAATTTTATTTTTGATTCTTTACCACATTACAACTTCAACAACCATGTCTTGCCCTCTCTATCTCTCTCTTCAACCTATTACCTACATATCATCAAAACTCAAACAAAAATTGTCAAGCACAAGTGTGCGTGTGTGTATTTTGTGGAAAAGAAAGCAAAAGTATCAAAAAGTGAAGGTTGGATGAAAACGTTCCCAAACCTAGGTGGGTTTCCTCACACTAGCGCTAAATTTTACGCCTTCTGTCAGGCTTATTCATTCTTGACTTGTTTCATCCTCATGGAATTCCCAAAGCAACTTTGAAGTAAATATCTCTCTCATGTGCATTCAAGCACATATCCTCATCAAGTTAATGTTCCTCCACTAGAATCATGATATCAAAACTTTGATTGGCTTTATCCAGACCTACTTCTACAACTACTTTCAATCTTTGACCATTCATAGTGAATTCCTTCACTCCTTCTTTCTCACTAATCAATACAGCCCCAGATGGGTATGCCTTTTGGATTAGATAAGGTCCTTCCCATATAGACCGGAGTTTTCTGGGAAAGAACTACATCCTTGAGTTACATTGCCATACCCATTTTTTGGGCTCAAAGTCTTTCTTCTTGATCATCTTATCATGTAGAAACTTTGTTCTCTTCTTATAGCACTTGGACAATTTGTGAGATTCATGTCACATATCCTCTAATTCATTCAGTTATAACTTCCTCTTCATCCTGACATTCTCTCCATCAAAGTCCATGGCCTTCAAAGCCCACAACGCCTTATGTTGTATCTCAACTGGTAGATGGCAGTTTTTCCCATAAACAAGCTTGAATGGTGTGGTGCCAATTGGGGCTTTATATGCAGTCCTATAAGCCCACAAAGCCTCATTATGACATAATGACCAATCCTTGCGGTCCGGTCTCACTTTGTTCTCTAGAATGAGCTTTATCTCCCGATTGGCTAACTCACCTTGACCACTCATTTGGGGGTGGTAAGGAGTAGCCACACGATGATCAACTCCATGTTTCTTGAGCAGTCCTTCAAACGTTTGATGGATGAAGTGACTTCCACCATCACTAATCATGGCTCTCGACACACCAAACCGACTGAAGATATGTGATTTCACAAAATCACACACCACTTTGTGATCATTGGTTCTAGTTGCAATAGCCTCAATACACTTTGACACATAATCCATGACAACCAAAATGTAGACATATCGAAAGGAGGGGGAATGGGCCCATGAAGTCAATCCCCCATACATCAAATACATCCACCACAAGAATGGATGAAAAGGCATCATGTCCCTCTTTTAGATGGTTCCCACCTTTTGGCACTTCAAGAAGCACTTGCAAAATTCATGAGAGTCTTTAAAGATGGAGGGCCAATAGAATCTACTTTGAAGAACCTTGGCAGCAATGTGTTTCCCACCCAAATGACCTCCACATACTCCAAAATGACACATAGATAGAATTTCTTACTGCTCCATCTCTGGGAAACATCTCCTAATGAGTTGGTTGGGGTAATATTTGAATAGGTGAGAATCATACCAAACATAATTTTTGACCATAGCAAACAACCTTTTGCTTTCCTCCATTGTCCACGTGCTTGGTATCATTCCACTAGCTAAGAAGTTAGCTATATGTTTATACCATGGTCTTTGAGTGGATGAGAGTAGGAAGAGTTGTTCATGCAACATTGTTTCTTTAATTCGACATGTATCATCAAAGGGTGATTCAATTTGTGAGAGATGGTCGGTGGTAGAATTTTCCACTACCTTCTTGTCCACAATCTCAATATCAAATTCTTGAAGCAATAAAATCCATTGGATCAACCTTGGCTTTGAGTTTTTCTTCATCGTGAGATACTTCAATACAGCATGGTCTGTGTATCACTACCTTGTTTTGAAAAAGATATTATCAAAACTTGTCAAGAGCAAAGATAACCGCAAGCAGCTCTTTTTATGTATTCGTTTAGTTTCATTGTGCTTTTTCTATAATCTTGCTAGCATAATAGATGGTGTGCGGAATCTGATGAACTCTTTGGCCTAGCACAGCCCCCACTGCCATGTCTAAAGCATCAATCATAATCTCAAATGGCAAAGAAAAGTCTTGGGGCTACATTATAGGAGCAAAAATGAGCTTTTGGAGCAAGTGGTTGAAGGCTTCAACACACTTGTCATCAAAGTGAAATTCAACATCTTTTTCCATCAAATGACATAGAGGTCTTGAAATTTTGCTAAAATCCTTGATGAAGCGACGATAGAAACTTGCATGTCCCAAGAAAGATCAGACATGTCTTATGGTAGAAGGAATGGTAAGAGTAGAAATGAGGCCCACCTTGGCCCTAACCACCTCAATACTGTCTTTTGAAACTCGGTGACCCAGAACTATGCCTTCGGGCATCATGAAGTGGCTCTTTTCCCAAGATAGCATGAGGCGAACCTTGACGCATCTCTCAAGAATGACGACCAAGTGGAGCAAACACTCATCAAAGGATTTACCAAAAAGTGAGAAATCATCCATGAATACTTCAAGTGACAAATCAAGCATGTCGGAGAAGATGGAGGTCACATATCTCTAAAAAGTGGAAGGGGCATTACACAACCCAAATGGCATTCTTCGGTAAGCAAAAGTACCACTAGGACAAGTGAATGTCATCTTTTCTTGGTCCGCTGGATGCATAGTGACATGCGTATAACGTTTGTAATACACAAGTGTACGTGTCAAAGTAATAAGGGATTATGAGCCCCAAGTTGTCGAACACAAAGAGTTGTGAGGTTAAATACTACTACTAATTAGGATTGATCAGCTAGGTCGGTGATGATTGTTTGAATTGATTTGAATTGCCAAACTAACATGAAAGTAAACAAATTAATGGTTAAAGTAAATCAGAAATAGAATGAATTCTTTAGGACAGTGGTTTCACCACAGATACCACTAACAATCTATCCCACACAATAATATCTATTATCTCAATCCCTGGATAAGGAGCCTGTAGCCAGAATTACCTACTCCAACAGTGTAATTCACTACCTAGTCTAATGCCAATCCCACTCCCACAGTTATTGGTTTGATTAGTTAGGTGTTTTACATCAATACTCTGGGTTTATCCCCTTGTCTATTTGCCGCTTTTCCTAAAGGGTACAATAAATGAGTAATTCTATGTTTTCCAACCCTTAATCCCTCTCCCGAGATGATTAAGTGTCTACTAATCCATTCATGATGATCAAGCATAAATAGAACAAACAACATCCATAGAATTATATCCAGTAATAAAGAGATAACTTGATATTAATGCATGGAATTTAATTGCAGAGTATATCCGGGCTACTCCCAGATCCTAAAGAATTAAGGGGATTAGCCAAATTTGTGAGATATGGTATCGCTGTTGATAAAAAATATGTAAAATATGGATTTAGAGATGCTAAAAATAGGAGAAAGAGTTAAGGAGTAGATTTGGAGGAGATGGAGTCATTCCACCATCGTTTCCATCGCCAAACTGACTTTTTAGTCTGCCTGGTAGGGCTCCTCCACCTTTCTCTCTCCTTTCACTTTTGATGTCATCCCCCTCTGATAGATCTCCCCGTTCTGCTTCTAATGTCTTTTATAGCCGCCGCACATATTTAGGTTGAGAGAAACCTAAATATTATCTTTTTATAATAATATGTGTTGGATTTAGCACATTTAATTTTGGCCGCCATCACCTGTGTCAGTACTACCGACTTGGAAGTCGGTACTACTGAGTTAGAGTCAGTATAAATCATTTTCCTTTTTGATCTGGAACGTTAATATTTTTTATACTTCGATACCATGTCGGTACTACTGAGTTACATGTCGGTAGTATCGACTTTGCTCCAGTAAATAATAATTATCTACAATAAAATAAGCAATGAATCAATTCAAATAATTATTATAATTATTAAAATGTGTAAAATACATGTAAAATATATGCATAAATACAAGAACTGATGCCGACATGATTTTATACTAATTTGGTTAAATATGTATAAAAAGATATACAATTAAGAGCAATTGGAAATGAAATAAACCAAATTAAGAAATGAAAATAGCAACAGTTTGAGCACACATCACACTCCTAAGCTTGAATATTGCTCATCCTCGAGCAACACTACTCTTGGATTTGTTTGAAAAAGACAGTAAGAAGTCAAGTACCTATGAATTAATTTTTTAACCACCCTCCTCCAGTCGGTCCCAAACCGGTCCCTGCCAACCACTAAACAAGTAACTACTCTAAAGCAATCAATAATGTTCATAATAGATGTCCACATTAAGATCAATGAAAAACACTATCAATATGAAGCAGTTAATATCATGGCCAGTAAGATATATGCTTGATGCACCATGTGATCTCCCTATCTACATTGCTCTAGTCTACCTACATAAACTACTTGGAAGCAGATCCCCAAATAAACATGGATGAGGGGAATATTTATGACTGTGTCCTACTTTGCAGAGCAATGGGTGGAAAACATGGATGGCTATGAAAATAGGATTCACAAGAATTATCCCAATTGTTTATGCAAGAAGTAAAAATATGATGCACCTATATGATGGATAAAATGTGAATGTATGACTTCTAATGACTATTTTTTATTTTGGTGGAATGATACATGCAATGGATGTCTCATCCTAATGATGAGTATAAGTGGAAAGGTGTTTACAGAAAGATCCACAATCCCCTTCTTTGTTGCTTAGAGAGAATATGACATTGAACTTAAAAATTATTTTCCTCCTTTTCTCCTTTTTTTCACTTTTCAATAACTCTTTTTCTCTGCCCTATTATTTTTAGCTAGATAAATAGTTCATGCTTGGGCTTTTTCCTTATTTTATTTTATTTGGAAAAAGTGTAAGGAGATACAACTTTTTTTACACTCTTTCATGAGAGAAGACCGTACAAGATAGCAAATATGTAACACCTTATGAAAATGCAATGCAAATGCAACTATATGAAAATTGTTATGCAAACTACAAGTGCTCAAAAGAGATTATATGATTTTTTTCCTTTTATAATGCATAATAAAATGAACTAACTATATGCTTCCTATCATGACATGTAATGCATACACGAGGAAAATAAATTAGATTAAACTTGATCATCCTATGGTGGTGAATGAAGATGAATGGAAGGTGGATGAGATCACATGACTAAGAGACAATGTCTTCCCCAACCATGATATGTTCCTCTCCTATCAACTTGTGTAACATGGTAACCTTGGAGTTTATTTCTAAAATTCACATTAAAGATCATGTTACTGTTTGGTTGGTTTGGACTCAAACATCATCGTCATAACACAAACCATAGGGTTAAGTTAGATTTTTCATTCATCCAGTATGTCTTCAAGCTAACTAATCCAAACAATTCCTCCAGTTATGTACTCTTAAACATATAAAATTTAGCTTAAAGTGCAAAGCATAAGAGCACATTCAGTTTTCAACAATTATCAGAATTGATACCACATCATCAAGAAACGGCTAATCCTAACCAAAATTTATATTTGTCCACAAGTATACTAGATATAAGTGGACCCTAAAAAAATGGAAGATCTTTTTTTAAACAAAAAATGCAAATATATGATAAAAAGTAAAGATGCAAGAGATAAAGATAGAAGCACCGGTCCATTCCTCCCCCCTAAGCTTGAATATGACATTGTCTGCAATGTCAAAATTAAAGGAATACAAATGGAATGATTGTACTGATATGTGAGGTCAAATCTGGGCAAAAGATGGGTGGGTGGGATCTACATGAATACATGCCCTCCAATACGCACTCGTGCTTGGTGAAGTGTCGATGCTTGCTCAGCTTGTGAGATGTCACTGACGAGAACTCGGTACTACCGACAGTGAAGTCGGTGGTACCGAGTTGATGTTAGAGTCTTCATGTAACAATAAAATGACTGACTCGGTGCCACTGACAGAGTGCCAGTGGTACCAACTCAGTGCATCTCTACACACTGAATACACATATCAAGACACCTTTTTTACTTAAATCAAAACTAGATATCACAATCTACAAATAAGAATGTAAAAGTAGAATTGAAAGTTTAATAAAATAAACCTAATTGGTGGGTTGCCTCCCACGAGTACACTTGTTTAATGTCCTAGGCTGGACACATGTCAATAAAAAATAATCAAGTGGTCATGGAGGAGGGTGAAGCTCTCTCCGCTTCTTCCTTCTAAACATCTGGTTCCTTGCAACAATGAGAAAAAATAAAAAAATAGTCAGAAGACCAGTGTGTATTGTTGACATTACATTTTAAAGGTAAGTCATTATTGCGGTGATCATGGACATGAATCACAACCAAGTCTTGACGTGGGAGAACATGTAGAAATAGGTAGCCATGAGATGAATGTTATAAAGAAGATTGATCCGTAATTTCTATGACCATCCCCAATGGATCACTCCTATCTACACATAATGGAGGTATTACATCAAAGGTGAGTTTGTATGTCTCCTCCTCTTCTAATAATTCAATTCCCCCACATTCATTAATATCCTTACAAATATTTTCAAAAATATCATCTAGATATATATTCCATATAGTATCCCCCATAAAGAAATGAAAAAATCGGTCTTGTGGTGAGGGAATTATGTGACGGGTAATGGAAAATTCCTCCACCTTTTCACTCTCAATATACTCTTCCTCGCACTCTTCCTCCTCTCTAAGATCACTATCAAATAAAGCACCATATAGATCCTCCTCTCCTTCACTCATATCCCAAACACATGTATCAAAATTGCCTTCCACCTTATTTGCATCATTCTCCTCATCTTCCTCATCAGATCCCCAATCATATTCAAGATCAATCCTAGGAGGTGAGGGTGTGGGTGTGGTTTTAATGGAAAGATGTGACAGAGGTGATTCTAAAATTTCTTCCATTATGTTCTCCTCACTCTCTAATACCTTATCCTCAACCTCAACTTCTTCCATTTCATCTATTCTACCCCAACCTCCATTAGAAATAGGACTTTTGCGATTTAAAACATATTGAACCATAATCCTAATATGCTCACGATGAATTTCCTTTGAGGTTTTCTTATGATGTGATGAAGGTGGACTCAGACATCGATAACCTACATGTGCATTTCCACACTCAGAACAAATAGGGGCCATGTGATTTTGTTTTATATTTTTTTTAAAATGAAAGAAGACTAACTACAAAGAAATATTTAGATGAATATATACAATACCTAAACTAAAAATAACATTTTATGTAATGAAAAATGGGAAGAATAAAAAAATATAAAAAAGGAAAATAAATACAATGGCCTAGAGTGGCCAATCCCAGGAAACAACGCCAAAAACTTGACACGTGTATAACGTGCGTGTAATACACAAGTGTAAATGTCGAAGTAATAAGGGGTTATGAGTCCTGAGTTGTCGAACACAAAGAGTTGTGAGGTTAAAGACTACTAATAATTAGGATTGATCAGCTAGATCGGTAATGAATGTTTAAATTGATTTGAATTTCCAAACTAACATGAAAGTAAAAAAAATTAATGGTTTAAGTAAATCAGAAATAGAACGAATTCTTTAGGACGGTGGTTTCACAACAGATACCACTAACAATCTATCCTACACACTAATATCTATTATCTTAATCCATGGATAAGGAGTCTATAGCTAGAATTACCTACTCCCACAGTATAATTCACTACCTAGTCTAATGTCAATCTCACTTCCGCGGTTATTGGTTTGATTAATTAGGTGCTTTACATCAATACTTGGGGTTTCTCCCTTCATCTATTCACTACTTTTCCCAAAGGTTACAATAAATGAGTAATTCTATGTTTTACAACCCTTAATCCCTCTCCCAAGATCCATTCATGGTGATAAAGCATAAATAGAACAAGAAACATCCATAGAATTATATCCAGTAATAAATAGATAACTTGATATTAATGCATGGAATTCAATTGCACTGTATATCCAAGCTACACCCATATCCTAAAGAATTAAGGGGATTAGCCAAATATGTGAGACATGGTATCACAATAGATCAAAAATATGTAAAACATGGATTTTGAGATACTGAAAATCGGAGAAAGAGTTAAGGAGTAGATCGGGAGGAGATGGAGTCGTTCCGCCATCGATTCTGATGCCAAAATACCTTTTTAGTCTTCTAGGTAGGGTTCCTCCACTTTTCTATGTCCTTCACTTTTGATGTCATCCCCCTCTGATAGATCTCTCCGTTCCGCATCTAATGGTATCTCTTATAGCCGCCGCACATGTTTAGGTTGAGAGAAACCTAAATATTATTTTCTTATAATAATATGTGTTGGATTTAACACATTTAATTTTGGCCGCCAACACCTGTGTTGGTACTACCACCTTGGAAGTTGGTACTACCGAGCTAGAGTCAGTAGAAATCCTTTTCCTTTTCAATGTGGAACAATAATGTTTTTTATACTTCGATACCATGTCGGTACTACCGAGTTGCATGTCGGTAGTATCGAATTTTCTCCAGTAAGTAATAATTATCTTCAATAAAATAAGTAATGAATTAATTCAAATAATTATTATAATTATTAAAATGTGTAAAATGCATGTAAAATACATGCATAAATACAAAAACTGATTCACACATGATTTTATACTAATTTGGTGAAACATGCATAAAGATATACAATTAAGAGCAATTGGAAATGAAATCAACCAAATTAGGCAATGAAAATGGTGATAATTTGAGCACACATCACACAGCAATCTGGAAGTACCCGGAGTATCTATCATGAAAGCAATAGAAACTTTGCCTACCAACCTCTCTAGAATCTGATCAAGAAATAGAAGAGGATAGTGGTCCTTCTTAGTCTTCTCATTGAGCTTTCTATAGTCTATACACATCCTTCATTTGGACTATTCTCTAATAGGCATCATCTCACCATCAACATTCTCTGCCACTGTGATCCCACCATTCTTTGGTACAATTTGGATGGGACTCACCCATGTTCTATTAGAAATCAGATAAATAATTCCACCATCTATCAATTTCACGACCTCTTGTGTCACAACTTATTCAATTTTGGGTTCAACCACCTTTGCTTTTGGTGAGTTGGCCTTGCATCATCTTCCAAATAAATCTTATTCACACAAATGGAGGGGTCAATACCCCTCAAATCAGTAATGGACCATCCAATGGCCCAAATGTTCTTCTTTAGGACTTTCATCAAAGCCTCTTCTTGCTCCAGAGAGAGAATAGAAGAAATGATCACCGTGAGGGTGTCATTGGAGCCTAGAAATGCATACTTTAACCCTTCAAGGAGTGACTTGAGTTCAAGATTTGGAGGTTCTTTAAGAGAATTTTTCAATGGATCCAAAATGGATGGGAGATCCTTGCTCATAGCCACTAAGGCTAGCTCGTTCACTTCATCCTCTTCACCATCATCATTGGGAAATTCAACAATGGGATCTAAACCTCTACCTTGAGTGGCAGTCTGGATCCACGCATGTAGGCACTCCTCTACAATCTCTTCAAGGTACTCAACAGGATAACAATCTTCTTCTGTGGCACCTATCACCTCGATTGTAGCTGAAGATTTAAGGATGTTCAATCGAATCTTCATGTGCATGAAGGTCACATACATGGTTCGAGTTCTCACGTGAATCACTGCATCAACTATAGCCAAGAAGGGCCTCCTTAAGATAATAGGTACTCTTCTTACATTTTTTTTTCCATATCTAGCATAATGAACTCAGTGGGGAAGAATGAAAAAGTCTCATCATCAAGTCTAACTAGCATATCATCAACACACCCTCTAGGAATTTTCAACGATTGGTCGGACAATTGTAGAGTGCAATGAGATGGGCCTAATTGTCCCATTTGGATCTCGACAAACAAATAATGTGACATCAAGTTCATGCTAGAACCCAAGTATAGAAGGGCTTGTTCTATGTAGTGTTCTGCAATGTAGCATGAAATGATGGGAGCACTGGGGTCTTTCCTCTTTCTTGGCATGGTGTGCTATAAAATTGATCTCACTTGCTCGGTGAGATTGACTTTCTTTGGCATTCTCTCCATTTTTTCCTCTTAAACGTGCAAATATCATTTAGGAACTTGGCATAGGAAGGGGTTTACTTGACTGCATCAAGCAAAGGAATGTTTATCTTCACTTGTTTGAAGGTTTCCATGATATCTTTAGTATGTTTCTTCTTTCTTCTTTTAGCAGAGGGCTCCTCAAGAGCATCAAGAAATGGGGGGAGTTGGTCTCTCAATCGGCTCGGATCAATAGAATCTTCAACTAGAATCATGAGAATCATGGTATCACTTCTCGGTATCATGGTATCAACTCTTATCCCTATCACAATATCATCAATCTAGATCTCAGTATCAACATGTCTGATCATAGTATCACCTCTATCCTCACAGGCTACACTATCAACAAAAATATTATGGGAATGCTCTAAGGTCCTCCCACTCCTCAAAACTGTCACTGCCTTCACTTGCTCATGGGTAGAGGAAGAGGAAGCTTGTAAATTTGGTTGTGGTTGTTGAGGTGGTGGTGGCCTTGTATTTGGGTTTTGTAGGATAAATTGTGGTTGGGGTTGTGGTTGTTGTTGTGGTGGATGTGGGTGATATTGTGGAGGGGGTTGTTGGTATGCGTGAGGTGTAGGATATTGGTAGTTGTAGGGGAGTCGGTGAGGTGGAGGAGAAAATGGATACAGTGGTCCTAGGTATTGGTGAAGTGGGGGTACTTGGCCTTGTGGCGGGACATAAGCACCTTGAGTGTTACTCACATAACTTCCATCATTATTGGGATGGACCATGGGTTGAGATGGGATCCTTCCCTATTCACGACGAGCAAGTGAAATGGAGATTTGATCAAGTCTTTTCTCAAGGAAACTAATATTTTGTCCTTGAGAGGACACCTCCTTTTTCACTTCATCGAGGTTCCTTAGCCTTCCTAGGACTTCCTCCTCAAACTTGGAGCTATACTTGAGGTTCCTAATCCTTCCTAGGATTGTCCATGAGGTTCATTTTCTACCATGTCGGCTGCTTGGTGTTGTTTTTGGTGGCTTTGGCATCTCCTCCTACCTATCTCTGGGTCATATAACCCCAAGTCAGTACACGTCCAATGCGTATGACACATGCACAACTGTCACCTACAAAATACACAAACAATCAACCAAAAACCAAGTTAGAATGAAAATATGCAAAAGTGAACAAAGAATAAAGAATAGCAATGATGAGTGTAGTAGGAAAGGCTAATCTACACTGACTACCTAGGCTGAGTGCCTCTATCCCCGGGAACGGAGTCATAAAGCTTTGGGCAGTATTTCACGCATGTGTGATCTTTCAAATTTATAGGTACCCAAAAAGGTTCACTCACAACACTAAAATATGCTCCCACAAGCACACACAATCATGTTATAGTATACATGAGAGGCAAGCAAGGGGGTCGATCCTCAGGGATAGAGAAGGCACTAGAGATAGGTTTGTGTTGGCTACGTTCCTAAAGTAGAGATTAGGGTTGAAGGGTTTAAAAGGGGTTTTGGTTTGGTTACACTAAGCAAGCAGGCAAGTAAAGGCAATATGAAAACTAGATTACCAAAAACTAGATTATCTACACAATTTAGGTCTAAAAGACTAGATAAAGAAATCAACTAAATAAGAATAAGATGATCTACACTACTCTAGAAAGGCAATTAGAAACTAAGATCTAAGCTAAACACTAGAGCAAGCAAAATTCTAGGTTAACCCTAAGTAACAAGACTAAGCAATTAGCTAGAATGAACAAAGGCAACTAAGCTAAGCTAGCATTAACAAGCTAAAATGACAAGTTAGTTTTTAAGAAATGGATTGGATAGGTGGGCCATTTGGGAATGCACTTTGATATTAGTTGGGGGGAGGTCAACATGACATGCATATCTCATATTTCAATCAAGATTACCAAACCAAACAACAAGGCAAGTGTTATTAGAGTATACCCTACACTACTAGTTGGAGAACTAGGGTTAGGTGTAATTCTAGTAAGACATGGAAGTCTAGGTTTCTGGGGTAAGTGGTATAGGGTCAATTGAGAGACAAGAGTAGGAAGGCAAGTGTTAACCTCATGTTACTTTCCATCTAGCCTTTAGGAAGCTCTAGGGAATTGCACCAATCACACTTATACTAGCTACTTAGATCTCATACTCACTTGTAGGAGAAGGGAGATGTATGTTGTGAGAACATGTTACACTAAATGAGATTACTCAAAACATAAAGCACAATCGATCACTAATTAATCACATAGCCAAAAATATGGGTAAATTAAAACCGATTTCAACGACAACACCAACTCAGAAACATTTGCATAAGAGCCCAACATCTTTCTTATATCCATACTATGCCAAGAATTAGATACAAATTGTTTTACTGCCTTAGCCACAACATATATACACAGGAGAACAATATTTGTATATGCCACACAACAAACATTAACATTCTAACAAAATTTCAATTTGTTTGAAAAATCATATAAAACTTTTCCTGCCCGGACCTGAGCGTACAGGGACAACTCTAGGACACACTAGACATCTAATCAACTTTCTCAAAGATTCATTACTATAGCTCCTCTTTTCTGCCAGATATTTGTTTTCGTCACTTCTGATTACCTAAAAAAATGTGGCGAACCACAAGGGTGAGACCCATGTGCCAACAAGAAATATAACCTCCAACAATGTTTATTGATTACAACATTTTAAGTAATTAAATAGTTAATCAATTTAATTAGATATAAAAATAAGCCCAGCAGTACTGATGATTAACAAAATACATAAAGGAGCAAATAATAACTATCATCATTAGCCAGACTATCATCCTTTATCTTGTTGACAATATAAGAAATTCAGTAGCATATGCATATCTAGTGTCATGAGCAAGTCTAGTAACATAGCATAGCTAACAACATGAGCATGTCTAATTGGTTGAACATATCAACATCATAAGAAGAGCTAACAACATAAGCACAACAATATGAAGAAGAAAAATTTGGGTCTAGCGATGTCAGGACAAGGGGGCAGAAGGGGCGGGAGGGGCGATCCGGCGGGCGACAGGGAATACCTCGGCGGAAGAGGCGGTGGAGGGGGATGACCACAGGGAGGAGGTCAGGGTGGTCGAGGCTCAGCCCAGGGGAGAAGGGACAACTCCCAAGGTAGACCTTCAGATGACTCTATGGAGTACGACAGCTGCTTAGTGTGGGTGGAAGAGATAGGCCTGAACCTGCACTTTGTAGGGATGAGAGGCGGCGGCCTAAGCCTGCCCAGCGTGAACAAGGGGGGAAATTTTTAGAACGGCCACCAGGACATGGAGATGCACGATCCCGCTCTTCCTAACACAGGCACAGGAGTGCACCCAAAAGGGCACACAGTGGGCGGAGGAAAGTCCTTCAGAGATGCGGTCGGAGACAACAAACCGCAAGAGGCAGGCTTCATCCTAGACAAACCCGTGGAGAAGGTGAAACCGGAAGATATTGAAATAGTTAATGAGAAAGGGCACCCTAAGATCTACATTGCTCCAGAGGCACATGCAATCCTACAGAAGCACTGGAAGTACACTGTGGTCGTGAAGCTAGTAGGGAAAACGCTGGGTTATCTGACAATGATGGACAAGTTGAAGCTCCTCTGGAAACCTACAGGAAGAATGAATGTCCATGAGATGAACATGGGGCATTACGTGATACAGCTGTCGTGTGAGGAGGATTACTTAAGGGCCTTAACATGAGGACTGTGGGTGATCTTCGGAAGCTACTTGATGGTGTGGCAGTGGGAGTCGTACTTCCAACCATCTGAGGAAATGCCCAATGGCTGGTGACCTGGGCAAGGATACTGGACCTGCTCCTTCACCTGTATAATGATACGGTGCTGCAGAGGATTGGTCAAGTGCTGGGCAGATTGATCAGAGTTGATGAGTACACGGTGGCGTGCACTAGGAGCAAATTCACCCACATTGTGATCGAAATAGAAACCAGTAGACCCATAATGTCGGCAGTCATTATTGACGGACATGAGTACAAAGTGGAGTATGAAGCTATTCCAGAGATATGCACCAACTGCGGTAAATTCAGACACTCGAAGATGGAATGCAGAAAAGAACCAAGAGCAAAGCCGATAGAGGAGGAGAATGTTGACAATGCATGGGTCAAATGGGACGAGTCGAAGGAACAATGGCGCACTTTCTATGGGAAAAACGTCCATACAAAGCATCCAAATTACAAGGACAGAAGGGAAGGCATACAGGGGACAGGGAAGACGACCCAGAACAAGTTCAAAGCTCTGGAGGTGGAGGAACTGGAAGAGTCTGACGCTGGAGCTGATATGGAGGAACCGGTAGGCAAGGATGCAGCCGACAGTGGTGCACAAGGGCACAAAACAAGGAGGAGGAAGAGGAAAACACCGGTGGAAGAGGAAGCTATGAAAGAGGTGTTGAAGGACAGTACTGAGGAGGAGGCAGAAGGAAATAACAGGGACATAGCAGTTGTGGAGAAGACCAAACGCGACCACACAACAGTTAACCCAGGAGTAGATGAAGTGATCACTGATCTTGGTGGAAAAGAGAATCAGGAGGTTGTGATGATGGACGACTATGTTGCGACAAACCCACCGAGTTCAAGTGGTGGCGAGCACGTGCAAAGAACTGGAGACTTGGGAAGAGAGATGAGGGGCAGCAGTGAAAGGATGAAGCAACAAGGGTATCATACCAGACAGTAGGCAAGGAGGGAAGAGGAAAGGGTGGAAGGGGCACAATAGAGAGGTGACGCCCAATGAGCGTGCCACCCTTTCTCCTTTGTCTTGTTAATGATTAACATGATCACATGGAATGTAAGGGGCATCTGGAATGATGACACCCTTAACAACCTGGAAGACATTATTCGAAGATATAAGGCCAAGGTGGTAGTTGTGTTTGAGCCACGCATCTCAGCAGATAAGGCAGACAACACGATATGCAATCTTTGCTTCACGCACTCCCACAGAGTAGAGGCGCGGGGTTTTTCTGGTGGCATCTGGCTGATGTGGAATGAGGAGGACTAAAATCTAGAGATTTTGGAGAGTCACAGGAAATATGTTCCTTACAAAGTGAATGGGACTTACTGCATTGCGGTTTACTCGAGTCCAAATCCAGTGCTAAGACCTTTACTGTGGAAACATCCGGAAAGGATTGACACAAGCATGAATGGAGAATGGGCAGTGTTTGGTGATTTCAATGCGATGACGGATCCCAAAGAAAAGAAGGGAGGCAAACATTTTAATTACAACGAAGCTGCAAAGTTCCAGGAAGCTCTTCTCAAAGCGGGTCTGAATGATATTGGCTACTCTGGACCACCGTTCACCTACAAGGTGGGTAGGCTGTTTGAACGGCTTGATAGATGTGTTGTGAATGCTGAGTGGGTTCTGCAATACTGTAACTATGGTGTCAGGCATCTTCCAAGGCTCAGTTCTGACCATAACCCCATCCTTATTGCGAGCAGTAGCAGGAAGGGGGGCAGCAGGAGATTCAAGACCAAGGCGGCTTGGTACTTGGACAACAGATTTAACAATTTAATCAAAGACAGATGGGATGGAGGCCTGGACTTTCATGAAGCCCTCAATAGTATTAAGCCGGACATCAGGAAATGGGATCAGAAGCAGGACATTGAAAAGAATAGAAGAAAAAAGGACCTCTATGTAGAAATCAACTCCATGCAAGCTGTGCAAGTCATCAGCTACAACCCGGAGGTGGATATTGAATGTCTTAAGGCTGAAAAGGAATACACATGCATTCTGGATAAGGAAGAAGCAAATCTCAGGCAAAAAAGCCACCTAAACTGGCTCTAGTCCGGTGATTGCAACTCTAAATTCTACCATGCTATAGTCAAAGGAAGAAGACAAAGGAACTGTATTAAAGCCTTGAAGAACGGAAACGACCAGTGGGTGAGTGAAGATATTCAACTTGAGCAGATGGTAAATGATTATTTCAGGCTTCAGTTTACAGCGGAAGACTCCCCGTCAACTGTGAATATGAGGCGGATGCCAGCGGCGTTCAAACGCCTTTCTGAACCCCAGCTGAACTATATCGCTAGCATCCCTAAGGAAGGCGAGATCTTGTCTGTCCTGAAGCAGATGGATCTTAACAAGGCTAGCGGCCTGGATGGGGTGGACACGGATTTTTTTGCAGAAGAATTGGAATGTGGTGAAGGATTCGGTGGTGAAATCGGTCCAAAGTGCCTTGCTGGGGCTCCCCCTTCCAGGGGGAATGTGTGACACAGTGATAGCTTTGATTCCTAAAGTGTCCAACCCTTGCAGCTGTATCTAGCTCCGACCTATTTCTTTGAACAATACCATCTTGAAGCTGTGTTCTAAGATAGTGGTGGAACGTGTCAAAGAACATATGCTTGATTGGATTGCCAAAGAACAAACAAGCTTTGTACCTGGCAGGAGGATCTCAGACAACATCATCACGGTCCAGGAACTGTTCCATAGCATGCGAAGAAGTGGACACAAGAACTATATGGCGATCAAAGTCGATCTCTCTAAGGCCTATGACCGAATGGCCTGGTCGTTCATTCTTAACATGATGGTATAGGCACACTGCCCCCCTAACATCATTAGGTATGTGATGAACTCCATTACAGGTGGTGAAACCAATGTCCTCTGGAATGGCAAGCAGCTACCTTAGTTCAAGGCTACTAGAGGCCTTAGGCAGGGGGACCCCCTGTCACCTTACTTGTTTGTCATGTGCTTGGAGCGGCTTAGTTGGCTGATTCATGAACAGGTGGATAAGGGGTGCTGGAAGCCGCTGCATATTACCAGAGGTGGTTCAAAGTTCTCCCACCTGGCCTTTGCTGACGACATCATTCTCTTTGCTAAAGCAAAACTCAATCAAATAGAGACGATTCTAGAATGCTTCAAAATGTTTGAACTAGCATCTGGGCAGATCATTTCGGCAGATAAGACCCATATCTACTTCACCAAAGACACTCCTAAACGGACTAGAAGGCAGGTGTGTAGACGGTCTGACTTCCGACCCACTGATGATATGGGGAAATATCTAGGGGTTCCTATTGTACATGGACGGATTGACAAGAATACCTACAACGAGGTCGTTCAGAAAGTGGAAGGGCAAGTGGTGGGGTGGGCGGCAAAGACCCTTACTATGGCGGGCAGAAGATGCCTAATCAAAGTAGTGATGACATCCATTCCTTCGTACACTATGCAGACAAGCATTCTACCTGTCATTCTCTGCAATAGGTTGGACAGAGTCAACTGAAGTTTCTTATGGGGAGGTGGACGCAAGGATCGCCCGCTCTCACTGGTTGCCTGGGACCAAGTCACGGGAAGCAAAGAGGATGGGGGCCTGGGGTTGATCAGCAGCGAGGACTAGAACAAGGCCTTGCTGATGAGAAGCGACTGGGAGCTGTGGAGAGGTCGGGAAAGCCTCTAGAGTAGTGTGGTCAAGAACAAATATAGAAACTACAGCAATAGAAATGGGCAACGGGCTATGGCTTTCTGGAGAGCCATTTACAACATGAAGAATTTGATGGAGGAACACGGTAGGAAAATTATTATGGACGAAGCTATGACCAGAGTTTGGGAGGATTATTAGGTTCCTGGGCACCCTGACCTCATGGACACCATTATCAATACGGTGGGTGCTAATCTGCGGGAGCTTAGGGTGGCGGATATGGTGACCACTACGGGAGAGTGGGATGAGGATTTTATGAGGTTGTACCTACCAGAGCAGGTCATCAAGGGTATCAAGGAAGTGTCCCCTCCGTTAGCATTGTTGGGTGCCGAAAAATGGGCCTGGGACTTGCGCGAGGACGGGCAGTTTACAGCAACATTTGCATATCAATTGCTCAGAAGAGGGAAGAGCAGAACTAGATCTGGTCCTTCGAAGCAGATCTGGAAAGCTCCTGTACCAGCCAAGATGCAGATTTTTATGTGGACAACTGCACATGACGGCCTCATGACCAACAGAAGAAGATGGCGCTGATAGCTCACCACATGCACTAGTTGTGGCAGATGTGGTGCAGAGGAGGAATCAGAGCTACACGTGCTGAGGGACTGTGATAAGGCCAAGGAGATCTGGAGAAAAATGGGGATGCCGAGGAGCTTCTTCAAGACCAGGTCCATGGCTGAATGGCTGGGCACTAACCTTAAAGGCAACGAGGAGGAGGTGTTCAGATTCTTTGTGGGCTGCTGGAGAATTTGGAATGATATAAATCATGAAGTCTTTCAACATGCTGAACGGAAGGTGGAACAAAGTATTAATTACATCCGTAACATGAAAAAGGATCTGCTGGAGGTCCTTACCAGGAAGAAAGTGAAAGGGAACCGCCAATACTCGAGCTGCCAACAGCCCCAGCAGGAGGGTCAGGGTAGTGCCATCATCATTAATGTCGATGCGGTGGTATAGAGGAGGAGTGCTGCGGTTGTTGCGGTGGCGAGCACAGTAGGCGGAGAATGGATAATGGGAGTAGGGCAGAAGATGAAGGTCAATTCAGTGGTGGAGGGAGAGCTCAAGGCTATTTTGTTGGGTATTGAAATGGCGGCGCAGCACAATTGGACAAAGGTTGAAATTTGTACGGACTGTGTGATGGCTGTGAAGGAGGCAACGACAAAGGGGGACGAGGGGTGCCCTTCTTGGGCGCCGTGGACTTCCAGAATCAGGAAGCACCTACAGGTGATGACGTAGGCTGCCATTGTTCATATCGACAGATTCGGCAATTGCATAGCTGACGACGTGGCCAAAAGACACCTCAAGCAACCTCACTCCTTTAAGGAGTACAACCAGCCTCCTACTGAAAGGAGAGCTCTCAATTCCAAATGTAAGAGCAATAGTACTGCTCAGTTTAATTTTCACAACACCAAAAGTAGTTGTAACCATGCTTTAGCCTGCACGAGGAGAGCGGGATGAATAAAACTATCTCCTGGCTTACCCAAAAAAAAACAATATGAATAAGCATGATTAGTAGTATATGCATCTCTAGTTACAAAGTCATGGCTAGCAATATTAAACATAGCTAGCAGCAACATCTTAACCATCAGTGTCAGTATATTTGACAACATAAGCATGTTTACAACATGAGCATAACTACAACATAACCATATCTATTATCTCTTATTGTAATATACATGATCTCAGTGAAAAGAAAGCAAACAAGGGTTATCATCCAATATGAAGCATTGTGTATAACCCTAAATAGATACGCTACACGGTTGTCTTACATATTTTATTATGCCCCAAGGAATTTGAGGATACCACTCAAAATCCAATTGACCACTGCTAAGTCAAAATCAGTGCCATACAAGATCTAGGAAGATCTGGACTCCTAAGATCTTCTCTGCCCCCAGTTAATATGGGTCTGCCACAACGAAACATAAGGTCAAGATACTAACAACCTAGTCCGTCCTTGGGTCATGATACTAGTGAAAGGAAGTGGGTACGTATACCCTACCATTCAAAGTACAACCGTAGTTGTCCTCCAATCTCATCACATATATAATCATCAAGACACGACCGTAGCCGTTCTCAAACTAAGGGCTAGGTATGACCACAATCATCCTCCCTAAACACTTGAATTCAAGATGACAAGCACCCTACATAGTCATCAGTATGCACTCCGAGTTTCCCTTAGGAATACTCATTTCATCATCTGGCAAGTTCTGACACTCAGATGGATCTATGGGATATGGCACTACATTATTAGAGTTTTACTTGATTAGTTATTCCAATTGGGTGAATTAAGGATGCATAAAACAAGTGGACATACAAACCCTAATTCACTTCTAGTAAGCATATAAATATCACAACTTCAAAAGATATAAAGCATGTGAAACATAATTTCTCATCTCATCATCACATGGTACTATTCACTTATCATTCATGAGGCTACACTAGTCATCATACTATCACAAGATATAAATCCTTTTCACAATATCACAGGGTATCAACCCTTATCAACATAAGAGGATTACACCTCATTCAGGGCTCAACCATGCCCCAAGGTCATTAAAACCATCATACTATCACATGATATAAATCCTTTTCACAATATCATAGGGTATCAATCCTTATCAACACAAGAGGATTACACCTCATTTAGGGATCAACAATGCCCAAAGATCATTAAGACCATCATACTATTCCCTATAAGATCATCATTATCTTTGCATGCCTTATAACAAGGCTCAACAACATCACTTACATATAATACGCCAGATCAACACAATATTACATTAATAAGCTAGGAGATATTCATAAACAATCATAGCAGGGTTATATTAACATTAAGAACATTCCTTTATTACATCAACATGCAAGGAATCTAGATATGATTAACCCTCATCATATTCATAATCCACACATTTAGCATAAGAAAGTATCAACCATGTGGATATGATAACCACCAATTAACACATTAAGGTTATGATCATATTAAGGAGGTTATTTAACCATCACGCCATCATATAAGAAGGTTAAACATGAATACTGATCTTTATCACGCCATCATATAAGAAGGTTCACAAGATAAATTATATTAATGTTATTAATCAACACTCATACCCAAACCCTAACTCACGTCATCCCCATTGGATCATGGATGCATAAGGTGAAGCATCACCATCACATTCCAAGTGCATAAGGTGTAACTATTCTCAAGTATGAACCCACACATAAATCAAGGTGTAACCATCGGGTTATAGCATACTAAGGTTTCAACAACAATAATAGAGTACTCCATGATTGTATTAGTCATTCAAGGACTATTCATACCCAATTACCATCTTTTAGTTATATTAAAGCTAGGTATAACAAGCTATACCTCATTAGGGTTACATATCAACACAATATGGTTATCATCCATTCTATTCATATGAGTGAATAGGTAAGACTACCTTATTAAGGGTAACCCTCCATTTGTTCCATCATCATTCAACCCATATCACCACACCACAATGTCACCCAGAACCATTGGATGTTTAAAAGGCAAGACCATTGGTTGTTTACATAAGTAAACACCTTGGATAAACCACCTATGAAGTCCTTGATTTGTTCTCTAGAAAGAGTCGCCATCTAATCCTAGACATCACTTGATTAACAACACAAAAAGTTCCATTGAGAGTAGGATAAAACCCACAATTGACTGTTCATTTAAAACAAGCCATCCATTGTCAACAAGTAAGCTCCTTAAGTTGATCATATAAAGGAAACCATATCAATCACATAATTAGGACCAAGATATTACATTAGCCATCATTCCACTTTATTGTAGGAATAAACATTAAATCTTGACCATTGGGTCAAGTTCATATGTTAAAACCATCAATTACAGTATAGGTCCATCCATTGTATCAAGTGACCCAAGAAACCATTAGTCTGAGGCTTAATTGATGCTACAACTACAATGCTTAACTCACCATAGGTTGTAGAGACCTGATCCACCATCATTAGTGACCATTATGTCACCATAGGTTGTTAGATCAACACTATATTCATTTAGCATCAAATATTAAGCTAATGTCATCATTGATTGATAACATGAGTAGGGTACTTAATGGTTGATCATTAAACTTCTAATTGATCCAAAACCGGATCCAAGGGGGTGACCATAGGTTGTCACCATCATCTTACACCTTTAATCCTGACCATCAGTTGTCATGAAGACAATGACATAGGGTTGTTGCAATGGTACCATCATCAGGTCATGGGTTTATAGAAGAAATCATCTTTAAACCCTAAAATTGGCCATTGGTTGATAGGTGCTTAGAACCATAAGTTTCCAAACAATACAAGTCATATTATACCTTAGGAATAATGTACAAATGATCATAGGTTCATCTATAACTGAAATCAGAACATGTAATATTATAAAAGTCGAAATCCAAGTCAAGCATAGCTTTTTAGTGCATGGATCATCATTTTCAAGCAAGAACATGAGCTAGAAAGCTTATGGTAAGCAATTAACATGGAGCAAGTTATAAAAATTGCCTCTACTGAGAACATGAAACCCCACACAAAAGAAAACTCGAGCAGGTAGGTTAGAAAATCCAAGAATAAGCTATGAACTCGTCCATCTAGCACCTTTCTTCATCAAATGAGCAAACCCTATGCATAAGGAGCAAGAAAGGTAGGGTTTCAGAGCTTTAGAGAAATTTATGCCATGGAATAGCAAGGTTCTGACCTAGATAAAGGTAGGAGGAAGGATAAAAAAGAAATAAATGGAGGAAATAATGGGATTCTTACTCTTTTAGGTCAAGATCACAAAAGGAAGCTCTTTAAACCCTAAAAGGAAGTCAATTGCAACCCTAGATTCTTTTTTCCAAGAAGATACCCTCTTTCTTCTTCCTTGGAAAGGAAATTCGAGAAGCACAGAGGGAGGATTATGTTTGTAGAAGGAGGGAAGTGGTGAAGAGAAAATGTCTCATTTTGGTGCTTATGGATAAGTATATGAAACTTTAAGATAAAGAAAAAGAAAACATTGAAGTTCTAGTATCTTTCCAAGTGTCCATGGCCTTAAACCATTAAGAATATACTATCACACACACTAGAAGATCCCCCACCATCCATAGAGACATGATTATCCCTCATTTCTTGAATTTCCAAGCAAAACAAATAATTCATTAGTTGATAGCAACTAAAGGTAGCTCATCCATGAAGGGGTAAACCCTAAAATACCCTTGGAGAAAACGCCTTCAAACCAAGGTTTAAATAGGTGCCCCATGGCTCCAAAAGCTCAAGAATGATGAAATAATATACAAGGAACATAATGCAAGTGATAAATTGTGAAGAAAACCTCTCAAGTGGGTAAATTGCAAAAAACTCCAAATTGTGCATAAAATTGCATAACTTGCTCCAACAATGTCCAAATTAGACCAAGTTTGAAACTTAAGCTTGTATTATGATTTCAAATCATATCACAAGGTTAGATTAGGGTTATACGAATTCAATTATGACAATTAAGCTTATTGAACTCATTAAACAAGTTTAGAGGCCTTACATATGTAGGAATAAAGGGGGCTAGCTTGGGATCCACTAATTAGACCTAGGAGCCATTCCTAAGATTGCCACATATATTCCAATTTCCCCTAGAAGCTAAGTGTCATCAAGCATCACAAAGAAAGCAATATATGTTAAAAGCACAAACCACATGTAATATAATGGGAAATGAGATAGAAGAAAAGCCAATCGTCATAGAATGAAATTATGTTCATTACAAATTATTTCCCCCCAACATGGTATCAAAGTCACATTTTAACCCCAAACATCCCACCACTAGGGGCTTAGCTAGACATGCTCAAAGAAAAGATAAAAGAAATGAGAAGAAGGGGATATGAATCCTTGGAGCTCAAAGTATATCCTTCTCCTTCACCTCCTAGCTACTGTAGGATGACCTCCCTCCTTCAACATCGATGATGGGCATTGAAATGAAGGGTATTATGGTATAAAACCTAGAAAACTAGGTTTCTATAGTGGAAATGAGGTGGAAATGGTGGATGGAGAGCATAAATGCAATGAATGGTCAAGAGTGGGTGGAGAGGAGTAATGCTAGCTGGGGGGATCTAACCTTCGTGTTGTGGCCACCACCTATGTATATATAGGTGGTTGGGAAGCACTAGGGTAAGTAGGGACAAAGTGGGAAAACTAGTGGTGAAAATGGGTAGGTTTAGGTGGTCACGACGATCGTGTTGAGGTGCAACGACTGTGGTGGGGGTTGCATGGCACAGTCATGGGTGGTGGAATGGTTGAGGTGATGAATGGAGCTGGAAGTGATAAGTGTATATGGTGGACACAAATGTGGTAGGGTGCGATAGTCATGGTGGGTAGAGGGTAACATGACTGTGTGGCATACCACAACTGTGTTGGAGGAGGAGGCCACAGGCGAGGTAGCTTTTGGGGTCGTTGTGTCTTCTACTCACCAGTGGGCATGGGGAGCACCATGGGTGAGGTGGTCTTCAAGGGCCACAGCCGTGTTGATGGCCATGACCGTGGTCATTCACGTGTAAAATGGATGAACTTCCTATTGATTTTGGGGATCTTTATGAATAAATCACCACGGGCGAGGTGCTGACCACGGGCGAGGTTGATTGTGCTGGACGCGACCATTCTAGGGGCCATCAGCATGGGGTCAGTCTTCAATGACCACGACCATTGTGATGACCACGACCGTGGTCGTTCATGTGTAAATTGAGCACATTCCTTGTAACTTTTGGAGCATAATGCCCACGACCGTGGTGATGTACCGCAACCATTTTGGGGCTTTTTGGTGCTGATCTCTACTTCATCTTCTTCATCTAGCCTCCTATTGCTTTGAATTGCTCTTATGCATCCAAGGAAAGCTTGGAGAAGAGATAGTTCCACTCTTGGGGTGTAAGACCCCATAGACGTTCTTCATATCTCTCCCATGCATCAATGCATGCATAAGTGCCCTTAAATACACACAAAAGGAGGCATAAGTGCATTTATCATAAAATATCATTTTGAGGGGAATAACTTGTAATCAAAACTATTTAGATGTGATTATCATGCAAAAAGGCACAAGATGAAGTCCTAAAATAGGGCTACATCACAAGATCATAGTGATCATTCTTCTATAAAGAAGACATCTTCTATGACATCGCTTGATGCCGTTGCTCTCTACCCCTATGAGTCTGTGCTTCCTAGAAATTTTTGGCCCCCTAATCAGTAAGGAGAGTATAATGAGATGTCAGATATCTAGATGAAAGATGATGAACTCTGTCAGACCTCCTCAACATCTATTATGAGCACTTTGTCTGGTGATGATCTTACCCCCTACCTAGAAGTCTCTAACTACGAGCCTGAATCACTCATTTTTGTATCTAGAACTGAAGCATTTGATGTGTTATCACTTTGCTACCCAGGGTGACCATGATGATCTTCTTTGTCATCTGAAGCCTGCACTTGTAAAGAATATGAAGCATCCTCATACTCATCATCACAAAAACTATCACCTGATCCTATAACTTGTGGATCATCACTCTCAAGCTTTGTCACTGTCTAACTCTTACGGAAGTCACATCTTTGTGTCCACTCATTGTATTTTTCAAAGGATCACATAACCTATAACCAAACTACTGTTCTCCATAGCCAAGAAAGATACATTACACTGCTTTATTATCCATCTTTTGCCTCTTTCTCTTATGAATATGTTCATAAACCCTACACCCAAATGCTCACAAATGAGCATGTGAAGCATCCTTGCATGTCCATACCTTCTCAGGTTTATCAAAGCCCAAAGGAACTGATGGTGATTGATTAATCAGATAGCAGACTATACTCACTGCCTTGCTCCAAAATGTCTTTGGAAACTTTGCAGTCTTCAACATGCATCTGACTTTCTCCACTATAGTATAGTTCATCCTCTCAGTTGTACCATTGTGTTGTGGTGTGCCAGTTTCTATCCTTTCATGATGTATCCTGTGTTGTGGATAATAATTCTAGAACTCCCTGGAGGTATACTCTCCTATTGTCTATGTGGAGACACTTCAAGTTTTTCTCTGTCTCCTACTCTGTCATGGCATGAAATTTCTACAAACACTAAAAGACCTAATCCTTGGTCTTCAACAAGTAGACCCACTCCTTCCTAGATTCATCATCAATGAAGGTGACAAAATACCTATTGCCACCTAGTAAAGACACCTCAAACAGACCATAAACATTTGAATGAAATAACGACAAAATATCTGATGTATCCTCTCAGTATAGTTCATCCTCTCAGTTGTACCATTGTGTTGTGGTGTGCCAGTTTCTATCCTTTCATGATGTATCCTGTGTTGTGGATAATAATTCTAGAACTCCCTGGAGGTATACTCTCCTATTGTCTATGTGGAGACACTTCAAGTTTTTCTCTGTCTCCTACTCTGTCATGGCATGAAATTTCTACAAACACTAAAAGACCTAATCCTTGGTCTTCAACAAGTAGACCCACTCCTTCCTAGATTCATCATCAATGAAGGTGACAAAATACCTATTGCCACCTAGTAAAGACACCTCAAACAGACCATAAACATTTGAATGAAATAACGACAAAATATCTGACTTCACCTTTGATCTTGTCTTGAAAGAAACTCATTGATGCTTTCCTATCTGACATGAATCACATGAGATGAGACTGGTTTCCTTACCAAAAGAAAACAATCCCTACTTTGATAGAATTTGTAAGACTTTCACTCATGTGTATAGCCGTTAATGTCATAAATCTTCCTGGTGATCCTCAACTACATGTATATTACCACCTTTGAGCACTTAAAGTTGGGTCTTGTACAATGCCCAACACAATTTTCCCCGTACAAAAACCAAAGTTTCCTTGATGATCTTGCATTTGCGACCACTAAAATCCAAACAATAACATTCTTTATCAAATAAAGAACTAGATATCAAACTGAGCCACAAATCTAGAATGTGAAAAACATCCTTGAGTGTGAGCATGCAACCGACACTTGTCTGAACACAAGTGTCTCTCATTCTGATAATTTTGGAGAAGTCAGAGTTTCCAATTTTCACCCTCTCGAAGTCTCCCTTCATGTATGAAGTAAAGAAATCCTCACTAGGTGAAGCATGATAAGAAGCTACTATATCCACCACCCACTCAGAATCCTTAGCATGCAACCATTGTTCCTGGATTTTCACGACCACATTATCATCATCACCCCTTTCATCTAAAATTGTCTTTGTAATGTTATTTTGACCATCCTTTATTTCTTTGATTTTATACCAATGTTTTATTTTCCAAACCTTGTAATCCTTCTTGAAGTGGCCTAGATTCCTACAATGGAAGCACCCTATACTCTTTGACTTGGATCAACCATGAGACTTCCCATGGTCCTAGGACTCACTATAGCTCTGAGATCTTCCACAGTCTCTTTCTCTGTCAGCACCCCTGGTCTTTGTGAAGTGTACCTCTGATCTATTGTCATCTGAGGTTCCTTGTCATGTCTCTTCTTTCAGTAGACTGCTCTTCACCTGATCAAGTGTCAACTTGTCTTCCTGTGCAAAATTGTTGACCGTCATAATGAGCATCTCCCAACTGTCTAGTAATGATTCCAAAATAAGTAGAACCTAGAGTTTATCATCAAGAACCATCTTCATGGACCCCAGTTGATCTACAAGGCTTTCGAATTCATTTGTGTGCTCAACAACAAATGTACCATCCTGATACTTTAAGTTTGCCAACTTCCTGATCAAGATAGATTTATTTGTGGCAGTCTTCTGACAATATAATTTGTTGAGCTTTTCCCACATATCTTTGGCATCAGTCTCCTCTGAGACGTGATGAAACATGAAAATATTGAGCCACTTTCACACTATTCCAAATTTCTTCCTGTTTAGTTTCTTTCAATCTGCATTAGAAATATTCCCTAGCTGTAATCTCTCTATCAGATCATACAAATCCTCACAATAAAAAATATCCTCCATCTTTGGCTTCCAAATATGCCAATTTTAACTTTTCAACTTTACTATTGTTGCATCATCGTTCCCCATCTGGATTTGGATCTGCCCAACTAGGGCTCTGATACCACTTGATGGGTTTGTTTGATGGGGAATATGTGCACGGATGCTATTTAACCATGATGCAACAAAGAAGAAATATATGTGGAAGCATTACCAATGAACGTGTAAACCCAAGATAATAACTGCAAGAAGATAGAAGAGAAAAAGAACATATTTTTCCATGGAAAACCCTCATGGCATGTGTGGGAAAAACCACGGGGCCAACCATGGGCAATTCCACTACAAAAAGTAAAGATACAACTTTTCTTCTTAGATTTTGACCCAAATCTGAGATAATATATCAATAAGGGGAAATAAGAAGATACCACACTGTAGGAGAGATCCCTAGAATTCTACTACTCTAAATCTTTCCAGAATGACACACTCTTTCATAAAGTGCATTATAGTAGATGAACCAAAGAAGAAAACTCAAATGTTTTGGCAGTCTTGTCTCGCTTCCTTTCTTTTTCCTCCTTCTTCCTTTGATCTTTATCCCATCCCGAAGGAGCTCTCTTTTTCTGCCTTATCTTGGCAGCTTCCTTTTTCTTTTTTTCTTGGCTACAAAGACAATTGACAGTTGGCTATTTCCCTAGTGACTTCTTTTGCGGATGTTGGCTCACCCTTCTAGTTAGTGGTTGTTGGGATTTATAATCCAAGGAACAACAACACTTTGCCCTAATGGGCCTCGACACTCATGCCCACTTTGGATGGGAATAACATGTATCCCAACATATGAATGCAAAGATATTTTTTGAAGTTGAACTTTGAACATCGAATAAATTATCCTTGAAATGGTGTGTACATTTTAGCATAAAATTTTCTAGAGTTTGATTCCTAATTAGGCGGATTGATTTCGAGTAAAATGTAACTTGGTTTGAAGCTTTTCCACATAAAATGGGAGGAGTTGATGATTTTGTAACTTGAGCCTCAATAAAGAATAACCGCACCCAAAATTATGGGTGAGAAAACTTTAGGGCTAGTTTGGTTGTCTATAGTCATATGTAGTTGTGTGAGTTCACAATGTAAAAATGTATATCAAACTGATACATTACTGTTTGACTATGCTCTACCAAATAGGTACTTAGTCGATGAAC
This sequence comes from Alisma plantago-aquatica, assembly GCA_963693085.1. Lineage (NCBI taxonomy): Eukaryota > Viridiplantae > Streptophyta > Magnoliopsida > Alismatales > Alismataceae > Alisma > Alisma plantago-aquatica. Next base: position 72,535,046 of record OY856410.1, on the reverse strand, counting down.
CAAATGATTAATTTGGATATGACCTTAGAGCTCTTTGGTTAATTTGATAAATTCATTAAAAAAGAATCAATTTGTTGAGTATTTAATTAATGATTTGGTTAATACAATTTCTAGAATAGTTAACCTATATATATATATATATATATATATATATATATATATATAGTCAGGCTAGAATACACTCAAGTAGTTTTTCATGATGCAATATTTTTTTCAAAAATATAATCCTTTGATCTTATTAAACATGTTGTGAATAGCTCATACACAAAATTTGAGCACATTTGGCCATTTATAGCTCATGTTATAAAGACCGTAAAAATAATGTATTTCAAATTAGTTTCATGTGTCGATTTTGTTGCCCTTGGATGAGTGACTTACACTCATCCAAATGGGCTCAAAATTTGTATGTAGCCTAGTTATAGTATGACGGTGAAGATAAATGGTTTACATTTTGGAAAAATAGTCTTGATATGCAAACACACTTGAGTGTATTTGTGCGATCTGTACACTCGAGTGTATTCTAGCCTGACTATATATATATATATATATATATATATATATATATATATATATATATATATATATATATATATATATATATATATATATATAATACAGACATATATTAACATAGACCCAACAAGTAGCAAGCCTAAAATCATCTGACCCATTTGTAAGTCTAATTTGCACAATCCCATTGACCCTGTCATGACACTGGACCCGACATCTGCGTCGTAACTCTGAGTCCCAGAGACTTCATATATGTGACCATGAGACCCCCTTCACTTCTTATCTTTCGACTCCTAAGTGTGATCTTACATTGTTCCACCTCCTTCCCTAGCAATCAAATCCTAACCGAACAATTCCCCTAGTGCCTTGGTCCTCACCGATGCTCCAACTCTCTGTCACTATCGGCAGTCGAACACATTGTTGTTCCAAAATCTCTTGTTATTGGTCCTGTGATACCCCCTAACACCAAATGAGAGTACTCAAAACAAAACATGTGATAAACATATAAACCAACCACACACCAAAAAATAAGTAAATTAAAAATTATTTAAACATTACAATCATGTCCAGAAAACTTTACATAAAGGTCCATTAACATCTATCACATCGCATACCATACCAGGTATTTATATGTCTATCCAGTGGCATCATCCACAACCTGTGTACAAAAGAGATGTTTCACTTATACATGACATATACAAAACATAGGTATACAGTCAAAAACCACATGTCTATATATATATATATATATATATATATATATATATATATATATATATATCATCTACAAAATATCCCCTACCCAGACTGGAGAGTACATGGATGACTCTAGGACTCTACAACTAACAACACTATCAAACCTTATGCTTCTATTGCTCTTAAAGCTTCTCCTCCTCAACACTGTGATCCTGACCATGCCATTGATGACCACCTAAAGATGTGGTGACTCATGAGGTGAGACCCATGTCCTAGGGAGAGCTATAACTCTCCACCAATGGTTATTGATTATATCAAATAACCTTATTAAAAATCTTCATCTGATTCAACTAAATAAGTAGGTTAAGCATATTACATAGTTTTAAATAGATAAATCAGGCTAGTATCTAAAATAGGTAAATCATTACTAACGTTGTATATAGAGAACAAGTAAATCTACAACTTTATTTACAGTTGAATTCTCTTACCACATTATATAACAAATAAACATTATAAGGAACAAGGAAAGGTTTAACATCTAATGTGAAGCATGTTTAACCCTAAACAGATATGATATGATTGGATTATGTCTTTTATTATTCCCTGAGGAGTTGAGGTATACCACTCAACTCCAACTGACCAGTGCTAAGTCAAAATCAGTTCCATACAAGATCCACTGGAGATAAATCCATCCTCGGTTAGTACGAGTATGCCGCAAATGTAAAACAACCTAGTCCACCCTTGATATATAGGCCACGTCACTAATGAACAACCTAGTCTGCACTAATGAACAACTTAGTCTACCCTTAAAAGGTCATGGTACTAGTGAAACTAGGGTATCATAACCCAAACATCTAAGGTAAATCCGCATATTCCCTCCATCACATCACATATACTAAATCATAATCATCTAAGGTAGAACATCAAATGTACTCCTACCAAGGTATAACCATAGCCATCCTTGTGAACAAGGGTATACTCAACAATATACGACTCCGAGCTTCCTATAAAGGAGAACTCATTTCACTATCCAATAAGTCCTGACACTAGAATGGATCTATGGCATAGGGAACTACATGATTAGGGTTTCACTTGATTAATTAATACCAATTGGTATGTTTTAACTACATCAATCAAGTTACATACAAACCCTAAAAGAATTCTACAAAAATAGGGGTAGATTGCAACCTTTGAAGATATAAAACGTCTGAAGTATACAGTTTATCACACCACCACATGGTACTATTGTAATGCCATACTTGTAGCCACACTCATCATCATACCATCACATGATCAAATCCTTGTCACATCATGAAGAATATAACACCTCAATTAAAGCAAATAACTATGTCTAAGGTCATAAGACCATTACACAATTCCTTGTAAGAACAACATTATCTTTCCATGCCTCTACCAGGCTCATCATTCCATCACCACACATGTGCTACACATGTTGACACAACATTGCATTTAAAATCCATAATGTTAATAAAACATCACATTAGGGTTAGAACAACATAGAGAGAGAAATTACTCCATCATCATGATAAGCACTCAAGAAAGCTAAGCGTTATCATAACTTACTTGGATTAGGATTAGGTTCAATAAGGTAAGTGAATTTGGGTTTCAGAATAGCAATTAGAGGTAAACCCTAAATCTTATCACATCCTTCAATCATGAAAGAAATTAGGTCAAACATCTCCATCTTAAGGTCAACAAAACATGACAACCATATAAGTCTAGAAACTTCATCGGCCACTTAGGTTGGGTGATGTCATCAACTGTTGAAAATCAGAGAAGGCCATCGACCATTGGAGATTAGAAGGTTGGTGACTGATGACATTCAAAACGCATTGGCGATCGATGGAAACCACAATACTTGGCAACCACTAAGAGTCCAACATCTCATTGACTGCTAAAGGTCCAAGGCTTAGCGACCGAAGGACATCAAAGTCTCATCAACAACATGGAGAGGAATCTGACTTAGAGACCATCATGGAAATTAGATCTTGGCGACCATAGAGAGACCAAAACTCATCAACGACAAGGATACAATAGGTTGATCACCACCATGAAACTGAAAATCTATTGAGATGTAAGTCACAAATGAAGACCGATTCCAAAACCCTAATTAGAAACTATCACAAGAGAAAGCAAAACCATGATTTGTGAGAGAGAAAACTAACATTTCCACAAACATGCATGCATTGAAACCTCCATCACCAAAGAAGGATTCATGCACAAAGGATTAGGGTTCATATAAGAAAATTTATCTACTTAAGATTACCATGTAAACACAAACCCTACGTAAAGCATATTATCTTCCTACTTGTAGCCACATTCTAGGGCAAGATTAGGTGCATGCAAGATGAAAGTAAGCAATACTCATGGAAAAATTTATTTAACTTGCCTTAGAGTTGATGTAGAACTCCAAACAACAAGATAGCTTGAATAGAAAGGTGGGAATCCTAGCTTGAGAACTCCTCTCAGAAAATATGTCTCTACCTCCATGAAAGAAGCAAACCCTAGGTCAAGGAAGCAAAAAAGAGAGCAAACCCTAGGTATAAAGGCAAAGAAGAGATATTCTTCAATCTCTAACTCAAGCAGTACCATGGAACACCATGGATTCGTCTATGAAGACAAAGAAGAAGGGTAGGTCAAGAAAAATGATGATGAAAAGAGAGATATCACTTACCAAGAACAAGACGAAGAGCAAGGATGCACCAAACGATTACAAGAAGGGTAGATCCAAACCCTATCTCAACTTGTAAGGGAGATCTGACCACCTTCTTCTCCTTCGTTGGCACCTTCTTATCCACCAAGCCCCAATGGGACAAGATCCAAGAGAAACTAAGTAATAAGAGAGAGGAAATTAGGGGTGAAAAAGGGGTTATTTGCATGCAAAGAGAGGGGTTTATATAACATAAGGTTAGAGAGTGAGAAAGGGGGTTATGTGTCAAGATAACCACACCATGTGGCCAAGGGATTTCATCCATGCAAGAACCACACTCACACATGCAACTAGGATAATAAAAACAACAAAATCCATAGACCACACTTAGTCCAAAAAAGCAAACAACTAATGAGAATACATAGCAACCAAAGATGATCAAAACATAGTGACTACAAAGAAACTCATCGACCCTCAACACATGAAAAAGTTGGCGACCAATTAGAGATACAAACTATCATCAACCACAAATCCTATGTAGCTCACAATAAACTTCATCGACTGCCAAAACCACAAACCCAAGAAACTTGGCAAATTGCCAAAACTAGGGCTCAACACCCTTAGGTCAAACATCCACTTAGGGAAGCCATACAAACCCTAATCTCACACATGAAGTGTCACCACTCAAACCAAGGTGTGACAAGGTTCCCCAAAGCTCAATCAAATACAACATGATGTCAACACATGTGAGGTAAAAAAATAATGTGGCAAATATTCAAGAAAAACCATAGATAAGGGTAAATTGCAATTAAGTCCAAAACAAGCACATATGTGCATAACAACTCCAACATTGTCCAAACTGGACCAAACTTGAAACATAAGCTTGTCACATGATCTCAAAGTATATCATAAGTATTGATTAAGGTTTTCAACATCTAATTATGCCAAGAAAGCATGTTTAACCAAAAATCAAGGTCAGGGGTCTTACAAGTCCCGTTCCTTTATCACTCTCACCTGGGTGTTCTGCGACACATGCCACAACTCTAAGATCTAGAGTCACCGTAGCTGATTCTGGCTCGTGGTATCAATCTTTGATGTTCTATGTCATTGTTAAGTACTTATCACTCTCACATGTCCCATTGGTACCATGCTGAAGTGGTTTTTACTACACTAACAAACTCACCTAGGGCTGAAATCCCTAAGTTTTAAACCAAAACCTTGTGCAATAGTACCACCCGCAAGCGTATAGATATTATCACAGTATATTTAAGGATCGCATCCCAAGGGTTAACCGTTTTTAAGAATCTTGCTATTCGAATATGGTTCAACTCAGACTAATATTTAGAACAAGAGTTGATTAGGGTTTAGTTAAAAGTAATTGCAAGGAAAGTAAAAGAGCAGGTTTAAAACTTAGTTTAGATTAATGATGGGAATCATTGGGGTGGAATCGGGTTTCACCACCACTACACATGCAAACACATCCAAAACAAATCCTGGCAAGATACAAATATCAAAATGGAGTAGAAAACCATCCGTTGGGAAATAGAGTTCACGTAAGCATCTCCATGGGCTCGATGTCTCGTTACCCATTGGTCACACATTTACTACTCCAGAGATATCCCTTTGGAAGTTCTTGTCCGGACATCAACCATGTTAATCGATATTAAAATCCTAAGTATTCAAGTTTTCACAACAAAGGAATATAATAGATCATGCAAGGTAGGTGATCAATCCACAAAGCACGCACTAAATGAGTAACAACAAAATGGAAAGTTATATATAAGCCATGGAATGTTATAAAATGGACATGTAAGCCAGGGTAGCGGGGCTAGTCCCCATACCCCAACGAAATGGACTACTCGATCCTCATGATAGAAACCAAAAGAACAAGAGAGAGGGAAGATTATGTCATGGTCATGGTGAAGAAGATGATCGCAGCTCAGTGGAGAAACGATCTTCTACACGATGGTGGGGCAGATCTAGACAAGGAGGGGAAGAACCACAAGACAGGTGAGGATGATCTTCTCTCTCCTTCTTCCCTCTCTTCTCATGCTCTTTCTTGTAGGAGATGGAGTAGGAGATGGCTAACGGATGAAGGTGCTACATATCTAAAATCCCACCACTTTTGTGGCTAGAAGATAGATCTTGATGGAGAGGAGATGGCAGAGTAGCAAGGACACCGTAGATGTAGTCTTTGGTGGTGGGGGTCATCTTCCTTGGATGGGCATAGAGTGGCACCCTGTTGGTGTTGTGGAGTGGAAGAGATGCCTAAAATGTAGGAGGGGTCATCTATTTATAGGTGCAGATCACTAACTTAGTGTTGCGATCGAGGTGTGCACCGACTTAACTCCGCACTCGAGGCACTGACCCGATTGCAGTCGCGATCGAGGTTGTGGTCACGGTAAAGTGGGAGGTCATGGTTACATGGTCCTCCTTTGTCGAGATGATTGCTGCGGTCGAGGTGTGTGGTCTTCTCGGCCGCGGTGATTGCTTTTTTGACTGCGGTCACGATCATTTCTTCTTGGGCGATGTCGTGGTTGTGTTCTTCTTGGCAGCGGTCATGAAATTATAGATGAAACCCACCCCCGCGGGGGAGGGGTGCTATTGCTATGGGTCAATGGGCTTACATTGATGAATACTCTGACTAATGAGGATGCTTTCAGATGAAGGAACTACCCACAAAAAAAGGGTCCAAATATATCAAAAGTTTCTTGGGCCCACCGTCTCCTACACTTGTGCACATAGATGCAATGCTTAATCCTACAATGGAGATGAATGGATTTGACCAAAACTCTAAATAATCATCTAAAATAGAGGAAAATTGTATATGAGCAGATTCAAGGGCATATGAGAGCTTTCAGTGCAAAACTGGGCCAAAAATGGCGACTAAAACTAAGATAAAAATGCATTCATCACACGCTGCTACCACATTGACGGTTGTAGTCATCTCGCTATCTTTCTATTTTTTGTTGTTGCTAAAGATCATTATTAGCCACTTTGGTTGGTGTCTTCAACTATTTTGGCCTCCCTTGATTAGCTATTGGGTTTAACTATTCCAGAGTGTTAGTTCTTTACTATAGAAAGTGGACTGCAATTCTCTTACATAGTTATTATCCTAACTATTCAACACATCAAATAGTATTATGACTTCTTCCTAACTCATCAGTGGTTGATCACAACAAGCATCTTTCTCTAAAGCTAATCCTTGCTGCTATTTTATTTTGTACTTTTTCGATTTCTCATCTCTAGGTAACACATTTTTACTTTTATCTCTTTATGCATTAAAATGTATACACTCTTGTCTTGGTAATGCCATAATGTAAAGTATACATACAAAAATATTTTATATACAAGGCGTGTATACACAAGTAATTTATTTTTAGGTTTTTTGGTTACTAATAAGAAAAATAAATTACAAATGTTGGTCAAGTTAACTATAATGTTCCCTCCTACATGAAATTTCATATGGGATCCATGCTTGTGGTGATTTATTTCTTTGTGTGTAGAACGTTTGTTTCTATAAATGGTGTGGTTCTACTGCTTCAATGTTTCATTATGGTTTGATTGAATTTCTATGAACTAGTAGATTAAATCATGAACATGAATGTATCATTAAGAAATTTATACTCATACATTATCCATTTTTGTCATCTAATTTGATGTTTTATTTCCTTGCCAAAGGGGATCCTAGTCGTACTATTGACTTAATTTCCTTTAGCATGGCTTCATCATCATCATCTACAACACCTTGTAAGGTATACATTGCACATTGTAACATAATAGAGGGACTAGTTTCCCAATCCTTTTGTTTATGCAAATACTTAATACCATGCACATCACTTTGTATAAAACAACCACTGAAGTTGATCTCATTATTAGTATGGAAACTAAATGATGCAGGATTGGATAAACACAAATATCACAAAGACTTAAACATCCAGTAGTGGTTCCTATAGACCTTGGAGACACTAGTAGCAAAAGAAAGAAAATGAAACAAAGATCACATGTATGAAAAACTTCAAAAAAATTGTTAATGTTGAATGTGAAAAAAAGAGCAAATGTAATTATTATGGTAAAGAGTTTAGTTCCCATAGTAAGAAAAATTTCATGACCTCACTTAATTTACCTCAAAGATCATTGTAAAATGGCCCCACCTAGTGACACAATCGTACAACAAGATCTTTTTTTTTCAATTTATTAAAGGTCAAAATCGGGTGGGAATGTCATGCAATTGGAAATTTGATCAAGAAGTTTCTAGGATGGCTCTCTATCACATAATAATCAAGGATGAGCTTCCATTAAGTTCATTTAGGAAGAAGGGATAAAGGACTTTATTTCCTCCCTTTGTCCTAAGTTTTGTAGTCCATCTAGATGAAAAATTTCTAGAAATTATTTTGATATATATCTTTATGAAAAGGGTAAGTTCAAATCATTCATAGCAAGCACTTGACAAAGGGTTTGTTTAACCACTGGCACATGGACCTCTTTACAAAAAATTTAACTATATGGTACTCACTGCCCATTGGAGAGATTCAAACTAGAAGTTGCAAAAGAGAGTACTAAAATTTTGTCCAATTTCCAATCATAAAGGTGAAGCAATAGGAAATACGATTTGAAAAAGCTTACTAGAGTGAGACATTGATTGGGTTTTTTCTATTTTAATGGATAATGCAAGTTCTAATGAAGTGTCCATTAGTTACTCGAAAAATTTCTACACATGTGTTACATTGCTCATATTATCAATTTGATGATTGTGGATGGTTTGAAACAAAATGATGATTCTAATTTGAGCCTATTTTGGATGCTATAAAATATGTTAAATAATCTCCTGGTAGGTTGTAGAAATTCAAATAATGTGTTGAAGTTGAAAAATTCAAATTAAAAGCTTGTTATACTTGATTTTCCTACACGGTGGAACTCTGCCTTTCTTATGTTAGATGATACTCAAAAATAGGAGAAAACATTTGACAACTTTTATTCTAAAGATCCCTACTTTTGAAATGATCTTGTGAGTCAACATTGAACCTATAGAAGTTCACTGGGAGAATGCAAGACGAATGAGTAGAATGCTGTCAAATTTTTATTATTTTACTTTATGGTTTTCTGATACATTCATTTGTTAGTAAGATAACTAAATTGTAATCCATTTTGCAAGAATAGAAATCTAGTAAGGACTTTGAGGTTAACATAATGGCCAAAAATATGAAGGAGAAATATGAAAAATAATGGGGCACATCTGATGAGATTTTATGTTGATATACATCGATGTTGTATTTGGACTTTGTTTTGAAGCAAATACATGGTGAAAAGGAGGGTTTATCTTGATAAATAAAGTTAGAGATATGGTATACTCCATGTTCAATAAATATAAAACATTTATGGGTATCTATATTGACAATCTACTAGCAGATACTAAGATCCAAATGTTGATTCTAGTATTCCTCAAAAGCATGAGAATAAGTGGAGAATGGAGTATGAGAAGTATAAAGTTGGAAATGGCAGTGAAAATAAATCTAAGTTGGAAAAGTCACTATTTGATAATTTGAAATGGTGGACAGGAAACAATACAAATTTCCCTATTATCTCACTCGTGTCTTGTGATATTTTGGTCGTTCTAATTTCAACTATAGCTTCTAAATCTACGTTTGGTACCAGAGGTCATGTTCTTGATGCATTCAGGAGCTTTTTAACTCCTAAGATTTCTCAAGCACTTATTTGCACTCAAGATTGGATGAGAGGATCTTCAGTTGGTGCTATTGTTGAAGAGGAGCTAGAGAAATTAGAAAATATACAAATAGGTAATTGATTACTCTTTATTCTATTTTAATATATCAACTATATACAATGTTATCACTTTATTTCATTTGAAACTATTTATTTGTTTCAGATATATTAAAGTCATCCATATCCAAGTCATATATGGGTATTTTAATTGAGTAGCAAGGTTTCACATTGTATTTATCCTCAGTTAGAAATATACCTTTCTCAATAATATATTGACAACTTTAATTATGAATAATAAAGAATCTTTTTCATGCCATGAACTCGATAGAATATTAAGGAGGAGCATAATGGACAACTAATTTATAAGCTTTTTATTACTTGGAAGACTATGAGAACTTTCATCATACATAATGGATTGGTCTTGTTGATGTTTAGACTTATCATTCTATCATGGGATTTTATTGTTTGTGGTGTTATAGTACCTTCACTATCTTTCTTGGCTGACTTTTTATGACCTAATGGACTAATGTTGTCTCTATGGATTTACTTGTTAACCTTTTAATTTAAAATATGATTTATTGATTTAATTTTTGCCTTGTGTTTTGACATTTATGTGATTGAACTATTTTTCTATTGTTTATTTCACATAAGTGTGGTTCCAAATATTTCCTGACATGAAAAAAAAATCAACTGGCCAATGCCAAAAGGCAGATATAGAGAATATCATTTTGGTCTTGGTAGAAAATATTGCATGAACCTCCAATTTATGTTATAGAATGTAATGATCTAATTTTTCCATTATTTCAACAAAGACATTATGTGATTATCATATTTCATCTTATTCAATAATTCCAATGTATAAACATTATTAGTATTTCCAAAACTACAAGACATTATGTATGGTTGGACGATATGAGAATGATGCAAGGTAGCATTTTTGTATATATATTTTTTATTATCTAGTTGTATATTATTTGATTGTATTAATTTTTCATATGTTATAAAATATTATTTCATATCATGTGTTGTTGTTTGGTAGCAAGAATTGTTGCATAACCTTGATCTATTATTTCATCTACTACACCAACTTAGGAACCAAAAGATTATACTCACCTACCTCAACCAACAAAAAGGTGATATGCAACACCTTCTATATAAGTCTTTATATGGTTCCATGTGTATACTTCTCTATTAGTTGTTATTTTGGGTGAACACTAATTAAGCTTAGGTGAATATACCAACTTCCCATAAACTATATCTCACAATCCTACCACAAATCTTCTATAGTATCTATCATCCTCTTATATTAATCGTAGGCAGTCTAGAATGACATGAAGTGTGTTGAATCCATTAAATGGTGCAACATCACCCATCTGGTCATATTCCTTAGTTGTCCTAGGATGAGAAACCACAACTTATGTGTGGTAATATGATCCCACTTCCACTTAGTATTTGGAAACTATCATAACAACCCAGTAGGGTTCTGGTGCTCTTCCTAGACCTACTAAGAAATTGAAGACTTGGCCAAGGACTTTGCTACATCACACTTCATACATGAGCACCATTAAATATCTTTCAAATTATGGTACATTTTAGTACTTCCAAGATGTATGTTGCGCATCAAGGAACATGCTTCATCAAGAAAAAATTTCCTCAAACTTTTAGTGTTAGGAACCACCATCTTGTTGTGAAAGTAAATAGTCTCATCATTCATATCATGAAGTTCATAATTCTTTGTTTCCAAACTCTATTTGATATTTTGTATCACAGTATCACCTTGTTGCACATCTTTAATATGACGTGTTAATGTCATCTTTATCTATAACTATGCTAGAAAACCTCCAAACAATGAGACCTCGTCTACATGTTCATCTACTGAAGTGACACCAACATGTCCCTTTTCATGCAAGATATGGAATACAAAGGTATTATGTATGTATAGAAGAGAAAAACAACTTCCTACTCAATGCATCAACGACACCATTTTCCATTCCTTGGTGATAGTATATCATACAGTTGTTGTTCTTAATTATCTACATCCACCTCTTCTTCCTCATGTTTAACTCCTACTGTAAAAAGATATACTTGGGATTCATGGGACTTGTGAATATTTGACACTTCTTTTCTAGTTACTACATATTTTCAGATAGGACCACATATACCAATTCCAAATCATGTGTTGGGTAATACATAATGCTTCATGTGTTGTATAGAAGTAAAAAGATAATGTGGTTGTCATGCATAAACATACAACCCATTCTCTAAGACATCATAGAAGACAATGTATTCCTTTCCCGTCTTAGGAAAAATAATATAACATAAAACATCATTTAATACTTTAACAACTAAAACCTACATTGTCACTCCTCACCTTCATGAAAATGGTACATTCTTATTGGCTAACTTGGATAATTGTAAAGTATAGAACATTGAAGTTCATGATAAATCACATTTAGTGTCTAGCTAGAATAAGAAACATTCAAACTTCCATCAGAATTTTGGTATGTTCTCACTCTAGCACTGACTCCACCTTCTTGGGATATACACAAATCCCCTTACTTGAATGACATTACTAAGAAAATGTACCTCGATCAGCCAAACTCACACTTACTAAAGTTTGCAATACAATAGATGCTTCCTTAAAAACTCCACAATCAACCTCAGATGAAGCTCGTGCAAATCTAGGTCTTTGTATTAGATGAACACCACCACAACTAATCTAGATACTTCCTTAACACCTTGTTCATCTAATCTATCGAAGTTTCAAGTGTCTTAGCTAACCCAAATGGGGCATAAACACGAACTCATAATGATCATACCTAGTCTTAAAGGCTATCTTAGGTATGTAATCCACCCAGATCCTCAAATGTTGGTACCAAGAACTTATCTCTATCTTTGAGAACATTGTAGCACCATTAAACTGATTAAATAGACCATTTGTCCTTAGCAATGGATGCTTGTTCTACACTGTAACCTTGTTTAACTGTTTATAGTTGATGCAAAACCTCATAGAAACACCCCTCTTCATGAAAAACAACATGGAAGATCCCTATAGGGGGCTTCTCAACTGTAATGAATCATTTCTCCAAGAACTCCTAAATGTATTTATTAAACTCCTTCATCAAAGCCAATGCCATCTGATATGGTTATTACTTGTTAGGTACTTAATAAATCTAAAAATCAATCTATCTAAGAGGTGGAATGCTTGGAAATTCCTCAAGAAATACACCCACAAACTTCTTCCATAGGAACATCCTATATACTCAAACCCTTTGCATTGGTATCTACTGCATGTTCTAATAAATTGCAAAATTCTGCCTCATCATCCTCTACACTATAGTTTCTAACACAAGAAACATAACAAGGATATTCCTATCTCCTTGGGGAGACTTAGAAATATCACCATCCATAAATTATGAAGCATTGGACCTATAGTCAAAAGCCACCTTATACTTCTATAAGATATCCATCCTAAATTATGCAGCATTGGACCTACAGTCAAAAGCCATCTTATACTTCTATTAGATATCCATCCTAGGATCACATCAAATACTACATGTTAATTGGCATGAGATCCACTTGAAGGTTGTTTTAAGAAATTAAGGAAAAAAGATGGACATACCTCCCACAAAATAGTATAACCAACCAGAGGGGTGGATAATATTTACTACTTAATTAAAATTACAACCGAGTATCACCTCTGTGGTGATACATGAGTGCGTCACACCCGTGTGAACTTTTATAAATACATCAAAAGAAGTAGATAAGTCAAAATGAAAAAGTTCCATCTCACTTGTTACAATTAGTGGCTTGCTCACTACTTTTGGACGAGTCATAGCATTGACTCAAGATATTCCTTGTTGACATCCTCAATCATGACCTCTCTATGCTATTCCTAATAATCCAGCCTAAGAAGTTTTTTGATGTCCTCTTCCACTACCACTATACTATTATGAGACATGTTTACTCTGCCTTTTATTTTAGATGACATCTAGGTTCAAAAACGACCAAAAGGTCTATACATGCCCATACTACTCGTACTAGTAGCATTGTATTGACTCAAAATGGCATGAAACTGAGTGGTTACTATTGCAGTTCTTGTATATCCTCTAATACTGTGGCCTAGCAGACCATGTCATTAACATGGATCCTCATATCTTCTCCCTAAACACTAAAAACCTCAGTTGTTGTCCTTTCTTGGTGACCACTGATACTGAACATGCACACTCTTCTCTAGTAGTAACAATCTTCATTATGGTTGTTAATATTGTTGTTTTGATGCATTGATGAATACTTTGGCTTCTTGTAAACTACATATTGTTGTCCTTGTGACTGAGCTGGCCTCTTCCATAAATCAGCCTCATGATAGATCAATGTTGTCCTTTCAATCCTCATGACGGCCTCCATAAAGGGTGAGAACTTCTCAAGAGTCTTTAGGGTGTACTCCAATTCAGCCAACTCAACATTCAAATCCTTCTCAAACCTTCTGATCATCTCCTTATATGTAGTGTCTAGGTGAGGATTAAACCTCTAAAACTCCATGAACTGTGGCTCACAATCATTCACAGATAAAATCCTCTGACACATGTGATTAGATTGAGCCATCTTCTCCTATCAATAAGACTGAGAAAGTATCTTCTCTTAAACTCCTTAAGAAAGTCAGCCCATGTGATAACCTCAAACCCAACCTCTCTACATTTTACAATGCCCAACACTACCCTTTAACATGTAGATATCATGGTTTATCTTATCCTCCTTAGAGATGTCCAAGATCCTGAAAGCCTTCATTTACTCTATCAGTCAAACATCCACATCTTCTGGGTATGATGTGTTAATATACTCTATGCACCAACCCTTTTCATTACATAAAAGGTCTTCCTTATACTCTATGAATACTTGGTACATGGTAACAATACCTTGGGTGGTGGAGTCAGTTATAGATCAACCAAGTGTATAAAGATAGACATCAATTTTCCAAACATCACTTGAATCATGGGTCAATGGGGGTTGTTTGCATCGAGGGATGCAATATAGGATGTGTTATATCCACCCCCTTCACTCTCAATTCTGTGACCCTCTTCTACTCATCACCTTTTGGCACTACAAAACTACACTTTGCATGCCCTGTAGATGGGTCAACCATATCTACATAACCATATATAGTAGTTAGATATGGAGATTATGCAATAACAACACTACATCCTATGTCCCTATAGACTTAGTGAACCTAAGATCTAATACCCCTATGAAAACCGGTCTCACAAGATCAAGAATATACAAAAAAAACAATATTATCCTAATCAACATCATTACTATCATAGTTTATAAAATTCAAACTCAAAATTTAGATTCTATACCCCTAAAGAAATACATAATGGGCTGAATTTTCATTCATAACTAGGTAACTATACAAAATTTATCATTTAAGTCTTACATCACAATATGTATATAAAATATTTATATGCTGAAGTCTATCACAAGATGAATTCATATACTAGACATGTAAGACAAAAACATGAATCATAGATACATCCTATATAAACCATCCTATCTAGACCTGAGTGTACATGTATGGCTCTAGAAATCTACCAAAAGATTCCTCCATCTAATGATGTCCTTTCAAAGGAGGCTCCTCACTAAATGAACCTTGGGTACACTTTTGAACACCTAAAAGATGTGACTAACCATGAGGTTAAGATCTGTGTCCCAACTATATGATACAAATAGCATTCTATCATTACACACCTACTGTTAATAGAGTATTAAAGGAATATTTCAAGATGAATAGTAAATCATCACAATATTTAACATGCAACACGTACAACATGAGAGCAAACTTAGCAATAATAAGAAGTTATGGAAGAACAATAAAATGACTCAATGTGATTTGCTAAGTTACTTAACAAAATATATCTACATATCTTGATTACTTATTTAGTTAATAATGGGTATTTTGATGTGTAACCTACCTCACCGTGTAAGGTTTTAGGATAACCTATCTTCATAAGACCTCTACATGACTCGGCCGGTGTGATAAAAAATCCTAATGATATGGATAAAAATCCAAGCTATAATATTAGATTCATTTAGGGAACTCAGGCATGACCCACCTCATCACATTGGGTATACAACCCTCATATCAAATACCACATATCTCATTGCCACATGTTACCGGAGATGCGGCCTCAACCAGACTTATATGTATTCATAATATATTTCATAGAAAACAAGATGCAACCACCACATATACTCAATAATATATGACTCTAAGTATCTACTCGCAATCAAAGATTGTTGCATATCCTGACTTCCAAATAGTGGGATAGGTCCTATAGTTATATGACACTACACCATTAGGGTTTCACTTGATTAATAAGATCAATTTACTCATCTTGCATTTTAGATAAACTAAGGTTGAAAATAGGGCACATACATGTATTAAATTAGTAATCAAATATAACTAACTCTAGAAGATATAAAACATCTCATATTATGTGTCAAAGTGCTCATACATAGTACAAATCAACATTTTTGTCCATAACAAGGAGATGCCTTTGTATAGGATAAAACTTTACTTCCAAAAGTACATTCCTCTTTACATTACAACATGAAACACCATACTTATATTTGTAGATAGACTCCAAATAGAGAGAAAGATATCACCAAAATAAGAACATACGTAAAAATGTAATATTTAGGTATAAATGAGCTTCCTTTATGTATCAAACATAATTCCCATGAAGTATAAGAATAAAATTATTTAAACATGTTATTTACATCATAGAAGATCATAAAAACATAAGGAATGTGGTAGTTTTATGTTATATCAACATGGTATCAGATAGTCCATAGAAACTCAATTTTTAGGGTGAAAACTCATATACAAATTTTAAGAATTATTGCCACAAGAGGCATTAACATTATCACCATAGATCATCATTATAATATAGTGGAAGGAAACACAATTCATAACTATATATCATGCTACCCAAACAGCCCATAAGGACTCCAGTTCTAGGCATAAAAAAGTATGTTTTTGCAAGATTAGGGTTTACATGCTATACTTATAGGCAAAGAAAGTTAAAGGAAGTTATATCACTCTCCTTGGAAATGGAAAAATCAATTTATAGAAAGAACACCTCTATCTAGACACAAGCCTTGCTCCAAACATCGCACCAAAGATCCAAAAAAGCTCATCCAAGCAAGATCCAATAACAACTAGGGCTAATAAAACTAGTGCATAGACATGATGCAAGAGCGATTATTTAATATATAACATCAATTAGGGAGCAACACCAAGGTAATCGACACTAGAGATTTTGGATTTTGATAGAGGGTTCATTGGTTTCAAGAACAACATCATCACTAGAGATTTTGTTGCCAATATAAACTTTGATGCATAGGAGGTTTGTAACGTCAGTTAGTATTTAGGAAACTAACCTTACAATTAAAATCTTATTAGTAAATTTTATTTGCAGATTCTTCTGGTATTAGTTTTCTAGGGAAAACCCACTATTATAGATGCAAAACCACTATTATAGATTCCTTTATCAAGAAAATATTGATTTAGAGGAGGTTTATAGCATCAATTTTTCTATTGGGAAGCAACACATCGATTAGTCTTGAATAAATGACATTGTAAGTTGTTTTTTAATTACAGAATTGCAAGTTTTAGACATGATATTCTGCAAAATAGTAGACCATTTACAACCTACAAAATTTGTGATAGAAAACATTCAAAATTTGAAACCTGTTGAGCCTAAAAATCATTTGGTTACATTCATTCCTACAATATAAAACACATACAATCTACAAAACATTCACTTCTGGTGCCACCAAAGCAAGTTCATGTAAATTTACTTCATAAACATAATAAATTATAATGCATCCATTTGCATAAGACATCCACTTGCATTCACAGGTTAAATGGCACCAAATCATGCACAGTTTCACTTCCAATCCTATGATCCACTCTTCAATCATACATAGATCACAATGTACATATTCAACCATTGTCACATATCATCATAATTAAAAAACACTTAGTAACAAACATAATTTATATAATTATACAATAATAAAATTTAAATTCAAATTTAAAGTTTTAACTACATAGTGATTCTTAATCAAGTTTAAAGTCTACTCCTTTTACAAATCTACATGCCCATTCTTCTTGTATAACATATAGAGTCTCCAGTGGGTAAGTCTCACTGTCATAGATCTACAAAATAAATCCATATAATTAGATGATAAGATTATATAAACTATGATTAGAATTTAATATAAATTATAAAAAAAAATTTGTCAGCAAAACCCTATTTCTATTGATGATACCAAAACTTTAGATACAAGAGGCATACCCCCTAATCCTTTATAGGATTACAAAAGAAAATTGGGAGACCTAACTAAGAGGTCTCGACAAAATAAAACCCAAACAGAAGGCACATACAGCCCAGGAGGAGGTAACCAAGCATAAAACACAAAAAATATGAAAAACCATCATCTAACAAAACTAAGATACTACACTAGCATTAAAACCACCCACAAGTTGTGCAGACTCAGTAAGAAGATGATGAATCTCTATCATTTCCCAAATCTCACGTAGGCTACACCATCTGTTCAGAGCACTTTCTGTCTCACACAGCTGCATATATGCAGTGTCAGCTCAGTCGCCCAAACCAGTTCGACGAGAACACCAAAAAAAAAAACTAATCAAGATGAACAAGCAGATGAATCAGTCCCCATTACACTCCTTCTCACATAGCAGTACAAACACCTTCAAGATAGTAATAAGGAGAATAAGAGAAAAGAAGCACACCACCAGGCAACACTGACTAGGGCCTAGGTGAACTCGTCGAAACAGAGAGGGCTAGAGACATTGTCACAGGACTGGACAGGGACTAGCACCTGTCCGTCATCATCCTTGGAGAATTTCCCTCTGATTCGGTCTAAACCGATCAAAGTCCGATGAGTCCGACTCCTAGGGGAACCAAGCTCCCAAGCGTTGAACACCTTGAGGGTATTCCAAACCCTGAACAAAATTTTCCACCCAGTAGAATGCCAAGCCACCAGGATTTTCAGATACTGACGCTGTAGCTCATTCCAAGGCCCACCAATGATCAAATCATTACTAGCAATAACTCATCCACAGAAATTGCACCTATTAATCATCAACAGACCTTTGCATATCACCACTAAACCATGACCTTGATCTAGACGACAAGAACATAAAACAGGCTAGAAACCAAATAGTGTTGCTGTTTGCTAATGAAATTTCATCGAACACCATGAGGGTGTTCCTTCTCACTACAGCAGGAGAGCCAAAGAGGAGAAGAGAGCTGCCCCCCTTAGACCCAGACCACGCATCACTATGTGATCAGAGAAGCCGATCCTCAGGCTAGTAGAAAAATCAGCAGGCTAAGATGGCTTCCTCTGTGTCGGTGAGCAGGGGATCTGAATAGAGATGGACCATTGGAGTAGGTTGCATTACCTCCTAGCCGAAGAAGGAGCGCCTGAACCATCTAGAGTATAAACCTACTGCCGCCAAGGCCTCCACCTGAGGCAGAAGCTTCATGGGGCAAGACTAGGAGCACATCTTCATGTAGGGGTTGCCGCCAGGAAACTGGGATCAGACCCAGGACACCCTTTCTGTCGATCAAGTTGCCACGAAATAGCTCAGAGTCAAAGTCGATGGTCTTCCAACAACCTGGTTAGCTGGAGTTAAGAGGTGCAAGGGAGGAGAGTGGGAGAGGAAACCCCCTTTCTCTACCTTTGAGGCCGAGCAGAATGGAAAGAAGCTTCGGACTGGGCGGGAACACTCTTATCCATCTGATAAATTATAAACTTATGATCCAAGTATTTATTAACTCTTATATATTTGAGATGTCATGTGATGTTTCTCTGACAATTATATATATATATATATATATATATATATATATATTAACATAGTATCCGTACACCCAACTATTATTTTGTAAATGGCACTAAAAATTAATATTCCAAGATATTAATTTTCTCATTTATCTACATTAACTCTTCTAGCTTATTTGAAAGCTTTTATACCCCTATAACTTAAATGAATAACATACATTACTAGTAGCTATATCATGATGAATACATTAATGAATTTGTTGATGGAAAAATATTTTTACTTACCTTACAATAAGAAATTTTAGTTTATGCACATAATTGTAGCCAATGGATCAAGATAATACACATTCATTAAGCTCTAACAATTCTCAATGTTTGTTGTTGAGAAAGAACATTGCAAATAGACAAAAAATTAAGTTCTATAATGAAACTAATTCATAATTTAAAACAACAAGATACTTCTTTTATTAAATAATGGAAAATTACTTGACATCAAAATGAGCTAGAATCAACTATTTTCCCTTACTAGCAAATAACATAAATGAAGAAGTGAATAATTGAAATATGAATTGTTGACCTCTGTTCGTATTGGTAATGAACGAAGGGATGAGGAATGCTATATTCTTAATTTGATATTATAAAGTCACCATATATAAAATAGTAGTAAGAAGAAATATATATTTTTTTAGAGAAAACAACTGAAGATATATATTCAAATGGACTTGTTGTAATGTTAAGTCACACCATGGTCAAACTCCTATTATGGATGTATTTTGCCAACCACACTGAAATAGCTATACAATATCATGAATGAAGATATGCTCATCATGACCTTGACATACATGGAATCCTTGTGCATAAGGATCACCATAGTTGACCCTGATTATGCATTGGCTAACCATCAACATAAGCCCTTACATTCACTCCTTGGCGAGTCAAATATGTCCTTTAGAATTGAAGCAGTTGCAGGCATTGGAGTATGACCCATAGGGGGGCTTAGGTTTTTTGATATATTAATATTCCTTATATCAATCAAGACATATATAGACAAATAGAAAATACTCATAAATAAAAAATTAATAGAAAAAAAATCAATCCATCTCATTGATAATTAAATCATTAGGCCAACCAACATAGTTGCCTTTTGCTTATCCTATTGTAGTGTGTTCAAGGTGAGGTGTCGATAGTGGTCTGTGTCCCATTCCACCAAAGACAAGTTGGATAGACACATGGAAGAATGTCGTTGGAATTAGTATGTTGTGAAATTTGCCACTAGTTCTATGACATATATCACCAATTTCCCTGATAATACATTCATGCTCGACAACTGCAAGTCAGCATTTTGTACTCATCTATAATTTTGAACAATTTTATACCAACAACACAACATATATATTGAATTCACAAACTATTATCTTATTACAAAACTTACATTGGGATGGCCTTGCAGATCTGTGGGAGTATTCCCATGACCTTCAAGTACCTCACAAGAGGAGTGGTGAAATATCTTTTCAGTTTGGGTTGGTAGAGAACACTAAAATTTAAACATTGCTTCAGATATTATCTTTGCTATAAGAGCTTCTACTTCCTATTGTGACATACCACTTTTTTTAGTAGATCTAGGTGGCATTAGAAAGAGACAAAATTTTAGTGCCACACCTACCCTACTCCCCTTACACAACTAGGATGCTCTTGAGGACCCAGAGAAGTTTTCAATTCATCCTTTTGGCCCTCAAAGATGTAAGTTCTATCTTTTCTTTTCTCATGTACCTCCCACTAATCATAATCAATGCAAATATCTAGTAAAATCTCACAATTATAAAGAAAGTAAACATACATTCTTAGTCTTGAACTTCACCATTTTCTGTGCCACCTCATTAGTTGGGGGTTAGGAATAAATTTTGAGCTATTTGTTCTAGCATTTAACAACTCCTCATGCTAGGGTGGACTTAGACTTGGAGGTGTGCTTGATTCTTCCCTAGATGAGTGTTTTTTCTTGGTTTTTAGTGTAACACATAACCGGAAGGGCCCAATCGATGGCCACACATATTCTTTGCATGCCTTCCTTTTTGTGATTCTTTTATAGTCTTGTTGATTCAAAAAAGATGTTATATTACAAGAAATTAATCATCAAGAACATTAAATAAGTATATTCTTGGATATGATCAAAGCATTTAATACCTTAAACTAATCTGGTTGTCAAAAAGCAAAAAATTTGTTCCATGCCTTGGGGTCAAGATAGGTATATTTCTTAGTGATAAACTTCTTATTTTGATTAGTATATAGTCCCTAGTGAGATTGGTCTTGAAATTCTTCCCATTTTGGCACACCATTGTAGCACCTCTTTTCAATGAACTTCTTCATATGGGTGAAACATTCCCTGCAAACTAAAGTAGATATGCCATTCAAAATTGGCAAAAGAAAGCATGATTCAAAATGTACCAACTTAATATTATTGCATATAACTCACGGTTACATATTTCCACATGTGGTATTTCATGGTATATCCAACTTTGTACCAAGATTTTGTATATATTAGCACCTTGATGTTCACAATGATCCATAAATAGTTCTTGAACTAGCATCCACCCTGATAGGTGCTCCCATATCATCAAACTAAATGACCAACTTCTCCCCTCTTACCCTATCTTTTGCATCTTATGCATGAGTGTGGGACCTCTACTACATGAAGCATCTCCACTACCACATAAATAGAATTATTGCAAGTGTATCAGAATCATTATAAATGAAATCATAACTAAATAAAATAAATACCTCTAGTATTGGTTAGACTGATCGTCAACTAATATTACTTTTATGTCATCTTAATTTTCTAGTAATCATTTTTGTTAGCCTCAAAATTTAAACTTGGAATACCCCATATTAGAATGGAATGGAGTCATCATACTTGTCATAGTACTCTCCTTCATCTATATGATGTGCAATGAAGTACCTTTTACCATGAAAAAATATTGGCCAAATTTCCTTTGTTGATTTATCAATATAGAATAATTGATTCTCATGGGATGCCATTATTTATGGGTCATCCTTCTAGACAATCTTTTAAAACTTCTCTAATTTGAACCCCAACACATACACTACAACTCCTTTATTTTTATCAACCCAATAACACATAAAAATAGAAATCTAAACTATGTATAGTTGAGTTTCATATGTCTCCAATGACATCAGAGCCTCTCATGGACTCTAATCCTTCGTACTACCATAATATAATGAAGACTATTGTAGAGTGACCCCCATTTTGGCCTACACTACTGTCATCCTTATGCTTTTTGTATAAAAATCTATCAATGGGATACCCTTTATATAACATGACTTTCTTTTCAAAAGGTGAGTTATTTGTTGTTCTCACTAGCACCATTTGGTTCTTGAAATAGTTTATGGAAGACTTTATCTTCAAACCACTTAATTAATATTTGAATATTCTCTCCAATAAACCACATTGAACTAGAGTGATGATATTTTCTTTTAATAAAATTGGTGTGCTTGGTGATATAAATATACACTTCGTCAGTGTTGTGTAAAATGTATAAGTGTGCTCATCTCTATAACTCACAATTATTTCCTTTCACTCATGCTACTAAATTCCCCTTTCCACCATAAGAATCAATGTGATAGAACTCTGGATTGGCATGAGCTTCACTGAACTTAAAAAATCTTTGTAAAAATTCATTATCTACCTAGCCAGATAACCCTCAACAATACTCCCTCCAGGCTAATAACAATTTAAAACATTACCTTTAAAAACACTCGTGTACTCTTCAAAAGGATATATCAACTATTTGAAAATTGAACCAAACATCTTTGCTTCCCTAGTCAAATGGACAATAAGATCAACCATAATATCACCAAGTGAAGGATTAAATACATCTCAAACTGGTACAAGGTAACAATCACTTCTCTTTGGAAGTTATCAAGATTGTTCAGATCTATAACTTTGTTGCATATTTCATTAAATAAGAATCAAGCCTTGTGATTACAAATCTTACATGCTTTCATAGTATAGATCGAATATCTATAGATAAAATTTGATGCATTACAGTGTGACAATCATGAAATGCAAAACCTATCAGTTTTTTTATCCTTCATTGATACCAATCTACAGATATTGGAGGAGTACCCATGTGGTACCTTAACATTAAGCAAGAACTTGTAAAAAGTTTTCTTCTCCTTTCTAGACAAAGTATAACAAGATGGAGGTAAATAAGTGTGGTGACCACATATAACCTCATTTGTTAATTCTTTCCTTATACCCATTGCTCATAACTCTGTTCTAGATTTGATGCCATCTTTTGTCTTTCCTAGTATATTCAATGTGTAAAAATGATGTTGCCACATATATTTTTAATAAAATTCATGGCATCTATATAGTGCCTAATTTTCAAAGAATTCTAATAAGGAAGATTCCATAATATTGACATGTTCTTTTATAAAGATTTATCACATTTGGGGCACTACATGGTCTTTTACCAAATACGTTGACAATTGGTTCTACTCTTTCATAAATGTCCTTTGCTGATATTGATTTGGGGACATTTCATTCCTAGTTGAGCCATTAAATGATTTGTACAACCTTCATTAAGGATAACTTTTGGGAGAATCTTCAATGAACAAGATATACAAACTTTTTTCCATATTGTAGTCATATTGAATCAGTGTTTTCCTCACATATAGGCATGCTTTGGATCCTTATACACTGATTCAAACAGATTTCCATATGCAAAAAAGTCACTAGCCATGCAAAACAATGTATCATGCAACTTTAAAGTCTCTCCAGATGAAGTATCATAAGTTATAATGCCTTCTTCTAAGAGTTTATTGTTGGGAAATCTAGGTGAAAAATAAGGTAGCAGAAAAAAAAATTAATGTTTGATTCCCAAACCAGCAAATCGTGTCAACAACAAGGTATCTAGGAAGGAAGGTAATAAGAGCTATACTTGGTCCTGGAGCAAGTCCAGTGAAAACTCTTATTGCAGCGTGCTTCTTCTTCAAGCAACACTTGAGCATTCGTCAACATCGACCTCTTCGTGCAATACCACAAATGGTGGTTGATTTCACCCTCCTAGAGGATGGAAACAACCTCCTCGCCTCTAGAGTGGTCCACACAAACCACCAGGAACTCTACATTGCGCTACCAAAACCAACGGGAAGGAGTTGTCCCTTTAAACGTCAGTGTGCCAGTGTTGACTTGCTCTCCCAATTGTCTCTCCCTTGCTATCCCTCCCTTTTATGGGTAGGACTTTCTCAGGGTCTCTTAGTTATCAGAACCAGAGACGGTAACAATTGTCATAGCTTATTGTTGTGTCTGGGAAGCCCCTAATATCCCTCTATTTGTAGGAGGGTTAGGGTTTCCATTCCATCTGGGAGTCAAAGAGGCAAAATTTCATGAATTTTTTAGCATCTGTGGAAACACCAACATCGGCCGGGGAAGCGAAGGGGGTTAGGGTTAGGAGAAAAACATTGGGGTTTCAGGATAGAGAGGAATGTGAAAGAACATCTTTGTGGGGGTTATTAGTTAGGATGTTGCATTTGTTATGCTAGGTAACCTAAGACTACAACAGAATAATTCCCATGTTTTAGCTGCTACATCAATTAAGCAAGTGAAGGTGATATTTTTTTCTAATAAACACCCTAATTTTATCTAACCTTGTCATGTCTGTTTCATAAGAAAAACTTGTAATGACCCATTTTCATCTAACTCATCTAATTAGGGTTTACTTCATTATTGCATGCTTAACTAAATTTATCATTGTTTAAGCTTGGTCCATGATGATAGTCTAATTCTGATATATTAAACCTAATGAGAAACTCTGACCATGGTTTGATTTTGAATAATTAGGATTTGACAAATATAATCCTAGTCAGCCAAAAATTAGGATTTTGATAGTATATGAATATAGAATGTGACAAATATAATGGTGAAGTAAATGAGTTTTATTATTTTGAATGTAAGTCTAATTTCTTTGAAATTTGGACATAATTTGATATCTCAGATATAAGTATTCTTGAAATATATGAGAATTTTTTTAATATTGTTTGGGTCTATTCATCAGCCGAGATTCTACCCAGGACAAACTCATTTGACCATACTTTTAGTCTAAAGTATAGCAGTCTAGTGCTTTATTTTTAGTAATTTATTTGCTTATCTAATTCGGCTGAAATTTTAACTATGCTTTCATATTCGATTTTAGATAAAGTATTAAGTTTTCATAATTTTTGGACTATGCTTAATGATGTCATACCCCTTCATTTTCCAAGATCTTTACCAGGAACAATCTCATCCAGCAACAAACTTTGTATAAATAGAAAATGCAATGAAGGGCTTTTGGCAATTGTTACAAGCACCTAAATTGATCTATATCATCAAACTAACACCTATTATCTCGCATAATCCATCATTCTGCCAAAGATACAAAATTTGAGAGAAAGAAAAGAGTTATGATTTTGAAGGAGAAAATAATCAAAATGCTAATCTAGGGTTTCAACTTGCTAAATCTTGCAAATTCATATAAAATTATAAACTCTAGAAGGTTTCCATGGTGAATCTTATAACTTATGCCTGGAATTTGTCTTGTAATGAGTGGGATCCAGTGGCATGGATCCGCTCATTACACTAACAGATAACACATATTCCATTCAATATATACTATAAAAGTAATAATAATGGAAAGGTAACAAAGTTCAAGCATGTGAAGGTTATGGGATGAGGTGCAGAGGAAGTACCCATCTCTGTTTACCTTAGATTTCGGGGGCGAAATCCCTGTTAGGGGTTTACAGTTGCAAGGCCCCTAAACTTGCTTAATGAGTGGAACAAGCTTAATTATCATAATTGAATGCTTATAACCTTAATCTAACCTTGTTATATGCTTTGAAATCATAATACAACCTTAAGTTTCAAATTTGGTCCAATTTGGACACTGTTTGAGCAAGTTATGCAATTTTATGCACATTTTGGACTTTTCTACAATTTACCCAATTGAGAGTTTTCTTTGCAATTTATCACTTGCATTATGTTCCTTGGATATTATATCATCATTATTGAGCTTTTTGAGCCATGGGGCGCCTATTTAAACCTTGGTTTGAAGGTGCTTTCTCCAAGGGTATTTTAGGGTTTTCCCCTTCACGGATGAGCTACCTTTAGTAGCTATCAACTAATGAATTATTTGATTGGCTGGGAAATTCGACAAAGTAAAGCTAAGAAGGTATATACACATGGTGGGGGAGCTGCTTGTGTGTGTTCTTGTATATTCTTAATAAATTAAGGCCATGGACACTTGGATAGATACTAGAACTTCAACTTTTTCCTTTTATTTATCTTAAAGTGTCAAATACTTATCCCCAAGCACAAAAACTAGCCATTTTCTCTCCACCACCTCCCTCCTTCTGCCAACCTCGTTCTCCCTCTTTTCAGCTGCGAATTTTTCCACCCAAGGAAGAAGAAAGTGGGGATCTTCTTGGAGAAAGGCTCTAAGGTTGAAATTGACTTCATTTTAAGGTTGAAAAAGCTTCCTTCTAGTGATCTTAACCTAAAAGTGTAATAATTCCCTTCTTTCCTCCGTCAATTTCTTTGTTATCCTTCCTCCTATCTTTCTCCAGGTTAGAGCCTTGCTGTTCTATGGTAGAAATTTCTCTAAATCTCTAAAACCCTACCTTTCTTGCTCCTTATGCTTACGGTTTGCTCATTTGATGAAGAAAGGTGCTAGATGGATGAATTCATAGCTTACTATTGGATTTTCTACCCTACCTTCTCGATATTTATTCTGTGTGGGGTTTTATATTCTCATTAGTGGCAAGTTTTATAACTTGCTCCACGTTTATTTCTTACCATAAGCTTTCTAGATCATGTTCTTGCTTGAAAATGATGATTCATGCACTAAAAAGCTATGCTTGACTTGGATTTCGATTTTTATGATGTTTCCTATTCTGATTTCAGTTCTAGATGAACCTGTGATCATGTGTAAATTATTAATAAGGTACAATTTTACTTGGATCAGGTTGGTTTGACAACCTATGGTGCTAAGCACCTATCAAACAATGGTCAACTTCAGGGTTTAAAGTTGATTTCTTATATAAACCATGACCTGATGATGGTACCATTGCAACAACCCTATGGTGTTGTCTTCATAAAAACTCATGGTCATGATCAAGGGTTTCAAATTATGGTGAAAACATATGGTCACCCCCTTAGGTCAGGTTTTGGATCAATTAGAAGTATAATGATCAACCATTAAGTACCCTACTGATGATATCAATCAATGATGACATCAACTTAATATTTGATGTTGATTAATGAATATAGTGTTGATGTAACAACCTACAGTGATTTAATGATCACTAATGATTGTGGATCAGGTCTCTATAATCTATGGTGAGCTAATCATATAGTTTTAGCATCAATTAAGCCTTAGACCAATGATTTCTTGGGTCACTTGATGCAATGGTCAGACCTATACTGTAATTGATGGTTTTAACATGTGAACTTGACTCAATAGTCGAGATCTACTATTTATTCCCCCATTAAAGTGGAATGATGGCTAATGTAATATGTTGGTCCTAATAATGGGATTTAAATGGTTTCCTATATATGATCAACTTAAGGAGCTTACTTGTTGACAATGGATGGCTTGTTTTAACTGAACAGTCGATTTTGGGTTTTACCCTACTCTCAATGGAACTTTTTGTGTTGTTAATCAAGGGATATCTAGGGTTATATGGTGACTCTTTCTAGATCAAAAATCAAGGACTTCATAGGTGGTTTATCCAAGGTGTTTAATTATGTAAACAACCAATAGTCTTACCTTTTAAACATCCAATGGTTCCGGGTGACATTGTGGTACGGCGATAAGGGTTGAATGATGATGGAACAAATGGAGGGTTACCCTTAATAAATTAGTCTTACCTATTCACTCATATGAATAGAAGGGATGATAATCATGTTGTTTTGATATGTAACCCTAATGAGATATAGCTTGTTATACCTAGCTTTAATATAACTAAATGATGATAATTGGGATGAATAGTCCTTGAATGACTAATACAATCATGGAGTACTCTATTATTGTTGAAACTCTAGTATGCTATAACCTGATGGTTACACATTGATTTATGTGTGGGTTCATAATTGAGAATAGTATGTAATGTGATGGTGATGCTTCACCTTATGCATCCATGATCCAATGGGGATGTCGTGAGTTAGGGTTTGGGTATGCGTACTGATTAGTAACATTGATATAATTTATCATGTTGAACCTAACTCTAATGCAATTAGATAAAGATGAGTATTCATGGTTAACATTCTTATATGATGGAATGATGGTGGAATAGCCTCCTTAACATGATCATAACCTTAATGTGTTAATTGGTGGTTATCATAGCCACATGGTTGATACTTTCTTATGTTGAACATGTGCATGGTGAAAATGATGAGTGTTAATCATATCTAGATTCCTTGCATGTTGATGTAATAAATGAATGTTTTTAATGTTAATATAACCCTGCTATGATTGTTTATGAATATATCCTATCTCATTAATGCAAGATTGTGCTAATCTGGTGTATTATATGTAAGTGATGTTGTTGAGCCTTGTTATAAGACATGGAAAGATAACAGTGATCTTGCATGGAATAGTATGATGGTGTTAATTAACTTTTGGGCATGGTTGAGCCATGAATGAGGTGTAATCCTCTTATGTTGATAAGGGTTGATACCATGTGATATTGTGAAAAGGATTTATTTCTTGTGATAATATGATGACTAGTGTAGTCTCATGAATAGCAAGTGAATAGTACCATGTGATGATGAGATGAGAAATTATGTTTCATACATTTTATATCTTTTCAAGTTTTGATATTTATATGCTTGCTAGAAGTGAATTAGGGTTTGTATGTCCACTTGTTTGATGCAGCCTTAATTCACCCAATTGGCATAACTAATCAAGTGCCACTCTAATCATGTAGTGCCCTGTGTCGTAGAACCATCTTCAGTGTCAGAACTTGCTGGATGGTGAAACGAGTATTCCTAAGGGAAACTCAGAGTGCATACTATTGAGTATGTGGGGGTGGTAGGTTGAGGATATATCCTTGTCATCCACAATGCAGATTGTGGAGGTTGGCTATGGTCATGCCTCATACATCTGATGTGATTGAGAACGACTGTGGTCATGTCTCGATGATTATAACATGATGTGATTCGAGGACAGCTACGATTGTACCTCATTGATTGGGTTTGAATACCCTGGTTTCTAGTCCCATGACCTATACCAAGGTCATACTAGTGGTTATCAGCTTGACTATATGTCGTTGTGGTGGCAGATTTGACTGATATGTCACCGCCTTTTTTACTCGTACTTACTAAGGGGAAGAGATCTTAGGATACCGGAACTCCTAGATCTTGTACGGAACTGAATGGCCCTTTTTAGGGGTCGGTTGGACTTTGAATGGTATGATTCAAATTCCATAGGGCATAATGAAAGATGTAATACAAACATGTAGCATATTTGTTTAGGGTTATACACAATGTTTCACATTAGATGATAACCCTTATTTGTTATCTTTACATAAAGATAATGCTTAGTGCAAATAAGAGATAGTAGATACACTTAGGTTGTGGATATTCTTAAGATTGTCGATGCATACATATAGTAGCTATGCTTGTGTTGATAACTATACTGCTACTACTGATTATAATCATGATGCTATCTATCTCATGTTGTTAGTTATTTTTAGCATTCTAGCCATGCCTTTGTAACTAGAAATGCATATACTGCTAATCATGCTTATCCAAGTAGTTGTGCTTATGTTGTTAGCTCTTCTTATGATGTTGATATGTTCAACCAATTAGACATGCTCATGTTGTTATCTATGTTATGTTACTAGACTTGCTCATGATGCTAGAACTGCATATGCTACTGAATTGCTTATATAGTCAATAAGATAAAGGATGATAGTCTGGCTAATGATGATAGTTATTATCTACTCCTTTATGTATTTTGCTAATCATCAGTATTGTTGATCTTATTTGTTATCTCTGATTAAACTGTTGAACTATTTAATTTCTTAAAAATGTTGTAATTAATAAACATTATTGGAGGTTATATTTCTTATTGGGACATGGGTCTCACCCTTGTGCTTCGCCACATTTTTTTAGGTAATTGAAAGTGATGAAAACAAACATGTGGTAGCAAAGAGGAACTATAGTAATGAATCTTTGATAATGTTGATTAGATTTCTAGTGTGTCCTAGAGTCGTCCTTGTACTCTTAGTTTTGGGAAGGAAAAGTTTGTATATGGTGTTTCAAATGAATTGGGATTTTGTTAGCATGTTAATTCTTGTTTGTGTGACATATACAAATATTGTTCTCCTGTGTATACATGTTGTGGCTAAGGTGATAGATCAATTTGTATCAAATTCTTAGCATAGTATAGATCTAAGAAAGATTTTGGGATCTTATGCAAATGTTTCTGAGCAGGTGCTGATGTTGAAATCGGTTTTAATTTACCCATATTTTTGGGTATGTGATTAATTAGTGATTGATTGTGTTTTATGTTTTGAGTAATCTCGAGGAAATACAAGCAGAAGATAAGGCATGCAAAAGAGTGTATAATTTTAGGAGTAATGAGGCTTTGAAAGAAATAACACGTAATCACAACAATGATTCTTGCATTTTTTATGTCAAACACAAATATTAAGTTTGCATGCATATTATAACGTGGCTAATTTTCTATGTGCAGGGACAAGACACTTCCACATCTCGGTCCTAGGAAGTAGGGTGTTAAACCCCAATACTCTATATAAAGTGTTTAAAATAGGTGAGAACACTAGGGGCTAAGTGGGAGCACCATCACCCATACATTTGAAAGTTGAACAATCAGATCCGTCCTTGTTATATAACACACTACACTAGATACAACTAGCCAAACAAATATAGCGTGTTTAATAAATAGAAAAGGCAAGATAGTTAAGTTCATATAAATTATGATTCAAGTATGACTTATAACATGGTCCGTCAGTATAATGATTTGAGAGACAATAAAGATCAATATTAAATATTTATACTATTAATGTCTACTAAATTGAATAAAATTGATCAAAGAGGATTTAAGGAACATATATTCAATATCAAGAGATTTCCCTCATCAACGGGAGAATAGGTTTTAAAGTCACAAGTTAATTTCCCAATCAAATAGGGGGGTTAGAAACATACCTTAATTGACGACCCCAATTGTCACTCCCACAAGCATAATTTGGATCTTAGACCCTCCAAGACCCATCACATCATGTAAGTGGATTTTAGGTTGATTACTATTATTGAATGATGAAACTATAAATATCGACTCTTACAACATATAGATTCACCCTATTAAAACCACACCAATACATCATATTTGTTTATAGAAATCAGAAACATTTTTTATATTATTTTTTGACAATAGATTAATTGGTACAACTTTTCCAAGATTAATTGATTTACTACAAAAAGGATATATATGAAATATGAGCACAATGCCCCCACATCACACATCCAAACTTTATGCATGATAGGGAAATGTGAGTCATATGATTGAAGCTCGTTATTGATTTAACTATCTACTAAAAGACAAAATTATCCTTAGGACATGTGACAAAATCAAAAGTAAAACATCATCATGTTGGGAAATACATTATCCATCATCTTCTTCCCTTACTGATCCATCCCATGAGAAGAACAGAGGAGCTAGCTCTCAAATCTTAGACCAGCCCAGAAAAAATCAATGGGAAAACTTGAAGTCACCAAGGAAGATGAACGCCTAGGACACTCTGATGCCCAACAACCCAAAGGAAGGTTCATGGGACGGTCAGTGTTTCTAAAACCACTCCCTCCATGACTACAGGGTGGATATCAACATGTGAAGATGCAAACAAAGAAACCATCATTGGGGCTAGTGTTTTGGAAAGCTTTAATTGTTCATGGTGATCCCATAGGCATAGAGATACATCAATATCTTCTTTAGAAATATGAAAATGATGTCTAAACCTTGTACAAGCTGTCAAAGCTTGAATAAGGGGGGAAGAAGAATCACATCTCAGTTGATGAAACCAATGTAATGACTAGCTATGTCGAGGGCTCTAAATCTAACACCACTCCTAATAGATATGTGCTAGGACCTAAGCCTCTCTAATGGACTCCTAGAGCCGTTCACAGGTCATCAAAGTCATACATTAGGTGGCTAGTATTTTGAACAAAGTTGGGAGCTCTAGAGTCGTTACAATGCATGCTATGTGGGTTTTGGGGAAGGATATGTATAGGTATCGATTACTAAGTTGGACAGAGGTTGAAGTGGAGAAGGATTGGGGCAACATAGAACAGAAAGAGCTTGTTCAAACTCTCTACTCCACTAATCTCCAACAAAATTGGGTCCGTTCTTCTAGGAAGATTGCGAAGATGATAAAGGCATGAAAATATTTATCCTAGGAGGATTCTGGGTAGAGAGACTCACCAAGAGTTGTTGTGTGTAGAGAACTAGACAAGTCGGGATTCTATCCCAAGTGGAGGACGGACGGGGTGATGTGAATCTTCATCTAACAACTTGCACCATGGGCCACATAAGTCAGGTCTCTGGCATTGTGTGACATGTGACTTAGGTCATAGTTATTCAACCAAATTGCCATATAACTCCGTTAAACCTTATTCTAATTCACATTATCATGAGATCTTTAGGTTTTCACTTTCTATTTCCAATTGGTCTTCAAACATTATTGTTGTGTGTTTTTCACGTCATCTTTTTACATGATACCACACACAAATTTGGTTCACTTTGATCTCACTTTGCCTCCTTTCATATTAATCTTACCATCTTTTTCTTATTTTACTTATCACATGATATGCATTGCATAGATGTTCAAAAAGGACCGATTTGGGGTTTTGCCGACTCAAATTTCAAATCATTTAGATTTCCCCACGCACAGCCAACTATTCAAAGTTTATTTCTACTGAAACAGCAAAACGCACGACGTGCATCATTAAAGCACGACGTGCAAGTTTCTAGAAAGTGCAGAACAAGCAAATACACGATGTGTTTTCTCCAACACATCGCACACCTGGGAGCGTCAAGCAGACCAAAGTTTCTAGAAAGTCACACGGTGTGCATTACTATAGCGCACGTCGTGTGTCGTGCTTTTTGGAGCCACTATAGAAGGCTTTGCACGGTGTGCACGAAGAACGCACGTCGTGTAGTTGTCAGTTTCAAAATTTTAAAAATTACGATCCTTTGTTTAAAAGAAAAAAGGAAACTTAATGGGAGGTTATGGATGGTCATAATTAAAAAGCTCTCTCATCCTAGAGCAAGTCTAGAGGGGAGGAAGGCGATTTTGAGGAGAAAAGGGGTGGTTTCTTTCCAAAGGAGCCCCAATCTTCTTCTCTTCTTCTCCATTGTCTTCTCCAAAGGTGCAACAAAGCTTCCCCACTTCACGCAACTTCTCGAGAGAGGAGTTAGTTCATTTTAGAGTAGTTGGAGGAGTAGAATTTCATCTCTAAGCCGGAATTTTACCTTCTTGTGGTTACATCTTTGGATCTTCTTGCTTTGCTTCCTCTAGATCATGCTAGAATCTAAAATTTCTATAAAAATTATGCAAAACATGATTATGGATGAGTAAACTCCTTTTCTTGGGCATGGGAGAGTATCTCCCATGTAATATCATGTATGGAACAAGTTAATTTTGTACTGAATACTATGTTGCTTGTTTTTCTACCATGAGAGTACATGTTTTATCATCTCTTGCATGTATTGCTGGCCACTTTATATGCATGTGTTATGCTTTCTTGCTTAATCTGAGAAGATAGGTAGGAATGTATGGAGGTGCTTTTCTTAGAAACTCTTCTTCTACCACGAGAGTTGAGATTATAGAGTTGAGGAATAGGTTGTGATCTAAAATGAAAATTATGCATGAGAATGTGGGTTTGAGTTGAGATCGTTGCACCTACACCGGGAGGTGTAGTACAACACATACTTCTCCTTTGAAACAAGTACTTAGTATGTTTAAATTTCGTGTTCCTATGACGTGCTATGATATGTGGGTTAAATTCTAATGTCCAAGATCCATTAACATCTGAATCTAAACCCTTTTTAGTAATCCTTTCATTGTTTGTTTAAATCTAAATTTTTGTAATTAGATCAACATCACCATCCTTTTTAAACCGATCTAGATTGTTGAACTTTAGTGATGTTGCATTTGATTAATTACCAAATCTCCTTGTGTTTGACCTCGACTATGACTACCTCTGTATACTTGCGGAGATTGGTTAAGTTGAGTAAACAATCCTGCTTAGGATTGAAACTCGTTAGTGTAAACAACCAACAAGTTTTTGGCGTCGTTGTAGGGGAACTACGGTAATCTAATTTGAGTAACAAGTGCTAATTAGTATTCAAGACTAGATCATAATTTCCATTTTCCAAATTTCCTTATACCTTTTAGTTGTGTTCTCAATTCCTCTTGCTATTTTTTAGGTTGTATGCGTCGCTCACAAAGGGGTCTTCAAACATCAGTGTTGTTAGACCTTGAGATCGAGCGTACTCTTTCAAGCTTAAGAATAACAAGGATAGTAGAACCACCGCTTCTAGGAGGTGCTCTGCCATCATCATCATCACCATCTTCTTCAATCTTTGAGGAAGAAACAACAAATGATCCAACCATGGAGGACAGCAATCCTTTGAAGGATTTTATAATGCTGTCGCTACAACAATTTGTGGGGCCTTTGATCTGCCTACAGTAGAAGCAAATAATTTCTCTATTGCTCCTTCCATGATGCAAATGATACAACAAAATCTCTTTGGAGGTACAACCAATGAAGATCCAAGTCTTCATGTTGCTGAGTTCTTAGAGTATCTGAATACTTTCCGAATCAACGGGGTATCTGTTGAAGGAGTGAGATTTATGCTATTTCCTTTCACCCTAAGAGATAGAGCCAAGGCATGGCTTTTGTCTCTTCCAAAGAAGACAATAAAAAGCTGGGACCAACTCTTAAATGCTTTCCTTGCAAAGTATTTCCCTCCAAGCAAGACAGCCCAACTAAGAAATCAGCTCACCAATTTCTCTCAAAATGATGGAGAAACTCTGTATGACACATGGGAATGGTTTAAGGATCTTCAACGCCTTTTCCCACACCATGGTTTGAGATGCTACTTCAAACATTCTATAATGGACTGTTCTACAACACCCGGTTGACACTGGATGTCGCAGCTAATGGCGCATTGATGACTAAGTCTTATAGAGAGGCTTATGACATCATTGAAGATATATCACTTAATCACTTCCAATGGGGATCAAATAGGGGAGAAAAATCAGCCTCTACAGCTAGTTCTTCAACCGGGAAGCAAGGAGGGAAACATTTTGTTGATGTCGTTGATCTTATTACTGCCAAACTTGATGTTCTTACATAGAAGTTTGAGAAAATGACTACTATGCAAATCCAATCAGCTGAAGTTATATGTGAAGCTTGTGACAATGCATGACATACTTCTTCTTCATGATTTGCTCCTAATGTAAATGAAGGGAGCTTTGAACAAATCAATGCAAATGGAATGCAAGGGAACAAGCAGTACAATCCCTATTCCAACACCTACAATCCGGGATGGATATATCAACCTAATTTCTCCTACCGGAGCACAAGCAACACTCAGAACTTCCAACAAGGATAGCAGCAACCGCAGCAGCAACAACATTTTAACCGATAAGGGAACCCACATGGTTTCAACAATAGGAGTTATCAACAGACACAACAACCCCAAAGCTCTTCTTTGGAGGCCATGATGGAGAAATTTGTTTCTACACAAATGCAACAAAATGAAGAGTTCTGAGGGAATAATAAGCTATTGGAAGATGATATTGCCCAACTTTCTGCTAAAGTTGATGGTATTTCCACTCATACTAAGATGTTGGAGAATCAAATAGCACAGCAAGCTCTAGCACAGCAAAGGAGTCCACAATCTGGTTCTCTTCCAAGCCAACCAGAAGTGAACCCAAGACAACAAGCAAACACCATAACTTTGAGGAGTGGAGCTGAAATTCAAAGACCTTCTCCACCCAAGGAGAAGAACACTGAGGTGACTGATGAGGAGGAGTCCAACACTCCTATTTGCAGCAAGGATAAAGGTACGGCTGAAATACCATCTTCTTACAAGGCTAATGCACCATTTCCACAAAGGCTTACGAAAAAGAAAGAGGAATTAAAGTTTAGGAGGTTTATGGACATTCTAAACAAGCTTCATATTAACCTTCCTCTAGCCGAAGTTATTGTCAAGATGCCATCTTATGCTAAGTTCTTAAAGAATATTTTAACTAAAAGAAAAAAGGTGGATCAAGTTGAAACAATGATGCTTTCGAAAAGAATGAGTTCTATTATTCAAAACAGACTTCCATAAAAGCTAGATGACTTGGGAGCCTTCACACTACCATGCATGATTAGTGATGCCACTTTTGACAAATGTCTAGTAGATCTTGGTGCTAGTATCAGTCTCATCCTGTCTACTCTGTGGTGAGATGTAGATCTTGGAGATCTAAAGCCTACAAAGATGGCCATTGTGCTGGCTGATCATTCTATAAAATACCCAAAAGGTATCGTGGAGGATGTGCTAGTGTAGATTGGTAAACTCTATATCCCTTGTGATTTTGTAGTGCAAGATATGGTAGAAGTTCCTTCAAACCCCATTCTTTTTGGGAGGCCTTTTCTTAGAACTACTGGATGCCTAGTTGATGTTCGCAAAGGTAAACTCATGCTCTGAGTTGGCAAGGAAGCCATGGAGTTTTCTATATATGATGCTATGAAAGCACCCTCTTATGTAAAAGTAATCTGTTTATTGGATTATATTGATTCTGTTGTACAAGAATATCATGATGCTACCGATTTGATGTTGAATTACTATGATGATGATGAAGGTGTGAATAATAGATCTGAAAATTCTATGGTATTTTCTATTGCTAAACCAGATGCTACAAAAGAAGACAATCCAATTGTTGATGACAAAGTCAAGGACAAAGCAGCTAGAAGAAAGGTAGAACTTAAAGCCCTTCCACCACGGCCAAGGTGTGCATTTCTTGATTTCAACTCTACTTCTCCTGTCATAATCAATAATGATTTAACCAATGAACAAGAAAATAAATTGCTTGTCAGATTGCGTTTGTATAAAGATGTTATTGGTTACTCTAGCGATGATTTGAAAGGCATTCATCCCTCCATCTGCATGCATAGAATAAACATGGAGGATGATGCTAAACTGATTATTGAACCACCTAGGCATTTAAATCAAAACGTGATTGAAGTGGTTAAGAAAGAAATCTTCAAATTGATGAATGTCAGAATCATTTATCTGATAAGTGACAGCCCTTGGGTTAGTGCCATTCATGTGGTACCTAAGAACAGGGGTGCAACTATCATAAAATGATACAATGATGAATTGATACAAATACGTATAGTCACGGGGTGGCATATGTGTATTGATTACTGATGCTTGAATAAGGCAACTCGCAAGGATGATTTTCCGTTGCCCTTTATTGATTTAATGCTTGAACTCCACACTAAGCACTCTTATTTTTGTTACTTGGAAGGGTATTTTAGGTTTTTCCAGATTCCTATCTACCCTCCAGACCAAGATAAAACTACATTCACTTGTACTTATGGAAGATATGCCTATCGCCGCATGCCATTCGGTCTTTGCAGTGCTCCCACGTCTTTTCAGCGGTGTATGATGGCTATTTTCTCAGATTTCATTGAAAACATAATGGAAATTTTCTTGGATGATTTTACTGTATATGGAGATTCTTTTGATCAATGCTTATGTAACATGTCATTAGTCTTAGCCCGCTATAAAAATGTTAACCTAGTGCTGAACTGGGAGAAGTGCCATTTCATGGTACAATCCGGTGTAGTACTAGGCCATGTTGTATCTAACAACGGTATTGAAGTGGACATGGCAAAGCTTGAAGCCATTGAGAAGATGTCTACTGCATCTTCAGTTAAATACAACTACAACTTTCTTGGCCATGTAGGTTTTTATAGAAGATTTATTAAGAACTTTTCAAAAATTGCAAAGCTACTGTGTTCCCTACTTGCAAAAGATGCCGAATTTGTATTTGATGATGATTGCCATGCAACTTTTTCGAAGCTCAAGGAGGCCCTTATTTTAGCCCCAATTATTCAACCTCTAGACTGGGATTCTCCTATTGAGTTGATGTGTGATGCAAGGGATTATGTAGTGGGAGTTGTTCTAGGACAGCGGAAGGACAAGAAACTCTACGCCATTTATTATGCAAGCAAGACCCTTGATAAAGCACAGATCAAATATACAACCACCGAGAAGGAGATGCTTGCCATTGGATATGCCTTTGACAAATTTTGATAATATTTGGTTGGATCTAAGGTGATAGTATACACTGATCATGCTTCCATAAAATATTTGCTGAACAAGAAAGATGCCAAACCACGTCGTATTCATTAGATTTTTCTCTTATAAGAATTCAATCTTGAAATCTGGGATAAGAAAGGTACGGAAAATAATGTTGTTGATCTTTCTAGATTAATTATGGAGGGTGGAAATCCATTGCCAATGAAGATCATTTTCCCTTTGAAAGGCTTTATGCGTTATCATCTACTCAAACATTGTGGTTTGCGGATATTGCTAACTTTCTTGCTACCGGATAACTCCCACCTGATTTGACATATCAACAGAAGAAGTAATTCGTTCATGATGTGAAATTCTACTATTGGGATGATGCACTGTATTCAAGCATGGAAGTGATGGACTGATCCGCCGATGTGTTATTGAAGAAGAAATTCCTACCATTATTGTTGAATGTCATGCCTCTCCTTATGGAGGTCATTTTGGAGGAGAGAAGACTACTGCAAAGATACTACAAGCCAGTTTCTATTGGCCCACATTATTCAAGGATGTCAATATATTTGTCAAATCTTGTGATAGATGACAAAGAACTAGAGGTATATCTCACTTTGATGACATGCCCCTCAACTCTATCTTGGAGGTTGAGGTATTCGATGTATGGGGAGTGGATTACATGGGACCATTCCCATTATCTTACGGCTACATTGCTTGTGAATATGTGTCCAAATGGGTTGAGTCCATCCCAACCCAAGCGTCGGATGCCAAGTCTATAGTAAAGCTTTTTCAAAAGATCATCTTTCCTTGGTTTGGAGTTCCTCGAGCCGTAATTTCAGATGGAGGCACACATTTTGCTGAAAGACAACTCAACAACCTTCTTTCTAAATATGGTGTAACTCATAAGATCTCTATGTCCTATCATCCTCAAACTTCTGGGCAGGTAGAGGTCTCAAACTGGCAGCTGAAAAACATCCTTGAAAAGGTTGTTTCTAGTTCAAGAAAGGATTGGGCTTTAAAGATAGATGATGCATTATGGGTGTACCGCACAACCTACAAGAAAATCATAGAAACTACTCCGTTCAAGCTGATCTATGGCAAATCTTGTCACCTTCCGCTGGAGTTAGAACACCCTATTTTGTGGGCTATCAAATTCTTGAACTTTGACATAAAGAAGGTAGGTGAGAAGTGCCTTTTGCATCTGCAGGAACTTAAGGAACTCCGTCTTGATGCTTATGATAATGCAAAGCTATACAAAGAGAGAACAAAGGCTTGGCATGACAAGAGGATTCACAGGAAGGAGTTCTAAGAAGAAGATAAAGTTTTTCTTTATAACTCTAGACTAAAGTTATTTCGCGGGAAGCTAAAATTAAAGTGGTCAGGGCCGTTTCTTGTGTTAAAGATCTTTCCATATGGAGTTGTGGAATTCCAAGGCATGGACGGCAATTTCAAAGTAAATGGACAACATTGCAAGCTATATACTTGTGGAGATGCAGTAGACAAGGGAGCATCTTGCTCCCTCCAAGATGCTTGAATGAAGAATTGAAGAGTCTTACTCTAGACTCTAAATAGAGGACCTCATGGGAGTTGACCCCACATTAGGATATATTTCTTTTAAGTTCTTTGAGTCAAAAACACTATTTAATTTTGTCAGTAAGCTTTTCATGGATAAATGTAATAATGTAGACATAGATGTCACCAAATCTATCATTATTTTGTGCTGACTTACTGCTATTTTTTGCAGAAATTCCAAAATGCACGATGTGTCTTTATTTGACACAGTGTGCAACCCATCAAAATAGATACTGAAATCAGACTACATCTCTAGGTACACACCGTATTTATCACCAAATCCTCATGTTCAATTCACAAATGAAGTTTTTGGAATGTTACACGGCGTGCTTAGTTGAGTACACACCTTATACTCATCACTCAAATCAGTAGAAAAAGTTTCTGAAAAAGAATTCAAAGCAAAACACGCCGTGCATATCTAATACACGCCGTGCATCTGAGCATAAAAGGCAGATCTTAAAAAGGGAAATTAAAGAACATGTTGTGCATGTTTTATACACGCCGTGTCTTTTTTTCATAAAGTTTGGCCAAAAAGGGGAGCGCACGACCTAACTTCTCACTCCCACTTTTGTGAGAGCAAAAGCCCTAGCCATCGTGTGATTCAGCCGTGCAACCGCCTCCTTCCCCGACTCACGTCGTGCACTCACGCACGCCGTTTCCTCCTTTCTCAAGCTGTGCGCCGTACGACACAGCTTGCGCACGACGTGTGTTCGACAGCTCCGCCAACCTTCCACCATAAGCTTCGACAGCGCCGCCTACGCCAAAATGCAATTTTGTGCCCTACATTTCCACCTATCGGCGGCAGACTTCAGACTAAAATTCTGCGCCAGGTGCACGACGTGTGTTCAGAATACACACCGTGCGATCTTCTGTCCAGGCCGAAGGAATACCTTTGAGGTGAACACCGTGATTGTCATCTGAATGTCGTGCATTCTTATAGAAAGCAATGGCACCAATACAAGAGGGGTTTAGGTAAACGTCATGGTGGTGCTACCTCTTCCACCACACCTTCTGAGGTAGCATTTGTGCCCTCCACCCTATTCCGAGTCATCCCTGAGGATGATGCAAACTACCAATTCCTGATTACTAGGAAAATATTACCTTCCTGCTATGCTTGTGAAGAAATTCTAGACAAGCTTGGCTTCAAGAATGAGGTAATGGGGTATCTTCAATTCTTAGGTCTCCATCTAGTCTGCACTAGAGTTGCAAAGACCTACCCTAACCTTGTTTATGAGTTTTTGACTACCTTTAAAGTTGAAGATGATCCCCAAAACCGCCGTGAGACATATCCGAAGATCATTTTTCATCTTCTAAACAAATGTTTTGCTATGGATCTTCATCGGTTTTGTAGCTTGCTCGGGTGCAACTATGGAGGCTATACTGACTATCTACCTGCCTTCCATAGTGGTATTTTTTGGTCTGAAATTACCAATGAAAAGGTGCATAGGGATAGGCAGGAATGAACTTCCTCTCTCCATAACCCAATTTTCATATATGTGCATCACCTTCTAAGCATAGGTCCTTTTGCCAAAATGAAACTGAAGGGGTTGTGGGCAAAACTGACCTTTTATTCTTGTGGTTCTTGGTCAATAATGAGCAAATCAGTTCTGGCTATTATATTATCAATAAACTTCTAGAATCCAAGAAGAAGAAGCAGAGAGAGTCTGGTGATATCATGTGTGGTGGAATGCTCACACTACTTGCCATGCAACTAGGGCTAGACTTGACCAATTTAGAATCTACACTAGGGAAAAACCTTGTAAACATCAATTATCTTCTTTCTTGTAGCCTAATATCAAGGCATGGTGATAGCACTAGAAAGTTCAAGGTTTTTCTCACAAATAAATAGTTCATAGATGTCCTCGATGCAGCCCGCAATGACCTTAGCAACAAAGCAAATTGGAAGGTTGAGTTAGAGCCCAAGGACGAAGTGGAGGCAGCCACCCATGGTGCCAGCAATTCTACAATAGCAGCAGCTACCGCTACATCTACAACACCACCTCCATCCTCCACTGGTACTTAGACGGAGTACACTTGGGCGATGCCTGTTGTGAGGCATCTTTATGGTTATGTCCAGCAGCGGCTTGACCTTTTTGACAGTTGTTTGGACCAGTTGGGCACGCAGTATACTTTGATGCACGACATGGTTCAGCGGATGGACTCATGGCACATCTCTAAGGGCCACTACTCTATCCCATCGCCATATCAGTCACCACCACCACAGTAGCTTGAGTTTCCACCATTTGAGTATTCACAATATCCACCTGAGTTTCCACAGCCGTCGGAGTTCCCACAGCAGCCTGACTCCACAACCCAGCCAATGGACATCCCCAAGATTGTCAGAGAGTTTTTTCCCGATTAGGAGGGCAGTGGCCCTTGTTTCTGATCTTATCCATGACAGGCACCCAGTTGTGAACTCCATAGAATCGATTGAGGCAGTGAGGAAACTGCTAATTTAAAGCTTGGGGGGCGCAACTGGCCCGTAATTGTAGTTTTCATTTTGCATTTCCTTTTGTTAGAGTCAGCTATGTCAGTTTTTCATTCCTTTTTGTTCTATGTTCTATTTTCTTTGAGACTACATGTTAGAATGAACACCATGCTTGATCTATCTTATCCTTTATATTTCTTGTGGCTATATGAAAAGATATTCAACAACATGCATGAATCAAATGAAAAAGGGAAATCCCCATGTACACGATCGTGTTTGTGTTTGTGGTTTGAAATCTCAATTTTTACATCTTTGATTTCTTAATACATGTAATGGTTCCACATTTTTGTGAATAAATCAACTTTGCAACACTTACTAGAATAGGAGATACTCTTGTCAAACTCTTAGTGCATTTACAATCAACTTTTCAGTAAAACATTTTCAAAAGAATGATTGAAATCTTGCTAATCTTGACAC
Organism: Alisma plantago-aquatica; assembly: GCA_963693085.1. Taxonomy (NCBI): domain Eukaryota; kingdom Viridiplantae; phylum Streptophyta; class Magnoliopsida; order Alismatales; family Alismataceae; genus Alisma; species Alisma plantago-aquatica. Next base: position 72,491,710 of record OY856410.1, on the reverse strand, counting down.
TCTTGTTGACTCTTTGGTATTGAACCATATTTGCACTATCATTTGTTTACCTTTACCCAATAAAAGATGGCAAACAACCCACATATCATGCTATCCTAGTGTGAGTCTGATCTGGCAACGATGGTTAGGTGGTATGAAAATCAAAAGAGGGTAAAAACAATACCCCAACCGGCATTCCACGTGAGCATAAGCCTAAATTAGCAGCCGAGTGCTGGAAACCCAAAAATTTCCATCATCATATCCTTTGAGAAAAAGAGTACAAATAAGTTTGTTAATGTTAGCACTGATTTCATCATCTTATATCCATACTAACTGAAAATTTTGTAATGTACATCCACTTATTGTTTAGCTTGATTATCCAAATTCTATTTAGTGTTGTCCAGTTGATTATCTCACTTGATTTGGAACCACCATTGTTGAACTAAAATTCTCTATCTTAGATGTCTAAATTGAGAAGATAACAATGAACACAAACACAATGTACATGGTTGGTTGAGCTGATTGTATATCTTCTTTTCATTTTAATTCATGCATGAGTTTGAATATTCTTTCACCTTGTATGTAGCCATGTTCTTTTTGCATGAGGACAAGCAATGGTTCAAGCTTAGGGGGATTTGTTGTGTGTTTTCCACATCATCTTTTCACATGATATCACACACAAATTTGGTTCATTTTGATCTCACTTATCCTCCTTTCATATTAATATTGCCATCTTTTTGTTATTTTACTTATCACATGATATGCATTGCAGAGATGTTCTAAAAGGACCAATTTGGGGGTTGCCTGACTCAAATTTCAAATCATTTGGATTTCCCCATGCACAGCCAGCTATTCCGAGTTTATTTCTGCTGAAACAGCAAAACGCACGGCGTGCTAGCTTCAAGAAAGTGCAGGACAAGTGAATACATGACGTATTTCCTCCAACACGTCATGCACCTGGGAGTGTCAAGCAGACCAAAGTTTCTGGAAAGTCGCACTGCGTGCATTACTACAACGCATGTTGTGCGTCGTGCATTCTGGAGCAACTGTCGAAGGCTTTGCATGACATGCACGAAGAACGCACATCGTGTTGCTCTTAGTTTTAGAATTTCAAAAATTATGATCCTTTGTTTAAAACAAAGAGGGAACTTAATGGGCGGTTATGGATGGTCATAATTAAAAAGATATCTCATCCCAGAGCAAGTCTGGAGGGGAGGAAGGAAATTTTGAGGAGAAAAGGGGTGGTTTCTTGCCAAAGGAGCCCCAATCTTCTTCTTCTCTTCTCCATTGTCTTCTCTAAAGGTGCAGCAGAGCTTCCCCACTTCATGCAGCTTCTCGAGAGAGGAGTTAGTTCATTTTAGAGCAGTTGGAGGAGTAGAATTTCATCTCCAAGCCAAAATTTTACCTTCTTGTGGTTACATATTTGGATCTTCTTGCTTTTCTTCCTCTAGATCATGCTAGAATCTAAAATTTCTGTAATAATTCTGCAAAACATGATTATGGATGACTAAACTCCTTTTCTTGGGCATGGGAGAGTAGTTCCCATGTTATAGCATGTATGGAACAAGTTAATTTCATACTAAATACTATGTTGCTTGTTTTTCTACCATGAGAGTATCGGTTTTATCATCTCCTACATGTATTGTTGGCCACTTTATATGCATGTGTTATGCTTTCATGCTTAAACCATGAAGATAGGTAGGAATGTATGGAGGTGCTTTTCTTGGAAACTCTTCTTCTACCACGAGAGTGGAGATTATAGATTTGAGGAACAGGTTGTGATCTAAAATGAAAATTATGCATGAGAATGTGGGTTTGAGTTGAGATCGTTGCACCTACACATGGAGGTGAAGTGAAACACATACTTCTCCTTTAAAACAAGTACTTAGCATGTTTAAATTTCATGTTCCTATGACATGCTATGATATGTGGGTGAAATTATAATGTCAAATTCCATTAACATCTGAATCTAAACCCTTTTTAGTAATCCTTTCATTGTTTGTTTAAATCTGAATTTCTGTAATTAGATCAACATCACCATCCTTTTTAAACTGATCTAGATTGGTGTACTTCAGTGTTGTTTCATTTGATTAATTACCAAAACTCCTTGTGTTCGACCTCAACTACGAATACCTTCGTATACTTGCCAAGATTGGTTAAGTTGAGTAAAAAATCCTTCTTAGGATTGAAACTCGTTAGTGTAAACAGCCAACAACTATCCAAATGTATTAAAATCTATCACCCTACCTATTTCAACCATGTAGAACCTAGTTATGACTATTAATTTGCATTTTGAAATTATCTCTTAGTATTTCTAAGAATTTGTATTTTATCATCATCATTACCATTAGGGCCCTAAAATTATTACTTTTCAATTTTACTTTTTAGATTCAACTCCTGAATTTAGTTGTCCATATATAGCTCAGATTCTAGGGAGAATTATCAATGATTCTACACTTAAATCTTAAAATTTCACAGTAACCCCTATTAAATCCTAAATTCCTTTTAAAAACCTAGAATTTTGACACTAAAGTGAAATTAATGTCTTGGATGCCTTATTCCATTTATATCGAAATGTTGAACAAGAAACTAAGGGTAACCAGGCATCAAGATACTATTATTTTATGTATGCATGTATGACAAAAAAGGAAACATACCTAGAGTTGGGTATGCTATAACACTCCACCCAATAAAAAGGATTTCATCGCCAAATTCTCAAGTGAAAAGGGAGGGTTAAGTCTATGTCATCTCACTCTTAAGCTCCCAGGTGGTTTCTTATAAACCAAGATGTCTCCATATAAATTTCACTAACTCAATCTTCTTGTTCTTCAACTAATTTACTCTAGAGTCAAGAATCTTTATAGGGATTTCTTTGTATGTCAAATCTTCACGAATCTCCAAGGTTCAATAGAAAACATGTGTGAAGGATCATTGACATACTTCTTGAGTACTTATACATGGAAGACGTTGTGGATCTTATCATAAGTAGGAGGGAGTGTTAAGTGGTAATCACATTCCCCTACCTAGTCCAAAACCTCAAACGGCCCAACATACCTTGCATTGAGCTTCCCATTCACCTTGGACCTTGCTATAGACCTAGTCAACTTAATCTTTAAGAATACATGATCACCCATTAGAAAGATCAATCCATTCTTTTCTTATCAACATATGTCTTTTGTCTATCTTGAGCATCGTCCATTCTCTTCTTGATTAGTTGTATCTTCTCAATCATCATTTGCATGCCATCACTTTTCACCAACAAATGTTTTCCCACATCATCCTTCCTCAAATAATAGCACCCCAATGCTAGACTAATAATGATTGTTATACACAAACTCAGACAGGGGAAGATACCTATCCCAAGAAGCTCCTGAATCCATTACACAAACATGAAACAATACTTCTAGGATTTATACTATTTGCTCAGATTACCCATCGGTTTGAGGATGATACATTGTGGTGAAATGAAGATCAGCACCCATCTCATCCTAAATATGTTTCCTTAACCTGTTAGGATCTAGATCTAACACAATCACTTTGGTTACTCCATGCAACCATACAATCCAACTCACATAAATATTTTCCATGTAATCCACCTTGTAATTGAACTTGAATGGGAGGAAATGAGCAGATCTGGTCAACCAAACAATAACCATCCAAACTGCATCATAGCCACTCTTGGTTCTGGGAAAACCAGTCACAAAGTTTATCGTGATCTTCTCCCACTTCCACCCAAGTATTTTGATAGGATGTGGAAGACCAATGGGTCGTTCGTTCTCAATCATAATCTTTTGGCACGTCAAACTTTTTTTTTTACAAATACAATAATATCATTCTTCATATTCTTCCACCAGAAACTTCTTTTGAAGGTCCTTGTACATATTAGTTCTACCTAGATGTACAATATACTTTGACCTTCAAGCTTCCCTAAGAACCCTTTGTCATAAGTCACCAACACCCAGAATCGTCAACCGGTGTAGGAAGTATATTGATCCATATATCCCAAAAGTAAACTTTGTCTATGGCTTTTCTATTAGCTTCTTTATGTCTTCCAAATCGAGCCTTGATAGCAGTACAATTATCTCCTTAGAAATCTATGCAAGAGTTATAGTAAGGCTAGCCATCTGCACACACAATCAGTCATCTTCATCATTGCCAACCTTAGGTACACTCAATTTCCAACAGAAGAGATAATCCAATTCTTTCGATATTGAGCACCTAACAAAAACGCACACCAAGTCCTTGTTCCTGCTTAGATCGTCGACTGCTAAGTTAGCCTTCCTAGATGATATGTAATGGTAAAATCATAGTCCTTCAGATATTCCATCCACCTCCTTTGACAAAGATTTAGATCTTTTTGTGTCAGCAGATAATGGAGACTCTTTATGGTCAAATAACATTTCAAATAGAACTCCATATAGATAATGTTGTCAGATCTTTAACGCATGGAAAATTGTAGCTAATTCTAGATCATGAGTCTGCCAGATTTCTTCATTTGACTTCAACTAACGAGAGGCATTGGAAACAAATCCTCCGTGCATTATATTACTCCCCAACCCTAGTTAAGAGGCATCACTATAGATGACATAGAGTTTTTCCTAAACTAAAAAAGCAATCACAAGTGTAGTTGTAAGACATTTCTTCAGCTCCTAAAAACTAGATTCACACTCCAGAGTCCACACACTTGACTTCCTTGCTAGTTATCTTGGTAAGAGGTGAAGCCAACTTGGAAAAGTCTTGTATGAAATGTCTGTAATAGCTGACAAGCCCCAAAAAGCTATATATCTCTAAATGATTCTTTAGAGCTTACCACTTCTTAATCGGCTCTACTTTAGCAAGATCAATAGAAATGTGACCAATGGTGATCACATGACCAAGGGACATAATCTCTCTAAGATATAACTCACATTTTGGAAACTTTGGATAGATCTTATTGTCTCACAATCTCTATAGAACAATCCTCAAGTGTTCCAATGTTGCTCCACAAATTTGAATTAGATGAGCACATTGTCAATGAACACTACCAAAAACTATCTAGATATGGCCGAAAGACTCAATTCATCAAGTCCATGAAAGTAGTAGGGGCATTAGTTAACCCGAAAGGCATGACTAAAAATCCATAATTTCTTTAGCAGGAATGAAAGACAGTCTTTGGTATGCCATCATATTTTCCACGCATCTGACAATATCCACTTCATAAATCAATCTTTGAGAAGACCAAGGTAGACATTAACTGCAAGATCAACACCTAGAAGTAACCAAATTATTAGCCTTAATAGTAGAGATAATAAACTGACATTTGTCTTATTTCCTTCCACATAAACTAAAATTCTCCCCATCATGATGTTGGATACTAACAATCTTTTTCCCACATAAAAGGGACACATCATAGGTTTTTAACCCAGTGCATACCCATAATGATGTCAAAAGTAGACATATTCAATAGAATGAAACTAGTCTTGAATAACTTCCCAAAAATAGTCAATTGAACAAAAGGATCCCTTAGATGAGAAGACCGCATCCTACCACTAGAGGTTAGAACATATAAGAAGTATCTAAAGTATGTAGTTTCCAAGACAAGGATGTCTACTAGGGAAATTGATATGAAATTGTTTTAGGAACCAAAACAAAAAAGATATTTAATTGGATGGAGATTCATATGTATGGTACCTTCAATGAGTTCAATATCCCCATCCACTTCTTCGGTATTGAGAGAAAATACACGTCTCGCACACCTTTCCACTAGTCTTCTATTGTTGTTTTTATTTTCTTGTTGTTCTTCGTTTTTTGTTGTTGCTACTGTGTGGGTTCTTTGGGGCGTACTGCCTACTCTCACTGCAACTGAGGGTAGTTAGGCCTGATATGCTCCACATGACCTGATGACAAGTGACCTCCATATGAGGGGGAGGAGGACACCTACCAAGAGGATGATATTTATGACACTTAGAACACTTGGAATTATTTTAATCTTCATTGGGAAACTTCCTCTTCTTACTTTGTGTTTGAGGCTGAAAACTAGGATATGCCTCAATTGCCAAGGCCTTATCTACCATCTGCTAGAATGTCTGAGGGAGTTGTGGAATAAATGCATGCACTCTGTCATAGTTGAGACCTTACAGGAACATGTCGGCATGCCTCTCTTCTGCCATTCCCTTGACATAGCAATCCAAAAAAATAAACTTTTAAATGAAGTTCACCGTAGATAATGAATGTAGCTTCAGATTATAGAACTATATTTCCTTTTTCTGCAATTCTGCAAAGGAGATGTACTTCTCATGGACTATCACAAGGAACTACTCTCAGGACATGGAGGAAATGTCACGAGTCTGTGCAATGAAACTCCACAAATGGCGAGTAGGGTTGCCTAGAATGGACATAGCAAATCTAAGATTATGTTGTTTGCAAGCCATGCCCTCAAAAGCACACTCTGTAGAAAGCACCTAGTCATCCTCTGTATCCACCATGTTGAGTTCATTCTCACATTTGAAGTAAGGAAGCTGCATCTTGATAAATGCAGTCAACGAGTACTCCTTTGGCTTGACTAGTGGTGGAGTTGGATCCTCCCTGCGCATCATTACATTAGATAGGAGTTGCATGAGGAGACAACTCCTGCTTTGGGGAGATGCCTGTAGGAAGGCTAGAAGAAGCACTAGGAGTCTGGACCACCATAGATTGAGACACCATCACATGAGTGTCTTGTGACATTGGGAACGAGGTGAGGATTCATAGTAGGCATCCCATAATTTGGATTCTCAGGAGTCTATACACCACACAAAACATAGTGAGACTTAGAAGAATCACCCCCCAACACCCTCAAAGAGTTCACCACATACGCACAAGATAGGTATGGGTAAGAATCTAATTGGATATCTTGAAATAGTCATTGTTTCCAATTGCAAATGGATCTGATACTATACTTGTAATTAGTTGCATCTGATGGCATGGATCCACTCATTAGATTAAGAACTAACACACATCCCATCCAATATATATTATAAAAGTCATCCTAATGGGAAGTTAACCAAGGTCAAGCATGCATATCAAATCCACAATCTTAACATTGCACTAGAAAAGAAAAATAACTATTACATTATTTCATAGAAGAATTTTCACACCCACATGGATGTACAAATTAGGAGCAAAAATAAAACTAAACTATGAATACCAATTGTAGGAGCAACCTAGTCAGTTCAGAGATATCTGAACCTATGGATTTGGAATTGGATCATTTTGATTCCCCTCCTCTATAGAACATGCACTTGGATTGTTGGGAACAAGAGCCACTATGGGGGAATGAATAGAGAATCTTATCAATAAAAAATGATATGTGTTATGAAAGTAAACATTGGGCAATAATCATTAAGTTCAAGCATAAGAGTTGTTCCCATTCAAAAGAGGGAATACAAGTAGAAGATAAGGCATGCAAAAGAGTGTGTAGGTTCAAGAGTAATGAGGCTTCCAAAGAAAGAACATGTAATTACAACAATGATTCTTTCCCTTTACAAAGTCAAACACAAATATTAAGTTAGCATGTAGATTATAACCTAACCATTATACCTATGTGCAGGAACAAGACACGTCTACATATTGAGCCTATGAAGGATGTGAGAGACCTCCAATCCTCTATATAAAATGTATAAAATAGTTGAGAGCACTTGGGGCTAGGTGAGAGCACCATCACCCATATACAGAAAGTTGTACAATAGGATCCAACGCCATAATATACCACTACACTAGATAAAACTAGTCAAATAAATCTAATATGCTTATTAAATAGAGAAGGAAAGATAGTTAAGTTCATATAAAACATGATTAAAGTATCATTTATATCATGTTCCATCGATATAGTAATTAAAGAAACAATAAAATCAATCTAAAGATTTTACTTTCAATTCAACTAAATTGAATAATATTTATCAAAGAGGATAAAAAAATGTATATTCAATATCAAGAGACTAGCCTCATCAATGAGAAAATAAGTTTCATAGTCACAAGATAATTCCCAATCAAATAGGTGTTTGAAACATACAATAATTGGCAACCCTAATTGCCACTCGATATGCCTAGTCTGAATCTTAGTTCCTCCAAGACATGTCATCTCAGATTGGTGGATTTTAGGATTCTTTATGATTATTGAGTGAAGAAACCCTAATGTTGACTCCTAAAAAACATTAATTCACCCTTTTACAACAACCGACACATTAGTCTTGTTTTTGGATATCAAAAAAATAATTTACATATTTTTCTCCATTATAGATTAATTACTACAAATTTTCAAAGATTAATTGATTTATTGGAAAAAAAGAAAAGGATATATATGTAATATGACGCAATGCCCTTGCATCACACATCCAAACTTTATTCATGATTGGGCATTGCATGACATGGCGGAAGCACATTATTGATTTAACTCTCTACAAAAAGACCAAATTAACATTAGGATGTGTGACAAAATCCAAAGTAGAATATGTTCATGTTGGGAAATACATAGTCCATCATTTTCCTCCCTTGCTTATCCACCCCGCATGAGAAGAACAGAGGAGTTGTCTCTCAATCTCCGACCAACCCAAAAAAACTCAGTGTGAAAACTCAAACTTACCAGGGAAGATAAACACCTAGGACACTCCAGGGCCCAATGATCTAAAAGAAGGGTCAGGGAATGGTCGGAGATGCTAAAACCATTCCCATTAGGACTATAGTGTGAACTTCACATTGAATGATGAAAACAAATAAAACATCATTAGGGCTAGTGTTTTGGAAAGCTTCAGTACTTCATGGGGATCCTAGAGGTTCAAAGACACAATAATATCTTCTTTAGATATACGAAAATGCCAGCTAAACCTTGTATAGGAAGTCAGAGCTCAAAATAGTGGGAGATAAGAATCATACCTTGATTGTTGAAACCAATGCAAGGATAAGCTTCATCGAGGATCTTGGTACTAACACTGCTCCTCATAGATAGGCGCTAGGACTGGAGTGTCGCTGACAAACTATTAGAGTCATGCATAGGTCGTCGAAGTCAGACATTGGGTGATGGGGATTTTGAATGAAGTTGGGAGCCCTAGAGTCATGGCGGTGGATGTAATGAGGGTTCTAGGGAGGACATTTGTAGGTGTGGGGTACTGAGTTGGTGAGAGGTTGAAGTAGAGAAGGATTGGGGAGCTGTCGAGTAGGGAGGACTCTCCACTCCACCAATCCCCAACAAAACCGAGTATGTTCCTCTTGGAAGATTGCGAAGATGATAAATGCATAAAAATCCTGATATGAGAAGGAGTCTAGGTAGAGAGAGTCACCAGGGGTTGTTGCATGTGGAGAACAAGACAAGTCAGGATTCTGTCTCAAGGTGGAAGTCAAACGGGATGACACATATCTTTATCCAAGAGCTCACAACATGGACCACATAAGTCAGGTCTCTAGCACCGCCTGACATTGTGACTTAGGTCATAGTTGCTCATTCAAATCACCATATAAATCAGTTGAACCTTATTCTTATTCACATTATCATTAGATTTTTAGGTTTTCTCCTCCTTTATCCAATTGGGTCCACAAACATTATCCAAACATGTTGAAATTTGTCACCCTACCTATTTCGACAATGTACAACCCAATTATGGCTTTTAATTTGTATTTTGAAATTATCTATTAAGATTTCTAAGGATTTGGGTTTTACAATCATTATTACCATTACGGTCACTAAACTTATTATATTACATTATCATTTTTTAATCAACTCCTCAAATTAGTTGTCAACATGCATCTCATATTTTAGGATAATTATTAACGATTCCCCACTTGAATATCCAAATTGCATACTAATCCCCAAAAACCTTAATTTCCTTTTAAAGACCTAGAAGTTTGAAACTAAAGTGAAATTATTGTGTTGGATGCCTTATTGAGTTTATAAGAAAACCTTGAATGAAAAACCATGGGTAACCAGACATCATGATAATATTATTTTACCTATGAATGTATGACATTTAAAGGAAACATACCTAGAGTCGTGTATGTTACAATACCTCCTATGATTTAAATAAAATGGATAGAAAATCACTCTTTTTCTCTTTCTTTGTTTCCTATTGTCCTTTTCTAGGTTTCTTACTTGAATAGATCAAGAAGTGAATGGAATCCTCACGAGTTGGTTGAATTTCTAGATAACCAGACTATGAACAACGTTTTTAAGGTTCTTGGCACCTTGTGTGATTTTTTTATCTTCCTAGAAATCTTTGTAATCATGTTTAAAGACTAGTTCTACCTGGCTAAGACAATTAATATCTATGTTTGTATATGTATGTGATTGGCTAATGATTGGGAAGATTTAAGTGAATTGAGTGTTAATGGTTTATATTCTTTATTATTGATTTGTATTTGTTTAATTTAACGATCTATTAATTCATGTTAGATGACAAATACTATGGATAGATAAACTATGTTGTTTTATATGAATATTACTAAAATAGGTCTAATGAATGATATGCATGAAAATTGAGTTGAGAAGTATAGAATCATGCTTGAACTTGATAAGAATGAGTTCCTCAACTATAATTATTTGGATCTTTGCTAGAATTACATATGGCATGTAAACAAAGATCAGTATTAGTGTTTGAAATAGAAGTATTCCCTTTCTAGGGTTAATAATTTTGAGGGATTGACTCAAATGAGAAAATAAATCTATAAATACATACAACTAATAAAGGAATGGTGTGGAAATGGAAACTAGGGTTTCCATGTGTTTGAATAGCCTTGATGAACCTCTATGGACACCCTTATGATATTAGTGAAAAATAAGGTCATAATGATATATTGAACTAGGTCGACTCTTTCACAACCCTAGTAATTCGGTATTATGTTAGTATGAGAGATGAAGCCCAAACTTCTATATAATCTTGTATATATGCAGAAATCCCAATTGTAGGTGTTAATTCAATTGAAGGTGATAAATCTTATTAACATGATCTGTGCTAATGCATTTAGTCTAGTATAATTTATGGAATAATCGATAAATCCCCACATGAATGTGAGTCTTTATATAAATCACATTATAACAAATTGAGATGATGACTAGCAATCAAGGAGTAAGAAAATTAAACATAATATGTTTCAATTCTTAAATGAAGTGTTTTATAAGGAAGAAGAGGATTGCTTTTAGTTACTAAATTTCCACTGTGAATTCAGTAACATGGTATAACTATCCAAATGCAAAGCTAGATAAAGGAAAAGGGTAAATTGAATTAGAACGATGAATATGGATAAATAATAATGAAATGGGTGTGAAAAGATGTTTAAATTTTTTATATTAGATATATTTGGATAAAACTTAAATTTAAGGAAACATAGTTAGATCAAATTACGAAAGATTTAAATGATTGATAAATATTATATATCAAGTGAGTAGATAATGAATAATTCTAAGAATATTAGTGAACAACAAATGAAGAAGTTAAAAGTAATGAATATATATATTGAAAGGAAAACCAAGGAGTTAACTGATGAAGCTAAGAACCTAACTAAAACTATAAATATGATGAGCTATGTGATAATGATGAATAGTGATACAAAATAAGGGATTAAGAAATGTGCATAAGTATAGTTTAGTTCAATGATGTCAACTGAATCATAAGAATACACTTTTAGATCATAATTATCTGTAAAATATGTGTATAATGAGAATGGTCTATTCTGATGGAATTTAAAAGAGATCACATATGTGTTGAGTAGTAACTCTAACTGAAGCACGTGTATATTAAAATAGGAGCATTCAAAGTGTTACACTTTGAGATTCATTTGTATCTATACAAATTAGATGGAATATGTTGTATGATAAACCTATTATAAGCATGAAAAATTGATACAAGATATCTATATGCTTATACTGTTGCTAGTTCCAATATATCTGTGAATATTTGTTGAAAAATGTGATATGGAATGAACTAAAAAATATGTTGGAACTGAATTAACATGCAATTATTATATATGAGACACCATCTTTAGGTTAAATTTTGGGATGATGAGATGATGTCTTGGGATGATAGCCATTGGAGATGACTTATATGAACGACTTAAATGGAAAGAATCATATATATTGCAATGTCATATTGTTGTGATTCTTGTTTGGTCATTGTATTTGTATAATAATATGTTGACTCATGTCATTCTAGTGGTGAGAGAATATAAACACATGATAAATCATTAGTTAATCTTCTTAAAGATGGGTAAAATGATTTTTAACTAGTGAAATGATGACACATCTATAGAGGTGCATGGAACACTATGAGTTTCCCCTGAGGTCCATATTAGGGAATGAAACAGATCTCCTTGTAGTAATTAGAAAATTATGAGAAGGATTTCTCGTTGGGCCTGCGACATCACCCTTGATGCGCTTGGCATTCAGGAGGCGGTCGACAACATCCTAAGGAAGAATCACATTCTTATCTTCCCATATCATGTTACTCCAATATATAGCGATTTGACATTGGATTTCATCACCACTTATCTCCGATACCACTATTCTTGGGGCCAATCCAGTTGCAAAGCCTGAGTCTTTGGTGAGGATTTTGAGTTTTCTGCCATGCAGCTGACCTCCATAATACTCGATGGTGTTGACAATTACTGGCTCAACCAATGCATGGAGCGCCGCCACGACATCCATCCCGACACCTACAATGTAGAGAAATTCTAGGCAGACATCACGGGGCTTCCTCCCAAGCTACTAGGAAGCATGATGGCCTCTAGCCTTCACAACCCGGTGGTCTGTTACCTTCATCACATGTTGGCCCACACATTCTTCGACAGGGAAGGTACTCATGGTGCCATCACTGTGACAGAGTGAGTTTTTCTATATATATTAATCATTTTCTCTCTCCTACAATTTTAATTATTCCAATAATGCCCTCAATCATCTCTCTCACTAAATTGATTAAATGGATTATCAATTTCACTTAAGATCATCCATAATGTTACATAACGTCAATAATACAAGCATTATGACATTTAGTCAATTGACTTAGTCAACAATCGAATTTTGACTCCAATCTTGCACCATATCTACATCATAGCATTATAAAGCTATGCCTAAAATCTCATTACAATCGGATTTACCAATTTAGAGTTATTTACATTTTAAAATCATGTGTATCATACCATCTAGTAGCTTTAGGACTTAGGTTTTTGATTTAATTGGTCAAAATCTTGTCACGCGGCCCATTTTATTGCTTTGGCGCGGTCCACTCACTGGGATTTGATCCCAGCTGTCCGATTAGATGGACACTGATATGCTCAGGATCCAAGGGACCATGACCTCGTCTCCTACCTTCCGCCTTCTTCGGCTTCGACCCCCAACAAAGCACCGACCCCCAACAGCCACCTCGTGTACCCAACTTCCACAACGATCACGCGAGATACTGGGAGGAGAGACTCCTCTCGTCGAGACGAAGTCAGCAACCCCTCGCTCGATGCACCTCTTTCTCGGAACAGGGAGAACGACCCCCACCCTTTCCGCACCTCTCACTGGCGGCGACACATGAATTAGGGCTTAGCCATCTACACCACCTCGCGTCTATTTAAGACCCCCAAAAGCTTCTTCGACCTTCCTTTAATCTTTCCGCACTACCAATTCCACCAAGACTTGCCCCCTTTCCCCGACCTCAAGCGAGCTCCGCCTCACATTTCTCGACTTCCCCCTCGCTCCGGTAACTCTCTCCATCCAATTGAACGGAACTGCACCATCAAGGGATCTTGGCGAGACGACCAACACCTTCGGTTGGAGCAGCGAAGGTCCAGAGGCCTGGGTCGACTAGCCGCCGCAGCTGAGCTCCAAAAGCTCCACCGCCGGTGAGGTTCGAGCCATCTCAGAGAGGAGGGAAGATCGCAATCGCATCAATAGACCTCCATGAAGCTTTTGACTCCCTCAATCCAACCCGAGGGCAGGTAAACCTCAACTCCACTCTTCGACCCATTTTCAACCTAGTTTGATCGGAATACGACGCCCAGACCACCTTTTCCGATGGGCTCGACCTCCTCACAACCGTCGTCAGCTCGCGAACTCAACCCAATGGTCATCGTAACCCAACTCATCCTAGGAACCACCTCCAATGGAACCAGGTATCCCCTGATCCCTCGCTGCAGCTATGGCGCGAGTAGGAACTTTCAAACAAATGCTTTTACCTTCTCGCCCTTACATGTACACGGGCCCAACAATGGAGTCAGGGGTATTCCTGACCTTCGATCACAGCCTGACCCTCTTCGGATGAGCATCTGCTCGCGGGTCAGTGGGAGGGTCTGGTTGGTCGGATCCCTTGCATGATCCGTGAGGCAGAGCTCGCATATTATTTTTGTTTAATTCCTTAAAATTTCTTGATTGGTCAGAACTTATGAAAACCCTAGAAATTGATTGGATTATTAGAAAAATCGAACCAATATACCATTTTCATCAGAAAAATCCAAGCTATTTAAATAAAATAATTACAGGACCTAGATCTGATCCCCTTTTCAGAAAATATTGTCTACAAGTCCTAATGACCCTTAATATTTATATATTGTGTAATAAGGGTCATAATTGATTTTAAATCTGCTTTGGGAGCAGTTTAAACCCTAATTAGGGTCCTGAACACCATGTTACCTGAAATCATATCCAAGAAGGATAGTTGATCCAACAATGATGAAAAAACCCTAATTTCCAATTTTCTCCTTTCCTAATGTATACTTTACACAACTTTATGTCAAACCCTAACTATTAATTGTCCGTGAAATGACTTTGAATGAACCTGACCTTAGAATCCAACTTGAATCCCTGGAATCATATGTATCCTAAAATGATATCCCAAATGACCTAAACCCTAATAAGAAAACCTAATGTGAAAAGACGAGCACCCATGATGACTTAGGTTTTTATTTATATTTTAGGGTGATCTACTACCTTACTCATAACCTAGGACTTGTGGAATCCAGATCTGAAAGTTAAAGGTACGTGGATATAATTATATGACTAGATTTGCTGGATGTTAATATATGTGTACTTGCTTATTTGTATTTGAAATACATTGCTGGATGTAGATGCTGATGTATGTATATTGACAATTTCTGCCTTGAACAATTAATAATCATATTTTCTTTTCATAGACTTATCATTCTTCCTTCTCATTTATCAGCATGTATGGCTTTATCTTTTATCAATGAATGAGGTGTTGTGTGTCTATCAATTGATGATGTGAACATGATCTTGGATTATCTCTGATGTTAGTTTACTATCTTGATTTCTTATATTTTCCCTTTTGACATTCATAGATATGAGTGCACACATATCTGTGCATGTCACTAAGGAACATATATGGAAATTGGGGTCGTCGCAGTTGGTATCAGAGCCAATGTTCACACATCAAGTCACATGAACTTCATTCACCCTATTATGAGTCTATGGTAGTCCTTGAGTTAGGGATGTGAAGGGTTGAGGTGACTAGGATAGCATCTGCCTAAGGTCTGGCTAAAGTCTTCGAGCCACTTTGCTTGGCAATCATGAGGCTACCTATAAGGCAGTGTGAGTCTACCTGGACGATATCTTAAATGTCCCCTACTACTTGGGCATACCTTAAATTAGGATCCTTCTCATCTATAGAAATTCCCTCTCATCTTTTATATAGGAATATTTTCCCTCTTATCTCAAATTTTTGAAAATTGTTCTTCCCTTCATCTTTATGATATAAGATTAGGAAAGAGTCTCTCTATTTAGAAAGTCTTAAGGACCAACTGATAAGGACTTTTAAGGTATCCTCCATAAATTGTAACATCAAGAACATTAATAAATGATATAGGAGAATAATGAAATATCATACTGATAATGACAAATATACTTGTTGAGTAATAAATCTAATATATCCTAATTAATTTCAGGATGCTCCTAAGACTCGCAACTCGAAGGCCTCAGAGGAATCGTCCTCTAAGAAAAGAAAAGAGCCTGAAACCTCTGAAGTACCTGATCCCGATGCTGCGGCCAAGGAAAGGTGGGAGGAACAGAAGAAAATCCTTCTAGATTTTATGGAAACCCTCACCACAAAAGGAACCCCTGAACCTAGCTCATCTAGGAAGAAAGAAGTGATGGTGATAGATTTTATTAAGCTTAACCTTGATTCCTTTTGGGGGGAGGATCGGCCCGAGGTCATGGACAAGGCTGAAGCCTGGATTTTATCGATAGAAAATGGTTTTCATACCCTAGAAGTACCCAATGAGAAGAAGGTCAAGTTCACCACCCATATGCTTAAGGGAGGGGCAAAAATCTGGTGGGAGAACTATGGCGGGAATAGGGGTGAGGAAATAGATAACATGGGGTGGGAAGCCTTCAAAAACCTCTTCACGGATCATTTTATGCCCATAGCCGAGAGGAAGAGGAAGGAGAAGATGTACATGGAGTTAAGGCAGGGTAGTGTTTCAGTAGCTGATTATACCCGAAAGTTTAGGCTTCTGGGGCGTTATGCACCCATCAGGACTGAAGACCGTCTGACTGAGCACTATGTTGACTGCCTTTCTGCCCACCTAAAAACCCTAGTCATAGCCTCTCATCCCAGAAGCATAGATGAAGCCCTAGATATGGCCCTCAAGCAGGAGAGAGAGCAGGGCATGCTGAAACCTTCTAGCATGGGATACTTAGGGTTAACCACAACTGAAGAGGACAAGTCTAGAAAGTTCCATCCTGGCCATAACAATAAGGGATCAGGGAAACTAGGAGGTTCAAGAAAGGGAGGATAGAAAAACTACTATAACCAGCCGAGGATGAATCATCCCAAGTGCAAGACTTGTGGGCGTTTCCATGGTGGGGTATGCCGCCACACCAAGCCAGTCTGCTATAACTGCAAGAAGGAGGGTCATTTCGTTGCCAAGTGCCCCACTCCCTCCATCTTTGGCAATCCTGCAGTAGGTGCTCCGCAGCCTTAGGGACACCGTAATGGTAGGGTATTTGCAGTAAATGCAGAAGAGGCCAAGGCAAATCCAAACCAGCTCTGTGAAGGTAACCTAATTTCTTTATAATTCAATATCTTGTTCAAGCCTGCAATTATTCATAATTTGATTACCTTATGTAGGCACTGTATTATTAAATGGTCATCCTGTTAAGGCCTTATTTGACTCTGGATCTATAAATACATTTATTTCTCAAACCCTGGCATCTATTTTAAACCTTCATATAAGGGACTTGGGATATATTCTGGATGTGTCTACTCCTAGTGGCAAAATACTCACAACTCTACAGAAAACTGATGAACTTTATCTTAAATACGAACATCATGATATGCCCTTTGAATTCATTCTCTTAACTATGGAAGACTTTGATTTCATACTTGGTATGGACTGGCTTTACACATACCATGGTCGCATTGATTGTAGAAACAAGATGGTAGTCCTCTCTCAACCTCATTCTCATCCTGTGAAAATCCCTAGGGGAAGCGGATTCTGTAATAATGTTATAATATCCTCTCTTAAAGCTAAAAAGATCATTTCTAAAGTATGTAAAGTCTTCCTCACATTAGTCTCAGAGACCAGTCCTAGTAGCGGGCCTGTAGAAAGTCTAGAGGTGGTACGTGACTTCCCTGATGTTTTTCCGGAGGAGATTCCTGGGCTGCCTCCCAATAGAGACATTGAGTTCTCCATAGATCTTCTTCCTGGAACCACTCTGATTTCTAGGGCACCGTATAGGATGGCTCCTGCTGAGCTTATGGAGTTGAAGAAACAGTTTTAAGAACTTCTCGACAAAGGTTTCATTCATCCTAGTGTTTCCCCCTGGGGTGCTCCGGTTCTCTTTGTTAAAAAGAAAGATGGTTCTATGCGTATGTGTATTGACTCCCACATGTTGAACCAAGCCACTATTAAAAACAAGTATCCTCTTACTCGTATTGATGACCTCTTTGATGAGCTTCGTACGGCTAAAGTTTTCTCAAAGATTGATCTCCGTTCTGGATACCATCAACTTAAAATGAAGGATTCTGATATTTCTAAAACCGCTTTTTGAACTCGTTATGGGCATTACAAATTTCTGGTGATGCCATTTGGGTTGACCAACGCACCAGGTGTATTTATGAATCTGATGAACAAAGTCTTCCAACCTTATCTTGATGAGTTCGTGGTCATCTTCATTGATGATATCTTGATCTATTCTGATTCTAGGGAAAAACACCGTGAACACTTGCGAGCAGTTCTTGACATTCTTCGAACCCAGAAGTTTTATGGCAAACTTTCAAAATGTGAATTCTAGATTGATAAGGTCATGTTTCTTGGACATGTCATTTCTGGAAGTAGTATATCTGTTGATCCCGCCAAAGTCTCTAATGTACTTGATTGTAAACCACCTCATAATCCTTCTGAAATTTGGAGTTTCTTGGGTCTGTCTGGATACTATCGTCGCTTCATCCCAAATTTCTCCAAAGTGGCACTCCCTCTAACCAAGCTTACTCAGAAGGATGAGCACTTCATCTGGTCAGCCACTTGTGAGTCCAATTTCCAGCAGTTAAAGCAGAAATTGACGTCTGCTACTGTTCTTGTTCTACCCTATGGAAAAGAAGGGTTTGTGATTTTCACTGATGCTTCGAGGAATGGGTTAGGGTGTGTCCTGCAGCAGAATGGTAAGGTAGTGGCCTTTACGTCTAGACAGCTAAAATCCAATGAACTTAATTATCCCACCCATGATTTGGAATTATCTGCAATCATTCATGCCCTCAAAATCTGGAGGCACTACCTGTACGGGGCAACATTCGACATCTTCACCGATCACAAAAGCCTAAAGTACATCCTGACTCAGAAGGACTTGAATCTGCATCAACGTCGATGGATTGAATACCTAAAGGACTACGATTTCACTATTGCCTATCATCCGGGTAAGGCAAATGTAGTCGCTGATGCCCTTAGCAGGAAAAGGGCAGTGTGTGCATCTCTTTCTGTCCCTGAATCGAGGAACATTGAGGATATAGTGGGCTGGAAACTGCAGTTTCTGTCTAATCGTGTGCATGTTAATAACATTTCCATCACATCCAACTTGCAATTCGAACTTCTTGAGGCACAAAAGGCTAGTCCCGATCTTGCAGAGCTCTCTTCTTTCCTGTCGAAGTTGCAAACACATCTGTCCGTGGGTCTTAACGGTGGTCTTCGTTACAAGAATCATATGTGGGTTCCTGAGTAGTCAACTGTAAAGACAACAATTCTAAATGAGGCACATGGGTCCAAGTACACAGTTCATCTAGGCACGACGAAGATGTACAAAGACCTACAACGTCAATTTTGGTGGAGGGACATGAAGCGTGATATTGTTGATTTTGTATCCAGGTGTCTGACATGCCAAAGGACCCAGGCCAAACATCAGAGACCAGGCGGTCTACTACAACCCCTTGAGATTCCGGAATGGAAATGGGAACACATCACCATGGATTTTGTGGTGGGGTTACCCAGGACCAGGAAGGGATATGATGCTGCATGGGTCATAGTGGATCGTCTCACCAAGTCAGCTCATTTTCTTCCTGTGAAGACTACTGCAAAGGTTTCTGAGTTGGCTGGCCTCTACATACGGGAGATTGTATGTCTGCATGGAGTCCCAGTGTCTATTGTCTCGGACAGGGACCTAAAGTTCACTTCAAAGCTATGGAAGTAGGTTCAAGAGGAATTGGGCACCAAATTGAACTTTAGTACATCCTACAATCCGCAGATAGACGGGCAATCAGAGCGTACAGTGCAGATTCTAGAGGATCTTCTACAAGCTTGTGTTCTCGATTGGGAAGGCTCGTGGGACTATTACTTACCTTTAGCGAAGTTTACCTATAATAATAGCTATCAGGCAAGCATTAGGATGCCTCCCTATGAATCTCTTTATGGCCGAACATTCAGATCACAATTACACTGGGACGACGTCAGAGAACATACCTTGATGAAATCCGAGGAGATGCAACTGTATACTGATAAGGTTGCTCTAATTAGGCAAAGGATGAAATGAGCACATGATAGGCAAAAATCGTATGCAGATGCTCACCGACAGGAATGTCATTTCAAGGAAGGTGATCATGTCTTTCTGAAGATCCGACCTATTCGAGCTTTGGCCAAGAACAAAGGAAAGCTCAGTCCTCGTTATGTTGGACCCTTCGAGATTCTAGTAAGGGTCAGAGAATGTGCCTATCATCTTGCTTTGCCACCTCAGTATAGTGCCATGCATAATGTCTTTCATGTATCTAATCTAAAGCCTTATGTCAATGATCCTAGCCACATTCTGAATCATGAGCCTCTCGAGTTGAAGGATGATCTGTCATATGCTGAGTCCCCAGTCAGGATTCTTGACTTCAAGTCAAAGGAGCTTCGCAACAATCATCATATTAATATGGTGAAAGTTCTTTGGACTCACCATGATCAAACTGATGCCACATGTGAGCTCAAGTCAAAGGTCGAGCAGAAATATCCACATCTTTTTCAGGCTGCATGAATTGTGGGGACAAAATTCTTAAAAGGAGGGGAGAATGTGACAGAGTGAGTTTTTCTATATATATTAATCATTTTCTCTCTCCTACAATTTTAATTATTCCAATTATACCCTCAATCATCTCTCTCACTAAATTGATTAAATGGATTATCAATTTCACTTAAGATCATCCATAATGTTACATAAAGTCAATAATATAATCATTATGACATTTAGTCAATTGACTTAGTCGACAATCGAATTTTGACTCCAATCTTGCACCATAGCTACATCATAGCATTATAAAGTTATGCCTAAAATTTCATTACAATCAGATTTACCAATTTAGAGTTATTTACATTTGAAAATCATGTGTATCATACCATCTAGTAGCTTTAGGACCTAGGTTTTCGATTTCATTGGTCAAAATCTTGTCACGCGGCCCATTTTATTGCTTTGGCGCGGTCCACTCACTGGGATTTGATCCCAGCCATCCAATTAGATGGACACTGATCCGCTCAGGATCCAAGGGACCATGACCTCATCTCCTACCTTCCGCCTTCTTCGGCTTCGACCCCCAACAGAGCACCGACCCCCAACAACCACCTCGTGTGCCCAACTTCCACAACGATGGCGTGAGATACTGGGAGGAGAGACTCCTCTCGTCGAGACAAAGTCAGCAACCCCTCGCTCGATGCCCCTCGTGCTCAGAACAAGGAGAACAAACTCCACCCTTTCCAAACCTCTCACTGGTGGTGACGCATGAGTTAGGGCTTAGCCCTCTACACCACCTCACGTCTATTTAAGACCCCCAAAAGCTTCTCCGACCTTCCTTTAATCTTTCCACACTACCAATTCCACTGGGACTTGCCCCCTTTTCCCCGACCTCAAGCGAGCTCTGCCTCACCTTTCTCAACTTCCCCCTCGCTCCAGTAACTCTCTCCGTCCAATTGAACAGAACTGCACCATCAAGGGATCTCGGCGAGACAACCAACACCTTCGGTTGGAGCAACGAAGGTCCAGAGGCCTAGGTCGACTAGCCGCCATAGCTGAGCTCCAAAAGCTCCACCGCCGGTGAGGTTGGAGCCATCTCAGAGCTGCGGGAAGATCGCAATCGCATCAGTATACCTCTATGAAGCTTTTGACTCCCTCAATCCAACCTGAGGGCAGGTAAACCTCAACTCCACTCTTCGACCCATTTTCAACCTGGTTTGATCAGAATATGACGCCCAAACCACCTTTTCCGATGAGCTCGACCTCCTCACAAGCGTCGTCAGCCCGTGAACTCAACCCAATGGTCAGCGTAACCCATCTTATACTAGGAACCACCTCCAATCGAACCAGGTATCCCCTGATCCCTCGCTGCAGCTATGATGTGAGCATGAACTTTCAGACAAATGCTTTTACCTTCTCGCCCTTACCCGTACATGGGCCCAACAATGGAGTCAGGGGTATTCCTGACCTTAGATCACAGCCTGACCCTCTTCGGACGAGCGTCTGCTCGCGGGTCAGTGGGAGGGTCCGGTTGGTCGGATCCCTCACATGATCCGCGAGGCAGAGCTCGCATATTATTTTTGTTTAATTCCTTAAAATTGCCTGATTGGTCATAACTTATGAAAACCTTAGAAATTGATTGGATTCTTAGAAAATATCGAACCAATATACCATTTTCATCAGAAAAATCCAAGATATTTAAATAAAATAATTACAGGACCTAGATCTGACCCCCTTTTTAGAAAATATGGTCTACAAGTCCTAATGACCCTTAATAAGTATATATATAGTGTAATAAGGGTCATAATTGATTTTAAATCTGCTTTGGGAGCAGTTTAAACCCTAATTAGGGTCATGAACACCATGTTACCCGAAATCATATCCAAGAAGGATAGTTGATCCAAAAATGATGAAAAACCCTAATTTCCAATTTCCACCTTTCCTAATGTATACTTTGCACAACTTTATGTCAAACCCTAACTATTAATTGTCCCTGAAATGACTTTGAACGAACCTGACCTTAGAATCCCACTCGAATCCCTCGAATCATATGTATCTTAAAATGATATCCCAAATGACCTAAACCCTAATAAGAAAACCTAATGTGAAAAGATGAGCACCCATGGTGACTTAGGTTTTTATTTATATTTTAGAGTGATCTACTACCTTACTCATAACCTAGGACTTGTGGAATCCAGATCTGAAAGTTAAAGGTACGTGGATATAATTATATGACTAGATTTGCTGGATGTTAATATATGTGTACTTGCTTATTTGTATTTGAAATACATTGCTGGATGTAGATGCTGATGTATGTATATTGACAATTTCTGCCTTGAACAATTAAGAATATGAATAAACAAGAAAAATGAAATGTAGTTACTAGTGGTGCTCATTAATCTCCCTATTAGAGAGGGAAAGCATTAATGTTGACTAGCACCTCCCTAATGGTACAAGGTATGTAGGGAGATCCATAATGGTACAAGGTACGGAGGGATAGGGCCCAATATTTATGATTGTGCTAGGTCCACCATAGTAATACATATTCATTCTGAATGGGACTAATAACTTGGGATTACCTGAATTTACACCTTTAAATAACATTTTCTTTCTCTTTCTCCGATTTCGAGTATTTTATATACCAGCATAGTATAGCTTTTAATTCCACGTACCAACTTTGTTGATGTATTTGTTTCTTGTATTTTCTAGGTACAAGCAAATGATGAAGCACTTCAAAGTACCAGAAGCCACTAAATAATGAGCCTGGAGGATAATAGATAGATCTCTACTTCTCACCTTGGTCATTTTAGTTAGATAGTTTTCTTTTCTAGATGATGTAATAGGATGTTATAGATCCTATGTAATAATCATATTTTCTTTTCATAGACTTATCATTCTTCCTTCTCATTTATCAGCATGTATGACTTTATCTTTGATCAATGAATGAGGTGTTGTGTGGCTATCAATTGATGATGTGAACATGATCTTGGCTTATCTCTGATTTTAGTTGACTGTCTTGATTTCTTAAATTTTCCCTTTTGACATTCATTGATATGAGTGCACGCATATCTGTGCATGTCACTAAGGAACATATATGGAAATTGGGGTCGTCACAATCACTCTTTTTGAGCTATATACATTATGGTGTCTACTGAACAATGTGCCCTACAACTAGGGTTTTGCCTTGATTGACCATCTTCACTACCAAGCCATCCATATCACTTCTTCCTCATACTGTATTGGTCATGTAGTCACATACATTGTGCTTTTATTAGGCTACATTTATATCCCATTCTAGCCACTAGCCCTAAAGCACCACCTGATCAAGCTAACCTATTTGAAAGGGTGCAAATTCATCCATCCTAGTACCAATGGAGTCTACCACTTGCTTTTCAAATACTCTCAAGTGGTCCTCGAGCTTCCCCAACACGCTAGATTTGCAGCATCCAACCTAGTCTTTGAATTGACAGATCTGCTCACCCATGTGGTGCAATTTCTCCAAGAGCATCTAGATCCAGATGATGTCCGCGAGCCTACTTCTCATAGGAGGAGTGTCTCCATGGAGGCACATGGTGAAGATACCATTCCACCACCGTCACCTTCATGATGTCACACTAGGAGATGTCGAGGCAATGAGGAAGGCCCTGAGGAGACTTATGGAAGTTACAAAGTCTGTGACTAGTTGGAGGAGATTCAGCGAGAGCAGCAGCGTCAAGGTCATCAACTCAACCACATGTATCTAATGCAACACTCCCATGAGTCATGACATGTGCATCAGAGCCACTACGACCTCAACAGGCCTTATTACAAGGAGTATGGGGCTCATCAGTCTTACCCTGACCCCAACTCCCCCTATTGGGGAAACTACTACTATAACCATCCATCATCTTCACAATTTCCACCGCCTCAGTGATTCTCTTCCCTCCATATCCAATTTAGGTTTTGCTCGGGACAAGCAAAAATCTAAGTCATGGGTGGGGGTGGGGCGAGGATGGGTGGTATGATTCTATTCCATCCTCCTATCTTTTCCCTTTTTCTTTATTTTACTTTATTTTTTTGCATGTATTGACTTTAATTATGGTCTTCATCTAGTTGGCTATCAATTTCTATTTCATTTACTTGTTAAGGTCATTATCTAGTCGACAATTGCATAATCATCTATCATTGTACCCCTTTGAATCTAGTAAATCTTTTGCAAAATTTGTTACAAATTGCCATGTATGGAACTTTTATGTCACCTAGGACCCTTAGGACATCACTCCTCAGAATAGTTGGCAAGTCATATGGATTTGATCAGAACCAACCATAATATTTCCTTACTTTTAGACAAATAGATAATATTGTTATAAAACTTGCATGATGTGAATTGTAGAAATACTCTAACTTGAGCAATGACACTCTCTGGAAAAATATATATAGGAACAATATATATTTATATAATTAAAGAACGAGAACATTTTTTTTCCTTCCCTCTACTTTTGTTCTGAAAAAGAGAAGCAAAGAATCACCACTAGATAAAAATCAAGTCTGGGGTGGCACACTTCCCAAAAATAAATTCCATACCCCAAAAGGGGGTGTACCATCAAAAGATGTCAAAGCGCACAAAAAAAACATATTGTGACCAATGTAGCCACAACTCTGCAAATCAAAATACCTAGTCGAATAGAGGAGGATCAAAGATTTAAAAAAAATTGTTAATTCTTCTTCACTTGTTCACACTCCTCCTTCTTCCTGTTCTTGTGTACATAACTAAAAAAAATGAGGGTGTCAAAGTAACAGTAAGAGGAAGCCTATTTTTCTACAAATTCATGTTTTAAAAGCAAGATTTTATATTTGCTCTTAATAGGGAACATAGAATTTCATGCTATGTGGTTCTAGGATATTGGGTCACTTGGCTAAAAATTAGAGGTGAGGACTATAGTGATGTTACTAAGGTGAGGATGACATTTTGGGAGTATAAATTGGAATTCATTTGTAATTTAATTTTCTCGGGACAAGCAAAGATTCAAGTCCAGGATATTTTGATGAATGCATATTCATCCATCTTTTCACATATTTTGTTTGTCATTTTCATTACATTTTTCTTCTTTTTAATAAATTATGGACTAAATTATAAATTTCCCATTTCTTGATTATTGACGCAAATACTTACCCAATTTTCCTTAATATTGTAGGGATTTTTTCCAAAGTTCGGTTTGACCCTCTGAGTCAGCGAGACGGTCATCTCAGTAAACCCAGACAATTGGCTCACCTGCACAAAGGCCCTCTCTCCAAAGCCAGACGACCCACTTCGCCTTAGCTCAATCAGCTGACTTAGCAAGCTAGAGATCGTCTCAATCAACTGAGACGGTTGTTTCATGCAGTCGTACAAGCACTCTCACATAGCCATATGGCTAGGTCGCCCAAACCTAACCTCGTATCACAAAGGATAGGTTCCCATGGTCTTGAATTCACACATAGCAACGCCAGACGATCGCATGAGCCTCCCATACACCTACTTTGCAGTCTTACTTTGAGACCAAGAAACAAGAGACAGACACCGCCATTAGGGTTTACTCGTTGCTTCCAAGTCAACCCACATTACGCATGGAACAAGCGACTCACAGACACCAAATGACCATTTGAAACATTGCTTCAAGCCCAAGTAATCTTCCAGACGGGTGTCACCACTACCCTCTTTTGAGTTTCACACTAAACATTCCATACAAGTGTCCAATCAGCACCAAACAACCATCTCTCTTAGTGAGATGGTCGTTTCACGGTGCGTGGACAACACTATTTAGCATCTGTCACTTATTTTCTCTCCCCCAGGATTTCCACCCCTTCTTCCCCTATAAAAGGAGGCGGGACTCCACTAAGAAAATGCTCCCAAGTTTTTATACGAAATCAATATAGGAATTTTTTCATTTGATTTTAGTGTAATTTTCCATTCAAGAGCAATAAAGTTAGTTCTTTTATAAATTTAGTTCTTTTATTTCAAATATGGATCTCTCTTCTCTGGTTTTCTTCTTCTCACTTTTTCCTCTTAGAGCAGGAGAGAAAGAAAACCAGCCATTTAATCATCACTGCCTTGGACTCTACAGAGATCCAGATTGGCAATATATTGCTCTCTTGCTTTCCTTCCTTATTTCTTCCATCCTCACCATGAGTAGCAAGTAGTTTTCTTATCGAGGCAAAGGAGAATAGCCCCTTAGCCATATATTAATCGAATCGACTTTTTACACGACTATTTCGACGGATGGTTTTCAGTTTAGAAATCATAGATTTAAATGACATAATCAATTGTTTTTATCACTTGTTAATCCTAATAGATGCAACTGTGGAAATAGGGATTTCGAACGCCTAAACCGAATTCATGGGGATTTAGATGTGACCATGTAAAAATTCTCTTTAGGATGAAGAACAAGGATACGTGAACACCAAGACCAATGGGTTCACATAGAGTTCCTCTTTTGTGTTTTATTTATGAATAAAGCACATACCTACTTCCTTCTTATTGTCATGTATCGTTCAATTTTATTTTCACAAGGGCCAAGGTGGTGAAACCCCTAAGCCTCGATGCCTTCCTCTTTGATTTCAAACTGCTTTTAAATGTTGCTTACAAATTTTCCCTTTAATTTTTTAGCACATTACTTTTGTTTAGATAATCTTTTATGCTAACTTCTTCTTTTACTTTCTGTTGTTTAGAATAATCTTTTATTTTCCTTGTATTACTGTAATATTTTATTCTTCTTGCAATTTCCTTTCTCGCATTAGATAAACCAACACCCTCCATTGAACTTTATTTTCTATCAATAATTCAAACAATACCAAAAAGAAATAATTTCAAAAATAAAATGGGTTTAAAAGAAAAAGATCTTAAAAACATTGTCTTGTGGGATCGATCCTTCTATACTAGACTTAATCGGAAAGTAAAAAAAAAGATTAAACTCTAGGATATTTTTTCTAGTGAACTGGTGTGCAAACGACACTTATCAGAAGATATACATCATTGAGTATTGTCATTCTTTAAACATTCACTTTGTTTCCTCATTATCTCATAACTGAGTGAAATAAAATGAATGAGAATCTTGCCTTTTATGTATATTTATCAACAAATCCTTTTTCTTCCATGTCAATCATCATATGATTGGCTCTACGTGCATAACTTACCAACAAACTCCCACTTTCACTTAGTGTCAATCACCAACAAATCTCATTCTTAGTGATCTAAACATGTCCACCATGTTTCTACTGTGTAAGCACTAATCTAGCGGGTTAACAACATTTAGCTATAGTCGACATATTGCATGTTTCAATTCTCCTCGTTGGATGAAAATGCCATGGTACAATCTCAGATATTCCTGCACAACTAGTATCTCCATCGTTTCCATAGTATTTCTACTATATCATCAATAGGTGGAACATCTGTAAGTTCATCACATTAACTTCTAGATACATACATTATCCACTCCTATGTTCACAACACCAGGATGTATACGACTTCTTTTATAGAATTAATGTCTTATAGTTCAAAACTCTTTCCAACTCACAACCCTTTTCTCTTTACTTATAAAAAATATTTTATATTGTGATCATTTTATGTCATTTAGGAAGCTTGAATCAGTGTAACCCTTTACACTCAACGCTTCCTTGTTGTTATCAACTAACAACATATCCTTAAGTACTTATCAAGTACTAATGGATGTTTATGATGACATTCTCCAATAACCTTTATTGGAAACACATATTGTCAAGGGATGATTACATAATATGGCATTTATGATAGATCAAATTGTTTGTGCATATGGCATCTTACTCATATCCATTCCATTCTTCATAAGAATTGGAATATTAGATTATTGAGAAACTAATCCATCTCTATGGATAGATTCTCTCCCACTGAATTCTTCATGATGAACTCTTTCAACATTAGCCAATATGTATTCATTTTAGGTTACTATTTCTATAGATATTGATCCCTAACATATAGGATGTTCCACCTAATCCTTCATTGCTGAAGGTGGTTTCCATGCTAGATCTCAATACTTCAAGTATCATGACGTTATTACCCATCAAAATGTAGAATATATATATGCTCCCACATATTTCATCTTTTATTTTGACTCAAGTCAAACTCTTTGACTTTCTTTTCATTATCAAATATTCCATGTCTGATATACATGCTTTAGCCTTTTGTATCTTATAGAATTTATTTGCATTAATGGAGTTATAAAACCTTCAAGATGTGTCACATACACAACCTCTCATTTATTCCTATTAAGGAATGCGGTTTTAATATCCATGTGCCAAATCATCTTGTCTTAACAAGTTACAATGATAATCACTCTTTTACCATTTCTTTGACTATGTGTAGCTAAGCCCCTAGTGGTGGGTTGTTTGGGGTTAAAATGTGACTTTGATACCATGTTGGGGGAAAATAACTTGTAATGAACATAATTTATATCTATGATGATTGCCTCTTGCTTCTATCTCACTTCCTATTTTATTACATGTGGTTTGTGCTTATAACATGAATTGATTGCTTTGAGATGTTTGATGACACTTAGCTTCTAGGAGGAATTGGAGTGTATGTGGCAATATTAGGAATGACTCCTAGGTCCAATTAGTGGATCCCTAGCTAGCCCTGTTTGTTCCTACATACACATCCCTCATCCTATAAGTGAGTGTGAGATCTAAGTAGCTAGTGTAAGTGTGATTAGTGCAATTGCCTAGGGCTTTCTAAAGGCTAGAATGGCTAGTGGCATGAGGTTAAATATCCTCATCTCTACTCCCATCTCTACCCTTGGCTCTCAATTGACCTAATACCACTTACCCTAGAAACCTAGACTTGACAAGTCCTACTAGAATTACACCTAACCCTAGTTACCCAACTAGTAGTATAGAGTATATTCTATTAGCACTTGCCTTGTTGTTTGGTTTGATAATCTAGATAGAATTGTGATGGTTTCTTGCTATGTTGAGATCCCCCAACTAATATCAAACCACATCCCCAAACGACCCACCTACCCTAATCATATTGCTTAAAACCCAACTTACTTTGCTTGCTTGTTTATTGATAATCGTCGTTTTGCAATATCAATCACTAAGATGGTTAATCCTAGAGTTTAAACCTTTTTTACTTCCGGTTTTAAGGGTAGTATAGAAGGGTCGATCCCACAGGACAACTAATTAGAGATTGTTCTTAGAACCCAAAGATTTGAAGAACTTTTATTAATTGTTTTTGGTATTTTTCTTTTTAAAGCAGAAAGTAAATTCCAGTTGGGGGTTTGAATGATTACACTAATGCAAGAAGGAAAGCACTTAACAAGAATAAAATGCACAAGGGAAAAATAAAAAGATTGTTAACACAAGCAAACTAAATGAATGAAAGACTAAGAATTAAAGGAAACGAAGATGCGGTGTTTAAAACAAGAGATGGAAATCGAGGCTCGTAGGGGTTTTCACCACCTTAGCCTGGGTGATAACAACTAAATCTTAAACGACAATTCGATGAAGGCTTGCGAATTAAAAACTCACAAAAGAGAAACTCCACAAGAGCCCATTGGTCCTGGTGCTCATGCTTCCTAGTTTATCAACCTAAAAGACGAGAATCCACGGTCATATCAAAACGTCTATGTAATCGATTTTATTGTTCTAAATCCGGATTTCCATGGTCACATCCATCCGGATTAACATGCGATCCAAAGATCGACTATTCAATTAAAATCGATTACCATCTAGTCGTTTAAGAAGAAGTCATTAAAACCATGGCTAAGGGGTTATTCCCCTTGCCCCGATAAGAGACTACTCACACATAGAGAAATGGGAGTCGGAGGAAGAAAGAGATGAAGCCATAGTCTAGCCCAGAGATCAGGAAATTAATCCTTATGCTAGAGACGATGAAATGGCTTAGCTCTTTGTTCTTTGCTCTAGAATTGAAGAACGGAAGGAAGATGATTAAAAACTAAAGCGGAGATAGAAGACCAGAACAAGAATGAAAGAAAAGTGCTTGAACCAAAGTCTACTTTATTGCATAATAAGAGAACGATTACAAGATTAATAGCTGCAGAATTCCAAGATACAAGAAAATCCAAGATGCCTTGAGGAGGAGGAAGTACCCCTCCTTTTATAGGAGAAGGAGAGGGGTATACATTAGGTTTAGGGCAAAAGAAATGGCCGCCGGCGGCTGCTAACTTTCTAGATCTAGTCAATAGAGGAAACAATTGATTTCTTTGCATCTCTTTTGCATTGATTTCCCGCAACAGCGGTTTCGAGCGTATTTTTGGGCCAGTCAAAAATTCAGAAGCGGTCCGAAAATATATTTTTCCTGTAGATAATTGAATTATCTTTCCAACGCATACTTGCACAATAAATTCCGCCTTGGGATGTGGGAGTTATACTAATTTTGGTGAAAGGTATACACTGAAATCAGATTCTGTGGGAAAACGTAGTGCTACTTTCACTGGTTAATTTCGTAGCCAAATAAACACCAAAATTGCCGCAAAATATGTCTTTTTTGTAGCCAATAAAATTCTCTTTTCATTCCATACTTTATCTTGAAATTCCTCTTTTAGACGCAAAAGATATGGCTATTTTGGTGACGAGTATCTCAGGCACTGCGAGAATATTTGAAAGCCTCATATCTTCATCTTTTATTTTCTCAATTTAATTACTGAGATAATTCCTGAAAATTAAGAAAAATATCATAAAAATTCAGGAAAAGTATATCAAGAAGATTAAAGTGCTATTTATTTTTGAATTAGCTCAAATTAACAAAAAAATCCTAATTAATTATTCTAAATGAAGCAAAAATAAGGATGAATATGCATTCATCAAAATACCCCAAACTTAAACTTTGCTCGTCCCGAACAATATTAAAATCAAGAAATACTTCCAAGACATACTCTCAACCAATCATCCTCACTCTCCTAACAATCACTTGATTCCTTCCACCAAAATATGGCCAAGCGACCCTGACTTCCTGAATTCACGAAAAGTGATTTTTATATTTCTTACTTTACAAACTTGCATTTATTCACGACCTGCAATAAAACAGATTTTCATTTCACCTTTGCATTTGGTAATCCATTTTTTTTTTAAAGTTTTACACAAGAACAGGGCTGATTTGGATGGTTGGGGTTTTTGAATTTTCCCTAGGTAGAAAATTGGAGTGAAGGAGGTATGGAAGAAGGACAGTCTCTCCTCTATTCGACTCGAGACCTTTTTATTTAGTGGACATGCAGTTACATTGACCGCATTTTTTTCTTTGATTTTTGGTGATACACCCAATTGTGTGGGTATGGAAGAAGCGGAAGAGGGGGAAGGGGTGCCACCCCAAACTTAGCCTTTTGGGCATTATTGGCTTTTTTTTGACGAATGGAAAGATTTGGAAGTGGTGGAAGAAGAGTAGAAGAGGCTGTTCTTGTGCAACTTTTTTTTTCCATTTTTTTAGAGTACCATGCATTGGTTCAACTATTACCGAATCATGCAAAAAATCAAGAAAATTTATACAAGTTGTACATGATAAGAAAGCATCACTCTTGAATCCTATCAGTCCTCTATGGCTTGCCATCTTTTCCAAGGAGTGATTATTATTTGAGGTCCTAAGTGACAGGAGGATTTCTAGTCATGAAAGTTTCAAAATTTTAGTTGCAAGGCAGTTACATCATTAAGGGGAGTATTTTGACAAATGATCATATCAAGGCCGACTAGATAAAGGCCATTTTGTAACAAAAGAAATAAAAATATGGCCGACTAGATAATGGCCATGAACAAAACAACTATATGCAAAACCAAAAAATGGTAGAAATAATGCAAGAATAAAAAGATAAGGAGGTGGAATAGAAACATACCACCCACCTCCACCCCGGACTCAAATTTTTGCTCGTCCCGAGCAAAATCGAAACCCGAGATGGAGGGAAGAGAAGAGCAAGGATTTCAAGGTGGCCCTGGTAGCTCAAAAAACATCCAGCTGAAGGGGATGTGTATGAGGGCTGGGACCTTTATCTGAGGAGCTTCATAGTGTACCCTATGATAGGATAATTGTAGAAGCTCAGTGGGGTG
Source organism: Alisma plantago-aquatica (assembly GCA_963693085.1). Taxonomy (NCBI): domain Eukaryota; kingdom Viridiplantae; phylum Streptophyta; class Magnoliopsida; order Alismatales; family Alismataceae; genus Alisma; species Alisma plantago-aquatica. The sequence goes on along the minus strand of OY856410.1, from coordinate 72,459,279 downwards.
CTCATATTTGCTTTCACCTCGCATTCCCTCCAATAAGATCCACAAATCTTCCATCAATAGCAAAGGAAATGTTGAAGATGGATGTGGATTGGGGGAGGTTGGTGGGTACCCAACTGGTAACACATGCAGTGCCAGATGTGCAAAGTTAGGCGGAGGATCAGGCTCTGGTTTCCCTCGGTCATATTGACCTGCATATAAGAGAATTGGTGGTGATATGAAAGGGACAACTAAATTTAAATCAGCATGATAAGTAATTTTGCTCTGCTCAAAATTCATGCAACCAACCTTGTGATAGATGGGATTCATGGTTGATATAGCATGTAACTCTAGTTCCTCTATGCAAGGAGTTCCCAAGGGTTCATGAGGGATAAAATTGGGAACATATTCCTTGTAGTCAGTGAAAGGGGGTATGTAGACTTCTCCTAAGGGTTGTGTCTCTTCTTCTAAATCAGTTGTGCATGGAATGGGAATTGGTTGCAACAGAACATGTGGAATCATTTTGTCAAAGTGGGTTGGATGATTATTATCCAAAATATACTCAAAATAAGGGTATTGGTCTTTGATGTCAATAGAAGACTCACAAATGGAAGCCAATGGATTTGGTGTGGAAGACTCACAAATGGCATAATTGTCGTCATAATTATCAAAAATGATAAATCTAGGTTGTTCCATCTCTATTGGGCAGTTCTCCATCTCTTCTTCATAAAAGATCTCATCAACATGGATGTCTTTGGAATCAATTGGATCCTTTACTATACTGAACGGGAGATTTGATTTGTTTATAGGATATGTGCCCAACTCAATGGGCTCAGAAGGGATCACCTCACAATATAACGGTGTAATGTAAGGTTCTTGCGGTGGTAGAATCACCTCATCAGGTTCAACCAGATGTGGAAAAAGATGTGGGTGAGTGAGGTCATAATGCTCTTGATGAGGAAGCCTTTCAAAAGAATCCATCAGTGCATGTTGGGGAGGTGATGGTACATTGGTCACAATAGGCTCAACCAAGATGGGATGATTATTGCAAACATCCAAATATGGACCTACAACCGAGAAGGGTGGTGGAGTCTTAGGTTGTTGGGATGTTCTTTGATCCCACCAGTCTTTAACCTTTTTGTTAAAAGATTCTTGATTCATGAATTTATCAACATAGGCCTCCATCCACTCATTTTCTGACTTATATTGATAGTCAGGGCCCCATACAGCTGCGGCCCTAGCTAAACAAAGTTCTTCATTTGTGGCATACTGAATTTCTTTAAAACACCTATCCATATCCTGATCAAGGTTGTGTGAAATCTCAACTATATCACATTGGACTTCTTCTAAGGGTGGTGGTTCATTATAGAGAAAGGGTTCCAATGAAGTAGATTTGCCATTAGAATCAACAAGATTAACATCCACAATGGAAGTGATTGGTGGAGCTTTAGGTACTCGAGTTGGTTCTACTTGATTGAAGATGATATAATCATCGTCATCATCATCTATTAAAATCATCCTTAGCTCTCTGGTTCCAGATTAAAAAATTGCCCCGCGGAATTGGCGTTCGGCGAGCGTCGCATGCACAAATGAAGCAGTTAATCGAGTGCAGAAAAAACGGACTGCCGGAATGGAAACTCGGCAGAAAGAGGAGTAGCACTTCCGGAATGTTACTCGGAAGGCATAAAAAAAATAAAAAAAAGTTTTTCACAAAATTTTGGGGGTTCGAGAAAACAATCTGTTGTCCCCGGCAACGGCGCCAAATTGATAATCGTCGTTTTGCAATATCAATCACTAAGATGGTTAATCCTAGAGTTTAAACCTTTTTTACTTCCGGTTTTAAGGGTAGTATAGAAGGGTCGATCCCACAGGACAACTAATTAGAGATTGTTCTTAGAACCCAAAGATTTGAAGAACTTTTATTAATTGTTTTTGGTATTTTTCTTTTTAAAGCAGAAAGTAAATTCCAGTTGGGGGTTTGAATGATTACACTAATGCAAGAAGGAAAGCACTTAACAAGAATAAAATGCACAAGGGAAAAATAAAAAGATTGTTAACACAAGCAAACTAAATGAATGAAAGACTAAGAATTAAAGGAAACGAAGATGCAGTGTTTAAAACAAGAGATGGAAATCGAGGCTCGTAGGGGTTTTCACCACCTTAGCCTGGGTGATAACAACTAAATCTTAAACGACAATTCGATGAAGGCTTGCGAATTAAAAACTCACTAAAGAGAAACTCCACAAGAGCCCATTGGTCCTGGTGCTCATGCTTCCTAGTTTATCAACCTAAAAGACGAGAATCCACGGTCATATCAAAACGTCTATGTAATCGATTTTATTGTTCTAAATCCGGATTTCCATGGTCACATCCATCCGGATTAACATGCGATCCAAAGATCGACTATTCAATTAAAATCGATTACCATCTAGTCGTTTAAGAAGAAGTCATTAAAACCATGGCTAAGGGGTTATTCCCCTTGCCCCGATAAGAGACTACTCACACATAGAGAAATGGGAGTCGGAGGAAGAAAGAGATGAAGCCATAGTCTAGCCCAGAGATCAGGAAATTAATCCTTATGCTAGAGACGATGAAATGGCTTAGCTCTTTGTTCTTTGCTCCAGAATTGAAGAACGGAAGGAAGATGATTAAAAACTAAAGCGGAGATAGAAGACCAGAACAAGAATGAAAGAAAAGTGCTTGAACCAAAGTCTACTTTATTGCATAATAAGAGAACGATTACAAGATTAATAGCTGCAGAATTCCAAGATACAAGAAAATCCAAGATGCCTTGAGGAGGAGGAAGTACCCCTCCTTTTATAGGAGAAGGAGAGGGGTATACATTAGGTTTAGGGCAAAAGAAATGGCCGCCGGCGGCTGCTAACTTTCTAGATCTAGTCAATAGAGGAAACAATTGATTTCTTTGCATCTCTTTTGCATTGATTTCCCGCAACAGCGGTTTCGAACGTATTTTTGGGCCAGTCAAAAATTCAGAAGCGGTCCGAAAATATATTTTTCCTGTAGATAATTGAATTATCTTTCCAACGCATACTTGCACAATAAATTCCGCCTTGGGATGTGGGAGTTATACTAATTTTGGTGAAAGGTATACACTGAAATCAGATTCTGCGGGAAAACGTAGTGCTACTTTCACTGGTTAATTTCGTAGCCAAATAAACACCAAAATTGCCGCAAAATATATCTTTTTTGTAGCTAATAAAATTCTCTTTTCATTCCATACTTTATCTTAAAATTCCTCTTTTAGACGCAAAAGATATGGCTATTTTGGTGACGAGTATCTCAGGCACTGCGAGAATATTTGAAAGCCTCATATCTTCATCTTTTATTTTCTCAATTTAATTACTGAGATAATTCCTGAAAATTAAGAAAAATATCATAAAAATTCAGGAAAAGTATATCAAGAAGATTAAAGTGCTATTTATTTTTGAATTAGCTCAAATTAACAAAAAAAATCCTAATTAATTATTCTAAATGAAGCAAAAATAAGGATGAATATGCATTCATCATTTATGCAAGTCTAGTTTAGTTGCTTTTGCTTAACCAAGTTAATTGCTTAGTTATAATCTTTAGTGTTAACTTAGGTTCTTGCTCTTGCTAGTGGTTAGTTTAGTTCTTAATTGCTTCTTACCTTGCTAGAGTAGTGTAGTTCATCTTTCTCTCTTTTGGTTAATTGCTTGGCCTAGTTGCTTAGATTCAACTTGCTTAGGGTAATATATCTTTTTGATAACTTACTTTCCATCTTTCCTTTCTTGCCTATTCAATTAGAGTAATCAACAAACAAACCTTTTTAAAAACCTCAAACCCTAATCTCTACACTAGGAACATAGCAAATACTACCCTAGCTCTAGTGCCCCCTCTATCTCTGAGGACCAACCCCTTTTCTTGCCAATCACCTATACTACAACAATACTGCATGTGCTTGCGGGCGACCTGTTTAGTTTTTGTGATCGACTTGGTTAGGGCCAATTTAAATTTTGAAAGTGAATCCCATACATGTGATCCAATCTCGTGGCACACATCTAGTTGAGTAAAATCAGCTAGTGTGTAGCACCTCTAGCGGACGCACCAAAAGCCTAATTCTATCTGGCTAAAATAATCAGAAACCTTTTTTGCACATTTATGTGATTGGATTGGATTTGATTTGGGAAAGATATTGGGAGATCCAGTTCTACTAATTTTGATTATTTCTCATTGATTGGAACTTGATTAATTCTTGATATATTGATTGAGGATCCATGGGTAATCTTAGGGGTAGATGACTATGCTATTTCATGTGAATTTTTCCTAAAAATCAACGCAATGGCCGATATGCTTGGAATTGAATTGACATGCATAAAATCATATTTAAATTGCACTACATTGTATTATACACGTGTATTGTGGAATGTTAATGGAATTGAATGACCACATATCCTGATTAGGATTTGTGTTGAGGAAGTGAATCAAATGAGTCAATTAATCAATGTATACTTATGATTGATAAATGAAATGTTTGAAAATGGAAACTAGGGTTTCCATGTTTGTGAATAACCCTAATGAACCCTTGAGTCATGATTGGATTATTGAATGATATGATTCTTATGATATGTTGAAGGAATGACTTCTTGAAAACCCTAAAAGTTTATTACTAAGACAATTATGAGTGATAAATCTAGACCTTGTATATGATGTTGTAAATGTGATCAAATGATAAAGTTGAAAGTATTAATACTTCAGTTGAATATGATGAGTCTTACTAATATCATCTAAGTCTAATGCATTTGTTTTAGTACAATAAAGAATGATCATTTTTTATTATGGGAATGTCATTAGAAGTCATTGACATGGTACATTTATCTAAATATAAGAAATGATATGAAGAAAAAATGTATTGATGGTGATTGCGAGTTAAAGATGAAACTAATGAAGATAGTATGATGAAGTATTTTATCTTTTATTTTAATAACATGTGGATTAACCCAGATTAAATGAAATATACTAAGAACTATACTTTGATAAAGGTTATGTAGAAGAGAAGAATTGTATGTAAAGTGAATCAAGAAAAATTGGTCTGAATGATGTAATGAACATGAAATGAAAGAAGTTGAGACTACTGAATATAAAATGAAGGAAAAAGATGGGAATTAGTAGACAATTATAAGAATGTAACTCTTACCCTAAAATGATGAGTTTGGTGATGCTAGTGAATGACAATCTCAAATGACGTATTAAGGGATGCACATAACTGTAGTTGAATTCAACAAAAAGATGAAATTCAAGTATTTGAATTGATTTACAAGAATGTGTTCTTGAATTGTGTCTTGTACTTTGAGAATGGATTAATAGTACAAACTTCAAATGATAGTCAACATGTGTTGATTAGTAACCCCATCTAAAGAATGTGAAATAAAAGAAGAAGAGAACTAAGTCTGTTATGAATGTATATGCATGAAATTTATTTGCATCTATTGAGATTGGATGGAACAAGCATATGTTTTATGATAAATCTATTCTGAGTATGATGAATGATACATGATATCTATATGCTTTTACTATTGCTAGTACTATTGCCTCTGCTAATATTTGTTCAGAACTGTGATATACAGTGAACTGACAAGATTTATGTTGAAATTGAATTTAATATGTACTCCTTACATTGAGAAACCCTGATAAGGGTAAATGTTGCATAATGAGATTATGTCTAAGGATGAAAGCCCACTGATGATGATAAAACCCTGATGGGGTAAATGATGGACAATAAGATTATGTCTTGGGTTGAAGGCCCACTATTGATGATTGCTATGTGATGATGTACAAGATAGAAATAATCATATGTGTTGCAATATACATATTTATTGTGCTACTTGCTTTGATCATTGTCCTTATTGATAAACTTAATTTGTTTCATATTATATAGATACACGAGAATACACAGATATGATATATGATATTTTGAATTCTTTTAAGATGAGGAAAAGAGATTAATAACAAGTGAAATGATAGAACATCTAGTTAAGTGCCCTGAACACTGTGAGCTTCCCCCGAGGACCACACTGGGGAAACAAAATGGATCTCCTAGTAGTAATCGATGAATTATGAGAAGGATTTCTGGAGTGTGGATCGAGACCTTAAATGTTAGACCACCAGGATTTAGGAGTGAGTCATCTAGAGTGGCTCTGGCCCTAAATCCTTGTTGTGAAGTCTATGTCCAGATGGAATAGACTCTGTTGAAATGAAATGTGTGAAATGTGAAAAATATGTGAAATACTGTGATATGTGATATACTATTTTGCTGGTTCCTATCTCATTTACCTGAGATGAGGACGTGCGCCTCTTTAGGCAACCCTAAGGTGGCCAAGGTCTGTTGTTGATATATTAGGGTGGTAGGCTAAACCCTAAGATAGTGACAGTGAGTCATTAACACGATAATCAGGTGTGGAGACTTCTACTTGGTGAGGTACAAGCCAAGTAGTTTTAGGGCAAATGAATAAAAGATGACAAGCCGTGTAGAACATGATTTGAATGGTTGTTACATTCCTTGTACTACTACTTGATGATTTGTTATCGTTGATTATGCTTCTTGTTGAGAAAAGTAATCATGTTGATATGTACATTTTCTATTTCATATTATGATATGTCATGTTGACAAGTTATAAATGATGGTAATCATATCCATTCTGAATATGAGTTGGATTGCTTGCTATTTGATAGTATTGTTTGGTAGATATGTATTATGTGTACTTCAGCTTCAGGACTATAGGATGTGTTCCTAGTCCAGCTGGTGGAGTGTCACAAAGATAATATTATTGTTATGAATTGATTCAAAATACTTAGAACTTGACTTATTACTCATGTAGTAAGATTCTTAATCTAAACTAGAAGTATTTGCTGATTTGTTAATAGACATGCTCTAAAATATGTTTCAAAGTTATAATTGGTTTAATTGATTACCTAATCTGTTAGATTAGATTACCATTGCAAGATAGATTTGACTCATGATAGAACTATCTGCTAGACTTTTCAACATCTGTATGTTTTTGCTAACTTTATTATACTTAATTTGATGTTGATACATGTACCTAGCTTGAGTGGGAGGTATCCAATCACTGGGGCTCTGTATGAGTCTAATGAGGTTGTTTCAAATGTTTTTAGGTATAATGCTATCTAGCAGAGAGGTTGTGATAAAGAAGATATAAATAGCATAATCTAGATAGATTAGAATGTCCATGTACTCTCTCTTTCCCGAGATGGGTTGTAGATTAGGTTTGTTCATCAATGTACATGTATCTGATGTAAACTGAACCACATATGAGAACAAGATTGATTCTAGTTTTAATGGAGTTGACTAAGATTTGTGATATCTAAATGTGATGTCCTTGATGTGACATTGATTTATGAGTTTGTTAACAAAGAAAAAGGAAGAAATTATCTATGTTTTTCGTATATTCTTTATTCACCTTTGTAGAGAATTCATTGTTTTATTTCATAATCTAGGTTTAGGTTTTGGATTATCTCTAATGGTTGGTATTTATGCTGATCAAAAGAGTGGGTCCCGACATATGTTCTCTTGATGAAAATGCTATAAATATTTCTTGTTTGCATGTTTTAATTTTTTGGTATTTACATTGTAAACATATATCTTTAGATTCAACAAATAGATATCATAAGATATTTGAGGAATTTTTGTAAGAACACATCTTTGAAATAGAACATTAAATTCTATTTGTTCATAATCATACTTGTCCATACAAGTTGCACAAAGTAAAATATTTCTATTATTGGGAGCAATAAAATAGCAGTTTATTAACTCTATTACATATCCTATGGGCTAAGATAAATTCTATATTCAAACTATAGTTGTAGAAACTCTTACTCCACTTTGATGCACAATCCTACCTTGAACTTTTGTAAAGGCTTACTTCCTATCAGATCCTGCATATTCATAAATATGTGAGGTATACATCCAATATCATATACCCATGATGAAGAACTAATTAGATTTATCTTATAACTTATTTACCTTAAGTGGAGATCTCTATCCCCACCTTCTTATTCTTTTGTTCCTCCAAGTTGAGAGGGAAATTCCTCTTCTAGTGTCTATGCTGGTGACAGTGGTGACAATTTCCTCCCTTATTCACCCCTCCTTTTACTTTCAACACTAAAGACTTAGACTTCTATCCATCTTTAGAATGCTTCTTAGCTTTGCCTTTGTCTTTAGACTTCCCCTTTGGTTTGCTGATCATCATCATAGACTTGGGCTTGTATTTCTTCATTTGCGCCTCAGTTGTCTCAACATGCCAAGTAATGTTGTCAATGGCTTGTCAAATTCATTCATGTTATAGTTCACGACAATATGACTACATGATTCTAGCAGAAATTGTAGAATCACATAAGTGGCCAACTCTTGACCAAAGGGGAATCCTAGTCTAGCAAGATTTTCCACATGCCCAATGAGTTTGAGAACACGAGGACCTACCAGATCTCCTTCTACCATGTTACATTTGAACAACTCTTTGGAGACATCATATCTCTCCTATCTTGCCTCTTGGAACATGTTCTTAATATATGTTACCATCTCAATGAAATCCATGTTCTCATGTTGTCTCTGCAACTCATAGTTTATGGAGCACAATAGTAGGAATTTGAAATCAATAAAGTATGCTTCTTATAAGCATCCCAATAAGCCTTAGGTGTGGTGGGAGCAGGCTCATCTAGCTCTGGTGTCTCCATGACATAGAGCTTGTGCTTTTATGTGAGAACAATTCTCAACATCCTGAACCAATCATGGAAGTTGTTCCCATTTAACTTATCCTTCTCAAGGATTGACCAGAGAGAAAATGTGTTGTTGTCATTTGATTCTACTAGAGAAATTTACAATTCTATCAAAATCATTTTTGATTTAATTTAATTTGTGTAAATTTTGATGATATTTTAATTAGGCCTTTAATTAATTATTGTTCTCACTATTCTGTTCAAATTGATAACCCTCACTTATCAGATCAGAAGATTGCAACTTACAACCTTCTAGTGAGTCAAGATCCAAAATGATTGAGTTATTACTCGACCAACACAAACATCCATAATCAACCATTAAGGTAGGAATCTTTTGCCAATTTCATGTTATGCAATTCTTGGATAGATGGTATGTGCAACTCTTTGACATAGTCATATGTTTGCTTCTATTTTCTTAATCTCATTAAGATCACTTAGTTAAGTCTAGCCTAAAAGCCATCACGATAGAAATGCACCCTGCTTGGCAGACCCACATAACTACCATCACAATTCCACGAGATGGATAGCGTACTATGCTTGACATTCCCACACATAATAGATCATGTTTTTCATGTGTATTACTAATGGAAAGAATCTTAGACTTAGTATGTTTGATTGAGGGATTTTATATTTATAAATATATATACATATTCAATCACCACATATTATATTACATATCATATACATGCTATATCCCACACACGAAAACATGCAATTAAAACATAAGTGATGGTCATGGACATTCTATTGTAATTCCTTTGAGCGACAAGGAATTACTATCACCTAAGGTATACATCTCATGCATGAACTTGTTGTTGGTGCAGATCTATGCTTGAACCAATATAGGTTGATCGGTTCAACCCTTGAGCCGACCTACTTGCCTTCTTGTTGATTGGTTGGTTCTCAGAACGATCATCTTTCCTCTAGTCCAAGTAATGTCTGGTCACCTCCAAATGATTGGTTGGGCCACCCGTTCGACTCCTGCTATCATCTTTCTTCCTCGGTCCTTCAGCCCATTGGCTAGTCATCAAGATGGTTAGTTTGTCTGGCGTTGAGCGTCTTCTTCATGGTGACAAGACATTAAAAACTATCCTAATTCTATTAACATATTATAAAGTAATAGGAAACCTCAAGTTACATTTTAGGGGAGCATAGGAAGGAAAGAATAATACTTTTACATTTGGAAGATAATATAGATGCTTGGTATGCAAACCGATACGTAATAGGAATAAACAACCACAAACAAGCGAGTACAAATAATTAGGGTTATTGGCCACAACCATGCAACACATCCACCATTAAAATTAATTTTAGGGTGACGCGTGTAGATTGCATATATATATATATATATATATATATATATATATATATATATATATATATAGAGAGAGAGAGAGAGAGAGAGAGAGAGAGAGATTTGGGACCGTATGTGGTGTTTAATTGGACATTCACAGTAATCATTTTAAGTATTCACATCGTATGCAATAAGTAAATGATGAAAACCAAAATCGATCATATCGATTAAATCCCAAAACATTGTAAATTGACGTGGGTTTGATACCATTATTGGTAAATTTGACAACAAATAGGTAGCAGAAAAAAGAAATTATCTTCCATAATCCCTTATAACAAATGATCGCATCAATAACTATATGATGGGAAGGATTTGGCGAGGTCATACCTAGTCCTAGAACAAGTCCAACAACTATATCCTCACAACAGTATGTGCCTTTCTTTAAGTCACACCCAGACAAGGTCACCAAGAACTCCTGGTTGATCACCACATATAGTGGTTGACTTTGTCCTCCTAGCGGTAGGAAAAGCCTCCTTACCTCTATAGTAGTCCACATGGACCACATGGAATTCCTATCATTCCAGAAAAATAGATATAGTATATATGTATATGTATTGAAGTGGATATATCAAAAAATTATTTAAATGATGTTGTGAATCTACAAAAGAATTTACAATTTTGTCAAAAACTCATTTTTTATTTGATTAGATTAAAATTTGGGTGATAATAATTAGGTCTTTAGTTAATTATCATTCTCATTATTTTTTTGAATTGATAACCCTCAAGTATCAATTGAAAAATTGCAACGAATAATTTTCTAATGAGCCAAGATCCAAGATAACTCAATTATGACCCGACCAACATCAACATACATAGTCAATTATCTAGGTTGGAAATATGCCAATAACATCATATGCAATTCTTGGATAGACTATATGAGGAACTCTTTTCCATGATCATCTTTATGATTATGAGCTTAGACGCTCTAAGAATCATCAGTTAAGATACAATATATACAGTAGGAAAAGCCTCCTTGCCTCTATATGTATATATATTTAAGTTTGACATACCAAAAAGTTATTTAAATAGTAAGTGGAATGACTGGATATTGTATATGTATATATATGATATATATAAAAACTCTCAATCAAACATAATAAGTCTAAGATGCTTCCAAACAAGCGACACACCTGAAAAGCCTGATCGACCAAGCGTAGGGTATGCCAAAGCATGGTGCACCATCTATCTCGCGGAAGTGTGATGGTAGTAATGTAGGTTCCACCAAAGTGGGGTGCATTATTATCATGTCAGCTTTTGGGTCAGGCTTAACTTGTGATTCTTAGAGCATCTAAGCCCATAAGTATAAAGATGATCATGGCAAAGAGTTGATCATATCATCTATCTAAGAATTGCATATGATGCAATTGGCAAGTTTCCAACCTAGATAATTGACTATGTATGCTGATGTTGGTCGGGTCATAATTGAGTTATCTTGGATCTTGGCTCATTAGAAAATTGTTCGTTGCAATTTTCCAATTGATACTTGAGGGTTATAAATTCAGAAAATAATGAGAATGATAATTAATTAAAGACCTAATTATTATCACCCAAATTTTAATAAAATCAAACAAAAAATGAGCTTTTGACAAAATTGTAAATTCTTTTATAGAATCAAAAGGCAACAAACAAAAATCAGTTTTCTCTATGATCGGTCCTTGATAAGGACAAACTAAATGGGAACAACTTCCACAACTGGTTCAGGATGTTGAGAATTGTTCTCACACAGGAGCGCAAGCTCTATGTCCTGGAGACGCAAGAACCAGATTAACCCCTTCCCAATGCACCAAGGGATGACATGGATGCTTATAAGAAGCACACTAAAAATGTCATAGATGTCAAGTGTTTAACGATATGATCCATGAACTATGAGTTGTAGAGGTAGCATGAGAACAAAGATGTTATTGAGATAGTCACACATCTCAAGAACATGTTGCAAGATCAGGCAAACAAGAGAGATACGACGTCTCCAAGGCGTTGTTCAAGTACAATTTAGTAGAAGGAGATCCAGTAGGTCCTAATGTACTCAAGCTTCTTGGGTATGTAGAGAACCTTGCTAGACTGGGATTCCCCTTGAGCCAAGAGTTGTCCAATGAAGTGATTTTGCAGTCCCTGCCAGAGTCATACAGTCAGTTTGTCATGAACTACAACATGAATGACTTTGAAAAATCATTGATAGAGTTATTGGGCATTTTGATAATAGCTAAGACACAATACAAAGTCTATCATGGTGATTATAAAGACAAAGGAAAGGTCTAAAGGTAAAGGAAAAGCTAAGAAAAGTTCTAAAGCTATCCAGAAGCCCAAGTCTTCATATCTCAAAGCAAAAGGAGGAGTACAAAAGAGAGGCGATTGTCACCATTGTCACTAGCCTGGACATTGGAGAACAAATTACCCACTCTGGATAGAGGAATTAAAGAAGAAGAAGGATAGTGTTGAAGCCTCCACTTCATGTATAAATCATATAAGATAAATTTGATTACTTCTTAATCTTGGCATGAATACCAGATAAAGATTAAAAATATTGATCTGCAGAATCTGACAAGAAGTAAAAGGCCTTTATGAAAGGACAAAGATGGACAAGGTGGAGCAAGAGTTGCAGAAGACATATTCTACATTCAATTTTATCTTAGCCCAAAGTGCATGTAATAGAGTTAGTAGAACTACTATTTCATGTATGCTAGTAATAGAAACATTTTCTTTATACAACTTGTATAGACAAGGATGACTATCAATAAAGAGTTGTTAACGCTTCTATTTCAAAGATATGATCTAGTATGGAAATACCCAAACCATCTATTGATCTTTTGAAAGAATCTCCAGATGAATGTTTATAACAAAAGGATTACATATGATAATCGAACAAACCATATCATTATCATCTAAAGAACACATATGATCAATGCATTTCTAGAACATGTTGATGATTATCTAAACTCTTTTTGGTTATTGAACTAATAAGAGACATGCAAGTCTTATGTGTAAGATGATATACCACTTCTCACTAAGTATAGTGGAGAACAAATATTCTATTAGAACTAATACATATGATGTATGAAGATCTTCTAGAATAAGTGGTAAAAGCTATTACAAGTACTTCTGTGTGTTTACTGATGATATGATGATGTGCATGAAGTAAAATACAAATCACTTGAAATGTTCAAGTAGATGAAACACATAACTTCCTTAGAGGTATTAAAATACTTTGATATGATAAAATGTTGAAATAATTCATAGGAATAAGTTTGAGGACCTTTTGTATAGACTATGATAGTATATCATAGTCAATTCCATTTGAAACATAATGATGTGTTAGAAAGAAGGATTTACAGTATGATATGATGTGATTATCATTTCATCTAATCCTCTAATTCCTTAAATGTAAATTCTTATGCACTAAATGAAATCACCATCTAAATGGTTGAATAAGACAACATATAAGATATGGCATGGGAATGTCCCGATGTGTCTTAAAGATTGAAACTCATGCAAGAAAATAGTTTCTTGAAAAGATTTATTCACATAACTGTTGATTTGTTGAACACTACTTATCTCAATCTAATAACAAAGTGTTTGTTGATTGAATAATTAAATTCCAAAAGAATCAGTGGGAGTAAAGTTGAACTCAAAAAGTTCAAGACCAATAAGAAACATTTGAACCATGAGAGTTATAAATGAAATCTTAGAGAGTCACAAGTTGATGTGGAATCTCATAACACATGACTCATGGTTCTGGTAAAACATATCTGGAATTGAAAGATTGTGAATCCTATAACTCAGATAGGTTATGATTTGATCACATGATGAGTAAACTATCAACTAAGAACTATTGAGGAACCAAAATCTAAGTAATGGCTTAAGGATATTATATCCAAAATGGAATCCATAAAACCAACAAGATGTAATCTTGATGGAACCACCTAAAGGGGTAAAACCCATAAGGTGCAATTGGGTTTTCAAGAAGAAAACCAACATGCATAACATGAAGGACAAATTGGCTATAGAGGTTTTGAATCCAGTTCAAATGTTTAACATGATGAAATCCTTATGGGGGATTATGGAGGAAAAACCTAGAAAACTAGGTTTCCAAGGTGAAATGGAGATGGAAATGGTAGGTGGAGAGCATAAATGCAAGGGAAATGCACTAAATGCTCAAGGGGAGGAGTAATGGAGGCTAGGAGCAGCTAGGGAAGCTAACCTAGTGGTGTGGATGCCAACCATGTATATATAGGTGGTGGTGGAAGCACTAGGGTAAGTGGGGGTATTGTGGGAAAATCAATGCAAAAAGTGGTAGGTTTAGGGTGGCAACACGGTCGTGTTGAAGGGTCACAACCGTGGTAGGGGTAGATGAGGACAGTCATGGATAATGGACACAGGCATGTTGTGGAAGGGTGGTGAGAGTGCTAAGTAAGAGGTGGCCATGGCCTTGGCAGAGTTCCACGGTCATGTTGGATGAGCAGCACCACGACCGTGTTGGGTAACACTGCCATTTTGGAGGAGGAGGACTTGGTCGTGGGGTAGCAACACATGCGAGTTAATCTTCAGAGGCCACGGTCATGGCGGTCGGCCATGGTCGTGGCATCTTGGGGGCCAACTCCTATTGATTCTTCTCAATAAACGGTACGACCGTGGGCATATACATTGGTCGTGGTATCTTCAATGGGCCACAGCCGTGCTGATGGCCACAGCCGTGGCCATTTGGGTGCAAAATCTCTATTGACTCTGTTGGTTTTTCATAATAAACATTACGACCATGGGGGTATTCCCACGGCTGTGTTGGGGTCTGTAGTAGGCAAATTAACTTCAAACTTCATCATTCATGGATTTCTTTGCTTGATGTTGATCCTTGGCCATTGAAGGTAGTTTGATGGAGCTTTGGGGCCTTCTTTGGACCCCTCCTTCTCCCTCATTCACCCTAATCATGGTCCAAGTACCTAAAAATGATGCAAAGAACATCCACAAGTGCATTTGGCAATGATAAACATATTAGGGGAAATAGCTTGTAATCTAACATGTTTAGATATGATTTAAGTACAAAATGGCATGAGATCGAGCCCTAAAATAGGGCTACATCACCACCCCAAACTGAAAACATAGTTTTCCTCAAGTATTCTCTAACTTAATCTCTCTTTTCAATTTTCATTCAATACACAAGCATGGAAAATGCATAGCAATAAAAAATTATTGACTACATGGTCTTGGAAGTGACTAAGTGCATGTATTCCACCTCTCTCCTTTCCTCTTTCACAAACCATTCCTGAACTGAGCACTGAGCATACAAACTTCAAATATAAAGCATAGAAACACAAGTTGTCCATATGTCCTTCACATCATTCCGAGTAAACCGTTTCATGTTGGTGTTAATCAAAGATGACTAGGAGTATTGTTTCACTTTCATGAATTCACTCTTATGCTTCAAACCACACTAGATGACCCACTTGGCTGTAGAAAGGGTAAAGTGAGCTAGATTTGATGTTTTCTATCTCAATGGGTGTGAAAGAGGAAGAAAGGATTGCGATAACATTTTGGAGTGCTTTTATCCACTCATCTTTTCTTTATTTGAATGCTCTTAAACAAGAGCATCCATTTATTTTTATTTTTGCTTTTCTTTTTTTCTTTTCTTTTTCTTTGCCATTAGTGTAGATAGAGCATATGGTGGATAGAGTGAAGTGGGGAGGTTGAGATGTGGCCACCCCAAACTTTTGGGGGTGGGCATGGCTGCTATGTGCACTTTGGCATCTTTTCATGAGGCGAAGAGGTATGAAGATGCTAAAAGAATAGTCAGATCCAAAGGGGGGTCATTAGTGTAGTCTTCAACATAAGATCTCTTGCATGAAATCTAATCCAACACTTCATCAAATGATATCACACCACAAGATAGAGCAACATGACATTCACATTTCTACCGAGTGATTCCATAGGCTTTAAGCGTTTGTAGCTTGCTCAATTCACAAAGCAACCAAAACATTCACAAACTTAAGAAAGGTGGTGCACATGTAAAGAGTCATCAAACAAGACCATATAGCAATAAAATCTAAGAAAACAACATGCATTTGTTAATGGATTAAAAGTTTCATTTCCACAATGCAGATTAAGTCAAAACATACATTTTGGCCAAGAACATTCAAGCTTGGGTAAAATTGGCCAAAATGGTGCCAATTTGCCTTCAATCACATCTTAACCTACATTATTGAACTTAAAATAGTAAAGCATATAAGTCCTAGCTAAAACATGCAAAAATAACCAAAAATCTATATGATATGCAATGCATGGAAAAGAGAAGCAAAATTTTTGAAAAATTAAGCAAAAATGCAAGAAAGCAACTACATGCTATTCAAAGATGCAATCAATAATAAGAGAAATAAAAACTAAACTAGATATCACAGGTGGAACAAAATCATAGAGAGATAGAGGGTGGTGTGTACCTCCCTACCCACCCCAAACTTTAGAATCATGATGTCCTCAGCATGAAACTATGGCTTAGGGTAGATAGGAGAAGTGTCACGGCTGCTGTGGCAGCTAGTCTGAAAAGTGAGGAGGATCTAGAGGAGGTGATGAGGGAGGAGCTGAGCCTATGGGAGGATGTTGGAAGTAATGTCCCCAGTAGTCATCCTGGGGTGCAGGGTATGTCTATGGATATCCAGCTATGCCACCCAAAAATCTCCACCGCATTCGGGGTTTCTTGATTCTTGGGCATGGTGGTAGTGATACAAGTGGTTGACCTGGTGGTGCATTTGTTGTTGGTCTTGCCACATGTATTGCTGGATCAGCTGCATATCACCCTACGTCTTTTGAATACCCTCGAGCTGTGCTTGGATGGTGAACATGTCGTAGGTGTTCACTAAGGGTTGTTGCAGTTGGGATGTTCCTTCATCCCTCCTTCTTGTCCTTTGGGGTTTCCTTTGTCCTTCATCTTCTTGTTCCTACCCTTGCACATTTGATTCATCTATATCTTCATGTGCAGTAGTGGCTCCCCTAGTGTATGTCTCTCATGGGTTTTCTTGCTGCCATTTCAACAATTTTTCCTTCAATCTATAGAAGACCCCCAACACGGATAGAAGTGGCACCGTGTAGTATGGCAGCTCAAGTTCAATGTCGGCACACTAGTTGTGAGATATATCATCCTTTTGTCCTTCATCTTGATAGTGTGCAAGCACATAAGATAGTTTAGGTCAACAAACTCTCCCTCATATGCGTCTTCTAACCCAGAAAGATCATACCCCAAAGCGAGTGCAATTGAGGTTAAAAACCCTCCCATATCAAAAGGTTTTACACTGTTAAAGGGTATGGACCTCATGTGATCAATCAGTAGCACTCCAAGGTCTATATACCGTTTGTGGTTCATTGCCATCAAGACAAACATATCTTTTTGAGAGATGGAGCCTTGGTTATCATACCGTCCCAAAATCGTATTTGCTAAGACCTTCTACACATAATAGATTAAGGGGTTGCTTATAGTGGTGGTTTTGGATCTTCCTTCATTGTAATCACCGCTGCCTGTCAAAGTATTCCAGAAATGTGCATAATCAAAATCTACCTCCTTTTCTAGCAGGCCGTCATTCATCTTCTCAGCCTCTTCAGGAGTTGCAGCAAAAAGATAATTCAACTCAGTAGCTGTGAGGGTGTGCATGTTTCCCATCATGGCAAACTTTATAGCTTCACTACCTCTCACCTTTGTCTTCTCTAGTGTAGCAAAGAACTCCCGAGTCAAAGCGAGGTAAGTTGTTTGGGGTGTGAAAAGGACGTTCCACAGCCCCATTGCCTTTAAACTTCCTTCCACCACTTCTTTGATTCCTAGATCATCAATAACCTTCTCACACCCATATCTAGTGGAGATGACTCTCCTTTTTATGCATTATGGGTATGTGAGAGCGATCTTTCTTTGCCTATGTCCTCTACCATAGGACACTCCTGTAGGGGCCTTTCCTAAGGCCTTCAACATGTGCGCCTCCAACTATTCCAGAACATCCTCCTCCTCAGGCATCAGCTCCACCTCTTCCTCATCGCTTTCATCATCATATTCCTCCATTCTGTAAGATTGGGACCCCAAACTTGTGTTGCGGTTGTACCAATGTGCATACTACTCTTCATCATGATGAAATTTCCGCGTAGGTTGTGGCTGTCCACTACACTCTGCCACCATCTGAGACGTCGAGTGGCGTGCAGGCGTAGGCCTTGGTGGCTGCTTTGACGATGATGGTGCTGCTTTTGAATTATGTCCTTTCTTTGCAATCACCAGCTCAACTTCATTGATCAAGGCATCCATATTTTCCTCAGAGTCCTCTTCTTCTTCTTCATCCCCTTCATACGTCGCATCGGTGATGTGGTGGTTGTCAAATGAATGTGAGTGGGATGCACTCATAGATTGTGAGTGACGAAGGGATTAGTATGCGGAGGTGGTTGGGGAGGGGGTGTGTGAAGGCATAGAAACATCGAAGGAGGCGTTCTTGGAGCGCTGCTTTCCTCTGGTGATAATGTTGGCCCCCTTGGTTATTGCCTTTCCAATTTTCTTCATGGTTGGGCTGGGAAAGGGGGGTGAAATTTGGATTTTGGTGAATGAGGCGATGTGGATGTCGATGTGGGTGTGGAATGGATGGAGAGGGAGGTGTAGATGGTGGAAATGGTGTTTGTTGTGGATTTGGGAAAAAAATGGAGGGTTTATGTGGAGGTTTTGTGGAGGGGGGTTGTGGGGTGGAATGGAGATGAATGTGGAGATGGAGGGCCGATTGAGAGAAGAAAGGTGGTGGAAATGGATGGGGGCGGCTGGGGAATGATTTTGTATTGATTTGGGGTTGATTGGGGGTATTTTGAGGTGTTTGAGGTGGATAACGGTGGAGGGAGGAGTAGCTGTGCACCGCCAAGGTCGTGCAACTGAGGTAGAAGAAGAAGAAATGAAGAGGGATGTCGGGTTTTGATGTTAAAAGCTATATTTTTTTTCCTAGATCGGGTCGGGCCACGGCCATGGCAGGTGGCCATAGTCGTGGTGCGTGCTTGGTAGCACAGATGTGGCTAGGTTCCACAGTCATGTTGTCAATGTAGAACATTTGCCTCTGACCCTTGCCACGGTCGTGGTAAGGTGCCACGGTCGTGGCCATTCCTCTTCAACACGGCTGTGGCGTATGGCCACGACTGTGGCCATTCGTCCAAAACAAACTGCCATTCTCAGTCACTTTGATGAAATAAAACAAAATGACTGTGGAGTGAGGCCACCGCTGTGGTTGTCCTCTTATGCCACGACCGTGGTCTAGCTCCATGGTTGTGCTGGGGGAAATCCTTCAGTTTTCTCAATTAAAAAAAACAAGAACTTCTTTTGTCTTTGGCATTCTGCCACAAATTTGCTTTCATGACCATGACTCAACTTTCATCCTCTCTCTCTAGTGTCTAACACCTGCCGTGTCATAAACACTCAAAGAAAATCTATGAGACATAAGTGTGTGTGTGTGTATTTGTGGAAAATAAAACAAAAGTATCAAAAAGTAAGGTTCGAGAATCTCAAACCATGTGGGTTGCCTCCCACTAGCGCTAAATTTTATGCCTTCAGCCAGGCTTATTGATCCTTGACTTCTTTCACTTCTTTGGGATCCTCAAGGCATCCTTGTAGTATATTTCTTTCTCATATGCTTCCAAGCACATTTCTTCATCGGATTGTTCTTCTACAAGCATAACAATATCAAAACTTTGATTGGCCTTGTCCGGGCCTACTTTAGAAACTTGTTTCAATCTTTGTCCATTGACGACAAACTCTTTCTCACCTTCTTTATCACATATCACAATAGCCCCATATGGGTACACTTTCTTGATAAGATAAGGACCTTCCCATCTAGACCGGAGTTTCCTGGGAAAGAACTTCATTCTTGAATTGTACAGCCATACCCACTTGTCGGGCTCAAATTCCTTCTTTCTAATCATCTTATCATGAAGGAACTTAGTTCTCTCCTTATAGCTCTAGGACAACTCATATGCCTCATGGCGCATTTCCTCCAACTCATTAAGTTGAAACTTCCTCTTCATTCCGACGTTTTCTCCATCAAGATCCATAGTCTTCAAAGCCCATAATGCCTTGTGTTGCATTTCAACTGGCAAGTGGCAACTTTTCCCATAAACAAGCTTGAATGATGTAGTGCCAATCAGGGATTTGAATGCAGTCCGGTATGCCCATAAAGCTTCATTGAGACGGAGTGACCAATCCTTACGGTCTGGTCTCACCATTTTCTATAAAATGAGCTTTATCTCCCGATTGGCCAACTCAACTTGGCCACTAGTTTGAGGATGATATGGAGTGGCTACTCGATGGTTTACTCCATGCTTCTTGAGCAACCCTTCAAAAGTGTGGTGAATGAAGTGACTTCCCCTGTCACTAATCATGGCCCTTGGGATGCCAAAATGGCTAAAAATGTTTGATTTCACACAGTCACACACCACCTTGTGGTCATTCGTCTGGGTTGCAATAGCTTCTATCCACTTTGACACTTAGTCCACAGTGACCAAAATGTAGACATTCCCAAAGGAAGGTGAGAAAGGACCCATGAAGTCAATCCCCCATACATCAAACACCTCCACCACAAGAATGGGTGATAGAGGCATCATGTCCCTTTTTGAGATAGTGCCCACTTTTTGGCACTTCAACCAGCTTTTGCAAAACTCATGTGAATCTTTGAACAAGGATGGCCAATAAAACCCACATTGAAGAACCTTTGCAGCCATGTGTTTCCCTTCAAAATGGCCTCTACATACTCCGGAATGGCACATGGACATAATTTCTTACTGTTCTATTTCTGGAACACATCTCCTTATGAGATGATCAGGGCAATATTTGAAGGGGTGAGGGTCATCCCAAGCATAATTCTTGACCATGGCAAATAGCCTTTTTCTTTCCTCCCTTATCCAGGTGCTAGGTATCCTCCCACTAGCCAAGAAATTGTCTATGTGTTGATACCATGGCCTTTGAGTGGATGAAAGAAGGAAGAGTTGTTCATGTGGCATCATTTCCTTGATTTGATTTGTATCATCAAAGGGGTAATCAATTTAGGAGAGATGGTCAGCAACACCATTTTCCACTCCCTTCTTGTCTACATTCTCCACATCGAACTCTTGAAGCAATAGAATCCACCTGATCAACCTTGGCTTTGAATCTTTCTTTGACACGAGGTACTTTACTACAACGTGGTCCGTGTATATCATTACTTTGTTTTGTAAGAGATATGATCGGAATTTGTCAAGAGAAAAGATGATTGCAAGCAACTCTTTCTCAGTCATTTTGTAATTTGTTTGGGCTTCGTCTAAAGTCTTACTCGCGTAGTAGATAGCATGAGGAATCTTGCCAACTCTTTGGCCCAGCACAACCTCCACTACCATGTCAGATGCATCGGTCATAATCTCGAATGGCAAAGAGAAATTAGGGGGTTGCATGATCGGAGAAGAAATGAGTCTTTCCTTCAAGTGATTGAAAGCTTCAATACACTTGTCATCAAAATGAAATTCAACATACTTTTCAAGTAAGTGACATAGAGGTCTTGAGATTTTACTGAAATCTTTAATGAAGCAGTGATAGAAACTGGCATGTCCCAAGGAAGACCGAACATGTCTTACGGTGGAAGGAATGGTGAGAGTAGAAATGAGGCCCACTTTGTCCTTGTCAACTTCAATCCTGTCCTTTGAAACTCGGTGACCCAAAACTATTCCTTCGGGTACCATGAAGTGACTCTTTTCCCAAGATAGAACTAGGCGAACCTTCACACATTTCTCAAGAATAGTAGACAAATGTAGCAAGCACTCATCAAATGTCTTACCAAAAACTGAGAAATCATCCATGAACACTTCCAAAGATGAATCAAGCATATCCGCAAAGATCGAGGTCACACATCTCTAAAATGTAGAAGGGGCATTACACAACCCAAATGGCATTCTCCGGTAGGCAAAGGTGCCACTCGGGCAAGTGAATATTGTCTTCTCTTGATCTATAGGATGCACAAAAATTTGGAAATATCCAGAATATCCATCAAGGAAACAATAAAATATTTGTCCTTCTAGCCTTTCCAGAATCTGGTCAAGAAATGGGAGAGGATAGTGATCCTTCTTGGTCTTTTCATTGAGCTTCTGATAATCAACACACATTCTCCACTTGGATTATTCTCTTACCAGCATAAGATCACCATATGCATTCTCTGCAATAGTGATTCCACCCTTCTTGGGTACAACTTGGATGGGACTCACCCATGTACTATCGTAAATGGGGTAGATTATCCCAACATCAAGCAATTTCACAACTTCTTGGGTCACAACCTCTTTTAACTTTGGATTCAACCGCCTTTGCATTTGGTGGGTCGGCCTTGCATCATCCTTTAGATAGATCCTGTGTACATAGATGGAGGGATCAATACCCCTCAAGTCATCTATAGACCATCCAATGGCTTGTATGTTCTTCTTCAAGACTTTCATCAATGCCTCCTCTTGTTCTGGTGAGAGAATGGAAGACATGATCACCGGGAGGGTGTCATTTGCCCCTAGAAAAGCATACTTCAATCCTTCTGGAAGTGATTTCAGCTCAAGAGTGGGCAATTGTTCAAGAGAGTTCTTTAATGGTTCAGAGCTGGAAGGGAGGTCTTCACTCGCAACCACCAAGGCTAGATCATTATCTTCATCATCTTCGTCATTATTGGGGAACTCAACTATCGACTCTAGACCTCTACCTTGAATGGAAGTTTGAATCCATGTAGGTAGGCATTCCTCCACAATTTCATCTAGGCATTCAGTGAGATACAAATCTTCTTCAGTGGCCCCTATCAACTTAGTCGTGGTTGGCGATTTAAAGATGTTCAACCGGATCTTCGTGTGCATGAATGTCACATACATCGTACCGGTCCTCACATGAATAACCGCATCCACCGTGGCTAGGAAATGTCTCCCCAAGATGATAGGAACCCTCCTTGTGTCTTTTTCCATGTCTAGGATAATGAAATCGACAGGGAAGAAGGCAGACGTCTCATCATCAAGTCTCACAATCATGTCATCCACATGCCCTCTAGGTGTCTTTACCGATCTGTCATCCAACTATAAAGTACAATGAGCCAGACTCAACTTCCCCATTTGTAGCTCTACAAACACATCATACTACATTAGGTTGATTCTAGAGCCCAAGTCTAGGAGAGCTTGGTCAATGTGATGTGCCCCAATGTAGCATGAGATGATAGGAGCATTGAGATCTTTTCTTTTCTTTGGCATGGTGTGATGTAAGATCGATCTCACTTGCTTGGTGAACTTCACTTACTTTGGGGTTCTCCCCATGGTCTTTCTCTTGAAGGTGCATAGATCTTTCAAGAACTTAGCATAAGAAGGGATTTGCTTGACTGCATCAAGCAAAGGGATGTTGATTTTCACATGTTTGAAGGTTTCAAGGATGTCTTCAGTGTGCTTCTTTCTTCTCTTCTCAGCAGAAGGCTCCTTAAGAGCCTCAAGAAATGGGGGAAGTTGGGACCCCATATGGTGCGGATCAACAGAATCATCAACATGTATCACAAGAATCACAATATCATCACTCGGTATCACAATATCAACCCTGGCTCTCATCACGGCATCCTCAGGCTGCATCTCAGTATCAACCTATCGAGTCTCATTATCACCTCTATCAACAACAACGGTATGAGGGGGGGGTGCTCCAATGTCCAAACACTCCTCAGAAAAGTCACAGAGTTCACATGCTCATGAGTAGTGGAAGAAGAGGCTTGTGGAGGTAGTTGTGGCTGTTGGGGTGGTGGTGGCCTTTGATGAGGTGAATTTGGGTTTTGGAGGATGAATTGCAGTTGTGGTTGTTGTGGTGGCTGTTGTTGTTGTGGATGGGGGTGGTATTGTGGGGGTGGCTGTTGGTATGAATGAGGTGGAGGTGGAGCATATTGGTAGTTGAGAGGTGCCTACGGAGGTGGTGGAGCATAGGGGTTTGACAGTGCTTGGTATGATGGCAGAGCATATGAACTTGGAGTGTTCCCTAGGAAAGTACCATCATTATTCAGGTTGGGCATCGGTTGAGATGGAAGCCTTCCTTCTTCCCTCCTTGCAAGAGAGAGAGATCTAATCCAATCTTTGCTCGAGGTGGTTGATGGACTGCCCATGTGATGTCACATCCTTCTTCACATCATCCAAACTTGTTAACCTTCCTAGAACCTCCTCTTCAAACTTTGAACTATAATGTGGCCTCTGCTGCCCTTGTCCTTGTCCATCCTCATTTTGTTGTTTCCAAGAAAAAATTGGATGGTTCCTCCACTCGGGAGTGTAGGTGTTGGACATGGGGCCTTGATTGTTGCGGCCGCCAAAGGATTGCAAAGCATTCACTTCCTCACCCACGGAGTCGACTGCCATGATGGGTTGTCTAAGAGAGCCATCAGCTTGATTCTTCATCATTTTCATCATGTCTGCCATCATTTTCATCATATCGGGGTCGATAGCATTACAGGTTGGAGCCACGGAGGAAGGTGGAGGGATGTAGCTTTGACCACAATGCCCCCCTTTTGTAGAAACGTGATGGCGTGAGTTTTCAACGAGATGTTCAAATAAAGGCAATGATTCTTCAGACGGCTTTGCCATGAAAGTATCTCTACAGGAGGAGTCGACGTTGTTTTGGCTTTGCACTTCAAGCCCGATGTTATCCATGTTGGTTTTCTTCTTGAAAACCCAATTGCACCTTATGGGTTTTACCCCTTTAGGTGGTTTCATCAAGATTACATCTTGTTGGTTTTATGGATTCCATTTTGGATATAATATTTGTGACAGAGTGAGTTTTTATATATATATTATTTAGTTTCTCTCTCCTACAATTTTAATTATTCCATTTATTCCCTCAATCGTCCCTCACTCCAAATTGATTATATGGTCTATCAATTTTATATAATGACATCTCTAGTATCATATAGACCCATGTTAAATGCAAAATGACATTTAGTCAATCGACATAGTCAATAATCAAATTTTGACTCCAATCTTGCACCCTAGCTACATCATAACACCATTAAACTACCCCTAAAATTTTATTGCAATTGGGTCAACCAATTCGGAGATATGACCAATTTAATTTGGTGCATATTCCACTTATTTTGAACCCTAGGATCTAAGTTTGGGAATTATTTGAATCAAATGCATGACATTATGTGTCACGCAGCCTTTGAAGGCTTGGACGTGTGTCTTATTATAGGCCGAGCTTTTCTGGTCGTTGATCAGCAATCCAACGGGGGAGACTTTGTCTCCTACCTCCCGCACGACCTGGGCTTCGACCCCAATAGAGTGATGACCACCCAACGCCCCTCGCGTCCAAATCTCACCTCTTCACCATGAGATATTTGGAGGAAAGTTCCCTCTCACCCGAATGAGTCCAACGGTAGTGACCACGTCGCCTATCTCCCCAGGATTAGGGAGAACAACCTCCCGAGCCCTAGCGCCTCTTCCTGGCGGCAGCGAGTAAAATAGGGTTCCTCACCACGGGCATCCCCACACCTATTTAAGGACTTCAATAGCTCCGCCGACCTTCCTTTTATCATCCCTGGCCCTCAATTTGGACGAAGCGTGCCCCTTCCTCTCCGACCTCAAGCACCCTCAGCTCGTCTAACCTTGACTCCCCTCTCACTCCAATGGCTCTCTCTCCCTTCAATCAAGCACTACTACACCATTAGGGGACCTCAGTGGGACGATCACCACCTTCGGCTAGAATCACAAAGGTCCAGAAGCTCGAGTCGACAAGCCTCACAACTGAGCTCAAAGAGCTTCACCGCCGGTGAGGTTGGAGCCATCTCAGAGCTGCGGGAAGATCGCAATCTCATCAGTAAACCTTAGTGAAGCTTTCAACTCCCTCAATCCAACCCGAGGGTAGGTAATCCTCATTTTCACTCCTCGATCCATTTCGGCCTGTTTTGATCAGAAATGGTGCCCAGATCTCCCTAGTTGACGACCTTGATTTCCCCACCACCGCTGTGAGTCTGCGAACTCAACCCAACCATCAGCTTCACCCAACTCTTCCTAGAACCCCCCCCCATCATCGTGATCTTGCCTCCCCTTTCATCCCCTTGCTCCAGCCATGGCACGCGAGCAGGGAACAATCAAGTTAGAGGTATGACCTCTCTGCCCATACTCATCTAGGGGCTCTATTGGTATGCCTGGGGGCCTTTTGGTCCTTTCCTCAGCTTGACCTCCCGTTCTTCAGACGAGCGCCTACGCATAGGTCAATAAGAGGGTCCGATTAGTCGGATCCCTCACATGATCCGCGAAGCAGAGCTCGCAATCATTTTCTTTTTATTTATTCATTTCATTTATTCTTTAGGAATTTATCTGATTGGTCAGATCTTAGAGAAATCCTAGAAAATGATAGGAATATCGAAATATATCGAACCTATACATCTTTTTCATCATAAAAATGCCAGCCATTTAAATAAAATATTTCTAGGACCTAGATCTGAGCCCTTTTTAGATAATATGGTCTACAAGTCCTAATGACCCCTTTATATTTATATTTTGTGTAATAATGGTCATAATTGATTTTAAATCTTCCATGGAAACAGATCAAACCCTAGTTGGGGTCCTGATCATCATGATATTCCAAACCCTAATCTATGAAGGATATCGGATTCAATAGTTAAGAAAAACCGTAATTTCTAATTTTCTCACCTTATTATGAATACTATATACAATTTATGTAAAACCCTAATAACTTAAAGGCCCTTGAATAACCTTGACGACCCTAACCTCAGAACCCAACTTTGAATCATAAGAATCTTAAAGTGATACCCCAAATAACATAAACCCTAAATTTAATCCCTAATGTGGATTGATGAAAGCCCATGGTGACCTTAGGGTTTTGTTGTATTTCAGGGTGATCTACTACCTTACTCATAACCTAGGACTTGTGGAATCCAGATCTGAAAGTTGAAGGTACGTGGATATAATTATATGACTAGATTTTCTGGATGCTAATATATGTGTACTTACTTATTTGTATTTGAAATACATTGCTGGATGTAGATGCTGATGTATGTATATTGAAAATTTTTTCCTTGAACAATTAAGAATATGAATAAACAAGAAAAATGAAATGTAGTTACTAGTGGTGCTCATTAATCTCCCTATTAGAGAGGGAAAGCATTAATGTTGACTAGCACCTCCCTAATGGTACAAGGTACGTAGGGAGATCCCTAATGGTACAAGGTACGCAGGGATAGGGCCCAATATTTATGCTTGTGCTAAGTCCACCATAGTAATGCATATTCATTCAAAATATGGATAATAACTTGGGATTACTTGATTTTCTACCCTTAAATAACATTTTCTTTCTCTGTCTTCAATATCGATTATTTTATATGCCAGCATAGTATAGCTTTTAATTCCACGTACCAACTTTGTTGATGTTTTTGGTTTCTCGTATTTTCTATGTACAAGCAACACATGAAGCACTTCAAAGTACCAGAAGTCACTAAATAACGAGCATGGGGGATGTTAGATAGATCTCCATTTCTCACCTTATTCATTACAGCTAGATAGTTTCTATTCTTCTAGATTATGTAATAGGATGATATTGATCGTATGTAATAATCATATTTTCTTTCTCATAGACTTATTCTTCTTCCTTTTCAATTATTAGTATGTAAGACTTTATCTCTTATCAATGAATGAAGTGTTGTGTGGCTATCTATTGATGATGTGAACATGATCTTGGCTTATCTCTCATTTTAGTTTACTATCTTGATTTCTTATATTTTCCCTTTTGACATTTATAGATATGAGTGCACGCAGATTTGTGTATGTCATTAAGGAAAGTATATAGAAATTGGGGTCGTCACAGTTGGTATCAGAGCAAGGTTCAGACATCATAGTCACATGACTTTCATTCACCCTATTATGAGTCTAGGGTAATCCTTGAGTTAGGGATGTGAAGGGTTGAGGTGACTAGGATAGCATCTGCCTAAGGTCTGGCTAAAGTCTCCGAGCCACTTTGCTTAGCAATCACGAGGCTACCTATAAGGCAGTATGAGTCTACCTGGCCGATATCCTAAATGTCCCCTACTTCTTGGGCATACCTTAAATTAGGATCCCTCTCATCTATAGAAATTCCCTCTCATCTTTTCTATAGGAATATTTTTCTTTCTTTCTTTCTTATCTCAAATTTTGAATTCTTTCTTTCTTTCTTATCCCTTTATGATGTAAGATTAGGAAAGAGTCTCTCTATTTAGAAAGTCTTAAGGACCGACTAATAAGGATTTTAGGGTATCCTCCACAAAATGTAACATTGAGAACATAAAGGAGAATAATGAAATATTATGTGATAAAAATGATAATAATGATCATGACAAATATATTTGTTGAGTAATAAAACTAATATGTCCAAATTAATTTCAGGATGCCTCCTAAGACTCACAACTCAAAGGCCTCAGAGGAATCGTCCTCTAAGAAGAGAAAAGAGCCTAAAAACTCTGAAGTACCTGATCCCGATGCGGCGGCCAAGGAAAGGTGGGAGGAACAGAAGAAAATCCTTCTAGATTTTATGGAAACCCTCACCAAAAAAGGAACCCCTGAACCTAGCTCCTCGAGAAAGAAAGAAGTAATAGTGATAGACTTTATTAAACTCAACCTTGATTCCTTTTGGGGGGAGGATCATCCTGAGGTCATGGACAAGGCTGAGGCCTGGGTTTTATCCATGGAGAATGGTTTTCGTACCCTATAAATACCCAATGAGAAGAAGGTCAAGTTTGCCACCCATATGCTTAAGGGAGGGGCAAAAATATGGTGGGAGAACTATGGCGGGAATAGGGGTGAGGAAATAGACAACATGGGGTGGGAAGCCTTCAAAACCCTCTTCACTGATCGTTTCATGCCCATAGCTGAGAGGAAGAGGAAGGAGAAGATGTACATGGAGTTAAGGCAGGGTAGTCTTTCAATAGCTGATTACACCTAGAAGTTTAGGCTTCTGGAGCATGATGCACCCATCAGGACTGAAGACCGCCTTACTGAGCACTATGTTGACTTCCTTTCCGCCCACCTAAAAACCCTAGTCATGGCCTCTCGTCCCAGAAGCATAGATGAAACCCTAGATATGGCCCTCAAGTAGGAGAGAGAGCAGGGCATGCAGAAACCTTCTAGCATGGGATACTTAGGGTTAACCACAACTGAAGAGGACTAGTCTAGGAAGTTCCATCCTGGCCATAACAATAAGGGATCAAGGAAACAAGGAGGTTCAGGAAAGGGAGGACAGAAAAGCCACCAGAACTAGCCAAGGATGAATCATCCCAAGTGCAAGACTTGTGGGCGTTTCCATGGTGGGGTTTGCCGCCACACCAAGCCAGTCTGCTATAATTGCAAGAAGGAGGGTCATTTCGTCGCCAAGTGCCCCACTCCCTCCATCTTTGGCAATCCTACAGTAGGTGATCCACAGCCTCACAGACACCGCAATGGCAGAGTATTTGCAGTGAATGTAGAAGAGGCTAAGGAAAATCCAAACCAGCTATGTGAAGGTAATCCTCATTTCATTATAATTTAATATCTTGTTCAAGCCTGCAATTATTCATAATCTGATTATCATGTGTAGGCACTGTAATATTAAATGGTCATCCTGTTAAGGCCTTATTTGACTCTAGATCTACAAATACATTTATTTCTCGAACTCTGGCATCCATATTAAATCTTCATATAAGGGACTTGGGATATATTCTGGATGTGTCTACTCCTAGTGGCAAAATACTCACAACTCTACAGAAAACCAATGAACTCTCTCTTAAATATGAAAATCATGATATGCCCTTTGAATTCATTCTCTTAACTATGGAAGACTTTGATGTCATACTTGGTATGGACTGGCTTTATACATACCATGCTCACATTGATTGTAGAAATAAGATGGTATTCCTCTCTCAACCTCATTCTTATCCTGTGAAAATCCCTAGGGGAAGCAGATTCTGTAATAATGTTATAATCTCCTCTCTCAAAGCTAAAAAGCTCATTTCCCAAGGATGTAAAGTGTTCCTCGCATTATTCTCATAGACCAGTCCTAGTAGTGGGTCTTTAGAAAGTCTGGAGGTGGTACGTGACTTCCCTGACATTTTTCTGGAGGAGCTTCCTGGGCTGCCTCCAAATAGAGACATTGAGTTCTCCATAGATCTTCTTCCAGGAACCACTCCGGTTTCTAGGGCACCGTATAGGATGGATCCTGCTGAGCTTATGGAATTGAAGAAACAGTTGCAAGAACTTCTCGACAAAGGTTTCATTCGTCCTAGTGTTTCCCCCTGGGGTGCTCCTGCTCTCTTTGTTAAAAAGAAAGATGGTTCTATGCGTATGTGTATTGACTACCGCATGTTGAACCAAGCCACTATTAAAAACAAGTATCCTCTTCCTCGTATTGATGACCTCTTTGATCAACTTTGTACTGCTAAAGTTTTCTCAAAGTTTGATCTCCATTCTGGATACCATCAACTTAAAATCAAGGATTCTGATATTTCTAAAACTGCTTTCCGAACTCATTATGGGCATTATGAATTTTTGGTGATGCCATTCGGGTTGGCCAATGGACCGGGTGTATTTATGAATCTGATGAACACGGTCTTCCAACCATATCTTGATGAGTTTGTGGTAGTCTTCATTGATGATATCTTGATCTATTCTGATTCTATGGAAAAACACCGGGAACACTTGCGAGCAGTTCTTGACATTCTCTGAACCCAGAAATTTTATGGCAAGCTTTCTAAATGTGAATTCTGGATCGATAAAGTCATGTTTCTTGGACATGTCATTTCTAGAGGTAGTATATCTGTTGATCCCGCCAAAGTCTCTGTTGTACTTGATTGGCAACCTCCTCATAATCCTTCTGAAATTCGGAGTTTCTTGGGATTAGCCAGATACTATCGTCGTTTTATTCCAAATTGCTACAAAGTTGCACTTCCTCTAACCAAGCTTACTCGGAAGGATGAGCACTTCATCTGGTCAGCTACTTATGAGTCCAGTTTCCAACAGTTAAAGCAGAAGTTGACGTCAGCTCCAGTTCTTGTGCTACCCTCTGGTAATGAATGGTTTGTGATATTCACTGATGCTTCGAGGAATGGGTTAGGGTGTGTCCTATAGCAGAATGGTAAGGTAGTGGCCTTTACGTCTAGACAACTAAAACCCAATGAACTTAATTATCCCACCCATGATTTAGAATTAGCTGCAATCATCCATGCCCTCAAAATCAGGAGGCACTACCTATACAGGGCAACATTCTATATCTTCACCGATCACAAAAGCCTAAAATACATCCTGACTCAGAAGGACCTGAATCTGCATCAACGCTGATGGATTGAATACCTAAAGGACTACGATTTTACTATTGCCTATCATCCGGGTAAGGCAAACGTAGTCGTTGATGCCCTTAGCAGAAAAAGGGAAGTGTGTGCATCTTTATTTGTCCCTGAATGGAAGAACATGGAGGATCTGGTAGGATGGAAGCCGCAGTTTCTGTCAGACTGTTTGCATGTTAACAACATCTCCATCACGTCCAACTTGAATTTCGAACTTCTTGAGGCACATAAGGCTAGTCCCGGTCTTGTAGAGCTCTCTTCTCTCCTGTCGAAGCCGCAAACACATCTGTCTGTGGGTCTTGATGGTGGTCTTCGTTACAAGAATCGTATGTGGGTTCCTGAGCAGTCAGCTGTAAAGACAACTATTCTTAGTGAGGCACATGGGTCCAAATACACAGTCCATCTGGGTACAACAAAGATGTACAAAGACATGCAACGTCAGTTCTGGTGGAGAGGCATGAAGCATGATATTGCCAATTTCGTGTCCAGGTGTCTCACATGCCAAAGGATCAACACCGAACATCAGAGACCAGACGGTCTACTACAACCCCTTGAGACCCTAGAATGGAAATGGGAACACATCACCATGGATTTCATGGTGGGACTACCCAGGACCAGGAAGGGATACGATGCTACATGGGTCATAGTGGATCGTCTGACCAAGTCAGCTCATTTTCTTTCGGTAAAGACTACTGCGAAAGTTTCTCAGTTGGCCAACCTCTACATACAGGATAGTATGTCTGCATGGAGTTCCAACGTCCATTGTCTCAGATAGGGACCCAAAGTTCACTTCAAATCTATGGAAGCAGGTTCAAGAGGAATTGGGCACCAAATTGAACTTCAGTACTGCCTACCATTCGTAGACAGACGGGAAGTTAGAGCGTACAGTGCAAATTCTGGAGGATCTTCTACGAGCTTGTGTGCTTGACTGGGAAGGCTCATGGGACCATTACCTACCTTTAGTTGAGTTCGCCTATAATAATAGCTATCAAGCGAGTATTGGGATGGCACCATATGAAGCTCCCTATGGCCGACCGTGAAGATCTCCGTTACATTGGGATGACATCGGAGAACACACCTTGATGAAGTCTGAGGAGATGCAGCTGTATGCAGATAAAGTTGCACTGATTAGGAAAAGGATGAAGTGAGTACAGGATAAGCAAAAATCATATACAGATGCCCACCGATAGGAACGTCAGTTCAAGGAAGGTGATCATGTCTTTATGAAGATCCGACCTATTCGAGCTTTGGCCAAGAACAAAGGAAAGCTCAGTCCTTGTTATATTGGACCCTTTGAGATTCTAGAAAGGGTTGGTGAATGTGCCTATCATCTTGCTTTGCCACTTCAGTATAGTGCCATGCATAATGTCTTTCATGTATCTAATATGAAGCCTTATGTCAAAGATCCTAGCCACATTATGAATCATGAGCCTCTCAAGTTGAAGGATGATCTGTCATATGTTGAGTCCCCAGTTAGAATTCTTGACTTCAAGTCAAAGGAGCTTCGCAGTAATCGACATATAGATATGGTGAAAGTTCTCTGGGGCCACCATGATGAAATAGATGCCACCTGGGAACTAAATACTGAGGTCAAGAAGAAGTCTCCACATCTTTTTTAGTTTGCTTGAATTTTGAGGACAAAATTCTTAAAAAGGAGGGGAGAATGTGACAGAGTGAGTTTTTATATATATTATTTAGTTTTGCTCTCCTACAATTTTAATTATTCAATTTATTCCCTCAATCGTCCCTCACTCCAAATTGATTATATGGTCTATCAATTTTATATAATGACATCTCTAGTATCATATACACCCATGTTAAATGCAAAATGACATTTAGTCAATCGACATAGTCAATAATCGAATTTTGACTCCAATCTTGCACCCTAGCTACATCATAAAACCATTAAACTACCCCTAAAATTTTATTGCAATTGGGTCAACCAATTCGGAGATATGACCAATTTAATTGGGTGCATATTCCACTCATTTTGAACCCTAGGATCTAAGTTTGGGAATTATTTGAATCAAATGCGTGACATTATGTGTCATGCAGCCTTTGAAGGCTTGGACGCGGGTCTTGTTATAGGCCGAGCTTTTCTGGCCGTTGATCAGCAATCCAACGGGGGAGACTTCGTCTCCTACCTCCCGCAGGACCCGGGCTTTGGCCCCAATAGAGCGATGACCACCCAACGCCCCTCGCGCCCAAATATCGCCTCTTCACCATTAGATATTTGGAGGAAAGTTCCCTCTCACCCGAACGATTCTACGGTAGTGACCACGTCGCCTATCTCCCTCGGATCAGGGAGAACAACCTCTCGATCCCTCGTGCCTCTCCCTGGCAGCGGCGAGTAAAATAGGGTTCCTCACCACGGGCATCCCCACACCTATTTAAGGACTTCAATAGCTCCACCGACCTTCCTTTTATCATCACTGGCCCTCAATTTGGATGAAGTGCACCCCTTCCTCTACGACATCAAGCACCCTCAGCTCGCCTGATCTTGACTCCCCCCTCACTCCAGTGGCTCTCTCTCCCTTCAATCGAGAACAACTACACCATCAGGGGACCTCGGCAGAACGATCACCACCTTCAGCTAGAATCGCAAAGGTCCAGAAGCTCGAGTTGACAAGCCTCACAACTGATCTCAAAGAGCTTCACTGCCGACGAGGTTGGAGCCATCTCAGAGCTGCGGGAAGATCACAATCTCATCAGTAAACCTCAGCGAAGCTTTCAACTCCCTCAATCCAACCCGAGGGCAGGTAATCCTCATTTTCACTCCTTGATCCATTTCGACCTGTTTTGATCGGAAATTGTGCCCATATCTCCCTAGTTGAAGACCTTGATTTCCCCGCCACCGCCGTGAGTCTGCGAACTCAACCCAACCATCAGCTTCACCCAACGCTTCCTAGAACCCCCCCAACATCGTGATCTTGCCTCC
This sequence comes from Alisma plantago-aquatica, assembly GCA_963693085.1. Lineage (NCBI taxonomy): Eukaryota > Viridiplantae > Streptophyta > Magnoliopsida > Alismatales > Alismataceae > Alisma > Alisma plantago-aquatica. Next base: position 72,424,946 of record OY856410.1, on the reverse strand, counting down.
CGTGTCATCCCCTCACTCCAGCCATGGCGCGCAAGTAGGGAACAATCAAGTTAGAGGTATGACCTCTCTGCCCATACTCGTCTAGGGGCTTTATTGGTACGCCTGGGGGCCTTTTGGTCCTTTCCTCGCCTTGACATCCCCTTCTTCAAACGAGCGCCTGCTCGTGGGTCAATAGGAGGGTCCGATTAGTCAGATCCCTCACATGATCTGCGAAGCAGAGCTCGCAATCCTTTTCTTTTTATTTATTCATTTCATTTATTCTTCAGGGATTTATCTGATTGGTCAGATCTTAGAGAAATCCTAGAAAATGATAGGAATATCGAAATATATCGAACCTATACATCTTTTTCATCAGAAAAATTCCATCCATTTAAATAAAATATTTAGAAGACCTGGATCTAACCCCTTTTTAGAAAATATGGTCTACAAGTCCTAATGACCCCTTAATATTTATATTTTGTGTAATAATGGTCATAATTGATTTTAAATATGCCATGGGAACAGATCAAACCCTAGTTAGGGTCCTGATCATCATGATATTACAAACCCTAATCTATGAAGGATATCAGATTCAATAGTTAAGAAAAACCCTAATTTCTAATTTTTCTCACCGTATTATGAATATTATATACAATTTATGTAAAACCCTAATAACTTAAAGGCCCTTGAATAACCTTGACGACCCTAACCTCAGAACCCAACTTTGAATCATAAGAATCTTAAAGTGATACTCCAAATAACCTAAACCCTAAATTTAATCCCTAATGTAGATTGATGAAAGCCCATGGTGACCTTAGGGTTTTGTTGTATTTCAGGGTGATCTACTACCTTACTCATAACCTAGGACTTGTGGAATCCATATCTGAAAGTTGAAGGTACGTGGATATGATTATATGACTAGATTTTCTGGATGCTAATATATGTGTATTTGCTTGTTTATATTTGAAATACATTGCTGGATGTAGATGCTGATGTATGTATATTGACAATTTCTGCCTTGAACAATTAAGAATATGAATAAACAAGAAAAATGAAATGTAGTTACTAGTGGTGCTCATTAATCTCCCTATTAGAGAGGGAAAGCATTAATGTTGACTCGCACCTCCCTAATGGTACAAGGTACGCAGGGAGATCCCTAATGGTACAAGGTATGCAGGGATAGGGCCCAATATTTATGTTTGTGCTAAGTCCACCATAGTAATGCATATTCATTCAAAATATGAATAATAACTTGGGATTACTTGATTTTCTGCCCTTAAATAACGTTTTCTTTATCTTTCTTTGATATCGATTATTTTATATTCCAGGATAGTATAACTTTTAATTCCACGTACCAACTTTGTTGATGTTTTTGGTTTCTCGTATTTTCTAGGTACAAGCAACTCATGAAGCACTTCAAAGTACCAGAAGTCACTAAATAACGAGCATGGGGGATGTTAGATAGATCTCCATTTCTCACCTTATTCATTGCAGCTAGATAGTTTCTATTCTTTCTCATAGACTTATTATTCTTCCTTTTCAATTATTAGTATGTAAGACTTTATCTTTTATCAATGAATGAAGTGTTGTGTGGCTATCTATTGATGATGTGAATATGATCTTGGCTAATCTCTGATTTTAGTTGACTATCTTGATTTCTTATATTTTCCCTTTTGACATTTATAGATATGAGTGCACGCATATCTATGTATGTCATTAAGGAAATTATATAGAAATTGGGGTCGTCACAATATCCTTAAGCCATTACTCAAATTGTGGTTCCTCAATAGTTCTTAGTTGATAGTTGACTCATCATGTGATCAAATCATAACCTATTTGAGTTATAGGATTCACAATCTTCCAACTCCAGATATGTTCTACTAGAACCATGAGTCGTGTGTTATGAGATTTCACATCAGCTTGTGACTCTCTAAGATTTCATTTATAACTCTCATGGTTCAAACGTTTCTTGTTGGTCTTGAACTTTTCGAGTTCAACTTTACTCCCACTGATTCTTTTGGAATTTAATTGTTCAATCAACAAACACTTTGTTATTAGATTGAGATAAGTAGTGTTAAACAAATTAACAATTATGTGAATAAATATTTTCAAGAAACTATTTTCTTGCATGAGTTTCAATCTTTAAGACACATCGGGACGTTCCCATGCCATAACTTATATGTTGTCTTATTCAACCATTTAGATGGTGATTTCATTTAGTGCATAAGAATTTATATTTAAGGAATTAGAGAATTAGATGAAATGATAATCACATCATATCATGTTGTAAATCCTTCTTTCTAACACATCATTATGTTTCAGATGGAATTGGCTATGATATACTATCATAGTCTATATAAAAGATCCTCAAACTTATTCCTATTAAGTATTTCAACATTTTATCATATCAAAGTATTTTAATACCTCTAAGGATGTTATGTGTTTCATCTACTTGAACATTTCAAGTGATTTGTATTTTACTTCATGCACATCATCATATCATCAGTAAACACACAGAAGTAATTGTAATAGATTTTTCCACTTATTAAGATCTTCATACATCATATGTATTAGCTCTAATAGAATATTTTTTCTCCATTATACTTAGTGAGAAGTGGTATATCATCTTACACATAAGACATGCATGTTTCTTATTAGTTCAATAACCAAAAAGAGTTTAGATAATCATCAACATGTTCTAGAAATGCACTGATCATATGTGTGCTTTAGATGATAATGCTATGGTTTGTTCGATTATCATATGTAATTCTTTTGTTATAAACATTCATCTTGAGATTCTTTCAAAAGAACAATATATGGTTTGGGTATTGCCATACTAGATCATATATTTGAAATAGAAGCATTAACAACTCTTTATTGATCGTCATCCTTGTCTATACAAGATGTATAAAGAAAATGTTTATATTACTAGCATACATGAAATAGTAGTTCTACTAACTCTATTACATGCACTTTGGACTAAGATAAAATTGAATGTAGAATATGTCTTCCGCAACTCTTGCCCCGCCTTGTCCATCTTTGTCCTTCCATAAAGGCCTATTACTTCTTGTAAGATTCTACATATCAATATTTTTATTCTTTATCTGGTATTCATGCCAAGATTAAGAAGTAATAAAATTTATCTTATATGATTTATACATGAAGTGGAGGCTTCAACGTGCTCCTTCTTCTTCTTCTTTAATTCCTCTATCCAGAGTGGGTAATTTCTTCTCCAATGTCCAGGCTAGTGACAATGGTGACAATCGCCTCTCTTCTGTACTCCTCCTTTTGCTTTGAGATCTGAATACTTGGGCTTCTGGCTAGCTTTAGAATTTTTCTTAGCTTTTCCTTTACCTTTAGACCTTCCCTTTGTATTTCTAATCATCATCACAGACTTTGGCTTGTGTCTTAGCTATTATCAAAATGCCCAATAACTCTATCAATGATTTTTCAAAGTCATTCATGTTGTAGTTCATGACAAATTGACTGTATGACTCTGGTTGGGACTGCAAAATCACTTCAGTGGTCAACTCTTAGCTCAAGGGGAATCCCATTCTAGCAAGGTTCTCTACAGACCCAAGAAGCTTGAGCACATGAGGACCTACTGGATCTCCTTCTGCTAAATTGCACTTGAACAACACCTTGGAGACATGATATCTCTCTTGTTTGCCTGATCTTGCAACATGTTCTTGAGATGTCTGACTATCTCAATAACGTCTATGTTCTCATGCTACATATGCAACTCATAGTTCATGGAGCATATCGTTAAACACTTGACATATATGACATTTTCAGTGTGCTTCTTATAAGCATCCCTGTCATCCCTTGGTGCATTGGGAAGGGGTTAATCTGGTTCTTGCATCTCCAGGACATAGAGCTTGCGCTCCTGTGTGAGAACAATTCTCAACATCCTGAACCAGTTGTGGAAGTTGTTCCCATTTAGTTTTTCCTTATCAAGGACCGATCATAGAGAAAAGTGATTGTTGTTTGTTGCCTTTTGATTCTATAAAAGAATTTACAATTTTGTCAAAAACTCATTTTTTGTTTGATTTGATTAAAATTTGGGTGATAATAATTAGGTCTTTAATTAATTATCATTCTCATTATTTCTTTTGAATTTATAACCCTCAAGTATCAATTGTAAAATCGCAATGAACAATTTTCTAATGAGCCAAGATCCAAGATAACTCAATTATGACCCGACCAACATCAACATACATAGTCAATTATATAGGTTGGAAACTTGCCAATTGCATCATATGCAATTCTTAGATAGATGATATGAGCAACTCTTTGCCATGATCATCTGTATACTTATGGGCTTAGATGCTCTAAGAATCACAAGTTAAGCTTGACCCAAAAGCTGACATGATAATAATGCACCCCGCTTTGGTGTAACCTACATTACTACCATCACACTTCCGTGAGATAGATGGTGCACCATGCGTTGGCATACCCTACGCTTGGTCGATCAGCCTTTTCAGGTGTTTTGCTTGTTTGGAAGCATCTTAAACTTATTATGTTTGATTGAGTGTTTTTATATATATCATATATATACATATATAGTATCCAATCATTCCACTTAACATTTAAATAACTTTTTGGTATGTCACACTTAAATATATATACATATAGAGGCAAGGAGGCTTTTCCTACTGTATATATTGTATCTTAACTGGTGATTCTTAGAGCATCTAAGCTCATAAGCATAAAGATGATCATGGCAAAGAGTTCCTCATATAGTCTATCTAGGAATTGCATATGATGCAATTGGCACGTTTCCAACCTAGATAATTGACTATGTATGTTGATGTTGGTCGGGTCATAATTGAGTTATCTTGGATCTTGGCTCATTAGAAAATTGTTCATTGTAATTTTCCAATTGATACTTGAGGGTTATCAATTCAAAAAAAAAATGATAACGATAATTAATTAAAGACCTAATTATTATCACCCAAATTTTAATCAAATCAAATAAAAATGAGTTTTTGACAAAATTGTAAATTCTTTTTTAGAATCATAACATCATTTAAATAATTTTTTGGTATATCCACTTCAATACGTATACATATATATTATATCTATTTTTTTGGAATGATAGGAATTCCATGTGGTCCATGTGGACTACTATAGAGGCAAGGAGGCTTTTCCTACCGCTACGTGGACAAAGTCAACCACTATCTGTGGTGATCAACTAGGAGTTCTTGGTGACCTTGTCTGGGTGCGTCTTAAAGAAAGGAACATACTATTTTGAGGATATAGTTACTGGAATTGTTCTAGGACTAGGTATGACCTCACCAAATCCTTCCCATCATATAGTTATTGATGCGATCATTTGTTATAAGGGAATATGATAGATAATTTTTTTTCTGCTACCGATTTGTTGTCAAATTTCCCAATAATGGTATCAAACCCACATCAATTACCAATATTTTGGGATTTAATTGATATGATCGATTTTGGTTTTCATCATTTACTTATTGCATATGATGTGAATGCTTAAAATGATTAATGTGAATGTCCAATTAAACACCACATACGGTCCCAAATCAATATATATATATATATATATATATATATATATATATATTATAAAGTAATAGGAAACCTCAAGTTATATTTGAGGGGAGCATAGGAAGGAAAGAATAATAATTTTACATTTGGAAGATAATATAGAGGCTTGGTATGCAAACCGATATGTAAATAGGAATAAACAACCACAAACAAGCGAGTACAAATAACTAGGGTTATTGTCCATAACCATGGAACACATCCACCATGAAAATTAATTTTAGGGTGACGCGTGTAGATTGATTGCATATATATATATATATATGCAATCAATCTACACGCGTCACCCTAAAATTAATTTTCATGGTGGATGTGTTCCATGGTTATGGACAATAACCCTAGTTATTTGTACTCGCTTGTTTGTGGTTGTTTATTCCTATTTACATATCGGTTTGCATACCAAGCCTCTATATTATCTTCCAAATGTAAAATTATTATTCTTTCCTTCCTATGCTCCCCTCAAATATAACTTGAGGTTTCCTATTACTTTATAATATGTTAATAGAATTAGGATAGTTTTTAATGTCTTGTTACCATGAAGAAGACGCTCAACGCCAGACAAACTAACCATCTTGATGATTAGCCAAGGGGTTGAAGGACCGAGGAGGAAAGATGATAGTAGGAGTCGAACGGGTGGCCCAACCAATCATTTGAAGGTGACTAGACATTACTTGGACTAGAGGAAAGATGACCGTTCTGAGAACCAACCAATCAACAAGAAGGCAAGCAGGTTGGCTCAAGGGTTGAACCGATCAACCTATATTGGTTCAAGCACATATATGCACCAACAACAGGTTCATGCATGAGATGTATACCTTAGGTGGTAGTCCTTGTCGCTCGAAGGAATTACAATAGAATGTCCATAATCATCACTTATGTTTTAATTGCATGTTTTCATGTGTGGGATATAGCATGTATATGATATGTACTATAATATGTGGTGATTGAATATGTATATATATTTATAAATATAAAATCCCTCAATCAAACATATTAAGTCTAAGATTCTTTCCATTAGTAATACATATGAAAACCTTGATATATTATGTGTGGGAATGCCAAACATAGTACACTATCCATCTCATGGAATTGTGATGGTAGTTATGTGGGTCTGCCAAGTAGGGTGCATTTCTATTGTGTTGGCTTTTAGGCTAGACTTAACTAAGTTATCTTAATGAGATTAAGCAAATAGAAGCATACATATGACTATGGCAAAGATTTGCACATACCATCTATCCAAGAATTGCATAAGATGAAATTGGCAAAAGATTCCTACCTTAATGGTTGATTATAGACGTTGGTGCTGGCCGAGTAATAACTCAATCATTTTGGATCTTGACTCACTAGAAGGTTGTAAGTTGCAATCTTCTGATCTGATAAGTGAGGATTATCAATTTGAACAGAATAGTGAGAACAATAATTAATTAAAGGCCTAATTAAAATATCAAATTTTACACAAATGAAATCAAATCAAAAATGATTTGATAGAATTGTAAATTTCTCTAGTAGAATCAAATGACAACAACAACACATTGGTCAATCCTTGTGAAGGACAAGTTAAATGGGAACACCACAATTGGTTTCGGATGTTGAGAATTGTTCTCACATAAGAGCACAAGCTCTATGTCATGGAGATACCAGAGCTAGATGAACCTGCTCCCACCACACCTAAGGCTTATTGGGATGCTTACAAGAAGCATAATTTGTTGATTTCAAATTCCTACTATTGTGCTCCATAAATTATGAGTTGTAGAGACAATATGAGAACATGGATTTCATTGAGATGGTAACATATCTTAAGAGCATGTTCCAAGAGGCAAGATAGGAGAGATATGATATCTTCAAAGATTTTTTCAAATGTAACATCATAGAAGGAGATCTGGTAGGTCCTCATGTTCTCAAACTCATTGGGTATGTGGAGAATCTTGCTAGACTGGGATTCCCCTTTGGTCAAGAGTTGGCCACTTATGTGATTCTAAAATCTCTGCTAGAATCATGTAGTCAGATTGTCATGAACTATAACATGATTGAATTTGACAAGCCATTGACAATGTTACTTGGCATGTTGAGACAACTGAGGCAATACTGAAGAAAGACAAGCCCAATTCTATGATGATGATCAACAAACCAAAGGGGGAGTCTAAAGGCAAAGGCAAAGCTAAGAAGCATTCTAAAGATGGATAGAAGTCTAAGTCTTCAGTGTTGAAAGTAAAAGGAGGGGTGAATAAGGGAGGAAATTGTCACCAACATAGACACTAGAAGAGGAATTGCCCTCTCAACTTCGAGGAACAAAAGAAGAAGAATGTGGGGTTAGAGATATCCACTTAAGGTAAATAAGTTATAAGATAAATCTAATTAGTTGTTCATCATGGGTATATGATATTGGATGTGTACCTCACAGATTTATGAATGTGCAGGATCTGATAGGAAGTAAGCCTTTACAAAAGGTCAAGGTAGGACTGTGCATCAAAGTGGAGCAAGAGTTTCTACAACTATAGTTTGAATATAGAATTTATCTTAGCCCATAGGACATGTAATAGAGTTAATAAACTGCTATTTTATTTCTCCCAATAATAGAAATATTTTACTTTCTGCAACTTGTATGGACAAGTATGATTATGAACAAATAGAAGTTAATGTTCTATTTCAAAGATGTGTTCTTACAAAAATTCCTCAAATATCTTATGATATCTGTTTGTTGAATCTAAAGATATATGTTTACAATGTAAATACCAAAAAATTAAAACATGATAGCTCAAACAAGAAATATTTATAGCATTTTCATCTAGAGCACATATGTCAGGACCCACTCTTTTGATCAGCATAAATACCAACCATTAAAGATAATCCCAAACCTAAAACTAGATTATGAAATAAAACAAGGAATTCTTGACAAACATGAATAAACAATAAATGAAAAACACAGATAAATTTTTCCTTTTTCTTTGTTCACAAACTCATAATCAATGTCACATCAAGGACATCACATTTAGATATCACAAATCTTAGTCAACTCCATTTAAACCAGAATCAATCTTATTCTCATATGTTGTTCAGTTTACATCAGATACATGTACATTGATGAACAAACTAATCTACAACCCATCCCAGGTAGGAGAGAGTATAGGAACATTCTAATCTATCTAGATTATGTTATTTATATCTTCTTCGTCATGACCTCTCTGCTGGATAGAATTATACCTAAAAACATTTGAAACAACCTCATGAGACTCATATAGAGCCCTAGTGAGTGGATACCTCCCACTCAAGCTAGGTGCATCCATCAACATCAAATTAAGTATAATCAAGTTAACTAAAACATATAGATGTTGAAAAGTCTAGCAAATAGTTCTATCTTGAGTCAAATATATCTTGTAATGGTAATCTAATCTAACAGATAAGGTAATCACTTAAACCAATTATAACTTTTAAACATCTTTTAGAGCATGTCTATGAACAAATTAACATATACTTCTAGTTCAGATTAAGAATTTTACTGCATGAGTAATAAGTCAAGTTCTAAGCATTTTGAATCAATTCATAACAATAATATTATCTTTGTGACACCCCACCAGCCAGACCAGGAACACATCCTGTAGTCCTGAAGATGAAGTACACATAATACATATCTACCAAACAATACTATCAAATAGCAAGCAATCCAACTCATATTCAGAATGGATATGAATACCATCATTTATAACTGGTCAACATGACATATCATAATATGAAATAGAAAATGTACATGTCAACATGATTACTTTTGTCAACAAGAAGCATAATCAATGATAGCAAATCATCAAGTAGCAGTACAAGGAATGTAACAACCATTCAAATCATGTTCTACACGGCTTGTCATCTTTTATACATTTGCCCTAAAACTACTTGGCTTGTACCTCACCAATTAGAAGTCTCCATGCCTGATTTTCATGTCAATAAGTCATTGTCACTATCTTAGGGTTTATCCAGCCACCCTAAGATATCAACAACAGACCCTGGCCACCTCAGGGTTGCCTAAAGAGGCTCACATCCTCATCTCGGGTACACAAGATAGGAACCAGCAAAATTGTATATCACATATCACAGTATTTCACATATTTTTCACATTTCACATATTTCATTTCAACAAAGTCTATTCCATCTGGACATAGACTTCACAACAACGATTTAGGGCCAAAGCCACTCCAGATGACTCACTCCTAAATCCTGGTGGTCTAACCTTTAAGGTCTCGATCCACACTCTGAAAATCATTTTCATAATAATTCAATGATTACTACAAGGAGATCCATTTTGTTTCCCTAGTGTGGTCCTCGGGGAAACTCACAATGTTCAGGGCACTAAACTAGATGTCCCATCATTTCACTTATTATTAATCTCTTTTACTCATCTTAAAAGAATTCAAAACATCATATATCATATCTGTCTATTCTCACGTATCTATAATAACATGAAAAAAATTAAGTTTATCAATAAGGACAATGATCAAAGCAAGTAGCACAATAAATCTATATATTGCAACACATATGATTATTTCTATCTTCTACATCATCACATAGCAATCATCAACAGTGGGCCTTCAGCCCAAGGCATAATCTTATTGTCCATCATTTACCCATCAGGGTTTTATCATCATCAGTGGGCTTTCAGCCCTAGACAGAATCTCATTATGCAACATTTACCCTTATCAGGGTTTCTCAATGTAAGGAGTACATATTAAATTCAATTTCAACATAAATCTTATCAGTTCATTGTATATCACAATTATGAACAAATATTAGTAGAGGCAGTAGTACTAGAAACAGTAAACACATATAGATATCATGTATCATACATCATACTCGGGATAGATTTATCATACAACATATGCTTATTCCATACAATCTCAATAGATGCAAATAAATTTCATGCATATACATTCATAACAGACTTAGTTCTCTTCTTCTTTTATTTCACATTCTTTAGATGCGGTTACTAATCAACACATGTTGACTATCATTTGAATTTTTTACTATTTAGTCCATTCTCAAAGTACAAGACACAATTCAAGAACACATTCTTGTAAATCAATTCAAATACTTGAATTTCATCTTTTTTTTTAACTCAACTACAGTTATGTGCATCCCTTAATACCTAAATTGAGATTGTAATTGACTAGCATCACCAAACTCATCATTTTAGGGTAAGAGTTACATTCTTATAATTATCTACTAATTCCCATCTTTTTCCTTCATTTTATATTCAGTAGTCTCAACTTCTTTCATTTCATGTTCATTACATCATTCATACCAATTTTTCTTGATTCACATTACATACAATTCTTCTCTTCTACAAACCTTTATCAAAGTACAATTCTTAGTATATTTTTATTTAATTTGGTTTCCACATGTTATTAAAATAAAATATAAAATACTTCATCATACTATCTTCATTAGTTTCATCTTTAACTCACAATCACCATCAATACATTTTTTCTTCATATCATTTCTTATATTTAGATAAGTGTACCATGTCATTGACTTCTAATGTCATTCCCATAATCAACAATGATCATTCTTTATTATACTAAAACAAATGCATTAGACTTAGATGATATTAGTAAGACTCATCATATTCAATTGAAGTATTAATACTTTCAACTTCATCATTTGATCACATTTACAATATCATATACAAGTTCTAGATTTATCACTCATAATTGTCTTAGTAATAAACTTTTAGGGTTTTCAAGAATTCATTCCTTACTTCAACATATCATTAGAATCATATCATTCAGTAATCCAATCATGACTCAAGTGTTCATTAGGATTATTCACAAACATGGAAACCCTAGTTTCCATTTTCACACATTTCATTCATCAATCATAAGTATACATTGATTAATTGACTCATTTGATTCACTTCCTCAACACAAATCCTAATCAGGATATGTGGTCATTCAATTCCATTAACATTCCACAATTTAAATATGATTTTATGCATGTCAATTCAATTCCAACCATATCGGCCATTGCGTTGATTTTTAGGAAAAATTCGCATTAAATAGCATAGTCATCTACCCATAAGATTACCCATGGTTCCTCAATCAATATATCAGGAACTAATCAAGTTCCAATCAATGAGAAATAATCAAAATCAGTAGAACTAGATCCCCCAATATCTTCCCAAAATCAAATCCAATCACATACATGTGCAAAAAAGGTTTCTGATTATTTTAGCCAGATAGAATTAGACTTTTGGTGCGTCCGCTAGAGGTGCTACACACTAGCCGATTTGACTCGACTAGATGCGCCCCACGAGATCGGATCACACATATGAGATTCACTTTCAAAATTTATATTGGCCCTAACCAAGTCAAACACAAAAACTAAATAGGTCACCTGCAAGCGTACGGGGTACTATTGTAATATTGGTGATTGGCAAGAAAAGGGGTTGGACCTCAGGGATAGAGGGGGCACTAGAGCTAGGGTAGTGTTTGCTATGTTCCTAGTGAGGAGATTAGGGTTTGAGGTTTTTAAAAGGGTTTGTTTGTTGATTACTCTAATTGAATAGGCAAGAAAGGAAAGATGGAAACTAAATTATCAAAAAGCTAGATTACCCTAAGCATGTTGAATCTAAGCAACTAGGCCAAGCAATTAACCAAAAGAGAGAAATATGAACTACACTACTCTAGCAAGGTAAGAAGCAATTAAGAAATAAACTAACCACTAACAAGAGCAAGAACCTAAGTTAACACTAAAGAGTAGAACTAAGAAATTAACTAGGTTAAGCAAAAGCAACTAAACTAGACTAGCATAAACAAGCAAGAAAAGCAAGTTGGGTTTTAAGAAATATGATTAGGGTAGGTGGGTCGTTTGGGGATGTGGTTTGATATTAGTTGGGGGATCTCAACATAGCAAGCAACCATCACAATTATATCTAGATTACCAAACTAAACAACAAGGCAAGTGCTAATAGAATATACCCTATACTACTAGTTGGGTAACTAGGGTTAGGTGTAATTCTAGTAGGACTTGTCAAGTCTAGGTTTCTAGGGTAAGTGGTATTAGGTCAATTGAGAGCCAAGGGTAGAGATGGGAGTAGAGATGAGGATATTTGACCTCATGCCACTAGCCATTCTAGCCTTTAGAAAGCCCTAGGCAATTGCACTAATCAAACTTACACTAGCTACTTAGATCTCACACTCACTTGTAGGATGAGGGATGTGTATGTAGGAACAAAGGGGGCTAGCTAGGAATCCACTAGTTGGACCTAGGAGCCATTCCTAAGATTGCCACATACACTCCAATTCCTCCTAGAAGCTAAGTGTCATCAAACATCTCAAAGAAAGCAATTCATGTTATAAGCACAAACCACATGCAATAAAATAGGAAATGATATAGAAGCAAGAGGCAATCATCATAGATAGAAATTATGTTCATTACAAGCTATTTTCCCCCAACATGGTATCAAAGTCACATTTTAACCCCAAACAACCCACCACTAGGGGCTTAGCTACACATAGTCAAAGAAATGGTAAAAGAGATGGGAAGAAGGTGAAGAAACTCCATGGAGCTTGGGAAAGTAGCCTTTTTCTTCACTTCTTTGCTACTGGGGACATCCTCTCTCCACCAAGGGTACAGATGAGCATGAAGATATGGGGGATTATGGAGGAAAACCTAGAAAACTAGGTTTCAAGGTGAAATGGAGATGGAAATGGTAGGTGGATTGCATAAATGCAAGGGAAATGCACTAAATGCTCAAGGGGAGGAGTAATGAAGGCTAGGAGCAGCTAGGGAAGCTAACCTAGTATTGTGGCTGCCACCCATGTATATATAGGTGGTGGTGGAAGAACTAGGGTAAGTGGGGGTATTGTGGGAAAATCAATGCAAGAAGTGGTAGGTTTAGGGTGGCAACACAGTCGTGTTAAAGGGTCACTACCGTGGTAGGGGTAGATAAGGACAGTCATGGAGAATGGACACGGGCATGCTGTTGAAGGGTGGTGAGAGTGCTAAGTAAGTGGTGGCCACGGCCGTGGCGGAGTGCCACGATCGTGTTGGATGAGCAGCACCACGGCCATGTTGGGTAACATGACCGTTTTGGAGAGGACTTGGTCATGGGGTAGCAGCACGGGTGAGTTGATCTTCAGTGGCAACAGTCGTGGTGATCGGTCACTCTCCTGGAATCTTGGGGGCCAACTCCCTATTGATTCTTCTCAATAATAGGTATGACCGTGGGTGTATTCCTCGGTCGTGATATCTTCAATCGGCCATGGTCATGTTGATGGCCAAAACCGTGGCCATTTGGGTGTAAAATTTCTGCTTACTCTGTTGGTTTTTCATAATAAATGTTATGACCGTGGGGGTATTCCCACGGCTGTGTCGGGGTCTGCAGTAGGCAAATTAACTTCAAACTTCATCATTCATGGATTTCTTTGCTTGATGTCGATCCTTGGCCATTGAAGGTAGTTTAATGGAGCTTTGGGGCCTTCTTTGGACCCCTCCTTCTCTCTCATTCACCCTAATTATGGTCCAAGTACCTGAAAATAATGCAAAGAACATCCATAAGCGCATTTGGCAATAATAAACATATTAGGGGAAATAGCTTGTAATCTAACATGTTTAGATGTGATTTAAGTACAAAATGGCATGAGATTAAGCCCTAAAATAGGGATACATCACCCCCCCAAACTTAAAACATACTTGTCCTCAAGTATGCTCTAACTTAATCTCTGTTTTCAGTTTTCATTCAATACACAAGCATGGCAAATGCATAGCAACAAAAAATTATTGACTACATGGTCTTGGAAGTGACTAAGTGCATGTATTCCACCTCTCTCCTTTCCTCTTTCACAAACCATTCATGAAATGAGCACTGAGCATACAAAATTCAAATATAAAGAATAGAAACACAAGTTGTCCATATGTCCTTCATGTCATTTCGGGTAAACCTTTTCATGTTGGTGTTAATAAAAGATGACTAGGAGTATTATTTCACTTTCATAAATTCACTCTTATGCTTCAAACCACACTAGATGACCCACTTGGCTGTAGAAAGGGTAAAGTGAGCTAGATTTGATGTTTTCTAGCTCAATGGGTGTGAAAGAGGAAGAAAGGATTACAGTAAGATTTTGGAGTACTTTTATCCACTCATCTTTTCTTTATTTGAATGCTCTTGAAAAGGAGTGACGTGTATTTTACTACGTGCTAAAAATGCAAGTATACGCGTCGAGTAGTACAGGCCTTTGTGAGGCCTGAGTCGAACACAGGGATACTCAGAATTGTCAGAGACTCCTACTAACTATTTGCGATCAGCTAAGCCAAATAACAAATTGGGGTTTGTTGTCAAAATTTAAAAGAAAATAAAAATAAAACAAAGCAAACAATCGATTAAAGGTTAATTTAATCAATGCAATAGGATATCTTTAGGATTGTGGTTTCACCGCAGGTTATCATTGTATTAGGTTTCATATAACTCCTCAATCTTCTCTCTCTATCCGGGTAGTGGCCTGAAAATAGAATTACCGACTGTCGTGGTGCAATTCACTACTTAGTTTAGGTTGATTCCACTGTCGTAGTAATCTATTCCCTAAACTAAGTGCATTACGAACGATCTCTCAGTTTCCACCATTAATTTTACACCTCCTTTGTCAAGGGATTTATCGATTAATGTAGGTTTCGTATCTTTTCAACTGTTAATCCTTCTGTCAAAGTGATTAAGGGCATTAGGTTATTATTATGGCGATCAAGCATAACAATATATAGAGAAAACAAAATTATACCACGGATTTAAGAGAGAAAATATGAATTATTAATATGAAACTGTCATACAATGCATTCCCGGGCTACTCCCGGTCCTAAAGATGGAGGGGATTAGCCCCACATGTTCATCTCGTACAAATACATGGTAGAAATAGGGGAAATCATATGTAAAACGTGAATTGAATGGGAAAACCCCTGAACGGAGGATAACCGGTTGATCCTTTGCGTAGAACATGAGCTTTCCCGCCTCTCAGTGGTGAAATCCGTCTTTGGCAGCGTCTGAATCGACAGGTATGAACTTCTGGCCTCCCTTCTCCTTTTTCTCACTCCCCGGCACTTGTGCAATGGCAAATTTTATGATCCTCTCGTTCGGGCGGCCGTCATTAGGTATAAGTCCCTAATTAGGTCGTCAATTAACTCCAGCCGTCCGATTGAAATCAATCTGAATCCAACGCATATCTGACGGTGTCGATACCATCGACGCGGGTCGATGGTATCGACCCAATGTAGTAGCGACAGCCTTCTTGTCTTTTTGTCCGAGTGCCTGTAGCCATCTCGATACTATCGACTTGGGTCGATAGCATCGACCTCTCTGTAGTGTCGGTTTTGTCATTTAGCGACGCTGTAGCCTCCATGCGTCGATGGTATCGACTTGGGGTCGATACTATCGACAACTTCCTCGCCAGCAACCTGAAGGGGTCTCGATACCATCGACTCTTTGCTGCTCCTTTCGGCTGGCACCCTGTGGCCTCGTCGATGGTATCGACTTCCGTCGATGGTATCGACGGAAGCAGATACTTGTTTTTCCTGAAATCCAAAGACAAGATCAAATAAATCCACACGAATTATGATAATGTGATAATTAATGCTCAAAATGATAAAACTAAGGGGATTTGACATAAAATGATGGCAAAGACCGAAATGGGTGAATTATGCAATATTAACCATAAAAATGACTAATAAAAGCACAAAATACATATCAAAAAGGTCTATAAATGCGACTCAAAATCATCGCATCAAACTCCCCTAAGCTTGAACATTGCTCGCCCTCGAGCAACTAATCCTTAGAATAGAATTGCAAATGTCAACTGAAAAACAACACACCAACCCAACATCCCATATGACTCCCATTGAACATTCTCAAACCGGCCTTCTCTAACCACAGAACGGTAATTACCCTAAAGGCTACAGTAATCATCAATAAAAGAAATTAACTTCCAAACCGATGAACACTATCACATAAGGCAATTAACATAATAAAATTCGCCGATTCAGCATTGGTGCATCTTGTGATCGCCTATGCTACGTTGCTCGCCCTAACTACCATCTACATGGAAGCAGTTCTCCTGATAATCATTAGTGAGGAGAAATTCACTGTGGCCTACCAATCCAAGCAACGGGGGGATGAAAATAGGTGGCTCATGGAAGAACTTGGAAGTATTGTACAGTTTCAACATGCATAATACAAAATGTCCTAAATGATGCCAATGCACATTAAAAATGCCCTAATGCCTGAAATTGGGTGAAATGATGCATGCACTAACCTTCCACCTCAAAATGAGATGGATATCTAGTCAAACTACATCATGTACTCAATTTTTCTGAAATACAAGTGATATTACGTTCCTTTCTCCTTATTTCACTTTCTTCTCAATTCTTTTTTTCTTTTCTTTTTTTTTCTATTGCAGATTTTTAGCTTTTTTTTTCAGCCCACATATCCATAATTGCTTAAAGATAATTTTATTGGGCTATTTTCTTCATACTCAGAATTTTTTGTACTATTTAGAAGGTATGGAACAATTTAATTCACCATTGGGAAAAATTGAGATACATGATATACTTTATGCATGAAAATCATGAATGCGACTACATGGCATGCACCTAAAGGTAATGTGCATGAATCACTATATTTTTTTTCTTTTTATGCAAACATATGGAAAATACCAATGCAAGTACTATCTAAATGCTATGCACACAAAAGGAATTAAAACTGCACTTTACTTCCAATTCTTAGGTGGATTATAGAAAAATGAAGTGGAACGATCACAAGACTAGATGACTGAACCTTAGAAAGATATTATGCGTCCCTCCTTACTGACCTGTGTAGTAGTTTAGAGGGTTCTCTCTCTTACATCCAATTAAGGTCTCATTACCATTTGGTTAGGTTAGGCTCAAACAACCATTTCCGGCCACTTTCATGAATCATTAGGAGTACAGGTATGAAATGTTGTTTTAAAGTTGACATAATCAATCATTTTCGTAGGATGTGTTCCCCAAGGTCAACCAAAGCAAGCTATCCAAAGACACAAAAAATTTTAAATTTCCCTTAAATTTCCCATGAGCTAACAGCAAGATGACAAACTTTTACGACATCCATAGTTACACTAGATAGCACGTGGATCCTACAAAAACTAAAAATGCAAGAAACAAATAACAATGCTAAAAACTAAAAACAAAAAAAATAGAGATGTTCCAACTACCAACTCCCCTAAGCTTGAATCTGACTATGGCCTCATAGTCAAAAACAAACTTAAGAGTGGAACAAAGATACCCGATCACTCTTGTGGAGGTGGAGGTGGATGCGGAGAAGTGGGGTCCCAAGACGGGAACTGCCCTTGGAAGTTCGGCTCATACGGGGGCATTGGTGGAGGCTGTGGATACCCACCAAAATAACCCTGACTCCAGTAGTGGTCGTAGAATGGCTGCTGCTGCTGCTCCATCCTATGCAGCCGATCATGGATGCTTTCTTGATTGGCGAAAAGAAGGCGCTCATTCTTGAATATCACCTGTTGGTTTACGAAAAGCCGGTTGGTGGTGTCTTGGATACCGGCATATGCAGCGGTGTGGTTGTGCTGCGTCTGCTGAATGTCTTGGAGCATGTTGTACATGCCCTGCATAGAATAAACATCCTCGCTCTGCTGCGAGGACGGCGGCGGTGGAGGCGGATGCGGATGCGGAGAAGATGATGAAGCACCTGGATGCATCCAAGGACGCTTCCGGGGTGCTACGTGTGCTCGAAGAGGTGTGAATGCCTCTTCCTCCTCTTCCGCCGCCTCGTCGTCGTCGCCACCGTCGTTGCCGCCTTCTTCTTCATCGGAGTCGATGGCTATGATTGGCCATCTGAAATGCTGTGCACCCTCGATGTTGAAGACGGGATCTGGCAGTGCGCACTCCTGGTACGCTTGATTCACGTGGCAATGTGAAAATGCCACGCCATCCCGGAGAAGAATTAAGTTGGCCCGGTGAAGATGTTGCAAGTTAACCTTGCTTCTGGTAGAAAGAGGAGTGAGGGATTAGAAATTCAGTCCCAAGTATGACGCCAGTTTGGTGATGATCCCACCGAAATGAATCGGCGCTTTCCTCGTACTCCTCTTCACGTCCATCACACGCTGTAAAAAGAATGCACCCCAATTGCATTCTTGTCTCTTCAGAAGCTTGTATAGAAAGAAGAGATCGGAGCCTTGAAATTTTCTAAGGGCCAGATCACCCCGTGCAAAAACAGTAGAACTCAGCATCCGATGCAAGACCCGGATGAAGGGGTGCTCGAAGTCGGCTACCGCATCGTTGTGGTAGCTAATCGACCTCCCTTGTGGCACCGTCACCAACTCGGAGAAGATCATGTCGTAATCGGTGCGGTGGTCCGGCCTCCGGTGGTCATACTGGGAATGGTTCCAGTTGAAAATTTTGTTGAACTGCCGTAGCGTGAGGACGTAGTCGTGGTTGTACAGCCGAAAAGATACCCGGCCCTGGATCCACTCTCGGTCGGTAGCATTGATGTCGTTGGGATAGATGCAGACGTCCAACGACGCCATGAACTCGGCTACCAGCTCTTTGTATGTCAGCCAGTCACCAAAGAACGGCTGGCCATCTTGATGAAACTCCAGTTCGCCAGGCCTTATGCTAGTGTGACGGGCCTGTCCGTTAAGAACATAGGCCAAGTTGGCCTCGAATCCCAGATCGCGCACCATCTCCCGGTCCACATACCGGGTAGGCTCGATCTTCCTCTGCATTATCTCCTCGTAGATCTTTCGAATCTCCGGGGAAGGATGGATGAGTCGGGGACGAGAAACTGCTGCTGTTGGTGGTGGAATGAATTCCTTCGGAGTTGCGTGTGAGGATGATGCTCCGGTTGTATGCACCATGGTGGCGACGAGAAAGGGGTTGAAGAAGAGCTCGGGGAAGATGGAGAATCAACTCTCCGCTCGGTGAAGATCTTTGCTCGGTGTTGCTGCTCTTTGATCTTGGATGGCTCAGGGGAGTGCTCGGCGCAAAAGAGGAAGATCACTCTGAAGGTGTGACGTCAAATGACGTAATGACTCTCCTTATATAGACTTGGCCGGCGCCACTGTTGACCTGTCGATACCATCGACGCGGGTCGATAGTATCGACACGTCTCGATGCTATCCGCCCCCCTCGCGAGTATCGACGGCTGACGATTGCTGAATCGTGAAACCCGGATTGCCGACCTGTCGATACCATCGACGCAAGTCGATAGTATTGACGCAGCATCCAGATTGATGATGTGGACGCCACGATCGCCGTCAATTTCTTTGCGCGGATCGGTGACATGGATGGTCGATACCATCGACAGGAGTCGATGGTATCGACTTGGCCTCATTGCGGCACCGCCACTTTTTCACTTCAACCTGTGACCATGTCGATACCATCGACACGGCCGTCGATGGTATCGAGTTGACTGAGACAAATCGTTCTGAACTTCTCCAGAGATCTCGATGGTATCGACTGCTGTGTCGATACTATCGACTGTTGTTGGGCGACCTACCTGTAAGTGTGTTGATACCATCGACGAGACCGTCGATAGTATCGACTCAGAACGAACCTTGCAGTTGTCAACCTGAACCTATGTCGATACCATCGACCAGTGTGTCGATGGTATCGACTCTGCCTCAGCCTGCACAATGAACAAACGGATCAAGGTATCTTCTTTACACTAAAACTTGAACGAAATTAAAGCAACCTATGATTATAATTAAACTATCCTAATGTACCGATGGTTGGGTTGCCTCCCAACAAGCGCCCTTATTTAACGTCTTAGGCTAGACGGCTTCCGAGCGTCTCATTCGTCCGCAAGTGTAATGAGTTTGACCTCATTCACTTTTCTCTTGTAATTCTCACTAAAATACAGCTTTAGCCTCTGTCCATTCACCAAGAACGTGGCATCACCATCACGCACCAGAATCGCACCGTGCGGTTTAACCTCTTCCACCACGAACGGTCCACTCCACCGGGACTTCAGCTTCCCGGGATGCAACTTGAGTTGGGAGTTAAACAACAGAACACTATCTCCCTTCTTGAACGTACGCAGCTCGATATGGCGATCGTGGATTAGTTTTGTGCGCTCCTTGTATATTCGAGCATTCTCATATGCCGTCATGCGTAACTCATCCAACTCATTCAACTCAAACATCCTCTTTCTCCCAGCTTCATCATAACTCAAATTTAGCCTTCTAAGCGCCCAATGGGCCTTGTGCTCCAATTCCACTGGAAGGTGACAAGCCCGGCCATACGCCAACCTAAAAGGCGTAGTGCCTATAGGTGTTTTGTAAGCCATTCTATATGCCCAAAGTGCGTCCGGTAGTAGGGCACTCCAATTCTTCCTTGTGGATGCCACCGTTCGCTCTAGAATCTTCTTGATTTCACGATTTGAGACCTCCACTTGGCCTTGAGTCTGTGGATGATATGGGGTGCCAATGTTGTGCTTGACCCCATATTTCTTCAATAGTGTCGAGAATTTCTGATTCCGGAAGTGTGTACCCCCATCGCTTATTATCATTCGGGGTATCCCAAACCTACAGAAAATATTTTCCTTCACAAACCTACACACTACAGTAGAATCATTAGTCCTTGTGGGGATTGCTTCCACCCACTTCGACACATAATCAACAGCTAGCAAGATATACAAATTGGAGTTCGAGGACACAAAGGGTCCCATG
The DNA here is from genome assembly GCA_963693085.1 of Alisma plantago-aquatica. NCBI lineage: Eukaryota > Viridiplantae > Streptophyta > Magnoliopsida > Alismatales > Alismataceae > Alisma > Alisma plantago-aquatica. Next base: position 72,403,704 of record OY856410.1, on the reverse strand, counting down.
AAGTCTATGCCCCACAAATCAAATACTTCAACTTCCTGAAATACATTCATGGGCATCTCTTGTCGCTTTGAAATGTTACCTGCTCGCTGACACGGGTCACATTACCTTACAAAATCGTAGGCATCCCGAAACAAAGTTGGCCAATAAAGGCCGCTTTCCAACACCTTAGCTGCTGTTCGCGAACTGGCATGGTGTCCTCCCGTCGGCGATGCATGGCAATGGTGGAGAACACTCTCGTACTCCATCTCAGGCACGCACATGCGTAAGATACCGTCCCTGCATTACTTCAAAAGAATTGGATCATCCCAAAAATAGTATCTTAAAGAATGAAAGAAACTCTTTTTCTCTTGATATGACCAGTCTTCCGGGATGATCCCGCAAGCCAAATAATTAACAATTTCAGCAAACCACGATTCTTTAGAATTAATTTTCAAAAGCCTTTCATCGGGAAACGTCTCGGTTATGGGTATGTGCAAATCTTTTTCATTCACCCTTTCTAACCTAGACAAATGATCAGCCACTACATTCTCAATTCCAGACTTATCCTTGATTTCAATGTCAAATTCTTGTAAGAGCAAAATCCACCTAATGAGTCTAGGCTTTGCGTCCTTTTTCTCCATCAAGTATTTTATCGCAGCATGGTCGGTCCATACAACTACTTTAGATCCAACTAAATACTGCCGAAATTTTTCAAAAGCAAACACGACGGCAAGTAATTCTTTTTTAGTAGTTGTATAATTCAATTGAGCATCATTCAGAGTTTTGGAAGCATAGAAAATCACAGCGGGCTTATTATCTACCCGTTGCCCCAAAACGGCTCCTACTGCAAAATCTGAAGCGTCACACATTAATTCGAAAGGTTTTGTCCAATCCGACGTTTGAACAACCGAGGCAGAAATCAATATTTCTTTCAAAATTCGAATGCATGAAGACACTTATCGTTGAAATCGAAAACCGCATCTTTATCCAACAGTTCGGATAAAGGTTTTGCAATTTTAGAAAAATCTTTTATGAATCGCTGGTAGAACCCGGCGTGTCCCAAAAAGCTTCTCACCCCTTTTACAGAATTTGGTGGGGGCAGCTTGGAAATCACCTCAATTTTCACAGGGTCTACCTCAAGACCTTTTCTAGACACCTTGTGTCCTAGCACTATTCCCTCTGTAACCATCATGTGACATTTCTCCCAATTAAGGACCAAGTTTGTGTCCTCACAACGCTGCAGCACCTTGTCTAGGTTATAGAGACATTCGTCAAATGATGCACCATAAATCGAGAAGTCATCCATAAAAACCTCAAGACAGCACTCTACCATGTCAGAAAATATGACGAGCATAAAACGTTGAAACGTCTCCGGTGCATTACATAAACCAAACGGCATTCGTCGGTAAGCAAAAGTCCCATAGGGACAAGTGAACGTAGACTTCTCTTGATCCAAAGGATCAATCGAAATCTGGTTATACCCCGAATACCCGTCCAGAAAACAAAAATGCGACGGACCGACAAGACGTTCTAAAATTTGATCAATAAATGGTAAAGGAAAATGATCTTTAAGTGTGGCAGCATTCAGACGACGGTAGTCAATACAAACTCTCCACCCGGTTACCAATCGGGTGGTGACAGGTTCATTCAACAAATTTTTAGTGACAGTAATTCCCCCCTTCTTAGGGACTACCTGTGTGGGACTCACCCACGTCGAGTCTGATATGGCATATATAATCCCTGCCACAAGAAGTTTGATGACCTCCTTCTTCACAACCTCCATCATGCTCGGATTTAAACGTCTTTGAGGCTGAATAACTGGCTTGGCTCCCTCCTCAAGCCGAATCTTATGCTGGCAAAGAGTAGGGGAGATCCCCTTGATGTCTGCAACAGACCACCCAAAAGCTCCACGGTGGTTCTTGAGCACTATCAGCAATTGCTCCTCCTCATCCGCACTCAAGTAAGCAGATATGATCACCGGTAACTTGTCCTTCTCAGCTAGAAAGACGTACTTGAGATGCGGGGGCAGCAGCTTCAATTCTAAATCTGGCGGGCGGATAAGAGATGAATGCAGCGGTGGGGGAAGTGCACCTAAATCTTCATAGTGCCTCACATAGAAGCATGGAAGCATCTGAAGCATTTTAGCGCACTCCTTGAGTGATTTACTCCGCATCCAGTCATAGGTAACATTCAACATACAAGCCTCTAACGGCAATTCCGGATATGCATCAACAACAGAAATAGCAATTGCATCATCCTCCCATGAAGGCGGAATGTCCTCATTCTCATCATTCGGAAATCCAACAGCTTTGCACAAAGAAACAACCTTAGTTTGCTCCATGATATCCACAGCTAAGTTTCCATTATCCATCTTGCTCATCACATTAGCCATGTCCAAAAATGGTTTTCCAAGGCAAAGTGAGATGTTGTGATCCATGTGTTTCACCATATTACATTGTTCTTTTGCTTTAGAAGACGCAGTGCTAGAGGGCATGACCATCTCAAAGCGGTCATCTGCTATGCCTAAGGTCAAGCGACCTCTCCCCATCTCTAAGATCATGTCGGCTGTAGCTTGGAATGGACGTCCAAGTAACAGCTCATTGCCATGCTCATCCTGCATCTCCATAACCACAAAATCAGCTGGAAAGACAAATCGATCCACCTTCACTAAGACATATTCACAGATTCCATAAGGCTTCACCACAGAGTTGTCGGCCAATTGGATAGTCATATTGCTCGGCTGTGACTCCTTTAATCCCATCTTTTTAAATGTCGAAAGGGGCATCAAATTGATGCTTGCCCCTGAATCACATAATGCCTCTCCAAATTTAAACTTCCCGATATAGCAAGAAATGTTGAAACACCCGGGATCCTGTCTCTTTGGCGGTAGAGTGCCCATAATGAAGGCACTCACTTGCTCCTTTAGCACAACGACCTCAGTATCTGGTATCTTCCTCTTCTTGGTGATGACATCTTTTAGAAACTTCCTGTATGAAGGGATTTGCTCAATAGCTTCCAATAACGGAATATTGACCGAAAGCTTCCTAAAGCTGTCCAAGAATTTCTTGAATTGTGCATCTACCTTCCTTGCCTTTTCACTATTCGGATAGGGGACCGGAATGGCTTGTGCCCTTTGATGAGGTGGCACATAAGGCGTCATTTTCTGCGGTTCCTCCTCAGCAACCTGTTCATCATTACCATCCACGGCTATGTCTTCAACCTGCCCTGTGACTGGTGTGGGCTGCTCCGTAGTGGTTTCACCTTCAACTGCATCTCGCGGTGTGCTTGTTTCATCAGTTCTTGGATTCAACAATTTCTTACCGCTTCTCAGCAGAATAGCCTTAGCTTGCTGGTTTCCCCCGAGAACATTGGTATTCCCCAGAAAACCCGGATGTGCCGGTTTCCTCAAACTAGCTATTTCGGCTGCCATCTGCGCCATGGATGTCTCTATGGTCCTCATTTGAGCCCCATGGCTCTGCAATGTCTACCCAAATTGATTCATATATTCTCCTTGTTGCTTGATTTGCTGCCCGAATGTATTCATTAACTCTTGATTTTGCTTGATGACCTGATTGAGCAACTCTGTGCTCTTGTCTTCTACAGCCGGCGCGGTTTTGGCTTCCGGATCCTGCAGAAAATTGTTCGGATCCTTCCATGAGAACTTTTTTTCCTTTCTCCATGAGTATTCATTGTTCATGTACCCTTGTTTTTGTCTCATGTACTTGACTTGAGCCTCTTCCTCAGACTCATTTTCTTCTTTTTGCAGTAACTTCTTTGCGAGAAGATCCATCTTCTCATTCAGCTCTCTCATTGCCTTTGATTCACTGGCGAATCGTGCTTTCTCAACTGGCCCTCTCTCTCTTTCTCCCCAAGACTGCTTTCTAGCCATGTTCTTGAGTATTTCCCAACATCTAGTGTTTGTGTTGTTTATAAAAAATCCTGACCCGGCTGAATCCAGATTACTCCTATCATGCTCGGAGAGAGCAAAATAGAAGATTTTCACCAGCGTTTCCTTGTCCAACCCATGATGCGGACACCTTCTCAACATAACCTGGAATCGCTCCCAGGTCTCATAATATGTTTCACCGGCCTGTTGGGTGAAATTATGAATCTTCCAGATCATGTCGTTAGTCTTATCAGGAGGGAAGAACCTCTCAAAGAAGACCTCCACCATATTGTCCCAAGACTCCACAAACTCATCGTCTAGATTATGTAGCCACTCTCTTGCTGCTCCCGCCAAGGAACTTGGGAAAAGCTTGAGATATAATGACTCTTGTGGAAACCTGTCTATTTTTACCATGTCGCAGTTTTCAACGAACTGGCTGATGTGTGCTACAGGATCCGCATTCTTCAACCCATGAAACGCATTTGATTTCACCAAATTAATCAACGCTGGATCGATCTTATATGTCGGTATGTTGATCGCCTGCTTCTTTATAGGCCCCTTTGAAGCTGATGAGGAAGAAGCTTTGATCTTCTCCCATATGGTCTGTGGCTCGGCCATGTCTTCTGGTTCAGATTCAGAATCTATCTCTTCTTGGTACTCGTGCTCAGAATGCTCCTCGTCCTCAGGTCCCAGAAACGGAACCTCGGGTGTGCGATTGTCGTAGTCTGTACTACGTGTATGCACCATACACAGTACCTGAAATAAGAAACTTCGAGTTCAGTAATATGCTTAGACGAGTATAACAATTATAGTGCAGTGTAAAAATATTTGAATTTGAATGAAAATTAAAAAGAACTTTGTGGCCTAGAGTGGTCACTCGTAGCACTCGAAGTGCCAACAATTCCGCCGTATCCCCGGCAACAGCGCCAAAAACATGACGTGTATTTTACTACGTGCTAAAAACGCAAGTATACGCGTCGAGTAGTACAGGCCTTTGTGAGGCCCGAGTCGAACACAGGGATACTCAGAATTGTCAGAGACTCCTACTAACTATTTGCGATCAGCTAAGTCGAATAACAAATTGGGGTTTGTTGTCAAAATTTAAAAGAAAATAAAAATAAAACAAAGCAAACAATCGATTAAAGGTTAATTTAATCAATTCAATAGGATATCTTTAGGATTGCGGTTTCACCGCGGGTTATCATTGTATTAGGTTTCATATAACTCCTCAATATTCTCTCTCTATCTGGGTAGTGGCCTGAAAACAGAATTACCCACTGTCGTGGTGCAATTCACTACTTAGTTTAGGTTGATTCCACCGTCGTAGTAATCTATTCCCTCAACTAAGTGCATTACGAACGATCTCTCAGTTTCCACCATTAATTTTACACCTCCTTTGTCAAGGGATTTATCGATTAATGTAGGTTTCGTCTCTTTTCAACCGTTAATCCTTCTATCAAAGTGATTAAGGGCATTAGGTTATTATTATGGTGATCAAGCATAACAATATATAGAGAAAACGAAATTATACCACGGATTTTAGAGAGAAAATATGAATTATTAATATAAAACTGTCATACAATGCATTCTCGGGCTACTCCCGGTCCTAAAGATGGAGGGGATTAGCCCCGCATGTTCATCTCACACAAATACATGGTAGAAATAGGGGAAATCATATGAAAAACGTGAATTGAATGGGAAAAACCCTAAACGGAGGAGAACCGGTTGATCCTTTGCGTAGAACACGAGCTTTCCCGCCTCTCGGTGGTGAAATCCGTCTTCGGCAGCGTCCGAATCGACAGGTATGAACTTCTGGCCTCCCATCTCCTTTTTCTCACTCCCCGGCACTTGTGCAATGGCAAATTTTATGATCCTCTCGTCCGGGCGGCCGTCATTAGGTATAAGTCCCTAATTAGGTCGTCAATTAACTCCAGTCGTCTGATTGAAATCAATCTGAATCCAACGCATATCTGACGGTGTCGATACCATCGACGCGGGTCGATGGTATCGACCCAATGTAGTAGCGACAACCTTCTTGTCTTTTCGTCCGAGTGCCTGTAACCATCTCGATACTATCGACTTGGGTCGATGGTATCGAACTCTCTGTAGCGTCAGTTTTGTCATTTAGCGACGCTGTAGCCTCCATGCGTCGATGGTATCGACTTGGGGTCGATACTATCGAAAAATTCCTCGCTAGCAACCTGAAGGGGTCTCGATACCACCGACTCTTTGCTTCTCCTTTCGGCTGGCACCCTGTGGCCTCGTCGATGGTATCGACTTCCGTCGATGGTATCGAAGGAAGCAGATACTTGTTTTTCCTGAAATCCAAAGACAAGATCAAATAAATCCACACGAATTATGATAATGTGATAATTAATGCTCAAAATGATAAAACTAAGGGGATTTGACATAAAATGATGGCAAAGACCGAAATGGGTGAATTATGCAATATTAACCATAAAAAAGACTAATAAAAGCACAAAATACATATCAAAAAGGTCTATAAATGCGACTCAAAATCATCGCATCAAGGAGCATGCTTTTATTTTTATTTTTGCTTTTCTTTTTTCTTTTCATTTTCTTTGCTCTTGGTGTAGATAGGGTATATGGTGGGTAGAGTGAAGTGGGGAGGTTGAGATGTGGCCACCCCAAACTTTTGGGGGTGGCCATGGCTGCTATGTGCACTTTGGCATCTTTTCATGAGGCAGAGAGGTATGAAGATGGTGAAAGAACAGATAGATCCAAAGGGGTGTCATTAGTGTATTCTTCAACATAAGATCTCCTGCATGAAAGCTAATCCAACACTTCATCAAATGATATCACACCACATGATAGATCAACATGGCATTCACATTTCTACCGAGTGATTCCATAGGCTTTAAGCGTTTGTAGATTTCTCAATTCACAAAACAACCAAAACATTCACAAACTTAAGAAAGGTGGTGCACATGTAAAGAGTCATCAAACAAGACCATACAGTAATAAAATCTAAGAAAATGGCATGCATTTGTCAATGGATTAAAATTTTCATTTCCATAGTGGAGATTAAGTCAAAACATACTTTTTGGGCAAGAACATTCAAGCTTGGGAAAAATTGGCCAAAATGGTGCCAATTTACCTTCAATCACATCTTAACCTACATTATTGAACTTAAAATAGTAAAGCAAATAAGTCCTAGCTAAAACATGCAAAAATTACCAAAAATCTATATGATATGCAATGCATGGCAAAGAAAAGCAAAAATTTTGAAAAATTAAGCAAAAATGCAAGAAAGCAACTACATGCTATGCAAAGATGCAATCAATAACAAGATCAATAAAAAATAAACTAGATATCACAGGTGGAACAAAATTACAGAGAGATAGAGGGTGGTGTGTACTTCCCTAACCACCCCAAACTTTAGAATCATGTTGTCCTCAGCATGAAACTATGGCTTAGTGTAGATATGAGAAGTGTCACAGCTGCTGTGACAGCTGGTCTGACAAGGGAGGAGGATCTGGAGGAGGTGCTGAGGGAGGAGCTGAGCCTACATGAAGATGCTGGTAGTAATGTCCCCAATAGTCATCCTGGGGTGGAGGGTATATCGATGGATATCCAGCTATGCCACCCCAAAAACTCCACCCCATTTGGGGTTTCTTGATTCTTGGGCATGGTGGTAGTGATACAAGTGGTTGACCTGGTGGTGCATTTGTTGTTGGTCTTGCCACATGTGTTGCTGGATCAGCTGCATATCACCCTACGTATTTTGAATACCCTCGAGTTTTGCCTGGATGGTGGTTATGTCGTAGGCGTTCACTAAGGGCTGCTACAGTTGGGATGTTCCTTCATCCCTCCTTCTTGTCCTTCGGGGTTCCTTTGTCCTTCATCTTCTTGTTCCTGCCCTTGCACATTTGATTCAACTATATCTTCCTGTGCGGCAATGGCTTCCCTAGTGTATGTCTCTCGTGGGTTTTCTTGCTGCCATTTCAACAATTTTTCCTTCAATTTATAGAAGACCCCCAACACGGATAGAAGTGGCACTATGTGGTATGGAAGCTCAAGTTCAATGTCGGGCACACTAGTTGTGAGATATATAATTCTTTTGTCCTTCATCTTGATAGTGTGTGAGCGCATAAGATAGTTTAGGTCAACAAACGCTCCCTCATATGCATCTTCTAACCCAGAAAGATCATACCCCAAAGCGAGTGCAATTGAGATTACAAACCCTCCCATAATAAAATATTTTACTCTCTTGAAGGGCATGGACCTCATGTGATCAATCAGTAGCACTCCAAGGTCTATATACCATTTGTGGTTCATTCCCATCAAGACAAACATATATTTTTGAGAGATGTAGCCTTGGTTATCATACCTTCCCACAATGGTATTTGCTAAGACCTTCTACACATAACAGATTAAGGGGTTGCTTATAGCGGTGGTTTTGGATCGTCCTTCATTGTAATCACCACTGCCTGTCAAAGTCTTCCAAAAATGTGCATAATCAAAATCTACCTCCTTTTCTAGCAGGCCGTCATTCATCTTCTCAGCCTCTTCAGGAGTTGCAGCAAAAACACAATTCAACTCAGTAGTTGTGAGGGTGTGCATGTTGCCCATCATGGAAAACTTTATATATTCACTACCTCTCACCTTTGTCTTCTCCAGTGTGGCAAAGAACTCCCGAGTCAAAGTGAGGCAAGTTGTTTGGGGTGTGAAAAGGACGTTTGACATGACTTTACCGTGCATATAACGCAAGTGTACGCGTCAATGTAATATAGGCCTTGTGAGGCCCGAGTCGAACACAGGTAAACGTAATTATCGATAGACTTCTACTAACTACTCGTGATCAGCTAAATTGATTATAAAAGTTTGGAGGTTGTATTGAAAAAGAACAATAAAAACAAAAGAAAACAAAGCAATCGATGAAATGGTTGGTTTAATCAATTCAAAAGAAATCTCTAGGATTGCGATTTCACCGTGGGTTCTCATTGTACTAATTCCTTCACAATTATCATAAGTCATCTCCCTTTCTGGATAGTGGCATGTAGCTAGAATTGCTCGCTTCCGCTATACTATTCACTACCTTAATCTAGGTCAGTTCCATGCCAGTAGTAACCTATGCCCTAGACTAGGTGCATGAAAAACATGTTTTTGGGTTCCCAACATTAACCATACATCACCTTTTCCAAAGGATTTATTAGTTAATGTGATTACCACCTCTTTTCTACCGTTAATTCTTCGTCAAAAGTAATTAAAGGTATTAGATTACCATTATGGTGATCAAGCACAATGATAGCAATGGAGAAAATGATATCATACCATGGATTTGAGGGACAAATTACGATAAACTATGTAAGAAGAGTCATACAACGATTGCCCGAGCTACTCCCGGTCCTAAAGGCAAAGGGGATTAGCCCTGCATGATCTTCTCAATGGTAGGAGAAAACATGGAGAAAAGGTGGATGGAGATGGTGTAACCCCCTAAACGGATAAGAACTGGGTGATCCTCGACACAGGATGATCATTCTGCAGCCTTCCGGTAGTGAAAAGCTACATCTGTGTCTCTAGAATCTTCCGGGGCGTAGCTATCAGCTCCTTTCTTTGCTCTCTCCTCCTTCGGTACTTGTGCAATGCAATCGAACATTAATCACGGCTTTGGGCCATCTTTTCCTAGGTATAGGTACCACTTACGACCGCCAAACGAACGCAGCCGTCCGATTGAAGTTGTGTTGGACAAAACTCTGATATGACAGCGTCGATACCATCGACGGGGTGTCCATGATATCAACACCTTAGGATACTGATGCTTTCTTCAATTTCTAGAAGCCTCCTGAGGGCATCTGGATACCATTGACCGTTCCCGTCGATGGTATCGACAGGGTGATATTTGGCTCGCTGTTGGACTTTCGAGACCATCGACAAATTGTCGATGGTATCGAACTATCTACTTCCTCTCCGGTTATGTCATTGTTGCTCTGTCGATGGACAGGTCCATAACTGTGAATTGCCTGAAAATGAGAGAAAAACACAAATCAATTCTGAGAAATATGACAATCTATATAAAATAATGTAAAACAAGATGAATTCGATGCAGGAAAGGGTAATAGGCTAAAGGAATTGAATCATGTGATATTAACCACAAATATGACCAATAAGTGCATAAAATGAGTGTAAAACTAGCCTATAAAAGTGACTCAAAACCCCTGCATCAAACTCCCCCAAGCTTGAACTTTGCTCGTCCTCGAGCAACAAAACTATAGAACAAAATTGTGAGGGTCAACTAAAAAACATAATCACATAAAAGACATCACGGTATGATTCCCACCTACAAGGCACATACTGGCTCTCACTAACCACATAACAATAACTACCCTAAAGGTGACAATGATCATTCATGAAAGATGTCCACCCCGTAATCAATGAACACAATCAAATAAAGCAGATAATATAATAAATTCCTCCGGTTCATGCATGGTGCATCTTGTGATCTCCTATCTACGTTGCTCAAATCCTAACTACCATCTACAATGGAAGCAGATCTCTTCATATACAAGAATGAGGAGATAATCATGGGTGGCCTACCATTTTGAGCAACGGGTGGATGGAATGGGCGGTTGTGAAAGAACAGAAAGCACAAAACAATTTAACATGCAAAAACAACAAAAATGACCTAAATGATGCATATGCATATGAAAATGAGCTAATGCCTACATTTTAGGTGGAATGATGCATGCTCTACTATTCCATCTCAATGTGAGATAGAATGTCTACAAAATTACATCATGTGCTTATTCTTCCTATTATTGCAGGTGAAACGAATTCCTTTCTCCCTCTGATTTCTACTTTTTTTTCTTCTTTTTTTCAATTCTTTTTCAAGCCCCAATTTTCTCAATTGACTACAGAAATATTTTCAAAACATAATTTTTTTTTCGGGCTTATTTCCACAACTGCTACAATTGATGCATTACAATCTACTTTTCAGAGAGTTTAAAACAAGTTACCCGCTATTCTTATTTTTCAGAAGAAATAAGGCACATACTGTCCTATATGCTCAAAAATATGCAAAGTGAAACTACATGAAAGTAAGTATGCAACTACAATGGCATGCACTCGAGAATGTGTGCATTCATAACTGATCTACAAAAAAAAAATATTTCTCATTTTTTTTAATGCAAAATCTAGCTATAATGCAATCCTATCTAAATGACATGCAATCAAGAGATGAAAAACTATAGTGTGCTCCCAGTTATTTTTGGTGGAGTGTGAATGAAGTAAGGTTAGATCATAAGACTAAATGACAGAACCATTGGAAAAGATTATATGTCTCTCCTTACTGACATGTGCACAGGGCAACTAAGAGGTTTCTCTTTCTCACTTCAAATTAAAGTCCCGTTACCGTTTGGTCAGTTTAAGCTCAACATCCATATCCATCCTCATTTCTTTAACCATAAGGATATATAGTTATGATCAAATGTTTTAAGTTGACCTACCCAATTATTTTCATAAGTTATATGCTCAATTTCAAACAATTCACACATCAGCCCATATGAAAAACATTGAGATGACACACTTACATTAGACACCCACAGATTACACTAGATAGAAAGTGGGTCCTAGAAAGCCGTAAATAAAACAAATTACAAAACTAGAAGAAAATTGCAAAAAGCTAAGAAAAATTCTCAAACAGAAGAAAATAAAATAAAACTAAGATAGAAACTGTTCCATCTCCCCCCCAAGCTTGAATTTGACTATGGCCTCATAGTCAAGAACAAACTTAGAAGGTGGAACAATGATACCTTGCTACTGCTGAGGTGGTGGGTGCGGCGGGTACTGGTGGGTATTGGGGTTCCACTCCGGATACTGCCCCTGAAAGTTGGGATCATAGGGTGGCATGGGCGATGGTTGTGGGTATCCCCCAAAGTAGTCTCTGCTCCAGTAATGATCATAGAAAGGTTGTTGCTGATGCTCTATCCTACCCAACCTATCATAGACCTGATGTTGGTAGTGTTCAGGAAATCAGTCGAATAATCGGCCAATAATCAGTTTTGAGAGTCTACCGCTCCGAATATGAATAATCAGCCTATAATCGGTCCTGGACCGATTAATCGGCCGATCGGGGGAATAATCGGCCGATTAAACGGCAATTTTCAAAATCAAATGCTAGTAATAAATTTTTTTACATTTATTTTTTCTAATACTACTATTGGTCATTACAATTACATTCTCTTCTTCCAATTTACATATTTGGTCTTCTCCTCATGTTTTCTCAATAAGTTTATAGTTAGTGTTTATTGAACTGATCCTTACTGTTGATGTTTTCTTCTCTAATTTCATCAATGTTTCTAATTACTTCTTAATGCAATATTAGTATATGATTTATCAATGTTTCTAATTACTTATCAATGTTTTTTCTCTAACTTCATCAATGTTTCAAGTTACTTATTAATGCAATATTAGTCTTATCACTTATCAATGTTTCTAATTAATTATTAATGCAATATTAGTCTATGACTTATCAATGTTTTCAATTACTTATTAATGCAATATTAGTCTATTACTTATCAATGTTTCTAATTACTTATTAATGTGATATTAGTCTATGACTTGTCAATGTTTGTAATTACTTATCAAAGTTTTCTTCTCTAATTTCATCAATGTTTCTAACTACTTATGAATGCAATATTAGTGTATTACTTATAAATGTTTCTAATTACTTATCATTGTCAGTATTATATGGTCAATATATAATTTACATATCTTTATGGTTAATATTAAAAAAAAATCAAAACCGATTAAAACTGAATATTCTCCCGCTTATACTCCCGCATACTGTATATACTCTATGTGGTACCCTCTCTGCCTGTACACCGATTACCACTTTTCATAACACTGGCTGCTGGTTGGCGAAGAGTTGGCGCTCGTTCTCGAAGATCGCCTGTTGATTTTCATAGAGCCTATTCTACGTATCCTAGATCCCTACAAAAGTTGTCTGATGTGAATGCAACATTGTCTGTTGGGACTCTTGGATCGACTGGAGCATGGTATACATCCCCTGCATAGAATAGGGGTCATCTTCGTCGTGGGAGGGTTGTGGTGGTTGTGGCTGGGAAGAAGAGGATGTGCCATAGTTTCTTGGATGCTTTATCGGAGCAACACGTCGTCGAAGAGGAATAGTGGCTTCCTCTTCCCCTTCTTCATCATCATCGCCCTCTGGAGCCGCTACCTCTTGAGCTGCTTCTTCCTCCTCATCATCAACATCAATGATCAGCCACCTATAGCTTTGGCCTGGTCTGATGTTGAAGATAGGGTCTGGAAATTGTGCCCTTTGAAAGACACCTCGCACATGACATGTGGCATAGGTGATGCCATGTCAGACTTCAAGGAGGCCGGAGTTGACAAAGTGAGAGAGGTTGAGCGTGTTTCGACTCTCTATCTTGTCGATCCTAGAAAGATCAAGCTCCAAGTGCGTGGCAAGATGAGTAATAAGGCCCCCAAAGTAGATTGGAGCCCGGCGAGAAACATTCTTCTTAACCGCCATCATGCGCGTGAGAAGGAAGGCTCCAAAATTGATCGGTGTCCTCTCTAGCAGACAATGGAGGAAGAAAAGATCTATCTCCTGGAACTTGCTCTGTGACAACTTGGACCTTGCAAAAAATTACTTGGAAATTATTCAGTGAAGAATCCTGATGCATGGGTTTTGAGTCACTTTTATAGGCTTATTTTATATCTATTTTATGCATGTATTTGTCATTTTTTGATTATATTTGCATAATTCACTATAGTTGGCCTTTAAACTCTTTTTTCATCAAATTATACTTCTTTTATCATATTTATATGATTTTATATAATCCCCGGACTTATACACATGTTTCGGCACTTTTTCAGGCACTTTTGCATTGTCCAGAGTCGATACTATCGACACTGGTGTCGATAGTATCGACATTTTATCAGAAAGAAACCCCAAAATGCGATCTTGGAAGGAAAAACCTATATCATGGTCGATACCATCGACCTGGGGGTCGATACTATCGACAGCGTCGGGATCTGGCGATTTTCTGCACTAAAATGGAGCGTTTTAATCCGACGGTTGAGCTTTTTCGGAGCCGTAAAGTGGTCCTATGACCTAAGAAGAGCACGACCGGCCCTAGGGGGATCTCAAATTGTGTTTCACAACATCCAAGAAGGAGGGAGAGAGAGAGCAGACAAGAGACGAAGGCTGCATCCAAGGAACATCCAAGGGCGATTTTGCTGCCGGAAGACTGCAAAACGCACGTTTCTCGAGGAGGATCTCCAGGAACACCTTTGTATCAGGGGTTACACAAGTTTGCTCCATGTTTTCCACATTTTTCTTCTCTACTCCTATGTGTTCTCCATTGTCAACCATGTGGGGCTAATCCCCTTTATCTTTAGGACCGGGAGTAGCCCGAGGAAGCATTGTATGACATTTTTATCATAGTAATTCATAATTTGTCTCTTAAATCCGTCGTATGATTTCGTTTTCTCAATTATATTGTTATGCTTAATCACCATAATGATGATATAATGCCTTTAATTGCTTTGAAAGAAGAATTAACGGTTGAAAAGAGACAAAATTCACATTAATTAACAAATCCCTTGAACAAGGTGATGTACGGTTAATGGTGGAAACCCAGAGGTCGATTCTAATGCACCTAGTTTAGAGTATAGGTTACTACGACAGTGGAACTGACCTAGACATAGGTAGTGAATTGTACCATGACAGTGGGAAATTCTGACTACAGGTCACTACCCGGATCGAGAGATAGACCTGAATTATTATAGGGAAATTCATACAATGAAAACCCGCGGTGAAACCGCAATCCAAAAGATCTCCATTTGAATTGATTAAACTAAACCCTTAATAGATTTCTCTGTTTTATTTTATTTTCTTTTATTTTACAATAACTCTCAAACTCTTTTAATCGGTTTAGCTGATCGCAACCAGTTAGTAGGAGTCTACTAAAATTCACATTTCCCTGAGTTCGACTCGGGCCTCACAAGGCCTATATTACATTGATACGTATACTTGCGTTCTACGCATGGAAAAATCGTGTCAAGCTTTTGGCGCCATTGCCGGGGAAACGGTGAATTTTAGGACTACGAGTGCTGTGAGCGGTCACACTAGGCCACTTTTAATTCCTATAATTTTTTTTTAATTTTCATCTTTTGAACTGAATTGCAAATCTTATTCATTGTTTTAATTATTAGTACCGGTTCATACACTACCATTTGAAATTTTAGGTACTAGTAAAGTAATAATGGGTGACGGAGCAGAAAATGAGGACCTGACAATCTAGGAAAGGATTAAGGCTTCTTCTTCTACGCAGAAGGGGCTAATCAAGAAACAAGATATCAACATACCCAGTTACAAGATTGATCCAGGGCTTATTCAGTTGGTCAAATCATAGGCTTTCCATGGACTTAAAAATGAGGATCCGGTGACCCACATCAGCACGTTTGTGGAAAATTGTGATATGATAAAGATTGACAGGTTCCCGCAAGAGACATTCTACCTGATACTTTTTCCCAGTTCTTTAGCGGGCAATGCTTGGGAATGGCTGCACAATATGGATGATGAGTACATTGAATCTTGGGATCACATGGTTGAGGTGTTCTTTGAGAGGTTCTTCTCACCTGAAAATACAAACGATCTAGTGAGGAAGATACACAACTTCAGCCAGCAAGCCGGTGAAACATACTCTGAAACTTGGGAGCGCTTCTAGATCATGCTGAGGAAGTGTCCACATCACAGCTTAGACAAGGAGAAGCAAGCTAAAATTTTCTACTTCGCCCTAAATGAACATGATAGGAGCAATTTGGACTCAGCAGGTTCTGGTTTCTTTTTGAACAACACAGGCACAAGGAGTTGGGAGATTCTAAGGAACATGTCCAAAAAGTAGTCTTGGGGTGAAAGAGATGCACCCGAGCAGGTTGGAATTATACATGAAGCAAGGGCCATCAAAGTGCTTAATGACAAGTTGGATCTTATAGCTAAGAAGCTCCTAGAGAAAGAGGACAATGGGTCTGATGATGAAGCACATGCAAAGTATATGCATCAACAGGGATATAGAAATAACAATTATGATTGGAGGAAGGAACACAATTTTCAAAAGCTGCAGCCTAGCCTAGAGGAAAAGAACAATGAATTGCTTAGCCAGGTGGTGAAACAAAATCAAGAGATGATGAGTACATTGGCCAAGCAGTTACAGTCTCAGGGCGAGATTTTGAATAAATTTGGGCAGACATTGCAAAGTCATGGAGCACAAATGAGGGCACTAGAGATGACTGTGACCCAAATTTCCAATGAAGTGGCGGCCAAGAAGCATACAAATCAACAAACACAGGCTGGGAATGCAGATGTTGTTCAAGCACATCATCAAGTGAAATATATATCTGTGATTTCTGAGACAGAGCCCCCGGTGGTGGAGGTCCAGGACAAAAGCAAAATGATTTTTGATACGGAGGCTACACCAAGAATACCGTATCCTCGCAGTCATTATGGACTACCGGGCAGATGTTGTCCATTCAAAAAAATCCGCCAAGAGCACATCGCGGCCGCGCCCGCACCTAGGCAAGAGGAGCAGGTGAAGGCCATGCGTCATGGTGAAGCTACAGTCACTGAGAGAGGGGAGCAGCCACAAGTCATGCCATCCAAATATGATGTGTCAAATCCTATCCTAGAAGGTGACGTTGAAGCAAGCTTAGGGGAGGAGACCCCTAAAGTTCCATATGTGCCACCACACAAGCGAGCGAAGGACCCAAACGTGCCTTTCCCGGATAGTCTGAGGCTGAAGAAAGAGCATAGGCACTACAAGAAATTCTTGGAGATGTTTAGGAAGCTCCATATTAATATTCTGTTAGTGGAAATGATAGAACAGATTCCAGCATATGGAAGGTTTATCAAGGACATAATCACCAAGAAAAGGCAGATAAAAGACACTGACATTTGTGTTGTTGATGAAAAAGTGAGTTCTATAATCCAAGGACGACTACCAAGGAAGAGGAAAGATCCAAGATGTTTCTACATCCCATGTTCCATAGGCGGCCAACATTTTCCACAAGCACAGTGTGACTTAGGGGCCAACATTAATCTTATGCCACTGTCCACGTTTCAAAAGCTTGGATTGAAGACACTAAAAAAATCTGTCATGACTATTGAGTTGGCGGATGGATCCATTGTGAAGCCACAAGGTATATGCGAGGATGTGCTAGTCAAGGTCGACAAATTCATCTTCCCGATTGACTTTGTGGTCATGGACATGCATGAGTTGGAAGGAGGTGAGATGCTATTGGGAAGGCCGTTCCAAGCTACAGCTGATGTAATCGCTGCCATTGGGTGAGGTTACTTGACACTTGGGATTGGTGATGATAGAGTTAAATTCAAATTACCACATGACTCATTGGAGACATCTCTTGACAACCCAGGTTAAAGGTATCTTTATGTCAAGCCTAGGACATTAAACAAGGGCGCTTGTTGGGAGGCAACCCAACTTTCGGTTCATTTTTATGTTTGGTTATGTTCTTTTATGTTTATGTACTTAGTTTTTGCTTAGGTTTTGATAATTTTTGTAAAAATGGTACCCTAACTCATGTTTTGAAGTGTGCAGAATGTTAAGGTCGATACTATCGACACCCATGTCGATAGTATCGAGTTTGGATCAGTAAACGCTGAAGAAAAGTCAATACCATCGACCCTAGGGTCGATAGTATCGAGATTCTTGAAGATTTTCAGAAAAATTGGTGACAGTAAAGTCAATACCATCGACCCTAGGGTCGATAGTATCGACACTTTTGAGTTACCAGGCTTTTAGATGCATCGATTCAACAAAATTGCTGATCCTGGGTCGATACCATCGACCTTGTGTCGATAGTATTGACACCTGCAAGACAGCTACATAAAACAGGCCGTAAAAGGTATCGAAACGAGATTTTTTCAAACTGTTTTTTCCAGAGGAAAGATGGATGAAGCAAGTCACGTCTTATAACCACTAAGACACAAAAATGGGCCACAAAAAGGAGGTAGATAGCAAGCATCACTTGGTCCACTTGAGCATCTAACCATCCTTCTTCAACACACTTCAAAGAGAACGGTACCGCTGTTCCACCTTTTAAGTGAGAATGTTGACTATGAGGCCATAGTCATATTCAAGATTAGGGGGGTGTTGGAACAACCCTCTATCTTAGTTTTTACTTACTTATTCATGTTGATTTTACTTTTGAGATATTAGTTGTTTTTATTTCTAGGTTTACTGCTTTTGTAGGATCCACATCTATCTAGTGTAATATGTGGAGCAATAAATGCATGGTTTCAATTGGGAGTTTTACTCTTGGGTTGTGTGCACATAAAAAATGAGCATTTTGAGAACTTTTTGAGCTTATTCTTGTTAGTAATTGAGTTGCATAATTGAGGAAGTACTTGGGTGAGTTAGCTTCAGGACATGGGGACATGAATGACCATCTTTATTGTCCAAGGAAAAGTGATTGACAAGGATGTTTGAGCCCAAACTGACCAAACGCTAATGTGACCTTAGACTAAAGTTTAAGAGAGAAATCCTTCAGTTACCCTGTACACAGGTCTTTAGAGAGGGACATATGATATTTTCAGAAGGTTCTGTCAATTAGTCTTGTGATATGATCCACCACAATTTCATTCACACTCCACCATAAGAAATGGGAGCACATTATTGTCTTTCACTTTTTGACTGCATCTCATGTAGATAGGTCTTGCATTACATCTATTTTCACATATTTTTTGCATGAAAATGAAAAAAAAGGATAGAGTAGTTATATATGCACATTATCCTTAGGTGCGTGTCATTTAATTGCATAACTGTCATTTTGTAGCTGCATTCACAATTTTTTTGAGCATATACTACATCATGCATCTTATGTCTTCTGAAACATTAAAGGTGGTGAACTTGTTACATATCTTCTAAATGCTTCAAATGTATAATTTATGTAACAAGAAGTGAGCTCGACAAATAATTCATTGTCATCTATGAAAATAAGGGCTTGAAAAAAAAGAAGAAAAATTGAAAAAAGAGAAAAAAAAGAAGAAAAAAAGAATTGAGAAGTAATAAAGAAGAAAAGGGAGAAAGCAACATGTTCTCACCTGAGAACTAAGAATAATAAGCACATGGTGTAGTTTTATTAGATATTCCATCTCACCTTGAGATGGAATGATAGTGCATGCATCATTCCACCAAAAATATAGCATTAGGACATTTTCACTTGCATTTTGCATCATGATAAGTCATTAATTTTTGTATTGCATGATTGAATGTTATGTGCTTACATCTCTTCTACAACCACCTATCCCATCCACCCATTTCTCTAATCGGTAGGCCACCCATGATATTCTCCTCAATCATTAATATCAAGAGATCTGCTTCCATTTAGATGGTAGTTAGGAAATGAGCAACGTAGATAGGAGATCACAAGATGCATCAAGTATGGACCAAATGATTTTATCATATTAACTGCTTTAATTGATAGTGTTTCATTGATTGGGGGACAAACATCTTTTACATAGGTCTTTGGTCGCCTAGATGGCAGTTAGTGTTCAGTGGTCAATGAGGGCCGGTTTGTGGAAAGAAAGTGGGGATGATGTAGATTCATTTCATGTATTTATGTCCTATTGTTGACTTATCTCAACCAAATCCAAAGTTTTTTTGCTCGAGAACGAGCAAGGTTTAATCTTAGGGGAGTTTGATGCATGGGTTTTGAGTCACTTTTATAGGCTTATTTTATATCTGTTTTATGCATGTATTTGTCTTTTTTTTTATTATATTTGCATAATTCACTATAGTTGGCCTTTAAACTCTGTTTTCATCAAATTATACTTCTTTTATCATATTTATATGATTTTATATAATCCCCAGACTTATACACATGTTTCGGCACTTTTTCAGGCACTTTTGCATTGTCCAGAGTCGATACTATCAACCCTGGTGTCGATAGTATCGACATTTTATCAGAAAGCAACCCCAAAATGCGATCTTGGAAGGAAAACCCTATATCATGTTCGATACCATCGACATGGGGGTCGATACTATCGACAGCGTCACGATCTGGCGATTTTCTGCACTAAAACGGAGCGTTTTAATCCGACAGTTGAGCTTTTTCGGAGCCGTAAAGTGGTCATATGACCTAAGAAGAGCACGGCCGGCCCTAGGGGGATCTCAAATTGTGTTGCAAAACATACAAGAAGGAGGGAGAGATAGGAGACAAGAGACGAAGGCCGTCAACTGAGCGATCTGGAAGACAGCAAAACGCATGTTTCTCGAGGAGGATCTCCAGGAACACCTTTGTATCAGGGGTTACACGAGTTTGCTCCATGTTTTCCACGTTTTTCTTCTCTACTCCTATGTGTTCTCCATTGTGAACCATGCGGGGCTAATCCCCTTTATCTTTAGGACCGGGAGTAGCCCAGGGAAGCATTGTATGACATTTTTATCATAGTAATTCATAATTTGTCTCTTAAATCCATGGTATGATTTCATTTTCTCAATTATATTGTTATGCTTAATCACCATAATGATAATCTAATGCCTTTAATTTCTTTGAAAGAAGAATTAACAGTTGAAAAGAGACGAAATTCACATTAATTAACAAATCCCTTGAACAAGGTGATGTACGGTTAATGGTGGAAACCCAGAGGTCGATTCTAATGCACCTAGTTTAGAGTATAGGTTACTACGACGATGGAACCGACCTATACATAGGTAGTGAATTGTACCATGACAGTGGGCAATTCTGACTACAGGCCACTACCCGGATCAAGAGATGGACCTGAATTATTATAGGGAAATTCATACAATGAAAACCCGCGGTGAAACCACAATCCTAAAGATCTACATTTGAATTGATTAAACTAAACCCTTAATCGATTTCTCTATTTTATTTTA
This sequence comes from Alisma plantago-aquatica, assembly GCA_963693085.1. NCBI lineage: Eukaryota > Viridiplantae > Streptophyta > Magnoliopsida > Alismatales > Alismataceae > Alisma > Alisma plantago-aquatica. The sequence goes on along the minus strand of OY856410.1, from coordinate 72,382,938 downwards.
TTTTCTTTTATTTACAACAACTCTCAAACTATTTTAATCGGTTTAGCCGATCGCAACCATTTAGTAGTAGTCTACTAAAATTCACGTTTCCCTGAGTTCGACTCGGGCCTCACAAGGCCTATATTACATTGATATGTATACTTGCATTCTACGCACGGAAAAATCGTGTCAAATTCAGACAAAAGGATGCTCAAAATCAGCTACAGCAGTGTGGTGCCAGCTGATAGAATACCCCTTGGGTATGGTGACCATCTTGGCATACATCGCTTCATAATCAACATTTTGTGGTGGCTGATGCAGATCACCATGGCACCACCCATATATCCTATTGAACTCACGGAGGGTAAGAATGTAGTCCATATTGTAGAGACGAAAAGGCATACACCCCTCCTTCCATGCTTTCTGTGGCAGAAGTAATTCATTGGGAATTACACATATATCGAGTGACACCAGGAACTCGATTACAATTTCCTTATAGGTAGGCCATCCATTGAAGAATGGATGCCCATCCTCATGGTCATGGAAGAGAATGGGGGACTCTCGCCGTTGTCCCTGAAGAACATAGGTGAGATTGTCCTCAAAACCCAGATCCTTAATAAGCTCACAGTCACCATACTGGGTTGGCTCAATCAGTCGCTTGCATAACTCTTCATAAACCTTCTTGACCTCCGGCGATGGATGCACTAGCCTCGAGTGAGAGACTAATCCTTGCTGTGGAGCGGGTAGTATAGGTGGTTCAGCCCTAGATGATGACACTCCCAATCTCACCATGGTTGCACGACAATGAGTGAGGAAAAGAAAAGAGAATGGAGCTCAGAGAAGATGATCGGGGCACTTAGAGAAGATTGAGATCTGTAAAATTGAAGAAGATGCTCAGAGACGATCGTCAGTGCTTAGGGATGCTAAGCCTCGGATGTGGAGGGTAGGCAATGAGATTGTGTGATTGGAATGAAGATTTGCCCTCCTTTTTATAAGGGACGGCGGGGTCTGCTGTTGGGGCTTCGATACCATCGACAGTCTTGTCGATGGTATCGACGGATGTTGGAATCCGCTCCACTGCAATTGACGGTTGTTAACAACTTGATGTGGGGACCCAGATTGGCCTCGTGTCGATGGTAGCGACAGGGTGTCAATACCATCGACACAGTCCATGGATAGGTGTTGTGGACCGCTCGATGAAGACCTCAGATCGCTGACGTGTCATCGATACTATCGACCCATGTGTCGATAGTATTGACACTTGTATGTTCCTTCGATCTCCGTGAAGTTTGACCAATTCAACGTCATTGTAGACATGTCGATACCATCGACCAGTGTGTTGATGGTATTGAAATCACTGAGACAATCCGTCTGAAAATCTCCAGAAAATTTGCTACCATCGACGCCCGATCCTATTTCTGCCTGTTCCAGTCTCGATACCATCGACGAGGCCGTCGATGGTATCGACAGAATGACATTTCGGTAGAATTGTCCATTGTTCCAAATTCGATACCATCGACCTAGATGTCAATGGTATCGACCTTTCCCCAACCTGCACACTCAACAAACACATAAGGGTATCATTTTTAGAGACTAAGTGCTAAATTAATGAAGACTACCTAGGAATACAAAAAAATTTAACGAAACAAACATGTACACTACCAAGGTTGGGTTGCCTCCCAACAAGTGCCTCATTTAATGTCTTGGGCTAGACGATACAAAGACCCTAACCTGGGTTGTCATAGGATGTATCTAATAATTCATTTGGCAATTTGAATTCAACTCTATCATTACCAATCCCCAACATCAAGTAGCCTCGCCCAATGGTAGTGATTACATCAGTTGTATCTTGGAACGACCTTCCCAATAACATCTCACATCCTTCTAGATCATGCATGTCCATTACCACAAAGTCAACAGGGAAGATGAATTTGTCGACTTTGACTAGAACATCCTTGCATATACCTTGTGGCTTAACAATGGATCCATCCGCCAACTCGATTGCCATGGAAATTTGAGTTGGCTTCTTCAATCCCAACTTTTGAAAAGTGGCAAGTGGCATAAGATTAATGCCTACTCCTGAGTCACACTGTGCTTTTGGAAAAAGTTGACCATCTACGGAACATGGGATGTAGAAACATCCTGGGTCTTTCCTCTTTTTTGGCAATCTTCCTTGAATTATAGAACTCACTGTTTCGTCAACACATACAACATATGTGTCTTTGATCCGTCATTTCTTGTTGATGATGTCTTTCATGAATCTTCCATATGAAGGAATTTTCTCTATAGCTTCTACCAATGGAATGTTGATGTGGAGCTTTCAGAAGATCTCAAGAAATTTCTTAAAGTGCCTTTGCTCTTTCCTCAGCTTCATACTATCCGGGAATGGCACGCTTGGCTCCTTAATTCGCTTGTGCGGTGGAATATATGTAACTTTAGGGATCTCCTCCCCTGAGCTTTCTTCAACGCCACTGTCTAGGGTCAGACTCGGTACATCATCCATGGATGGCATGACTTGTGGCTGCCTCTCCGTATTGCTAGTGGCTGCTCCACTACGAAGTATAGATTTCACCTGCTCTTTCGGCATAGGAATCTCCTCAACAGTCTAAGATGTGGGCACACCAGTGGTGGAATCTTGGAGTGATTTGAATGGCATCCTCCATCCTCCTGGCAATCCATACAAACTACGAGGGTATGGAACTTTGGGTTTATCCTCCAAGTCTATATGCATGGTACTCTACTCATTTACCTCCTCAACAGGAAGCTCTAATGCTTTGCAGACTGAAATATATTTAACATGTTGATGTGGTTGAGCGGGCTCTACATTCCCAGTTGGTTTTTGTTGAATGATTTCCTTCATCACATCCACCTCAGTTGAAATTTGGGTCATGGTTGTCTCTAGAGTCCTCAGTTGTGCACCATGACTCTGTAGAGTCATCCCGAACTGATTCATAAACTCTCCTTGTGACTTAATTTGCTTGATGAATGTATTCATCAGCTCTTGGTTTTGCTTTATGACTTGATTGAGCAACTCATTTCTCTTATTTTCTACACTTAGTTGTGGTTCAGCATCCGGATCCTATAGAAAATTATTGGAATCCTTCCATGAGAACTTCTTATCCTTCCTCTAAGAGTAATCATTATTCATGTACCCTTGTTGTTGGTGCATGAATTTTATCTGCGCTTCATCATCAGATCCTACATCCTCTTTTTCTAGCAATCTCTTTGCTATCAGGTCCATCTTCTCATTTAGCTCTTTAATTGCCTTTTATTTCCCTACAACTCCAATTTGTTCCGGTGCATCTCTATTACCCCACGATTGCTTCTTGGCCATGTTCTTCAAGATCTTCCAACACCTTGTACATGTGTTGTTCAAGAAGAAGCTCGAGCCTGCTGAATCTAAGTTGCTTATGTCATGCTCATTGAGAGCAAAGTAGAAAATTTTAACTTGCTTGTCCTTGTCCAGCCCATGATGTGGGCTCTTCCTTAGCGTGATCTAAAATCACTCCCATGCCTTTGAATAAGTCTCACCAGCCTTTAGACAGAAGTTATGGATCTTTCTCACGAGGTCATTCGTCTTCTCGGGTGGGAAGAATCTCTCAAAGAAGACCTCTACCATCTGGTCCCAGGTCTTAACACGCTCATCATCGAGATTGTGAAGCCATTCACGTGCATTTCCCGCTAAAGAACTGGGAAAAAACTTTAAGTAGAGTGCTTCTTACGGGAACCTATCAATCTTTATCAGATCACAGTTTTCCACAAATGTGATGATGTGGGCCATTGGATCTTCATTGTTCAGCCCATGAAATGCATTAGACTTGACCAAGTTTATTAGTGCCAGATCAATCTTGTAGGTAGGAATGTTGATCACCTACTTTTTGATAGGCCCCTTAGACGTGGATGAGGAAGAAGCCTTGATTTTTTCCCATATTGTCTGTTCCTCAGCCATTACTTCAGGTTCAGAATATGTATCTAAGTCTTTAGGTTGATTGTGGATATGCTCCTCCTCGTCATCTGATCTCGAAGGCAGAATCTCAGGTGTCGACTGTGCGTAGTTCGTACTACGCGTCTTCACCATGAACTAGTACCTGGAATGCGAAAAATTAATTAAGTACAATGCTAGATGAATAAAGAATTTGAAAGATAGACAATTTACTCTCAATTATTAAAATTATTAAAAGTGGCCTAGAGTGGCTGCTTGTAGCACTCGTAGTGCTGAAAATTGTTGTTTCCCCGGCAACGACGCCAAAAACTTGACACGACTTTACTGTGCGTATAGTATACGCGCCAATGTAATATAGGCCTTGTGAGGACCGAGTCGAACACAGGGAAACGCAATTATCGGTAGACTACTACTAACTACTCGTGATCAGCTAAACTGATTATAAAAGTGTGGAGGTTGTTTTGAAAAAGAACAATAAAAACAAAAGAGAACAAACCAATCGATTAAATAGTTGGTTTAATCAATTCAAAAGAAATATCTAGGATTGTGGTTTCACCGCGGGTTCTCGTTGTAAAAATTCCTTCACAATTATCACAACTCATCTCCCTTTCCAGATAGTGGCATGTAGTTAAAATTGCTCGCTTCTGCGATACAATTCACTACTTTAATCTAGGTCGGTTCCACACCAGTAGTAACCTATGCCCTAGACTAGGTGCATGAAAAACATGTTTCTGGGTTCCCACCATTAACCGTACATCGCCTTTTCCAAAGAATTTATTAGTTAATGTGATTACTGCCTCTTTTCTACCGTTAATTCTTCATCAAAAGTAGTTAAAGGTATTAGATTACCATTATGGTGATCAAGCATAATGATAGCAATGGAGAAAACATTATCATACCATGGATTTGAGGGACAAATTATGATAAACTATGTAAGAAGAGTCATACAACGATTTCCCGGGCTACTCTCGGTCCTATAGACAAAGGAGATTAGCCCCACATGTTCATCTAAATGCAAAACACCATAAAGGAAGGAGAAAACATGGAGAAAATGTGGATGGAAATGGTGTAACCCCCTGAACAGAGAAGAACCAGGTCATCCTCGACACGGGATGAGCGTTTTGCAGCCTTCTAGTGGTGAAAAGCTCCATATGCATCTCTGGAATCTCCCGAGGTGTAGCTCTTGGCTCCATTCTTTGCTCTCTCCTCCTTAGAGACTTGTGTAATGCAATCGAACACGAATCACATCTTTGGGTCGTCTTTTCCTAGGTATAGGTATCACTTACGACCGCCAAACGAACATAGCTGTCCAATTGAAGTCGTGCTAGACAAAGCTCTGATCTGATGGCGTCGATACCATTGACGGGGTGTCGATGGTATTGACACCTTAGGATATCGATGCTTTCTTCAATTTATAGAAGCTGCCTGATGGAATCTCAATCCCATTGACTGTTCCCGTTGATGGTATCGACGGGGTGATATTTGGCTCGATGTTGGACTTTTGAGACCATCGACAAAGTATCGATGGTATTGAACTATCTACTTCCTCTCCAGCTATGTCAGTATTGCTCTGTCGATGCTATTGACAGACTGTTGATGGATCGACGGGTCCAGAAGTGTGAATTTCCTGAAAATGAGAGAAAAACACAAATCAAATCTGAGAAATATGATAATATATACAAAATAATGTAAAATAAGATGAATTTGGTGCAGGAAAGGGTAATAGGCTAAAGGAATTGAATCATGTGATATTAACCACAAATATGACCAATTAGCGCATAAAACGAGTGTAAAACTAGCCTATAAAAGTGACTCAAAACCCCTGCATCAATGTTCCACAGCCCCATTGCATTCAAACTTCTTTCCACTGCTTCTTTGATTCCTAGATCATCAATGACCTTCTCACACCCATATCTAGTGGAGATGACTCTCCTTGTCATGCATTCTGGGTATGTGAGAGTGATCTTTCTTTGCATGTGTCCTCTGCAATAGGACACTCATGCAGGGACATTTCCTTAGGCCTTCAACCTTTCTGGCTCCAACTGTTCTAGAACATCCTCCTCCTCAGACATCAACTCCACCTCTTCCTCATCGCTTTCATCTTCATCTTCCTCAATTCTGTAAGATTGGGACCCCGAACTTGTGTTGAGGTTGTACCAATGTGCATACTGCTCTTCATCATGATGCAATTATCGTGTAGGTTGCGGATGTCCACTACGCTCTTCCACTGTGTGAGATGTCGAGTGGCATGCAGGCGTAGGCCTTGGCGATCGCTTTGATGATGACAGTGCTGCTTTTGATTTCTGTCCTTTCTTTGCAATCACCAGCTCAACTTCATCGATCAAGGCATCCATATTTTCCTCAGAGTCCTCTTCTTCATCCCCCTCATATGTCGCATCAGTGCTGTTGTGGTTGTCGAATGAATGTGAGCAGGATGCACTCACTGATTGTGAGCGATGAAGGGATTGGTATGCAGAGGTGGTTGGGGAGGGGTGTATGAAGGAATAGAAACATAGGAGGAGGCGTTCTTGGAATGCTTCTTTCCTCCGGTGATAATTTTGGCCCCCTTGGTTATTGCCTTTCCAATTTTCTTCATGGTTGGGCTGGAAAAGGGGGTGAAATTCGGATTTTGGTGAATGGGGCGATGTGGATGTCGATGTGTGTGTGGAATGGAAGGAGAGGGAGGTGTAGATGGTGGAAATGGTGTTTGTTGTGGATTTGGGCAAAAAATGGAGGGTTTATGTGGAGGTTTTGTGGAGGGGGGTTGTGGGGCGGAATGGAGATGAAAGTGGAGATGGAGGGCCGATTGAGAGAAGAAAGGTGGTGGAAATGGAAGGGGTGGCTGGAGAATGATTTCGTATTGATTTGGGGTTGATTGAGGGTGTTTTGAGGTGTTGGAGGTGGATAACGGTGGAGGGTGGAGTAGATGTGCGCCGCCACGGTTGTGCAACTGAGGTAGAAGAAGAAGAAATGAAGAGGGGGTCAGGTTTTGATTTTAAAACCTATATTTTTTTCCTAGATCGGGTCAGGACACAGCCGTGGTGAGTGGCCACTGTCATGGTGAGTGCTTAGTAGCACGGTCTTGGCTGGGTGCCACAGTCGTGTTTTCAATGTAGAACATTTCCCTCTGACCCTTGCCACCGTCATGGTAAGGTGCCACGGTCGTGGCCATTCCTCTTCAACACGACTGTGGCGGATGGCCACGGTCGTGGCGTTCGTCCAAAACAATCTGTCATTCTCTGTCACTTTGATGAAATAAAATAGAATGACCATGGAGTGAGGCCACATCCGTGGTTGTCCTCTTCTGCCACATTCGTGGTCTAGCTCCACGGCCGTACTGGGGGTAATTCTTCAATTTTCTCAATTCAAAAAAAGAAGAACTTCTTTTGTCTTTGGCATTTTGCCACAAATTTGATTTCATGACCATGACTCAACTTTCATCCTCTCTCTCTAGTGTCTAACACCTGTCGTGTCATCAAAACTCAAAGAAAATCTATTAGACACAAGTGTGTGTGTATTTTTGGAAAATAAAACAACAATATCAAAAAGTAAGGTTCGAGAATCTCAAACCATGTGGGTTGCCTCCCACTAGTGCTAAATTTTACGCCTTCAGTCGGGCTTATTGATCCTTGACTTCTCTCACTTCTTTAGGATCCTCAAGGCATCTTTGTCGTATATTTCTTTCTCATCTGCTTCCAAGCACATTTCTTCATCGGAATGTTCTTCTACTAGCATAACAATATCAAAATTTTGATTGGCCTTATCCGGGCCTACTTCATCAACTGGTTTCAATCTTTGTCCATTGACGGAAAAATCATTCACACCTTCTTTCTCACATATCACAACAGCCCTAGATGGGTACGCTTTCTTGATAAGATAAGGACATTCCCATCTAGACCGGAGTTTCCCGGGAAAGAACTTCATTCTTGAATTGTACAGCCATACCCACTTGTCGGGCTCAAATTCCTTCTTTCTAATCATCTTATCATGAAGGAACTTAGTTCTTTCCTTATAGCTCTTGGACAAGTCATATGCCTCATGGCGCATTTCCTCCAACTTATTAAGTTGAAACTTCCTCTTCATTCCGACATTTTCTCCATCAAGATCCATAGTCTTCAAAACCCATATGCCTTGTGTTGCATTTCAACCGGCAAGTCGCAACTTTTCCCATAAACAAGCTTGAATGGTGTAGTGCCAATCAAGGCTTTGAATGAAGTCTGGTATGCCCATAAAGCTTCATTGAAATAGAGTGACCTGTACTTACGGTCCGGTCTCACCATTTTCTATAAAATGAGCTTTATCTCCTGATTGGCTAACTCAACTTGGCCACTAGTTTGAGAATGATATGGAGTGGCTACTCGATGGTTTACTCCATGCTTCTTGAGCAACCCTTCAAAAGTGTGGTGAATGAAGTGACTTCCCCCATCACTAATCATGGCCCTTGGGATGCCAAAATGGCTAAAAATGTTTGATTTCACAAAGTCACACACCACCTTGTGGTCATTTTTCCGGGTTGCAATAGCTTCTATCCACTTTGACACGTAGTCCACGGTGACCAAAATGTAGACATACCCAAAGGAAGGTGGGAAAGGACCCATGAATTTAATCCCCCATACATCAAACACCTCCACCACAAGAATGGGTGATAGAGGCATCATGTCCCTTTTTGAGATATTGCCCACTTTTTGGCACTTCAAGTAGCTTTTGCAAAACTCATGTGAATCTTTGAACAAGGATGACCAATAAAACCCACATTGAAGAACCTTTGCATCCATGCATTTCCCTCCAAAATGGCCTCCACATACTCCATAATGGCACATGGATAGAATTTCTTATTGTTCTATTTCCAGAACACATCTCCTTATGAGCTGATCGGGGCAATATTTGAAGAGGTGAGGGTCATCCCAAACATAATTCTTGACCATGGCAAATAGCCTTTTGCTTTCCTCCCTTATCCATTTGCTAGGTATCCTCCCATTAGCCAAGAAATTGTCTATGTGTTGATACCATGGCCTTTGAGTGGATGAAACAAGGAAGAGTTGTTCATGTGGCATCGTTTCCTTGATTTGCTTTGTATCATCAAAGGGGTAATCAATTCGGGAGAGATGGTCAGTAGCACCATTTTCCACTCCCTTCTTGTTTACAATCTCCACATCGAACTCTTGAAGCAATAGAATCCATCTGATCAACCTTGGCTTTGAATCTTTCTTTAACATGAGGTACTTTAGTGCAGCGTGGTCTGTGTATATCACTACTTTGTTTTGCAAGAGATATGATTGGAATTTGTCAAGAGCAAAGATGGCTGCAAGAAACTCTTTCTCGATCATTGTGTAATTTCTTTGGGCTTCCTCTAAAGTCGTGCTCGCGTAGTAGATAGCATGAGGAATCCGGCCAACTCTTTGGCCCAGCACAGCCCCCACTACCATTTTAGATGCATCGGTCATAATCTCGAATGGCAAAGAGAAATCAAGGGGTTGCATGATCGGAGCATAAATGCGTCTTTCCTTCAAGTGATTGAAAGCTTCAATACACTTGTCATCAAAATGAAATTCAACATCCTTTTTAAGCAAGTGACATAGAGGTCTTGAGATTTTAATGAAATCCTTGATGAAGCAGCGATAGAAACCGTCATGTCCCAAGAAAGACCGAACATGTCTTACGGTGGAAGGAATGGTGAGAGTAGAAATGAGGCCCACTTTGGCCTTATCAACTTCAATCCCGTCCTTTGAAACTCGGTGACCCAAAACTATTCCTTCAGGTACCATGAAGTGACTCTTTTCCCAAGATATAACTAGGCAAACCTTCACACATCTCTCAAAAACAGCAGCCAAATGTAGCAAGCACTCATCAAATGTCTTACCAAAAACTGAGAAATCATCCATGAACACTTCCAAAGATGAATCAAGCATATCTGTAAAGATCGAGGTCACACATATCTAAAATGTAGAAGGGACATTACACAACCCAAATGGCATTCTCTGGTAGGCAAAGGTGCCACTCGGGCAAGTAATGTTTTCTTCTCTTGATCTGCAGGATGCACAACAATTTGGAAATATCTAGAATATTCATCAAGGAAACAATAGAAGATTTGTCCTGCTAGCCTTTCTAGAATCTGGTCAAGAAATGGGAGAGGATATTGGTGCTTCTTGGTCTTTTCATTGAGCTTTTGATAATCAACACACATTCTCCACTTGGATTGTTCTCTTACTGGCATAAGCTCACCATCTGCATTCTCTACAATAGTGATTCCACCCTTCTTGGGTACAACTTGGATGGGGCTCACCCATGTACTATCAAAAATGCAGTAGATTATCCCAGCATCAAGCAATTTCACAACTTCTTAGGTCACGACCTCTTTCAACTTTGGATTCAACCGCCTTTGCATTTGGTGGGTCGGCCTTGCATCATCCTCTAGATAGATCATGTGTACACAAATGGAGGGATCAATACCCCTTAAGTCATCTATTGACCATCCAATGGCTTGGATGTTCTTCTTTAAGACTTTCCTCAATGCCTCCTCTTGTTCTGGTGAGAGAATGGAAGAAATGATCACCGGGAGGGTGTCATTTGCCCCTAGAAAAGCATACTTCAATCCTTGTGGAAGTGATTTCATCTCAAGAGTGGGTGGTTCTTCAAGAGAGTTCTTTAATGGTTCAGAGATAGAAGGGAGGTCTTCCCTCGTAGCCACCAAGGCTAGCTCATTCTCTTCATCATCTTCATTATCATTGGGGAACTCAAGTATCGGCTCTAGACCTCTACCTTGATTGGAACTTTGAATCCATGTAGGTAAGCATTCCTCCACAATTTCATCTAGGAATTCAATGAGATAGCAATCTTCTTCAGTGGCCCCTATCACCTCGGTCGTGGCTGACGATTTTAAGATGTTCAACCATATCTTCATGTGCATGAATGTCACATACATCGTACCGGTCTTCACATGAATAACCGCATCCTCTGTGGCTAGGAAAGGTCTCCTAAAGATGATAGGAACCCTCCTTGCATATTTTTCCATGTCTAAGATAATGAAATCGGCAGGGAAGAAGGTGGATGTCTCATCATCAAATCTCACAAGCACGTCATCCACACACCCTCTAGGCGTCTTTACCCATCTGTCAGCCAACTGTAAAGTACAATGAGACGGACTCAACTTCCCCATTTGTAGCTCTGCAAACACATCATACGACATTAGGTTGACGCTAGAGCCCAAGTCTAGGAGAGCTTGGTCTATGCGATGTCCCCCAATGTAGCATGAGATGATAGGAGAACCAAGATCTTTTCTTTTCCTTGGCATGGTGTGCTGTAAGATCGAGCTCACTTGCTTAGTGAGCTTCAATTTCTTTGGGGTTCTCCCCATTGTCTTTCTCTTAAAGGTACATATATCTTTCAAGAACTTAGCATAAGAAGGGATTTGCTTGACTGCATCAAGCAAATGGATGTTGATTTTCACATGTTTGAAGGTTTCAAGGATGTCTTCCGTGTGCTTCTTTCTTCTCCTCTCAGCAAAAGGATCCTTAAGAGCCTCAAGAAACGGGGGAGGTTGGGACCCCATATGGTGCAGATCAACAATATCATCAACAGGTATCACAGGAATCAAAGTATCATCACCTGGTATCATAGTATCAACCCTGGATCTCATCACGGTATCCACAAGCTACATCTCAGTATCAACCTACCCAGTCTCATTATCACCTCTGTCAACAACAACGGTATGAGGGGGGTACTCCAATGTCTGGCCACTCCTCAGAACAATCTTGGCCTTCACATGCTCATGTGTAGTGGAAGAAGAGGCTTGTGGAGGTAGTTGTGGCTGCTGGGGTGGTGGTGACCTTTGGTGAGGTGAATTTGGGTTTTGGAGGATGAATTGCGGTTGTGGTTGTTGTGGTGGCTGTTGTTGTTGGGGATGGGGTGGTATTGCGGGGGTGGCTTCTGGTATGAATGAGGTGGAGGTGGAGCATATTGGTAGTTGAGAGTTTCTTGTGAAGGTGGTGGAGCATAGGGGTTTGACATTGCTTGGTATGATGGCGGAGCATATGAACTTGGAGTGTTCCCTAGTAAATTACCATCATTATTCAGGTTGGGCATCGGTTGAGATAGAAGCCTTCCTTCTTCCGTCCTTGCAAGAAAGAGAGAGAAATCGGATCCAAACTTTACTCGAGGCGGTTGATGGACTGCCCATGTGATGTCACATCCTTCTTCACATCATCCAAACTTCTTAACCTTCCAAGCACCTCCTCTTCAAACTTTGAACTATAATGTGGCCTCTGCTGCCCTTGTCCTTGTCTATCCTCATTCTGTTGTTTCCAAGAAAAATTTGGATGGTTCCTCCACTCGAGAGTGTAGGTGTTGGACATGGGGCCTTGATTGTTGCGGTCACCAAAGGATTGCAAAGCATTCACTTCCTCACCCACGAAGTCGACTGCCATGGTGGGTTGTCTAGGAGAGCCACTAGCTTGATTCTTCATCATTTTCATTATGTCTGCCATCATTTTCATCATATCGGGGTCAGTAGCATTGCGTGTTGGAGCCACGGAGGAAGGTGGAGGGATGTAGCTTTGACTGCAATGCCCCCCTTTTGTAGAAACGTGATGGCAGTGAGATATTCGAACAAGGGCCATGAATCTTTGGACAACTTTTCCATGAAAGTACCTCCACAGGAGGAGTCGACGTTGTTTTGGCTTTGCACTTCAAGCCCGATGTTATACATGTTGGTTTTCTTCTTGAAAACCCAATTGCACCTTATGGGTTTTACCCATTTAGGTGGTTCCATCAATATTACATCTTGTTGGTTTTATGGATTCCATTTTGGATATAATATATTTAAGCCATTACTCATATTGTGGTTCCTCAATAGTTCTTAGTTGATAGTTGACTCATCATGTGATGAAATCATAACCTATCTAAGTTATAGGATTCACAATCTTCCAACTCCATATATGTTCTACTAGAACCATGAGTTGTGTCTTATGAGATTTCACATCAACTTGTGACTCTAAGATTTCATTTATAACTCTCATGGTTCAAACATTTCTTGGTGGTCTTGAACTTTTCGAGTTCAACTTTACTCCCACTGATTCTTTTGAAATTTAATTATTCAATCAACAAACACTTTGTTATTAGATTGAGATAAGTAGCGTTCAACAAATTAACAGTTATGTGAATAAATCTTTTCAAGAAACTATTTTCTTGCATGAGTTTCAATCTTTAAGACACATTGGGACATTCCCATGCCATATCTTATATGTTGTCTTATTCAACCATTTAGATGGTGATTTCATTTAGTGCATAAGAATTTATATTTAAGGAATTAGAGAATTAGATGAAATGATAATCACATCATATCATGTTGTAAATCCTTCTTTCTAACACATCATTATGTTTTAGAAGGAATTGACTATGATATACTATCATAGTCTATACAGAAGGTCCTCAAACTTATTCCTATGAAGTATTTCAACATTTTATCACATCAAAGTATTTTAATACCTCTAAGGAAGTTATGTCTTTCATATACTTGAACATTTCAAGTGATTTGTATTTTACTTCATGCACATCATCATATCATCAATAAACACACAGAAGTACTTGTAATAGTTGTTACCACTTATTCTAGAAGATCTTCATACATCATATGTATTAGTTCTAATAGAATATTTGTTCTCCACTATAATTAGTGAGAAGTGGTATTTACCCTTACACATAAGACTTGCATGTCTCTTATTAGTTCAATAACCAAAACGAGTTTAGATAATCATCATCATGTTCTAGAAATGCACTGATCATATGTGTGCTTTAGATGATAATGCTATGGTTTGTTCGAATATCATATGTAATCCTTTTGTTATAAACATTAATCTAGAGATTCTTTCAAAAGATCAATATATGGTTTGGGTATTGCCATACTAGATCATATCTTTGAAATAGAAGCATTAACAACTCTTTATTGGTAGTCATCCTTGTCTATACAAGATGTATAAATAAAATGTTTCTGTTACTAGCATACATGAAATAGTAGTTCTACTAACTCTATTACATGCACTTTGGGCTAAGATAAAATTGAATGTAGAATATGTCTTCCGCAACTCTTGCTCCACCTTTTCCATCTTTGTCCTTTCATAAAGGCCTTTTACTTCTTGTCAGATTCTGTAGATCAATATTTTTAATCTTTATCTGGTATTCATGCCAAGATTAAGAAGTAATCAAATTTATCTTATATAATTTATACATGAAGTGGAGGCTTCAACATTCTCCTTGTTCTGCTTTAATTCTTGTATCCAGAGTGGGTAATTTTTCTCCAATGTCCAGGCTAGTGACAATGGTGACAATCGCCTCTCTTCTGTACTCCTCCTTTTGCTTTAAGATATGAAGACTTGGGCTTCTGGCTAGCTTTAGAACTTTTCTTAGCTTTTCCTTTACCTTTAGACCTTCCCTTTGTCTTTATAATCATCATCACAGACTTTGGCTTGTGTCTTAGCTATTATCAAAATGCCCAATAACTCTATCAATGATTTTTCAAAGTCATTCATGTTGTAGTTCATATCAAATTGACTATATGACTCTGGCAAGGACTGCAAAATCACTTCAGTGGCCAACTCTTGGCTCAAGGGGAATCTCAGTCTAGCAAGGTTCTCTACATACCCAAGAAGCTTGAGTACATGAGGACCTACTGGATCTCCTTCTGTTAAATTGCACTTGAACAACGCCTTGGAGACATCATATCTCTCTTGTTTGCCTGATCTTGCAACATGTTCTTGAGATGTGTGACTATCTCAAAAACATCTATGTTCTCATGCTACCTCTGCAACTCATAGTTCATGGAGCATATCGTTAAATACTTGACATCTATGACATTTTCAGTGTGCTTCTTATAATCATCCTTGTCATCCCTTGTTGCATTGGGAAGGGGTTATTCTGGTTCTTGTGTCTCCAGGACATAGAGCTTGCGCTCCTGTGTGAGAACAATTCTCAACGTCATGAACCAGTTGTAGAATTTGTTCCCATTTAGTTTGTCCTTATCAAGGATCGATCATAGAGAAAAGTGATTGTTGTTTGTAGCCTTTTGATTCTACAAAAGAATTTACAATTTTGTCAAAAACTCATTTTTTATTTGATTTGATTAAAAATTGGGCAACAATAATTAGGTCTTTAATTAATTATCATTCTTATTATTTTTTTTGAATTTATAACCCTCATGTATCAATTGGAAAATTGCAACGAACACTTTTCTAATGAGCCAAGATCCAAGATAACTCAATTATGACCCGACCAACATCATCATACATAGTCAATTATCTAGGTTGGAAACTTGCCAATTGCATCATATGCAATTCTTAGATAGACGATATGAGAAACTCTTTTCCATGATCATCTTTATACTTATGGGCTTAGACGCTCTTAGAATCACTAGTTAAGCCTGACCCAAAAGCTGACATGATAATAATGCACCCCGCTTTGGTGGAACCTACATTAATACCATCACACTTCCGTGAGATAGATGGTGCACCATGCTTTGGCATACCCTACACTTGGTCGATCAAGCTTTTTAAGTGTGCCGCTTGTTTGGAAGCATCTTAGACTTATTATGTTTGATTGAGGGTTTATATATATATCATATATATACAAATACAATATCCAATCATTCCACTTAATATTTAATTAACTTTTTGGTATGTCAAACTTAAATATATATACATATAGAGGCAAGAAGGCTTTTCCTATTGTATATATTGTATCTTAACTGGTGATTCTTACAACGTCTAATCCCATAAGCATAAATATGATCATGGAAAAGAGTTCCTCATATAGTCTATCCAAGAATTGCATATGATGCAATTGGCAAGTTTCCAACCTAGATAATTGACTATGTATGTTAATATTGGTCGGGTATTAATTGAGTTATCTTGGATCTTGGCTCATTAGAAAATTGTTCGTTGCAATTTTCCAATTGATACCTGAGGGTTATCAATTCAAAAAAAAATGAGAATGATAATTAATTACATACCTAATTATTATCGCCCAAATTTTAATCAATTCAAATAAAAAATGAGTTATTGACAAAATTGTAAATTCTTTTGTAGTATCACAACAACATTTAAATAATTTTTTGGTATATCCACTTCAATATAGATACATATATACTATATCTATTTTTCTGGAATGATAGGAATTCTATGTGGTCCATGTGGACTACTATAGAGGCAAGGAGGCTTTTCCTACCGCTAGGAGGACAAAGTCAACCACTATCTATGGTGGTCAACCAGGAGTTCTTGGTGACCTTGTATGGGTGCGACTTAAAGAAAGGCACATACTATTGTGAGGATATAGTTGTTGGACTTTTTCTAGGACTAGGTATGACCTCGCTAAATCCTTCCCATCATATAGTTATTGATGCGATCGTTTGTTATAAGGGAATATGGCAGATAATTTTTTTTCTGCTACCTATTTGTTGTCAGATTTCCCAATAATGGTATCAAACCCACGTCAATTTAAAATGTTTTGGGATTTAATTGATATGATCGATTTTGGTTTTCATCGTTTACTTATTGCATATGATGTGAATATTTAAAATCATTAATGTGAATGTCCAATTAAACACCACATACGGTACATATATATATATATATATATATATATATATATACATATATATATATATGACATATATATGCAATCTACGCGCGTCACCCTAAAATTAATTTTGATGGTGGATGTGTTTCATGGTTATGGCCAATAACCCTAGTTATTTGTACTCGCTTGTTTGTGGTTGTTTATTCCTATTTACATATCAGTTTGCATACCAAGCCTCTATATTATCTTCCAAATGTAAAAGTATTATTCTTTCCTTCCTATGCTCCCCTCAAATGTAACTTGAGGTTTCCTATTACTTTATAATATGCTAATAGAATTAGGATAGTTTTTAATGTCTTGTTACCATAAAGAAGACGCTCAACGCCAGACAAACTAACCATCTTGACAACTAGCCAATGGGCTGAAGTACCGACGAGGAAAGATGATAGTAGGAGTCAAATGGGTGGCCCAACCAATCATTTGGAGGTGACCAGATATTACTTGGACTAGAGGAAAGATGATCATTCTGAGAACCAACCAATCAACAAGAAGGCAAGCAGGTCGGCTCAAGGGTTGAACCGATCAACCTATATTGGTTCAAGTACAGATCTGCACCAACAACAAGTTCATGCATGAGATGTATACCTTAGGTGGTAGTAATTCCTTATCTCTCTAAGGAATTACAATAGAATGTCCATGACCATCGCTTATGTTTTAATTGCATGTTTTTGTGTGTGGGATATAGCATGTATATGATATGTACTATAATATGTGGTGATTGAATATGTATATATATTTATAAATATAAAATCCCTCAATCAAACATATTAAGTATAAGATTCTTTCCATTAGTAATACACATGAAAAACTTGATCTATTATGTGTGGGAATGCCAAGCATAGTACACTATCCATCTCATGGAATTGTGATGGTAGTTATGTGGGTCTGCCAAGCAGGGTGCATTTCTATTGTGTTGGCTTTTAGGCTAGACTTAACTAATTGATCTTAATGAGATTAAGAAAATAGAAGCATACATATAACTCTGGCAAAGAGTTGCACATACCATCTATCCAAGAATTGCATAAGATGAAATTGGAAAAAGATTCCTACCTTAATGGTTGATTATGGACGTTGGTGTTGGCTGAGTAATAACTCAATCATTTTGGATCTTGACTCACTAGAAGGTTGTAAGTTGAAATCTTCAGATCTAATAAGTGAGGGTTATCAATTTGAATAGAATAGTGAGAACAATAATTAATTAAAGGCCTAATTAAAATATCATCAAATTTTACACAAATCAAATCAAATCAAAAATGATTTTGATAGAATTGTAAATTTCTCTACTAGAATCAAATGACAACAAAAACACATTTTCTCTCTGGTCAATCCTTGAGAAGGACAAGTTAAATGGGAACAACTTCCACGATTGGTTTAGGATGTTGACAATTGTTCTCACATAAGAGCACAAGTTCTATGTCATGGAGACACCAAAGCTAGATGAACTTGCTCCCACCACACCTAAGGCTTGTTGGGATGCTTACAAGAAGCATACTTCGTTGATTTCAAATTCCAACTATTGTGCTCCATAAACTATGAGTTGCAGAGACAACATGAGAACATGGATTTCATTGATATGGTAACATATCTTAAGAGCATGTTCCAAGAGGCAAGATAGGAGAGATATGATGTCTCCAAAGATTTTTTCAAATGTAACATGGTTGAAGGAGATCTGGTAGGTCCTCATGTTCTCAAACTCATTGGGTATGTGGAAAATCTTGCTAGACTGGGATTCCTCTTTGGTCAAGAGTTGGCCACTTATGTGATTCTACAATCTCTGCTAGAATCATGTAGTCAAATTGTCATGAACTATAACATGAATGAATTTGACAAAGCCATTGACAATGTTACTTGGCATGTTGAGACAACTGAAGCACAGATGAAGAAAGACAAGCCCAATTCTATGATAATGATCAACAAACCAAAGGGAGAGTCTAAAGGCAAAGGCAAAGCTAAGAAGCATTCTAAAGATGGATAGAAGTCTAAGTCTTCAATGTTGAAAGTAAAAGGAGGGGTGAATAAGGGAGGAAATTGTCACCACTGTCACCAGCATAGACACTAAAAGAGGAATTTCCCTCTCAATTTGGAGGAACAAAAGAAGAAGAATGTGGGGATAGAGATCTCCACTTAAGGTAAATAAGTTATAAGACAAATCTAATTAGTTCTTCATCATGGGTATATGATATTGGATGTATACCTCACATATCTATGAATATGCAGGATCTAATAGGAAGTAAGCCTTTACAAAAGGTC
Organism: Alisma plantago-aquatica; assembly: GCA_963693085.1. Classification (NCBI taxonomy): domain Eukaryota; kingdom Viridiplantae; phylum Streptophyta; class Magnoliopsida; order Alismatales; family Alismataceae; genus Alisma; species Alisma plantago-aquatica. The sequence goes on along the minus strand of OY856410.1, from coordinate 72,364,142 downwards.
AAGGTAGGACTGTGCATAAAAGTCGAGCAAGAGTTTCTACAACTATAGTCTGAATATAGAATTTATCTTATCCCATAGGACATGTAATAGAGTTAATAAATTGCTATTTTATTTCTCCCAATAATAGAAATATTTTACTTTCTGCAACTTGTATGGACAAGTATGATTATGAACAAATAGAAGTTAATGTTCTATTTCAAAGATGTGTTCTTAAAAAATAAATCCTCAAATAGCTTATGATATCTGTTTGTTGAATCTAAAGATATATGTTTACAATGTAAATACCAAAAAATTAAAACATGATAGCTCAAACAAGAAATATTTATAGTATTTTCATCTAGAGCACATATGTCGGGACCCACTCTTTTGATCAGCATAAATACCAACCATTAGAGATAATCCCAAACCTATACCTAGATTAGGAAATAAAACAATGAATTCTCAACAAAGGTGAATAAACAATATACGAAAAACACAGATAAATTTTTCCTTTTTCTTTATTCACAAACTCATAAATCAATGTCACATCAAGGACATCACATTTAGATATCAAAATCTTAGTCAACTCCATTTAAACTAGAATCAATCTTGTTCTCATATGCAGTTTAGTTTACATCAGATACATGTACCTTGATGAACAAACTTAATCTACAACCCATCCCAGGAAAGAGAGAGTACAAGGACATTCTAATCTATCTAGATTATGCTATTTATATCTTCTTTTTCATGAACTCTCCGATGGATAGCATTATACCTAAAAACATTTAAGTCTATCTAGATTACGTTATTTATATCTTCTTTGTCATGAACTCTCTGTTGGATAGCATTATAACTAAAAACATTTAAAACAACCTCATGATACTCATATAGAGCCCCAATGAGTGGATACATCCCACTCAAGCTAGTTACATGCATCAACATCAAATTTAGTATAATAAAGTTAACTAAAACATACAGATGTTGAAAAGTCTGGCAGATAGCTCTATCACGAGTCAAATCTATCTTGTAATGGTACTCTAATCTAATAGATAAGGTAATCACTTAAACCAATTATAACTTTGAAGCATCTTTTACAACATGTCTATGAACAAATCAACTGATACTTCTAGTTCAAATTAAGAATCTTACTTTATGAGTAATAAGTCAAGTTCTAAGCATTTTGAATCAATTCATAACAATAATATTATCTTTGTGACACTCCACTTGCCAGACCAGGAACACATCCTGTAGTCCTAAAGCTGAAGTACACATAATACATATCTACCAAACAATACTATCAAATAGCAAGCAATCCAACTCATATTTTGAATGGATATGAATACCATCATTTATAACTTGTCAACATGACATATCATAATATGAAATAGAAAATGTACAAGTTAACATGATTACTTTTCTTAACAATAAGCATAATCAATGATAACAAATCATCAAGTAGTAGTACAAGGAATGTAAAAACCATTCAAATCATGTTCTACACAGCTTGTCATCTTTTATTCATATGCATTGAAACTACTTGGCTTGTACCTCACCAAGTAGAAGTCTCCACGCCTGATTCTCGTGTCAATGACTCACCGTCACTATCTTAGGGTTTAGCTGGCCACCCTAAGATATCATCAACAGACACTGGCCACCTCAGGGTTGTCTAAAGAGGCTCACATCCTCATATCGGGTACACAAGATAGGAACCAACAAAACAGTATATCACATATCACAATATTTCACATATTTTTCACATTTCACATATTTCATTTCAACAGAGTCTATTCCATCTGGACATAGACTTCACAACAAGGATTTAGGGTCATAGCCACTCCAGATGACTCACTCCTAAATCCTGGTGATCTAACCTTTAAGGTCTCGATCCACACTCCGGAAATGCTTCTCATAATTCATCAATTACTGCAAGGAGATCCGTTTTGTTTCCCCAGTGTGGTCCTCGGGGGAAACTCATGGTGTTCAAGGCACTTAACTAGATGTTCCATCATTTCACTTGTTGTTAATCTCTTTGACTCATCTTAAAAGAATTCAAAACATCATATATCATATCTGTGTATTCACACATATCTAGAATAACATGAAACAAATTAAGTTTATCAATAAGGACAATGATCAAAGCAAGTAGCACAATAAATCTGTATATTGCAACACATATGATTATTTATATCTTCTACATCATCACATAGCAATCATCAATAGTGGGCCTTCAACCCAAGACAATATTATTGTCCATCATTTACCCCATCAGGGTTTTATCATCATCAGTGGGCTTTCAGCCCTAGACATAATCTCATTATGCAACATTTACCCTTATCAGGGTTTCTCAATGTAAGGAGTACATATTAAATTCAATTTCAACATAAATCTTATCAGTTTATTGTATATCACAGTTCTAAACAAATATTAGCAGAGGCAGTAGTAGTAACAATAGTAAAATCATATAGATATCATGTATCATTCATGATACTAAGAATAGATTTATCATAAAACATATGCTTGTTCCATCCAATCTCAATAGATGCAAGTAAACTTCATGCATATACATTCATAACAGACTTAGTTCTCTTCTTCTTTTATTTCACATTCTTTAGATGGGGTTACTAATCAACATATGTTGACTATCATTTAAAGTTTGTACTATTAGTCCATTCTCAAAGTACAAGACACAATTCAAGAACACATTCTTGTAAATCAATTCAAATATTTGAATTTCATCTTTTTGTTGAATTCAACTACAGTTATGTGCATCCCTTAATACCTCATTTGAGATTGTCATTCACTAGCATCACCAAACTCATAATTTTAGGGTAACAGTTACACTCTTATAATACTTTCAACTTCAACATTTGATCACATTTACAACATCATATACAAGTTCTAGATTTATCACTCATAATTGTCTTAGTAATAAACTTTTAGGGTTTTCAAAAAGTGATTCATTACTTCAACATATCATAAGAATCATATCATTCAGTAATCCAATCATGACTCAAGGGTTCATTAGGGTTATTCACAAACATGGAAACCCTAGTTTCCATTTTCACACATTTCATTCATCAATCATAAGTAAACATTGATTTATTGACTCATTTGATTCACTTCCTCAACACAAATCCTAATCAGGATATGTGGTCATTCAATTCCATTAACATTCCACAATACACTTGTAAAGTACAATCTAGTGCAATTTAAATATGATTTTATGCATGTCAATTCAATTCCAAGCATATCGGCCATTGCCCTGATTTTTAGGAAAAATTCACATGAAATAGCATAGTCATCTACCCATAAGATTAACCATGGATCCTAAATCAATATATCAGGAACTAATCAAGTTCCAATTAATGAGAAATAATCAAAATCAGTAGAACTAGATCCCCCAATATATTTCCCAAATCAAATCCAATCACATACATGTGCAAATAAGGTTTGTGATAATTTTAGACAAATAGAATTAGGCTTTTAGTGTGTCCACTAGAGGTGCTACACACTAGTTGATTTGACTCGACTAGATCTGCCCCACGAGATCAGATCACACATATGGGATTCGCTTTCAAAATTTATATTGGCCCTAACCAAGTCGATCACAAAAACTAAATTGGTCGCCCGCAAGCTCATGGGGTATTGTTGTAGTATAGGTGATTGGCAAGAAAAGGGGTCGGTCCTCAGGGATAGAGAGGGCAATAGAGCTAGGGTAGTGTTTGCTATGTTCCTAGTGCGAAGATTAGGGTTTGAGGTTTTTAAAAGGGTTTGTTTGTTGATTACTCTAATTGAACATGCAAGAAAGGAAAGATGGAAACTAAGTTATCAAAAATCTAGATTACCCTAAGCAAGTTGAATCTAAACAACTAGGCCAAGAAATTAACCAAAAGAGAGAAAGATGAACTACACTACTCTAGCAAGGTAAGAAGCAATTAAGAACTAAAATAACCACTAGCAAGAGCAAGAACCTAAGTTAACACTAAAGAGCAGAACTAAGCAATTAACTAGGTTAAGTAAAAGTAACTAAACTAGACTAGCATAAACAAGCAAGAAAAGCAAGTTGGGTTTTAAGCAATATGATTAGGGTAGGTGGGCCGTTTGGGGATGTGGTTTGATATTAGTTGGGGGATCTCAACATACCAAGCAACCATCACAATTCTATCTAGATTACCAAACCAAACAATAAGGTTTATCCTACTAAAGATATTTGAACAAATAATGATATAATTTGTTTTGAATAAATGGATTTTGTTTACAATAGCCTTGTTGGTTGTTTTGTGGGCTTTATTGGCTATTGGGACCAATAACAAGGAAATTCAATTAGTAAATGAATAATTGAGAAATGGAGAAAATAAAAATGTAGAAACCTCTACAAGGCAAGACAATATTATCCAAAGGAGGATTTCATGCCTCTTGGGTTCCTTGGGTTCCAAGGAGTCCAAAGTTGCAAAGATAATGCAACAAGAGAGAGAAAATATCAATTAAATATTGTTTTATTAAAGGAAATATGAGATAATAATGATATTACAAGAAATATGTGGATTTTTGGATAATGGACCCATCTTGGATGAGATTTTGTGTCCACATAATTTCTAATGGAAAAAGGAATCAAAAATCAAAAGAAAAACCAGAGATAAACAATTAATCAAGAATATTTGAAATAAAGAGAGATAATGCAAGAAATAAATAGAGAAGTTAGGTTTTGGTCATAATGAATGATAATTCTAATCCCACTTGATTTCTTGGATTACAAGTTATAGAAATAATGGGAAATAAGAAAATAATAAAGAGAAAAGATGGGAGAAATAAGCCAACTTGAGTAATATCTTACACCTAAAGAAAAGGCACGTTTTATTTTAGATAATGAGTCCAAATTTGGCAGAGAATTAGAATACATCATTACTAAGTTTCCCTCAAAATGTGGTATTAAAAAGATAAACGAATTGAGAGATATGAGTTTTGGAAGTTTCCTAAAGTAACAAGGATAATAGTAAATGTCACGATTTTTTATTTCTTGTTAATTAAATCCATGTGATATCATGGCCGTTCAATCCACGATCGACAATGGTCAGGTCATCACCCACCTCAAGCTATGATCGGGAAAAACAAAGCACAAAGTTGGAAGCTTTCTGGACTTCTTTCTCTCTACTCCCTCGATGATTTTTCGTGAAATAAAGTCCTAAAGATTCGGGAGATAGAGAGGAATTCAACAAGTCATTAAACTACAACTTTCCCTCACCTATATAGGAAGTTCCCAAATCCTAGACCATTTGGGAAGATAGGGCAAGGTGGGACAACCCACTAGATCATCAGCTATACCTATAAAAGGATTGTTGTAGAATCCTTGTGTCGTACCCTATGCACTGGGGACTTCAATTTCATGAGGACAACACTGCATTCCGCTCACCCCGTCTTTCCCTATTCTGTCAGGATGGACTACTCAAGTGGTAATGTGAAGCAATTGAGATCAATTGCTTGGACCTGGAGGTTGAGGTGAGTCCGAGGGGGTGTTTCCTTTCGTTTCGAGGAGCGAAGGAGGGTCTGCACAGGCTCTAACGACGCATCTACATGGGCCTATTCTACAGGCCGGCAGGCACTCTTGGGGCTGCCAATCCCGACCACCGCAGATGGTGGGGAGAAGCTAGATGAGTCCGGGAAGAGGAGGCAGAGCTCGTGGAGCCATCACACGATGTTTTGGAGGACCATAGGCAAAAGTCAACTCTCCGGTTGACTGAACCATGGTTGTTGTTCGTAAGCAAAGGGAGCAGAGATCGGGGGAAGAAGATGACTTCACGTGAAAGACCCGTGTACCCTGGGGTCACTCCTTATGGTAAGCGCTATAATAGACCTTTCGTTCATTTGTTTAAACCATCCAAGTCTAATTTCGACGTGGCACACCCTAATTGGATGAGGACTGTTTAATTTTGCAAAAATCATAACTATTGCTAGGAAGCTTTGACAAATAAAGTTAAAACATGAAAGTTGATCAGAAAAATATGAGGAATACATTAAAAATAGTTTGAGAACCTGATTTTGTTCCTATTTGCATATTATTTTGATGAAAAAGGTATTAAGTTTTGGTTAGAAACCCTAATTGATGATAATGGATAGTTTTATAAGTGCAAATGGATTGATTCGAGTATTGTTAACCTGTTTAATGATAAAGATGAATCTTAACCTATTTTGAAGATAAAATTGCAAGACATGATGGTTAATATCCTTAGAAACCCTAAATAGGGAAAAAGGAAAGAAAAGGACCTTTAATCTAAAATTAGGGTTATATGTTGTTATGAGGTAACCTTAATACCTTTCATGAGGAGTAGATGAGATAACTAGGGTTTGTGAGTTATATTTCTTAATTGGGGTTGTAATAATAAAAGTGAAAGAAAAACCCTAATTGCAATGAAAACCCTAAAACTGGATTAGAAACCCTAGGAAGCGAGCTAGGTTTAATAGACCTTGATGACATGTTCAATGATAGGAAAAATTGGATGTATATTTCAGGATCATCTTGTGTGCTTGCTTGTTTACTGGATTTATTGCTTAGTTGGATTATTTCTGTACTCAAGTCAGCCTGACAGGTATGTGGTTAATTATGGTTAATCACATTAGTTTCCCGAAGAGTTGCCCGAATGATTCATCGCATTGAATGCAACTTGACAGTTTGAATGTTCATACTTGAAAATCATAAAGTCACTATGATTATCACAATAATAATAGAAGTGTGTATTCTCGCACCTACATGCCACCCTGATGGATGATGAATAAAGGTCAAGCCCAGGAGGGAAGACCCATGGACACCATGAGTGGTGACCCCAGGCACCAAGCTCAGGATTGAGAAGGTGGCCTATGTTATTGCACGACTAAAGGGCACCATGAGTGGTGACCCCAGGCACCAAGCTCGAGATTGAGAAGGTGGCCTTAATTCATTGGCAAAAGAGAAACCCTAAGGTGGGTATGCCATAGTTAGGGAAAAAGTGGTGGAGAATGTCACATTGAAAGCGTAAATTGGCTTGTTAATTAACTTGATTGTGAAATTTAGATTGTTAGCCATATTTGTGAAACTTTGGTTGTCCCCACATATCGGCATATTTCGATATGATGACTGACGTTTTGTTTGTCGGCATTTTAGGTACAAGTTTGAAAAGGACAAACATTAAAGTGGCATATGTGGAATTAAATAAGAATTAAAGTACAAAGGAGGATTAGTTAGAATAGACTCCATATGTGGATAGAAGAAGATATCCAAGGTATGCAAAGTTTTATTTTATACCAGTTTTAGATTAGTTTGGTAGAATTTCATAATTATTATTGATTATTTGTCGAACCTTTGATCCTGTTAATTGGGATAATGGCTTTGACCTCTTGGTCTCCCTTAATTGGGGGTTACTGGGAGGTGGGGTCGTTACATTTGGTATTAGAGCACTGGTTCCTCATCTAATCTTTAATAATTATTAAATATTACAAATTCCATAGAACCAAGGGAGTTATTAGAGGATTTTTCAAAACGCAGAGGTGTCTAGAAAAGGATCACGTCTGGGGGCTGGCAAGATTTTCCTCCGCACTGCTAGTCGGAATACGAGGACTCCCAGATTAGTGTGACTGCCTGGCCAATGTCTCAGGATTTGACTCGAAATAAGATACCTTTAGGACTCTCTCATCTTGTTTATCCCTTCTCAACTCAAATGTTGTTAAGGATTTTAAGGATTAGGGTTTTCTCTCTTTTCCTCATCCTCTTGAGGTATGGGTAAAGTTGATAAGGCTTAAGGAATCCTCCATCAAATTAATGAAAAGCATGTAAATAAGATTTCATGGACATAAGCTTAATAGTTTAAGTGTAAACTAAAGAAAAGATACATGCTTAGGTCGTATGACATATGTTGTCATGCCCTCAGGGGAGACCTGAGGCTAGACCTCCTTGTCAGGAGGATGAGTAGAGAAAGTTAGTCTTAGAGGTAGAGACCTCCATCATAAGTAGAGACCTGGCACATTTTTTGAGGATGATGCTAACCCTAACCCTAAGTGAAGGTTAGAAAGAGAGATGACACGATGAGCTAGATGTCATGATAGATCAGGTGCATGGACATGCTTTTGGATGCCCATGACATTATGATCCATGTGAGGTTGGATAACCTAGCGTCTTTGGCAACCCAACCCTGTAAAGGGTCGTGCATGTTAGAGCGAAGGATAGCTCCTTCATTGATGAGGTTAGAGAAGCAGCTATAGAAACCCAATAGCTTATGCAAATAGGGCATAACATGCACTCAGAGTACGTCAGTAGTGCGGTAGTAGGTTGAAACCCTGGTCAGGAGAGTATGAGGGATAGCTTATGAGTTAAGCAAGAAGAGTTTTGGATAATCTTGAGAAAACATGAGTTTGAACATAGGCTTCACCCGTGTAGGGGTATGCTTAGGAGCTTGATCCTCCATGGAGAGAGGACCTCTAGTAGTAAGGTTTTTTGTAGGGTTAGCTCTAGAGAGAGAGAGCGTGACCCCAAGAAAGAATGTTGGAAGCTTAGACTCCGAGATGTGAGGAACAGTGGGGACTTGAGGACGATGTGACCTATGTGGATGGTTGTGGTTTCCTCATGCATGATTCTTGGAGGCTGATAGGTATCTTGGTTGCCTTTAGAGGAACCAAAACCTAGAAAGAAGGTGAGGCTACTGGTACCTATAAGTTGATGGTATAGATGTTCACCTTCTAGGGTTAGGAAGAAGAGTTCCTTAGACCCTGAAGAGGCTTAGTAACAGGTTGTGAGGCCTTATACCTAGTTGGTTGTCCTTGAGGAGGACTCAACTCTGAGGTGTTGCTCAAATAAAAATATCATGGGACTGCATGACATACCTTGGACATGTTTGATTTGTGGTTAAGATGTTGAGCATGCAGTTGGACACCCAAAAAGTGAACCTAGGGTTCCTAGGCCTAAGAGAGGAAGTGGTGTACCTGATGCTCCTCATGATATTTGAGTTTCTATAGTTTTAAGCATGACACTCCTCATGTTTAGAGGAATGGGAAACCCCTTAAGTCAAAGGTATGTTTGATGAACCCCTCACAACTAAGTTGGTGACATGGGAAGGTTTGTTCTTGGTCCACTATTGAGGATGAGAATAAGTGTGACCTAGCAGGGTTTAGTAGGTGGTCTTCATGTGCCTTAGTAGCTTGTTAGGGCTAAGCATGCTCATGTGGATGTAAACCCTAAACATAGGGGCATTTGTGACCTTTGTTATCAAGAGATGAAGTTTCCTCCCATCTGGGGAGAGGGACCCTTTTTAGGGTGTATACCAATTTTGTTGACTTTGAGGTAACCTAAAGAGGTCTCATGGGCTCTTGAGAAGATAAGTGAAGAGTACATGGTAAGAGAATGAACCTATAGACCCATAGTTAACCATCTCTAAGTGCATGTGGATGTGTTACCATGGAGGTAACCAGTGTGGGGCTTGACCAAGGTAGGAAGGTCGCCATGACCCATGTAAAAGGATGAAAGTCGGCCCAGGAATGCAGAGAGAGATGATGAAGGTTTGGGTAAGGTTCTAAGTTGGACATGTACTATGTTGGAATCCTAAGTCTATCCTAGGGTCAGGTAGGGATAAGACTGATGGAAGTAGGATTTGCCTAATTCCCTAGTTGCACAGGACCATAGGGTCGGGAGGTAACAACTATCATTGTCTCAGGGCCATGGGTTAGGAGATTGATCACCTTCGTGAACTCATGGGACCTAAAGGGCAGATGAGGAGGGAACTATCTGGATGCATAAGGGAAGAGGGATGCCCCCAAAAGTATCGGCACCCTATAGACCTGGAGGAGATGACCAAGGATTGTGTGGTGACCCAAATAGGTTTGAAACCAGTTTTTCATGGAAGTAACCTTGATATCGAGATGATTGTGATGTAGAGACATAAGTTTCACGTTCCAACTTAGATCTGAAGGTGTACTGGCAAGGTGGGATGTACCATCTCTACTCTTGGAATGGGAAGAATTTTGTATTTGGACTGCAGCCAAATGCTTATTTCCTCTTGTTATGGGAGTGAGTGATAGGATAGTATGCATGCCATACACCAAGGATAAAAGATGATGTGATTTGGAATGTTTCTATGATGATAGAGATGATAACATACCCTTGTGGAGTGAACGATACATGGATGGTTTACAAACACTAAGAGAAATAAGGTAGTCATCTTGTGAGGATGTTTCATCATGAGCTATGTGGAATTTGAAAGTTATATAATGTTGAGTTTGATCACATTGAGGATGAGCTCAAAGTGTTCTCGATGAAGATAGATTTAGAGTCCAAGATGAGATAATAAGTGGAATACATGGAGGTGTATGTCTTCAATATTACCTAACATCTAAGGATGTGAAGTGGTAATGGATGTCCTGGTTCAGATGCAGCTGCCTAGTTTAGCTAGAGGCTAAAAGAGGTTGTTAGTCTAACCCTAAGTTTGAAAAAGGAGATATGTTTGGCTAACATTCAGATGTAATGAGATATGTTGAACAAGTTAGTAGTTGTTTGGTTAGCCAGCCTAGGCCTTGATGCAATGAAAGGATGGTTGTAGAGCCTCAGATACACTTCTCTGGAAAAGAAGGCAATGAAACCCCGATTAGAGTGGTTTAGGGTTTCTGAGGAATCAATCTTGAGGAATCGTGACATATAGGAGGTCATGATTTAAGATCACCATACACCATGGTACTACGAAGATAGTAAGTGACAGTAGTACTTTGGATGCCTAAGATGAAGTTGCATGTGGTATGTTGCCATGCATGATAGGAGGTGAAGGATGAACACCAGTAACCCAGTGTATTGATATAAAGGATAAAGAGTCCCTGAGAGGGAATGGGATTTCATCACTATAGATGTTGTGGTGAGTCTCACTGGACCAAGGAAGGTCAGGATGCAATATGGGTTATGCTAGATCGCCTTACCTAGATGACATGAGAAAGAAGGAATACTGTCAAGGGGCGGATTCAGTTGAACTACATATGAGAAAGAGATGGTTCAACTATACCATAATGTGAGTTCAAAAGTTCTTGAGTATAACCTAAAGATACACTTCCATAAGGTGGAAGGAGATACATGAAGAACTCGATGTTAGTACAGTTTATCACCCCTAGCTAATGGTTAGTATAATCCGGACTAGAGAGTCTGATAAGAGCATGTGTGCTTGTTCAGGGTGATACATGGAGACAGTTCTTGTCTTCTATAAGATGTAATGATAACCACCATAGCCAGTAATGGGATGTAAAGAAGCTCTATAAGGGAGGTTGTGTCAGACACCACTTCATTAAGATGATGTTTGTGAAGGGACCTCACAAAGGTCAAGAAAGAACCACAGCGTGTGCAGATGAAGTTGCTTTGATCGTGCAATGGATGAGAGAGAGCCTAGGGAAACATGAGTCATGAGTTGATGCAAAGCCGACTGACATGCAGTTCATTGTGGGAGAGTATGTGACGTGAAAATCCGACCCCTCTAAGACATGGCTAAGAGAGCTGAGTCCCGGCTACATGGTCCATTTGATATGGATTGGTGGAGATGGTTATGTTTAGCCTTACCCCTCAGGATACCATAATGTATAATGTGTCCCATGAGTCCTATCTAGAGCACTATGTGAGGTACCCAAGCCATGTGTTGAGCCCTGAACCTATTCAGCTTTATGAGAGGCTGAAATGTCCTGAGTCACCTATGAGGGTACAATATACCAAGGTAAGAAAGAACTCAGATGGAAGAATCTGAGATGATGAAGGTTCTGGGGAAGCACCATGGAAAGGGTGAGGCCAGATGGGAGCCATGTTGGACATAAGAAAGGCTTATCTAGTTTGTTTTTGTGCATGGTGGAATTTTGAGGGCAAAATTCCTATAAGAGGGGAAGGATGTTACAACCCCAATTTTTGGGTTCTCTTGGTGAGAAATGTAATTTATCCTACTAAAGATATTTGAACAAATAATGATATTTTTTTTTTGAATAAATGGATTTTGTTTACAATAGCCTTGTTGGTTGTTTTGTGGGCTTTATTGGCTATTGGGCCCAATAACAAGGAAATTCAATCAGTAAATGAATAATTGAGAAATGGAGAAAAGAAACATGTAGAAACCTCTAGAAGGCAAGAGAATATTATCCAAAGGTGGATTTCATGCCTCTTGGGTTCCTTGGGTTCTAAGGAATCCAAAGTTACAAAGATAATGCAATAAGAGAGAGAAAATATCAATTACATATTGTTTTATTAAAGGAAATATGAGATAATAAAGATATTACCATAAATATGTGGATTTTTGGATAATGGAACCATCATGGATGAGATTTCGTATCCACATAATTTCTAATGGAAAAAGGAATAAAAAATCAAAAGAAAAACCAGAGATAAATAATTAATCAAGAATATTTGAAATAAAGAGAGATAATGCAAGAAATAAAGAGAGAAGTGAGGGTTTGGTCATAATGAATGATAATTCGAACCCCACTTGCTTTCCTGGATTACAAGGAATAGAAATAATGGGAAATAAGAAAAGCAGAAAGAGAAAAGATGGGAGAAATAAGCCAAATTGGGTAATATCTTACACCTAAAGAAAAGTCACGTTTTCTTTTTGCTAATGATCCAAAATTTGGCATAGAACTAGATTAAGTCATTACTAAGTTTCCCTCAAATTTTGGGATTAAAAAGATAAACGGATTGAGAGATATGATTTTTGGAAGTTTCCTAAGGTAACAAGGATAATAATAAATGTCACGATTTTTTATTTCTTATTAATTAAAGCCACGCGATATCATGGCCGTTCAATCCACGATCGACAGTGGTCGGGTCTTCACCCACCTCAAGCTCTGATTGGGAAAAACAAAGCACAGAGTCTGAAGCTTTCTGGACTTCTTTCTCCCTACTCCCTCGATGATTTTTCATGAAATAAAGTCCTGAAGATTCGGGAGAGAGAGGAAATCAACGAGTCATTAAACTACAGATTTCCCTCCCTGTATAGGAAGTTCCCAGATCCTAGACCATTTGGGAAGATAGCGCAAGGTGGGACAGCCCACTAGATCATTAGCTATGCCTATAAAAGGATTGTTGTAGAATCCTTGTGCCATACCATATGCACTGGGGACTTCAATTTCACGAGGACAACACTGCATTCCCCTCACCCCATTTTCCCTGTTCCATCAGTATGGACTACTTGAGTGGTAATGTGAAGCAATTGAGAACAATTTCTTGGACCCAGAGGTTGAGGTGAGTCTGAGGGGGTGTTTCCTTTCGTTTCGAGGAGTGAAGGGGGGTCTGCACAGGCTCTAACCACGCATCTACGTGGGCCTATTCTATAGGCCGGTGGGCACTCTTGGGGCTTCCAATCCTGACCACCGCAGATGGTGGCAAAAAGCTAGATGAGTCTGGGAAGAGGAGGCAGAGCTCGTGGAGCCATCACCTGCTATTTTGGAGGACCATAGGCGAAAGTCAACTCTCCGGTTTACTGAACCATAGTGGTTGTTCGTAAGCAAAGGGAGCAGAGATCGGGGGAAGAATATGACTTCACGTGAAAGCCTCGTGTACCCCTGGGGTCACTCCTTACGGTAAGGGCTATAATAGACCTTTTTTCCATTTGTTTAAAGCATCCAAGTCTAATTCCGACGTGGCACACCCTAATTGGTTGAGGACTGTTTAATTTTACAAAAATCATCACTATTGCTAGGAAGCTCTGACAAATAAAGTTAAAACATGAAAGTCGATCAAAACAATATGAGGAACACATTAAAAATAGTTTTAGAACCTTCTTTTGTTCCTATTTGCAAAAATATATTATTTTGATGAAAAAGGTATTAAGTTTTGGTTAGAAACCCTAATTGATGATAATGAATAGTTTTATAAGTGCAAATGGGTTGATTCGAGTATTGTTTATCTATTTAATGATAAAGATGAATCTTAACCTATTTTGAAGATAAAATTGCAAGATATGATGGTTAATATCCTTAGAAACCCTGAATAGGGAAAAAAGAAAGAAAAGGACCTTTAATATGAAATTAGGGTTATATGTTGTTATAAGGTAACCATAATAGCTTTCATGAGGAGTAGATGAGATAATTAGGGTTTGTGAGTTATTTTGCTTAATTAGGGTTGTAATAATAAAAGTGAAATAAAAACCCTAATTGCAATGAAAACCCTAAAAGTGGATTAGAAACCCTAGGAAGCGAGCTAGGTTTAATAGACCTTGATGACATGTTCAATGATAGGAAAAATTGGATGCATATTTCTAGATCATCTTGTGTGCTTTCTTGTTTACTGGATTTCTTGCTTAGTTGGATTATTTCTGCACTCAAGTCATGCTGACAGGTATGTGGTTAATTATAGTTAATTGCATTAGTTTCCCAAAGAGTTTCCCAAATGATTCATCGCATTGAATGCAACTTGACAGTTTGAATGTTCATACTTGCAAATCATAAAGTCACTATAATTATCACAATAATAATAGAAGTGTGTATTCTCGCACCTACATGCCACCCTGATGGATGATGCAAAAAGGTCAAGCCCAAGAGGGAAGACCCATGGGCACCATGAGTGGTGACCCCAAGCACCAAGCTCGGGATTGAGAAGGTGGCCTATGTTATTGCATGACTAAAGGGCACCAAGCTCGGGATTGAGAAGGTGGCTTTAACTCATTGGAAAAAGAGAAACCCTAAGGTGGGTATGCCAGGGTTAGCACAAAAGTAGTGGAGAATGTCACACTGAAAGCGTAAATTGAATTGTTAATTAACTTGATTGTGATATTTAGATTGTTAGCCATATTTGTGAAACTTTGGTTGTCCCCACATACCAGCATATTTCGATATGTTGACCGACATTTTGTTTGTCAGCGTTTTAGGTACAAGTTTGAAAAGGACAAATAGTAAAGTGGAATATGTGGAATTAAATAACAATTAAAGTACAAATGAGGATTAGTTAGAATAGACTCCAGATGTGGATAGAAGAAGATATCCAAGGTATGCAAAGTTTTATTTTATACCAGTTTTCATATTAGTTTGGTAGAATTTCATAATTATTATTGATTATTTGTCGAACCTTTGATCCTATTAATTGGGATAATGGCTCTGACCTCTTAGTCTCCCTTAATTGGGGGTTAATGGGAGGCGGGGTCGTTACAGTGGGGGTATTCCCACGACCGTGTTTGGGTCTGTAGTAGGCAAATTAACTTCAAACTTCATCATTCATGGATTTCTTTGCTTGATGTTGATCCTTGGCCATTAAAGGTAGTTTGATGGAGCTTTGGGGCCTTCTTTGGACCCCTCCTTCTCTCTCATTTACCCTAATCATGGTCCAAATACCTGAAAATGGTGCAAAGAACATCCATAAGTGCATTTGGCAATGATAAACATATTAGGGGAAATAGCTTGTAATCTAGCATGTTTAGATGTGATTTAAGTACAAAATGGCATGAGATGGAGCCCTAAAATAGGGATACATCACCTTTCAACATGAATACAAAGCTTAGGAGGGGAAAAACACTCACCTCAGGTGCCAAGCATCTTAAATTCGTAGGTCAACCTCTGAACTTTTGGAAACCCAATCAAACTCTCACAAAAGAATCCAATTCTTTCTCCTCTGAACTCAGAAACCCTAGAAATGGGGATTAGAAGAGAAAGAGTGAGAAAAGGGGGAGATTTGATGTGATTTTGAATCAAATTAGGGGAGGGATGAAATCTTGACATGTGAGATAAGATTCACCATGAAATGCTATGCAAAGAAGCTAAACTTACTTGATTTCATCATATCTTAGATAGAGAAACCCTAGGTCAACATCTCCACCACTTTCTCTTCTCAAAACCCTAGTCTCCTCTCTCTCAAGAATTTTGTTTCTTTGACAGGAATGATGAGTTATGAGAAATCCTTGTGTGTTATGTTAGTCATATAGATGAATTGAGGTGCTTAGAACAATTGCAAATAAGCCCTTTATTATATTTGTATTTTGCTCAGACTGGTTGGTTGACTGAGTTATAAACTCGACCAACACCACACTTTTTAGAACTCAAGCCTCATCCAAAAATTATGAAACTTTAACCCAATGTACGAAATTGAGTTTATAACCAACATTAAAAAATTTAGATTATTTGGAGTTACCAATAAATAAATAAAAATCAAATACTACACTGCTATATTGCAGTCAGCAACATGGTTGGTCGAGTTTGTCCTTCACACAACTCGACCGACACCCCTCTCTATAGGGAACAAAAATCATCCAAAAATTACACCAATATAATAAGTGTCTATAATAGAGTTAATAAACCACAGTTAAAATTTTAGGTCAATTGGATATACCAATTAAAAGATAAAATTCAATTACCACACTGCTATATCAATATGAAAATATGGTCGGTCGAATTTGAAACTTGACCAATAAACATGTCAGAACATTCTTCAAAAATCCTGATATTTTTCAATAGAGTTCAAATTTTCTATTTCCAAATCATATCCAAATTTGAGTAATCATAGTTACACATAAAATACTAAAAATCATTTAGTGAGACACTATACTTATTAAATTTTGTATTGATATGTCATCAAAACCCTAATTTGGGCCGATTAGGGTTTCTAAATTTTTAACCCTAATTATGTGGATCAAAGTATGATTAAACCTTCTCGTTATATTTAACACATCAAAATTTAACTACCATCATTAATCAATCTTTAAACCATGATCAACTTAGTTAAGCATACAATCATCCATGTAAACCCTAATTAGATGACTAATTTGAAAACATGTCATTACAAATTCTCCACTTCATTTAGGATTTTTCGTCCTGAAATCTAAGAAAAGATACAAAAGAATATCCTATCATCGAATCGTTCACCTCTCTGGACATCAAGTTATAAAGACTTTCATTTTATCTTTCTTTCATATGACATTTTTTTGCATTTAATGGATATTTCATCCCTTGTAATCACCATATCTCTCCTTGAGTATTACAAACACTTACTTCAAAGATATTAGTAATACGTCATTTATCAAGATCTGATTCACATCACCTTTCTCATCCTATTAAAATTTTGATTGTGTATCTCATGGATAAGATTATGACTCATTCACATATTATCATTCGCATTCATCAATTTCCTTTATGAAGAAAATCATCTAATGTGCATCTTAGTTCATAGGTTTTTCTCACAATTTTAGATTTCATACTCAAATTCAAACTCATTAGAGATTGTCTTCATAATCCATTAAGCTTTCATCTTTTTTATATCAAATTTCATGTTTTCCATATGTTCCATATTGAATTATAAAATCCTTTTCTCTTTCACCATTTTATCACCATTCCTTTTTTTATGCATCTTATCATACTACCAAACTATGTTCATCTGGATACTTGGTCAGGGCATCCAGAAGAAGTATAGTTGGCAGTTCCATACTAGCTTAGCTCAATACCCAAATACTTGACTAGAGTACCTGGATACTGAGTTCAATTAGTATGCACATCATTCAGGTTATATTCAACATCCACATTATCATTTAGTCCTAGATCTTATTGTCCCTGTAGACTCATCTAACCTAGGATCTGATACCATGCTTTTCGGGACCCACTCTTTTGATCATCATAAATACCAACCATTAGAGATAATCCCAAACCTAAACCCAGATTATGAAATAAAACAATGAATTCTCGACAAAGGTGAATAAACAATATACGAAAAACACAGATAATTTTTTCCTTTTTCTTTGTTCACAAACTCATAAACCAATGTCACATCAAGGACATCACATTTAGATATCACAAATCTTAGTCAAATCCATTAAAACCAGAATCAATCTTGTTCTCATATGCAGTACAGTTTACATTAGATACATGTACATTGATGAACAAACTTAATCTACAACCCATCCCGGGAAAGAGAGAGTACATGGACATTCTAATCTATCTAGATTATGATATTTATAACATGTTTGTCACGACCTCTCTGCTAGATAACATTATACCTAAAAACATTTGAAACAACCTCATGAGACTCATATAGAGCCCCAGTGAGTGGATACCCCCCACTCAAGCTAGGTACATGCATCAACATCAAATTAAGTATAATAAAGTTAACAGAAACATACATATGTTGAAAAGTCTAGTAGATAGTTCTATCATGACTCAAATCTATCTTGCAATGGTAATCTAATCTAATAGATAAGGTAATCACTTAAACCAATTATAACTTTGAAACATCTTTTAGAGCATGTCTATGAACAAATCAGTAGATACTTCTAGTTCAGATATAGAATCTTATTGCATGACTAATAAGTCAAGTTCGATGCATTTTGAAACAATTCATAACAATAATATTATCTTTGTGACACTCCACCAGCCGGACCAGGAACACATCCTGTAGTCCTGAAGTTGAAGTACACATAATACATATCTACCAAAAATACTATCAAATAGAAAGAAATCCAACTCATATTCAGAATGGATATGAATACCATCATTTATAACTTGTCAACATGACATATCATAATATGAAATAGAAAATGTACATGTCAACATGATTACTTTTCTCAACAAGAAGCATAATCAACGATAACAAATCATCAA
Source organism: Alisma plantago-aquatica (assembly GCA_963693085.1). Lineage (NCBI taxonomy): Eukaryota > Viridiplantae > Streptophyta > Magnoliopsida > Alismatales > Alismataceae > Alisma > Alisma plantago-aquatica. The sequence continues at coordinate 72,345,617 of OY856410.1, read as the reverse complement.
GTAGTAGTACAAGGAATATAACAACCATTCAAATCATGTTCTACATGGCTTGTCATCTGTAACAACCATTCAAATCATGTTCTACATGGCTTGTCATCTTTTATTCATTTGCCCTAAAACTACTTGGCTTCTACCTCACCAAGTAGAAGTCGCCACACCTGATTCTCGTGTCAATGACTCACCGTCACTATCTTAAGGTTTAGTCGGCCACCCTAAGATATCAACAATAGACCCTGGCCACCTCAGGGTTGTCTAAAGAGGCTCATGTCCTCATCTCGGGTACATGAGATAAGAACCAACAAAATAGTGTATCACATATCATAGTATTTCACATATTTTTCACATTTCACATATTTCATTTCAACAGAGTCTATTCCATCTAGACATAGACTTTCACAGCAACGATTTAGGGCGTGAGCCACTCCTGATGACTCCTAAATCCTGGTGGTCTAACTTTTAAGGTCTCGGTCCACACTCTGGAAATCCTTCTCATAATTCATCGATTACTACAAGGAGATCAGTTTTGTTTCCCCAGTGTGGTCCTCGGGGGAAACTCACGATGTTCAAGGCACTTAACTAGATGTTCCATCATTTCACTTGTTATTAATCTCTTTTACTCATCTTAAAAGAATTCAAAACATCATATATCATATCTGTGTATTCTCGCGTATCTATAATAGCATGAAACAAATTAAGTTTATCAATAAGTACAATGATCAAAGCAAGTAGCACAATTAATCTGTATATTGCAAGACATATGATTATTTCTATCTTCTACATCATCACATAATAATCATCAACAATGGGCCTTCAGTCCAAGACATAATCTTATTGTCCATCATTTATCCCATCAGGGTTTTATCATCATCAGTGGGCTTTCATCCCTAGACATAATCTCATTATGAAACATTTACCCTTATCAGGGTTTCTCACTGTAAGGAGTACATATTAAATTCAATTTCAACAAAAATCTTATTAGTTCATTGTATATCACAGTTCTGAACAAATATTAGCAGAGGTAGTATTACTAGAAACAATAAAAGTAGATAGATATCATGTATCATTCATCAATCTCAGAATAGATTTATCATACAACATATGATTGTTCCATCCAATCTCAATAGATGCAAATAAATTTCATGCATATACATTCATAACAGACTTAGTTCTCTTCTTATTTTATTTCACATTCTTTAGATGGGGTTACTTATCAACACATGTTGACTATCATTTGAAGTTTGTACTATTAGTCCATTCTCAAAGTACAAGACACAATTGAAGCACACATTCTTATAAATCAATTCAAATACTTGAATTTCATCTTTTTGTTGAATTCAACTACAGTTATGTGCATCCCTTAATACCTCATTGGAGATTGGCATTCACTAGCATCACCAAACTCATCATTTTAGGGTAAGAGTTACATTCTTATAATTGTCTACTAATTCCCATCTTTTCCCTTCATTTTATATTCAGTAGTCTCAACTTCTTTCATTTCATGTTCATTACATCATTCAGACCAATTTTTCTTGATTCACTTTACATACAATTCTTCTCTTCTATATAACATTTATCAAAGTACAGTTCTTAGTATATTTTATTTAATTTGGGTTAAGCCACATGTTATTAAAATAAAAGATAAAATACTTCATCATACTATCTTCATTAGTTTCATTTTTAACTCACAATCACCATCAATACATTTTTTCTTCATATCATTTCTTATATTTAGATAAGTTACCATGTCATTGACTTCTAATCTCATTCCCATAATCAATAATGATCAATCTTTATTATACTAAAACAAATGCATTAGACTTAGATGATATTTGTAAGACTCATCATATTCAATTGAAGTATTAATACTTTCAACTTCAGTATTTAATCACATTTACAGCATCATATACAAGTTCTAGATTTATCACTCATACTTGTCTTAGTAATAAACTTTTATAGTTTTCAATAAGTCATTCCTTACTTTAACATATCATAAGAATCATATCGTTCAGTAATCCAATCATGACTCAAGGGCTCATTAGGGTTATTTACAAACATGGAAACCCTAGTTTCCATTTTCACACATTTCATTCATCAATCATAAGTATACATTGATTAATTGACTCATTTGATTCACTTCCTCAACACAAATCCTAATCAGGATATGTGGTCATTCAATTCCATTAACATTCCACAATACACTTGTATAATACAATCTAGTGCAATTTAAATATGATTGTATGCATGTCAATTCAATTCCAAGCATATCGGCCATTGCGCTGATTTTTAGGAAAATTTCACACAAAATAGCATAGTCATCTACCCATAAGATTAACCATGGATCCTCAATCAATATATTAGGAACTAATCAAGTTCCAATCAATGAGAAATAATCAAAATTAGTAGAACGGAATCCCCCAATATCTTTCCCAAATCAAATACAATCACATACATGTGCAAACAAGGTTTCTGATTATTTTAGCCAGATAGAATTAGGCTTTCAACATGAATACAAAGATTAGGAGGGAGAAAACACTCACCTCAGGTTCCAAGCAACTTAAATTCGTAGGTCAACCTCTGAATTTTTGGAAACCCAATCAAACTCTCATAAAAGAATCCAATTCTTTCTCCTCTCAACTTGGAAACCCTAGAAATGGGGATTAGGAGAGAAAGAGTGAGAAAAGGGGGATATTTGATGTGATTTTGAATCAAATTAGGGGAGGGACGTAATTTTGAAATGTGAGAGAAGATTCGCCATGAAATGCTATGTAAAGAAGCTAAACTTACTTGATTTCATCATATATTGGATACAGAAACCCTAGGTCAACATCTTCACCACTTTCTCTTCTCAAAACCCTAACTCTCCTCTCTCTCAAGAATTTCATTTCTTTGACAGGAATGACGAGTTATGAGAGCTCCTTGTGTGTTAGGTTAGTTATATAGATGAATTGAGGTGCTTAGAACAATTGCAAATAAGCCCTTCATTATATTTTTATTTTGCTCAGACTGGTTGGTCGGTTGAGTTGTAAACTCGACCGACACCACACTTTTCATAACTCAAACCTCATCCAAAAATTATGAAACTTTAACCCAATGTCTGAAATTGAGTGCATAAGAAAAAGTAAAAAAAATTGATCATTTGGAATTTCCAATAGATAATTAAAAATCAAATAATATACTACTATATTGTCATCAGCAGCATGGTCGGTCGAGTTTGTCCTTCATAGAACTCGACTGAAACCCCTCTTTGTAGGGAACAAAAAACATCCAAAAATTACACCAATTTAATAAACTTTCTATAATGGATCTATTAAACTACTGTTAAAATTTTAGGTCAATTGGATATACCAATAAAAAGATAAAATTCAATTACCACACTGCTATATTAATCTAAAAATATGGCCAGTCGAGTTTGAAACTCGGCCGATAAATAGGTAAGAACATTCTTCAAAAATCCTGATATTTTTCAATAGTGTTATAATTTTATATTTTCAAATAATATCCAAATTTGAATAAAATCATAGTTACATATAAAATTCTAAAAATCATTTAGTGATACACTATACTTATCAAATTTTGTATTCATATGTCATCAAAACCCTAATTTGGGCCGATTAGGGTTTCCAAAATTTTAACCCAAATAATGTAGATCAAAGTATGATTAAAACTTCTCATTATATTTAACACATCAAAACTTAACTACCATCATTAATCAAGATTTAAACCATGATCAACTTAGTTAAGCATACAATCATCCAAGTAAACCCTAATTAGATGACTAATTTGAAAATGGGTCATTACAACATAGATAAGAAGTGCATTTATAGAATGCATAACGATGTTCATCTAGACTCTTTTGGTTATTGAACCTATAGAGACATGCAAGTCTTATTTATAAGGCAACATGACAAAATTATCTTTTACTAGAGATAATGGGAGAGCGAGTATTGTATTAGGACTTGTACATATTGATGTATGTAGGCCTTTAGAATAAATGCTAGTGGTATTTATTTGTACCTCATTATATATATTGATGATATTAGTAGATATGGTTGTTTGTATTTATTGTAATACAAACATACATCTCTTAAAATGATGAAGAAAATTATGAATGAAGTACATAACTAAATTGGCAAAAGTATTAAGATACTTTGATATGATCAAAGATGAAATACTTTACACCAAGAGTTTGAGGTCCTCATGGAGAGACTGTGATAGTGTATTACAATAAACTCTACTTGAAACATAGTGATGTATCAGAAGGAAGCAATCACATCATGATAAGTCATGATGTAATTATGAACTAATCTAATCAATCTTCTAATTTCCTTTTAGGAACATGCTTTACACTAAAACAATGTACTCTCTAAAAGTGGTTCAAAAGACACCATATGAGATATGGAAAGAGAGGTTCCCCGATATGTCTTTATAATGATTAGGATTAAAATTTATACAAGAAAATAGTCTTCATCCATAAATTGCATAAATGTTAATTAAATATTGTTTTTAGTCCTAATCTGATAACAAAGGTGTTTGTTACTAGGATAGCTAGATTCCTATGAGGAATTTAAATTCCAAAGGAATCAGTGGGATTAAAGTAGATCTTGAAAACTTTGAGATCAACAAGAAAACTTTTGAACCTAAAGAGATACAGAAATAACAATGATAATCACAACTCATTGTGAAATCTCAAAGTTCTTAATATAAGATATAACCTCATAAATCTAGTAGAACATGCCTTGAGACTAAAAGATTATGAATCTTATAACTCTGAGAGGTGATGGGTTGGTCTTAAGATGATGATACAACACTCAACTAGAAACTATTTAGGGATCAGAATCTGAGAAATGGCTTGAAGCCATTATATCCTAAATGGATTCCATGTAAACTAACAAGGTATGACCCTAGTAGTACCACCTAAGGGGGTAAAACCCAAATGGTGCAAATGGGTTTTCAAGTAGAAGACTAACATGATAATCTATAAGAGCAGATTGATTACAAAGGGTTTTACAAATAAGTTCAAAGTGTTGGACATAGTGAAATCTCTTTATTAATTGAAATTAGGATCATGCTTATCTTTGCATATTATTAAGTCTATAGGATTTGGCATATGGATATTAGAACCACATTCCTTAACAAAAATAACTAAGAGGATGTTACGTGACACAACCTGAAGGTTTTATAACTCCATTACTGCAAATAAAGTCTATAAGCTACAAATGGTCAGTCAATGTGATTAAAGAAATCATATAAGAACTAGAATCTTTGATTTAACAAGATAGTCAAAAAGTTTGACTTGAGACAAGAGAATGATGAAATATGTGATTATAAAATATTTAGGGGAATAACATACAATACACAAGTATTGCAAACTGGAATGGAAAGTACCTTCTATATGAAGGATTTAGGTAAATCATCCAATATAATAGGAATTGCAATCTATAAAGATAGTTCTGGAAAGATTCTTAACCTAAATAAGAGCACATATATTGGTAAAATGTAGAAAGAGTTCAACATGAAAGGATTCAATGAGAGGAAATATGTCCATGTTCCATGGTATTGGTCTCTCAAGAACCTTGTATTCCAATTCTTATTAAGAATGGAAAAACATGAGTAAGTACCATATATATTCACAATTGGATCTATAATGCAATATAATGTACTCATCCTATTATCTTATATGTATTCGACATGACAAGTTGATGTTATTCAAATTCCAATGAAGGTCATTGGAATGCCATAAAGAACATCCTCAAGTGCTTGACAGGCACTAAGAGGATTGGTTCCCTGGATTGTGGAAATAAGGAAGATTTGGGTATAAAGGGCTACATCAATGCAAGCTTCTGAAATAATAAAGAAAATTAATGATTGAATCTAAAATTTGTGTTTGGGAATATATCTAAGAATTGTAAGTTGGAAGAGTTCCAAACTACTTAATATTTTTAAAATTCTACAATAGAAGTTGAGTATCTTGGTGTTATGAACACAACAAAGGACACTATATGGATCTAGAAGTTCATATACATGAACTCATTGGATGTTCCTATAGGGAAATTAGGCACAAATATAGACAACAAAAACAAAAATGATCAAATGCCCATTTCCCAAAATAGCAAGATCATATCAACAACAATATATCTAGGAAGGAAGGTTTGCAAGGTTATACTTAGTCCTGGAGAAATTCCAACGACATTACCCTTGTAGTAGTATGCATCTTCTTCAGGCAACAACATGCTCCTTCAGTAGCAGCAACACTTGAACAGTCATCTTTGACGACCTCCTGGTGCAGCACCACAACCAGCACTTAACGATGCCCTCCAAGCGGCAGACAACGACCTCCTGCCTCTAGAGTAGTCCATGTGAATCACTGACAACTCCATGTTGTGCTACCAGAGCCAACGGGAAGGAGTTGTCCCTTTTGAATGTCAACCTGTTAGGGCTGATTCACTCTCCCATAATTGTCTCTCCCTTGTTATCCCTCACTTTATGAGGTAGGACTTGCTCGGGTTCTCTATTGATACCACAATCAGAGAGGACAAAAAATTGTCAGAGGCAATTTTTATGTCTAGGAAACGCCTAATACCCCTCTATTTATAAGAGAAGTTGGGTCAAGGTTCCCAATCATTGCGGAAGTCAAAAATATTGAATTCATGAATTTTCTAAAATTTACGCACGATGAACTAGTCGGTTGGTGTGTGAGTTGGTCCGTTCATGTAGTTTCTTGTTCTGAATCAAATTGGTAATCAATGCACGATTACTGCACACATGATGTTAGCACCAATCCTTTATCTAATAAAATTGGCAACTGAAACAGGCAGTTCATCCCATAAAGCGGTCAGGTTGGGGATATGTGAATTGATTGGTGACTATCTCACTCCCTGGTTCAAACATTGATGAGCCAATGTTGATTCCAATTGACCTAACACTCCAACTGATCAGATTAACACTTGAACCACTCGATTCAGATTCTAGTCACTCCATTTTGAACCTTAGTTATGTAAATGAATACCTAAAAACATTTAGTAATCAATATAAACATCATTCATGAATATACTCCTTTAATCCAAGTGCATTCCTATGTGTGTGACCCAATAGGTCCTGAATTACAATGGAAGTGAATGTCCATGACAAACTTATGACATCACAAGCAAAGAGTGGCATCTAGCAACACTTCATTGCTACCCAAGTAATTTGGAAAGTTGGAGAAAAACATCAACCTAGATTCCGTGATTAGTGTCACTGTGATCGTATAGTTCCTATGTCTCTAATATCCACATTGAACTCGAGGCCTAGAATCATCATCCTCTCAATGTTCAATCCATGTTCTTTGAACTAGAGCAGACTGTCTGAGATGTATGTGATCTCACATATCACATATTGAGTCACATGAGTATCGCCATACATTTCTCAAGATTACTTATCTAGAGGCCTAGATATCAGTCTCCTGTTGGAGGGACAAATCCCATCTACGTCACTCACACTCTATCCCCACGTGTCACAATGCACCCAATCATCACTGTTATGGCAACCCTTATTAAGGATCACGTCGGATGATGTCAAAATACATGAACAATATGTGATGAATGTAGTGACTTCAGGTCTAAGAATTACAATCACCACTGTGACTATGAGAGATGATTATGACTACCATTACATGGTCTTCATGTATCACTCTCATGGTGGGTCTATCAGATACATTGTTCTCTAACATGTACCAATGTGCTTGACTTGATATCACATATCATGAATAATGAGACTCTATCATCGGTCAACACACACTATAGTCTTATGTATTAATGTTGTCTACTTTTCTTGCACAATAATATGTGACTAGGGACATAATAAGAATGTATGTACTCTTATCATACATATGATCTCATCATTCAGTTCCTCAACCTGAAGACATATGTCATCAAGTAACATCATTCTTTAGACATATACTATGTATGATTCAATATCTCATGATTGACACAAACATAATAGATGTAATTACCTTTATTATTTATCAAATTAGGTATCCAATGCCTCACTCAAAACATTATATGATTAATAGATGTAATTACCTCTTTGTGCATACATACCAATAGACTCCCACTTGCAGTTAGAGCCAATCACTCACGAATATTTTTCCAAGTGATCTTAATGTGTCCACCATTTTTCTACTACACATGCACTTTTATAGTGGGTTGTCAACATTTCTTGCAGTCGATATTTTGCAAGCATATTTCTTCACTGTGTGACCTTTTGCATGAGATGGAAGTGCCATAGTATGTTATTTGAGATTCCCAGCCTAACTAGTAGCTCCATTTCTATCATTAGTATTTCTACTATGTCATAAATGGTTGGACCCTCACACAAGTTCACCCATATGAACTTATTAATCCATACAATATCTTATATTGTTCACATAACACAAAGATACTCAGCTTCTAATGTAGATTTAGATAACTGACATTAGCTCAAAACCTTTTCTATCTTATAGTTCTCGTTCAAGGCCAAACATAAGTTATATTGTGATCATTTATTTTTTATTTTGTAAGCTTGCATCTATGTAACCCTTTACACCCAACTCTTCCATATTACCATAACTAAGGAACCGATCCTTTTTTTCCTTCACAAGCACCTAAGGATTTTCTTTATGGTAGTCCAGTGACTATCACTGGGATCTGACATATACCCTCTCATCATGCCCAATACATATTAGATTGCTAGATATGTATATATATATATATATATATATATATATATATATATATCCTCTCATCATGTCCAATACATATGAGATAACTGGATAACCTCTCGTCATGTCCAATACATACAATATAATAGGATAAGTACATAATATTTCATTAAAGGTTGATCCAATTGTGAATGCATATGGCATCTATCCATGTGTTCCTATTCTTCACAAGAACTAGGACATTAGGCTCCTAAGAGACTAACTCCATGGAACATGGACAAGTTTTCTCTCATTGAGTATTGCATGCTGAACCCCTTCAACATATTGTCAATGTATGTGCTCTTTCTTTGGTCAAGAAGCTTTCTAGATCTATCTCTATAGATCTTAATCCCTATCACATAGGATGCTTCGCCTAAACCCTTCATATAGAAGTTACTTTCCTTGCCATGTTTTAATATTTATAGGATAAGGACATTATTCCCCATCATTATGTAGAATATAAATATGTTCCCTCTAAATATTTTATAATCATAGATTTCATCTTCATTTTGACTCAAGTCAAACTCTTTGATTGTGTTTTCAAATAGAAGATTCCAGCTCAAAGCTACTTGCCTCAATCCATAGATTGACCTTTTTATCTTATAAAATATATTTTTATTAATGGATTTATACAAGCATTAGGTTGTGTCATGTACACATACAATATAATTATTACAGTTAAGGAACATGGTTTTCACATCCATATGCCAAATCTCATAGTCATACTAATTTTTAGTTGCAAGCATGATCTTGATGTATTTAACCATCGTAACCAGTGAAAGATTTCATCATGTTCAACATCTTAAACTTGTTTGAATCTCATTGCAACCAATCTACCCTTCCATGTTTCTCTTCTTTCAAAGACCCAAATTCACCCAATGGATTTTACTCCTTTAGGTGGATCCACCAAGGTCATACCTTGTTGGTTCACATGGAGTCCATCTTGTATCTTATGGCCTCAAGCCATTTATCAGATTTTGGTCCCTCAATATGTTCTAGGTAGTTTGTTGACTTATCATCTATGATAAACTCAAGACCTGAATGAGTTATAAGATATCATAATCTTTTAAATTCAAGGCATGTTCTACTAGAACTATAAGGTTTTGTGTTACATAAGGAACTTGAGATTCCACAACAGCTTGTGATTCTCATTGTTCCTACTATACCTATTTTTGGGGGGGTAAGTCAAGTGGCAATTTTATTCATCTTGCCCACCTTGTGCAAGCCTACTCAAACTGAAATTACAAATTTTAGAGAAATGTGAGAAACTAAATATGGTAGTGCTACTACCATTACAATCTATCTCTGACCTATTACTGAGAACCGAGATAGGGAATCTATGGTATAGGGCATTCCCATGTTTGTTTTGGAGGTGGTAATTAGCAAGAGAGTCTGCGAGGGCATTTCCTTCACATCCGCAATAGATGGTCAAAATAGTATGGCCTCTCATCTTTTGCATTCCCAACATCATATCCGCATAATGTGGACTCAACTTGTGATCTTCATGGAGCATGATCTTGGCTTGTTGGTTGTTTGTTTCTACTATAACATTTTCTAGACCATAGACTTTGATAATTTTATATGCTAGCCCTAAAGCCTTCAGTTCAACTTCGAGGGGAGATTTAGCAATTACAGAGTGTCCCATCCCTCCTAACCAAGTGCCATTGTGATCCCAAATGACAACAGTAATAGAACCTTTCCTTTCTTTCAGAGAGACATCAGTGTTGATTTTCTTATGTCCTTCTGCTGGTCTTCTCCACGCTATCTGATGAATATGCAGTTCCTGGTTCTGAGTGGACTCCCCACACTTTATTAATCATGTGTACCTTAGAAGAAATGGAGTAAACCTGATGTTGGTAAGTGGTCAATTTCTTCTCAAAAATCCAAAGATTCCTCTGCTTCCATATGCTCTAGAAATTTATTAAGAACTTCAGTATGTGTTCCCCCATCTGTTCCAAATTCAAGATGACCCATTGGTCGAAGTTATCCACCTCCCAAAAATCAGGAGGGAGACTTTTTGTAAGAAGTCCATGTCAGACTGGAAAGACTTTACTACAATCTCATAAAGCAAGCAAGGTGCTTTCTTCTCTGTGGTTACATCTACTACATGTAGCATCAGCCGTCATATGTCATCTCAGCCTATTCTTATAAGTAAGTATAGCATCATTCTCCACAAGCCAAATAAAGTACTTTACTTGGGAAGCAACCTTGGTTTTCCATATGATGCTCCAATGACCTCCTTTTTTATTTCTTTGTTGGCCCTCAAAGCATTGTAAGCTATTTTTACAGTAAAGTTACCTCTCAGGTCAAGCTTCCAAACTATCATGTCTTCCTCAATGTTGTCTATAGGTGGGGATATGGCATTGATTTCAACTACAGCTTCTACGGGGAACTAGTGTTCCAAGAACTCCATATCCTAGTGCCCCATCGTGTTAACTAGACTGCAGACTTGCAAGTCCTCAATGTCTATAGGTATAGGGTGTCTAACTATATCCTTTAGCACTTTTCCACTAGGGAGGCAAATATCTTTCCACACGTTGATAGATTCTCCACTTATCTGATTCATGTAGGAGTTGGTTTTCATGAATTCTCTATATTGTAGAATAGTCCTAGCTAGCCCAAATAGGTTGGAGTTCGTTGTCCCCACTCTGTCTAACACTCTATTAGATACGATTGTGCACCAAAAGGTCTTCCTTCTACTATAAATGTCCCCGGTGTGCCTTATAATTAAGGCTTCATTCCAATCCCTCATGGCCTTTAAGCCAAGTCCTCCATTCAACTTATTGCTAGTAATTATGTCCCATGATATTAGGTGTACCCCTCACTTGCTTCGACCACCACTCCAGATGAAGCTTCTTATAGCTCTATCAATTCTATCGCACAATTGGAGGGGGAGCTTTGTCATTTTCATTATATAGGTAGGTATAGCAATAAGAGTGCTCTTTACTAAGAACACCCTTCCCACCATGGACAGGCTACGGGCCACCCAGGAGTTCACCCTACTCATCACCCTATCAAAGATTTTGTTGTAGGTATTTCTGCTTACTCTGGTGTGTAGAATAGGTACTCCTAAATATTTCCCAAGATTGTAAGTTCTTTTGAGACCACTAATCTCGCATATTATGTCAGCCTCCATCGTGATGACCTTCCTCGAGAAAAAAATTCTCATTTTATCCATTGAGATGGCTTGCCCTAAAACACATTCAAAATCTTTGAAACACTTCATGATGGTGTTGATGTTCAGCTCATTGGTTTTGGTGAATAGAATGATGTCATCCACAAAGCACAAGTGTGCAATGTGTGGACCAGCTCTACTCATTTTCATTGGACTCCAGAGCTTTTTATGGACAACGTCCTCGATCAATTGACTAAGTCGTTCTATACACAGAATGAAAATGTAAGGACTCAGGGGGTCTCCTTGCCTCAACCCCTTGACATCTTTGAAGCAGGTGGAAGTCTGATCATTCCAGGCAATCGTGGATCACCCTTTCATGATGGATTTCATCATATACAAACAAATATTATCAGGTATACCCATCTCCTTCAGCTTATCATCTATAAAGCTCCAATCCATCATGTCATATGCTTTGCTGAGGTCTATTTTAATAGCCATCATTTTAGTTGATGTCTTCCTTCTCATTGTATGGATAAGCTCCTGTTCCTCCACTATATTGTTTGAGATCCGTCGACCTAGAACAAAGGTGCTCTGGGCAAGGCTGATCCACTTTGGTAGCCAAGTTTTCAGACATTCCACCACTACCTTAGAACAAATCTTTAAAATAGTATTATTGAGGGAGATTAGATGGAATTGGTTGTTCAATTTTGGCTTTGAGATTTTAGGGATGAGGACTATAGTCAAGTCACACATACAATCATCAAGAACTGAGGAATTTAAGGCCTCACTAACAGATTTCATGACAGAGTTCCCCAAAATTTTGCAATTAGATTTAATGAACTGGGTATAGTACTATCTGGCCCACCTGCCTTATAGGGGCTCATGGTTCTTAGAATACCTTCTATTTTAGTAGTATCAACCGCCTTGGTTAACAACATACTCTTCTCTTATGATATAGAAGTGAAGCATGCCAGAATCTTGTTGATTTGGGGAGTATCCACCTTACTAGGTGTTGTGAACATATCAATGAAATACTTAGAAACAATTTTAAATATCTCTACAGGATCAGTTTCCCATCCTCCTTCCGGGTGTTTCATGGCATTGGTTTGGTTTTGTCATTTCCTTTGGTTGGTGTAGGCGTGGTAGAAGTGGGAATTGTTATCCCCTTACTTGAGCCAATTAACTTGCCTCCTCTCCTACCAATCCTCCTCCTCCACTTTGAGTAACTTAGACAGCTCTGCATGCATATCAACTAGCAATTGATCAGAAATATTATCATACCGTATAGCTAAATTCTACTGAAGGATGTCTATATTGTGAAGGAAGTGGTCTTTGTGAGCTCGAACTTGTACATGGTGTATAGAATCCCACTTGCTCATCCTGCTCTGAGAACTTGTAAGGGGTTATGTGTAGTTGAACTTGATATTCCAACAATCTTTAAGTAACAACAAGAAGGATTTGTCTAAGTTCGAGGAAGCTTTAGTAATGAACCTCCTCACTTGTCTGTTACCTCATGTCGATCTAAGAAAAAGCGGACAGTGGTCAGATTCAATCCATGGGATATGGGTCACATCCACATTCAGGTATTTCATCATGAAGGCTTGGTTTGCTAAGACTCGATCTAGGTGACCTTACTTCAATCTAGGGAAGAAGGTGAACCTCTAACTAGAGAAGCCTAAGTCAAAGAGGTCTGCCTCAAGCATTGTATCCGAAAAGATGAGAGCTTCTCGATTATTAAAAGTCTAATAGCCATCTTCTCCATTGGTGATAAAACAAAGTCAAAATTCCCAGCCTCTATCCATGGCTTCTAGAATCTTTTGCCCAGAGCAAGAATTTGTTTCCAAAGTAAGCCTCACACCTAAATATGAGGATTAGCATAAATGAAAGTTGCATAATAAGAATCATTAACCTTACAACACATGAACAGGCGATGGGTGTTAACAACCTCCACCTTGATGTGGTTATCATTCCAACACACCCAAATACCACCAGAATAACCTCTAGATTCAGATCTATGTGAGTTAGAGAACCCTAGGAAATTTATAGTATATGTGGCCTTCTTAGCATTGATTCTTAGTTCTAGAATCACTGTGATTCAGGGTTTGTAAGTAGCAATATAATTTATCTAAACTCTATGAGTGTCCCAGTCACCAATACCCTAGATATTCCAGTACAGGAAACTCAACATAACAAGATAAATCCAAATAAAGAACCAGAAAGGAAGGAGAGGGCACTTAGGACTCAGGTACTTTGTTTTCCTTATTGACAACATCATTAAACGCTTTTAAAATAGCTTTTGTGGTGTGCACTCCCCTGAGACGAGGGCTTCTTCTTCTCCCCTTCACCGACGGCAGCAGTTTGGATTTACCTTATCACTTAATTCTCATTTCGCTCCCCTTAATTATCTTACCGGAGGTAGCTAGGTGGAGATCACTGGAGCATCTTCTATGCTAGGTGGAGGTATGCTGGTATTTAAGTGTTCATCAGAGTCCATAATGATTTCTATGACTTCATTTATTTCCAAATTTACCATAGTATGCTCTCCCTTGTTGATAGAATTGCCCTTGAGGTTCTTGTCACTCGTTTGAATATTTTATTCATTTGAGATATCTTTCAATGCTTCTACTTTATGGGTTACAATTTCAATGGATTTAGTCACCTTGTTTTTCATCCATACTTTCAGTGTCGTGTGAGACACTGATCTTCCTGGGACCGACTGATCACCCTTTTCACCCTCTTTCCTACTATCCTCAACACCAACATTCTCCAACAACCCTTCAAATTGGATTCTGGATCTGCTTGGTATATTTGGTGGCTTGTCTTGTGTGTGTTCTCTTACTCACTAATTTCACCTCCTTTGTTGAGTTTTCCAAGCCTCCTTTCTCTTCACCATTTCATTTTCCAAATGTGTATTATTATTTTCCGCATGTTCCTTAGCGCTACAGTCAACAAACGTGTGACAATCTTTAGATGTATGGCCCTGCTCCCCACAAGTCACACACTCCATAAGGAAACCCTTCATATTTGTTTTCATAGTTGAGGCCATTAATCAGAATTGAAGGTATTAATTCTTTATATGTATCCACCTCTATACCTAGTCTTACAAACTTTCTTTGAGTTCTCTTAACAATATGTTCATCAACCTTAACCAGTTTACCCAAAGCCTTACCAATGCAATTGAACATGGTTTGAATGTATAAGTGAAGTGGGAGATTGAGAACTCTTGCCCAACACACAATGTATCGTGGAAGATCATTGGAGGGGGTGAAATTTGAGTACCAATCCCACACTACAAAATGGCATCAAAAAAATTTCCATGGTCCTCCCATCATGGCCATTTCATAATCTCTTCTACAAGATAACTGAACAACAAAATGATTGAGGTCCAGTTCGTATATGTTATACTCCCAACCTGGATCCACATAGCCTTCAGTCTATATCTAAGGGTCGTATAGCCTATTTCTGTGCCTAAGGATTTAACAATGATGGTGTATTTCCAAGGCCTAATCAAATACTCTTCTTCAAAGGGATCGATGATTATTGATGGTTTTCCTTCACTGACTCCCATGCTAACCACCTCTGGTTCCAAGTACTCTTTGAATAACTTGCTAAGGCATAGGCATGTGTTATGTTTCCCCATGCCAAGGTGTGCAGATCTTATGCTGTCCAAACCCCAACAACTTTGTATGTGTTCCTTCTCCTTCCCCCTTGCCATTTTGTCTTGATCAGAGAAAGGCGGAAAGTCCTTCCTGAAAGCCTTATTTGGGTCTTCATTAGGTGGGGCATTACTAAATTTTATCTCCATCATCCGATGCATCTCATGGGAGTTTCCTCTCATACCAACGTACTGGAAGTCTAGGCCCACCTGAGATATGTATAGGCTGCTAGAGCAGTTTCTCTCTCCCAACATCGTAGTCCCTGTTAGTGTGCTACTTGTGGTGTGCATCAATTCTGGTCTTCTATATCTTCTCCTTCTATCATCATCTCAGCAGGTGCCTCGATTATCCTCTCTCCCTTTATCCAAATTGCTTTTGAGATTCCTTGATCACGAGTTTCCATCTAGATCGCCTGCCACCCTTCTCCGCTCCTCCATGTCCATAAACCTTACTGTACCTCTTTAGGTTCAATGTTTTCTTTTTTGTCTCAAACATTTTGAGTTCTAGTTTTACTCCCACTGATTCCTTTGGAACTAAGTTCCTCTTTAGGAATACAACCATCCTAATTAACAAACACTTTCCTATCAGATTGGGATAAGAGTACTATTTTAATAAAATAACATTAATGTGATTTGTGGATGAAGTTTTTCAAGAAACTTTTTTCTTTTATAAGCTTTAATCCTAATCACTACAAAATACACATCAGGACACCTCCCATGCTATATCTATATATGGCATCTTTGAAACCATTTTTGATGGTACATAGTTTTATTGTAAAGCATGTTCCGAAAAGAATTAGGAAGATTAGCTAGATTTATTGATAATTGCTCCATGACTTAACAAGGTGTGATTCCTTCTTTCTGACACATCATTATGTTTCAGGTGGATTTCATTCTGATACACTATCATAGTCTCTCCAAAAGGTCCTCAAACTCTTGGTTTAAAATATTTAAACATTGATAACATCAAAGTATCTTAATACTTTTGCCAAGTTAGTTATGTACTTCATTCACAATCTCCTTGAACACTTCAAGAGATTTATAATTGTATTTCATTAAATACAATTATCATATCTAGTCACAACATAAGTAAATATAATGAGGTACCGGTAACTACCCTTAGAATTTTTTCCAAAAGGTCTATATACATCAGTATGTATGAGCCTTAATAGAATAGTCGCTCTCTAACTACATCTAGTGAAGATGTTTTTTTCATATTGCACAACAAATAAGATTTGCATGCCTGTGTTGGTTCAATAACCAAAAGAATCTAGACAATCATCATATAGACTCTAGAAATGCACTTCTCATTTATGCTATCTAGATGACAATGCCATAGCTATTTAATGTTTGAGTTATCAGGTCATTCAATATATGTGTCTACACATTTTTCTCTACAACTATCACATATAGTTTGTGAGACATAGGCCACTACCACAAATTCTTGTCCATACAAGATACATGACATTTTCATCAATAGAGGGTACATAATAGCAATTTACTGATTCTATTATTTACCCATGAATGATAGCTTCAAATTGAAGTGGCATCAACCCTTGCTCCACACAGTATAGCTTACTTCTTCTCTGGTCCTGAAGTAGAGATCTCTAAGCTCCATCTTCTTCTTGAGATACTCTATAAAGAGGATAGTTTCTTTCCAATGTCCAGACGTGTGACAATGGTGGCACTTTCTTCCTTAATTGTTCTAGTGAAAAGGACATATTACTTTTGCACTTACCCCTCTCCATATATTGAGTGTATAAGACTTCGACTTCAGATTAGAAGAACTCTTCTTGGCCTTGGATTTTCCCTAGGACTCACTTCCACTGATCACCATCATGGATTTGTCCTTCTTCTTTGGTTCTTTAGCATTAATATGCTAAGCATTTGATAAATTGTCTATATGATTCATGCAACCTTTTGTATAATCATATCCATCGTCAACTCTTGACCTAAGAGACATCTTAGTTAGTCCACATGCCCAATCATATTGAGCACATGGGGCTCTACTGGACCTCCCTTTGTCAGTTTGCACTCAAACAACACTTTGGAGACATTATACCTTGTTTTCTTTACATGATTCTTAATATGTGTTACCATCTTGAGGATGTCCATGTTATCATGTTGTTCATGCAACTCTTAATTCATACAACATAGCATAAGGTGCCTAATACTAATGACATCACTGTCATGCTTTTAAGTAAGCATCCAATTTAGTCTCAGACACATTTGGAGCGGGTTCCTATGGCTTTGATCTTTCAAGGACATCGAGCTTTTTCTCATGTCTGATAACACTACTCAAAGTCCGTAACCAGGCATGGAAGTCAATATTATTAGTTTTATCCTTCTTAAGAACTAATCTCAATAATGATGTGTTTGTGTTTGTCTACAAAAGAAATTTTGTAACTTTTCAAAACAACTTTGATTTGTTAGATTTGATAAGTTAATGATATTAATTAGGCCTTTAATTAATTATCACTCCCACTGTTTTGTTCAAATTGATAACTTTCATGTATCAATTTTGTAACGTCCCAGGATTTGAGGCATGGGATAACATGATCTTAAAAGGAATGATTGGACTACCCATATCACCAAGGTGCACCCCCTTTTTTGGGAGCCCATCACTAAAGAACTCCATAGTTATGCATTCTCACCTTGGAGTAGTACTAAGATGGCTGACCAATTGGGAAGTTGACCCCGACTTGCGTGTGAGTGAGGACAAAATGCATAGTTAAGGCTAGTGGCGGTCTGTGGGGACAATCATCATTCCTAAAACTCTTCTAGAGCCTTGGGCAGTGGGCCCATGCATTACAAATTTGGAATATTACAACATACAATCTTCTAGTGATCCAAGATCCATATTTCATCAAATTATGACTCAACTTTGGTTGATCACCCACAACTTGACTATTTAGGTAAATAACATTTTTCAATTACATCTCATGCAACTCTTGGATAGATGGTGTGCACAACTCTTTTCCATTGACCATCTTTATGCTTCAAGGTACTTAATCCCATTAAGATCACTGAGTTAAGACTGACCCAAAAGTCAACACGATAGACCATTTACCCTTCTTTTCTCAATCTACATATCTACCATCACAATTCCATGAGATAGACAACACACCATGCTTTAGCATAACTATACCTGGTTGATCAAGCTTTTCATGTGTGTTGCTTAAGAAAATGATCTAAGACTTAATATTGTATTGAGGGATTTTATATATAAATACATATACATATCCAATCACCACATACTTAGTATGTATCATATACATGCTATAACTACAAATAAGAACATGCAATATTTAAAACACACTAGCGATGGTTATGGCCATACTATTGTAATTCCTTGGAGCCACAAGGAATCACTATCACCTATGTTCCACATCATATGTGTGAGAACCGATTACACTAAATGAGATTACTCAAAACATAAAGCACAGTCGATTACTAATTAATCACATACCTAAAAATATGGGTAAATTAAAACTGATCAACACCTTCTCAGAAACATTTGTATAAGAGCTCAACATCTTTCTTTTATCCATACTATGCCAAGAATTTGATACAAATTGTTCTATCACCTTAGCCACAACATATATATACAGGAGAACAATATTTATATATGCCACGACAAGCATTAACATGCTAACAATGTTCTGATTCGTTTGAAAACCATATACAAACTTTTCCTGTCCAGACGTGAGAGTACAGGGATGACTCTAGGACACACTAGACATCTAATCAACTTTCTTAGAGATTCATTACTATAGCTCCTCTTTACTGCCACATGTTTGTTTTCGTCACTTCTGATTACCTAAAAAAATGTGGCAAACCACAAGGGTGAGACCCATGTACCAACAAGAGATATAACCTCCAACAATGTTTATTGATTCAAACATTTTTAGGTAATGAGATAATTTAAGCAATTTAATCATATATAAAAAATAAGCTCAACAACACTGATGATTAACAAAATACATAAAGGAGCAGTTAATAACTGTCCTCATTAGCCAGACTATTCTCATATCCCTATTAACAATATAAGGAGTCTAGCAACATGAGCATCTCTAACATCATGAATAAATCCAGTATCATATACATAGCTAACAACATCAGTATGTCTAATAGGTTGAACATATCAACATCATAAGAAGAGATAACAACATAATAACAACTATTTGGATAAGCATGATTAGCAGTATATGCATCTCTAGCTACAAAGGCATGGCTAGCATGATAAACATAACTAACAACATGAGATATCTATTATCATGATTATAATCAGCAGTAGTGGTATAGTTATCAACACAAGCATAGCTACTGTATGTACGCATCTACAATATTAAGCATAGCCACAACCTAAGTATATATACTATCTCTTAATTGCACTAAGCATCATCTTTATGTAAAGATAACAAACAAGGGTTATCATCCAATGTGAAAAGTAATGTATAACCCTAAACAAATATGATACATGGCTATATTACATCTTTTATTATGCCCTGGGGAGTTTGAGTCATACCACTCAAAGTCCAACTGACCACCTCTTGCTTGTAATTAGTTCCATATAGGATCTAGGAAGAGTCAGACTCTAAGATCTTCTCTTTACTCGATCAGTACGAGTCTGCACCGCAGTGACATATGGTCAAACTACAAGAAAACAACATATAGTCCTGTAACTAGCCCACCTTGGTATAGGTCACGACACTAGCATCTAGGTATTCAAACCCAATCACCGAGGTACAACTGCAGTTGTACTCTAATCACATCATGCTATAATCACTGAGACCCGACCAAAGTCATTCTCAAAAAGCGGGCTAGGTATGACCGCAACCATCCTCCTGAAACACTTGGTGTCAGGATGACAAGCACCCCACATACTCAATAGTATGCCCTCTAAGATTCCCTTAGGAATACTCATTTCACCATCCAAGAAGTTCTGACACTGAAGATAATTCTATGACATAGGGAACTACATGATTAGAGTTTCACTTGATTAGTTATCTCCAATTGGGTGAATTAAGGTAGCATCAAACAAGTGGACAAACGAACCCTAATTCACTTCTAGAAATCATATAAGTGTTACAACTACAAAAGATATAAAATATGTGAAACATAATTTCTCGTCTCATCATCACATGGTACTATTCATTTTCCATTCATGAGACTACACTAGTTATCATAGTATTACAAGATATAAATCTGTTTCACAATATCACAGGGTATCAACCCTTATCAACACAAGAAGATTACACCTCATTCAGAGCTCAACCATGCCCAAAGGTCATTAAGACCATCATACTATCAAAGGATATAAATCCTTTTCACAATATCACAGGGTATCAACCCTTATCAACATAAGAGGACTACACCTCATTCAGGGCCCAACCATGCCCAAAGGTCATTAAGACCATCACACTATTCCCTGCAAGATCATCATTATCTTTCCATGCCTTATAACAAGGCTCAACAACATCCCTTACATATAATACACCAGATCAACACAATATTGCATTAATGAACTAGGAGATATTCATAAACAATCATAGCAGGGTTATATTAACATTAAGAACATTCATTTATTACATCAACATGCAAGGAATCTAGATATGATTAACACTCATTATATTCATAATACACATGTTTAGCATAAGAAAATATCAACCATGTGGCTATGATAACACCAATTAACACATTAAAGTTATGGTTATGTTAATGATGTTATTTCACCATCATGTCATCATATGAGAAGGATAAACATGAATGTGTATCTTTATCTATTTTCATTAGAGTTAGGTTTAACAAGATAAATTATATTAATGTTACTAATAAAAACTCATACTCAAACCCTAACTCATGACATACCCATTAGATCATGGATGCATAAGGTGAAGCATCACCATCACATTCCATAGTATTCTCAAGTATGAACACACACATAAATCAAGGTGTAACCATCAGTTTATAGCATACTAGGGTTTCAATAACAATAAGAGAGTACTCTGTGATTGTATTATTCATTCGAGGACTATTCATACCTAATTACCATCATTTAGTTATATTAAAGATAGGTATAACAAGCTATACCTAATTAGGGTTACATATACACACAATATGGTTATCATACCTTCCATTCATATGAGTGAATAGGTAAGAATACCTTATTAAGGGTAACCCTCCATTTGTTCCATATTCATTTAACCCATATCACCATACCACAATTTCACCCAGAACCATTGGATGTTTAAAAGGTAAGACCATTGGTTGTTTACATATGTAAACACCTTGGATAAACTAGCTATGAAGTCCTTGATTTTTTCTCTATAAAGAGTCACCATCTAACCCTAGACATCCCTTAATTAAGAACACAAAAAGTTCCATTGAGAGTAAGGTAAAACCCACAATTGAATGTTCCTTTAAAACAAGTCATCCATTGTCAACAAGTAAGCTCTTTAAGTTGATCTTTAAGTTGATCATATAAAGGAAACCATCTAAATCACATTATTAGGACCAACATATTACATTAGCCATCATTCCACTTTATTGGAGGAATAAACATTAGATCTTGACCATTGGGTCAAGTTCATATGTTAAAACCATCAATTACATTATAGGTCCGACCATTACATCCAGTGACCCAAGAAACCATTGGTCTAAGGCTTAATTTATGCTAGAACTATATTACTAACTTGCCATAGGTTTTGGAAACCTGATACACCATCATTAGTGACCATTACGTCATTATAGGTTGTTAGATCAGCACTATATTCATTAATCAACATCAAATATCAAACTAATATCACCATTGATTGATATCATCATTAGGGTACTTAGTTGTTAATCACTAGGCTTCTAATTAGGCCAAAACATGACCTAAGGGGTGAACATCAGTTGACACCCTTGGTTACCACCATCCATTTTCATGAAGACAACACCATAGGGTTGTTGCAATGGTACCATCATCGGGTCATGGGTTTATAGAATAAATCTGCTTAAAACCCTAAAATTGACCATTGGTTGATAGGTGCTTAGCACCATAGGTTGTCAAATCAACCAGTTTCAAGTCATATTGTACCTTAGGAATAATTTGCACATGATCACAGTTTCATCTAGAACTAAAATCAAAATATGGAGCATTATAAAAATCAAAATCCAAGTCAAGCATAGCTTTTTAGAGCATGGATCATCATTTTCAAGCAAGAACATGAGCTAGAAAGCTTATGGTAAGCAATAAAAATGGAGCAAGTTATAAAACTTGCCACTAATTAGAAGATAAACTCCCAAACATAAGAAAACACGAGTAGGTATGGTGGACAATCCAAGCATAAGTTGTCTAACTCATCCATATAGCACCTTTCTTCATCAAATGAGCAAACCCTAAGCATAAGGAGCAAGAAAGGTAGGGTTTTAGAGCTTTTGAGCAATTTCTACCATGGAACAACAAGGTTCTGACCTGGAGAAAGGTAGGAGGAATAATAACAAAGAAATAAATGGAGGGAAGAAGGGGATTCTTACTCTTTTAGGTCAAGATCACTATAAGGAAGCTTTTAAAACCCTAAAAGGAAGTCAATTGCAACCCTTTTTTTATCATTAAGCGTGCTACTCCTTTTATTCCAACAATGTAAAGAGATCAATTGCAACCCTAGATTCTTTTTCGAAGAAGATCCCCTCTTTCTTCTTCCTTGGATAGGAAATTCACAGAAGCACAGAGGGAGAATGAGGTTCATAGAATGAGGGAAGTGGTGGAGATAAAATGGTTCGTTTTGGTTCTTAGGGATAAGTATATGAAACTTTAAGATAAAGAAAAAGAAAAAGTTGAAGTTCTAATATTTTTTAAGTGTCAATGGCCTTAAACTATTAATAATATACAAAAACACACACAAGAAGCTCCACCAGCATCCATAGATACATGATTATCCCTAATTTATTTAATTTCCAAGCAAAACAAATAATTCATTAGTTGATAGCTACTAAAGGTAGCTCATCCATGAAGGGGTAAACCCTAAAATACCCTTGGAGAAAACACCTTCAAATCAAGGATTAAATAGGTGCCTCATGGCTCAAAAAGCTTAATAATGATGAGAGAATATACAAGGAACATAATGCAAGTGATAAATTGTAAAGAAAACCTCTCAATTGGGTAAATTGGTGAAAAGTCCAAAATGTGCATAAAATTGCATAACTTGTTCAAACGGTGTCCAAATTGGACCAAATTTGAAACTTAAGCTTATATTATTATTTCAAACCATATCAAAAAGTCATATTAGGGTTATAAGAATTCAATTATGATAATTAATCTTATTCAACTCATTAAGCAAGTTTAGGAGCCTTACAACTATAAACCCCTAACAAGGAATTTTGTCCCCAAAATCCAAGGTAAACAAAGATGGGTACTTCCTTTGAACATCATCCTATTACCTTTGCATGATTACTTTAATTTCATGGTGATTTCACGTCATTCATACATATATCCTCTTGGGTCAGCACAAAAACCCCCACATAAGAAGACATTTGCAAATATGGGACATAGAAACTTATTGTGCCACCTGTACAAGTCTAATAGTAACTTTCAACTCTAAATTCTAGATATCATCCTAAAATTAAATATATTGTATCAAAAAACTATCTATCCTTAATAGTGGTCTTGTTTAGCTATCATTGTACCATACACAACATTATAGAGTCACTTTTATTTTTCTTTCCAAACAACATTTATAGGATCATCATCAACTCTCTCTCTCTCTATGAGAGAGGAATATTTGGAATGTTCATTTAATAAACATCTCCAACCTTCACATAATTCTCATACTGTTCATACATCTTGGATACTAGGATTCATTACCTTGGTATCCACCTCATGTGCTATAAGGAACTCCCATCATTATCTCATCCACTTTAACCAACATAACAAACCTCAAGACATATAAGAGGAGTATTCCTAATTATTGGAAGGCTCAAAAACAAAATCATCAAAAACGTTATGATCTTGGAACCATAGTCCAAACAACCTTATGCTATAATAATCTATCCACCCTCATGTTTACAACAAATCCACACATACCAAGTGGCAATGATCCACTTGAAAGTTGTGCCCTAGAAAGGAAACACACAAAGGGAAACACACTTCCCACATCATAGCTTCATTGTTCAAGGGTCACTAGCAAAAAGGTAACCAATTCTATTTTCATTATGCAAGTTACATCTTCTTATGTATCATTTTACCCTTTTCATTTTGGGTTCCTTGCCATTATCATAGGAATCATCATGATTAACATATCTCATTACTCCTTCCTTGATGACTATTTATCACCCTTGGGTATGTTCTCTTATTTTATTATGTTTTTCAACCACTTATCAACAGGTAAATCGTCCTATTCCACATTTTCTTCATTAAACATGGATCATCTGCCTTAATTTCTTTCAAACACCATGCTTATTTTACATTAACATTTTATTACACACATAGTTTGGTCTGAGATTAACTCAGGTTCCACCTTATTCCTTTGTCATTGTTCTCATTTATCTTCTCATTTTATACTTATCATTGGATTTCTCTCCATCTTATGTGGATTTTATACCTTGAATCACTTTATAAGCATACACTTATCTGTCTTTTACTTTATTATCTTCTTGAATCACATCTTCAAGAACTCCTCTTTTGCTTATTTGTATTCAGATTTAGATTTCATGGTGTTGTGTCTTTCTCTTTAGCTACCAAACATTCAAGCTTTGATAGATTATGATGCAATTTTCATCTTCTTTAAGGTAGGATTGAGATACTCACACCATGATTTCTTATTCATTATGCTCTTTAGATTATCTCAAAATGACTACTTGATCAGAGTTATAAAAAAGATAACAATCTAAGAGTTCCATACTTACCTTTCCTTTAATACTTGAATACCTAGCCAGGGCACCCAAATACTAAGATTAGGCAGTATGCACCATATTTTTATGTCATATTCCTAATTTTGACATCATCCTATTCCTATGTCCTAGTGTCCCTGTAGACTCAGTGAACCTAAAGCTCTGATACCAACTTGTGAGAACTTGTTACGCTAAACAAGATTACTTAAAAAACATAAAACACAATCGATCTCTAATTAATTACAGAGCAAAAAATACAGGTAAATAAAAACTGACGATAACGTCAGCACCTTCTCAGAAACATTTGCATAAGAGCCCAACATCTTTATTTTATCCATACTATGCCAAGAATTTGATATGAATTGTTCTATCACCTTAGCCACAACATATATACATAGGAGAACAATATTCGTATATGCCACACAAACAAGCATTTACATGCTAACAACATTCTGATTCGTTTGAAACACCATATACAAACTTTTCCTACCTGGACCTGAGAGTACAGGGATGAATCTAGGACACACTAGACATCTAATCAACTTTCTTATAGATTCATTACTATAGCTCCTCTTTACTGCCACATGTTTGTTTTTTTCACTTTCGATTACCTAAAAAAATGTGGCGAACCACAAGGGTGAGACCCATGTCCTAGCAAGAGATATAACCTCCAACAACATTTATTGATTCCAACATTTTTAGGTAATGAGATAGTTTAAGTAGTTTAATCATATATAACAAATAAGCTCAACAATACTAATGATTAACAAAATACATAAAGGAGCAATTAATAACTATCTTCATTAGCCAAACTATTCTCATATCTGTATTAACAATATAAGAAGTCTAGCAGCATGAGCATCTCTAACATCATGAATAAATCTAGTATCATATGCATAGCTAACAACATCAGCATGTCTAACATGTTGAACATATCAACATCATAAGAAGAGCTAACAACATAAGCACAACTATCTGAATAAGCATGATTAGAAGTATATGCATCTCTAGTTACAAAGGCATAGCTAGCATGATAAACATAACTAACAACATGGGATAGCTAGCATCATGGTTATAATCAGCAGTAGCAGTATAGTTATCAACACAAGCATAGCTACTATATGTACACATCTACAATATTAAGCATATCCACAACCTAAGTATATCTACTATCTATTACTTGCACTAAGAATCATCTTTATGTAAAGATAACAAACAAGGGTTATCATACAATGTGAAACATCATGTATAACCCTAAACAAATATGATACACAACTGTATTACATCTTTTATTAGGCCATGGGGAGTTTGATTTTTACCACTCAAAGTCCAACTGACCACCGCTTGGTCACAATCAGTTCCATATAGGATCTAGGAAGAGTTAGACTCTATGATCTTCTCCATACTCAGTCAGTATAAGTCTGCACCACAGTGACATATAGTCAAACTGCAAAATAGTGACATATATTCCTATAACTAGACCACCTTGGTACATGTCACGGTTCTAGCATCTAGGGTATTCAAAACCAATCATTGAGGTACAACCATAGTTGTTCTCTAATCACATCATGTTATAATTACTAAGACCCGAACAAAGTCATTCTCAAAAAGTGGGCTAGGTATGACCGCAGACATCCTCCCAAAACACTTGGTGTTAGGATGACAAGAACACCACATATTCAATAGTATGCACTTGAGTTTCCCTTAGGAATACTCGTTTCACCATCCAGAAAATTTTGACACTAAAGATGGTTCTATGGCATAGGGCACTACATGATTAGAGTTTCACTTGATTAGTTATCTCCAATTGGGTGAATTAAGGTAGCATCAAACAAGTGGATAGACAAACCCTAATTCACTTCTAGCAATCATATAAGTATCACAACTTCAAAAGATATAAAATGTGTGAAACATAATTTCTCATTTCATCATCACACAGTACTATTCACTTGCCATTCATTAGACTACACTATTCATCATACTATCACAAGATATAAATCCTTTTCATAATATCACAGGATATCAACCCTTATCAACACAAGAGGATTACACCTCATTCAGGGCTCAACCATGCCCAAAGGTCATTAAGACCATCATACTATCAAAGGATATAAATTCTTTTCACAATATCACAGGGTATCAACCCTTATCAACACAAGAGGATTACACCTCATTCAGGGCTCAACCATTCCCAAAGGTCATTAAGACCATCATACTATTCCCTACAAGATCATCATTATCTTTCCATAACAAGACTCAACAACATCACTTACATATAATACACCAGATCAGTACAGTATTGCATCAATGAGCTAGGAGATTGTGAGACCCCTACCTTGCTTAAAGTGTTCAATAAACTTAATTATCATAATTTAATTCTTATAACCCTAATATAACCTTGTTATATGCTTTGAAATCATAATACAATCTTAAGTTTCAAATTTGGTCCAATTTGGACATTGTTTGAGCAAGTTATGCAATTTTATGTACATTTTGGACTTTTCTGCTATCAACTAATGAATTATTTGTTTTTCTTGGAAATTCAAGAAACGAGGGATAAGCATGTCTCTATGGATGATGGGGGATCTTCTTGTGTGTGTGTTTTTATATTCTTAATATTTTAAGGCCATGGACCCTAGGAAAGATACTAGAACTTCAACTTTTTCTTTTTCTTTTTCTTTTTCTTTATCTTAAAGTTTCATATACTTATCCCTAAGAATCAAAATGAGCCATTTTCTCACCACCGCTTCCCTCCTTCTATGAAATTCGTTCTCCCTCTATCATGTTATGAATTTCCTACCCAAGGAAGAAGAAATAGGGGATCTTCTTGTAAAAAGAATCTAGGGTTGCAATTGACTTTCTTTAAGGGTTTAAAAAGCTTCCTTCTAGTGATCTTGACATAAAAGAGTAAGAATCTCTTTCTTTCCTCCGTTTATTTCTTTGTTATCCTTCATCTTATGTTTCTCTAGGTCATAACCTTTCCGTTCCATGCTAGAAATTGCTCTAGAGCTCAAAAACTCTACCTTTCTTGCTCCTTATGCTTAGGGTTTTCTCATTTGATGAAGAAAGGTGCTAGATGCACGAGTTCAAAGCTTATGCTTGGATTTCCTACCCTACATGTCCATGTTTTCTTCTGTTTGGGAGTTTATCTTCTAATTAGAGGCAAGTTTTATAAATTGTTCCACGTTTATTGCTTACCATAATTGTTACACCCCGATCTCACAATTACCATTAATCATGAGATTAGGGCATAAATTGAGGATTTAACGTAATACAAAGATCACCCTTAACTTTATCTTCTTTTTTAAACTCTTTGTTTTCTCGCATTCAACCACATAAACTAACTTTACAAGGGAATCCAAACATTTATTTCTCTAATCTGATTTCAATAATAAAAATGCATGTATGAACATTCATTATGTTTCTCATACTTTTAAGCACATATGACTTGCTGATTCGCATATATTGTTAAAAGACAAATAATGTTATACATCATCATTTACAACTCTCTCTTATTTCTTTACAAGGACCTAGAGTGACAAGGATCGACTGAACTTAACTATACTCAGACTTAACTCTTGTGGTAGATCTACTCTGATGCAATGATATCTTCAATCCCCACGGTTTCCCTAAAACAAAAATAGTAGAGGGGTGAGCCTACTCACTCAATGAATGAGTAAAACAATAATGCAATCTAAAGTACTAAATCAGACATTTATCATTCTTGGATAATTGAAATAAAACAAGATAGCTATTTCAAATTAAAAGACTAGATATTCAAAACTTACTAATAACATTGAAGCCTACATCATTAGAAATAAACAAGTATGGAAATATAATCCTCACTATATTCAATATTACATTTAAAGAACAACTACTATAAAACTGTACCTGATTCTTTCTTAACATTTCTTACTTATGAGAAACTCTTCAAACCTATATGAACATATTTTAGCTTATGCCCTAATCATATGCAGTGTACACTACATATGAAGACTTGTAGTGAACTACGATATCACCGTACAAGACTTAGCTGACACACCCGGGAATGCTAAGCCTGACTACATCGTTGGTCTGTAATAGGAAAATGGCTCTCTGGCCTCGGAAAACCTATTATGCTGTAAAAACTGGACTCCTCCTCTAACCTGAGCACACAGGCAGAGAGTCAAGACACCTATTGGCTTTACTATACTCTAGTGCCACCAGGATCTCTAGTTGATATTAGACACTACATTTTGTATTTTTAGGAGACTTCCACTATGGCTTTGTCCCCCGTACCACCTGTTCGTACGTTCTGATACCTGTATACTGGACACTGCCAAGGTTAGGTCGTTTCATCCTTATGTCGTAGACCTCTCATAGGGAATCTATAGTGTTCAGGGCCCCTAAGTCTATTATTTTATTATTCTTGGAAAACTCTTACTATATTGTGTCTTTTCCTTACTTATACTTGAATCTGGTATCTCTATGGTACCGCGTCTATTTATTTGAAATTTATAATACAACATATATATCATTCTAAACTTGGCAGAGCAGTATATTCAAAATACTGTGATATTCTGAGAATTCATCATACTATACATACAGGCAGACTAAAATTCTTAAATAAATAGAATACATGTCAACTTGGCACTTTATGCACTAGAATGATGCAATTGAACTTCTTAATACACTGATAATACTGAACTGAATGCTTAGCATATTGTTTACCCCTTTCTTAGGGTTTCTCCTTACTCATGCACATACAACACTTCTCATGTATTCAAACATATATCATGTCTACTAATATAAATATTCTCATTCAACATTTCTCACATTTATGCATGGCATCGATAACATACCTATCTAGGGCATGTCATGTCTCTCCACTTGCAATAGCATAACAACATATGCATTTCATGACAAGTATTTGAGTTAGAAAATCTGAATCTCATAAACAAAGCATGTATGCATATAAGATAATATTCAGATAAAATCCCACAATATCACATGAATCATTTCAATCAGCCATTTACTACTAAATTAGATATGTATACTTGTAAAAGCATACTAGATTGGGTTTCCATCCTTGATTACTTTCTATTCACAGGATATGTATTGTGAACCTTGATTACTTTCTATTCACAGGATATGTATTGTGAAAATACAAAACTCTATTTGTCCATATATCAAATCAAAGAGATCAAACATGTAGAATTATATGCACTAGGAACATAAGTAAGATCATATAAGCATAAATCCAAATTTCAGCTATAATGTTGTTCAAGCACCCGAATAACTTGAAAATTTAGATCTTCAAAAGATTCTCAATAAACTTCTTAATTTTGTAGTATTCAAGATACATGGATATCTATATCTATGTCATCATATAAACATTTTTAGATCATAGTTGTAACATGAATTGAAGTATTATATAAATTGAATTCAAGAACAGTTTTTTCATTTATTGTCATCTAGGGAGAAATCAAGAATATAAATTAAAACCATCTAATTGAGTACAATTGACTAACATATTCTTTTACCCACTCACCCTAAGCTATAAAATAGCTTAAAAACGTAGTTCATCCCTGAAAATCTCAATCTCATATCAAATCCTTAGCAATTCACCCAATTCTTCTTCCTTTCAACTCTGAAACCCTAAAATGAGGGATTATAAAGAAAGAGTGAGAAAAGGGGAAGTTTTGATACCATTTTGGATCAAATTAGAGGAGGGACGGAATCTTGACATGTGAGAGAAGATTCACCATTAAAGTTTATGCAAAGAAGCTAAACTTACATGATTTCATCATTCCTCAGACCACAAAACCCTAGGTCATCATCTCCATCACTTTCTCCTTCAAACCCTAACTCTCCCTCTCTCTCTCTCTAGGATTTCATTTCTCTAGATTGAATCACGAATTATGAGAGCTCCTTGTATGTTAGGTTGACCATATAGAGAAATTGAGTTGCTTGGGTCAACTGCACATTGACCCCTCACTATACTTTCTCTTATTTCAGTTGAATTTTCTATCATAAAAATATTATTGTAATGCGTCTACTGATATGGTCTAAACACATCCAAAAATTATGAAAATTTTACATGTTGTTTATGATTGAGTTTCAGATCTCTAGTTTTTAATTTCAGATCATTTGTAATTACCAATAAATAAATAAAAATAAAACACTACACTACTAAAAAGCACTCTGTCAGCATTTTGGTCGAAGTATAGTTCGACCGAGAACTACATTCAAAGAACACTCAAATATTCTGAAATTTTTCTCCAATATGCATGATTGAGTTATCCATATCATATCCAAAATTCAATTAATACAAAATTTGTAGAAAATATGAAAAATCATTTACCACACTGCTATCTTGATCAAATTCCATATTCATGTACTATCAAAACCCTAATTTTTGCCGATTAGGGTTTACGTTTATCAAACCCTAATTCTTCAAACTAAAATCATAGTTAGAGTTTCTTCTTAGGTTTGAAACATCACAATTGATCTACTATCATTAATCAAGTCTAAACGATGTTCAATCTAATCAAGCATGTAATCATTCAGGTAAACCCTAGTTTACCAATTAAACACAAATGTGGTCATTACAATTCTCACCCCCTTAAAAAGTTTCATCCCCGAAACATAAATATGCAAGTAAAGTATATTCAAAGTTTATTTTAAGCTTCTGAAATCTTACATGTCATTACATTCTTGTATTTTATACTTGAAGGTAGTTTTCAACGTTAAGTCCTTTATTTCTTTTTTAATCACAACATGTTAAAACAGTTCTCAATGATAACAAACAAATTCTCTATGCCACAATCAATCATAGCAAAGAGAGAGAAACAACCATTTCAATATTTTTTTATACTCTTGAGTTGTTACCTCAACATTGATAATCTGATCCAACTATCT
Source organism: Alisma plantago-aquatica (assembly GCA_963693085.1). Taxonomy (NCBI): domain Eukaryota; kingdom Viridiplantae; phylum Streptophyta; class Magnoliopsida; order Alismatales; family Alismataceae; genus Alisma; species Alisma plantago-aquatica. The sequence goes on along the minus strand of OY856410.1, from coordinate 72,313,358 downwards.
CAATTCATACAGCTCAATATGTACTATTGTTATGTGTTACCTCTAAGTCACAAAAGAGAGTTCACCATGTTCTTTGTAATTTTACTATTGTGCTACTCAAATGGAAAAATAGTTTTGACTTGGAAGAATAGATTCAATAGTAATTGTACAATACTACTCACGGCATCCCCATTGCATCATGGATGCATAAGGTGAAGCATTACCATCACATTCCATATTATTCTCAAGTATGAACCCACACATAATTCAAAGTTTAGCCATCGAGTTATAGCATACTAGGGTTTCAACAACTGTAACAAAGTACTCCATGATTGTATTAGTCATTTAAGGACTATTCATACCCAATTACCATCACTTAGTTATATTAAAGCTAGGTATAACAAGCTATACCTCATTAGGGTTACATATCAATACAATATGGTTATTACCCCTTCTATTCATATGAGTGAATAGGTAAGACTACCTTATTCAGGGTAACCCTTCATTTGTTCCATCATTATTCAACCCATATCACCATACCACAATTGTAAAATACTAAGATGGATTACTGGTATGAATGACTACAACTATCAAACACCTTTAATTAACATATTGCTTGCACATGTACACTGAAATCATACGTAGAACCAATTTACATCCCTTAATATGCCTTCAACAAATTATACTTCTAAAAACAAATTCACATATTAGTAAAAGCCATTGTTTTCTCTTATCTCCTCATTCATTACTACTTACTTCTTGTTACTTATCCTTCTCATTTTGATCATATAGAATAAACATCCCTAAAATTGAAACATACAAGCTAAGAATAGATTATTCATCATTCTTGATATCACTGCAAGAATTTGTTTTAGATTACACTTTGCTCATCTTGCACTTATCCTTTTGTTCAAAACACACTTGTTACATTTCAAATTTATAACTTACTCTTTACTCTGAATCATTTCCATATTGTTTATCTACCTTTCAGATTAGCTATCTTTAAACCCTAGATTACTATCAGTGCTAGTTTACTTCTCATAGTGCAAATCTCATGATGTTGTTTTATAGAGATGCTAGTACTCAAGGTCAAATCACTAGTGACATCCCTTGAACTACTACAACTCTAAACATTCTAGGGTTTGGTCCTTATCAGTAGCATAATGTTATTGTGATGTGACTTTGCTCCCTTAATTTGAAATTCAAACTTTAGATCTCACAAATTTTACTAAAGTATTCCTTATCTTATCAATTGAATTTCCTTTCTCTTACTTGGCCATTCAGAAAGATTACATTCTCAATTTACCCTTCTAGGGTTTCATCATCATATTGTATGTCATTATTACATTCACTAGATGTCCCTACCACGGTGGTTATGCATCATATATGATTCATTTTCTTATCACTTCATTCCCACATTGCTCTCATTAAGGAATATATGAAAGAGAAGATGATTTTGAGACTTACAATTCTTATCTTCAAACATTCAATAATACATTTCTCATATGTAGGTTGAATTAATTATCAACAAGGATACTTGACTAATTAGCACTTTCTTGAATCTCGCAACATCTTTCTTTTATAATCTATATTACTCCATTATGTTTCAAATCCTTCTTTACTTTACATAATCCCCTTACCATATACTACTATTCCACATGTCATCTTTAACTTCTAGTTTTCTCTTATGATCATGTTGCTTCTTTTATGTGTATGATCATGTATACCATGTTGCATATCTTTCTTTTTATCCTTCTACTAATGTGAAGTTGAAATTCTAAATCAATAATCTCTCTACTAGTTGCACCTCATGTTTAATACATTACATATCCTTCATTTTAAACGGCTCATGCATGGGTGAAACATAGTTTCTCTTTCAATCAAGTTTTTCCTTCCTGAATATAGTCTACCTTTGTATGACTCATTCATTTATTTAGCTACACTTTTGTTCTTATTTTAGAAACTAGTTTGTAGTTATACAGAGACTTAGAATCCAAAGGCAGTAAGGATGAATGTATTAAACTTATTCATAAAGGTATACATTCCATGCTCTCAATTATATCGTGACCCTCATTCCTTAATCAAGCTCATTATTTCCAACATTTCTCTTTGTTTCAGCTAAGTTTCTTATCCTAGTTTTATGATTTACATGCTCATCTAGTTCTCTTCACTTTAACTCTTTTGGAGACTCTTCACTTCTATGTACTTATTGTATACTTAGCTCTTTTCTTCTATTTTCCCTTTTCTTTGGATTACATAAAAACATAGTACTCAGTTATATAATCTATTTTTCATGATTGATTCTTACTATCTTGGCCCCTTACATACTTTTCTCATATCTTTTCCATATTTTATATTTAGACTTTATATAATACTAATAATTAAACTTAATATGAACCTTATGTCGTGTTCCTTTATTCCCAATGAAGGGTTTCTCATATGAGGCCCCAAAGTTGGATCTCAGATATCAATTCCAACTGATTCTTAGTTATCCCAGTCTTTCCCTTATACTTCAAAATCTTAGAGTATATACATTCATACTAGAATTTGGATCTAATCTATCCAGAATTTACTCTTGTTATGTTACTAATAGGAGCCATTAGATCCTAGTAATGCATCCTGCCCGCCGGACCAGGCCAAACCTATAGTCCTGAAGCCAAGAGCTACTCAGAATTACTCAACTCCTATTCATCTCAAATGTGTGGAAGAAAACTTATCCACTTAGGAAACCTCATTCAAAGATCATTTCTAGTCTACCTGATACAAAGAATGTAATCAATAAATGCTACAACTGCATAGTGTACAATAAATCTTAAAGTCCCATATATATTTCAAAATACTAAATATATCTGTATTCAAACATATAAGAGCTTTTCTATTCATCTCCAATAAAACAACAATATGAAATGAAAGTTCTATCTCATTTTATATTTATGCTCTTAATTCATGTTACTTATCTTGTTTCTAACCCTAATATTTCTAAGCTTCCTCTCTAGACCATCCTTCCACTGTATACCTGGCCAGGGTATACATGAAAGAATAGACAGAGTAGCTTGATACTAGTTGATCCAAGTACTCAGATACCAGTCCAGGATATCCAAATACTCAAATCCCCAGAGCTAACATCATAACATCTCCTATCTGCCACACTTATGACTCTAACTTACTAACTTAATGGTCCCTGACAACTCAGCCTAAGCTCTGATACCAAGTTTGTTACACCCCGATCTCACAATTACCATTTATCATGAGATTAGGGCATAAATTGAGGATTTAACGTAATACAAAGATCACCCTTAACTTTTTCTTCTTTTTCAAACTCTTTATTTTCTTACATTGAACCACATAAACTAACTTTACAAGGGAATCTAAACATTGATTTCTCTAATCTGATTTCAACAGTAAAAATGCATGTATGAACATTCATTATATTTCTCATACTTTTAAGCACATACGACTTGTTGATTCACATATATTGCTAAAAGAGGAATAATGTTATACATCATCATTTATAACTCTCTCTTGTTTTTCTTTACAATGACCTAGAGTGACAAGGACCGACTGAACTTAATTATACTCAGACTTAATTCTTGTGGTAGATCTACTATGATGCAATGATATCTTCAGTCCCCACAGTTTCCCTAAATTTTTTTTAGTAGAGGGGTGAGCCAACTCGCTCAGTGAATGAGTAAAATAATAATGCAATCTAACGTACTGAATCATACATTTACCATTCTTGGATAATTGAAATAAAACAAGATAGTAATTTCAAATTAAAAGACTAGATATTCAAAACTTACTAATAACATTGAAGCCTACATCATTAAAAATAAAAAAGTATGGAAATATAATCCTCACTATATTCAATATTACATTTAAAGATAACTACTATAAAATTGTACCTGGATCTTTATTAACGTTTCTTACTTATGAGAAACTCTTTAAACCTATATGAACAAATTTTAGCTTATGCCCTGATCATATGCAGTGTACTCTACATATGAAGACTCATAGTGAACTACGATCTCACCGTACAATGCTTAGATGACACACCCGAGAATGCTAAGCCTGACTACGTCGCTGGTCTACAATAGGAAAATGGCTCTCTGGCCTCGACACACCTATTATGCCATAAAATCTAGACTCCTCTAACCTGAGCACACAGGCGGAGAGTCAATCCACCTATTAGCTTTACTATACTCTAGTTCCACTAGGATCTCTGGTTGATGTTGGACACTACATTCTATATTATTGGGAGACTTCCACTTGGGATTTATCCCTCGTACCACCTGTTAGTACGTTCTGACACCCGCATACTGGACACTGCCAGGGTTAGGTCGTTTCATCCCTATGGCCAAACCTCTCATATTGAATCTATGGTGTTCAGGGCCCCTAAGTCTATTATTTTATTATTCTTAGAAGGCTCTTACTATATTGTATCTTTTCCTTACTTATACTTAACTCTGGTATCTCTATGGTACTGTGTCTATTTATTTGAAATTTATAATATAACATGTATATCATTCTAAACTTGGCAGAGCAGTATATTCAAAATATTGTGATATTCTGAGTAATCATCATACTATACATACATGCAGACTAAAATTCTTAAACAAATAGAATACATGTCAACTTGGCACATTATGCACTAGAATCATGCAATTGAACTTCTCAATACACTGATAATACTGAACTGAATGCTTAACATATTGTTTACCCCTTTCTTAGGGTTTCTCCTTACTCATGTACATATAACACTTCTCATTTATTCAAACATATATCATGTCTACTAATATAAATATTCTCATACAACATTTCTCACATTTATGCATGGCATCGATAACATACCTATCTAGGGCATGTCATATCTCTCCACTTGCAATAACATAACAACATATGCATTTCATGACAAGTATTTGAGTTAGAAAATGTGAATCTCATAAACAAAGCATGTATGCATATAAGATAATATTTAGATAAAATCCCACAATATCACATGAATCATTTCAATTAGCCATTTACTACTAAATTAGATATGTATACTTGTAAAAGCATACTAGATTGGGTTTCCATCCTTAATTACTTGCTATTCACATGATATGTATTGTGAAAATCAAAAACTTTATTTGTCCATATATCAAATCAAAGAGATCAAACATGTAGAATTATATGAACTAGGAACATAAGTAAGATCATATAAGCATAAATCCAAATTTTAGCTATAATGTTGTTCAAGCACCTGAATAACTTGAAAATTCAAATCTTCAGAAGATTCTCAATAAACTTCTTAATTTTGTAGTATTCAAGATACATGGATATCTATATCCATGTCATCATATAAACATTTTTAGATCATAGTTGGAACATGAATTGAAGTATTCTATAAACTGAATTCAAAAACAGTTCTTTTCATTTATTATCATCTAGGGAGAAATCGAGAATATAAATTGAAACCATGTAATTGAGTACAATTGACTAAAATATTCTTTTACCCACTCACCCTAAGCTGTAAAATAGCTTAAAAATGCAGCTCATCCCTAAAAATCTCGATCTCATATCAAAACCCTAGAAATTCACCCGATTCTTCTTCCTTTCAACTCAGAAACCCTAAAAATGAGGGATTATGAATAAAGAGTGAGAAAAGGGGAAGTTTTGATACCATTTTGGATGAAATCAGATGAGGGATGGAATCTTGACATGTGAGAGAATATTCACCATTAAAGTCTATGCAAAGAAGCTAAACTTACATGATTTCATCATTCCTCAGACAACAAAACTCTAGGTCAGCATTTCCATCACTTTCTCCTCTCAAACCCTAACTCTCCCTCTCTCTCTAGGATTTCATTTCTCTGGATTGAATCATGAATTATGAGTGCTCCTTGTGTGTTAGGTTGATTATATAGAGTAATTGAGTTTCTTGGGTCAATTGCACATTGACCCCTCACTATACTTTCTCTTATTTCAGCTAAGTTTTTTGTCATAAAAATATTATTGTAATTCATCTACTGATAAGGTCTAAACACAACCAAAAATTATGAAAATTTTACATGTTGTTTATGATTGAGTTTCAGATCTCCAATTATAATTTCAAATCATTTGGAGTTACCGGTAAATAAATAAAAATAAAACACTACACTATTGAAAAGCACTTTGTCAGAATTTTGGTTGAAGTATAGTTCGACCGAGAACCACATTCAAAGACCACTCAAATATTCTGAAATTTTTCTAAAATATGCATGATTGAGTTATCCATATCATATCCAAAATTCAAATAAATACAAAATTTTTAGAAAGTATGAAAAATCATTTACCACACTACTATCCTGATCAAATTCCATATTCATGTACTATCAAAACCCTAATTTTTTGTCGATTAGGGTTTACATTTCTCAAACCCTAATTATTCAAACTAAAATAATAGTTAGAGTTTCTTCTTAGGTTTGAAATATCAAAATTGATTTACTGTCATTAATCAAGTCTAAATGATGTTCAATCTAATCAAGCATGTAATCATTCAGGTAAACCCTAGTTTACCAATTAAGCACAAATATGGTCATTACAATAAGTTTTCTAGCTCATGTTCTTGCTTCAAAATGATGATTCATGCACTAAAAAGCTATGATTGACTTGGATTTTGATTTTTATAATGTTCCATGTTCTGATTTCAGTTCTAGATGAATCTATGATCATGTGTACATTATTCCTAAGGTATAATATGACTTGGATCATGTTTGTTTGACAACCTATGTTGCTAAGCACCTATCAACCAATGGTCAGTTTTAGGGTTTAAAGCTGATTTCTTCTATAAACCCATGACCTGATGATGGTACCATTGCAACAACCCTATGGTGTTGTCTTCATGACAATTTATGGTCAAAATCAAAGGTGTCAAATGATGGTGACAACCAATGGTCACCCCCTTAGGTCAGGTTTTGGATCAATTAGAAGTTTAATGATCGGCCATTAAGTACACTACTGATGTTATCAATCAATGATGACATTAGCTTAATATTTGATGGTCATTAATGAATATAGTGTTGATCTAACAACCTATGGTGACTTAGTGGTCACTAATGATGGTGGATCAAGTCTCCAAAACCTATGGTGAGTTAATCATATAGTTGTAGCATCAATTAAGCCTCAAACCAATGGTTTCTTGGGTCACTGGATGCAATGGTCGGACCTATACTACAATTGATGATTTTGACATATGAACTTGACCCAATGGTCAAGATCTAATGTTTATTCCTCCAATAAAGTGGAATGATGGCTAATGTGATATGTTGGTCCTAATAATGTGATTTAGATGGTTTCCTTTATATGATCAACTTAAGGAGCTTACTTATTGACAATGGATGGCTTGTTTCAAATGAACATTCGATTATGGGTTTTATCCTACTCTCAACAGAACCCTTATTGGTGTTAATCAAAGGAATTCTAGGGTTAAATGGTCTTACCTTTTTAAACATCCAATGGTTCTGGGTGGCATAGTAATATGGAGATATGAGTTGAAAGATGATGGAACAAATGGAGGGTAACCCTTAATAAGGTAGTCTTACCTATTCACTCATATGAATAGAAGGGATGAAAATCATATTGTGTTGATATGTAACCCTAATGAGGTATAGCTTGTTATACCTAGCTTTAATGCAACTAAATGATGGTAATTGGGTATGATTAGTCCTTGAATGACTAATACAATCATGGAGTACTCTGTTACTATTGTTGAAACCCTAGTATGCTATAACCTGATGGTTACACCATGATTTATGTGTGGGTTCATACTTGATAATGGTATGGAATGTGATGGTGATGCTTCACCTTATGCATCCATGATCCAATGGGGATGTCATGAGTTAGGTTTCGGGTATAAGTGTTGATTAGTAACATTAATATAATTTATCTTGTTGAACCTAACTCTAACACAAATTGATAAAGATGCATATTCATGTTTAACATTCTTAAATGATGTAATGATGGTGTAATAACCTCCTTAATATGATCATAACCTTAATATGTTATTGGTGTTTATCATAGCCACATGGTTGATACTTTCTTATGCTAAACATGTGCATTATGAATATGATGAGGGTTAATCATATCTAGATTCCTTGCATGTTGATGTAATAAAGGAATGTTCTTAATGTTAATATAACCCTGCTATAATTGTTTATGAATATCTCCTAGATCATTAATGCAATATTGTGTTGACTTGGTGTATTATATGTAAGTGATGTTGTTGAGCCTTATTATAAGGCATGCAAAGATAATGATGATTTTACAGGGAATAGTATGATGGTCTTAATGACCTTTTGGCATGGTTGAGCCCTGAATGAGGTGTAATCCTCTTGTGTTGATAAGGGTTGATACCTTGTGATATTATGATAAAGATTTATATCCTGTGATAGTATGATGGTTTTAATGACCTTTGGGCATGGTTGAGCCCTGAATGAGGTGTAATTCTATTATGTTGATAAGGGTTGATACCCTATGATATTGTGAAAAGGATTTATATCTTGTGATAATATGATGACTAGTGTGTTCTCATGATAAGTGAATAGTACCATGTGATGATGAGATGAGAAATTATGTTTCACACATTTTATATATTTTAAAAGTTGTGATATTTATATGCTTTCTAGAAGTGAATTAGGGTTTGTATGTCCACTTGTTTGATGCAACCTTAATACACCCAATTGGCATAACTAATCAAGTGCAACTCTAATCATGTAGTGCCCTATGTCGTAGAGCCATCTTCAATGTCAGAACATACTGGATGGTGAAACGAGTATTCCTAAGGGAAACTCAGAGCGCATATTGTTGAGTATGTGGCGGTGGCAAGTTGAGGATATATCCTTTTCATCCATAATGTAGGTTGTAGAGGATGGCTATGGTCATGCCTCATACATCTGATGTGATTGGGGACAACTGCAGTTGTACCTCAAATTAGAGGGTTTTGTATACCCTGATTTCTACTGTCGTGACATGTACCAAGGGCAGACTAGTGGTTAGCAGCTTGACTATATGTCGTTGTGGTGGCATCTTTGACTGATATGTCACTACCTTCTTACTCGTACTGATCGAGGGGAAGAGATCTTAGGATACTGACACTCCTAGATCTTGTACGGAATCAAATTACCCTTCACAAGGGTCAGTTGGACTTTGAATGGTAAGATTCAAATTCCCCAGGGTGTAATAAAACATGTAAGATAGTCGTCTAGCATATCTATTTAGGGTTATACACAACGCTTCATATTGGATGATAACCCTTATTTGCTTTCTTTTCATTGAGATCATGTATAGTACAATAATAGATAATAGATATGCTTATGTTGTAGTTATGCTCATGTTGTAAACTTGCTTATGTTGTCAAATATACTGACATTGATGGTTAAGATGATGCTGCTAGTTATGTTTAATATTGCTAGCCATGCCTATGTAATTATAAAAGCTTAAATTGCTAATCATGCCTATGAAGTTAATTGTGTTATGATGTTAGTTCTACTTATGATATAGATCTATTCCCTTTATTTGATTTGCCAATATAGATAGCCAAGTTATGTTACTAGACGTATTCATGATGTCAGGGATGCTTATGCTACTAGATTGCTTGTGATGTTAGCAAGGAATATGATGATAGATAGATTAATGATAATGATTGTTATTAGATGCAATTTGATTATATTTGAGTAGATATCTATCCAAAGAAGTGGATTTATTTGTTATCTATATATGCATTGATGATCATACTTATTTTAAGATTAATTGCTTAATCTGTTAGCATACTTGAACTACTCAATCTGTTCAATTGATTATTATATACTCTAACTGCTCAGTTATCTACTCTTTTGAATGTTGTAATCAATAAGCATTGTTGGAGGTTATATCTCTTGTTGGGATTGGGTCTCACCCTTGTGGTTCGCCACATTTTTTTAGGCAATCGAAAGTGACAAAAACAAACATGTGGCAGCAAAGAGGAGCTATAGTAATGAATCTATGAGAAAGTTGATTAGATGTCTAGTATATCCTAGAGTCGTCCCTGTACTCTCAGGTCTGGGTGGGAAAAGTTTTTATATGGTTTTTCAAACGAATCAGACTTTTATTACCATATTGATGCTTATTTATGTGGAATATATGAATATTTTTATCCTATGTATATATGTTGTGGCTAAGATGCTAGAACAATTTGTATCAAATTTTTGGCATAGTATGGATATAAGAAAGATGTTGGGCTCTTATGAAAATATTTCTGAGAAGGTGCTGACATTGAAACTGGTTTTAGTTTACCCATATTTTTGGGCATGTGATTAATTAGTGATTGATTGTGCTTTATATTTTGAATAATCTCATTTAGTGTAATGGGTTATCACAAGTTGGTATCAGAGCTTTAGGTTCACTGAGTCCACATGGACAGTAGGACTTAAGACTAGGATGATGTCTAAGTTAGGAACATGACACAAAAATATGGTGCATACTGCCTAATCTCAGTACTTGGATGCTCTGGCCAGGTATTCAATTATTGAAGAAAAGGTAAGTATGGAACTCTTAGATTGTTATCTTTCTGATTACTATGATCAAGTAGTCATTTTGAGATAATCTAAAGAGTATAATGAATAAGAAATCATGGTGTGAATATCTCAATCCTACCTTAAAGAAGATGAGAATTGCATCATAATCTATCAAAACTTGAATGTTTGGTAACTATAAGAGAAAGATACAACACCATGAAATCTAAATATGAATACAAATAAGAAAAGGAGGAGTTCTTGAAGATGTGATTCAAGAATATAATAAAGTAAAAGACAGACAAGTCTATTCTTATAAAGTGAATCAAGGTATGAAATCCACATAAGATGGAAAGAACTCACAACAAGTACAAAATGAGAAGATAAATGGGAACAATGACAAAGAAATAAGGTGGAACCTGAGTCGATCTCAGACTAACCTATGTGTGTAAGTAATTGTTAATGTAAAATCATCTTGGCATGTGAAATAAATTAAGGGAGATGATCCATATTTAATGAAGAAAATGAAGAATATGATCATTTACATGTTGATAAGTGGTTGAAAAACATAATAAAATAAGATAACATACCCTAGTGGGATAAATAGTCATCGAGGAAGGAGTAATGAGAATATGTTAATCATGATGATTCCTATGCTAATGTCAAGAAACCCAAAATGGAAAAGGTAAAACGATACATAAGCAGTTGTAACCTGCATTTTGAATAATAGAATCGGTTACCTTTTTGCTAGTGACCCTTGAAAAATACTACTATGGTATGGGAAGTGTGTTTCCCTTTGTGTCTTTCCTTTCTAGGGCACATCTTTCAAGTAGATCATTGCCACTTTGTATGTGTAGATTTGTTGTAAACATGAGGGTGGATAGCTTATTATAGCATAAGGTTGTTTGGGCTATGGTTCCAAGATCATAACGTTTGTGATGAGTTTGCTTTTGAGCATTCCAATAATTTGGGAGACTCCTCTTATATGTTTTGAAATTTGTTATGTTGGTAAAAGTAGATAAGATAAGGATGTGAGTTCCTTATAGTGCATGAGGTGCATGGATACCAAGGTAATGAATCCTAGTATCCAAGAAGTATCAACATTATGGGAAGTATGTGAAGGTTGGAGATGTTTACTAAATGAACATTCCAAGTATTCCTCTCCCTTAGAGAGAGAGAGAGTTGATGATGACCCTCTAAATGTTGTTTGGAAGGAAAAATACAAGTGATTCTATAATATTATGAATGGTTCAGTGATAGCTAGAAAATACCACTATCAAGGATAGATGGTTTGTTGATCAGTAAACATGTGCTACTGTGTTCTTTTAAGATAAAATATCCTTTAGACATAAGAATTAGAATGGATTACATAAGTTACAAGACCACGATGAGTTTAGGATTATGTCCTTTAGACAAGCCAATGTACTAATAGAATTTATGAATAAGAGAACCAGAAGGTCATGTCTTAGAAGTTGTAGCAAGCTTTGAATGATGAAATATCAATGTATTTTAGAGATGGTCATTAACATGGTTAACATCTTTGCTAAACCTTTAGAATGTTGAAGCAACTGTACTTATGTGTGACAATTCTAGTAAGAGTGAGTTGGGGGTTGACTACAGTATCTTGTTGGAGTTATGATACCTCTGTTAAGTATGTTATGTGAATCCTGATAAGATGAAGACAATGTCATTGCTCCACCTCTAACAAGGTCAATTAGGAAGTTATATTTGTTAATCATTACATACAAGTGTATGATTCTTCAACCAAATAGATGGTCAGTCCACCATTGATATGATTGGAGAATCCTATGAAAAAATATTCCTCATAGTTCTTGAAAATTATTGGATGCCTACATGGTTTATTGAGTTGTTAGTTACAACAACCATTAAAGGAGCATAGAGATAAAACCTTGTAAAGTTACATATGATAAGAGATACATAATGTTCTATGTTTGATAATAGCCAGCGAGTATGACTTTTGAGTAATGTGTTGATACAATAGATATAATTTTAGGATGTTAGCTAGAATTTTTAGTTGAAAGTTACTATTAAATTTGTACTTGTGTCACAACAAGTTTCTATGTTTCATATTTGCAAATGTCTTCTTATGTGGTGGTCGTTGTGCTGACCCAAGATAAGATATGTATGAATTGAAAGAGAAGAACATGACCTCTATAAGAGTGATGTGACATTACCATAACATGGAATAACCATGTGTAATATTTAGGATGACGTGCATGAGAAGTTTCCATCTATGTGTACCTTAGATTTTGGGGGCGAAATCCCTGTTAGGGGTTTATGGTTGTAAGACCCATAACCTTGTTTAAAGTGTTGAAAAAGCTTAATTATCATAATTTAATTCTTATAACCCTAATATTATCTTGTGATATGCTTTTAAATCATAATACAAGCTTAATTTTCAAATTTGGTCCAATTTGGACATTGTTTGAGCAAGTTATGCATATTTTGGACTTTTTTGCAGTTTACCCAATTGAGAGGTTTTATTTGCAATTTATCACTTGAATTATGTTCCTTGGATATTATCACATCATTATTGAGCTTTTTTATCCATGGGGAACCTATTATACCTTGGTTTGAAGGTGTTTTCTCCAAGGATATTTTAGGGTTTACCCCTTTAGTAGCTATCAACTAATGGATTATTTGTTTTTCTTGGAAATTCAAGAAATGAAGGATACACATGTCTCTATGTTTGGTGGGGGAGCTGCTTGTGTGTGTTCTTGTATATTCTTAATAGTTTAAGGCCATGGACACTTGGAAAGATACTAGAACTTCAACTTTTTCTTTTTCTTTATCTTAAAGTTTCATATACTTATCCCTAAGCACCAAAATGAGCCATTTTCTATACACCACTTACCTCCATATATGAAACTCGTTCTCCCTCTATGGTGCTGTGAATTTCCTACCCAAGGAATAATAAAGAGGGGATCTTCTTAGAAAAAGAATCTAGGGTTGCAATTGACTTCCTTTTAGGGTTTAAAAAGCTTCCTTCTAGTGATCTTGACCTAAAAGAGTAAGAATCCCCTTATTTTCTCTATTTATTTCTTTGTTTTACTTTGTCCTACCTTTCTCCAGGTTGTTTTTCCATGGTATAAATTACTCTAAAGCTCAAAAACTCTACCTTTCATGCTCCTTATGCTTAGGGTTTGCTCATTTAATGAAGAAAGGTGCTAGATGGACGAGTTAAAAGCTTATGCTTGGATTTCCTACCCTACCTGTTCATGTTTTCTTATGTTTGGGAGTTTATCTTCTAATTATGGGCAAGTTTTATAACTTTCTCCACGTTTATTTCTTACCATAAGCTTGCTAGCTCATGTTCTTGCTTGACAATGATGATTCATGAACTAAAAAGATATGCTTGACTTGGATTTTGATTTTTATAATGTTCCATGTTCTAATTTTAGTTCTAGATGAACCTATGGTCACGCGTACATTATTTTAAAGGTATAATATGACTTGTATCAGGTTTATTTGACAACATATTCTACTAAGCACCTATCAACCAATGGTCAATTTTAGGGTTTAAAGTTGATTTCTTCTATAAACCCATGACTCGATGATGGTACCATTGCAACAACCCTATTGTGTTGTCTTCATGACAATTGATGGTTAGTATCAAAGGTGTTTGACAACTGATGGTCGTGATCAAAGCTGTCAGATGATGGTGACAACCTATGGTCACCCCCGTAGGTCAAGTTTTGGATCACTTAGAAGTTTAATGATCAACCATTAAGTACCCTACTGATGTTATCAATCAATGATGACATTAGCTTAATATTTGATGATGATTAATGAATATAGTGCTAATATAACAACCTATGGTGACTTAATGGTCACTAATGATGGTGGATCAGCTCTCCAAAACCTATGGTGAGTTAATCATATAGTTGTAGCATCAATTAAGCCTTAGACCAATGGTTTCTTGGGTCATTTTATGCAATGGTTGGACCTATACAACAATTGATGATTTTAACATATTGATCGGCCTAAATCACGCATCCTGAAAGGATGCAGACTCAGAAGGAATTGAACTTTTAAATTTATAACTCGAAACCTTCAAGGACCCCCGTAACTTTATTATGGGGTCGAAGTAGGTATACAGGGTTGAACACATGGACGTGTTGACGTTTAGGACACTTGAGATTTTGTTCTTGAGTCAGATAAGACAAGGTGATAGCCGATAAAAGTATGGAGCTAGAACTAGTCTAGCATGTTGTCACGGAGTAAAACTAAACAAAGAAAGAAATTAACAGAGTCAGTAGGATTCTACTAATCAGAGAGAAGGAGTTCATGGCTATATAACCACAAGTTGGGCAGTCTATGCACTCATTCTCGGGCGTAGACAACCCTCGAACACCCCCAACAAGTAATCTACATCCAAGCATAGTATGCATCGTGGTGTATGTTCCTATGGGGTCATCCCACTCACTCTTGCATTGTGTGACTAAAACCCATCGATGATATGGAAGCTCTCTCAAGGATGACAAACCAACATCCTAGAATATTCTACATACCTTCTCAGGTCTAGAATATTCTGGAATGTTAGGAACAGACAACCTTGAACCATTCTCCTTTTAGATTCTAATCCAAACTACCTCCTCTTATCCATTTCCACGATGAATCTATCGATATAGATAGAAATAGAAGTTCAAGTGAGAAAGTGATCAACCAAACTAGCAATCATAACTAGAAAGAGAAGATAGAATAGTAAACATACTAGATCGGAAATAAAACCACTTGATTAAAGTAAAGTACATAAATATGCCCAAAACGGGCTACATAGACAAGAAAGAGTTCAACTAGCCATAGACAAGCATAGTTGGCACCGAACAAAGATGGAAGAACATCATTTATATATAAATAAAGAAGAACAGTAGAATAAAGGAGGATATAGCCCATAGAGGAGAGGTGGCTCTCGCTCCCTAGCCTCTGTATAGGCTTGATCTCATCTTTTGGGTCATCCACCTCAATCTTTTGGACTCTTTGGCCTCCTTTATCTCTAGATCCACCCCCAAACAATATCTTGGTGAGTGGATGGAGGTGGAAGATAGTGGAGGATGGAAGCACGCTGAAGATACAGGCGTAGAACGAGCACTTTGGCCTTCTCAGATCTCCAAACTCTCCCATGGGGCTCTGGGAACCTCATCGGGTTGGAAACAATAGCTCAAACCTCCCAAAATGCAGAACCCCCACTCAGGTAGAGAGAGGTGGGTATTTGTAGGAAAAATGCTCGAGGTGCTATTCCAGACCACAGTCCTGCTTTCCACGATCGTAGTAGATCCTGTGGTGGAGGTGGATGCTTCAGTCGCAGTCTCAGTGGAGGTGATATTGTGGTCGCGGTCAAGGTGGATGCAGATACCATTGTCGCAGTCATGGTGGATGCAGATACCGTGATCGTGGTCGTCCCCACAATCATGGTGCTAGTTAGGATCACAGTCGAGGTGGATAACTTGGTCGCAGTCATGCTCACCTTGACCACGGTCCTCCTTGTTGCGGTCGCGGTTGTGATGGCTGGAAACCTATCTGCTGCAAAAGAAACAATTGTTGGGGGAAATCTTAGAGGATAGATGTCTTTTTAGGTTCGGTGTCTGCAAGTCCCAAAATTGGCTAGTTGAGTGACTTTATCTTTGAAAAGATGTAAAGCATTAAAAGATAATAAACATGAGTTATTCTGGACATATTAAGGCCATAGCGATACAAAACCAAAGATAAATGTGTAGCATAAATACATAAATTTGGGTGTTATCAACCACCCCAAGCTTAGACCCTTGCTTGTCCTCAAGCAAGACTTACTCAAAGAACAAAAAGATAACATCCAAATTAAACTTGGTGATGAAAGCTAAGGTTAAGAAAAACAGTTTAAAACATCAATTCTCCTGATCCACGTCATTTCTAAATAAGTCCCCACCAATCAAGCACAATTCTACCAAAGTAAGATCAAAGAGTATCTAGGCAAGATTAAGTGAATTCACTACAACCCGTAAAAACTCAAGAGGATTTGAATCATAATTATACAACATAAAAGCATTGTCACATAAATGATAATGTGGTTGATGAGCAATGAGCCGTCATTAAGATTCCATGCAGACTAATCTGGGACAATGCGCCTCTCACTTATTCAGGTCCTAAGGAGAAACAAAAGTAAAAATACTTCTAATGACTTCTGAGGATCCCGATCTACGTTAGGTTGGTCCATGTAATGAGCAATAGTCCCTACAGTCCAAGCCAGTTGGCCAAGATCAGTAAGACGAACCCTTATATTGCGCTCAAACTGACCATGCTACTGGGATGATCTCATAGGTCTACTGGGGGTTCCTTGGGACTCTCTAATGAGATTTTGGAGTGATACTACCACGCACTACATACCCGTGTTCATGAGCGTAGTCATACACTGGCTGGACATCATCCTCAACTCTCCTAAAAGAGAAAACAAGCGCTCATTTATTCACTCTCAGGCTTTTATTCTCTGCATTCTAATTTATAGGCTTGGGTGAGAACTCTATTGATATTTTTGAGATTTTGTGGGTGGCAAAGCCTCTTTTGCAACTTTTTAATTTTTCATCTTTTTGACTCAATCTAAGGTGAGAGGGAATGAATTACATCAAGGAAAACACTTTAACTGGATTATAGCTCAAAACTCATCATGATCCATTTGACACATGTGTGAAGAGCAATAATTATAATTCAAGGATCCTTAGAATAGAGACAAGTTTGTGAAAACTGCAGCTAGGAGTTTTGATCAGACTATAGCTCTTTCCAATGGTCCTTTATCTTGAATTTGTCATTCACAATGTAGATCAAGGGAATAAAGTTTTAAGCTTTGAAAAAGGCACACAACCTTAGATTCATTACCAAACTTAAGGAAAGAGTCAATGAGCAAGTCGAGCAAAAGATCACGCGGTTTAAGATGAAAATTTTAGGCATGAAGATAAGCATTTAGCTATAAGATTTGCATTGCATAGACTTAATTGTAAAGCTACAATTACAAAACAAGGTCTTATAAAGCTTTAAATTTTAAAAAAAATTATGCTAAATGCAAAGGACAAAAGGGATAAAATACATGCATGCTTTAAGAAATAAATAGAAAGGGAAAGGCGGAAGATAGGGGGTGTACACCCTGACCACCACCCCAAGCTTAGAAATTTTGCTTATCCTCAAGCAATACTCAAGCTCTAGATGGTGTGGGAAGCAACTTCTATTGGTATTCGATGTTTATAAACTGATCTAGGTCATCTAATCTGCTTGATGTATTCTCATAGTCCTAGTTTAAGCCTTGTTGATACTGAAATGGTTGCCCCAAGTCTTGGCTGGCTGGTAGTAGGACCTGAGGGTTGCTGAAATGGTTGTTGATAATTCGGTTGAGGCGGTGGAGGAAAGGATATGTCAAACCTTTGTCTGAGGACTTGCACATCCTACTCCAACGTATCAAACCGTCTGCCTGAGTCAGCTCTGAAGTCTGTCATGAACTCATAGAAGCTCCCTGAATTAGGATTTTGTGTGTATTTCTCTTGTTGAGGGGGTTGCAGGTAATCTATGGTAGGCATCTCTGTGTAGGGTCCTCCCTGATAAGGTATGTTGTGGAAGGTTGTCCCCGTCTTCCGCCCACCCTTCTGAGCCTCCAGCACTGGTGGTGCTAAAGTAAAAGCTCCTACAGCTCTGCCTGTATGATGAACGTTACCCTGGGTGTCCAAAAGAGAGACGTCCATGAATATCATTTTACATGCGAATTCTGCATTTGTTGGTAGTAGTATTTTGTGCTTCCAGTGACTGAAGATATATAGATAGCCTGCGCTGCACTGTTTGACC
The DNA here is from genome assembly GCA_963693085.1 of Alisma plantago-aquatica. Lineage (NCBI taxonomy): Eukaryota > Viridiplantae > Streptophyta > Magnoliopsida > Alismatales > Alismataceae > Alisma > Alisma plantago-aquatica. The sequence goes on along the minus strand of OY856410.1, from coordinate 72,295,050 downwards.
ACTCCTGAGCGGATCAAGTGGTCTAAGTCCAATTTAAACCATTCAGTTGTTTCCTGCATAAGTGCCAATTGTCCATTTCTAATTCTAAGATGGCATGCCATAAGAGTGATAATTCCCGCCATCAGAATGAATTGGACATGTTTCTTGAAAGAGTTGTGAAAGTGGCAGATAAAAAAATTCCCTACATTCAGTTTCTTTCCTACTGCTGCAATGTAGAGGTCTGTTGCGCTGAGCGCCCCTTGACTGTCTTATTTTTCCAAGATGCAGTTTGCAACTACCCGATGCAGATAATGAAGTGTCAGGTTGTGGATGTGTGAAGCTTTGGCGCCTCTAGCCACATATTTATCCTCCCTTATAAGCATTTTTCATGCTTGGGTAGCATTAAAGTTGTGGTCCCATGTCTCCAGTCAGCCTCTAGACATCTCATTACAGTCTTCAGTAGAGCGTGACAACCAGCTATTAAGTTGGTCCATAGTAACTTCATGGGGTTGGTTCAGGAGGAAAAAATGCATGACAGTGTGCTGGTGGTCCTTTGGTGTCTCTAGCATAGCATAAAACTCATAGGTGAGTCTATGATAGGCATTGCACTCCGCATATGCGAGGACGTCTAGGCCAACAACTACAAGATATTTATTGACCTGCTCTTGTATCCTAAGCCTAATGAGTGTTCCAGGACCGACATATCTCAGGCCCACTAGTCTACACTTATCTCTGATTAGAGTATCAAAATTATGCTTTTGCTTCACACTTCTAAATAGGGGAGAAGGGAGTGAGATTTTGTGGGCAACATCATGAGTAAGGTGGCACCTATTCCCCTAAAAAGAATCACGTGAAGAAGTCGACTGTCACAAGGATGTAAACCGTTCTGTTGACTGTCGGTGCTGGTCTCCTATAGCTGAAGCTCTGTGTAAAATTGATGGTCTTTCCTGATGCCCAGTCAAAATCTGGAGCTCAGTGTCATGACATTCTATCCACATTTTCTCACTGGAGGCATCTTGCAATGACTCACCACTATAGGTATCCATAGGAGTGTCGGATATGTGGTGGTAGTCTGAACCGGTCTCTTGCGGCCCGAGCTCTGGAGTAGAAATCATAGCCTCATCTTCATATATCGGGTTTGTGGTTCGACTGGAAGATGTGGGTATCGGATCCCATATTCTGATGGTGACGCGGAGCTTCCTTCCCCTTTCTTTTGTGTTATCGTCGTTTTAAGATTTTTGAAGCTATTTTTCATTGCGTCCATGGTGTCAATTCTTTTGATGTAGATCTGGTTGGCTTGACTGTGGTGAAGGTTGGTGCTGCTACCCCAAGACACTCCAAACTCACTCGTGGTCTGGACCGTGACCGCGGTGAAGACCGCGACTGAGGAGATGATCGTGACCGTGAAACTGTCTTCGACCCCGCGACCTATGAGACTACGATCTAGGAGACAGCAATCAAGGTGACCGTGATTGAGGTGACTGCGACCTGTGTCCTGACCACGACTGAGATCACAGGACTTGGTGTAGCATGAAGCGTGTGGTTGGCAGAGTTGTTGTGCCACTACTTAAAGACCGTGGTCGCGGTCTAGCTTTGGTTGCTATTGCTGGTGTCGATGCACTCGTTCCTTCCCTGTTAGACAACAACGGAGACAAGGGGGAGAGGGAAAAATAGACTGGGAGAAGCGCGGTGGTGGAGGAAACTTGGGGGTTAGGCGAGGAGATGATACCTCGGCCCAGGGGTATTTATAGGTCGGGCATACAGCCCCGACCTTGCCCCAAATCACGTGAGATTGAAGATAGGGCGGCAGAAAAACTAGAAAAGGCACCAGAGACCCGATGAAAAAGGACAAAAAACTTGGTCAAAAGAGCAATAGTTAGTCAAAAAGGCAAAGACAACTCAACATCCCGATCAGTCAGGCCAAAAAAGAATACTCAGGCTTTGGGTATCTGCGGTCGCGGTCTCACTGGTCCACAGTCGCGATCTGACACAGGCTTTCCCACAGTCATGGTTTTTGCCTTCAGACCGCGGTCGCAGTCTAGCCAGTAGACCGCAGTCACGGTTCTAACTCTGCCATGTGAGGATAAACGAGGGTGGAAAGCATTAGAAGATCGAATCTGAACCAAAACACCATGGAAGAGCAATAAGGTATATTGACAAGCTTCTTACAAGATATGGACCAAAGACAAATGTTAGGGTGCAGAGGTGGAAGTGCATGTAAATTAAAACAAAACTAGATGATGTGAAATAAACTAAATTTCTAGAATTTAGGGGAAAGATAGAACTTAAATTGACTTTATTAAATAATATTTTAAAATTAAAGATCAAAGAAAAGTTGTGTAGGTAGTAGGGGGTGGTTTCCCTACAACTCCTACACTTGGATCCCGAATTTGTAGTTTTGGGGTCCGACTTACATGTGTATCTCTGTTCGGTCTCACCATGTAGTGGAGGAATATGCAGAGAGTTGGCCCCTTCCGAGTCTGGAAAAGAGGAATAAAATTTGGCGACCCGGTGCAGTCATCCCTATGTTGTGATTTACTTGAACTGCACTTGGATGAATTCTTTGGGAAATCATATTCAAGGTAACTTCCAAGATATGAATCTGAACAGGAGGGCCCTAGGATGTCGACACAAGATGAGACAGAGGGGAGAGGTTGAATGTCTTCTAGAGGACTCATCTCTTCTCTCTCCATCTCTAAACTTGAGGTTGGATGCTCAGATAAATTTTCATTTACAGTCTGAGTCATCCACTTATCTTCTGAACAAGAAGTCCCCCTGGAAGAATCCATTTGTGGTTCTACCACCCCAAGCTTGGCATCTTCTGTGGGGTCTAGGGTGTCTTCATGCTCAACAACCATGTTGTAGTGGATTGTCCATCCTTCTCCATCGATATCCACCAAGCCTTTTAAGGGAATGGTGGTAAATGTCAGCTCATGCTGCTCCAACTTGTCGTCATCGTTATATTTGCTGCTCTAATTTGAGCAGTTTTCATCATCGTCATCATCGAACAAATTGTTCCAAACCATGATTGGCATACTGCTCAAGTCTAAGTGACAAGTCTCAATGTGAGAGCTATCACTCTGGTCTGGATCAATGTCTGACTCAGGTTCCTCAAACCAACCTTTTGGTTGCGAGGTTGTTTGACTATTCTAGTGAGGATAAGACTCTTCACCATCGTCATCATAAAACCATTCATGCTCATGGCTTATATTTTCCATTGGTCGATCAGCTGAATCATATGGATAAAATGAAGGGCTTCCCCAAGTGGGTTGGTCTTCACAGAAAAATCTGGATGAATCTAGTTAATGGTTTGAATAGGATGGTGAGGCATACTCTACTTCAGACCTAATGGAATGGTCTTAATGACTAAAGTCTTCATTATAAGGTGATGGCGCTTGCAACTGTGTGGTAGCCAAATTGATGAACTCTTGAAGCTTCTTTCCCTATTCAATATCTTTGTTGTGAAGTTGTTGGACTTGGGTAGCCAAGCTTCCGAGATTCATCAATTCTTCCTTGCACTCCTATTGTAGACTCACTATATCAAACTGATGTGCTTTGATGAATCCTTGCTCAGTAGTTTGAAGTAGACTTCTACTGTGGTCTGCAATCTCGGTGGCTACTTGGAGTTGATGATCCTGCCTTTCCAATAGTTGTTGGAGTGGATCGACATCTTCTTGGAGATGATGAGTTATGGAGGTGAGTGTGTTGACACTTTCTCCAGCTAACTCCACTGCCTTAATCAGTTCTTGATCCCATGACAGCATGGAAGTCGAGGGCTGACTGGAAGTCTCCGTTGTTGGAGTGTCTACATATGACGACGGTGGGGATGAATATAGCTCGACGAGTTGTAATGCACGACTTTCAATTATTTGCCAGTAGTCAGAACGGTGGAAAAAATCAGGAGGATAGGTGGACAAGATGACTTGTCTTGCTAAAGTAAGATCCATGGCTGAAAAAGTATAAGAAAAAGGAAAGCTATTCAGTATTTATGGGCAAGTATGTTTAAAACAAAAGAAAAACTATGCATAAATATACAGGCTTAAAAGTGACAGAACAAAATCTTTTAGGCATGTAAATGTGGAAAACCCATATCCCCAACAACAGAACCAAAAACTTGATCAGCCTAAATCGTGTGTCTTGAAAGGAGGCAGACTCAGATGGAATCAAACTTTTAAATTTATAACTCGAAACCTTCAAGGACCCCCGCAACTTTATTACGGGGTCAAAGTAGATATACGGGGTCGAACACAGGGATGTTGTGACATTTAAGATGCTTGAGATTTCATTCTTGAGTCAAATAAGCCAAGGCAATAGTCGATAAAAGTATGGAGCTAGAACTTGTGGCACACCGTGCGATCAAAATGTTATTAATGATGCAGAAGCGAATTACTAGCAGTGGAATTACCGAAAATCATTAAAATTAAAACTTTTTGCACTGAGATCCACAAACTATAAAACTCTTTCATAAAGAAACAAAGTAAGTTATTTACAAGCTGATCCATCAGTACATCTCTGTATCAACTCAACTCGAGAGTCATAACATTAACTGCCATGTTAAACTATACATGAACCGTATACAAAAATCGTGAGGCATCAAGCCAAAAATCTCAGATCTATATCAAACCATCTACTAACTCCTAGGACCTGAGAGTACAGAGACGACACATAGGACTCTCTATGTACAGAACCTAACAGACAGTGTCTCCACCTGTGGATCACTGCTGTCCTTGTTGTTGCTGCTACTGTAACTGCTGTTGCTACTCACCCACTGATGGGTTTCTTCTTCCTCGGCGTCTACCTAAAAAGTTGAATCCCACGAGGGTGAGACAATTGAAAATTGTCCCAGCGAGAGTTATAACTCTTCACCAGAAACATTGTTATTGCAAATAATAGAATAACACTGAACAGTAGGATTATAATTATTCATCAGCAGGTAATTCAATGAATAACTAAATAAAGCAGTATTCTTTATGCAATTATTTCAAGTATAACTTGATTGAATAGAAAGACATTAAATCAATAAGGAATATGAAGAACATGTAAATTATTTGTCCAAATAGGACTTAATAAACAATGTATCATCAATCATTGTTTCTCATAGTTCAACCTAAACAATTACACTACACAGCTGATTACATTTTACAAATATACTTATGCCCTGAGGAGATGAGGTATACCTCTCATACTCCAACTGACCATTACGAAAATGCAATCGGTACCATACATAGGTCATCAGAAGAGCTGGATTTCTATGACCTCATCCTCCTCAGTCGATGTGAGGAACAACATGCAGGGCATCTCGTGTCTCTGCTAAAATAGCTTTCTAGGGTATTCTGGTAACTTCACTATTAGAGTTACAGTGGCATGTTGTACTCTCTTTGCAATCGAGGGATTTCTTGTTTATCTCACATCGATGCGGCATTAACAACATCATCGGGAGATTAGTAGATACATCAACCCGACTTATGCATATAATGAAGGATTGAGAGATTAAATGTTTATCTCACATCAATTCCTCCATTAGTACGTAAGCATATTCACATCCATAACCCCCACATACTCAAAAGTATGCTCTCCAGGAGTTCCCTTAGGAAAACATATTTGACCATCATCCAGCTTCTGACGATGATGGATCTATGGTCAGGGCTCTACATGATATCATTTCACTTGATTATTTAAGTACATTACAACATTCTTTTAGCATCAGGCATGTTTTCAAACATGAATCATTATAACAGTTGTTATAAATGAAGAGTACTATTTTATCAAGTTCATTTCACAGCTTTATCAATCATTGGTATCTCAATCCCCTATCAATTCATCATCATGATTCAAGAATATGGGTATACAAACCCTTAGATCATCAAATCACTTGTTACCACTTTAACAGGTGACACAATGCCATCAGGTTATTTGACAGTGCAAACATAATAGTAGCAATGTATGTATTTCACATGGCTCATATAGCATGTCAATCTCATTTGTTACCTTTCAATAGGCAACATCGCATATTATTGCTTACAAAGATCATTAAGTACTTCTTAATGAACAAATCATCATAGCTCTTACTTGGCTACGTTCAATATTTCATAAAACCTACAAGATAAACACAGATGGTAACATGTATATCAATTTCATAACAGCATAATGCAAAATAAGGATAACATCACTATTCAAGGGTTGCACCACTATGCCCTTACTAGGGTTAGGGTTTCCCTTTTTATTTCAATTAGGGTTAATCATCCCCTTATCTCAATTAGTATTAGTGACTCGTCATTTCATTATCCAATCATAGAGCTTCATGCTTTAAAGCATAACCTAGAATTAGGGTTTCACACTTTTATTCTCCTTAATTGGAATTTGGGTTTACTATTCAACATACCTTGATTTAGGGTATACTATTCACCCTAAGTAGGAGTGATCAACAAAGTACCTTGAATTAAGGTTTATCATGTCATCATTATGAATTAAGATCACATCAACATCATGCATTAAGCTTCCACCTATTAATGCCTTCAATTAGGGTTATGATTCACTAATTATGATAATTAGGGTTTCATGATCTCACTATCATAGTTCATATCCCAATTAGACATCCATTCGTATAGGGAGTCCATTACTTGATTATTATTCTTATAAGAAGTCTTTTGTCTCTCATACTCTATAGGATGATGTTAGCATTAGCCTTGATTAGGGTAAGTCAACTCAACATAAAAGAGAATTGTCAACATGAGTTAAGTCATTAACATTGTAATCATTAAGGCTTAATTACTTCATGGGTTTAAATCAAACTATCCCAATAATATACAAGTACCATGATCACCTTTGATTACATCATGTATTAATTAACTAATCACTTTATCCTTTAACCACTCTAAGTGCCCATGCGGTTTTAGTTAATCATCCACCAAACGATCTTGGCCACTAAGACCCCAAATGATATTGACCAACTCAGACCTCAAACGGACTTTCATACTAAACCTCCAAATCTAAGACAGTTTGGACCTCCATGCGGTCTTGGACCATCTTTGAAACCGTTTGGTAAAGTAGGTGGTGAGGACCGTTTGCCCATAGTTGACTTTTGAAACCCCATGAACTCAATTGGTTTTGAAACCGCATGAACCTAAACGGTTTGGAATCGTTTGGTCCCAAATGGTCTTGAGACCATTTGAAATCAAATGGTCTTGAGACCGTTTGGTCCAAAACTCATCAAAACTGCAAGGACCAATTATGGTCTCAACCCATCAAATTGAATTAGGGTTTCCAATGTTGATCCCCTCAACGATTGTGTACATGTATCCAATCATCAATTGGACTTATCACCATCATTCAATTGAGTTAATTAGGTCAACCTTCAACTGATTTGACCCTCAATTGACCCTCAATTGGTCATCAATTAGGTCTTGAATCAATTGAATTAGGGTTTGGAATCGATGACCCTTCAACATTAATCAATGTGAGTCTAATTGATTTGAAATCATTGAACCATCATCCAATTTGAACATGGCCTGACCCCAAACGGTCTTGGAATCGTTTGGATGACCTCCAAACGGTCTTGAGACTGTTTTCTCATGTCAACATCAAAAACCAAGTCAACCAATTAGAGTTTAGCTCATTGGATTGATCACTAAGTCAATAATTAGTTGCTCTTCAACTTAGTACCTTCTAATATTCAAACACTTAACCATAGTCAACCCTAGACCTCCAAATGGTCTTGGGTTACCCCCAAACAGTCTTGGGATCGCTTGGATATTCTCCAAACGGTCTTGAGACCGTTTTCCCATCACCTCATCAATAACCATGTCATTCATTTAGGGTTTAGATCCTAGGATTGGTCACCAAATCAGCATTTGATTATACATCAACTTGATAACTTTGGACCTTCAATTGTTCAACCATACTTAAACCTAAACCCCCAAACGGTCTGGGGTGATCACCAAATGGTCTTGAGACCATTTGGGTGATCCCCAAATGGTTTTGAAACTGTTTGGGTCAATCAACCCAAGTTTCAAACTCAATCAATACTCAAATCAGCATGTAACCCAATTAGGGTTTTGGTGATTGTTGGACCTTCAATTAGTGAACCAATTGAAGTTAATTAATAATTATTGATGAAGAATTGACCTACATTATTCTCAACAGGTCTCCAAATGCTCAATGCTTTGTCAAAGTCACCAAACGGTCTTGGACCGTTTGCTTCTATGTGGTTTAGGTGAAACTATTTGCATTCAAACGGTTTGAAACCGTTTGCTCCCAAACAGTTTGGGAAACCATTTGAGCAAAAAAAGCAGCCGTTTGCTAAAGTAACTTTTGGATATTTATCTAGGATGACGTCACCTTTGTCTACCTCTGTTCAACCAAGAACAGGTGATGTTCTTCACGGAAGTTATAGAAAGAACTCACAAGTGTATCAAAGGAAGAAGAATAACCAACAATTCTTATGGAAAAGTGTGAAATACTAATGCTTAAGGGTTAGAGTTATAAAACCTGCCTCTAGAACTTATCTAGAGCTCCAAGCTCCATGTCTTTAATGGTGGTTTGAGCTCCAGTAGTTGTCCAAGGTCTGTTCTTCAATCTTTGGATGAACAAGATGGCTAGAAAAGGAAATCGTGTGAAGAAAACCAATTACTAACCACTGGTTTATGGTTTCCACCATGAATTCGAGGTAGATGATGATCAAGACTTACCAAGCTAGTTTTGTCATCCTTCCTCTGCTCCATAGCTTTCCTTTGGTCGGCCAAAGCAAGGTGATAAGGAAAGAACTAAGGAAACGATCCTTTTGGGGTTTTGGAAAAAGGATACTTATATATATATTTATGGATTTTCAAGGAAAATAGAAAAAGAGAGTTATCTTATTTAATTCCAACCAATTTACACCAAATATTCCTCCATTCTTTGGCCACGTATCCAACTTCTAATACCTTGCAAAACTTCTCCATTATCCAAGAAATAATGGAAAAGGAACTAAACACCTTAAAGAGTTATGTGTTAATATCCATCTTTTTTGTGGATATTGCTTTGTATTATATTAATGTGAATAGCTTCCACTCAACCAAGATATTTTTGGTTCCCAAGCATGGTACAAGCTCGTACATATTATTACAAACACATCCTTCAACTTTTGGGTTGAAGGGCTTCTTAATTAATATATTTCTTTTTGCATTAAGTTATATTAAAGAGCCATTTGTGCTTAAATCTTGATTATTTCAGTATCAAGATTCTCTCTCTTCCATGATCATTCAAATGAGGCTCCCTTCTCATTTTATTTTCTCTATTTGATGCCACGAAACATGAGTGACCCTCAAGAGGTGATATTTTGCATATTGAACCCTAGGTTTTGGGTAAATTGCACATTACACCAAAACTAGGTTTTTATGCACAAAGATTGCTCTACAAGCTTTATCTTGGTGCCCAAGCTTGTGGAAACCATACCACTACATCATATTAATTATTTTGATGTCTCAACATCAGAGGAACATCTTAACATGTGAAATTTTCATGTTAACCCCTTTACTTGGGTAATTTGCACTTTAGTCCAAAATTAACAAAACAATGTTTCAACATTATTCAAAAAGGACTGAAAATGAAATATAAGTTCCCCAAAAGCCATAATTACTTTTCAAAGCATAAGAGAAAGCATCTAATCAACTTAATTAATTAAAACATCTAGAGTTAGTACATAACCCAGGTCAGGGATGTTACAAATTATCCACCCCTTATAAGGATTTCGTCCCCGAAATCATCTACAAAACATATTAAGAGAAAAGAGCAGGGTATTTCCTTCTCATCTCTTCCTCTAGTTCCCACATAGCTTCTTCAATGCCACGGTGATTCTAGAGGACTTTCACAAGACTTATGTCCTTCTTTTTTTGCTTTTTAATTCTTGTGTCAAGGATTGTCATAGGTCCTTCAACATAAGATATATCATCGTTCAATTCTACTTCCATAGGTTGCAGAACTGATTTTGTATCAGGATGACATTTCCTAAGCATGGAAATGTGAAACACTGGGTGTAAATTTTGCAACTCTGATGGTAACTCTATCTTATAATCCACCTTTCTGATCCATTCAATCATTGGATAAGGCCCCATAAACCTAGGAGCTAACTTTCCTTTCCTTCTAAATCTAAGAACTCTCTTCCAGGGTGAGACCTTGAGGTACACTCTGTCTCCAACCTGGAATTCTAAAGGTCTACGACGCTTATCAGTGTAAGATTTATGCCTATCTTGTGCATTCTTCAACTGTTATTATATTATTTTAATCTTCTTGGTGGTCTGATGCACAAGATCAGGACCTAAAAGTTGATATTCACCGGTTTCATACCAACATAAGGGAGATCTACAACGTCTACCATACAAAGCTTCATAATGTGCCATGTCAATGCTATGTTGATAGCTATTGTTGTAGGCAAACTCTATCAAACTTAGGTGCAGATCCCAACTTCTTGTAAACTGAAGGGCACATGCTCTAAGAAAGTCTTCCAAAGTCTGTATAGTCCTTTATGACTGTCCATCAGTCTGAGGATGAAAAGTTGTACTAAACCTTAATTGTGTGCCTAAGGCTTTTTGAAGTCACTCCCAAAAATGACTCATAAACTGGGGACCACTGTCAGAAACAATGGTAACTGGGACCCCATGCAGCCGCACTATCTCATCTACATATAACTGTGCCAGCTTCTCAGTAGAATAGGTTGTTTTGACAGGTAAGAAATGTGATGTCTTTGTCAACCTATCAACTATAACCCAAATGGAATCATGTCCTTTGGCTGTCCTGGGTAAACCAACCACAAAGTCCATGGTTACATGATCCCACTTCCACTGTGGTATGGGTAAAGGTTGCATTGTTCCTACAAGCTTCTGGTGTTCAGCTTTAACTTGCTGACACACAGGACACCGCATAACGAATTCAGCAACGTCCTTCTTCAAACCAGGCCACCAATACATATCTTTCAAGTTACGATACATCTTGGTGCTTCCTGGATGCATAGCATACATTGAAGAATGAGCTTCTTCCAGGACTATCTTCCACAAGTTATCCACATCTGGCACTATCATTCTATCATGATAACAGGCTACCTGATCATCTGAGTCATGGAAACCATCTCGTTTCTTACTACCATATTCTGACCTAATCTGTTGAACTACAGCATCAACTTGCTATGCCTCCTTAATCTGCTATCTCAGAGTAGGTTTTATATGCATCTCAGCTAACAACCCTGATAACAACGATACTTTTAACTGTACATCGTCTTGCCTTAAAGAGATAAGCATATTTCTCCTAGAGCACACCAAGGAATTCAGTTGTACTCTGTCTAAGGCTGGTGTTGTTGATTTCCTACTCAAAGCATCAACAACTACATTGGCCTTCCCTGGATGATAATCAATTTTACAATCATAGTCCTTGATTAACTCCATCCAGCAGCGTTGCCTCATGTTAAGCTCATGTTGAGAAAAGATGTACTTTAGGTTCTTCTGGTTTGTGAAAATCTTGAATGTTTCTCCATAAAGGTAATGTCTCTAGATCTTCAGGGCATGAACTACAGTAGCTAGTTCTAGATCGTGTGTCGGATAATTCTCCTCGTGTTTCTTAAGCTGTCGAGAAGCAAAAGAAATCACTTGTTTATCTTGCATCAACACACATCCTAGTCCATTCTTAGAGGCATCACAGAAAATTATATACCCTTTTCCTTGCTCAGGTAACACAAGCATAGGTGCACTTGTCAACCTTTCCTTCAACAACTGGAAAGATTGCTGACACTTGTCAGTCCAGGTAAAAGGAACATCTTTCCTGGTCAACTTAGACAAGGGTAAAGCTATAGAACTGAAGTTCTTAATGAACCTCTGATAATAGCCAGCCAACCCTAAAAAACTGCAAATTTCTGTTGGTTTCTTCGGCTGCTCCCATTGCAGGACAGATTCTACCTTTTTAGGGTCAACACGTATACCTAAAGCAGATATTACATGTCCAAGAAAAGAAACTTCTGGTAACCAGAACTCACACTTGCTAAACTTAGCATATAACTTATGCTCTCTTAGCAAAGTTAGAGCTTGACGAAGATGTTGCTCATGCTGCTGAGCATCTCTACTGTAGATCAGGATGTCATCTATGAAGACGACAACACACTGATCAAGAAAAGGTCTAAAGATTCTATTCATGAGTTCCATAAATGCAGCTGGTGCATTAGTTAGCCCAAACGACATAACTATGAACTCATAGTGACCATACCTTGTTCTAAAGGCAGACTTAGGTATGTCACCATCCTTAATACACAGCTGATGGTATCCCGACCTCAAATCTATCTTTAAGAAGACAGTCACACCACATAACTGATCAAAGAGATCATCAATCCTCAGCAAAGGATACTTATTCTTTATGGTTACTTTATTTAATTTCCTGTAGTCAATGCATAACCGCATCGACCCATCCTTCTTTTTAACAAAGAGGACCGGAGCACCCCAGGGTTAAGTGCTTGGTCGGATGAAACCTTTCTCAAGCAACTCTTGCATTTGTTTCTTGAGTTCTGCCATCTCAGCAGGTGCCATCCTATACGATGTTTGTACTATTGGTTGCATGTCTGGGATTAGATTAATCTCAAAATCAATCTCTCGGGGCGGAGGTACACCTGGAAGTTCTTCAGGAAACACATCTTCAAATTCCCTGACTACAGGAACTTCAATAGGGTTAGAACTCTCCATGGTGGTATCTACCACATGGGCCAAGAATGCATAACATCCTTGCCTCATTAGCTTCTCAGCTACCATAGCTGATACAAGGCAGGTCGGAAGAATCTTTCTATCGCCTTGAAAGATCCATGTGTCACTTTCATCAGTGAACACAGCTTGCTTGGACTCACAATCCAAGACAACCTTATACCTTTCCAAGGTATCCATCCCTAGGATTACATCGAATCCGTGCATCTCAAGTGGTATAAGATCCACTTGATTGCAATGTTTAGAAAACAAGAGAATGCAGGGAGAACACACCTCCCGCAACATAGCATATCCCATCAAAGGAGTTTCTAACTTCAAACTATCTGCTCTATGACTTGTAGTCATATTGCAGTCAAGAATCACTCTTTGAGTGATAAAGGAGTGTGTAGCACATGGATCAATTAAAACAGATATGACTCAAGATGTAGACATATTAGAATAAAACAACTCCATCTGACCTGTCACAACCCGAGGGTTGATCACTGCATCAGGTGGATTCATTGTGTAAAACCTCGTCGTCGCATGTGGTTGATTCGGTGCTCGATGACTAGGTGTCGATGACCCAGCTTGGGACACTTGCCCACATCCTCTGATGTTACTTGGAAACTGTCTCCTTTGAGAACCTTACTGACTCTGCCTTTGAGGTTGAGTCACACTTGCCTCTCTGGCTCTGCAATCCTTCATCAGATGTCCCACCTTTCCACAGATATAACAGCTCATGATCCCTTGTTGTGGTCTAGATGGTCCTGTGACCGACACAGATGTTGAGCTACAAGCTCCTTCTAGTGATAAACTTCATCCTCTACGCCTATTTGACGTCCACTGCGTCTGGGTACTGAATCTAGGTGGTGGTGTAGGCACAAAAAACCTTGGTTTCTTGAAATCTTTGGATGAGGATCCTTGGAACTGGGGATACATCTTCTTGTTCTTGGTCTATCTCTTCTCCGTCACAGACCTCTCTATCCTCCTGACAGACTCCACAAAGGTAGAAAATATTTCCCTATTCTCTAGAGCAGACACATGAGTGGTCAACTCAGCGTTTAATCCCTTCTCAAAATGTCTAATCCTTTCTTCATTTGTAGTTGCCATGTGCGGACAGAACCATGAAAGCTCCATGAACTTAGCCTCGTACTCGCTAATGTTCATTGGTCCCTACCTTAACCTCTCAAACTAAGAGATTTTCTCATCCAAGAACGTCTTAGGAAAGTATATGTTGACAAATTCTCATCGAAATACTTCCCATTCAATCTCCACACCAGGCCTTTTCCCCTCCTCAATGGTCCACCAGTGACCAGCACTCCCCTTGAGAAGATACACAGCATGTCTAACCTTCTCAGCCTCTGGGATGTTCAGGATTCTAAAGGCCTTCTCTAGTTCAGTTAGCCACAAGTCAGCATCTGATGGGTCAGCTATTCCAGCATATTCCGTGGCTCCAACTCGGCGTAGTCGTTCAAACGTCTTGTCGACTCCTTGCCCTTCTGGATGGATAGGTGTCGTAGGTACAGATATATGCATCCTATCAGACATATGTGTCATGGCAGTCATGAACTGCCCAAACATGGCTTGGAAGGTTGGGTTCCCCATGTCAGTTGGATTGAACTGGGGTGGTTCAGGTACATGTTCCTCCCTTTCTTGGTTTCTTGCACCTCCTCCAGGTGCAGCAACACTAATCTCCACAACATGTTTCTCGTGTGGTCCAGACATCTTTAGTTTTCTCTTCTCCTCCTATATGAGAAGAAGATACTATCAGATATGCTGGAAGACATTAGAACAGACTCTACAACCCTAGTCCTATCTCACTGTAGACTCAGCGAACCTAAGGCTCTGATATCACTAATTTGTGGCACATCGTGTGATTAAAACGTTATTAACGATGCGGAAGCGAATACTAGAAGCAGAATTACCGAAAATCACTAAAATTAAAACTTTTTGCACTGAGATCCACAAACTATAAAACTCTTTCATAAAGAAACAAAGTAAGTTATTTACAAGTTGATCCATCAGTACATCTCGGTATCAACTCAACTCGAGAGTCATAACATTAACTGCCCTGTTAAACTGTACATGAACAGTATACAAAAATCTTGAGGCATCAAGCCAAAAATCTCATATCTACATCAAACCATCTACTGACTCCTAGGACCTGGGAGTACAGAGACGACACATAGGACTCTCTATGTATAGAACCTAACAGACAGTGTCTCCACCTGTGGATCACTGTTGTCCTTGTTGTTGTTGTTGTTGTGACTGTTGTTGCTGCTCACCCACTGATGGGTTTCTTCTTCCTCGATGTCTACCTAAAAAGTTGAATCCCACAGGGGTGACACAATTGAAAATTGTCCCAGCGAGAGTTATAACTCTTCGCCAGAAACATTGTTATTGCAAATAATAGAATAACACTGAACAGTAGGATTATAATTATTCATCAGCAGGTAATTCAATGAATAACTAAATAAAGAAGTATTCTTTATGCAATTATTTCAATTATCGCTTGATTGAATAGAAAGACATTAAATCAATAAGGAACATGAAGAACATGTAAATTATTTGTCCAACTAGGACTTAATAAACAATGCATCATCAATCATTGTTTCTTGTAGTTCAACCTAAGCAATTACACTACATGGCTGATTACATTTTACAAACATACTTATGCTCTGAGGAGATGAGGTATACCGCTCATACTCCAACCGACCATTATGAAATCGCAATTGGTAACATACATAGGTCATCAGAAGAGCGAGATTTCTATGACCTCATCCTCCTCAGTCAGTGTGAGGAACAACATGCAGGACATCTCGTGTATCTGATAAAATAGCTTTCCAAGGTATTCTAGAAACTTCACTATTAGAGTTACAGTGGCATGTTGTACTCTCTTCACAATCGAGGGATTTCTTGTTTATCTCACATCGATGTGGCATTAACAACATCATCGAGAGATTAGTTGATACATCAACCCAGCTTATGCATATAATGAAGGATTGAGAGATTAAATGTTTATCTCACATAAATTCCTCCATTAGGATGTAAGGATATTCACATCCATAACCCCCACATACTCAAAAGTATGCTCTCCAGGAGTTCCCTTAGGAAAACATATTTCACCATCATCCAGCTTCTGACAATGATGGATCTATGGTCAGGGCTCTACATGATATCATTTCACTTGATTATTTAAGTACATTACATCATTCTTTTAGCATCAGGCATGTTTTCAAACATGAATCATTATAACAGTTGCTATAAAGGAAGAGTACTATTTTATCAAGTTCATTTCACAGCTTTATTAATCATTGGGATCTCAATCCCCTATCAATTCATCATCATGATTCAAGAATATGGGTGTACAAACCCTTAGATCATCAAATCACTTGTTACCACTTTAACAGGTGACACAATGCCATCAGGTTATTTGACAGTGTAAACATAATAGTAGCAATGCACGTATTTCACATGGCTCATACATCATGTCAATCTCATTTGTTACCTTTCAATAGGCAACATAGCATATTATTGCTTACAAAGCTCATTCAGTACTTAATGAGCAAAGCATCATAGCTCTTATCTGGCTACGTTCAATACTTCATAAAACCTGCAAGATTAACACAGATGATAACACGTATATCAATTTCATAACAGCATAATGCAAAACAAGGATAACATCACTATTCAAGGGTTGCACCACTATGCCCTTACTAGGGTTAGGGTTTCCCTTTTTATTTAAATTAGGGTTAATCATCCCCTTAGATCAATTAGTATTAGTGACTCATCATTTCATTATCCAATCATAGAGCTTCATGCTTTAAAGCATAACCTAGAATTAGGGTTTCACACTTTTATTCACCTTAATTGGAATTTGGGTTTACTATTCAACATACCTTGATTTAGGGTTTACTATTCACCCTAAGTAGGAGTGATCATCAAAGTACCTTGAATTAAGGTTTATCATGTCATCATTATGAATTAAGATCACATCAACATCATGCATTAAGCTTCCACCTATTAATGCCTTCAATTAGGGTTATGATTCATTAATTATGATAATTACGGTTTCATGATCTCACTATCATGGTTCATATCCTAATTAGAAATTTATTCATATAGGGAGTCCATTACTTGATTATTATTCATATAAGAAGTCTTTTCTCTCTCATCCTCTATAGGATGATGTTAGCATTAGCCTTGATTAGGGTAAGTCAACTCAACATAAAAGAGAATTGTCAACATGAGTTAAGTCATTAACATTGTAATCATTAAGGCTTAATTACTTCATGGGTTTAAATCACACTATCCCAATAAGATACAAGTACCATGATCACCTTTGATTGCATCATGTATTAATTAACTAATCACTTTATCCTTTAACCACTCTAAGTGCCCATGCGGTTTTAGTTAATCATCCACCAAACGATCTTGGCCACTAAGACCCCAAACGATCTTGACCAACTCAGATCTCAAACGGTCTTGCACACTAAACCTACAAATGATCTAAGACCGTTTGGACCTCCATGTGGTCTTGGAATATCTTTGAAACCGTTTGGTAAATTAGGTGGTGAGGACCGTTTGCCAATAGTTGACTTTTGAAACCGCGTGAACTCAATCGGTTTTGAAACTGCATGAACCTAAACGGTTTGGGATCGTTTGGTCCCAAACGGTCTTGAGATCATTTGGTCCCAAATGGTCTTCAGAACGTTTGGTCCCAAATGGTCCTAAGACTATTTGGACTCAAACGGTCTTGAGACCGTTTGGTCCAAAACTCATCAAAACCACAAGGACCAATTATGGTCTCAACCCATCAAATTGAATTAGGGTTTCCAATGTTGATCCCCTCAACAATTGTGTACATGTATCCAATCATCAATTAGACTTATCGCCATCATTCAATTGAGTTAATTAGGTCAACCTTCAACTAATTTGACCCTCAATTGACCCTCAATTGGTCATCAATTAGGGCTTGAATCAATTGAATTAGGGTTTGGAATCGATGACCCTTCAACATTAATCAATGTGAGTCTAATTGATTTGAAATCATTGAACCATCATCCAATTTGAACATGGCCTGACCCCAAACGGTCTTGGGATCGTTTGGATGACCTCCAAACGGTCTTGAGACCCTTTTCTCATGTCAACATCAAAAACCAAGTCAACCAATTAGAGTTTAGCTCATTGGAATGATTACTAAGTCAATAATTAGTTTCTCTTCAACTTAGTACCTTCCGATATTCAAACACTTAACCATAGTCAACCCTAGACCTCCAAACGGTCTTGGGTTACCCCCAAACGGTCTTGGGATCATTTGGATATTCTCCAAACGGTCTTGAGACCGTTTTTCCATCACCTCATCAATAACCATGTCATTCATTTAGGGTTTGGATCCTAGGATTGGTCACCAAATAAGCATTTGATTATACATCAACTTGATACCTTTGGACCTTCAATTGCTCAACCATACTTAACCCAAAACCCAAAAATGGTCTTGGGTGATCACCAAAATGGTCTTGAGACCGTTTGGGTGATCCCCAAATGGTTTTGAAACCGTTTGGATCAATCAACCCAAGTTTCAAACTCAATCAATACTCAAATCAGCACTTAACCCAATTAGGGTTTTGGTGATTGTTGGACCTTCAATTAGTGAACCAATTGAAGTTAATTAATAATTATTGATGAAGAATTGACCTACATTATTCTCAAAAGGTCTCCAAATGGTCAACGCTTGGTCAAAGTCACCAAACAGTCTTGGATCGTTTGCTTCTATGCGGTTTAGGTGAAACTGTTTGCATTCAAATGGTTTGAAACCGTTTGCTCCCAAACGGTTTGGGAAACCGTTTGAGCAACAAAAGCAACCATTTTCTAAAGTAACTTTTGGATATTTATCTATGATGACGTCACCTTCATCTACCTCTGTTCAACCAAGAATAGGTGCTGTTCTTCACGGAATTTATAGCAAGAACTCATAAGAGTATCGAAGGAAGAAGAATAACCAACAATTCTTATAGAAAAGAGTGCAATACTAATGCTTAAGGGTTAGAGTTATAAAACCCACCTCTAGAACTGATCCAGAGCTCCAAGCTCCACGAATTTAATGGTGGGTTGAGCTCTAGCAGTTGTCCAAGGTCCGTTCTTCAATCTTTGGATGAACAAGATGGCTAGAAAAGGAAATCGTGTGAAGAAAACCAATTACTAACCATTGGTTTATGGTTTCCACCATGAATTCGAGGTAGATGATGATGAAGACTTACCAAGCTAGTTTTGTCATCCTTCCTATACTCTAGAGCTTTCCTTTGGTTTGCCAAAGCAAGGTGATAAGGAAAGAACTAAGGAAACGATCCTTTTGGTGCTTTGGAAAAAGGATACTTATATATATATTTATGGATTTTCAAGGAAAATAGAAAAAGAGAGTTATCTTCTTTAATTCCAACCAATTTCCACCAAAGCTTCCTCCATTCTTTGGCCACGTATCCACCTTATAATACCTTGCAAAACTTCTCCATTATCCAAGAAATAATGGAAAAGGAACTAAACACCTTAAAGAGTTGTGTTAATATCCATCTTTTTTGTGGATATTGCTTTGTATTATATTAATGTGAATAGATTCCACTCAACCAAGATATTTTTGGTGCCCAAGCATGGTACAAGATCGTCCATATTATTACAAACACATCCTTAAACTTTTGGGTTGAAGGGCTTCTTAATTAATATATTTCTTTTTGCATTAAGTTATATTAAAGGGCCATTTGTGCTTAAATCTTGATTATTTCAATATCAAGATTCTCTCTCTTCCATGATCATTCAAATGAGGCACCCTTCTCATTTTATTTTCTCTATTTGATTCCAATAAACATGAGTGACCCTCAAGAGGTGATTTTTTGCATATTGAACCCTAGGTTTTGGGTAAATTGCACATTACACCAAAACTAGGTTTTTATGCACAAAGATTGCTCTACAAGCTTTATCTTGGTGCCCAAGCTTGTGGAAACCATACCACTACATCATATTAATTCTTTTGATGTATAAACATAATAGGAACATCTTAACATGTACAATTTGCAAGTTAACCCCTCTACTTGGGTAATTTGCACTTTAGTCCAAAATTAACAAAACAATGTTTCAACATTATTCAAGAAGGATTGAAAATGAAATATAAGTTCCTCAAAATCCTTAATTACTTTTCAAAGTATAATAGCAAGCATGTAATCAACTTAATTAAGTAAAACATCTAGGGTTAGTACATAACCCAGGTCAGGGATGTTACAAAACTAGTCTAGCAGGTTGTCAAGGAGTAAAACTAAACAAAGAAAGAAAACAAAACAGAGTCAGTAGGATTCTACTAATCAGAGAGAAGGAGTTCTTAGATATGTAACCACAAGTTGGGCAGTCTATGCACCCATTCTCGGGTGTAGACAACCCTCAAACACCCCAGCAAGCAATCTACATCCAAACATAGTACGCACAGTGGTGTATGTTCCTATGGGGTCATCCTACTCACTCTCGCGTAGTGTGACTAAAACCCATTGATGATATGGAACCTCTCTCAAGGATGACAAACCAACATCCTAGAATATTCTAGATGCCTTCTCAGGTCTAGAATATTCTGGAATGTTAGGAACAGACGACCTTGAACCGTTCTCCTTTTATATTCTGATCCAAACTACATCCTCTTGTCCATTTCTACGACAAATCTATCGATAGAGGTAGAAATAGAAGTTCAAGTGAGAAAGATATCAACCGAACTAGAAATCATAACCAGAAAGAGAAGATAGAACATTAAACATACTAGATTGGAAATAAAACTACTTGCTTAAGATAAAAGTACATAAATATGCCCAAAATGCGCTACATAGCCAAGAAAGAGCTCAACTAGCCTTGGACAAGCATAGTTGGCACCGAACAAAGATGGAAGAACATCATTTGTACAGAAACAAAGAAGAACAATAGAATAAAGGAGAAGAAGAAAAGATATAGCCTATAGAGGAGAGGTGGATCTTGCTCCCTAGCCTCCGTATAGGCTTGATCTCATCTTTTAGGTTGTCCTCCTTGATCTTCTGGACTCCTTGGCCTCCTTTCTCTCTTGATCCGCCCCCAAACAACAACTTGAGTGGATGGAGGTGGAAGATAGTGAAGGATGGAAGCATGCTAAAGAGATGGGTGTTGAATGAGCACTTCAGCCTTCTCAGACCTCCGAAATATCCCACGGGGCTCTGGGAACCTCACCGGGTTGAAGCCAACAGCTCAAATCTCCCAAAATGTGGAACCCCCTCTCATATAGAGATAGGTGGGTATTTATAGGCAAAATGGTCGAGGTTCTATTCTAGACCAAATTCCTTCTTGCCATGGTCGTGGTGGATCCCGCGATCAAGGTGGATGCCTCAATCCCGATCTCAGTGGAGGTAGATACCGCGGTCGCAGTTGAGGTGGATGCGGATACTGTGATCGCGGTCGTGGTGGATGCGGATACTGCGGTCGTAGTCGTCCCCACAATCGCGATGCCAGTTCAGATCACGGTCGAGGTGGATACCTCGGTCACAATCATGCTCACCTCGACTGCAGTCCTCCTTGTTGCGGTCATGGTTGTGATGGGTGGAAACCTATTTGCTGTAAAAGAAACAATTGTTGGGGGAAAATCTTAGAGGATAGATGGTTTTTCAGGTTCGGTGCCTGCAAGTCCCAAAATTGGCTAGTTGAGCGACTTTATCTATGAAATTATGTAAATCATTAAAAGATAAGAAACATGGGTTATTTTTGGCATATTAAGGCCATACAGATACAAAACCATAGATAAATGCTTAGCATAAATATGTAAATGTGGGTGTTATCACATATGAACTTGACCCAATGGTCAAGATCTAATGTATATTCCTCCAATAAAGTGGAATGATGGCTAATGTAATATGTTGGTCCTAATAATGTGATTTAGATGATTTCCTTTATATGATCAACTTAAGGAGGTTACTTGTTGACAATGGATGGCTTGTTTAAAATGAACACTCAATTATGGGTTTTATCCCACTCTCAACAGAACCCTTATTATTGTTAATCAAAGGAAGTCTAGGGTTAAATGGTGACTTTTATATATCACAACTCAATAACATTATTGATGATTCATTCAAGGTGTTTACTTATTTAAACAACCTATGGTCTTACCTTTTTAAACATCCAATGGTTCTGGGTGACATAGTGATATGGAGATATGGTTTGAAAGATGATGGAACAAAGGAAGGGTTACCCTTAATAAGGTAGTCTTGCCTATTCACTCATATGAATAGAAGGGATGATAATCATATTGTGTTGATATGTAACCCTAATGAGGTATAACTTGTTATACCTAGATTTAATACAACTAAATGATGGTAATTGGGTATGAATAGTCCTTGAATGACTAATACAATCATGGAGTACTCTATTACTATTGTTGAAACCCTAGTATGCTATAACCTGATGGTTACACCTTGATTTATGTGTGGGTTCATACTTAAAAATGGTATGAAATGGTGATGCTTCACCTTATGCATCCATGATCCAATGGGGATGTCGTGAGTTAGGGTTTGGGTATAAGTGTCGATTAGTAGCATTAATATAATTTATCTTGTTACCTGACTCTAATGCAAATATATAAATATGAGTATTCATGTTTAACATTCTTATATGATGGAATGATGGTGGAATTACCTCCTTAATATGATCATAACCCTAATATGTTAATTGGTGGTTATCATAGCCACATGGTTGATACTTTCTTATGCTAAACATGTGCATTATGAATATGATGAGGGTTAATCATATCTATATTCGTTGTGTGTTGATGTAATAAAGGAATGTTCTTACGTTAGTATAACCCTAATATGATTAATTATGAATATCTCCTAGCTCATTAATGCAATATTGTGTTAATTTGGTGTATTATATGTAAGTGATGTTGTTGAGCCTTGTTATAAGGCATGCAAAGATAATAATGATCTTGTAGGGAATAGTATGACGGTCTTAATGACCTTTGGGCATGGTTGAGCCTTGAATGAGGTGTAATCCTCTTGTGTTGATAAGGGTTGATACCTTGTGATATTGTGAAAAGGATTTATATGATGTGATAGTATGATGGTCTTAATGACCTTTGGGCATGGTTGAGCCCTAAATGAGGTGTAATCCTCTTGTGTTGATAAGGGTTGATACCCTGTGATATTGTGAAAAGGATTTATATCTTGTGATAGTATGATGACTAGTGTGGTCTCATGAATAGCAAGTGAATAGTACCATGTAATGATGAGATGAGAAATTATGTTTCACACATTTTATATCTTTTTAAAAGTTGTGATATTTATATGCTTGCTAGAAGTGAATTAGGGTTTGTATGTCCACTTGTTTGATGCAGCCTTAATTCACCCAATTGGCATAACTAATCAAGTACAACTCTAATCATGTAGTGCCCTGTGTCATAGAGCCATCTTCAGTGTCAGAACTTACTAGATGGTGAAACGAGTATTCCTAAGGGAAACTCAGAGTGCATATTGTTGAGTATGTGGGGGTGAAAAGTTGAGGATATATCCTTGTCATCCACAATGCAGGTTGTGGAGGATGGCTATGGTAATGCCTCATACATCAGATGTGATTGAGGACAACTGTGGTTGTACCTCAGATTAGAGGGTTTTGTATACCCTAGTTTCTAGTGCCGTGACTTGTACCAAGGGTGGACTAGTAGTTAACAGCTTGACTATATGTCACTGTGGTGGTAGCTTTGACTGATATGTCACTATCATTTTACTCAACTGGCCGAGGGGAAGAGATATTAGGATACAGACACTCCTATATCTTTTACAGAACCGAATAGCCCTTCACAGGGGTCAGTTGGGCTTCGAATGGTAGGATTCAAATTCCCTCAGGCATAATAAAAGATGTAAGATAGCCGTCTAGCATATCTATTTAGGGTTATACACAACACTTCATATTGGATGATGACCCTTATTTGCTTTCTTTTCATTGAGATCATGTATAGTACAATAAGAGATAATAGATATGCTTATGTTGTAGTTATGCTCATGTTGTAAACTTGCTTATGTTGTCAAATATACTGACATTGATGGTTAAGATTATGCTGCTAGCTATGTTTAATATTCCTAGCCATGCCTATGTAATTATAAAAGCTTAAATTGCTAATCATGCCTATGCAGTTAATTGTGTTATGATGTTAGTTCTACTTATGATATAGATCTATTCCCTTTATTTGAGATGGTAATATAGATAGCCATGTTATGTTACTATACATATTCATGATGTCAGGGATGCCTATGCTACTAGATTGCTTGTGTTGTTAGCAAGGAATATGATGATAGATGGATTAATGATAATGATTGTTATTAGATGCAATTTGATGATATTTGAGTAGATATCTATCCAAAGAAATGGATTTATTTGTTGTCTATATATGCATTGATGATCATATTTTTTGCTAAGATTAATTTCTTAATCTGTTTAGCATACTTGAACTATTCAATCTATTCAATTGATTAATATATACTCCAACTGCTGAGTTATCTACTATTTAAAATATTTTAATCAATAAACGTTGTTGGAGGTTATATCTCTTGCTGGGACTGGGTCTCACCCTTGTGGTTTGCAATATTTATTTTAGGTAATTAAAAGTGGTAAAAACAAACCCGTGGCAGCAAAGAGGAGCTATAGTAATGAATCTATAAGAAAGCTGATTAGATGTCTAGTATGTCCTAGAGTCACCCCTGTACTCTTAGGGCTGGGTAGGAAAAGTTTGTATATGGTGTTTCAAACAAATCAGACTTTGTTAGCATATTAATGCTTGTTTGTGTGGCATATATGAATATTATTATCATATGTATATATGTTGTGGATAAGGTGCTAGAACAATTTCTATCAAATTCTTAGCGTAGTATTGATATAAGAAAGATGTTGGGCTCTTATGCAAATGTTTCTGAGTGGATGCTGACGTTGAAATCAGTTTTAATTTACCCATATTTTTGGGTACGTGATTAATTAGTGATCGATTGTGCTTTATATTTTGAGTAATCTCGTTTAGTGTAATGGGTTCTCATAGAGATATTCATAAACAATCATAGTAGGGTTATATTAACATTAAGAACATTCCTTTATTATATGAACATTCAAGGAATCTAGATATGATTAACCCTCATCATATTCATAATGCACATGTTTAGCATAAGAAAATATCAACCATGTGGCTATGATAACCACCAATTACCACATTAAGGTTATGGTCATGTTAAGGAGGTTATTTAAACCATCATGTCATCATATAAGAAGGTTAAACATGAATACTCATCTTTATATATTTGCATTAGCGTTAGGTTCAACAAGATAAATTATATTAGTGTTACTAACAACACTCATACTCAAACCCTAACTCACGACATCCCCATTAGATCATGGATGCATAAGGCGAAGCATCACCATCAAATTCCATAACATTCTCAGTTTATATCAAGGTGTAACCATCAGTTTATATCATATTGGGGTTTCAACAACAATAAGAGAGTACTCCATGATTGTATTAGTCATTCAAGGACTATTCATACCCAATTACCATCATTTAGTTATATTAAAGCTAGGTATAACAAGCTATACCTCATTAGGGTTACATATCCACACAATATGGTTATCATACCTTCTATTCATATGAGTGAATATGTAAGACTACCTTAATAAGGGTAACCCTCCATTCCATCATCATTCAACCCATATCACCATACCACAATGTCACCCAGAACCATTGGATGTTTAAAAGGTAAGACAATTAGCTATTTACATAAGTAAACACCTTGGATAAACCACGTATGAAATCCTTGATTTGTGATCTAGAAAGAGTCACCATCTGACCCTAGACATCCCTTGATTAACAACACAAAAATTTCCATTGAGAGTAAGATAAAACCCACAATAGACTGTTCATTTAAAACAGGCCATCCATTGTCAACAAGTAAGCTCCTTAAGTTGATCATATAAAAGAAACCATCTAAATCACATTATTAGGACCAACATATTACATTATCCATCATTCCACTTTATTGGAGGAATAAACATTATATTTTGACCATTGGGTCAAGTTCATATGTTAAAACCATCAATTATAGTATAGGTCCGACCATTGCATCCAGTGACCCAAGAAACCATTGGTCTAAGGCTTAATTTATGCTAAAACTATATGATTAACTCACCATAGGTTTTGGAGACCTGATACACCATCATTAGTGACCATTAAGTCACCATAGGTTGTTAGATCAGCACTATATTCATTAATCAACATCAAATATCAAACTAATATCACCGTTGATTGATAGAATCATTAGGGTACTTAGTTGTTAATCACTAGGCTTCTAATTAGGCCAAAACATGACATAAGGGATGAACATCATTTTACACCCTAGGTTACCACCATAAATTGTCAGGAAGACAACACCATAGGGTTGTTGCAATGGTACCATCATCGGGTCATGGGTTTATAGAAGAAATCGACTTAAAACCCTAAAATTGACCATTGGTTGATAGGTGCTTAGCACCATAGGTTGTCAAACCAACCTGATCCAAGTCATATTATACCTTAGGAATAATGTACACATGATCACAAGTTCATATAGAACTGAAATCAGAATAGAGAACATTATAAAAATTGAAATCCAAGTCAAGCATAGCTTTTTAGAGCATGGATCATCATTTTCAAGCAAGAACATGAGCTAGAAAGCTTATGGTAAGCAATAAACGTGGAGGGAGTTCTAAAAATTTCCTATAATTAGAAGACAAACTCCCAAACATAAGAAAACACGAGTATGTAGGGTGGAAAATCCAAGCATAAGCTGTGAACTCGTCCATCTAGCACCTTTCTTCATCAAATGTGCAAACCCAAAGCATAAGGAGAAAGAAAGGTAGGGTTTTAGAGGTTTAGAGCAATTTCTACCATGGAACAGCAAGGTTCTGACCTAGAGAAAGGTAGGAAGAAGGATAAAAAATAAATAAATGGAGGGAAGAAGGGGATTCTTACTCTTTTAGGTCAAGATCACTGGAAGGAAGCTTTTCGAACCCTAAAAGGAAGTTAATTGCAACCCTAGATTCGTTTTCCAAGAAGATCCCCTCTTTCTTCTTCATTGGATAGGAAATACATAGAAACACAGTGGGATAATGAGGTTCATAGAAGGAGGGAAGTGGTGGAGAGCAAATGGATCGTTTTGGTGCTTAGGGATAAGTATATGTAACTTTAAGATAAAGAAAAAGAAAAAGTTGAATTCTAGTATCTTTCCAAGTGTCCATGGCTTTAAACTATTAAGAATATAGAACCACGCACACAAGAAGCTCCCCCACCATCCATAGAGACATGATTATCCATGATTTCTTGAATTTCCAAGAAAAACAAATAATTCATTAGTTGATAGCTACTAAAGGTAGCTCATCCATGAAGGGGTAAACCCTAAAATACCCTTGGAGAAAATACCTTCAAACCAAGGATTAAATGGGTTCCCCATGGATCAACAAGATCAAGGATGGTGAGAAAATATCCAAGGAACATAATGCAAGTGATAAATTGCAAAGAAAACCTCTCAATTGGGTAAATTGTAGAAAAGCCCAAAATGTGCATAAAATTGTATAATTTGCTCAAACAATGTCCAAATTGGACCAAATTTGAAACTTAATATTATATTATGATTTCAAAGAATATCAAAAGGTTATATTAGGGTTATAAAATTCAATTATAATAATTAAGCTTATTCCAATCATTAAACAAGTTTATGGGCCTTACAATATGCAACTTGTTGTTGGTGAAGATATGCGCTCGAACCAATCTAGGTTGATCGGTTCAACCCTTGAACTAGTCAGCTCACCTCTTGGTCACTCGTTTGGGTTCTTGAAATGGTCATCTGGTTCTCAGGTCTAAGCGGTGACTGGACACCTCCAGCCAATCAGTTGGGTGACCAATCGATCGGTTCATCCTCTTATAGTCTGACCTCCTCGGTCCTTCAGTCGATAAGATCATCTCACAATACAGTTGTTTCTCTTTTTTGCAGATAGCGATCTCATGTTGAAATATAAATTAAAACTATTCTATTATTACATTATAAAAGGGAAACCTCGAGTTCAGGGGAAATAGGAAGAAGATAATTAATTTACATTTGGAAGGAAGAAAGAGGCTCGGTATGCAAACTGAGTAACAATAGGAATAAATAATCACAACCATGCACACACAAATCTAGGGTTATTGGCCATAACCATGCTAAGCATCCATCATCAAAACTGATTTTACAATGACACATGTATATATATATATGTTTGTGGAGTCGTATGTGGTATTTAATTGGATATGCACATTAATCATTGTAATATTCACATCGTATGTAATAAAAGAATGAAAAATAATTCCAATCATATTGGTTTAAATCCACCATAAATTGACATGACTCTGATACCACTGTAGGATAATCGAATGTAAATATTGGCAGCGGAAACAAAAAAATTAAATGCTCATTTCCCAAAATAACAATATCGTATCAATAATAATGTATCTAGGAAAGAAGGTTTGCAAGGTTATACCTGGCCCTAGAGCAAGTCCGAAAACATTACCCTTGTAGTAGTATGCTTCTTTTTTAGACAGCAGCACACTCCTTCAGTAGCAGCAACACTCGAACAGTTGTTTTCGTCGGCCTCTTGGTGAAACACTATAGACAATGGTT
This sequence comes from Alisma plantago-aquatica, assembly GCA_963693085.1. Taxonomy (NCBI): domain Eukaryota; kingdom Viridiplantae; phylum Streptophyta; class Magnoliopsida; order Alismatales; family Alismataceae; genus Alisma; species Alisma plantago-aquatica. The sequence goes on along the minus strand of OY856410.1, from coordinate 72,266,666 downwards.
GATGATATCCTCCAAGTGGTAGACAACATCCTCCCGTCTCTAGAGTAGTCTACGTGTTCCACTACGAACTCCATATTACGCTACCAGAGCCAACATGAAGGAGTTTTCCCTTTCGAACGTCAACACGCTAGGGTTGGTTCACTCTCCTGCAATTATCTCACTCGTGCTATCCCTCCCTTTATCGGGTAGTACTTGCTTGGGATCTCTATTAGTTACTAGAACCAAAGAAGACAACAAATTACAGAGGAAATTGTCATGTCTAGGAATCCCTCAACACCCCTCTATTTATAGGAGAGATTGGGTCATGGTTCCCAATCATTGTGGGAGTTAAAAAGGTCAAATTCAAGAATTTTGTAGAACCTACACATGAGAAACCAGTCGGTTCGCACACACAACCAGTAAGTTGGTGTGCGATCTGGTTGGTTCATGCATTTTCCTATTTTGCACCAAATTGGTAATCAATGCATGATTAATGCACAACATCACATCAACACCAATCTTTGATCCAATCGAATTGGCAACCGAACTAGGTGGTTCATCCAATGAACCCGTCAGTTGGGATATGTGAACTAATCATCTCACTATGTGACTGTCTCACTCCCTAGCTCATCCATTGATCATCCAATATTGATTCCAATTGGCCTGACACTCCAACCGGTCGATTCAACACTTGAACTGGTCAGTTCAGAGTCTAGTCAGTCAATTTTGAACCTTAGTTATTTAATTGAATACCAAAATACCTTTAGTAATCAATATAAACATCATTCATGAATATACTCCTTTAATCCAAGTGCATTCCTATGTGTGTGACCCTATAGGTCCAGAATTACATTGACAGTGAATGTCCATGACAAATTTATGGCATCATAAGCAAAAAGTGGCATCTAGCAACACACCATTTCTACCTAAGTAATTCAAAAAGTTGGAGAATAACTTCAACCTACATTCCATGATTAGTGTTACCATGATCGTATAGTTCCTTTGTCTCTGATATCCGAATCAAACTCAAGCCATGGAATCATCATCCTCTCAACATTCAATCCATGTTCCCTAAACTAGAGGCACGTGAACTCACTTATCTCATATTGAGTTACATGAGTATGGCCATACATTTCTCAGTCTCTCTTACTAAGAGGCATTTATATCAATCTCTTATAGGAGGGACAAATCCCATCTACATCACTCACACTCTATCCTCATGTGTCACAATGCATCCAATCAACACTATTGTGGCAACCCTTATTCAGGATCATGTTTGATGATGTCAAACTACATGAAGAACATGTGATGAATGTAGTGACTTCAAGTCTAAGAACCACAATCACTACTACCACTATGAGAGATGATTCTAACTACCATCTCATGGTCTCCATGTATCATTCTCATGGTGACTATGTCTGATACACTATTCTCTAACATGTACTTGTGTGCTTGACTTGATATCACATATCATGACTAATGAGACTCTTTCATCAGTAACACACACTCTAGTCTTATGTATTATTGTTTCCTATTTTGCTTCCATAGTAATATCCAACTAGGGACATAACAAGAATGTATGTACTGTTATTATACATATGATCACATTGTTTAGGTCCTCAACCTAAAGACACATGTCATTGAGTAACATCATTCTTTAGACATCTACTATGTATGTGTCATTATCTCATGATTGAGACAAACATCATAGAGGTAATTACCTTTATTATTTATCAAATTAGGTATCCAATGCCACACTCCAATTATTATATGATTGGCTCTCTGGGCATACATACCAATAGTTCCAACCCTGAATGACATTGTAGAAATACTATGACATCCATGCACCTACTGGTTATGCAAGGAATATCAGATAGCATACTATGAAAATTCCATCTCACATGAGATGTCACATAGCAAGGAGATGTGAAACATGCAATATACTGACTAAAATCAAAATGTTGCTAACCCTCTGGATTAGCACTTGCACAGTAGAAATAGGATGGACATATTTGAGATCACTAGGAATGAGATTCAGTGGTGATTGTCTCAAGTGTAAGTGGGAGTCTATTGGTAAGTATGCCCAGCGAGCCAATCATATGATGATTGTGATGGCATATCTTGTGAATGATTTGATTAATAACAAAGGCAATCTTGTAATTTATTGTGTTTCAATTAGTTATGAGATAATGGTGAAACATAATGAATGTCTAATGAATGACATTACTCAATGATGTATGACTTCAGGTTGATGAACTAAACAATGATATCAGGTGAATGTCAAGAGTATGTACATTCTTGATATATCTCTAGTCAGATGTTGTAGTGGAAGGCTGATATATAACAATGACACATAAGACTAGAGGGTGTGTTGGTTGATGAAAGAATCTCATTAATCATGACATGTGATATCAAACCAAAAACATAAATACTTGTTTGAAGAATAGTGTATCAAAAAGACCCACCTTGAGAGTGACACATGGAAACCATAATTGGTAGTTAGAGTCATCACTAAGAGTAATGGTGGTGATTGTGGTTCTTAGACTTGAAATCACTATACTCATCACATATAGTTCGATGACTTGTACATCATCCACCGCACATTGTATAAGGGTTACTATAAAGGTGGTGCTCAGGTACATTGTGACATATGAGGATAAGTGTGAGTGATGTAGATGGAATTTGTACGTCTTAAAGGAGTTTGAGATCCTTGTCACTCAATAAGTGAGATTGATAAAAGAATGCACATGCACATGTAAAGCAATATATGATATTGAGGTCACATATATCCCAGACAGTCTATTGTAGTTCAAGGAACATGGATTGAACATCGAGAGGATGACGATTCCATGCCTAGAGCTCAATCTGGATATTAGTGAAAAAGGAATTATACAATCATTGTAACACCAATCAAAGATTGTAGGTTTAAGTTGTTCTCCAACTTTTCAGATTAGTTGGATAGCAATAATGTGTTTCTACATACCTCTCATTGATTGTGATGTCATAAATTAGTTATGGACTTTCATTGACAACATAACTTAGAACCTATAGGGTAACACCCATAGGATACACTTGGAATAGGAGTGTATTCATGAATATAGTTTAAACTTGATTGCTAAAGAGTTAGGTATTCCATTTAAACAACAATAGTAGGTTAATCGAGTGACTGGGCTCTGAACTGACCAATTCAAAGTGGTGAACAAACTGGTCTGAGTGTTGAATCAATTGAACGGAATTTGGCAATTTGGACCATGAATCGATCGGTTCAGGAAATGAATCTATTGGATCATGACCATGGACTGACCGGTTCAGGTTGTGAACCAACTGTATGGATTGATCAATTCAATTGCATCAAGCATTGGTGCTGACATCATGTTGAGAACTAATTGAATATTAATTCTCAATACAATTGTGATTAGAAAACATGGTGAAACGACTGGTTCAAGGGTTGAACCAATTGGCTCATATGTGAACCGATTGGTTCACCTGTGAACTGACCATTTTTCCATTCACAGGATCTGAAAATTCATAAAAAAACTGTCCCTTTTGTTACAACTTAGATTGGGAACCCTGACCCCAACCCTCCTATAAATAGATGGGAACTCTGGGGGGGGCTTTTTAGACACATCAATTGCCTCTAAAAATTGTTGTCTTCTTTGTTTGTGCAAACCAAGAGAATCCGAGCAAGTCCTACCTGATAAAGAGAGGGATAGCAACGGAGAATAATTGTGGGAGAGCAAGTTGGTACTAGTACACAAATGAGAAGGGACAACTCTCTCTCATATGTTCTTCTAGAATGATAAGAGTTCCTAGTGGTTTTTATGGAGTACTATAGAGATGAGTAGGCTTGTCCTGTCACTAGGAGGACAAAGTCAATTACTGTGACGTCCCCAGATTTTCTAAAACTTAATCTGATGTGTGATGTCCAAATTGAAACCCTCACCTCAGCGAGAATCCCAATTTAAACACCACACACTAGGCTAAGAAGAAGAAAATCAGAGGAAGTCAGAAGGAAACAACCAGTAGCACATGCACATGAACAATAATAAAACCATACAACACATGTTCACCATTCAACATATAATTACAACATGAATTTTTACAACATTTGATATTACATATTGAACAGCAAACTTCTACATATACATGTACTGCATCTAAACTATAGGATCTTAAGACAACAGGTCCACCTGTACATCAACTCGCTACACAACTCTCAACTATCCTAGATCTTTAAGAGCATAACCACAACCTAAACAAAAGATTACATGTGGTATACGTCAGCACAATATTCAAGAATATTGTACTGAGTACGCCTACGTGTCTTTTATATACCTCTCATCATATCTTAGCAATAAGATAAAACTAATACTTGGCAGTTATAAATAAATATAAGAAAATCATATACTTGCACAAAGATGTTCATTAACAAAAGAGAACATGTATTTTACCATGACTTTCCATTATATGTAAAGTTGATCAACCACATGCACTATTATACCAAAGAGATTTAGTGCTCACATGTACTATTCTGCCAAAGAGATTTAGTACTTCTTAAATGCACTATTCTACCAATAAGATTTAGTGCTCACATGTACTATTCTGCCAAAGAGATTTAGTACTTTCGTCAATGCACTATTCTACCAAAGAGATTTAGTGCTCACTATATAATGGATCAGATATCTTATGTTTCATGTGTTCATAGCAATAAGTATGGAAAAGCATGCAACATATCATACAAGAACAATCGTTTCATCTAATATCATATGCCAAGTATTTTACTACACATATAACACAAGCATAATGTATAATAAGCCAAGTAAGAGGTAATGGCATACCTTGATCAAGAGATATCCTAATCATCATCCATTCCTCATGTCATCTATATCTTGGTCAACCCATGATTACGATAAGATCACATACTATCATCAGGTTCTCATCATCATTAACCCTATTTATATCCATTTTAGGGTTTGCCTTATCTCTTTAGTATATTTCCATATCACTTGCATTCTTCTCTTATATTTATCTTACTCATCTTATATTCCAGATTAGGATACCTAATCTGATTACTTGGTTACATATGATTATGTGCACATGTTAACCCTATGTTACATGTATTAATCATATTAGGGTTACATCATATGTATTAAGGGTCATCCTCATATAACATGAATTCTATGCTTCTAACTGATATCAAAGTTCCAGATTAGATTCCAGTTACTGATATAAGAGTGTTCTGTAAATCTCATCATTTATTGAGCATGTATGCATTAATTGCATTATCTTTAGTGTTATTAGTCCTAATTAGCCATATTAATCAAATTATATGCTTTCATGCATCAACATGACCATATCTAACATCATATGCATTATAAACATGATTATCGACTTACTCACATTTTCTCATAATTTTAAGTCGTTGTTTGATATTTATTATCTATCAATTAAGCATTTCACAACTAACAAGATATCACTGATATTAGTGCATCAAAAGCTTGGTATTTTGCCTTAATTGTGTTCTACTCATTTTTCTGAGAAGTTTGGTATATTATACGTATTTTTCTAATGCTCAAGCTATTTTCTATGATTTAATGAAGAACTACATATTAATTGACCTATTCACCTTCGACGACCAATCAAGCGTTGCCACGTGGCCCTGCTTTGGGTTGTGCAGCTCCAGCTGTGGCTGCCTGGTTCTCGGGCGGTTTAGTTGGTTCTCAGGTATTGGACCCGGTTCAACTTGGTCTTCTTTCTGGCTGGGCCGAACTGGTTGGCCTCTTCTTTCTCCTTCGCGAGATTGTTGCGCCCGACGCCTGCTCTGTCGATTCTCAGCGCATGAGACTGCCGCCTCCTGTGATCCTCCTCTCTTCTTCCCAGCGCTCCTACCAGGGCGCCGCTGTGGAACAGGGCACCCATGAGGGATCAACATCCCCCTCTTTGCTGCTCAAGGCGTTGCCGCACAACCCTACTCGCGGCCTCTATTCTCTCTCCGTGACTGTCGCCATCGTGGGGTTTATCTCCGACGTGAGATCATGCACAACAATTCCTCCGTGTCAGGCACTGCCGCTACTGGTTCTCTCTCCGGTGAGCAGAAGATCTCTACTCCTTCACGAGTTGCTGCACTCCCATAAACAGGCACCACTGTCGTCTTGCAAGGACGTCAAGGAGCCATGCGGTCTGCAAGCTCCCTTTCCATAGAAAAACACCACCGCTGACTTAGTTTGATCAGAGGATATGCCACTGGTCTCCTGGTGCCACTGTAGAACAGGGTGTCGGTCATCCCTCTCCTTCTCAGTCCCTATCGTGCGCCATCGGCCTAGTCCTTCCTTTCTCTAGATCGCAAGGATGCCATGATCTCTCCTCTTCCGTAGACACAGGCATCACTACTCTAGGCAGGGCCATGGCCTCCGTGAGCTGATGTGCTCTGTGAGCAACTGCCCTATCCTCCTCGTGCCACCTGATCTAGACAGTAGAGAAGCAGCAACAATGGGGAGGTGGATCTCGCTCTTGTATACTCCACTTTATGGGTCTTGCAACTCCTCTAGACAATACAAAGAGAACCGCCAGTCTTGAGAAGGCAAGGAAAATTACTCCTTAAGCTTCGTCCATAAGGCCACGACTAGGACGTGGGCTTGGTATTGTCGTTCACCCCACCCACACATTGCAGCCATAACTACAAAGTAGAGACCCAATCTCGATTGTTGAGTCCTCATGCACGGCTGAGATGAAGATTGAACATGTGTATCCATGGCTCTTCCTGTTCAGCCAATGGTATCATGCATATGATCTATTGAGAGGCCGTGATCAGCAGCCCATGTTACATTCAATGTCACACCAACTGCTTAGGACTATATTAAAACTTAGTTGTATGTATATAAATATTAGTCATTTCAACAACTGGAACCTCCATATCTTTCTCTAAGAGTATCATAATCTTCAAATCTAAACCATTGATTCCTCATCATATAATCTACTTTCTAATAAAAGTCGGTGCCAAAGCTATATGGTTTGACCACTGAATAAAATACCTCAAAAGGCATGTACTTAAGGATCTTAATCGCAATATCAAACATCACTCATACTTCATCAAAACACTTGAGATTCTCAAAAATACTCAACATATAAATGACTTCACTTTTGTCGTTGGACATTTAGGATTCCAAAAGTCCACTCCATCACATCCTACACACCTTAAAAGATATTTCGTCCTTGAAATTAAGCCAGAAAACCCACTTTGTCACATCATATACATCGTAAAAGAACTTTCATCCTCGAAAGTAAACCATACTCATACTTCCAGGGAAAACCTTATCTTGCTCTCATCCACATGTAGGCACCATTCTATGTGTAACATATCCGCAAAGGTTACCTAGAACCATGTATCCAAAGCACTATTAGGAGGTTTCAAAAGCATCAAGGGTGAAACCTCACTCCATAGAAGGATCAAACAAGGATTTAGAAGCTTAGGTTATGTCATTACATATCTCATATGTTAGATTTTCTTCCTTATCTTCAGCCATGCATTAGGGTTCTCACATCATATTCCATGTTCTAAAGGAGTTAACTAAGATTAACTCATACATCAAGGTGTCATAAACATTATGTTGTGCTAACTATGAAACTATATTTTCCATCTTTGTTAAGCACTAAGATTAACACCTTGTCCAACATGTTTCATTCATATGATCTTATTTCATTATTCATACTAAATTGCATCATTTACTAGTGAATCCATCACAAGATTAACAACAACATCACATTATGATGTGATTAACCATTTATACATTGAGATCTATTAAACCCTTTCTAAATTTCGTTCATGTCATACCCTCGTATGATATCTCAAACTTAGATCGCGTTCCTACATTTATTATACCACAGTTGTGCTAAACAACGATTGTGAGTGTCTTGTTAAACATATATCAAAACTTCATCTAGTCCAATTGAGGTCCTAACCCTTATCCTGAGGGTAGTGCCATGCTCAGACTCTCTGAGCTAACTCATATCTTTGAGTATCTCATAAGCACATACTTTATCTTTCCTCTCTAGTCTAGGGTTCTTAGATTACCTCATTGGAACTAGCCACGTAGCACAAACCAAAGCATGCTATGACATACCCTTCATAGGTTCTATACCCATGAAACACTATTTCTCAACTCTCTTTCTCTTACATATACACCACTAGATTCCTATATGGGAACCACCAACCCGAGCATGAGGCTTCACAGAAACTAACATAGCTACCTCCTCCAGGGTCTTGGGTTCTCTCCCTCACCCAGATGGCAGGCACTCATATTCATATTCACATGCACATATATAATGAGCCTCTCTCTATCTCTAGGGTTTGGTCCTCCCAAGGACATCTAGGGTTCAAGAAAACTATAGGAATCATACATAGAGTGACTTAACTCAATCACTCAGGAGTAGTCTAGTTTAGGACATATCATATAACATATCTCATAATTCTCACATCTTGGAGTTTAGGTTCTCTAACCTTCTCCCAAAGGGTCTCACTCTCTCTGGAGTTAACCCTAAAACTGGTCCCAACACTAGAGGTCCTCCTTTGTAAAAGAGCTTGACGCTCATGCTGACTCACAACCTTGTCTTAACTTAACATATCTTATCTCATAAAAGCCTAGTTACTTCCATCATCAAACTTGTATCAATACCTCAAATCTGAACTTAGATCCTCAAAGACAACATAGATCATCAAAAACCATCTTATATCATCTATATAAGACTTACATCATATCATCAAAACTCATATCATCTATTCCATCTATCATATAATATAAAAAAAGGCTCTAGACATCTAATCTAGAACTTCTCTCTCTTCCAAACTGATGTCATCACTTTCACTTAGATTGCATGATCACCTCCTACTCATACATGCGTGGGGACACATTTTTTTAATACATATATATAATAAAATATTATATAGTTTTTCTCTGATAAAACAAGCGTCAGAGAAAACTATTGAGGTTCGATCTGATTGGAATCAAAAATCAAATCCTGAAAATGAGTGCCCCACACATAGTAGAGAGTTCAGTGTCATGAAAACTAGTAAAAAGGGTGAGAACAAGGGGTAGACTAGTGTAGCTATGCTAGACAACGTGCGCAATATGTCTAGGGTTTCTCTTCCCTTGATGCACGTCATTTCCAAATAGTGCAACGTCCCATACCGCTGCACTACAAGGAAAGAATGACATCTAAGGACTTTTTACTCAGCAAGCACCAGTCTAGACCTGGTTCTCTGACATCTAGGTGCTAACCTAGAGGCTAGGTCAGATCTAGTCTCTACAAGACAGCTAATCTAACCCTAAAGATTTTTATGTTTAAGGTTCTTTGGCTTTAAGTTGTATAATGAGAAAATGTCAGGCTTTGCTATTATTCATGCTCTGATACCACCTGTGACATCCCCAGATTTTCTAAAACTTAATCTGATGTGTGACATCCAAATTGAAACCCTCACCTCAGAAAGAATCCCAATTTAAACACCACACACTAGGCTAAGAAGAAGAAAATTAGAGGAAGTCAGAAGGAAACAACCAGTAGCACATGCACATGAACAATAATAAAACCATACAACACATGTTCACCATTCAACATATAATTACAACATGAATTGTTACAACATTTGATATTACATATTGAACAACAAACTTCTACATATACATGTACTACATCTAAACTACAGGATTTTAAGACAACAGGTCCACCTTCACATTAGCTCGCTACACAACTCTCAACTATCCTAGATCTTCAAGAGCATAACCACAACCTAAACAAAAGACTACATATGGTACACGTCAACACAATATTCAAGAATATTGTACTGAGTACGCCTACGTGTCTTTTATATACCTCTCATCATATCTTGGCAATAAGATAAAACTAATACTTGGCAGTTATAAATAAATATAAGAAAATCATATACTTGCACAAAGATGTTCATTAACAAAAGAGAACACATATTTTACCATGACTTTCCATTATATGTAAAGTTGATCAACCACATGCACTATTCTACCAAAGAGATTTAGTGCTCACATGTACTATTCTGCCAAAGAGATTTAGTACTTCATAAATACACTATTCTGCCAAAGAGATTTAGTGCTCACATGTGCTATTCTGCCAAAGAGATTTAGTACTTTCATCAATGCACTGTTCTACCAAAGAGATTTAGTGCTCATCATATAATGGATCAGGTATCTTCTATTTCATGTGTTCATAGAAATAAGTATGGAAAAGCATGAAACATATCATACAAGAACAATCATTTCATCTAATATCATATGCTAAGTATTTTACTACACATATAACACAAGAATAATGTATAATAAGCCAAGTAAGAAGTAATGGTGTACCTTGATCAAGAGATATCCTAATCATCACCCATTCCTCATGTCATCTATATCTTGGTCAACCCCTGATTATGACAAGATCACATACTATCATCAGTTTCTCATCATCATTAACCCTATTTATATCCATTTTAGGGTTTTCCTTATCTCTTTAGTATATTTCCATATCACTTGCATTCTTCTCTTATATTTATCTTACTCATCTTATATTCCAGATTAGGATACATAATCTGATTACTTGGTTACATATGATTATGTGAACATGTTAACCCTATGTTACATGTATTAATCATATTAGGGTTACATCATATGTATTAAGGGTCATCCTCATATAACATGAATTCTATGCTTCTAACTGATATCAAAGTTCCAGATTAGATTCTTGTTACTGATATAAGAGTGTTCTGTAAATCTCATCATTTATTGAGCATGTATGCATTAATTGCATTATCTTTAGTGTTATTAGTCCTAATTAGCCATATTAATCAAACTATATGCTTTTGTGCATCAACATGACCATATCTAACATCATATGCATTATAAACATGATTATCGACTTACTAACATTTTCTCATAATTTTAGGTCGTTGTTTGATATTTATTATCTATCAATCAAGCATTTCACAACTAACAATATATCACTGATATTAGTGCATCAAAAGCAAGATATTTTGCTTTAATTGTGTTCTACTCATTTTTCTGAGAAGTTTGGTATATTATACGTATTTTTCTGATGCTCGAGCTATTTTCTATGATTTAATGAAGAACTGCATATTTACTGACCTATTCACCTTCGACGGACAATCAAGCGTTACCACGTGGCCCTGCTTTGGGTTGCACAGCTCCAGCTCTGGCTATCTAGTTCTCAGGCGGTTTAGTTGGTTCTCAGGGATTGGACCCGGTTCAACTTGGTCTGCTTTCTGGCTGGGCCGAACTGGTTGGCCTCTTCTTTCTCCTTCGCAAGATTGCTGCGCCCGACGTCCGCTCCATCGATTCTCAACGCATGAGACCACCGCCTCCTGTGATCCTCCTCTCTTCTTCCCAGTGCTCCTACCAGGGCGCCGCCGTGGAACAAGGCACCCATGAGGGATCGACATCCCCCTCTTTGCTGCTCAAGGCGCTGTCGCGCAACCCTACTCGCGGCCTCTATTCTCTCTTCGTGACTGCTGCCATCGTGGGACTTATCTCCGACGTGAGATCCTACACAACCAACTCCTCCGTGTCAGGCACTGCTCTCCGATGAGCAGAAGATCTCTACTCCTTCACGAGTTGCTGCACTCCCATAAATAGGCACCACCGTCGTCTTGCAAGGACGTCAAGGAGCCATGCGGTCTGCAAGCACCCTTTCCATAGAAAAACACCACCGTTGACTTAATTTGATCATAGGATACGCCACTGGTCTCCTGGTGCCACTGTAGAATAGGGTGTCGGTCATCCCTCTCCTTCTCAGTCCCTACCGTGTGCCATCGGCCTAGTCCTTCCTTTCTCTGGATCACAAGGATGCCACGATCTCTCCTCTTCCATAGACACCGACGTCACTGCTCTAGGCAGGGCCATGGCCTCCGCGAGCTGCTGTGCTCTGTGAGCAGCTGCCCTATCCTCCTCGCGCCACCTTCTCTAGACGGTGCAGAAGCAGCAACAATGGGGAGGTGGATCTCGCTCTTGTCTACTCCACTGGATGGGTCTTGCAACTCCTCTAGACAATACAAAGAGAACTGCCGGTCTTGAGAAGGCAAGGAAAATTACTCCTTAAGCTTCTTCCATAAGGCCACAACTAGGATGTGGGCTTGGTATTTCCGTTCACCCCACCCACACACTGTAGCCATAACCGCAAAGTAGAGACCCAATCTCGACTGTTGAGTCGTCATGCGCGGCTGAGATGAAGATTGAACATGTGTATCTGTGGCTCTTCCTGTTCAGCCAATGGTATCATGCATATGATCTATTGAGAGGTCGTGATCAGCAGCCCACATTACATTCAATGTCACATCAGCTGCTTAGGACTATATTAAAACTTAGTTGTATGTATATAAATCTTAGTCATTTAAACAACTGGAACCTCCATATCTTTCTCTAAGAGTATCATAATCTTCAAATCTAAACCATTGATTCCTCATCATATAATCTACTAATAAAAGTCGGTGCCAAAGCTATATGGTTTGACCACTGAATAAAATACCTCAAAAGGCATGTACTTAGGGATCTTAATCGCAATATCAATCATCACTCATACTTCATCAAAACACTTGAGATTATCAAAAATACTCAACATATGAATGACTTCACTTGTGTCATTGGACATTTAGGATTCCAAAAGTCCACTCCATCACAATTACTATTCGTGGTGATCAACCAAGAGTTGCTACTAACCTTGTTCTGGTGTGACTTGAAGAAAGACGTGCACAATTGTGAGATATAGTCATTGGACTTGCTCCAAGACCAGGTATGATCTGGCAAACTATCCTTCCTATTATATAGTTATTGACGTGATTGTCTGTTATATGGGAATATGGAAGATAGCTTTTTTTGTTTCCGCTGTCTATTTATTGTCATATTTCCCAACATATTTTGTCACCTAAGATTTACTTAATATATCTTGATGTATATTTTACTCATTGACAGTTAAAATTACTCAAATATGTTATCATGGTGGTAACTTTAGTTATTATTTATCCTACATGAACTTACTAGTTAGATTGACTCTTGTGTGTATCTTTCACCTTTGTGGTTGCATACGTGACTGGGAACTTTTCTCCTGCATTTGGATCCTATAGGTACCTAATTGATATTGGTAAATGGTCAGCGTGATGATCCTTCTGGCACATATGATGGACACTAGAAATCGGCTCATTTTATTTTATTTTGACACGAGATTTTATTCTTTCTTTTAAGTTAAGAATAATTGTCTTTTTATTTTTTTTAAAGGAATCATGCATGGTCTATGTTTTTATTTCCTATAAAACATTGTTATTAGAGGGTTTTTTGTTATTAATTAGGATATCCTTTATATGAATGATCCTTATATTGATGAAATGTTTTCGCCCTGAATGAACTAATGTTCCTTATGCTTTCGTATGTGTTTTAAATCATGTTTTCTGGGTGTTACAATTGGGTTGGTCATTGTCACACAAGTGCATTTCATATATACCTATGTGATGATCAATGAAGGTGAGGAGTTCTACTCATAAAGATGGCATGTGCTTTCTCAAGCAGTTTGAGTTCATGCTTTGGCTACATTGGCAACAAAGCATATGAATCTGATTTCGTGCTTGATCTGATAAAAGAGCATATTACAAATGTTGCTGTTGTCAAATCTTGTTGGTGTGGTCGATATTTTTCGTCGTGGCCCCATCAATATGGTTACATGTGGTCGGAGGGGCATGCATGGAAGTTTGCCAATGACACAACATAAAGCAAGTACAAGAGTATTGATATAGAGCACACTTCTTCTACCTAATTGCACACCTTGACCTCAATTCACGTAAACATAGAAAAATAAATCTCTTTTCAGTACTACATATCTCATGTTTAGATCTTTTCCCATGTGTGGATCTTTTGGCGACTATCTACTAATTATTCCCCATATAACTGTGTGCTCCACATGACCCTAAAATCGAATTATCTAATTTGGGTAGGGTACAATATTTCTATCATTGTTAACATTCTTGGAAGTCTTGAGACTGATAATATGAGGTCACAAAAGAATGCAATGCTCCCATCCTAATTATCTATCGACATATTGTGTTATTCTTATGATTTTGTGGTAGCCCCAAGAATTTCAATTTTGAACTGTAAAATAAGATTTATGGTTACTTCTTTTCATTCATTCATTTTTTTTTCTTTTCACTCATTTTTGACATGTCCAATCAAATTTGATCTGGTTATCTTTTTTAATCCATTTTGGTCTATCGATTCAGATCTGATCTGATTTTTTATTTGATCTATCGATCAATATATATAAGATTCCATCTTCTGGTTTCTTTTCATCTGTATTGAAATGTCCATTTAGAATTATTTGCATTCATATAAAACCATCCTGTCAATTTTTTTCATAATTGATTATTGATTCAGTAGTGTTTTCATCCATATTGGACTATTGGATCAATTTTATTTGTATTCATATTAGACTACGTGCAACTTAGTTGTTTATTTCATCCATGGATATATATAGAATATGATGTATTTATATATTTTCATACATTTTGTATTGCCCTTTCATATTTACGTTCATATATATTAGACATTGCACTATCCAGTCAGATTTAGGTTTATTTCTTTTCATGTATTTAGGATTGTCCATTCAAACTTGATCTGGTTATTTCTCTTTATCCATTTTGGTCTGTCCCATCAGATCTGATTTGGTTATTTGTTTAATCATTCAATCAATATATACATGATATGATCTTAAGATGTATTTTCATCCATGTTGGTCAATCCATTCGGATTTAATTTCATCCATATGAGAATTTTGATCAATTTTGTTTCCACCAATATTGAATTTTCCAGTTTGAACTGTCCATCAATATTTATTGTCCTTCATATCTTGTTCTTTAGATTTTGTTTCATCCAAGTTGAACTACATTTGTCCTTCAGATTTTTCAAGTTCTTTTCTTTAAATTTCTGTGTATCAATATTTATTGTACTCGTTCTTCAAATTTATTTCATCCATGTTGGGTTGTCCATTCAGATTAGTTATTTATCCATATTGTTTAATTTAATTTCTGGCAATGAGTGGCCCATGATGCATGATCTAGAACAATCATACATGGTTTTCCAACAACCTTTCGCACGTTGAACATAAAATTATTGCAGCAAAATTTTCTACACGATTACCATCAAAGTCGATATGGTATAGTGGTTTTAAATTTGTTGATTTTGCTGGTGATTTGGTCAAAATTATTCCACAATAATTATGTGCTACACGTCAAATTTTTTATACAATCACTTTCAAGATGTGCTCCGTTGCTTTATAAAACCCATGTGTACATTTGTAGGTCAATGTGTCCAGTATTTACATTCTATGCGATATTGACATTTCCTTCTATTGTTGATTTGAAATGTCAATCCTCAATTCTTGTACGGATGTTTCTATTCTATTCTTAGCTATCCACTACCTCTCTATCATTATCATTAACCATGGCAATTTTGAGGCCAATAACCTGAGGTCAAAATTACGTTTGAAGTTCAATCATTTTAGTTGCTTTTAACTTCTCATTATTTATTGGTAGTTTATTATCTTTGTTTTAATGTTTACATTGTTATGCAGATTTTTTATGATGTCTCTATAGTAAGAGCCCTCGTTTTGTATTAAGTTTCAATTTATTGTTAATTATGTAAGTCGATAATGATGGTTTAAAGGAAGCGGGTCAGATATGATTGAGCACGCTACACGTAAAGGAAGTATGTCAAATATGTTGCAGGAACATGATAAGATAACTATGTAGTTTGGCCAATTTGACTGAACTTGTAAATTGTAATTATACTTTAGGAAAAATGTAGGGATCATTATTTTACTAATTTGATTGGTAGAAATAAATTCATTCAATGTATTTTTCACCACTTAAGGTATTTGCATTCAGAATGAATAGGGCAGTCATTGTGTTTGACAAATTTAAAATGAGATCTAAATTAGTATACATTGTCGATTTTACCAATCGTTGTGTAATGGTTTACTATGAAATCTATAAAGGTTATTGTATATAATTGTTTTTTGTGCGTGAACTATGACGACCAATCAATTTTTTATCAAATTTGTCTGGTATTAAAAATTTTAGCAAATATTATTAACTACAAAACTATTAGTATAATTAATATGATGCTAGCTGACATTGTAAATGCAATGCAATAACATTTTCAAAACGTGTAGTATATTATGAACTAAATTTCTTATAATTAAAAATAAGTGTGTAAACTTAAGAAAATTCCGCGGATACAGTTATCCAATGATGGCGGGGAATGATAAACGAAATCAATTTGTTTGGATAGAGAAAGATGATGCAATGGTTGCATCATTATGCCACCAACACGATTTATGTAGGTGTAATGAGAAACTATTTATAAAATATACTTGGAGGGAGGCATATCAAGATTTTAAGTTCAAGATTAGGCGTGTGGATATGAAACTATCACAGATGAGGACGCATTGGCTGAACCTAAAAGAGAAGTTTCATAGAATTAGTGCGTTGGAGAATTAGTACGTTGGAGAAACATAATGGATTTAATTATTCATCATGTAACTAATGTTCATGCTATGTAAATGACTTCTTGGTGTATTATGATGTTTCAGTTTGATGGATTTAATTATTCATCATGTAACTAATGTTCATGCTATGTAAATGACTTCTTGGTGTATTATGATGTTTCAGTTTGATGTAGTTTGAACCATCAAAACTAAAGGAAAAGTTTTAAATTGTATAGAATCAAATTGAACCTTATAATTTGTTTGTCTTCTAAATAGAATCAGACTATAATCGGACTTAGCCACATAGTTCTGAAGACCAAAGGAGCAAAATTCAGCTTGGAATCAGACTGTATTAAGACTCAACACTATAATTTTGGCTGCTAGCCAAACATGATTAGACTGAAATAAGATTGTAGTAAGACCGAACCCTGCAAGTCTGGGTGTTACCCAAATAGAATCAGATTGAACGTAGACTTTGTTACTGAATAGAAATTGAATTCAATTCATATTGTATTATCCCAAACTAATAGACTACCTCCATTATCCTAATTACATTCCAAATAGAGACTTAATATTGTCACCAAATCATTTTCTATACCTTTGAGTTGGGGTTGGGCGTGAGGGTTAATTGTGATTTAAAGATGTAGTTTGGAAGGTAAGTATTAGGAGGGTGATATTACAAGATAGACTATAAAAATTGACGTTGTAATTGAACCCAAGAAGATCGAACCCTGACACTGGGAGCATTTTTCTCTCAAACAAGATAGCAAATTGTAATTACATGGGGAGACATTTTGAAATTGGTGAAAATGATATTTCTTTGGGGAATCAATGGATGTTGCTCCAATTGTCTTCTAAATACACAAAATGAACAGTCAGAATGAGGCAGTTAACATTCAAAATAAACAACAAAACTTGGAGTCAAAGCAAGCAGACAGATCTGTCGTGAATGTGACTTGCACATTTTGTTTTCAGATTGGATATGCTTATTTTGATTTATCGATCAACATATATATAACATTTGATGTACTAGTTACTTTTCATATGTATTGAACTGTTCATTCATATTTATTTGCATCCATATAAGACTGTCCATTCATTCTTTTTTCATAACTAACCGTTGATTTAGTAATGTTTTCATCCATATTAGATTGTTGGCTCAGTTTTGTTTGCAGAGCGCGTGGGGGGGGGACATAACCTTTTTCTCCATTGGGGAGGCCATCTTCTCTTCTTCTTCTGGCCTATACCCCCGCACCACATTTGGCTCTACACATTTATGGATCCCACCCCTTTTGAGAAGAATTGCTCTTTGGAGAGCACAGTACATTGTAGCAGTTAGTTATTTATTTCGTCCATGGATATATATAAAGAAACTTGATGTAGTTATGTCTTTTCATACATTTTATACCATTCGTTCAAGATTTATGTTCATCCATATTAGACCTTGGACTATCCATTTAGATTTATGCTTATTTCTTTTCATATATTTAGGATTGTCCATTCAGATTTAATCTGGTTATTTCATTTTATTAATTTTGGTCTGTCCTTTCAAATCTGATCTGGTTATTTGTTTAATCATTCAATCAATATATACATGATATGATATTCAGATATCTTTTCATCCATGTTGGTTAGTCCATTAAGATTTAATTTCATCCATATTGGAATCTTGGTTTAGTTTTATTTTCATCAATATTGAATTGTCCATTTTGGATTGTCCATCGATATTTATTGTACTTCATATTTTGTTCTTTAGATTTTGATTCATCCATGTCGGAGTACATTTGTTCTTCAAAATTTTCAATTTTTTCCTTCAGATTTTTGTCTATCGATATTTATTGTATTTGTTTTTCAGATTTATTTCATCCATGTTGGGTCCATTCATATTAGTTTTTCATCAATATTGTTTAGTGTGATTTCTAGTGATTACTGGCCCATGATGCATGATCCAAAACAATCATCCATGGATTTTCAACAATCTTTAGTAGGTTCAATGTATAGTTATCGCGGAAATCATTTTCACATAATCACCATCAAAGTCAGTATCATTTATTGGGATCAAATTTGTTGATCTTTTTGGTGATTGGATCCAAATCATTCCTCCAATAATTATGTGTTGCACTACCAAATTTCTTGTACAATCACCTTCAAGGTGTGCTCAATTATTTTTTTAAACCCATGTGTACATTTGTATGCCAATGTGGTCATTATTTACATTCTATACGATATTGACATTTCTAATATTGATTTGAAATGTCAATCCTCAATTCTTGTACGGTGCCAATAACTAATGATGTTTCTATTCTATGTTTAGCTATCCACAACCTCTCTATCATTATCATTAACCATGGAACTTTCGAGTCCAATAACCTGAGGTCAAAATTACGTGTGGTGTTGAATCATTTTAGTTGATTTTTTTTTTATTCCTCCGCTCAACAGACACAGCGAGGGCGATTTAGGGCTTCGGGAAGCGCCGTCCGCGTCGGGCTTGGGGGAGGGGCTGGGCGCCGGCGAGCACCGCCTGCTCCCCCTGGGCCTCTTCCTCGATCGCTGCCTGCTGGTGCTGTGGCTGGCGGGAGATTCGCCTCCGCTCCAGTCTGCGTCTCCTCTCCGATCTGGGTTTTTGGGCGTCTGGGTCCTTGGGCTTCTGTTCGTCGGGAATCTAGACCAAAGGCCGTCTTCGTCCACGAGGGTGCTTGTGGTCTGATTGCAGGGGGACGTCGTTGCTGGAGGTGGGCGGACCTGGGCCGTTTGTGGTGCTTGGCGGCGGATCGAGGTTTTTCTTTTGGTTCTGCTTTTCAGTAGTCTTTTGTTCTTGTCCGTCTGTGGCAGGTAGCTGCCTTGTCAGTCGCCGTTTATCGGTGGTTTCGTCTTTTTAGTCGTCGTTTATCGGCGTGTATCTGTCTGTTGGTTGGCTGTTGGTCCTCCTTCTTTGGCAGTCGGTGAGCTCGGGCACCCCTCGGTGCTTTAGGCAGAGGAGGAGGAAGCTGGGTTTTGGGCTTCGTGCGGGTCCTCCAACCCCCTGTTCGCAGTGGTGGTCGGGAGTGGTGGTGGAGTTCCCGGCACCCTCTACTCCCCATCGTTGTACCTGCATGAGTCGTCCTTCCTCTGTATCTGCACCACTGGGGTTTGGCCTCCTTTCCGGTTTTGCTGGTTGGCAACCTCAGCGCGTCGCTAGTAGTTGAGTTTCTCATCCTGGTTGGTGGGGCGTTGGGTCTGTGTTGTTTGCTTTGTGTCGTGGGGTTTGTGTCCTCCTTTCATGTTAGGTCTTTTTTTGCTTCTTTGTTATATGGCAGCAAGTGCGACTTTCATGTTAGGTCTTTTTTTTGCTTCTTTGTTATATGGCAGCAAGTGCGAAGGTGAGCACTTTTTCGGTCACTGGTTTGGAGCATATACCTTATATCAGGTTTAATCTCAGGTTGAAGGAATCTCTCATAAAAAGCTGTTGTGGTCAGCGATATAGAAGAGAGATCAATACATCATTGTTCTTATCACGTTCCGATATGAGTTTCTGGTTATTGTATCTGCTCTTTACTTTATGTGTTCGGTTGGTGTATCTCCCTTTACATGTAGATGCCGTATGGCTTTAATATAATGAATGTTGTGGTTTCAAAAAAAAATTTTAGTTGATTTTAACTTCTCAATATTTTTCAGTAGTTGATTGTCTTTGTTTCTACGTTTACAATGTTATACAAATTTTGTATGATGTCTTTGTATTCGGAGTCTGTGTTTTGTTTTGGGTTTCAGTTTATTGTTAGTTAATTTGATGGTGATGAATTAATGTGAGCGGGTCAGATGTGGTTCAGGATGTTACACGAAATGGGAGTATGTCAGATATGTTGCAAGAACATGATGAAGTAACTATGTAGTTTGGCCGAGTTGACTAAACTCCTTGTAAATTGTTGTTGTAAATTAGGAAAAATATAAGGCTAGTTCATTTACTCATGTGATAGCTCAAAATAAATTCATTCAATAGATTTTCACCATTTATTCAAGGTATTAGCAATTCAAAATGAATGCAACAGTCATTACGTTCGCAAATTTAAAGTGCAACCCGAATTGGTATACATTGTTGATTTGGACCAATCCTTGTGTAATAGTTTACTATGAAATGCATCACTTACCATATAGAATTGTTTTTTTGTGCATGAACTATCACGATCAATCAAAGTTTTAACAAACTTATCTGGTATTAAAATTCATAACAAATATTATTAATTACAAAAATGTCAGTATAATTAATATGATACACTAGATGAAATAGTAAATACAATGCAATAATATTTTCAAAACATGTAGCATATGATGAATTAAATTTCTTAGAATAAAAACAATTGTGTAAACTTAAGAAAAATCAATGGTTGTAGTTATCCAATGATGGCGGGGAATGGTAGACGAAATCGATTCATTTGGATAGAGAAAGATGATGCAATTATGATTGTATCATTTCATCGCCAAGACAAATTGTATATGTGTTTTGAGAAACTATTTATAAAATATACTTGGAGGGAGGCATAAAAAGATTTTAAGTTCAGGATTAGGTGTGTGGATATGAAACAATCACAGATGAGGATGTGTTGGATGAACCTAAATAATGAGTTTTGTAGAATTAGTGCGTTGGAGAATTAGTACATTGGAGAAACATAGTTGATTTAATTATTCATTATGTAACTAATGTTCAAGATAAGTTAATTACTTCTTGGTGTATTATGATGTTTCAGTGTGATGTAGTTTAAACCATCAAAACTAAGGGAAAAGTTTTAAGTTAGTATAAATCATACAGAACCTCATAATTTATCTACTTTCTAAATAGAATCAGATCATTATCAGACTTAGCCACATATCTTTGAAGACCAAAGGAGCAAAATTCAGCATGGAATTAGACTGTACTAAGACTCAACCATGTAATTCTGACTGCTAGCTAAATAGAATTATATTGAAATCAGACTATAGTAAGACTGAACCCTACAAGTCTGGGTGTTACCCAAATAGAATCAGATTGAGCGTACACTTGGTTACTAAATAGAAATTGAATTCAATTCACACTATATTATCCCAGCCTAATCGACTACCTCCATTATCCTAATTATGTTCCAAACAGAGTCTTAGTATTGTCCCCAAATCATATTCTATACCTACCCAAATAGAATCAGACTGAACATACACTTGGTTACTAAATAGAAATTGAATTCAATTCACACTGTATTATCCTAGCCTAATCGACTACCTCCATTATCCTAATTATGTTCCAAACCGAGGCTTAGTGTGTCCCCAGATCATTTTCTATACCTTTGAGTTGGAGTTGGGGATGAGGGATAACTGTGATTTGTAGATGTAGTTTTGAAGATAAGTATTAAAAGGGTGATATTACAAGAGAGATTGTAAAAATTGACATTGTAATTGAACCTAAGAAGATTGAATGCTAACATTGGGAGCTTTTTTTGCTCAAACAAGATAGCATATAGTAGCTATAGGGGGAGACATTTTGAAAGGGTCCAAAATTAAATTTCTTTGGGGAATGGTGTTGCTCCAATTCTCTTCTACATACACAAAATGAACAGTCGGAATGAGGTAGTTCATATTGTAAATAAATGAAGAAACTTAGAGACATATATTTTGTGAATGTGACTTGCACATTTTATTTTCATATTGGGTCTGGTTATTTTTTCAGTCTATCGATCAATATATATAAGATTTAATGTATTGCCTTCTTTTCATTTGTATAAAAATGTCCATTAAAATTTATTTCTATCCATATAAGACAGTCCATTCAATTTTTTTCATAATCAATTATTGGTTCAATAGTGTTTTCATCCATATTGGACTGTTGGCTTAGTTTTGTTTGCATTCATATTAGACTACATAGCAGTTAGTTGTTTATTTCGTCCATATATATATATATATATATATATATGTGTGTGTGTGTGTGTGTGTGTGTGTGTGTGTGTGTGTGTGTATACATATACATATATATATATTTATATATATATGTATATATATATATATCTGTGTGTGTGTGTATATATATATGTATATATATATGTATATATATATATATATATATATGTATATATATGTATGTATATATGTTTATATATATATATATATATGTATATATATATGTATATATATATGTATATATATATGTATGTATATATATATGTATATATACATATATATATATATATATATATATATATATATATATATATATATTAAACTTGATGTAGTTATGTCTTTTCATACATTTTGTATTGTTTGTTCATATTTATGTTCATCCATATTAGACATTGGACTATCCATTCAGATTTAGGCTTATTTCTTTACATACATTTAGGTTTGTCCATTCGAATTTGATCTGGTTATTTCATTTTATCCAATTTGACTTGTCCTTTTGGATATGGTCTAGTTATTTGTTTAATCATTCAATCAGTATATACATGATATGATCTTCAAATTTCTTTTCATCCATGTTGGCTAGTCCATGCAGATTCAATTTCATCCATATTGGAGTGTTAGTCCAGTTTTATTTTCATCAATATTGAACTGTCCATTTTGGGTTGTCCATCAATATTTATTGTACTTCATGTTTAGTTCTTTAGATTTTATTTCATCCATGTTGAAGTACATTTGTTCTTCAGTTTTTTCAATTTTATTCTTCACATTTCCGTGTATCGATATTTATTGTATTTGTTCTTCAGATTTATTTCATCCATGTTGAATTCATTCAAATTAGTTTTTTATCCATATTGTTTAGTGTGATTTCTGGTTATGAGGCCCATGATACATGATCCAGACTAATCATCCCTGGCTTTTCAACAGTCTTTAGTAGGTTCAACATATAGTTAGTGCAACAATCGTTTTTAGACAATCACCATCAAAGTTAGTATGGTTTACTGGGATCAAATTTATTGATTTTTTTTGGTGATTGGATCCAAATTAATCCCCCAATAATTATGTGTTGCACCATCAAAGTTCTTATACAATCACTTTCAAGATGTTCTCAATTATTTTTCAACGTACATTTGTATGTCAATGTGTTCATTATTTACATTCTATACAATATTGACATTTCTAATGTTGATTTGAAATGTCGATCCTCAAATACTTTACGATGCCAATAATTGATGATGTTTCCATTCCATTTTAGCTATCCACAACCTCTCTATTATTATCATTAACAATGGAAATTTCAAGGCGAATAACCTGAGGTCAAAACTATGTGTGATGTTGAATCGTTTTAGTTTATTTTAACTTCTCCTTATTTTTTAGTAGTTGATTGTCTTTTTTACAACGTTCACGATGTTATATAAATATTGTATGATGTCCCTGTATTAGGAGTCTCTATTTTGTTTTACATTTTGATTTATTGTTAGTTATGTAAGTCGATAATGATGATTTAATGTGAGCAAGTTAGATATGGTTGAGGATGTTACACAAAATGGGAGTATGTCGGATATGTTGCGGGAACATGATAAAGTAACTATGTAGTTTGGCCAATTTGACTGAACTCATTGTATATTGTTATTGTAAATTAGGAAAAATGTAAAGGATAGTTCATTTACTCATGTGATAGCTCGAAATAAATTCATCCAATGAATTTTCACCACTTATTCAAGGTATTTGCAATTCAGAATGAACACCACAGTCATTATGTTCGGCAAATTTAAAATGTGATATGAATTGGTATACATCGTCGATTTGACCAATCCTTGTGTAATGGTTTAGTGTGAAATGTATCAAGCTTACCATATAGAATTGTTTTTTGTGCATGAATTATGACGACCAATCACATTTTTTGTCATACTTCTCCAGTGTTAAAATTCCTAGAAAATATTATTAACTACAAAATTATTAATACAATTAATATGATATTCTAGTTGAAATTGTAAATACAATGTAATAACATTTTCAAAATGTGTAGCATATGATGAACTAAATTTCTTAGCAATAATAACAATTGTGTAAACTTAAGAAAATTTAGAGGCTATAGTTATCCAATGATGGAGGGGAATGGTAGACGAAATTGATTCATTTGGAGAGAGAAAGATGATTCAATTATGATTGCATCATTTTGTCACCAACACGATTTCTATAGGTGTATTGAGAAACTGTTTATAAAAGATACTTGGAGAGATACGTATCATGATTTTATGTTCAGGATTATGTGTGTGGATATGAAATAATCAAGGATAAGCACACGTTCGATAACTTAAAAAATTAGTTTCATAGAGTTAGTGTGTTGGAGAATTAGTACGTTGGACACAGTGGATTTAATTGTTCATTATGCAATTGATGTTCATGCTAAATGACTCCTTGATGTATTCTTATGTTTCATTGTGAGATAGTTTAAGCCATCTAAACTAAGGGAAACGTTTTAAGTAAAGAATCCGACTAAGCCCTAATATTTTGTCTGCTTTCTAAACACAATCAGACCATAATCGGACTTAACCACATAGTTCTGAAGACCAAAGGAGCACAATTCAGCTTGGAATCAGACTGTAATAAGACTGAACCCTACAATTCTATCTTCTAGCCAAACGTAATTAGATTGGAATCAAACTGTAGTAAGACTGAACCCTGCAATTTTGGGTGTTCCCCAAACAGACTCAGATTAGAAGCAGACTTGGTTACTGAATGAAACTTAATTCAGTTCATACTGTATTGTTCCAGTCTAACAACCTAACTCAATTCATACTCGATTATCCTAATCTTGTTCCAAACAGAGGCTTAGTGTTGTCTCACGATCATGTTGTGTACCTTAGAGTTAGAGTCGGGGGTGAGGGGTTTTCCGTGATTTGGAGACGTAGCTTAGAAGATAAGTAATAGGAAGGCGATATTACAAGAGAGACTGTAAAAATGGACACAGTAATTGAACCCACGAAGATCGAGCGTTGACATTGGGAGCATTTTTCGCTCAAACAAGATACCAGATAGTAGTTATAGGGGGGAGGAAGACATTTTGAAAGGGGCCAAAATTAAGTTTCGTTGGGGAATCAACGGATAATTCTCCAAAATTCTCTTCTACAGACACGAAATGAACAGCTGGAATGAGGCAGTTCACATTGTAAATAAACGACGAGTTTGGAGTCAAAGCAAGCAGACGGATCCGTCGTGAAACAATCACATATGAACCTAAAAAATGAGTTTTGTAGAATGAATACGTTGGAGAATTAGTACGTTGGATTTAATTATTCATTATGTAACTGATGTTCATGCTAAGTAAATAACTCCTTGATGTATCTGATGGTTCACTGTGAGATAGTTGAACCATCTAAACTAAGGGAAAAGTTTTAAGTAAAGAATCAGACTGAACCATGTGATTTGTCTGCTCTCTGTACAGAACCAGACCATAATCATGTAATTTGTCTGCTCTCTGTACAGAACCAGACCATAATCGGACTTAACCACAAAGTTCTGAAGACCAAAGGAGCAGAATTCAGCTTGGAATATGACTGTACTAAGTCTGACCCCTGCAATTCTAGATGCTACCCAAACAAAATTAGACTGGAATCAGACAGTAGTAAGACCCAACCGACAATTCTAGGTGTTACCCAAACAGAATCAGTTTGGAACCAGACTTGGATACTGAACAGAAACTGTATTCAATTCATGCTATATTATCTCAGTCTAACAGACTAACTCAATCCATACTGGATTATCCTAATCCTATTTCTTAAAAGAAGTGAAGAGAACGAGACACATAAAAGATCGAAGAAACAATGGGGGGACTTTGCTACACACGAACAAACTATATTTCATTCATCTATTTTCTTTTGGAGGCAATCAGGGAGAGAGATAGAAGAAGGGTCTCTGTCCAGAAAGGGGTGTCCGCCCATTGACTCTGCTGTAGCAGAGGAATCGCCGAAACCGAATCAGTTACAGCACCTGACCATTCTATTCCCCCATGTTCACCAGAACCAGGCGGTGCGGCTGTCTACGGCCTTGACGGTGGTGGGCACCAGGGGCATGTGGCCGTATATGGTGGCGAAGTCGTTGAGGCACTGCGACCTGCGCTGGTTGTGGCCGCCCATGCTGCTGATCCCAAATGAGCCGATCTCGGACACCCTTCCTGCAACACCCGATAATGTGGTGGTGAAGGAAGTGGGCGACATCAGGATTGAGTTATTAAGGAAACATTGGTTATGTAATTCTTCAATTGGAAAAGGATTGGCGGCATCTAAAACAGGGACTAAACGGACCTTGGACCCATATGGGTGGGGCTTTGGTGAGGTTGGCGACGAGGAATGACATGGCAATGTCCTCACAGTTTCTGCGATGAGATGAACGAACGTCATATGGAACTCCAGCAATAAAAAAACACACCATCATCTAGAAGGAGTAGTTACTGCTAGCTCCTCCTGTTTGGAGCAAGCAAGTTGGCGCAATTTTATACCTGTTCGCAGTGACGTAGTCCCTGATGGAAGCGTGCATCTCGTTGGTGTAGACGGACAGGTAATTCCTGTGGAAGAAGGCGACCTTGGAGAGAACCATGCTGTAAGTCCCCCTCCACCAGACTGAAAGCCATCCGCCGTATCTGTACATCACCGTGCCGCCAGGCTGGATGATATCCAAACGAAAATCAATAAGAATTCAGATTA
The DNA here is from genome assembly GCA_963693085.1 of Alisma plantago-aquatica. Taxonomy (NCBI): domain Eukaryota; kingdom Viridiplantae; phylum Streptophyta; class Magnoliopsida; order Alismatales; family Alismataceae; genus Alisma; species Alisma plantago-aquatica. The sequence continues at coordinate 72,239,538 of OY856410.1, read as the reverse complement.
TATATCACTCGAAAGATTCCAATAAAGAAAGTATGTTGCAATTCGTCTAGATTATCTGGAACAGTCTTAGCATTATCTTTTTTTATAAAAGAGTCCTAGGATCTAACGCAGTCGCCAGGAGAGTACTGGCGAGGGAGGGCACGTGTAGCAGGTGTTGTTTGGCAGAGAGTCATTCCTTGAGATGATTAACAAAATTACCAGCTGTTGATGAGTCCAATGCATCCTGGGTACGAACCCCACCATGGCCTCCGGCGCTGTCCTCCACACCTGGAACGCGAACTCGACGGTCTGGCAAGGCAGTATGACGTCATCGTCGACGGAATAGACGGCGTCCGTGGCCAGCCCTTCCGGGACCTTGAACCTGTTGTTCAGGCTGTTCTCCCTGTTGACGTCGAACACCACCGGCGGCCGGGCCGTGGCCGCCGCGGTGCTCGGACTCCTCCTCCAGCTGGTTCTGTGCGCCGTCAGCTTAGCCAGCGAGTCGCGGAGGTCCAGTGATGGCGGGTCGGGCTCGCTCCATACGACCCGGATGGCGTCGACTCCAGGGCAGGACGCGTAGTGGCGGACGGAGCGCTTGAGGAGATCGTCCCGCTTCCACGTGTTGATCACCACCGTGTACCATCCGCGGGTGCTGGTTAGAGAAAAATGAAACTTTAAGAAAACAAGGGAAGAAGAAAAAAAGATGCATTGAGGATAAATACGTCATATATGAGTAGATAACTACGTAAGGATGCGGTTAAAAAGATTCGTAAAGAAATTGTGGGTCTAGGGCATCCCGGTTTGATCAACCCGGTAATAATGAAAATAACAATAACAGTGATAACTTAATTATAACTACCGCAGTGAAGCGAGCGTTGACATAAGGAAAAAAAAAAGGTAATCCCAACAAATCTTGCTTCGAGAGGTAGGGTTATGTGTGTGTGATGGAAATAAAGCATCGTGTGCGAGCAGACAGACAGCCATATAAGGATGGGGTTAAAATGATTCGTATATGGTAACTTAATTTATAACCACCGCAGTGAAGCGATCGTTGACATTTAAAAAAAATCCCAAAAAATCTTGCTTCGAGAAGTAAGGTTATGTTTTTTTTTTTAAAGTTAATGAGGAAAGGTTAATCATCCTGGTTCCTCTCCAGGCAAAATAGAGGATCTGTTACACCTGGACTCCACAGATACCCTAAAAAAAACTCTTTAAAGTCCTATCTAAGTATTCGTGTGTATCTATCTATGCTCTCACACGTATGGGATATTTCCTCCCTCTTCTATCATGAAAAATGAAAACTCCGCTCTCTGGTGCCATGAGACCAAGAGAGCTAAAAAAGTAAAAATCCTCTATATAACTCCCGTATTCCGCCAACTGACGAGCCACTTTGTTGCTGGCTTATCCTAAATACTTCCCAAAATGCCAACTTCGCCCAGTAAGCATTTGATATTCTCTATCGTCTTCTTGATTTTCCATGGCGTGCCAAACGCTCCTGTAATTGTATCCCCCACCCATTGGAAATCAGTCTCAAAGACGACTTCGCTCACGCCAATACTCTTTGCTAAATTGATGGCATAAAAGAGAGCTTCTAGGTACCCTTTCTTCTTAGACGTAGCAATCCACTTTGAGGAAAATTCCCATAGCACCTCCCCTTCCGAGTTCCTTGCGACTGCCCCAACAAAGAATACCGTGGAACTACTTGGACCATGTTTCCTTTTTTTAACTGCGAAATTGATCTTAATGGTCTCTCCCACCCAACCCATCGGTAAACCCAAGAGTGCGTAGGAGTAGGCACAATAAGATGTCTACTCCATTTCTCTTGTGTAGCTTGTGTCCCCTCTAGTTCCTCCACCTTTATAAGTAAGGTTATGTGTGTATAATGGAAGCAAAGCATCGTGTGCAGCGCAGAATAGAAAAAGAAATACAGAGCATTTCCAGCAAGAGAGGAGGAAGAGCAGCGCCAGCTAGGAGCATGTGGCATCATCCAGAAACGAAAAGTTGTTTTTTTTCCCAAAAAAAAAAAAAGGAGCGTATAAAAAGGAAAACTTTGTGGGGACAAAAAAAGAATAAAAGTGCACGCAGCCACTTGGACATTGAAGGAAAAGCGCCTTCTCTTCCTAGATTCGAGCAAAATGCTTTAAATGCAAAGTCGATATATACAATCTTTTTTTTTTTTGAAATTAGAATATGTGAAGAATAAAGTGTGCCGGAGGGAGCAACTTGTAAACGAAACTGAATAAGGATATTGCAGGACCTTTTAACGTAGCTATATATCAATGATAGTAGTGTACTGAGCTTCAATATAGTTCTGATTAAGGAACACGGAATTAAAGAAGCAGACACTAAACTTTAAGGAGCGAGGCAAGCGTCTCAGTAACTAGAAAGAGGAAGAAAGAAAGAAAAAAAGGCAGCGTACCGGTATCCGATTTCGTCCGCAGTCCCGGGTCCGGGTCCGTGAGGCAAGAGCAGATCCGAGGCGGACAACGACAGGGCGGTACCGCCATCCGTTTCCTCCCCGGGCATGATCCAGGTCATGGACGGCGGAAGGGTGGCGACGGACGCTGCGGCCAGGAGAAGGAAGAGCGCTAGCGAGGTGCAGGCGGCGACAACGAGCACGGCGAGCCTGGGCGATTTGGAGTAAGAAGTGGTGTAAGAAGATGAGGAGGAGGAAGGGGAGAGCGGGAGGTGGCGGAACCGGTGGTGTAGCCAGAGCCACCACCTCCTAGGTCCGTGGCCGAGCTGCAGGAGCGACGGGGCGCGCCTCATGGCTAGTCAAGCCGAGGTTGGCTGATGTATGCTGTTGTCGTCGTCGTTCGGCAGCGGGCTCCGAGAGACGCGGATCGGGAGCCGGGGTAGCTGCTTTCTTGGCCCGGCGAAACTTTTAGGAAAAATTAATCGTCCCTTTCAAACTGGCTGCCCGTCCTCAACAGGAAAGCGGTGATCCCCGCATTGGCTTGTGTAGTTTTGTGTTGCGTTTGGTCGAGGAATGTGGAATCTAGATGGGGCAGACGGATTGATGAATGGATCGATCTGATCAATGGAAGCAACCTTGCCTCGGCTGCCTACCTCACTTGTTGATTAATTCACTCACTTCCTTCTCAAGGTTCCGGCATCGCACCGTGGCGTCGAGGCGGTTGGGTGAGTGTGCTTTTCCGTTTCTAGCAGCCGCAACAGACGGGAGCTGCCAGTGGAGCGGCAGGCGGTATTTATTGTGCTCAGGAATAGGAGGGTGGCGGAGGTCAGCAACGGTAGCCGTGCGCACTTGGTGGGAGGCACGTGCGGGTGGCGTAGGGACGGACCTCAAGTAACATACAATCCAATCCTTCCCCCCTCATACAAAAATATGTTACTAACATTATAGTCCAGGGAGAAGGGAAGAGGCGGAGAAAGTTAAAATCGGATACAATACTTGGGCAAGACAATCAACAACACCAAAAGAGACCACTTCATTATAGCGCGCTCCGACAGGACAGTCGGTATCCAACTCTCCGACAAGACTATCACCAGCGTGACATGGCGCGAGTAATGTACTTGTGTGGGTTGTTCTACGGCGGAGAGATATCTAGGCAGAGGAATATGCGGCGGATAATCCTTTGAAGCAAAACAATATTGTTATTGCGGAAGAACTAGGGTTGTGACGGAGATCGGGATCAACATAGGTAATTATGGGCTATAGCTCCCGCAGGCACGAGCATGGAGATGCGCTCCGACAAGATCGACGAGAGTTGGAAAGCAGACTTATTATACTAGTACGAGAACAATAGTGGGTGGAATGAAGCTGAAAAGATGAGTTGCAAGAGAAAAATAATTTTTTAAAAATAGGACTGTAGAAGAAAACTTTGAGACTTTTCGGCTTTTACATGAAGTTAATTGATAAGAAGTTGAATTTGCATAAGAAAAAATCGGTTGGAGTCAGACTTTTACAAGCTCACAAGAATTGGATATATGGCTGGGCGTATAGATAACTGTGGCTAGCATAACTAACACACACGTGGGTCCGTGGCTGCCCCAATTGGGTTGGGAACTTCAAGGCAATTGGGGCAGCCTAATTACTGACTCCACAATGTTCGGGGTGTTCCACCCATAACCTCCTTCTAGTCCGTGATTGATGAGAGGGACCCCCTTCTGGATCATCCAACCTCAGCCTGCACGATCGAAGAGAACTATTAGTTAGAGGAAGAGGTTTAATAGACGGAACGTTTATTTTAGGGGAGTGGGATATTCTCAAACAGTCACGAGTCAGGACTTTTCGGGGCCGGCGGACGATGACGGCTGAAGCTAGTTTTGACAGGAGGGGATCTCGTCGGAAACTGGAATCTCGTAAGCAGAAAGTTTGGTGGTGTTCTCGTCGTGGATGTTGGTTACACCCCTTACTTAAGCCGCATCGTGGTCCTTAGCTAACCGCGACACCGGATTAGGTCCGCAGTCTTCTAGAAAGGATACGAGTTACAATCGTTTTTGATAAAATAATGTAGATATGGGGACGCATTGTAGGCCGTTAGGACTGTCTTAACGGTGTTTTTTTCGTAGAAAGTATTGTTAGGGGTGAGCAGAAGTTGGTTAATAACCGATTAACCGAACGGCTAATTCCAAATGTTTAATTTTATTGGGTTAATTTAGTTAATTCGGTTAATTTATTTCAGTTAATCGGTTAAATGGTTAATTTGACGATTAAAAATATTTTTAGTTTGGTTAACTGAATTAACTGAATATTTAGAATCTATTCATAAATAATATCATATACATGCATATATACATATATAGTTGTACTTTTATTTCAAAATACTTCCCCATATATACAGTAATCAAGTTTTTATAAGTCATACAAAATTAAATTTACAACAATACTACTATAATATAACAATTGTCCCAAGTTCTATGAGTATTTCAAATAATATTATTACACGAGTGTTATTTGGTTAACCAAATTAACCGACCGAGTTAACCATTAACCGATTGGACAATAACCAAATTAACCGACTCAATTTGGTTAGATTAATGGTTAAAATCTCAAACCACAAATTAATTATTTAACCAAACTGAATTAATCGTAAACGAACGAATTAATCGAATGCTCACCCCTAAGGATTGTCTTATGTCGACAAGAGGATCACACATACAACCAACCTTGATTTTGTCAAATCCTTGAGTGGTATTTTCGAGCACAGAAACTTCACTCAATCAAACTATTTCTTGTCACTAAGGGCACATTTGATTTGTTGGATTTTCTGTATTTATACCATCTTGTATTTGTAGAATAATGCATTGTTAAAATCTCATAAATATAAATTTTGTGTTTGAGTTTCTAAATTTGTAAAATATATGATTTAATTTTTTTTGGGTCAATCGGCCAGCAAACTAAAATGTGAGTTTCCTATTATATCTGGAAATTTTGAGACTATTCCCCTTTTTTTAATGTTGTAAACTAAACATAAACTTTCTACATACTGATGCCAAAATACAATCCAATACAACACAATTCAAAAAACCAAACATGCCCTAAATGGCGTGAATTTGATCGTTATTGCATTGTCGTCTATCTTGAGATATTGCCCGATATGCTATGCCTACTATTATTTTCAGCCTCATTTTTTTCCGACTGTCTCATTCGTAGTGTTTTTCCCCCTTCGAGGCTTGGGGATAGATTAGTTGGATGCAGTAGAGTGTAATTGTGTAGGTTTATAATGAAAAAATTATAAATATCAAACACACATTTTGTCATCTGACTACATCCTACCGAACATGCATTTGTCGTCGTATCCTATGTTGCTCCCATGAACCGTTGCGCCTCCTTTGATGCTCCTCACCTATTGTTACTCCTTTACCGCTCCTCGTCTGTTACCCCTTGTCATTGTTGCTCCTCTCCAGTGTTTCAAAATGTTTTATTTTTGTCCATGCTTTTCATGTATTTTTGAAATATTTTTATTTTCAAATTTATTTTGTTTAAACAATGTTTTACTTTTTTCTTTTAGAAAATGTTCAATTTTTATTTCCTTAATTTCTTTGAGAAAAATAGTTGTATTGAGCCCTTCAAACCTTCATTGTCTTTTAATTATCTCTTAGTCTTTTTCCCATCTAGCTTTATTAGCCATTGGTTGGATGGTCCTCGATTATGTTTTGTTGCGTCAACGAACTATGTATTTGAGACCTCATCTAAGTATTATTGGAAGGAAAAAGTAACTAGTTGGGTTCCTTGTTGGCTGCATCCATTTATACAATAGACAAGTTTGAGTTATTTCTACCACATTTAAATTTATCCAAAACATTTGAATTCATCTAAAGAGTTGTTGTGTGTGAATTATTATCTGCAACCTGGTGTTGTGTGTTTTTTTTACTACTGCCATGTTCGTCCGCCTACACGTTCACATAATCCGCTACATTACCATCGTTTTTCCAATTTGTTTCTTCCTTCTTCTCCACATACTGTAACTATGGTTGTGCATAGGTTCATGATTCATGCGACGTCTAAATTCGGCAATATTCGAGGAAAATCAACAGTTTGACACTGACGTCTTGTTAGCAAATGAGAGGCAATTTCTGAATGGGGGTGATCTAGTCTGGGAGGCAAGCCCCTCAAAAGAATCAAGTGTGTAAATTCCCGACCAATAACCAAAACGGACAATTAGGTATGATTAAATCTCACTACAGCCCCGGGGTTCCGTGGCTGCGCCAAACTCAGAGTCTCAGACTCATCATCACCGCCTTATTGACTGACTCCACAATGTTAGGGGAGTTTCATATTTTCTTCTAATCCAGACTCGTGACTGACGGGGACCCATCCTAGATCTCGATCAACACAAGCTAAGAGTACCACGGAGGAAATTTAATATAAGTTGCTGCTGAGGAATATGTCGAAATCACCGGAGTTAAAGGGATTTTCATGTGTCATGTGCGTATCACGATTCAAAGGCGGACGGCTTGACAAAAGGATCGAAATCGAGAAGGAATCTAGCCGGAACTAGAATCTGGTGGCGGCGGAAGTGGGTCACAGGTGACGTTGAAGTTGTATCCCCTAGACAACGAGGGACGCTCCGTACTGGCGAACGAGCACCCCTCAGTAAATCCGTATCGTGGCCCTTAGATAACCAAGACACCGGATTAGGCCAGGCCTCGGCCTTCTAGGGGCATACGACAGTTACGACCAATATGTGAAATGTCGGCGCCGGAAGCCCTGGTCCCTGGATTTCATTACAGCGTCAGTGTTCACCAACAAAACACGTCTGCATGGGCATGTTTGGTTGCCCGCAATGGTTTGAATTTTGGAATCCGTTCGTATGAGTATTATTTTGGTTTGTGGGATTGAAAAATTAGGGTTAAATTCAAGATTTTTAGGCGTCGTAAAATCTCAAAGTTTTGTTTTACTGCCCACACGAAAAATTGGGGTTGAATTCACGATTTTTAGGCATAGTAGAATCCCGTATTTTTGTTTTATTCAAAAGTCTCCGGACATTAAAATATAATGTGTACTAGATGAGCGCAATTGATAAATTCAAAAAAAAAAAATCTAACAATGCTAGCTTTTGAGAATACATCAATTCATTTTCACGTATTTAGGACTGACAAAGTATATAATTTTCTAAACATTCTAGTAATTGAACGTACCCATTGTGTAACTTACTTCAGGGAGTCACAATGCTCCCAGACCGGGCGACGAGATGACTCATGGGCTGCTTTAGGCACAATGTGTTATTCAATAAGGGGTATAAACCACGACTAAGCAACATACCAGAAGATATTGAGACATGCATGTTGCATTGTCTTTAATAGTATTTTTGCAGCTCTTAACATCGAACGCCAATGCATTAGGTGACTACGACGACTACTCTCTGAGGATCCAACGACTACTCTCCCGGGATCCAACAACGATTGTCGGCGTGAGGTGTGCACACACAATCACGACGAAGAGCAAAAGAAATTGATCATTCTTCCAGTAAACAAACAAGCGACAGATAGTCAAGAAAGAAAAAACTAGAGAGATTTTTTTGACTATTTAGAACAATGGCAGAAACATTGATAAATAACAACCAAAGTACGTGTGAAAGGACGTGTTGTAATTGTAAACCGGGCTCGATTTGGAACTGCCCAAACGAACAACCATAACATCGAAAAGATGTGACACATGTTAAAAAATGGTTTAGTGAACCGAAGAGCAAAACCATCCCGGGGTCGTGCCCACACAAGAAGCCCCAAAAGGCCGAATTTTCACCCCTCCTGCGTGTAGAATGTGACATGCGCCGACACGTCCGATTAAAGGATTTCTAGATCGGCCCAGCCCAAATCCAGTTGGGTTGTCCCACCATGCGTGTATGAAGCTCATATCTCATTATGTTCCTCAAATATCCTATGGGCAAGAACCCATATATAAGGAGGAGGGAAGTATCAAAATCTCCTAATATGGGACTAAAGCATTGCTTTTTGCTTTTAAAATACATCAAAAATACAACAATCCCCCACTATTTCAAAAACAAAATATTAAACTTTTTGAATAATAGCTCACCGGAAGAACTTAAACAAATGATATACATAAACTTTAGTAGAATGAAGTTCTTTGAACCAAAGTATAGTATAGATGTATGTAATCTGTACAGAAATGGTACAACTATGTTCTTGAATCAATTTTTCTTTTATCTGATTACACTACAAGAAACTGGGATATTAACGTCAAAGATTACGACAGCTTTATTATGTTGTCGTAATTGCTACACTAACAACGACAAGTAATTTTTATGGCCGATATTGGTACATGTTTTAGCAACAAAAATATTTGTCCGATGTAAAATGTACAAATTTTCCGCCGTTAAAACTAGAGTTCTGAAACCCGACCCGACCCGACCCGGCCGATTCAACCGGTTGAACCGTCACCTGGAAGGCTGGGCGGGTCGGATCCCTTCAAAATCCATTTTTGAGGTCTGAAAAGGGTTAAACCGGCGGCCCAAGCGGTTGAACCGCTGACCCAGAGAACCGATCACGGTTTTGCTGAACCGGCCAGGTATTTGCTAAAACTAAAACCCTACTGGACCACTGATAACATCAGTTTTTGTGAAGTTTTTGCCCTTTATTTTGTTATCAAAACTGCCCTTTTTCAGCTATTTTCCTCTATTTTATTAGCATTTTCGCAATAATTGGCCAAGCAATGCTCTTACTTTGATTTTCCTATCTTTTACAGAATTTTCCTCGCTTTTGTGCAATAAGGCCGATTCCGACCCATGAATAAGTCCAGACCCGTCTCGGCCTCCCTGACGCTCGATACAACCTCTGCCCGACACGGGCTGGGCGACACAAAGATGCTCGACGAGGAGATGACGCGCGACAGGAACGTACCGGCCGACACACCTTCTACCCGACAGGGAGCCAAAGCCGCCTCGACGACCCAGCTCGTCGGGCGACACAGCCACCCACCGACAGGCGTGCCGCCCGCCACGTCACCAATAGCCAGCACCTTGCGCCGAGAAATGCTTGTATCGGCCGTCCATCTTCATCGACCGGCGTACAAGGGAGCTACGTGGCGCTTCGAGCACCATGTCTTCCCACCAACCAGCTGACTATAAATAGCAGCTACAGGGAGCCGAAAAGACGGCTCGCACAGCTGGAACAGTTCACATTCAGACAACTGACAGTTAGACAGTTGAGAGCTTGAGCGAGGAAACTCCGAGAGCACCCGTATCGTGCCCCAGTGTTCGTCTCGGGCGACACTGTAACATCCCTGACATGGGTTATGAGTTAACCCTAGGTGTTTTGCCTAAATATGTAATTAAATCTTTGTGATTAACTCTGAGCATGTAATTAAGTTCTCAGAAACATATATCTCAGTATTTGCTCCTTTATATTTAAAGTAGTAGCATTGTTTTGATATACAGGGACCTATGTGCAATTTACCCAGTTAAAAGGGTTATCTTGCAATTTGCACATGATGAGATGTTCCTCTGATGTTGAGACATCATGAGAAATCTTTTTAGCAAAGTTTGAGGGATTTCCCAAGCTAAGGCACCAAGGTGCAGCTGTGGAAGCAATTCCGGTGCTTGAAAACCCTAATTTGGGGTAAAATGAAATTCACCCAAATTAAGGGATGCAAATTGTAAAATATGTCATCTAATGTATCTTTTTAGACTTTTGCCATCATTTAGAGAAGAAATGATGAGGAAGTCACCTCAATTGAGTTATCAAGTTATGAAATACGCCTTGTGATTGAATAATCAGGGTATATGTGTAATATTTCTTTATGTATGTACCTCAGTATTAGCTTGCTCCCCTTTACATTCTTTTCCTAAGACCTTAAGAGAAGGTTGTCCTTAGAATAAAGAGGAAGGGACGATCAAGTAAAGAAGGAGGGACCTAATTGGAATTATGGACAACTTATGAACTAATGTTGAAAATCCTACCCCATGTATATAAGCTCTCCTTCCCTTAGTTGCAAGGAAACTCACCCTTCGTTCCTTTACTGTTTCATTTCACCAAAGATGACCAAGGACTGCCTTGGATCTAAGGAGGACGACCAAGGGGTGCAAGGTAGGTTTAAACCCCTCTTCTTGCCTAATTCCATGGTTAGAACTCGAATTCAAGGTCATCTTCATGGCTAATTCTTGAAACCCTATCTTTCTAGCCGTCTCTTTTCATCCTTCCTTGGAGCTTTCACCTTGCCCAACCTATAAGAACTCAAGGACGCCATTAAAGCTTGGAGCTTGAAAGCTTGGAGCTCAAGAAGCAAGCTTTAGGCGGGTTTTATAACTCTAAACCCATGCTTTACTATGTGCATCTTTATATGCGTTTTGATGATAGCTCTTAGTGTTTCCCTACTTTTCCCTGCTATTTTGCAAGCAAACCCGTGGGATATCTGTACTGTTCTTGAGCTAGAAGATGAAGGCGTGATTTCCAAGAAAAACCCACCGCTTTTCTTTTCCTTAAACGGTCCTAACAGTTTGCTCTCTCGGACTCAAGACCGCGAGGTGAGCAAACGGTCTCGAGACCGCGACAGGGCAAACGGTCTCAAGACCGTTTGGCCCCGTTGACCGAGCGTGGACCGTATAATAAATCTGTTCCTAATTATATAGGATAATTACCCTCAAAATTTGGGAGACTAACTCCAAAGGAATCGGGAGATATGACCTTTTTAAGTCACAACTTTAAATGAATTAATTGCTGATTTTCAAACGGTCTGGAATTGCCTTTTTGGGCAAACGGTCTCAAGACCGTGTAAGGTCGTTGACTAAGCATTGACCGTATGAGATTACTGTTCAAAATTATGTTAATTAACAACTCACCAAGTTTGATGGTTTAATTCCAAACGGGCTAAGAGTTGAAGGGTGAATACTAGGGCTAACCCTAGGTAAAATCAGTACTGAAATTATGGTGACCTAATTAGGGTTTTTAGGGTTGATTGACCTAAACGGTCTCAAGACCGTTTGGGGGTCACCAAACGGTCTCAAGACCGCGAGGGCAATCTACCAAGACCGTTTGGAGGTCTGGGGTCAAGATTGTTGACCAATTGAAGGTACTTTTACACCAATGTACATTGCAATTAAATATTGATATAATCATCAACTCAATTTGTTCAACCTTGATGAATTTCCACTAGAATCCAAAAATTGGATGGGCAAACGGTCTCAAGACCGTTTGGAACTCATCCAAACGGTCTCAAGACCGAGAGGACAATCACCCAAGACCATTTGAAGGTCTAGGGTTGAGTAATTTGACCAATTGAGGACCCAATTGCAAATAAGTTATCAATTTAATCAAAATTCTATTTTGTGGTTCAATCATGGTTCAACCCCTATCAAATCACCTTAGACTTTGATGAAATCTTGGGAAAACGGTCTTAAGACCATTTGGGGTCCACCCACATGACCTCAAGACCGTTTGGGCCAAGTTTGGGCCCATTTGGAGCTCAATTGAAGGGTTCAACCTTGTGTTGATGCACATTGTTGAGTGTTGATGGGTGAACATTGATAGACCCTAATTGAATCGTTTTCAACCATAATTGGTCAACAATTGAGGGTCAATTGAATGACCAATTGGTCAAGCATAACCTTAATTAATCCAATTTATAAGTGGTCATCATATCTTTGACCATTTGAGGGCTTCAACATGGGTTGACATTATCGGTTGCATCTTTGAGCCTTGTTGAAGGACCAAGCGGCTGAGACCATGAGAGCCTCGCGGTCTCAAGACCGTGAGAGGGCTCGCGGTCTCAAGACCGTGAGGGGGCTCACGGTCTCAAGACCGAGAGGAGGCTCGCGGTATCAAGACCGTGAAGGGCCTCGCGGTCCTGAGGTCAAAGAAGGGCAAACGGTCTTCATGACCTTCGCGGTCTCAACTCAAATTGGTCTTCGCGGTCTCAACATTAACTTGAACCAATGGGAGGCTTCGCGGTCTTGAACCCTTAAAGAGGCTCGCGGTCTTGAAGCCTAAGGGGGGGCTCGCGGTCTTGGAGCTAGAAGGAGGCTCACGGTCTTGGAAAGTCAAAGCAAGAAAACGGTCAACACTTTCAACCGATCTCAACTCAATTGATGATTAATGATTGAAATCAATCAATGTGATTCAAGGTTGACCTCATTCTATCATTTGATGATGTAAAAGGTTCAATGTTGCCCAAATAAAACCCTAATAATAATCTAGGATAGTAAGGGGTTAATTGACTAAGGTTTGGACCATGATGATGATCAATGGGGTGAATTACCAAAATACCCCTGAAGGGTCAATTAAGTTATACCTTGCTCAATTCAAACCCTAATTACATGAGAATGATGTTTTTAGTCATAATGACTCTATCCAACTTGATCTAGTCTAATGTTACCATCAACCATTAGTATGATGAAAGAGAGTAATCTAGAGAGAGAAAGTACCCTAGAGAGAGAAAGTAACACTAATCACATAATGATGATGTTTTTGGCTATGTTAGCCTATGATGCCTCAATCCAACCTGTTTTAGAGTGATGTTGACATCACCTAACATTATGATGAGAGAGAAAGTACTTCTAGAGAGAGAAAATACTTCTAGAGAGAGAAAGTACCCTTTTTAAGTAGAAACTCAACTAAAGCATCTCCAATGCACAGGAATGAGCATAATTAGGGTATGGTCCACCTGGGTGAGGTCATAGAAACCCTAATTATGATAAATGATGAACCTTTAACTAATCCAAGAGCATCAATGAAGATGTTACTCATACATGATGATGTTATGAGTTTAATTCACCTTGATGTGATTAGTAAACCCTAATTCAAGGGTGATGACATGTAATGTGAATAGTAATCCCTAATTCAAGGGTGATGACATGTAATGTGAATAGTAAACCCTAATTCAAGGGTAATGGCATGCTTTTGAGTATTAAACTCTATTTGATTTGAATTAAAGATTTAACTCTTATCACAAGAGTAGGAAGTATATTCCTTATTGTTGTATTACCTTTATCAGATGTATTAACCATGCAGGTTCTGATATGAAGGTAATCATATCCAGGTATGGATGTTGATGTTATATTCATTAAAGGCATGTTGTTAGCCTTATGAATAAGTAAAGTAATATGATGCCTTGCCAGTGGCATCCTATGCTGATAATGGGCTATGAGAGCCATGAATACCATCAAGGTCATGCCTTAGAGATGACTTGTGATGAGGATAATGAGAAATAATGATTGATATGAGTTAGGCATGTTACATTTAGTATTCTTCTTCTATAGCTGCTATGCTACTGTTATTGTTTGAAGAACAATGTATGCTGTTAAAGAATACTGAATGTACCTAACTAAACAAGTATAATGTAGAGCCATGATCATAGATCCATCATTGTCAGAAATTAAGTGATGGTGAAACAGGTTTTCCTTAGGGAACTCCTGGAGCACATACTTTTGAGTATGTGGGGTACATGGATGTGTAGAACCTTACATCCTAGTGTAGGAAAGTGATGTAGATGTGGAATCCATCCATCCTTCACTATAGTTCCATACCGTATCGGTGGTAGGTAAACATGAAACCTCCTGATGACGAAGAAAGCACATATATCCGTATCAGTGGTAGGTAAATATGAAACATCCTGATGACGAAGAGAGTACAGAACGCCACTGTGACTCTAGAATAGCGAAGGACCAGTTTACCCTGGTGAGCTATAGTAGTAGAGACACGAGATGTCCTACAAGTGATCCTCTTACTGACTGAGGAAGGTGAAGGTCATGAGAATCCGGCTCTCTTAATGACCTATGTATGATACTGATGTGACTTCTCAGCGATCAGTTGGAGTATGAGTGGTAAGCCTCATCTCCACAGGGCATAATGTTGTTTGTAAAACATAATCAACCATGTAGTATAACTTGTTAGAGATGACTCCAAGTTAGTTGGTTGATGTTACATTGCAATATTGTTGATATTCTCCATATCTCCTAAATTTGTAGAGATTTTGTTATACTTGCAATTGTTATAGAATGCTTGAAGGCTTTACTGTTTAAGATTTTCTTTGATGTTATAATAAAGCTTCTGGCGAAGAGTTATAACTCTCGCTGGGACAATTATGTATAATTGTCTCACCCCGTAGGCTTCAACCTTTTAGGTGGACGTCGGAGACGAAGGAACCACCCTACAGGTGACCAGTCTCAGCAGCAGCAGCACCAGGGGCAGCAGTAATCTCAGGTGGAGATTTGTCCTGCCATGTGGTGTAGTTAGAGTCAGTCCTATGTGTCCTCTGTACTCTCAGGTCTTGGAGTCTTTTGTATAGTGATCTTGAGATTTTGTATCTTGATGTATATAATTACTCGAGAAGTAATTATCCTGAGATGTAAACAGTTTATCTCTCTTTATGAAAGAAGCTTTTATGGATTCAAGCTCTTGTCACGAAAAGTTTTAATTTCCCGTGATTTTTGTCTTCCGTTGATTACCGATTCGCTTCCGCTAAGTTTTAATCGTGTTTATGTCATGGTTTGGAGATCAGACCCCACAGACACTAGGTGAGCTTCTCCTCATCCCGAGAGGGAGGAGACAGTTCACTTAGGACCGTCCTGGGTGACACTGCGGGCCGATATCGACTGACATCACTGCCCGACACAAGTGACCGACATCAATAATGCTTAGCTCTTAGCCTGACACGATATCAACCCGATACGCTTAGTCTATCGAACGTGCCGCCCGAGAGGGTGTGTCGTCCGACATGAGCATATCGGCCAGAGCCCTTGACCGATGCAGTCGTCAGTCGGCGCGTGCCGCCCGAGAGGGTGTGTCGCCCGACACCTCTGTATCGGGCTAGGCCTCTGACCGATATCGGGAAGGAGAGCTACAACACCCTGTCGCCGTTCTACATCAAGGAGGCGACACCTATCTTTTAATTCTGTTATTTAATTCTTTGTTTATGCAATGAATTAAGACCTTTAAATGTTTATGGAAATGGAAAGATTCAATTACTTGTTGCTCTATGCTTGGTGTACAATGTTGGATGACTGCTCTGTTTAATATCCGAACCCTAGCTTGCATGATTTGGATCCCGTTTCGATTAGCTACCGAACCGTTTTCCCGTCGCAACAACTTTGAGAGTTGTGTTGCGGCTCTAGCGTTTGGTCCGATTCTGGAGTACGAGAGTGCCTGGAATGGAGCTGTTTTCTGTAACATTCCACTCTAACTGAAGCCCAGCAACCTCGAGAGGGTGTTGATGTAGAGGTTAGAGGTACCCGCTCTGAGAGGAGGGGTGCAGGGTGTTACCGCTACCACTTGTTTTACTACAGTCTTATCATCCGAACCTTGCCTGAGCTCTAGTCTTTATCTTTCTGCTTCTGTTGCATGAAAACCCCTACAAACTGCTAAATGACTAAAACCTTAAATCTCTCTTATAGCTCCATTTGGAGATAGTTTTCTTGTTTATTTCGTGACATCTTACCGTTCCCTTTCGGGAATTTATATCTCTTTATACCTACCGGATTGTAGCGTGTCGATTTATGGTTCTCAACACTACCCCCTTGTCCCTGTGTTCGACCCCGTATGACTACTTCGACCCCGTGAGCAAAGTTGCGGGGGCCTAGAAGGATTCGGGTTTATAAATGTAAAAGCTCGACTACCTCAAATCTGCCTCCAATTTTGGACGCACGATTTAGTCCGGTCAACCACCTCTGTTATATGCAAAACACCCCCCAAGAGGCTACTCTTTGTCCCCCGCCCCCGATACTCCCTGCTTCGCCGTTCGTGTGCGTTGAGGTCTAGGGCTTGCCTACTCCACCGATTCTCCCAGCCACCGGAGCTCTTGCCACCGCCGTCGCAAGGTCTTCTGCCACTGCCGTAACTCCCTGCTCCCGCTGCTGCAGCTCCCCACTCTCGCTGTTGCAGCTCCTTGCTCCTACCGCTCATCTCTTCTCCTTCACTGCTTGGTCCGGCGTCTCTCCTTGGCCCTGCCCCCTTCTATGTCACAGGTCGTGGCCTCCAGCTTCTTTGTTCCACCTCCGGCTGCTGCAACCAGTGGCAGAAGAACGGGGTGGCCAACAGGGGCCTCGGCCCCTCCAAACTCCGGTAAATTTTCTCGTGTGTATATCTTTCTGAAGAGTTTCAATTAGTGTCCACTTATTATCGACTCCATAGATTTTCACGCACATGGTTAATCATGCCCATATTTGAAGCGTACTCGTCGCTGGTCAACATAACTTAATTGATAGCCATCACAAATCTCACCTATAGTTGCATTATCAGTTGACTAATCTTTGTTCTTCCTGACACCCAAACACACACGATCACAGTGGACAAGAACACTAAACACACAGGAAACACAAGAAGGTTTTGTGTTGTGTGAACCTGCAATTTTTCTGGTTCAGCTTACTCCTATTTATTCATTTGATGAACTAAAACAGAGAAAGGAAAGTGCCGAGCTTTGTGCCATGATCCCCACGAATCGGTTATGCACTTGACATCATCGCAACTAGATCCTACAAGCACATCACGCACACAAGTTGTGGCCCCGTGCCTTATTTGACAACAAACGGGAATTAGATAAAGAAACAAGATTATCTAATAAATAAAACAACCAGATTATCTAACAAACTCCCCCTAATCTAGTTGTTCTGGATGTTGATGATCCCAAGCTTCGAGCGCAACCCTTAAAATTTGACCTGCCCAAGTGGTTTGGTCAGCAAATCTGCCAGCTGTTCGTCCGTGTGGATGTACTTGACAGAAATCTTGCCTCCTTCGACGAACTGCCTGATGAAGTGGTAGTGCGTCTCAATGTGCTTGCTCCGGTCGTGAAAAACTAGATTCTTGCACAATTGTATTGCAGATTTGTTGTCCACGAGTAGAGTAGCGGCGCCGGTCTCCTTGCCGAGAAAATCTTCGAGCAGCTGTGTGAGCCAAACTCCTTGACACGCCGCAGTGGTTGCCGCTATGTACTCCGCCTCGCACGACGATAGCGCAACCACCTTTTGCTTCTGCGATTGCCAACTCACAGGACTTCCCCCAAGAACAAACACCACTCCGTTAGTGCTCTTCCTGTCGTCAATATCGCCGACCATGTCGGCGTCGCTGTACCCAACAAGCTTGGCCCCAACAGTGTTCTTGACAAAGTGAAACATGTAGCTCAATGTTCCTGTAATATATCTGAGTATGTGCTTGACGGAGCTCCAGTTCTCGGTCATGGGAGACTCCATGAACCGGCTGATGTAGCTGACGGCGAAAGCGATGTCGGGTCGCGTGTGCACCAAATAACGCAGACTCCCAACGATGCTCTGGTACAACGTCGTGTCCACCGGGGGATTTGAGCTTACCTTGCTCATTTTTTAATCAAGGCTCCATGGGCACGTGAACCGGGTTGCAGCCGATCATGTCGGCCTTCTCCAGTACCTTGGTCGCGTACGCACTCTGTCGTAGCGTGATCTCATCGGTGCCTTGGTGGACCTCGATGCCGAGATAGTAGATGAGCTTGCCAAGGTCGCTCATCTGGAACTTGGTCTTCATCTCTTCCTTGAATGAGTTGATGGCCTTCATGTGTGCACCTGTGATAATGAGATCGTCAACATACACACCCAAAAGCAATCGCTCATTACCTGTGCCTCGAGTGTATACAACATGCTCCGTCTGGTTCTTATGAAAACCAAGTGATAATAGAGTATCATCTAGCTTGGCATTCCATGCACGAGGAGCCTGCCGCAACCCATACAAAGCCTTGTGCAAACGCAATACCTTATTCTCGTGTCCATCTCGCACAAAACCAGACGGCTGTACCACATAAACTTCCTCTTCAAGGTCACCATTTAAGAATGTCGACTTGACATCGAGGTGGTGCACCTCCCAACCGGCATGTGCAGCGACCGCAAGTAGAACTCTAACAGAGTCCAGGCGTGCTACAGGCGTAAAAACTTCATTGAAATCAATCCCTGCACATTGGACATAGCCCTTTGCCATGAGCCTGGCCTTGTGCTTGATCACCTCGCCAGTGCTATTCTTTTTCAACTTGAAAACCCATTTAAGCCCAATCGGCTTCTTTCCTGCAGGTAAATCGGTCAGTGTCCATGTGTAGTTGTCGATGATTGAGCCCAGCTCGTCAAGCATTGCCTTGCGCCAGCATGCGTGTGGCTCAACTTCTGCAAACGTCAATGGCTCTTCGCTAGTTGCTAACAGTAGCTCTTCGAGGTCCATCTCGTGCTCCCCGGTCATGGCGTACACATTTTCCACAGTGCGGTACCGACGTGGTGCCTCTTCGTTGCCTACCTCAGTAGACGGTGTCGCCCCTGCCGGTGGGGACACGAATTCGATGGCGTCACATTCGGGTGTGGGCGGTGCATGGAGATGGGTCGGTGTTGCTGGCTCCAGTGTGAACTACCAAAACACAGGAAATTGGGTTGATTCTGATTTTAATTGAGTATGTTGCATTTTAATGCATACATGATGTTCAGAAATGACATATCCATATATTCAACATCATTTTCATATCACATCCATATGAGGTAATTGTGATATGTTCCATCTTTTTTTCCAATCATCCATAGTGTTGTTTCATATCACATCCATATGTATCTTTTTTTCCAATCATGTATCTAAATCTAATGTGAGTTAATTGTTTCATTACTTGAACATCACATTTTACATTGCTCCATTAATAAGATAGTGTTGTTTAAGGAGTTTATCAAAAGGCATCTTACATACCATACTTGTTACGACCCCACCTCCCGATAACCCCCAATTAAGGGAGACCGAGAGGTCGAAGCCGCACCCATGACTTATGGATCAAAGGTTCGACAATTAACCAAGAATAATTATCAAATTTTAACATACTATACTAGCTGTAAGAAAATAAATTTTTGCATACCTTTTGAAAACTTGGATCTCTAAACTTCTATCCACACCGATACTAATCTATCTAATCTTCCTTTGCACTTTAATTCTCATTTAGTATCACATGTGCCACTTTACTGTTTGTTCTTTTCATTGTACCTAAAACGCCGACAAACAAAACGTCGGTCAGCCGTAGCTGGTATGTGGGGGAAACAAATAAATATGCAACTATGGTAATAATGTAATCACTCAATTAATCATTTAACAATCAAGATTACGTTTTAAGCCAAACTACTCAATCCATACCTATCCACAACTCTATGTTGTCCCTGTAAGGACTTATATGGTACCTCTATAAAGGTGACTTGATGGACCTACCCTCTAGGCAGCCAAAGTCTTTCATGACCTGATGGACCTACCCTCTAGGTAGCCATGTACTAGGTCAGCCATTACGACACAGAGGGGACTGGGATCTGAGCTAGTAGACACATATCTTATGTGATAATCGTAGTCACATTATAGTTGCAAGAAATAAATAAACATTCAACAGTTTAGTTGCATTCAATGCGATTAAACATCC
The DNA here is from genome assembly GCA_963693085.1 of Alisma plantago-aquatica. Taxonomy (NCBI): domain Eukaryota; kingdom Viridiplantae; phylum Streptophyta; class Magnoliopsida; order Alismatales; family Alismataceae; genus Alisma; species Alisma plantago-aquatica. The sequence goes on along the minus strand of OY856410.1, from coordinate 72,219,755 downwards.
GAGAATCCATCGGGAAACTAAAGCGGTTATTCATAATCGTAACCACATACCTGTCTTGGAGATCTCAAGCAACAATTTATCCAAATCCAACTAGATGTCCAATCAAGCAAGCCAATCAATCAAGCAAGCAAACATTGATCCTGAAAACATGTATAATGTCTAATTGTCACAAGCATATCCCAAACAACTCCTTATTGACTTGGGACACCTTTCTAAGGTTTTTAAGTCTCATTAGGATGCATTAGGGTTTCTTAGATCAATTTCTCAAACTTTATCCTTTTTAGGTCAACAAACCCTAAAACAACTTTTCCACTCATAAAAACCCTAATTACTCAAATTATCCACATTAAGGATCTTTTATGCTCAAATTGTCTTAGGATCATCACATCTCCATTTTATTCGTGGATTTACACAATTAAACCAATTAAAAGACATATTCATCAAAATTAGGGTTTTCAAGCTCATTAATGCATAATCATGCACGAAACCCTAAATTAAACCAAATATATAAAAAGATCATCTTTTTAGATCCGATTTTCTCTTTTATTAACAATAGGTTAATATCAGCTTGAATTATCCATTGAATGACATTAAAACCATCTATCATCAAATCTAAGGGTTTTTCATTAATTAAATCATTAAAGATGATAGCTTTATGTACTTTTCACATTTCAAGCATATTTATGCACATAAACTCCAAATTAGACTAATCACATGCAAAGTTCTTCATTTTTTAACATAATGTATCTTTTTGCATTTAACAAGTTAATATCAACTCTAATGATCCATTAAACCCTATTAATCACTTTAATCTTATCAAAGTAGGGTTTCTTTAATCATCATTATGTTAAGGTTGATAAATTACACTACTTTTCAAATTGCAAGATGAATTGGCTTATAAACATATTTTTATTGAATTCCCCTCTTTTTAAGGATCAAGTTTCATATATAACTTGTTTTGATCCGAGCTACGAATAAATAGATATGATTTTAGTAAAATTACCTATTTTGGGCCAATCCAGAAGTGCCACATCACCCTTGCCATGCGACGCTAGCTGATTGCAAACATAATGCAATGACACCTTTACCCTCAGTTAAGTTGGCGATTCTTTAGCCCGCAGAGGGGCAAAACGGTCCGACGTCTCTTTTTCCTTTCTTCTTCCTCAGGCCAGCGACTTGTTGTCGCCCTAGCCGCTGAGCTGCTGCTTTGCGCGGCCAGCCACAGCCTCCATAGGCCCAGGAAGCCATTGCCGACCCTCTCCCTTGGTCCGCCACCCCTCTGCGCACCTGGGTGCCACCCGATCACGGCCGGCGCGGCCAAACCATCGCTCAATAGGGCAGTTCCTCGTGGTCGTTGATGCAGCCTAAAAGTTGCTGCTGCATGCGTTCTAGGTCCCAGCTTGGATGGAGAAGCTACTCTTTGGTACCGCAACACTCCAGGCTCCCATCTAGATGGCTCCTCAACTTTCCATTACTCCAGGGAAGCACCCGCTTCATGGCTAGGGTTTGTTCGAAGGAGATGAAGAAGAGAAAGAGTATTTCATGAGATTTCCTTAGGACTCGATCCATAGCCTCTCCCCCCTTAAATAGGGGTGGCTATCCACGTCCAAGGATGGCCATCTATGCGTCCAAAGTTCTATTCCCATTAGGATTCTCATTCCTTCATGGAGAAGTAGTTCTTCTCTCTCCTATTAACCTCCTTGATATTCCTTATCTCATGGATACTTAGAAATACAAGAATTATTCCTTTCACTCTCTTTATACTTTCCTTTTATTCATTAGAACGAATTTCTATTTTCTCATAATAGAACTTACTTCCTTTTTCATAATCCACCAAAATCATTAATAAAATATCATATTATCCTTTATTCTGCAAATTTTGGCATTTTCTCTTTCCTCTTCCTTCATTGGGGCTCCTTGTACCCCAAGAAACTATATTATTTCGAAATTCATTTTATTGGAATACTCATTATCCTTCTTAATGCACCTATATGCATTATTTTGCATTATCATGTTTATTTCTTAATAAAATATTTCTTTTTTTAGGATTTCTCTTTATTTCTCTTTTATTTTCCTCATTGGCATTCCTTTTATCATTAGAAATCTCATGGATACGAAATTTCTCCAAGAAATCTCATTTATGCCTCTTTCCACTCATTTTCCACATTTTACCATTATTTTCAATTTCTTTCTTAATAAAGAAATACTTAATTAGTCTTTTCTTTTCTTATTGCTTTTATTTTTGCAACCTTGGACTCCTTGGTACCCAAGGAACCCAAGAGGCATGAAATCCTCTTTGGATTTGCCTTCTAGAGATTTCTACATGTTTCTTTTCTTAAAAATTCAATTATCCATTTACTAATTGAATTTCCTTTTTATTGGGCCCAATAGCCAATAAAGCCCACAAAGCAACCAATCAAGGCTATTGTGAAGGGAATCCATTTATTCAAAACAAATCACATCATTATTTTTTCAATTATCCTTAATATGAGAAATTGCATTTCTCACCAATTGAACCCAAAAATTGGGGTTATAACATCCTTCCCCTCTTATAGGAATTTTGTCCTCAAAATTCAAACAAGCAAACAAACAATTCAGGATAATACTTTTCCCATGTCCATCATTGGCCTCTATGTGGCTTTGCCGTACTCATGGCATTTTCAAAGAATCTTTATTATCACATATTCTTTTCTCTGAGTTCTTTCATCCTGGCATCTATAAACTACACAGGTGACTCAAGCCATTTCAGCCTCCCTTGGGGCTCACTAGGTTCATTGTTCAGCACATGGTCGAGGTACCTCACATAGTGCTCTAAATTGGACACATGGAAAACATCTCCCATTACTCTATCCTGAGGGGTAGAGTCAAACCTAACCTTCTCCACCCATCCATCTCTAATGGACCCATGAATCGGGGACTCAGCTCTCTTAGTTATAACTTAGAGGGGTCGGATTTTCATGTCACATTTTCTCCCATAGTAACTTGTATGTCAGTCTACTTTGCATCTGCTCATGACTCGCATCGTCTCTAGGCTCCTTTCAGCCCTTGCACAATCAAAGTGACTTCATCTACACGCACTGGGGTCCCTTTTTCTAACCATCATGTGGTACTTTTCTAACCATCATGTGGTCCTTTCACCAACATCACCTTACTGAAGTGGTGACCGACACAACCTCCCTTACAGAGCTTCATATAAAACCCGATACTGGCTATGGTGGTCATTGTCACATCTTTCATAGGATAAGAAGTGTCTCTAGATATCACCCTGAATGAGCACACATGCCCTCATCAGACCCTTTAGTCTGGATCATACTAACCATAGTTAGGGGTGATAAACTATACTAACATTGAGTTCTTCATGTACCTACTTCCACTTTATGGAAGTGAACCTTTAGGTCAAACTCAAGAACCTTTGAACTCACTTCATGGTGTAGTTGAACCATCTCTCTCATGGGTAGTTCAATTAGATCTGTCCCTTAACAGAACTCTTTCTTTCTTATGTCATCTAGGTAAGGCGATCTACCATAACCCATATTGCATCTCGACCTTCCTCGGTCCAGGGAAGACCTATCACAACATCCATAGTGCTGAGCTCTCATTCCCTCTCAGGGATTCTTTTGTCCTCTATATCGATACATTGGGTTACTGGGGTTCGTCCTTTACCTCCTGGCTTGCATGGTCATAAACCACATGCAACTTCATCTTAAGCATCCAAAGTGATATTGCCATTTTCCATGGTGTATGGTGATCTTCAATCATGATTTCATGTATGTCATGATTCTTCCAAGATCGATTCCTCTGAAACCCTAAACCACTCTAGTCGGGGTTTCATCACCTTCTCTTCCAAAGAAGTACATCTGAGGTTTTACCACCATCCTTTCATTGCCTCCAGGACTAGACTGGCTAACCAAACAACCATAACTTTTCAATGTATCTTGTTACCTCTGAGTGTTATCCAAACACCTCTCCTTTTCAAACTTAGGGTTAGCCAAACAACCTCTTCTAGCTTCTAGTCAAACAAGTCAGATGTATCTCAACCAGAGCATCCATTACCACTTCACATCCTTAGGTATTAGGTAACGTTGAAGACATACACTTCCAAGTATTTCACTTATCATCTCACCACAAACTCTATGTCTAACTTCAATTAAGAACACTCTCTGATTTCATCATCATGGTGCTCAAACTCAACCAGGTATAACTTATAAGTTCCACATAGCTCATGATAAAAACATCCTCATAAGGGGACTACCTCATTCCTCTTAGGGTTTACAAACCATCCATGTATCATTCACTTTACCAGGGTAGATATCTTCTCTATCCCCATTTCTCGTGGCAACGTTCCAACCTACACCATCTCTTATCCTTGGTGTATGACATGCATAATGTACTATCTCTCACCCCCATAACAAGAGGAAATAAGCATTTGGCTGCAGTCCAAATACAAAGTTCTTCCTGTTCCAAGAGTAGAGATGGTGCATCCCACCTTGCCAGTACACCTTTAAATCTAAGTTGCAACGTGCCACATATGTCTCTTCATCACAAACATCATGATATCAAACTATTCTTGAACCTACTGAGGTTTATATCCTTGGTCATCTCCTCTAGGTCTATAGGGTACTGACTCTTTTGGGGTCATCCATCTTCCCTCATGCATCAAGAGAGTGCCCTACTCATCTGCCCTTTGGGTCCAATGAGTTCATGAAGGTGATCAATCTCCTAACCCATGGCCCTCAGACAATGTTAGTTGTTACCTCCCGACCCTATGGTCATGTGCAACTGGGGAATTAGGCAACTCCTACTTTCATCGGTCTTATCCCTACCTGACCCTAGGATAGACTTAGGATTCTCCATTACAGTACATGTTCACTTAGAACCTTACCCAAGTCCTCCTCATCTCTCTTTCTGCATTCATGGGCTGGCTTTCATCCTTTCATAGGGATCATGGAAACCTGCCTACCTCGGTCAAGCCCCATACCGGTTACCTCCATGGTAACACATTCATATGCAATAGAGATGGATATCCATGGGTCTGTAGATTCAATCTCATACTATGTACCTTTCACTTAGCTTCTCAAGATCCTATGAGACCTCTTTAGGTTACCTTGAACCAACAAAACTGATATACACCCTTCCAAAGAGGGTCCCTTTCCCAGGATGGGAGGGAAAACTATCTCTAAGGTCACAAAAGCTCTTAGGTCTAGGGTTTACATCCACACGAGCCTACTTAACCCTATTAAGCTATTAAGGCATGAGCAGATCACCTACAGAACCATGCTAAATCATACTTGTCCTCTTTCCTCAATGCTGGATCAAGATCACACCTTCCCTTATCATCAACCTAGTTGTGAGGGGTTCATCAAACACACCTTAAACTTAAGGGGCGTCCCTTTTCCTCTATACATGAGGAGTACCATGCTCGCCTCTATAGGAACTCAACTTCTCATCATAAGCATTAGGTACACCACTTCCCTTCTTAGGCCTAGGAACCCTAGGTTCACTTTGGGTGTCCAATTGCATGCTCTATCTCTTAACTACGAACCAAGCATGCAAAAGGCATGATATGCACTTCTTGTTATCCTTCAACTCGAGCAACACTTAGGGTTGGGTCCTCCTTAAGGACAACCAACAAGGTACAAGGCCTCATAACCTGCTACTAAACCTTTCTAGGTCTAAGGAACTCTTTTCCTATCTCAGAAGGTAAACACCTATACTGTAGGCACATAGGCACCATATGCTTCATCTGCATTCTCTACGGTTTGGTCCCTCTAAAGGAAACCAAGATATCATCAACTTACGAGGCAACCCTTATCATCCATTATTCAGGGTTTTAGGCTTCTAGCCATCTTGCTGGGTTTCCTTCTCTCTCTAGGGCTAACCCTACTTCCAACCTCCCCATTAGAGGTCATCCCTTCATGAAGGATCAACCTCAAAAGCATGCTCTACATGGGTGAAGCCTAGGTTCAAACTTATGGTTGCTCAAGATCATCCATAACCCTTTATGCTCCATCATAATTCCTTATCCAGGGTTTCATCCTATCGTCAACATTGTGACGTGTCCTAGGTGCCAGCTATACCCTAATTGCACAAGCCCATAGGGTCCTTCACTAACATCATCATCTAATGAGCTATCCTTTACCCTAACATGCACGACCCTTCCCAAGGTTGGGTTGCCAAAGGTGTTAGGTCACCCATGGATCATATGGCATCCCGAAGGCATGCCCTTTCAAACACCTGGTCCAACTCATCTCTCTCTAACCTTCACTTAGGGTTAGGGTTAGCATCATCCTCAGAGGATGTGCCAGGTCTCTACTTGCAATGGAGATCTCTATCTCTAAGACTAACTTATCCTCCTGACAAGAAGGTCTAGCCTCAGGTCTCTTCTGAGGACATGACATCTTATGTCATACGTCCTAAGCATGTATCTATTATTTATTTTGTGCTTAATCTATTAAGCTTATGTCCATGACATCTTATTTACATGCCTTTCATTAATTTAGTGGAGGATTCCTTAAACCTTATTAACCTTACGCATACCTCAAGAGGGTGAGGAGAAAAAAAACCCTAATCCTTTATGTTCTTATCAGAATTTTGTGATGAGAAGGGATGAATAAGATGAGAAGTCCTAAAGGTATCTTATTTCGATTCATACCCTAAGACTTTGGCCAGGCAGTCACACGGATCTGGGAGTCCTCATATTCTGACTAGCGGTGCGGAGGAAAATATTGCCACTCCCCAGTCGTGATCCTTTTCTAGACACCTCCGTCTTTCGGATAATCATCTAATAACTCCCTTGGGTTCTATGGAGTTTGTAAAATTTAATAATTATTAATGGTTAACTGAGGAACCCAAGCTCTGATACCAAATGTTACGACCCCACCTCCCGATAACCCCCAATTAAGGGAGACCGACAGGTCGAAGCCGCACCCATGACTTTCGGATCAAAGGTTCGGTAACTAACCAAGAATAATTATCAAATTTTAACATACTATACTGAAAGCTGTAAGAAAATAAATTTTTGCATACCTTTTGAAAACTTGGATCTCTAAACTTCTATCCACACCGATACTAATCTATCTAATCCTCCTTTGCACTTTAATTCTCATTTAGTATCACATGTGCCACTTTACTATTTGTTCTTTTCATTGTACCTAAAACGCCGACAAACAAAACATCGGTCAGCCGTAGCTGGTATGTGGGGGAAACAAATAAATATGAAACTATGGTAACAATGTAATCACTCAATTAATCATTTAACAATCAAGATTACATTTTAAGCCAAACTACTCAATCCATACCTATCCACAACTCTGTGTTGTCCCTATAAGGACTTATATGGTACCTCTATAAAGGTGACTTGATGACCTACCCTCTAGGCAGCCAAAGTCTTTCATGACCTGATGGACCTACCCTCTAGGTAGCCATGTACTAGGTCAGCTATTACGACACAGAGGGGACCAAGATCTGAGCTAGTAGGCACATATCTTATGTGATAATCATAGTCACGTTATAGTTGCAAGAAGTAAATAAACATTCAACTGTTTAGTTACATTCAATGCGATTAAACATCCGAGAATCCATCGGGAAACTAAAGCGGTTATTCATAATCGTAACCACATACCTATCCTAGAGATCTCAAGCAACAATTTATCCAAATCCAACTAGATGTCCAATCAAGCAATCCAATCAATCAATCAAGCAAACATTGATCCTGAAAACATGTATAATGTCTAATTGTCACAAGCATATCCCAAACAACTCCTTATTGACTTGGGACACCTTTCTAAGGTTTTTAAGTCTCATTAGGATGCATTAGGGTTTCTTAGATCAATTTCTCAAACTTTATCCTTTTTAGGTCAACAAACCCTAAAACAACTTTTCCACTCATAAAAACCCTAATTACTCAAATTATCCCCATTAAGGATCTTTTATGCTCAAATTGTCTTAGGATCATCACATCTCCATTTTATTCATGGATTTACACAATTAAACCAATTAAAAGACATATTCATCAAAATTAGGGTTTTCAAGCTCATTAATGCATAATCATGCACGAAACCCTAAATTAAACCAAATATATAAAAAGATCATCTTTTTAGATCCGATTTTCTCTTTTATTAACAACAGGTTAATATCAGCTTGAATTATCCATTGAATAACATTAAAACCATCTATCATCAAATCTAAGGGTTTTTCATTAATTAAATCATTAAAGATGATAGCTATATGTACTTTTCACATTTCAAGCATATTTATGCACATAAACTCCAAATTAGACTAATCACATGCAAAGTTCTTCATTTTCGAAAATAATGTATCTTTTTGCATTTAACAGGTTAATATCAACTCTAATGATCCATTAAACCCTATTAATCACTTTAATCTTATCAAAGTAGGGTTTCTTTAATCATCATTATGTTAAGGTTGATAAATTATACTACTTTTCAAATTTCAAGAGGAGTTGGCTTATAAACATATTTTTATTGAGTTCCCCTCGTTCTGAGGATCATGTTTCATATATAACTTGTTTTGATCCGAGCTACAAATAAATAGATATGATTTTAGTAAAATTACCTATTTTGGGCCAATCCAGAAGTGCCACGTCACCCTTGCCATGCGACGCTAGCTGATTCCAAACATAACACAATGACGCCTTTACCCTCGGTTAAGTTGGCAATTCTTTAGCCCGTGGAAGGGCAAAACGGTCCGACGTCTCTTTTTCCTTTCTTCTTCCTCAGGCCAGCGACTTGCTGTCGCCCTAGCCGCCGAGCTGCTGCTTTGCGTGGCCAGCCACAGCCTCCATAGGCCCAGGAAGCCATTGCCGACCCTCTCCCTTGGTCCGCCACCCCTCTGCGCACCTGGGCGCCACCCGATCGCGGTTGGCGCGGCCAAACCATCGCTCAACAGGGCAGTTCCTCGTGGTCGTTGATGCAGCCTAAAAGTTGCTGCTGCATGCGTTCTAGGTCCCAGCTTTGATGGAGAAGCTACTCTTTGGTATCACAGCACTCCAGGCTCCCATCTAGATGGCTCCTCAGCTTTCCATTACTCCAGGGAAGCACCCGCTTCATGGCTAGGGTTTGTTTGAAGGAGATGAAGAAGAGAAAGAGTATTTCATGAGATTTCCTTAGGACTCGATCCATAGCCTCTCCCCCCTTAAATAGGGGTGGCTATCCACGTCCAAGGATGGCCATCTATGCGTCCAAAGTTCTATTCCCATTAGGATTCTCATTCCTTCATGGAGAAGTAGTTCTTCTCTCTCCTATTAACCTCCTTGATATTCCTTATCTCATGGATACTTAGAAATACAAGAATTATTTCTTTCACTCTCTTTATACTTGCCTTTTATTCATTAGAACGAATTTCTATTTTCTCATAATAGAACTTACTTCCTTTTTCATAATCCACCAAAATCATTAATAAAATATCATATTATCCTTTATTCTGCAAATTTTGGCATTTTCTCTTTCCTCTTCCTTCATTGGGGCTCCTTGTACCCCAAGAAACTATGTTATTTCGAAATTCATTTTATTGGAATACTCATTATCCTTCTTAATGCACCTATATGCATTATTTTGCATTATCATGTCAATTTCTTAATAAAATATTTCTTTTTTTTAGGATTTCTCTTTATTTCTTTTTTATTTTCCTCATTGGCATTCCTTTTATCATTAGAAATCTCATGGATACGAAATTTCTCCAAGAAATCTCATTTATGCCTCTTTCCACTCATTTTCCACATTTTACCATTATTTTCAATATCTTTCTTAATAAAGAAATACTTAATTAGTCTTTTCTTTTCTTATTGCTTTCTTTTTGCAACCTTGGACTCCTTGTTACCCAAGGAACCCAAGAGTCACAAAATCCTCTTTGGATTTTCCTTCTAGAGATTTCTACATGTTTCTTTTCTTAAAAATTCAATTATCCATTTACTAATTGAATTTCCTTTTTATTGGGCCCAATAGCCAATAAAGCCCACAAAGCAACCAATCAAGGCTATTGTGAAGGGAATCCATTTATTCAAAACAAATCACATCATTATTTGTTCAATTATCCTTAATATGAGAAATTTTATTTCTCACCAAGGGGTTATAACATCCTTCCCCTCTTATAGGAATTTTGTCCTCAAAATTCAAACAAGCAAACAAACAATTCAGGATAATACTTTTCCCATGTCCATCATTGGCCCCTATGTGGCTTTGCCGTACTCATGGCATTTTCAAAGAACCTTTATTATCACACATTCTTTTCTCTGAGTTCTTTCATCCTGGCGTCTATAAACTACACAGGTGACTCAAGCCATTTCAGCCTCCCTTGGGGCTCATTAGGTTCATTGTTCAGCACATGGTCGGGGTACCTCACATAGTGCTCTAAATTGGACACATGGAAAACATCTCCCATTACTCTATCCTGAGGGGTAGAGTCAAACCTAACCTTCTCCACCCAGCCATCTCTAATGGACCCATGAATCGGGGACTCATCTCTCTTAGTTATAACTTAGAGGGGTCAGATTTTCATGTCACATTTTCTCCCACAGTAACTTGTATGTCAGTCTACTTTGCATCTTCTCACGACTCTCATCGTCTCTAGGCTCCTTTCCGCCCTTGCACAATCAAAGTGACTTCATCTACACGCATTGGGGTCCCTTTTTCTAACCATCATGTAGTACTTTTCTAACCATCATGTGGTTCTTTCACCAACATCACCTTACTGAAGTGGTGACCGACACAACCTCCCTTACAGAGCTTCATATAAAACCCGATACTGGATATGGTGGTCATTGTCACATCTTTCATAGGACAAGAACTATCTCTAGATATCACCCTGAACGAGCACACATGCCCTCATCAGACCCTTTAGTCTGGATCATACTAACCATTGTTAGGGGTGATAAACTATACTAACATTGAGTTCTTCATGTACCTACTTCCACTTTATGGAAGTGAACCTTTAGGTCAAACTCAAGAACCTTTGAACTCGCTTCATGGTGTAGTTGAATCATCTCTCTCATGGGTAGTTCAATTAGATCTGTCCCTTGACAGAACTCTCTATTTCTTATGTCATCTAGGTAAGGCGATCTACCATAACCCATATTGCATCTCGACCTTCCTTAGTCCAGGGAAGACCTATCACAACATCCATAGTGATGAGCTCTCATTCCCTCTCAGGGATTCTTTTGTCCTCTATATCGATACATTGGGTTACTGGGGTTCATCCTTTACCTCCTGCCTTGCATGGTCATAAACCACATGCAACTTCATCTTAAGCATCCAAAGTGCTATTGCCATTTTCCATGGTGTATGGTGATCTTCAATCATGATTTCCTGTATGTCATGATTCTTCCAAGATCGATTCCTCCGAAACCCTAAACCACTCTAGTCGGGGTTTCATCACCTTCTCTTCCAAAGAAGTACATCTGAGGTTTTACCACCATCCTTTCATTGCCTCCAGGACTAGACTGGCTAACCAAACAACCATAACTTTTCAATGTATCTTGTTACCTCTGAGTGTTATCCAAACACCTCTCCTTTTCAAACTTAGGGTTAGCCAAACAACCTCTTCTAGCTTCTAGTCAAACAAGTCAGATGTATCTCAACCAGAGCATCCATTACCACTTCACATCCTTAGGTATTAGGTAACGTTGAAAACATACACTTCCAAGTATTTCACTTATCATCTCACCTCAAACTCTATGTCTAACTTCAATTAAGAACACTCTCTGATTTCATCATCATGGTGCTCAAACTCAACCTGGTATAACTTGTAAGTTCCACATAGCTCATGATAAAAACATCCTCATAAGGGGACTACCTCATTCCTCTTAGTGTTTACAAACCATCCATGTATCATTCACTTTACCAGGGTAGATATCTTCTCTATCCCCATTTCTCGTGGCAACGTTCCAACCTACATCATCTCTTATCCTTGGTGTATGACATGCATAATGTACTATCTCTCACCCCCATAACAAGAGGAAATAAGCATTTGGCTGCAGTCCAAATGCAGATTTCTTCCTGTTCCAAGAGTAGAGATGGTGCATCCCACCTTACCAGTACACCTTTAAATCTAAGTTGCAACGTGCCACATATGTCTCTTCATCACAAACATCATGATATCAAACTAGTCTTGAACCTACTGAGGTTTATATCCTTGGTCATCTCCTCTAGGTCTATAGGGTACCGACTCTTTTGGGGTCATCCCTCTTCCCTCATGCATCAAGAGAGTGCCCTACTCATATGCCCTTTGGGTCCCATGAGTTCATGAAGGTGATCAATCTCCTAACCCATGGCCCTCAGACAATGTTAGCTATTACCTCCCGACCCTATGGTCATGTGCAATTGGGGAATTAGGCAACTCCTACTTTCATCAGTCTTATCCCTACCTGACCCTAGGATAGACTTAGGATTCTCCATTACAGTACATGTTCACTTAGAACCTTACCCAAGTCTTCCTCATCTCTCTTTCTGCATTCATGGGCTGGCTTTCATCCTTTCATAGGGATCATGGAAACCTGCCTACCTCGGTCAAGCCCCATACCGGTTACCTCCATGGTAACACATTCATATGCAATAGAGATGGATATCTATGGGTATGTAGATTCAATCTCATACTATGTACCTTTCACTTAGCTTCTCAAGATCCTATGAGACCTCTTTAGGTTACCTTGAACCAACAAAACTGATATACACCCTTCCAAAGAGGGTCCCTTTCCCAAGATGGGAGGGAAAGCTATCTCTAAGGTCACAAAAGCTCTTAGGTCTAGGGTTTACATCCACACGAGACTACTTAACCCTAGTAAGCTATTAAGGCATGAGCAGATCACCTACAGAACCATGCTAAATCATACTTGTCCTCTTTCCTCAATGCTGGATCAAGATCACACTTTCCTTTATCATCAACCTAGCCGTGAGGGGTTCATCAAACACACCTTAAACTTAAGGGGCTTCCCTTTTCCTCTATACATGAGGAGTACCATGCTCGTCTCTATAGGAACTCAACTTCTCATCATAACACTACTACAGAAGTGGCCTTTGGCGTCGGTCGTTTAACCCCATTTGGCGTCGGTTTTCGACCGACGCCTATGCGGCCGCCGCTAAAGGTCGAACACTTCGGCGTCGGTTGTTTAACCGACGCCTATTTAAACTATCGGCGTCGGTCGTTTAGTCGATAACCGACGCCAAAGGGGTTCGCGCCACATAAAACGGCGTCAGCTAGGGCACTTTCTGCGTCGGTTATTTACTAACGGACCGACGCCTATACTACTTATAGCGTCGGTCTTTTAGTAGATAACTGACGCATAAAGTGTCCTAAATGACGCCATTTTTTGTGGCGCGAACACTTTTGGCGTCGGTTATATACCAAAAGACCGACGCCTCTAATTTAAATAGGCGTCGGTTTGATACGTATATCCGACTCTATTTCGAGGACTGCTTTGGCCACATAAGGCGTCAGTTATCTATAAATAACCGACGCTGTAGATCTTTGCTGATGGTTTTTATAAATAACCGACACCTATTTGTTTTTTTTTTTCATATCAGTTTGCAGGCCTGCTGTGGCTGGTCAGCAGGATGAGAACCTGCAGTTCAGTAACTGAACTGCAGGTTTACGACATCCATTGATATCAGCCTACAAACAGGCCGCAAACCTGCAAAAGTCATAAGCAAAATTTCACACAAGTACATACATTCAGACATAAATTCAATTCTCACATTCACACATATAGAAACATTCAAATACATGTATTAACATTCAGAAATATTCATTTACAAAGTGTCATTCATTATCACTATCAACATCCCAATTATATCTTACAGTTGCCACTGCTTGTATGGCTTTTGCCCATTCTTCTCTTACTTCATTTAATGCTTCCATCGTATATGGAGCATGTATATTTTTTAAGCGTTTACCTGTAGTGTTGTCAGTTTTAAACACCTGCAAAGAGAATGATGTATATATATAAGTAATAATATAAAAATAAGATAAGATTGATATATTGCATACTAACTAATGAAAGTATATATAATACCTCATGTATGGTATCGATGTCCAATGCGGCATATTTGATAATCATCTGCATAAATCGCATCACATAGTATGCGCATGCCCAGCCATTGTCTTGTGTAGCACACTATAAATTGAAACATACAAAATAATACAACTAAGCACAATTCACATCAATAATATATATATTCGAGTCGGGAACTTACTTGTACGTTCTGCCAATTTATTGGCTGGTTCTTTTTCCTTGGGACCGTTCCTCCAGCCTTTTTGAATGCATCTAAACCCCTACATGTTAATATAACACAATAAATTGCATAAGTAAATAGTAATGTAATAAAAGATGTTAACGGATATAAAAATGAAATATTTCTCACCAGAATAATGGCATTCTCATTACGTGTCCAATTTTAGTGTTCAATGTACTCCCCGCAGGATCTAGATAATAAACAGTTAATGTCCCGGGGACAATAACTAGTAACTCCCAATGTCTACCGCTAGAAGTAAGAAGTTAACAATTAATAACTCAAAATGCAAAATAAAAATGGAATTTTCTTAAGTCCAAATTATAAATAAAGTAAACTTACTTGACATTGAATGGAGCTATTATTATCGTCTTCTTTTGCTGACCAAAAATTGTAAAAGCATCTATACAGTATTGTTGAACATTATCAGGGTCTTTAGCTACCAAACTAATCAATGATGGAATAAAAAATCCCACATGATCAAATGCAAATTGTTTGCAATGATCTTCGACTAGGTAGCTGCAAAACATATAGGCGTATGCATTAATATATAAGAAACCAGATCACCGGATCTTACACAAGGTATATGGATGTATAAACAAGATCTCACCTTATCCATGTCTCTATCATTGATGTATTCAGCCAATCATACATAAACAGCTCAATAATATCTTGTATAAATAAAGAGCTATCGTATGATTGACCTGCATAATCTGCATCTAAAGAAATAATTATAGGGCAATTTACATTATGTGCCCGTAGCCAACATGCCATTCCCCTATAAGCAGGACCTAACGGGTATGTTAGGTCAGTTGGAACCCAATCGGGTAATGCGGGAAGTGGAAGTGGAGGCCTAGGTGCTCCTGGTGTCTTCTTTTTAACCTGTACATATAATTTCATATCAGTTGACATCATATATACACATTAACAGTCTAAATCAATGTCAATTTATCTTACAATTTCAGTCGTGTAGACGACATCTGCTTTGGGCCACAATATCACCCCGCCTTCTGCCTCACCAAGTGTATCAATATCTGGGTGGGCATATGGCAACGCAACTTCCCTCCAATCGGGTAACACACGTAATGGGCCCACACGAACATAGCCCTGTGGCATTGGAGTCCCGTGAAACCTTTCCCCAGGAAGGGACGGGTAAGCTTGCGCCTCTGCAACAACGTAGTCTTGCATTCTTAAGCGGCATGGCTTCAATGCCTACAAATTTACGTAAAGAATATTATACATATATACATATCATCTTGAAAACATAACAACTTGAAAAGACTAACTACAATGCCATAAACAATACTTACAGCAGACGTGCTAGGCGATGGGTCTCCAGGATTACTCGCAGTCTGTGCATTAGGAGAAGAGTGGGTCGCCATAGGCGTATTGGAAGCCTGAGATGCCTACCACCACAGCAATTCTTCCTTGACCTTCTCAGCAACTACATCGTTGATCTTCTTAGCAACTAAATCCTCAACTCTCTTATTCTCCTATACATGGATAAAAGAAACATTAGCTTCTTATTAATGAATTTCCTTTTGCAGTAACATTCTAAAAAAAGAATAGGTTACCTCTTCTTGAGAAAGTCCCGCTCTGGGTTTGCGCTGGGATGGCCCAAAGAATGCTTTGATGCCAACACCAGCGCCGGCACCTCTAACACGTCCAGGATGCTCTGGGTTACCCAGAGCAACTGTCAATTCATCCCTTGTGCCCTGAGGGATGAACGTGCCTTGTTTCCTCTGCTCGTGCAGCTCCCGCTAATCACCATAAACAGAAATTGGTAAGTTAACACCACAAATAATCAATATTCAAACGATTTCTCTAAGAGTTGTATTTTACCATTTTTGCAGCCGCCTCAGCAGTTACAGGCTTCTTTATTTCACCCTTCTTGTTTTGCCTGCCAGCTATCCAGATATCATGGTGAGGCATGGGTGTGGCAGACTCCTGAGTAGGAGCAGACTCCTGAGTAGCCGCAGACTCTGCCTGTAGTCTTTGGCGAACGCTTGCATAGCCTTTTGGACCCATAGTGTGGTCATGCACATTCAGTGCACGCCTTGCTTTTTGTGCGTCACTGAGGGCCTAGTTAGTATGCACATTAATGATTTGGTTAGTAGCACTAAATGCTAATCTTGAATAGGTGAATACAATGTATATTAATTAAATTAGGAGTGACGCCTAATACCTTGAATTCTTCAGATTTTCTTGAAGCAACAAAATTGTCCCAATCTTCTTTGTCCAAGAAGTTCCATTGTTCAAGGGCTGACTTCTTCTTCTTATCACCCTCTTTTATGTATTCTCTATTCAGATTTGTCCTATAATTCCTAAGCATCTTTCCAGCGCGTTGCATCACATTTTTACGATGCAACTTCTCATCCAATGCAAACAGATTCTGTAAAATAGAAATGTTATTAACTAGTATCCAAAATAGAATTGCAAATAATAGAATTTGTAATCTACAAAATAGAATTGCAAATAATAATAACTCACACATAAATCCTTCCATATCAAGTCTTTTTTCCCTTGAGGAACTTTATGCCAATTGTCATACTTAACACCACAATGGCTCCGAGTGGTACACCCAAGATAGTTCACAAAATTATTGCGGTTCACTCCAATTGGATTTCCTCCATTATCAAACTCCACCACCAATTTGGATCCACTACCACTTAGCGCTAATAACTTCTTCAACAGAGTGATGCCCCTTTTCTTGTTAAGTGTCTGGTGTTGCGCATCAAGTTGCTCCAGTGCTTCAGTGGGTACAGGTGCATCAACCTAAAATTTGACAAAAATAAAACACACTAACTTAGCCCAATATAGAAATATAGGATATATGACATAACTAGAAGATAATGAATTTTATAGAAATACAGGATATGTTTTTAGAACTTACATTAGTATCCTCGCCATGCTCTTCATGGACAGCATGCTCATCATGGACTTCATGCTCATCATGGACATCATGCTCATCATGGTCAGCCATCTAAAAATGTCATTAAAAAGGCAAACATTTAGCATTTCTATTAACTAGAAAAGGCAAACATTTAGCATTTGTATTAACTAGAAAAAGGCAAACATTTAGCATTTGTATTAACTAGAAAAAGGCAAACATTTAGCATTTGTATAAACATACATGTCTCTAAAATTGTGATCTTTTATCAATTAACAATCCTTCATTGTGATCTCCGCGCACATATAAGTCATCATTAGCTTCAATATTTTGTGGAGTTGGCAACCCAACTGAGAATGGACTGGAGTCATCATACTTATCATAGTACTCTTCTTCATCTATAGGATCTTCAATGAACTGTCTTTTACCATGAAGAACAACCGACCATTTATCATTTGCAGGATCATCGATATAGAATATTTGTTTCGCCTGTGATGCCAATATGAATGGTTCACCCTTCTCGCCAATCTTTTCAAAGTTCACCAAAGTGAAACCCAATTCATCCACTATAACTCCTTTGGTGTTATCAACCCAATTACATTTAAAGAGCGGAATTTTGAAATCTATGTAGTCAAACTCCCAAATGTCCTCAATGACACCGTAATATGACATTTTAGCTTCACATGGACTCTTATCCTTTGCACTTGCAAAGTACATAGTCGACGCTTGAAGAGTGACCCCACTATTTTGGACGACACTCTTATCATCTTGGCGCTTTGTGTAATATGTGAATCCATTAATGTCAAACCCTTCATAAGACATAACATTCGGTTTTGGTTTAAAGGCGAGGCATTTGATAGTTTCTGTAATATCATTTGGTGTTTGAGATAGTTGATGTAAGACTTTATCTTCAAACCACTTAGTAAAAGTCTTATTATGCTCTCTAGCAAGCCACATTGAACTTGCTCGAGGATGTTGTCTCTTTATGAAATTGGTATGTTCCTCGATATAAACACTCACTTCGTCCATATTGTGTAAAATATACAAGTGAGCTTGTTCCAACTGCTCACGGCTGATTACTTTCACCCGTGATCCCAAAATTCCTTTGCCCTCCTCAATATTCTTGTCATTATCAGGAGTGTCATTACCACTGAGAAAGTCATTGCAAAAATCCATAACCTCTCTCGCCACATAACCTTCAATAATACTCCCTTCAGGCTGATAACGGTTTCGAACATCACCTTTAAAAACGCTCATGTATCGTTCAAAGGGATACATCCAATGCAAGAAAACTGGTCCCAACATTTTCACTTCCCTAGTCAAGTGGACAACAAGATGTACCATGATATCAAAGAACGAAGGAGGGAAATACATCTCAAGCTGACATAGGGTAACAACCACTTCTCTTTGCAAATTATCGAGAGTATCAGGGTCAATAACTTTGCTGCATAGACTGTTGAAAAAGAAACAAAGTCTGGTAATTGCAAACCTTACATGCTTCGGCAATATAGATCGAATTGCCACGGGCAATATTTGTTGCATTCGAGTGTGACAATCATGAGATTTAAGACCTATCAACTTCAGATCTTTCATTGATACCAATCTACGGATGTTGGATGAGTAACCATGTGGCACCTTAACATTTACCAAGCATTCACAAAAAGTTTTCTTCTCCTTTCTAGACAACGTGTAACAAGCGGGAGGTAAGTATGTTCTTTTATTACCCATTTCACGTAATTCTGTTAATTCTGACCTTATTCCCATTTCACGTAGGTCCAGTCTGGATTTTATCCCATCTTTAGTCTTACCTGGTATATTTAATAGAGTACCAATGATGCTATCACAGACATTTTTCTCAACGTGCATTACATCGATACAATGCCTGACTGTCAAAGAACTCCAATAAGGAAGATCCCAAAATATTGACTTCTTCTTGAATGAAGAATTGTCACTCCGTGTGGCCATACTACATTGTGATTTCTTACCAAATTCATTGACAATGTCTTTTACTCTTTCATAAACAACATCCCCTGGTATAGGTTTAGGTGCACTCCGTTCATCATTCCATCCATTGAATGCTTTGCGCTTCCTACAATACGGATGGAATTTTGAAAGAAACCTTCGATGACCAAGATATACAGTCTTGCCGCCATGTTTTAGTCTTATTGAATCAGTGTTTTCTTCACATATAGGACACGCTTTAGCTCCTTTGACACTATATCCAGACAAATTCCCATATGCTGGAAAGTCATTAATAGTGCAAAACAACATAGCGTGCAAACGAAATGTCTCTCTTGCTGAAGCATCATAGGTCATCACACCTTCAGCCCAAAGTTTCTTTAAGTCATCAATCAAAGGTTCAAGATAAACATCGATATCATTTCCGGGTTGTTTAGGGCCCGATATCAACAATGACAACATAACGTACTTATTTTTCATACACATCCAGGGAGGAAGATTGTATATAACAAGCATGACTGGCCAAGTGCTATGTTGGTTGCTCAATGTCCCGTACGGATTCATCCCATCTGTACAAAGCCCAAGTCTTAGATTCCTATCTTCTTCACCAAATTTAGGGTACAATAGATCAATCTTCTTCCACTGTGGGGAATCAGACGCATGTCGTAGGATCCCATCATTATTTTTCTTAACATCTGCATGCCACCTCAAATTCTTCGCATCTTTCGGATTTGCAAACAAGCGTTGAAACCGTGATATTATAGGTAGATACCACAACACCTTGGCAGGAGAACCAGTTTTGGACTCCCCCGAAGTCGTCAATTTATACCGTGACGCACCACATTTTGGACAATCTTTCAAATCTACATAGTCCTTTAGAAATAATACACAATCATTCGGGCATGCGTGTATCTTCTTGGCCTCCATTCCCATTGGGCACAACATTTTCTTTACCTGGTATGTTGAGATTGGAAGCTCGTTTCCTTCAGGAAGAATTTCTTTCAACAAAGTCAACAATGAAGTGAAGCTTTTGTCGCTCCATCTATTGTTAGCTTTCAACTTATACAATCTCAACACAGCGCTAAGCTTCGTAAACTTAGCACAGCCTGTGTATAACGGTATCTCAGCATCATGCACAATGTTTGTAAAGATAGGAGGTGGATCGGTGTGCTCTACCCTACAACTATCCAGCATCGCATCAACGATGTCTGCTGGAACTGGTTCGTTCACATTTACGTCATCAGAGGCAATTTCTTCTTCCACCCAAGCAATGCTATCGACATCTACTGATTTTGATTTTGAAATCTCTCCATGCCAGTGCCATTCTGTATAGCCTTGTACAATCCCGTTGCACATGACATGACTTTTGATTTCCTCACCAGTGTTGACTTTCAAGTTGTTACCGCAATGCCTACATGGACAGTAGAACCTATCTGTAGGTTTTTTCCTATGTTCCTCGACAAATCTAATAAACTGATCAAGACCAGATATAAACTCTGGGGTGCAACGATTACGAATGGACATCCATGATCTATCCATTCTATGATCAGAGAAAACAAGTATATATTAGGAAACAAGTATATATTAGGAAAAGATTAGGCAACATTTCCCCGCTGTTCTCTAAGTACATATATACTTAGAGAAGAAACGGGGAAATGCCAACAAACACATGTGATGTCATTCTTATATATAATAAATGTGTACCACCTATCCCATCCTTGAACACCTAATCTCACTAGTAAGTGTATAATGTGTATTGGGTTTTCAAGAAAATTTCGGCAGCATTTCCCCGCTGTTCTCTAAGTACATATGTACTTAGAGAACAAACGGGGAAATGCTACCAAAATTTTCTCGAAAACTCAATACACATTATACACTTACATCCTAAGTGAGATTAGGTGTTCAAGAACAGTCCCAAACCGGGGACTATCCAATATTTACTCCTAATGAGTCAATCTTGGACGGGTTTCTAGGCCAACAAACACAATAATAGATATCTACAATGAAGCCGGACTCCATACAAACAGTATATAATTTAGTGATTGTTCATTCTAATTTATACCAATGTACAAGTAATATAAAAAACAATGATTGTTCACATTCTAGGCCAACAAACACATGTGATGTCATTCTTATATATAATAAATGTGTACCACCTATCCCATCCTTGAACACCTAATCTCACTAGTAAGTGTATAATGTGTATTGGGTTTTCAAGAAAATTTTGGCAGCATTTCCCCGCTGTTCTCTAAGTACATATGTACTTAGAGAACAAATAGGGAAATGCTACCAAAATTTTCTCGAAAACTCAATACACATTATACACTTACATCCTAAGTGAGATTAGGTGTTCAAGAACAGTCCCAAACCGGGGACTATCCAAGATTTACTCCTAATGAGTCAATCTTGGACGGGTTTCTAGGCCAACAAACACTCTAGGATTTAGGGTCATAGGTACCATCATAGAACAAAAGGGGTACACTCTAGGATTTAAGATCACACTACATCATGTATTTTATACAAAATTACATGTATGTGTATATAAAAAATATATTTATAAGGAACTTCTATACATATCTAATCAACAAATCAGTAATTAAGTAAGTATTCATCAATACTTACTATTAATCAGTATCTCTAATCATTAAAATCGGCAAGCAGATCAGTTATTGTAAAGATACAATTTACAGCACATCAAAATTTCTAGCACAAATGAGCACATAGTCAGAGATAAAGATGACATAGTTCTTTTTTTATAATTGTCTAAGAACAGTTATCAATTTTTCTGTGGACTGACTCCAGAAATTATTATCTATAGCAAAGTAAACCTCATCAGTAAGTGACCAGCTCCATGAAGGATCGGAAGCTTACATTGTATAAAATGCTTCACCTCACAAAATAATCCGCGCAGTAAATGAGAAATAGGTAGAGGAAAGGAAAAGACACTGGCGCATACCAGTTCTGTTGGCGCCGATAAGGAGACAGCGGGAGCCAGGTGGAAGCTGCAGGTTGAACTTGACGGCGTGGCGGCGGCACATCGGATGGAGCAGCAGGGCGGGCAACATGTGGCTGGAGCAGCAGGGCGCGGCGGCGAGCTCCAGGCGTCAGGCAGGCGTCGGCGGCAACGATCTCCAGGCGTCCGGAGAAGGGGGCACGGTCCAGAAGGGGGTGCAGCAGCAGTGGCGGCGGAGAAGGGGGCGCCGGAGTAGCAGTGGCGACACGACGGCGCTGTCGTGGAGAACAAGGAGCAGAGAAATCGACGGCGACAGCGTGGGAAATCGACGGAGAAGCAGAAAAAAGGGCTCTCAATGAAACAGAAGAAAGGGGAAGAGTCGGGCATCGCGGGTTATAAAGTCCCAAATAGCGTCGGTTTTTTACAACAACCGATGCCTAAACATCTTTAGCGTCGGTTGTTTGAAATAACCGACGTCCAATTGGACGATATTTTCATGAAATTGTTTGGCGGGAACCACCTTCAGCGTCGGTTATCCTTTAATAACCGACGCTGAAGGTGACACTTTTCGCGCAAATTTTCATCGCACATAGGCGTCGGTTTCTACCTAAATAATCGACGCTGAAAAGGACACTATTTTTTTTGATCAAAAAATGGATTTCGCGGGCGACTTTAAGCGTCGGTTTGTTATAAACAACCGACGCGGAAGACAAAGCGGTACCCGTGTCTGGCTGGTCTTCGAATATAGACGTCAGTTTTTGTAAACAACCGACACCTAACATAGAAGGCGTCGGTTTTCCTTAATAACCGACGCCCAGAAAAGTGTCACTGAATGCTATTTCTGTAGTAGTGTAAGCATTAGGTACACCACTTCCCCTCTTAGGCCTAGGAACCCTAGGTTCACTTTGGGTGTCCAATTGCATGCTCTATCTCTTAACTACGAACCAAGCATGCAAAAGGCATGATATGCACTTCTTGTTATCCTTCAACTCGAGAAACACTTAGGGTTGGGTCCTCCTTAAGGACAACCAACAAGGTATAAGGCCTCATAACCTGCTACTAAACCTTTCTAGGTCTAAGGAACTCTTTTCCTATCTCAGAAGGTAAACACCTATATTGTAGGCACATAGGCACCATATGCTTCATCTTCATTCTCTAGGGTTTGGTCCCTCTAAAGGCAACCAAGATATCATCAACTTACGAGCCAACCCCTATCATCCATTGTTCAGGGTTTTAGGCTTCTAACCATCTTGCTGGGTTTCCTTCTCTCTCTAGGGCTAACCCTACTTCCAACCTCCCCATTATAGGTCATCCCTTCATGAAGGATCAACCTCAAAAGCATGCTCTACATGGGTGAAGCCTAGGTTCAAACTTATGGTTGCTCAAGATCATCCATAACCCTTTATGCTCCATCATAATTCCTTATCCAGGGTTTCATCCTATCGTCAACATTGTGACGTGTCCTAGGTGCCAGCTATACCCTAATTGCACAAGCCCATAGGGTCCTTCACTAACATCATCATCTAATGAGCTATCCTTTACCCTAACATGCACGACCCTTCCCAAGGTTGGGTTGCCAAAGGTGTTAGGTCACCCATGGATCATATGGCATCCCGAAGGCATGCCCTTTCAAACACCTGGTCCAACTCATCTCTCTCTAACCTTCACTTAGGGTTAGGGTTAGCATCATCCTCAGAGGATGTGCCATGTCTCTACTTGCAATGGAGATCTCTATCTCTAAGACTAACTTATCCTCCTGACAAGAAGGTCTAGCCTCATGTCTCTTCTGAGGACATGACATCTTATGTCATACGTCCTAAGCATGTATCTATTATTTATTTTGTGCTTAATCTATTAAGCTTATGTCCATGACATCTTATTTACATGCCTTTCATTAATTTGGTGGAGGATTCCTTAAACCTTATTAACCTTACGCATACCTCAAGAGGGTGAGGAGAAAAAAAACCCTAATCCTTTATGTTCTTATCAGAATTTTTTGATGAGAAGGGATGAATAAGATGAGAAGTCCTAAAGGTATCTTATTTCGATTCATACCCTAAGACTTTGGCCGGGCAGTCACATGGATCCGGGAGTCCTCGTATTCCGACTAGCGGTGTGGAGGAAAATATTGCCAGCCCCCGATCGTGATCCTTTTCTAGACACCTCCGTCTTTCGGATAATCCTCTAATAACTCCCTTGGGTTCTATGGAGTTTGTAAAATTTAATAATTATTAATGGTTAACTGAGGAACCCAAGCTCTAATACCAAATGTTACGACCCCACCTCCCGATAACCCCCAATTAAGGGAGACCGAGAGGTCGAATCTGCACCCATGACTTCCGGATCAAAGGTTCGGAAATTAACCAAGAATAATTATCAAATTTTAACATACTATACTGAAAGCTGTAAGAAAATAAATTTTTGCATACCTTTTGAAAACTTGGATCTCTAAACTTTTATCCACACTGATACTAATCTATCTAATCCTCCTTTGCAATTTAATTCTCATTTAGTATCACATGTGCCACTTTACTGTTTGTTCTTTTCATTGTACCTAAAATGCCGACAAACAAAACGTCGGTCAGCCGTAGCTGGTATGTGGGGGAAACAAATAAATATGCAACTATGGTAACAATGTAATCACTCAATTAATCATTTAACAATCAAGATTACATTTTAAGCCAAACTACTCAATCCATACCTATCCACAACTATGTGTTGTCCCTGTAAGGACTTATATGGTACCTCTATAAAGGTGACTTGATGGACCTACCCTCTAGGCAGCCAAAGTATTTCATGACCTGATGGACCTACCCTCTAGGTAGCCATGTACTAGGTCATCCATTACGACACAGAGGGGACCGGTATCTGAGCTAGTAGGCACATATCTTATGTGATAATCGTAGTCACGTTATAGTTGCAAGAAATAAATAAACATTCAATAGTTGAGTTGCATTCAATGCGATTAAACATCCGAGAATCCATCGGGAAACTAAAGCGGTTATTCATAATCATAACCACATACCTGTCTTGGAGATCTCAAGCAACAATTTATCCAAATCCAACTAGATGTCCAATCAAGCAAGCCAATCAATCAATCAAGCAAACATTGATCCTGAAAACATGTATACTGTCTAATTGTCACAAGCATATCCCAAACAACTCCTTATTGACTTGGGACACCTTTCTAAGGTTTTTAAGTCTCATTAGGATGCATTAGGGTTTCTTAGATCAATTTCTCAAACTTTATCCTTTTTAGGTCAAGAAACCCTAAAACAACTTTTCCACTCATAAAAACCCTAATTACTCAAATTATCCACATTAAGGATCTTTTATGCTCAAATTGTCTTAGGATCATCACATCTCCATTTTATTCGTGGATTTACACAATTAAACCAATTAAAAGACATATTCATCAAAATTAGGGTTTTCAAGCTCATTAATGCATAATCATGCACGAAACCCTAAATTAAACCAAATATATAAAAAGATCATATTTTTAGATCCGATTTTCTCTTTTATTAACAACAAGTTAATATCAGCTTGAATTATCCATTGAATAACATTAAAACCATCTATCATCAAATCTAAGGGTTTTTCATTAATTAAATCATTAAAGATGATAGCTTTATGTACTTTTCACATTTCAAGCATATTTATGCACATAAACTCCAAATTAGACTAATCACATGCAAAGTTCTTCATTTTTGAACATAATGTATATTTTTTCATTTAACAAGTTAATATCAACTCTAATGATCCATTAAACCCTATTAATCACTTTAACCTTATAAAAGTAGGGTTTCTTTAATCATCATTATGTTAAGGTTGATAAATTACACTACTTTTCAAATTGCAAGAGGAATTGGCTTACAAACATATTTTTATTGAATTACCCTCATTCTGAGGATCAAGTTTCATATATAACTTGTTTTGATCTGAGCTACGAATAAATAGATATGATTTTAGTAAAATTACCTATTTTGGGCCAATCCAGAAGTGCCACGTCACCCTTGCCATGCGACGCTAGCTGATTGCAAACATAACGCAATGACGCCTTTACCCTCGGTTAAGTTGGCGATTCTTTAGCCCGCGGAGGGGTAAAACGGCCCGACGTCTCTTTTTCCTTTCTTCTTCCTCGGTCCAGCGACTTGCTGTCACCCTAGCCGCCGAGCTGCTGCTTTGCGCGGCTAGCCACAGCCTTCATAGTCCCAGGAAGCCATTGCCGACCCTCTCCCTTGGTCCGCCACCCCTCTGCGCACCTGGGCGCCACCCGATCGTGGCCGGCACGGCCAAACCATCGCTCAACAGGGCAGTTCCTCGTGGCCGTTGATGCAGCCTAAAAGTTGCTGCTGCATGCATTCTAGGTCCCAGCTTCGATGGCGAAGCTACTCTTTGGTACCGCAGCACTCCAGGCTCCCATCTAGATGGCTCCTCAGCGTTCCATTACTCCAGGGAAGCACCCGCTTCATGGCTAGGGTTTGTTCGAAGGAGATGAAGAAGAGAAAGAGTATTTCATGATATTTCCTTAGGACTCGATCCATAGCCTCTCCCCCCTTAAATAGGGGTGGCTATCCACGACCAAGGATGGCCATCTATGCGTCCAAAGTTCTATTCCCATTAGGATTCTCATTCCTTCATGGAGAAGTAGTTCTTCTCTCTCCTATTAACCTCCTTGATATTCCTTATCTCATGGATACTTAGAAATACAAGAATTATTTCTTTCACTCTCTTTATACTTGCCTTTTATTCATTAGAACGAATTTCTATTTCCTCATAATAGAACTTACTTCCTTTTTCATAATCCACCAAAATCATTAATAAAATATCATATTATCCTTTATTCTGCAAATTTTGGCATTTTCTCTTTCCTCTTCCTTCATTGGGGCTCCTTGTACCCCAAGAAACTATATTATTTCAAAATTCATTTTATTGGAATACTCATTATCCTTCTTCATGCACCTATATGCATTATTTTGCATTATCATGTTTATTTCTTAATAAAATATTTCTTTTTTTAGGATTTCTCTTTATTTCTCTTTTATTTTCCTCATTGGCATTCCTTTTATCATTAGAAATCTCATGGATACGAAATTTCTCCAAGAAATCTCATTTGTGCCTCTTTCCACTCATTTTCCACATTTTACCATTATTTTCAATTTCTTTCTTAATAAAGAAATACTTAATTAGTCTTTTCTTTTCTTATTGGTTTCTTTTTGCAACCTTGGACTCCTTGGTACCCAAGGAACCCAAGAGGCACGAAATCCTCTTTGGATTTGCCTTCTAGAGATTTCTACATGTTTCTTTTCTTAAAAATTCAATTATCCATTTACTAATTGAATTTCCTTTTTATTGGGCCCAATAGCCAATAAAGCCCACAAAGCAACCAATCAAGGCTATTGTGAAGGGAATCCATTTATTCAAAACAAATCACATCATTATTTTTTCAATTGTCCTTAATATGAGAAATTGCATTTCTCACCAATTGAACCCAAAAATTGGGGTTATAACAATACTTGTTTTCTTTTACAGCATGGGTTATGCGAATTGTTCCAAGTGAATAAGAAGATGAAAGATTTATCAAGTTTCTTACGGTTTTTTCAGGTTTGTTTCCACCAACATCTATATTATATTTTTCCAACATATTTGTCCAAAAACATTCAGATTATATTGTTTTCTCTAGCCATTTTCAATGTCAAAAGTTGCAAATCCAGCCTCAAATTCAGCATTTTATTCTCTCTTTTTTTTAGAATTTTCTTAGTCCAAAGCCAAGCAGTACTCTTAGTCCAAATCCAAGCAGTACTATTACAGACACATATTGAAAATGATTCAGTGAATGCTTGTATTGAAACACTACATGAAACCCCCTCTCGATCCCCTAACATTCTAAACACTCGCCTGATTTGTTTTTCAACGCATGATATATGTTGTTTTGGTTTTCGAGTGAGCATATGAAAAATATGCCCCGTAGCACATGCAGAAAATGTGTCCGTTGCACATACGGAGATATGTGTCCGTTGCACATTTGGCTTTATGTGTCCGACGCACATCCGAAGATATGTGCATTCCATGAATTGTGTTTCTAATACTTAAAATCTCTTTTGTAGGTTTCATTTATGGTGATGGTGATTGGTATTCAGATTATATATTCAACTATATTATGGGATTTAGCTATAAATGGTTTTCTTCTTCCACTTATTCTTCACTACGATTGTCTCATTGTCTTTGATTCAAGATAAACCAAACATGTGCAATCAAAAGGTAAGTACTCTTTTCTTCACTACGATTGTCTCATTGTCTTTATAATTAATTAAGTGCATTGAACAATTCTTTAAAACACGAGCAGCGATGAAAGAGCTATATATTATTTTTGTAGGTACATGGTTTTATATATGTGATGATGATTTCTATTCAGATGATATATGTGCACACTCATTATGGAAAGAGCTATATATTATTTTCTTCTCGATTCATTCTTCAGTTAACACACAGTAAATTCTTTGATGCAAGAAAAGAATGTCACATCCATTAAAGAATTCTTCCTTATGCAAAGTATGAATTTGAGAGAAATTTATATATATGAATATACCACACATGCTTGATTGAAAGGCCAACCTTCTATTACAAATAAGTAAGTTTTCAAACATGAACTAACTCATTTTTTTCTTTAATATATATAGATTCATAGTTACTTTCACTATATGTTCATATGCTTCTTTGCATTTTCAGGTTTTTTTGATGATTTTAAATGGAAAAAGACTGAATGGAGTCTTGTAATGAAACACTTCTTGGAAACCCCTCCCTATCCCCTAAACTTCTAAACGCATGTCATTTTGTTTTTTAACGCACAATGTATATGTTATTTTCGTTTTCGAGTGAGCATATGGAAAATATGCCCCGTAGCACATGCGGAAAATGTGTCTGTTGCACATACAGAGATATGTGTCTATTGCACATTCGGCTTTATGTGTCTGACGCACATTCAGAGATATGTGCATTCCATGAATTGTTTTTCTAATACTTAAAATCTCTTTTGTAGGTTTCATTTATGGTGATGGTGATTGGTATTCATATTATATATTCCATTCTGTTATGGGATTTAGCTATAAATGATTTTCTTCTTCCACTTATTCTTCACTATGATTGTCTCATTGTCTTTGATTCAAGATAAACCAAATATGTGCAATCAAAAGGTAAGTACTCTTTTCTTCACTACGATTGTCTCATTGTCTTTATCTATACTACTATAAAAAGAGCGAGTTTGATGCTGCGCTCTCCTTGATTCATTCTCTTCTCTCCTTTTTTCAAGGAATTTTGCTCCTACAAATATTTATTTTCACACTCTCCTATTAACTTTTATTATCTTTAATTTTGTATTTCTCTCTCTATCCCACGGAAACAGTTCCTTGATTCTCTCCTTTCAAACAACCAACACAAATATCTTTTACCATAGGGACCCTTTCATAGACGAGTCCTCTCTCTGCACATTTCTAAATTTTATGTCACGTGCATGGACACGTGTGCGTTCACTAGTAATTAATTAAGTGCATTGAACAATTCTTTAAAACACGAGCAGCGATGAAAGAACTATATATTATTTTTGTAGGTACATAGGTTTATATATGTGATGATGATTTCTATTCAGATGATATATGTGCACACTCATTATGGAAAGAGCTATATATTATTTTCTTCTCGGTTCATTCTTCAATTAACACACAGTAAATTCTTTGATGCAAGAAAAGAATGTCACATCCATTAAAGAATTCTTCCTTATGAAAAGTATGAATTTGAGAGCAATTTATATATATGAATATACCACACATGCTTGATTGAAAGGCCAACCTTCTATTACAAATAAGTAAGTTTTCAAACATGAACTAACTCATTTTTTTTCTTTAATATATAGAGATTCATAGTTACTTTCACTATATGTTCATATGCTTCTTTGCATTTTCAGGTTTTTTTGATGATTTTAAATGGAAAAAGACTGAGTGGAGTCTTGTAATGAAACACTTCTTGGAAACCCCTCCCTATCCCCTAAACTTCTAAACACATGTTGTTTTGTTTTTCAACGCACAATGTATATGCTGTTTTGGTTTTCGAGTGAGCATATGGAAAATATGCCCCGTAGCACATGCGGAAAATGTGTCCGTTGCACATACGGAGATATGTGTCTGTTGCACATTCGGCTTTATATGTCTGACACACATCCAGAGATATGTGCATTTCATGTGTTATTTTTCTAATACATTTAAGTTTCTATTGTAGGTTCTCATTTATCATTAATTGATGACAATTGATATTCACATGATATGTTGCACATAGTTGCGGGACTGGACTATATAAGTTTTTCTTCTTCTATACGTTCTTCACTTCTATGAGGACCTCATTTCTTTGGTGTAAGAAAAATCATGCATGGGCATTGAAAAAGTAAGTACTCTTATTTTATACATATTCAATATCTAAACGTAAGCATTTTTCATCTTTTCATAATATATATACATGCAAATAATCTAAGTTGAGCACACTTGGTTGTACTTATGACTTGTATACACTGTATTAGAAGTCACATCTAATACTCTTTTTTGTGACTGGATCTAATACTCTTAGTACGGATTTGATTTTTCTTAGTTTGCACCTTCAACTCGGATTGTATTAAGTAGCTACGCTGTGAAAGATAGTGATTACATTGCTCAATACTTGTAGTTATGTATGACAATAAATATATATTTATCTGTTGATCACTCTCTTACATTCTTTACAATAACTCTTTTTGTGTCCTTGACATTATTGTCAATGGTAATATATTAGAAATATATTCGGTTATTTTTTCATACAATATATATATATATATATATATATATATATATGAGGATGATTCAGCCCTATTTTAGGGCTTAATCCTGTGTCTTTTTGCTCTTCAATCACATCTATACCTGTTAGATTGCATGTCATTCCCCCTAATATGCTTATTTGTATAAAATGCATTTGGACAACGCTTGATGGAAGAGAGAGAGAAGGGGCGATCCTAGGGTTCCTCTACACTCAGAGAGACCCAAAGTGAAGTTCGATGCTCCCTCGACCTACCCCTAGTGTCCAAAGATCAATTGAAGCAAAGAAGTCCAAGAAAAGCCAAAGATCCAAGTTAAAGTGCTGCCCAAGGACCCAGCACGGCTGTGGTACCACAAAACGGTCATGCTAGGTCACTTAGAAATTGACAGGTTCAACCTCCAAATCAAGCAGAAGGCAGCACGGCCGTACTGCAGCAAAACGGCCATGCCAGTGACAGACACCACGGCCGTGCACCACAAAACAGACGTGGCACAGTAGAGCACCACGACCGTGCCAGCCACCACGGCCGTGGCACACCACCTCCACCACGGCCGTGTTGACCCACCACAGTCGTGGCCGTTTTGACAAAAACCCTGTAACTTGGCCATTTTAATTCCCACGACTCTGCCCAACCACCACGGCCGTGGCCTACCCTACCCACCATGGCCGTGGTACCCCACCACGGCCGTGATACTCACAGAATCCAGCCACTTTTCCACTGCTTTCCCCATTTTGCCCCTAACTTAACCCTAGACCCCCTAGATCCCTATATAAGCCCTAGTGGCGGCTGGGGGTCGGAAGTTGGCTACCTTCTACCCTCATTTTCGCTCCCTTGTCACCTCCACTCCATTCCACTTCACCTCCACCTCAAATCCACTCCATTTCACCATTTCCACCACATAACCCCCATATTTAAGCCTTCCATCCACATCCCACCTCCATTCTACACCTTGCCATCCAAGAAGAAGGAGGAGGACGACCCTACAACTACTGGAGAGAAGGATTTCAGCCACTACTTCGAGCTCCATGGCTTCTTCTACCTCTTTCTCCTTTCTTTTTGTATTTTCCATTTCTATGAGTAGCTAGGCCCCTTGGGTGGGCTGTTTGGGGGAAAATATGTTACTTTGATACCATGTTGGGGGAAAATGACATGTAAACTTTGTAATTTCATTTGTTAATGATTATATTCTATTTCTATCTCATTCTCCATGGATTACTTGTTGGTTTGTGTGTGAAATCACCTAGGAATTTAGGCAAATTACTTATATGTGTGAATTTTGGGATTTGCCCCTAGGTCCAATTCTTGGATCCCTAGGTTGCGTCCCATCTTCCTACATCCTAATCAATTTACCCAAACCTAAGTGAGAGATCTAAGTAGCTAGATTAGATAATTCTAGTGCAATTAGCATGGAGCCTTCTCAAGGCTAGAATGTGGGAGAATTGGGGTCCAAAACCCTAATTTCACCTCCCCATTACTACCCTCGGACCCTAATTGCCCTAGGAATGTCTAATCTAGAAACCTAGACTTTATTAGACTCTAATTGGATTGAACCTAACCCCTAACCCAATTGAGCCTCGTAAGGGTAGTAGGGGGTGTTAGGGACTAGTTCCCCTATACACAACCTAGCATATCCATGGCCAGTTAGTAGCTTACGTCAATCCATTAGACTCTAACTTGTTGTTTGGTTTGGATAATCTAAATGGAATCATAATGTTCACATGTCACCCCCCAACTTAAGTGATAAGTTCATACCCCTAAACAGCCCACACATCTCTTTAGTTCTTAAAACCCTAGTTCTGTGCTTGCTTAGCTTAGTTAGTTCTTTTCTTGCTTAGTTAGCTTCTTGCCTTGATATTGCCTTGTTTATACTAGTTTAGTTCTTTAATTGCTCTTTTGCTTTTCTCTTTCTTGCCTTAGCATAATTTGTCTTTTCATACCTAGCTTAGTCCTTTCTTTCCTGCTTAGTCTTAATATAGTCTAGGGTTAACATAGATTTCATTCCTGCCTTTAACTGCTTTCTTGTTCATCCTTAGTTAACAATCAAATCAACCTTTAAACCCTTAACCCTAGTCTCTACAGTAGGAACCCAGAAAAACTAACCTAGCTCTAGCGCCACCTCTTTTCCCTGTGGATCGACCCTATACTTTCCACCTTCCTATACTACGACACGGCCCCGTGCGCTTGTGGGTGTAGTTATTTTAGTAGAAGTAGGTGTGTTAGTTAGGTTTATAAATTTTGAAAGCACAATCCCATCACGTGTGTTCCGACCTCGTGGGGCGCATCTAGTCGAGTCAAATCGGCTAGTGTGTTGCACCTCTAGTGGAATCGCACCAAGCTTTCTGGCACCGTTGCCGGGGATTAGAGGTGCTCGGCCTAGCTAGTTAGTTTTTCTTTGACTTTTCCTACTGCCCTCATCATTGCTATTCTTTATTCATTTTTCTTTGCATTCTTTGTGTATATTGGTTTGCTAACTTGTTCTCTTTTGTTTGGTTGTGCTTTATGCATGGGACAAGCCATTCAGGAGGAAACAAGATGGAAGACCAAAGTGCACCTCACAAGCCACTTCAAGATTACTTCATGCCTAGCAACTACAAATTGCCAATTGCTAGTAGGGTTAATCAAATGCTAGGGGAGCAATTCTCTATTCCTCCAGGTCTTCTTGGGCTCCTGCCCATCTTCTACGGCTCAGAGAGTGAGAACCCCTATAAGCACTTGGACTCCTTTCTTGAAGTATGCTCCACCTTCAGGACGTCGACGGCTAGTGATGATACAATTTGGTTGACCTTGTTCTCTTTCCCCCTCAAAGATAGAGCCAAAGACTGGTATGACTCAAGAAAGGACATCATGAGTTGGGAAACAATGAAGAATGCTTTCTTGAGACAATTCTACTCTATAGCAAGGTTGACACAAATGCGGCGTTCCGTGACAAATTTTAGTCAAATGGGAGATGAGCAGTTTCATAATGCATGGGAGAGATTCAAGAAGCTGTTGAGAGAGTGTCCTCACCATGAGATCCCTTTGTGGTAGCTAGTTCAATCATTCTACTCTAGTTTGTCTCTAAAGGACCAAGACACAGTGGACTCTTCTTGTGGGGGAGTTTTCATGGCTAAGCCACCTGAGGAGATATGGCCTTTGTTTGAGCAGTTGGCTGAAGGATCAAGAATTCGAGCTTCTAGCATGATGAATGAAAGAGGGTATGCCTTTGGTGTGACACCCCCTACTCATGATGACTCAATCCCGCAAGTGATGAAGATTCTTGGTGACATGGTGAGCTTCATGAAGAACCAGGTGACAAATGCTCCTTGCCACCCAGTCAATTCTATTGAGTTCTATGGGGAAGAAAAGAAGACACCTCACTCCTATAGCTACCAGGAACCACAAAGTCCTACATACAACTCAAGGTTTGAGGAAGAGGTTCTCTCCAGATTGAAAGTGTTTGATGATGTTCAATGGGATGTTGCAAGGTTAGAAGAGAGAATAGAGCAACTATCTTCTATAATCGCTCTCCAAGAGGAAAAATTGTCTTCAAGACCCATCGTGAGCCACCATGAAGCAAGTAGACCCATGCCCTCTTCACAAGTTTTCTACAGTCCAGCCCCCATGCAAGTGCATCCCATTCACTCCTTGCAAGGCTATCCCCAGCCTTACACTCCTCCACCACCTACCTCACCTCAAATTTCACAAAACTTCACTTTCCAGCCCCAGTTCTCTCCTCCTCCTCAATTCTCTTCTCCACCTCAATTTTAACCCAAGTGCCACCTCCACCTCCTCCACAGCCACAACATGCTCCCCCTCCCCTTCATGAGCAAGGTAGTGCTGTGACAGTTCTAAGGAGTGGGAAAACTCTTGAGCAGCCCGCAAGTCAAAGAAAGGTTGATAAGGCAAAGAAAAGGCAGCCAAGTGGTGATACTGTGATTTATATTGCTGAAGATGATGTTGTGATACCGCATGTTGAGTTTGGGATTCCATGTGATCCACCACATATCCCTTTTGTAGGTCCTACCATCCCTAGTGTTCCGCCTCATGTTCATGTAAGTGCGGCAAAAACTAGTGATCCTCCATTTGTAGAAGCACTAGATGAGCCACCAGAATTGAAAAGGAGGCAAAAGAACAATGTTGACATTCTTGAGGTGTTTCACCAAGTAAAGGTGAACATTCCACTTTTGGATGCTATCAAGCAAATCCCATCATATGCCAAGTTCCTCAAGAACCTATGCACTGTGAAAAGAAGGTCAACGGGGAGGATTCCAAAGAAGGTGAGACTGAATGAACAAGTGAGCTCCATCATACAACACTCACTTCCCGTAAAGAGAAAAGACCCAGGAGCCCCACTCATACCTAGTTACATAGGGGGACATCGCATAGATAGGTCCTTACTTGATTTGGGATCTAGTGTGAATTTGATGCCATATCATGTCTATGTTGAGCTGGGCTTAGGCAAGTTGAAGTCGGCACATTGTACTCTCCAGTTGGCAGATAGATCCATAAAAGTGCCTAGGGGTAGAGTGGATGATGTCTTGGTGATGATAGATAAGGAAAAAGGCGCGGTGTTCCTGACGGATTTCATTGTACTTGATATGGAGCCGGAGGATAGGAAGATTCTCATCATCTTGGGGAGGCTGTTCTTATCTACAGCTGATGCCGAAATTCATGTACGTAGTGGCACCATGACAGTCTCATTCATGGACATGAAGATCAACATTAACATGTACAAGACCCCAACCCGGCGAGTCTGAGATAGGGATATTGGACATGGTCACTTCACAAGTCCAAATGGGCATTTGAGAGAAGGACATCAAGGTGAAGAAGTTAATGATGATTATTGTGATCAAAGGGATGAGGAAAATAGATTGAGTGCAAAGGAAGGATGCATGTTTTGCAAGAATGGACACATGAGAATGCCAAACAGATGAATTTTGAAGAATCACCAAGAAGCCCAGCTGAAGGCAAGAAACTCAGCGCTTGTGGGAGGCAACCCACCTAGGTTTGGGAATTTTTGACCCAATCTACATTTTTGATACTTTTTCTTTGTTTTTACTTTTTTCCAAGAAAGCACACACACACTCGTATTTGATAGTTTTGATATGTGCAGGCGAGAACAGAGTGAAACAAAGAAGAATAGATGAAAGTTTGACAACACATCAATAGAATATCAACTTGAGATCTATTTTTGATGTTTGAACAAGATTCAAGTCCCCTACTGCTATTACAGTGCCCAACACGGTCGTGGTACATCAACACGGCCGTGGTGGTGCACTCACATTCAATAAGGAAATGATCAGAAAATTGAGAATATCGACTAAGTTTTGAACCAGGGTAGAATGGCCGTGCAAGGCAGCACGACCGTGGTACATGAAGCCACCACGGCCGTGCCGTATAGCACAGCCGTGCCGTAGCCCGATTCCAGCAACTTAAACTCAAATTTTGCAAAATTTCTATTCACTTGCTCATTTCTCCAAAGAACAGAACGACCGTGTTCCGCGCCCTAGCGCCCGTGCAGCACTCCAACCTCCTTCTCCAGCCCTCGTATCCTCACCAAATCACTCTCAAACCATTCCCAATCATTCCCCTACCATTTCCACTAACTTAATCTCCTAATCCCACCCATTTCCATCCACAAACGCACCACTTTCTCTCCATTCCGCCCCAACAGCCCCGTTCTTCAGAGAAATCCGAAATTTTCTAATTCCACTTCATTTTTCGAGCAAGAATGAAGAAGTTTGCAAGGAAGGCAGTAGAGAAGACTACGGGTGTCATCCCCTACCAAAGGAAGCCAAGGAACAACCACCCCCAGTTGACAGAGGCGGAATTGGATGCCATAGTGGATCCTATCACTGAAGAAGCCACCGTACAACCACAACGGGGGGTACCATCTTCATCGCAACCACTGCCGTCTGCCTCCCGACACTTCGTCTCATCTGAGAGACCTTCCGCCTCAGTTGTGCGACCGTCAGTTTCATCCGCACATCCGTCTGTCTCCTCCGCATCACCACAACGGCCCGAGCCGCGGCCACGACTACGACCACGTCGACGGCTTGTGCTAGCTGATGAAGATGATACTGATATGCCTGAAGTTGAGCAGCAACCAAGCCTGCCACAATGCCCGCTTTCACGGCCATAGGTTACTACAGACAGGACAAAGGATCCCAAGCACCTAGGGTGCATGACACGCAGAGTGCTAGCTACTCGATATGCATGCCAAGCGTCAATGGAGGCAATGGGGTTATTTGTCTATTTTCAAGAATTGATGAAAAAATTGGGGCTATTTGAGATATTGAAGCTATAGCAGGAATCGTACATTGAGTTAATGCAGCAGTTCTTTTCCACGCTAGAGAAAGCAACAAATGATGGCGAGAATGCAATTAAGGTAACGATTGGGGACAAGAGATGGAAGATAACATCAGAGACGTTAAATTAGATTTTTGCCCCCAAGTGGAGAGATGGCTGCCCTCCTAGATGGAGGAAGGACAGAAAATGACTCTGGTTCCACGTATCCAGCCATGTGGAAGTGCTTCACCGGCCAAAGCACTTTTGTAGTAGGGAAATCAAAGACAAGTGGTATTCATAGCCCATTTCTCCGCTATGTTCAGAAGGTGTTGGCAAACACCATCTTTGGCAGGTATGAAAATCAAGGCAGCTGCACCAACAAAGATCTTTTTGTGCTTGGTTGGATGACAAAAGTGACATGTGAACCTGGGGGCGTTATTGATTGATCACATGAGGACAATCCCGTCCAAGAGCACAAATCCTTTTGTAATGGGAGGGATTGTAACATCTATTGCCACTTCCTTGGGGCATGACATGACAGGATATGCAAAGGCAGAGGGTGGCAAGTTGGTTGATTTGCACTACCTGGCTCGCTCATCCATGATTACGGTTACGGATTAGAAGATCATTTACCAAATCAACCCACCCTACCCAGGAGTCACATTAGAGTTTTCATACCATACTCCTCCCCTCATGGCATAGTATGGACCAACGCCAAATTTTCTATAAAAGTTGAGGAGGTACGAGGAGGAGAACCCCAAAGGAGAGGAAATCCCTGAGGTGAGGTTTGCAGGGGGTTTAGGAGAGCCTTCACAGGTGAAAGAGAAGAGGCAGATGACAGAGGAAAGAGCGGCAAGATGGGTGAGGCAAAGAGAAGAAAGGATGGGAGCGTCAGAGCCACAGCAGCCTTCAGTGAATGCATATGACATGGGTACCATTCATGCACAACTGGAGAACATTCAGGCGACGCATGAGAGGATTTTACAGACACAGGAGGGCTTTCAGAGGACTCAAGATGCCATGTGGTTGGACCACCAACAGATGCATTATCATGTCAACCACCTTTATCAGTTCCA
Organism: Alisma plantago-aquatica; assembly: GCA_963693085.1. Lineage (NCBI taxonomy): Eukaryota > Viridiplantae > Streptophyta > Magnoliopsida > Alismatales > Alismataceae > Alisma > Alisma plantago-aquatica. Next base: position 72,181,534 of record OY856410.1, on the reverse strand, counting down.
AAATGCACATGCCCAGAGGAACCCGTAGTGGGGTGAAGATTGGTGGGGTTCTTTGTCAGCATTCCAGGACAACTATCCGCCTCCACAATCCAACTACTGGGGCGCCTACTACAAGCAGGGAGGAGAACCTCCACCACCTCCGCAGTGATCATCTACCCTATCACCCTAGACTTTAGTGTCATGCTGAGGACAACATGGTTCAAAAGTTTGGGGTGGTAGGGCGGTATGCCCTCATTCTTCTTTCACTCATTTTTTGCATCTCATCTGCTATTTTACTTTTTGTTTGTTGTTTTTCATTTCTTTTGCTTGTCCTTCTATCTAGTCTAGATTTTTACTGCTTTGCATATCTGCATTCCATGTAGTTTACCTTATTGTCATTTTTTGCGTAATTTTCAAAAAGTTTGCTCTTTTTCCATGCATTGCATACCATGTAGATTTCTGGTAATTTTTGCATGTTTTAGTTAAGATTTGCTTGTTTACTGCTTTAAGTTCAATAATATATGTTTAGATGTGATTGGAGGCAACTTGGCGCCATTTTGGCCAATTTTGCCCAAATTTGGAACCTCTTGTCTAAAAATTGTGTTTCGACCCAATCTCTACTGTTTTGAATTAAAATGTTGACCTTTGACAAGTGCAAGTGAATCACCATTGTTTGTTGCTAAGTGGTATTAATGTTTGACTTTTTACATGTGCATCACCTCTCTTAGGATTGATTGAATTGGTTGAATTGTGAAACTGAGCAAGCTTTGAACGCTTAGTGTTTGTGGAATTACTTGTTTGATATATCAATTTCATTTTGTTCATTCATGTGGTGTGATATCTTGGATGAAGTGTTGGATTAATTCTCATGCAGGGTGTCTTATGTGGAAAATCATACCAATGACCCCTCTTTGACCCGACTATTCTTCCACCATCTTCATACCCCTCCGCCTCATAAAAAGATGCCCTAGTGCACATAATCAGCCTTGGCCATATCTAAAAGTTTGGGGTGGCCATATCTTTATCTCCCCACTTCACTCTATCCACCATATGCCCTATCTACACCAAGGGCAAGAAAAAGAAAAGAAAAGAAAAATAAAAGAAAAATAAAATAAAAGGATGCTCCTGTTTAAGAGCATTCAAATAAAGAAAAGATGAGTGTGTAAAAACACTCCAAAAATCTTATCGCAACCCTTTCTTCCACTTTCATACCCATTGAGCTAGGAAACATCAAACTTAGCTCATTTTACCCTTTTTCGCAGCCACGTGGGTCATTTGGTGTGATTTGAGATATAAGATTGAATGCATGAATGTGAAACAACACTCCTAGTCATTCTTGATTAACGCCACCATGAAATGGTTTACCCGGAACTTAATGGAAGAAATATGGATAACTTGTGTATTCTATGCGCTATATTTGAAGTTCATATGCTTTGTGCTCTTTTCATGATTGGATTGTGAAAGAAGGAGAGGAGAGAGGTGAAATGCATGTACTTAGTCATCTTTGATCCCATTCAGCAACAATCGTCTTTTATATTGCATTTGTCATTTCTTTTTGTGAAAGTTTGTAGAGAGATTGAGTTGGAGCATACTTGAGGACAAGTATGTTTCAAGTTTGGGGTGGTGATTCATCCCTATTTTAGGGCTTAATCCTGTGTCTTTTTGCTCTTCAATCACATATATACCTGTTAGATTGCATGTCATTCCCCCTAATATGCTTATTTGTATAAAATGCACTTATGGACATTATTTGCATGTTTTTTAGGCATTTGGACCATGCTTGATGGAAGAGAGAGAGAAGGGGCGATCCTAGGGTTCCTCTTCACTTGGAGAGGCCCAAAGTGAAGTCTGATGCTCCCTTGACCTACCCCTAGTGGCCAAAGATCAATTGAAGCAAAGAAGTCCAAGAAAAGCTAAAGATCCAAGTTAAAGTGCTGCCCCAGGACCCAGCACGGCCGTGGTACCACAAAACGGCCATGCTAGGTCACTTAGAAATCGACAGGTTCAACCTCCAAATCAAGCAGAAAGCAGCACGGCCGTGCTGTAGCAAAACGGCCGTGCCACTGACAGACACCACGGTCGTGTACCACAAAACGGTCGTGGCACAGTAGAGCACCACGACCATGCTAGCCACCACGGCTGTGGCACACCACCTCCACCACGTCCGTGGCACACTACCTCCACCACGGCCGTGCTGACCCACCACGGTCGTGGCCGTTTTGACAAAAACCCTGTAACTTGGCCATTTTAATTCCCACGACCGTGCCCAACCACCACGGCCGTGTCCAACCACCACGGCCGTGTCCTACCCTACCCACCACGGCCGTGGTACCCCACCACGGTCGTGCTACTCACAAAATCCAGCCACTTTTCCACTGCTTTCCCCATTTTGCCCCTAACTTAACCCTAGACCCCCTAGATCCCTATATAAGCCCTAGTGGCGGCTGGGGGTCGGAGGTTGGCAACCTTCTACCCTCATTTTCACTCCCTTGTCACCTCCACTCCATTCCACTTCACATCCACCTCAAATCCACTCCATTTCACCATTTCCACCACATAACCCCCCATATTTAAGCCTTCCATCCACATCCCACCTCCATTCTACACCTTGCCATCCAAGAAGAAGGAGGAGGACGACCCTACAGCTACTGGAGAGAAGGATTTCAACCACTACTCCGAGCTCCATGGCTTCTTCTACCTCTTTCTCCTTTCTTTTTGTATTTTCCATTTCTATGAGTAGCTAGGCCCCTTGGGTGGGCTGTTTGGGGGAAAATATGTTACTTTGATACCATGTTGGGGGAAAATGACATGTAAACTTTGTAATTTCATTTGTTAATTATTATATTCTATTTCTAACTCATTCTCCATGGATTACTTGTTGGTTTGTGTGTGAAATCACCTAGGAATTTAGGCAAATTGCTTATATGTGTGAATTTTGGGATTTGCCCCTAGGTCCAATTCTTGGATCCCTTGGTTGCCTCCCATCTTCCTACATCCTAATCAATCTCCCTAAACCTAAGTGAGAGATCTAAGTAGCTAGATTAGATAATTCTAGTGCAATTAGCATGGAGCCTTCTCAAGGTTAGAATGTGGGAGAATTGGGGTCCAAAACCCTAATTTCACCTCCCCATTACTACCCTCGGCCCCTAATTGCCCTAGGAATGTCTAATCTAGAAACCTAGACTTGATTAGACTCTCATTGGATTGAACCTAAACCCTAACCCAATTGAGCCTCGTAAGGGTAGTAGGGGGTGTTAGGGACTAGTTCCCCTATACACAACCTAGCATATCCCTGGCCAGTTAGTAGCTTAGGTCAATCCATTAGACTCTAACTTGTTGTTTGGTTTGGATAATCTAAATGGAATCATAATGTTCACATGTCACCCCCCAACTTAAGTGATAAGTTCATACCCCTAAACAGCCCACACATCTCTTTACTGCTTAAAACCCTAGTTCTGTGCTTGCTTAGCTTAGTTAGTTCTTTTCTTGCTTAGTTAGCTTCTTGCCTTGCTCTTGCCTTGTTTATGCTAGTTTAGTTCTTTAATTGCTCTTTTGCTTTTCTCTTGCTTGCCTTAGCATAATTTGTCTTTTCATACCTAGCTTAGTCCTTTCTTTCCTGCTTAGTCTTAATATAGTCTAGGGTTAACGTAGATTTCATTCCTGCCTTTAACTGCTTTCTTGTTCATCCTTAGTTGACAATCAAATCAACCTTTAAACCCTTAACCCTAGTCTCCGCAGTAGGAACCCAGCAAAACTAACCTAGCTCTAGTGCCCCATCTTTTCCCTGTGGATCGACCCTATACTTGCCACCTTCCTATACTACGACATGACCCCGTGCGCTTGCGGGTGTAGTTGTTTTAGTAGAAGTAGGTGTGTTAGTTAGGTTTATAAATTTCGAAAGAAAAATCCCATCACGTGTGTTCTGACCTCGTGGGGCGCATCTAGTCGAGTCAAATCAGCTAGTGTGTTGCACCTCTAGCGGAATCACACCAGAGGAGATCGACCATAAATATGTAGATAACTACATATATAACTATACAATGTGTGTATATGAGTGGGGGGAAACCATGACACATGTATACATACATAAACTATTATTTCTAAAGGTTGCCTAAGTGATGCCTATATATAGTCACGCCTAGTCACAAGGCGTTCAGCTAGAATGCCATGCTGCCTTCACGCCTTGACAAGTATGACTTACACAAATAACGAAAACTAATGTCTCCAAAATTTTACTTCCCTTGATTTTATCATTCCATATATTCTTGCTGCAATAATTATATAATTAAGGATTTTGATATATGTTGTGAGTTAATTCATACTTTAACTTGTGGATATATTATTATATGTTGATTGTTGGTTGGATTTCATGGGGATTTCCATCATAGATGATTGATTTAGATCCATTTGTGTGTTTATACATAAAGCTTATTGTATGACAAAATATTCATCTATAAATATACATACTTGTATAATAATAAGTTATTTGTTCTCATTGTCGTGTCATGTCCTGCATTGTTGGAAATTGTGGTGCTTCTTAGTCTGTGTCTAAATCCATGCTCGTGTACATGTTCATGTTTCCTAGGTTAGGATCCAAGTATGTTGCAAACATGATAGACAAATTTAGTAATTTGGTATTTTTTTTGGTCATTAAAGCTATTTATGACGGAAAAAGAACGTTGTTGTTGACCTTTGTGATCAAGCCTGCTAGTCGTTGTTACTAGTATCAGTGAAAAGATTGGGTGGTCGCAACTAGTATCAACGTCAGACATTTTATATAGTCGTTAAAACTATTAATGACAAACTATATAAGTCGTCGTGATTTGTAATAGCGACGAACTGGAATTATTCGTCGTTATCTTTATTAACGGCAAGACCAATAACGACAAGACGCGACAACTTTTTTTTCTCATCGTTAATAGTTTTAACGAAAAACTTATTCACATTTACGACCAACTTTTTCCGCCGTTATTGTTAACTTTTCATGTAGTGTTATAGGGTCATTACTCACATGACATTTATAAAATCAATTACCATTCTTATGGTTTGACACGTTACATGCCTAATGGAAAAATTCATGAGTGCTCTAGTGATCTACCCAAATCTCAATAGGAGAGACCCCACTCCACACTCATATAGTTGGAATTTTATCAAGTATATATTATAGTTATATACGCCACCACCAATGACTATAAAATCTATTAAAAAAATAAATTCAACTTAATCACTGTAAATTATGGTTTACATCATAAGAATGCGATACAAATTATTACAATACATTGAGTCATCCAGAGACTTAGTTTTTCCCATTGAACCTTCTTCTCGGGATCACCGTTCATGAAGGTTGGGCATCCATCACTTTGACTTCTGATATGGGTATAATCCCATTCTCCTCAATGTGTTGCACACTTGTCTTTGACTTAATGGTTTTCTCAGAGGACCGACCAAGTTTAATTCTGACTTTACATAATCCATTGAGATTATGCTATCACATATATGCTGCCTCACAATGTTATGACGTAGACAAATATGTCTACTCTTATCATTATTAACTTTGTTTTTAGCTCTTGCTATGGCAGCTTGATTATCACAGTGAATAAATACTGGTGCAGAAGGTTTGTCCCAAATGGGAAGATCCATTAGAACATGTCTTACCAATCTGTTTCAGTTCCAGCCTTTTCTAAGGAAATAAACTCATATTCCATAATGGAACGAGCTATACATGTTTTCTTGGTGGATTTTCAAGACACATCACCTCCACCAATGGTGAATACATAACCACTTGTAGACTTCAATTCATCTGAATCAGAAATCCCATTTTCATCACAAAATCCTTCTAGCACAGTTGGAGATCTACAAAAACTCAATCCATAATTAATTGTGCCTGTTATATATCTTAAAACCCTATTTAGAGCATCCCAATGATCCTTGTTAGGATTTTGAGTATATCTACCTAATATTCCCACTGCATATACTAGATCTGGAAGAGTACAACTTATTAAATACATCAGGCTTTCAATTATCTATGCATATTTGACTTGTTGAATACTAGCACTTTTATTTTTGTTAAGATTGCAGTTAGAATTAAAAAGTGTGCTAACTGGCTTACAATCAAACATTGATAATCTTTTGAGGATTTTCTCAACATAATGCTCTTGAGAGAGAATGATGTAATCATCACTTTGAAGAATTTTAATTCCCAAAATTACATATGCTTCTCCCATATCTTTCATGTCAAAATTAGAAACCAAGAAACTTTTTGTACTAGTTATGATATCAATATTAGTGCAAAAAATAAGCATGTCATCTACATAAAGACATATACTAATAGAACCATGGTTATTGACTTTTGAATATATATATATATATATATATATATATATATATTTGTCTCCTTGATTTATATAGAAGCCATATGATACAATGACTATCAAATTTCTCATGCTATTGTTTATGTGCATGTTTCAAACTATAGAGAGATTTGATTAGTCTACATACCATATGTTCTTTTACTGAAATAACATAACCTTCTGGTTGATCCATATAATTTTCTTAATCTCAATCTCCATTCAAGAAAGCAGTTTTGACAACATTTGATGAATATTTATTTTCTAATAGATGTCAAAGCAATTATAATCTTGATTGAAAAACTTCTAGTTACAAGAGCAAATGTATCAAAATGGTCAATATACTTTTGTGTTTTGTATCCCTTAGCAACTAATCGGGCTGTTGCTATGACATCTTGATTATCACAGTGAATAAAAGTGGTGAAGAAGGTTTATTCCAAATGGGAAGATCTATTAGAACATGTATTAGCCAATCTACTTCAGTTCTAACCTTTTCTAAAGCAATAAACTGAGATTCTATAGTGGAATGAGCTATACATATTTTCATGGTGGATTTTCAAGATACATCACCTCCACCCATAGTGAATATGTAACCACTTATAGATTTTAATTCATCTGAATTAGAAATCCAATTGGCATAACAAAATCCTTCTAGCACAATTGGAGATCCATAAAAAATCAATCCATAATTAAATGTTCCTTTTAGGTATGTTAAAACCCTATGTAGAGCATCCCAATGATCCTTGTTAAGATTTTGAGTATATCTACTTAATATCCCCACTACATATGCTAGATCTAGATGAGTACAATTCATTAAATACATCAGTCTTCCAATTACCTACGTATATTTGACTTATTGAATACTAGTACTTTAATTTTTTTTTAAGATTGGGGTTCGAACTAAAAGGTGTGCTAACTAGTTTACAATTAAACATTTAAAATCTTTTGAGGATTTTCTCAACATAAAGATGTTGGGAAAGCATGATGCAATCAATTTGAAGAAGTTTAATTTCCAAAATTACATCTGCTTCTCCCATATCTTTCGTGTCAAAATTAGAAGGCAAAAAACTTTTTATGCTAGTTATGATATCAATATTAGTGCAAAAAATAAGCATGTCATCTACATAAAGACATATAATAACAGAACCCTAGTTATCGAATTTTGAATATATACATTTGTCTCCTTCATTTATATGAAACCCATACGATACAATGACTTTATCAAATTTCTCATGTCATTGTTAAGGTGCTTGTTTCAAACTATAGAGAGATTTGATTAGTTTGCAGTTAAAGGGATTTTCATGTGTCATGTGTGTGTCACGATTCAAAGGAGGATAGTGTAACATCCCTGACCTGGGTTATGAGGTAACCCTGTTTGTTTTGGCTAAATAAGTTACTTAGAACTTTAATATAATCCTCTAAGGTGTTTTTTTTATCATGTGACACACTTGTGTTCCAAGTTTGGTCCTGATTGAATGGTGTTTGAGCAATGTTCCTTTGTTTTGGACCAAAATGCAATTTACCCAAGTTGAGGGGTTATATTGCAATATGTCATATGTTGAACATGCATCATGTGTTATAGCATCATTATAGAGAAAATGATGCAAGGTGGTGGCTGGTGGAAAGCCCAAATTCCAAGTTTAAACTTGTTTGAATAATGTTGAAATAATATTTGCTTATTTTGGACTAAAGTGCAATTTACCCAATTTAAAGGGTTATCTTGCAAATATTACATGATAAATGTTCCTCAAGTGTTATAGCATCATAAGAATGAGAATTATGCTGAGTTATGGCTTCCACAAGCCTAAGTTCCAAGAATGAGCTTGTTTGAATAATGTTTGGGCATTAAATTCTAGTTTTGGTGTAATGTGCAATTTACCCAAAACCTAGGGTTCAATATGCAAAATACCACTTCTAGAGAGTCCCTAATGTCTCTTGGTATCAATTAGAAACAATAAAATTAGAGGGGCATCTCATTTGAATCTCTTTGGGGGAGAGAGAATCTTGATATTAAAATAATCAAGATTTAAGTATAATTGAAACCCTAATTCAATTTAATGCAAAAATAAATATATTAATGGAAGTGCCTTCAACCAAAAATGTGATGATTGAATTTATATAAGTATGTACGTCCTTGTGCCTTGCAATGGCACCGAAATATCTAAAGTGAGTGGAGAGCCCACTCACATTAGTTAAAGAAAAAGTAATATCCACTAATTTTTGGATATTATTATTAAATTAATTAAGGTGCTTAATTGTTTTCTTTTCATTCATGGATAAATAAGAGTATTTAGAAGGGGATGATGATGGCTTTGTATGAAAGGAAGTGAGGGGGATAAGTGGCACCAATTTAGGGAATTGAAGGATTTTTATAACACTTTCTCTCTCTTGAATTTCCCTTATATACACTCCATTCTTTCACCCACATGAAAGGCTTTTTCGACTCTTCTTTCTTTCCTTGCTTTGGCCAAACACAAGGGAGCTTAGGAGCAACAGGAGGACGTACCCCAACCTGTAGTTGAGCTCCTTAATCATCTTCAACCTTGATTTCATGGTGGAAATCGAAATTCAATGCTTATTTTCTTCTTTTCTCCATTCAATGTTCAACCTTGATCATCCTTTGCATCCAAAGAGTTGAGAACGGACCTTGGAGAGTTGAGGATCTTCACTCACGATTAAATACGTGAAGCTTGAAGCTTGGAAACAACTTTGAAGGCGGGTTATATAACTTGAACCCATCAATGTTATTATTGATTTCAATTTCTCATCATATGTTGATCCTTTATTGCTTCTTGAATAATTGTTGAGTTAATCATATATATGGCAATGGAAATCGGAGTTCTGAAGCTTGATGATGATGACATCATCTTATCACACATCTCAATAAAAATCATGAGCAAACGGTTTCACCTTTTGGTGACCAAACGGTCTTAAGACCGTTTGAGGTCAAATGGTCTCAAGACTGATTGAGACCAAACAGTCTCAAGACCGTTTGAGGTCAAGTGGTGTCATGGTTGGATGGAGATCCAATGGTTAAAATTGATCTAGTCCCAAAGGTTTCAGCATTTGATGGTTCCTTGATTGCAAACCCTAAACTGATTGATTGTAGAAACCCTAATTGGTTCAAATAGTTTTTAATAATGAATCGACCAAACGATCTTCAAACCATTTGAGGACCATTTAGTCTCAGACTGTTTGAGGACTAAATGGTCTCAAACCATTTATGGTTAAATAATATTTAAATCAAATAGTCTCAAACTGTTTAGGGTTAATCAATATTCAATTCAATTAAAGATCAAACGGTCTCAAACCGTTTAGGGTTGATTAATGTTCAAGACCATTTAGGGATTTTGACACCTAGACCGTTTGATGGTATAACGGTCTTAAGACCATTTGAAGGTGTAGACTAAGACCGTTTGAGGGTCTAACAGTCTTTGAAATTGTTTGGTGAGTAAAAGGGATCAAGACCGTTTGATGGTCTAACGGTCTCAAACCGTTTGATGATTTTGGACAAGACCGTTTAAGGTCTAACGGTCTTCAGACCGTTTAAGGATGTTGAGGTCAAGACCGTTTGAAGGTTAATGACTTCAAGACCGTTTGAAGGTCAATGACCTCAAGACCGTTTGAAGGTCAAGTAACCTCAAGACCGTTTGAGGGTTCAATTAGTCTAAATTATTTGAAGGTCCAATTGATTCTAATCATGTAAGTACTAATAACCCCATAAGTGGTTAAAGAGTATCTCAAGGATGATTTTAATGGAGGTACTTATAAAGCACTTAGGTGATTAGTATAATTAGAGTGGTTATCACTTGGTGTCTATGAAAGTAATAAATTTAATACACTATGATAAGCATAGGTGTATGTACTTAGTGAAAGGTTAAGTGAACAGAATAAGGTATGATAGTGTTGTGTGTTCCTAGGAAGCATTGTCTTAGGGTTTGGATTAATAAGACAATCATAAAATCCTAACTAATTGATAAAGATGAGAAACCCTAACCCTAATTTTGGGTAATGGGTTGTGAAACCCTAATATAGGGTGATGTTATGTGAAACCCTAATATAGGGTGATGTTATGTGAAACACTAATATAGGGTGATGCTATGTAAAACTCTAATTGATAAAGAGGGGAACCCTATTCCTAATAAGGGAATAGTGAATAATATATTGGTAGGTAAAACACCTAAAGTGGTTGATAATGGATAACCTTATATCAATAATGCCTTAATCTGAGATGAGTTCATATCATTGATAATGGTTGAATAATTCAAATGAGTGACTTATGACTAATACATTACATGATAAATGTGATGAACTAGTGCATAAAGTATTCGGATGGGAAATACCCTAATACAAGATAGGTTGATAAACTTAAGTAAGTTACAAGTGATGAGGGAAGTTATACGTCAAGACATGATAGATATCACATTCAACACCTCAAAGTTGATACACCTTGATGTACCCTAAATCCAATATACTTGGATGAGTAACACATGAAGTGTGTCATGACAATTGTTACATTGAGATGTAATGCACTTTGATAAGTGTAGGCTAACATACCTTAAGAAAAGGTTAAGCTAAGTTAATAAAATATGATGTAATCATATTCTGGTAAAGATGAGAGAGGAACTCATATCTTGTGTTGATAATTCATTTAATGATAAATGATAAGAATAAATAAGAATGATTGAATACTTATGATATCAATGTTGGCTCCTATATGTGTGGAGCAATGAATTAGGGTTTGATCATTAATAAATATGATCTTGGAAACCTAAATGGTTAATAATGGAAAACCCTAACCTTAATGAAGGGTGATGATATGTAAGAGAAACCCTAATCGATAAGAAAGGGAAACCCTAACCCTAATGATAGGAAGGTTGTAATTCTTTTATTGCATAAACCTTGTAAGGCATGTTAAATACTTAAATAAAAGTATAATGATCAATGGCCTTGTGAGCCATGTGAATAAGTTGTTACCTAGTGAGAGGTGACAAGATGTAATGGCCTTGTGAGCCATGTGATAATTTGTTGTCTAGTGAGAGGTGACAAGATACTTAATGGGCCTTGTGATCCATGTGATAATTTGTTTCCTAGTGAGAGGTGACAAGATACTTAATGGCCTTGTGAGCCATGTGATAATTTGTTGCCTAGTAAGAGGTGACAAGATACTTAATGGGCCTTGTGAGCCATGTGAGATGTTTGTGTAACAAGTACCCTATATACCTTGGTCAGAAGACCTGGAGGTAATATTTACCTGATAAGTGGTAACCATGTTAAGTGATTAACTAAGCGTTTGAATACCCAGATCCAGTAAACATGGTGATGATGTTGTTAAGGGATGTGAGTTCCCAACAATGAGATAAGGGATTGAGATCCCAATGTTATATAAAGTTTTGAAAGGTACTTGATAGATGTATTATACTTTTCTTTGTAGCATTTGTCATAATAATTCATGTTTGAGAACTTTACTGATGCTAAAAGAATACAATAATGTACTTAATTAATCAAGTGGAATCTTATCATGTAGTGCCCTGGCCATATAACCATCAGTGTCAAGATTTGCTGGATGGTGAAATGGGTTGCTCCGCGGCATAACCTGAAAGGCATATTTTTGAATATGCGGGGGTGATGGGCAAAAATATCTGTACACCCTAATGGAGGAATTGATGTGAGATAAACATTAAATCTCTCAATCCTACATTATATATGTCGGGATGGATGTATCATTAATATCCCAATATCGGGATGGATGTATCACGAATCTCCCAATGATAAATAATTTTGGATTGATGTGAGATAAACAAGAGATCTCTCGATTGCGAAGAGAGTGCAGCCGCCATTGTAGCTCTATAGTGAAGTTTCCAGTATACCCTGGAAATCTATTTAGCAGAGACAGAAGATGTCCTGCATGGGATCTTGTACTGAATGAGATAAGGGAGGTCTTGGTAGCCGGCTCTACCATTGACCTTGTATGGTACCGATTTCGACTTCACAATGGTCGGTTGGAGTATGAGCGGTATACCTCATCTCCTCAGGGCATACGTGTGATTGTAAAATGTAATCAGCCATATAACATGTTTGCTTAAGGATTGAATACGAAAATCATTGGCTGATGTTACATTTCTTTTATGCATATTTAGTTGATAGATGATATATTTATGTTTCCTTACATTCCTTTCTAAGTATATAGATGATTTATAATTCTACCATGGGTAGATGCAATGTTCTCCTTAAGAGAGTAGATTATCTTATTCAGTTCATACAATGATTAATACTGCCTGCTAATATAAAAGAACCCCTGCTCAGTTTTATAATGTTTATCTGCAATAATAATGTTTCTGGTAGAGAGTTATATCTCTCACTAGGACAATTTTAATTGTCTCACCCCCATGGGATCCAACATTTTTAGGTGGACACAGACGAGGAGGTAGAAATCATATAGTAGGGAAAGGACAGTAGCATCAGGGACAATAGTAACATCTCAGGTGGAGATACTGACTGTCGTGTCTTGTAGATATGAGTCCTATGTGTCGTCTCTGTACTCTCAGGTCCTAGGAGTTAGTAGTTAGTGCTTTTATAATCAATATGAGATTTTGGCTTGAATGCCTCGAGGTTTTGTGTTGCTGATGTGTAGACTTAATAGAGCAATTGATGTATATAATCCTCGAGAAGAGATGGTACATGGTATGTACTTGTGGACCAGAATGAACATGTAATGTTTTGGTTCTTGTTGTTAAGAGTTTCTTGGAATTGGATCCCTTTGTAAAAGGTTTTAATTTTTAGTGATTTGTGTTAATCCGCTGCTAATGTTTTCTTCTGCATTAATAATTATCCGATGATTTGGTGTCGCGACGTCTCAGACAACTTGACAAAAGGATCGAAATTGAGAAGGAATCTAGCCAGAACTAGAATCTGGTGTGGCAGAAGTGGGTCACTTGTGATGTTTTGGAAGTTGTATCCCCTAGATAATGGGGGATGCTCTGTACTGGCATGACGGGCACCTGTCAATAAACCCGTATCGTGGCTCTTATATAACCAAGACACCGGATTAGGCCAGGCCTCAGCCTTCTAGAGGCATACGGCCAATATGTGATATGGCGACGCCGAAAGCCCCGGTCCCTAGATTTCATTACATCGTCACTGTTCACCAACAAAACACATCTTCATGGGCATGTTTGGTTGCCCACAATTGTTATATTGGTTTGAATTTTGGAATTCGTTCATACGAGTATTATTTTGGTTTGTGGGATTGAAAAATTGGGGTTAAATTCAAGATTTTTAGGCGTAGTAGAATCCTATAGTTTTGTTTTACTACCCAAATGAAAAATTGGGGTTGAATTCACAATTTTTAGGCATAGTAGAATCTGATATTTTTGTTTTATTCAAAAGTCTTTGGACATTAAAATATAATCTGTACTAGATGAGTCAATTGATAAATTAAAAAATCCAACAATGCTAGCTTTTGAGAATACATCAATACATTTTCACATATTTAGGACTGACAAAGTATATAATTTTCTAAACATTCTAGTAATTAAACGTACCCAATGTGTAACTCACTTCAGGGAGTCACAATGCTCCCAGACTGGACGATGAGATGATGCATGGGCTGCTTTAGGCACAATGTGTTATTCAATAAGGGGTACAAACCACGACTAAGCAGTATACCAGAAGATATTGACACATGCATGTTACACTATCCTTAATAGTATTTCTGTGGCTCTTAACGCCAAACATCAGTGCATTAGGCGACTACGATGACTACTCTCCCAGGATCCAACGACTACTCTCCCCAGGATCCAACAATGGTTTTCGGCATTAGGTGTGCACACACAATCATGACGATGGGCAAAAGAAATTGATCATTCTTCCAATGAACAAACGAGCGACAGAGCGTCAAGAAAGAAAAAACTAGAGAGATTTTTCTGACTATGTAAAACAATGGCAGAAACATTGATAAATAACAACCAAAGTACACGTGAAAGGATGTGTTGTAATTGTAAATCGGGCTCGATTTGGAACTGCCCAAACAAACAACCACAACATTGAAAAGATGTGACACATGCTAAAAAATGGTTCAGTGAACCAAAGAGCAAAACCATCCCGGGTTCGTGCCCACACAAGAATCCCCAAAAGTCAGGATTTTCACCCCTCCCACGCGTAGAACCCGACATGCACCGACACACCCGATTAAAGGATTTCCATATCGGCCCAGCCCAAACCCAGGTTGGTTGTCCCACCATGCGTGTACGAAGCCCATATCTTATTATGTTCCTCAAATATCCTATGGGAAAGAACCCATATATAAGGAGGAGGGAAGTATCAAAATCTCCTAATATGGGACTAAAGCATTTCCTTTTGTTTTAAAATACATAAAAAATACAACAATCCCCCACTATTTCAAAAACAAAATATTAAACTTTTTGAATAATAGCTCACCGGAAGAACTTAAACAAATGACATACATGAAATTTAGTAGAACTAAGTTCTTTGAACCAAAGTATAGTATAGATGTATGTAATCTGTACAGAAATGGTACAACTATGTTCTTGAATCAATTTCTCTTTTATCTAATTAGAGGTTCAGTACTCACATGACATTTGTAAAACCAATTACCATTCTTATGGTTTGACACATTATGCGCCTAATGGAAAAATTCATGAGTGCTCTAGAGATCTGCCCAAATCTCAATAGGAGAGACCCCACTCCACACTCATATAGTTGGACTTTTATCAAGTATATATTATAGTTATATACACCACCACCAATGACTATGAAATCTATTAAAAAAATAAATTCAACTTAATCAATGTAAATTATGGTTTATATCATAAGAATGAGATACAAATTATTACAATACATTGAGTCATCTAGAGACTTAGTTTTTCCCATTGAACCTTCTTCTCGAGATCACCGTTCATGAAGGTTGGGCATCCATCACTTTGACTTCTGATATGGAGATAATCCCATTCTCCTCAATGTGTTGCACACTAGCCTTTGACTTAATGGTTTCGTCAGAGGACCGGCCAAGTTTAATTCTGACTTTACATAATCCATTGAGATTATGCTATCACATATAAGTTGCCTCACAATGTTATGACGTAGACAAATATGTCTACTCTTATCATTATAAACTTTGTTTTTAGCTCTTGCTATGGCAGCTTGACTATCACAGTGAATAAATACGGGTGCAGAAGGTTTGTCCCAAATGGGAAGATCCATTAGAACATGTCTTGTCAATCCGCTTTAGTTCCAGCCTTTTCTAAGGCAATAAACTCAGATTCCATAGTGGAATGAGCTATACATGTTTTCTTGGTGGATTTCCAAGACACATCACCTGCACCAATGGTGAATACATAACCACTTGTAGATTTCAATTCATCTGAATCAGAAATCCAATTGTCATCACAAAATCCTTCTAGCACAGTTGGAGAGCCACAAAAACTCAATCCATAATTAATTATGCCTGTTAGGTATCTTAAAACCCTATTTAGAGCATCCCAATCATCCTTGTTAGGATTTTGAGTATATCTACCTAATATTCCCACTGCATATGTTAGATCTGGAAGAGTACAATTCATTAATTACACCAGGCTTTCAATTATCTATGCATATTTGACTTGTTGAACACTAGCACTTTTATTTTTGTTAAGATTGCTATTAGAATTAAAAAGTGTGCTAACTGGCTTACAATCAAACATTGATAATCTTTTGAGGTTTTTCTCCACATAATGCTCTTGAGAGAGAATGATGTAATCATCATTTTGAAGAAGTTTAATTCCTAAAATTACATCTACTTCTCCCATATCTTTCATGTCAAAATTAGAAACCAAGAAACATTTTGTAATGACCGTCATCAAACTGACAAACAAATCATTACTAATTAAGTGGAATAAATATAAACAGCGGATTAACAAAAATCACTAAAATTTAAAACCATTTTGCAAGGAGATCCTTGTCTAGAAAACTTTTACTGAAAGATCCAAAACTCATACATATCATGATTCACATTGTACAACATTGCTTCATCTCATCACGAGGACAACATATAATAGTTGCTCTATCAAAATACATACTAGAGCAACATAAAATCTCAAGGCATTCAAGCCAAAATCTCATATCACTCATGAAACCAGTACGAACCAACTCCAAGGACCTGAGAGTACAGAGACGACACATATGACTTCTATCTAAAAGACACGACAGACAGTACACTCAACCTGAGCTATCACTGCTTTCCCTACTACTGTTGTTCTTTCTTTGCAGTACGGTCTCAATCCCTCTCGTGCACGTCCACCTAAAAAAATGTGGATCCCACGGGGTGAGACAATTGTCCCAGCGAGAGATATAACTCTCCGCCAACAATATTATTATCACAGTTAACTAGTATTAAACTGAGCAGAGGATAAGAAGTTAGAACATTCTTATATTTTAAAGCATTTCAACTATCTATGATAGAGTAGTAAATCATCTATTCTCTTTATAAGGAATAGGAAGAACATGTACATCATTTACCCATCATACTATAACAACATCTCAAGCTTATTTTGTGATACTCATTACAGGAATTACTACACTGAGTAGATCTAAAACAATATAGTTAAAATAATAGGAAATGTCAAAATTACATTTAAAGAACAACTATTGTGAAATTGTACTCGAATCATTCTTAGCCCTTCTTACTTATTAGAAACTCTTTAAACCTATATGAACATATTTTAGCTTATGCCCTGATCATATGTCGTGTACTCTACATACGAAGACTCGTAGCAAACTACGGTCTCACCGTACAAGACTTAGCTGACACCCTGAGATGCTAAGCATGACTACGTTCCTGGTATGCAATAGGATAATGTCTCTCTGGCCTCGGCACACCTATTATGCCGTAAAAGCTAGACTCCTCCTCTAACCTAAGCACACAGGTGGAGAGTCAAGACACCTATTGGATTTTCTGTACTCTAGTGCCACCAGGATCTCTAGTTGATGTTAGACACTACATTCTGTATATTAAGGAGACTTCCACTAGGGCTTCATCCCTCGTACCACCTATTAATACGTTCCGACCCCCATATACTGGACTCTGCCAGGGTTAGGTCGTTTCATCCCTAAGGCACAAACCTCTCATAAGGATTCTATGGTGTTCAGGGCACCTACATGTCTAAATCACTCTTTACATTCACTATTCAAACATCACATTACATATCTTGGTTTAGCTTTGTAAACCATTCATATCATAAACCATCTGATAACATTTACCATAATTGAACTGTTAAGCATCACACATCTCATACTGAGAACATGGTAATCAAAATGCTTATTTCATTGATTACCCTATCCTTAGGATTTCATTTACCTCATTCACTAATCACATGGATCTCATAAAGATTTCATGTGACATAAACATTCAGAATAAAGACTACTATCAACCAATTATATAAAATCAATATATGTATGAAACCTTGGAACTGAGCTGAATTGGGGTTTGCATGCCATTTACTGAGATAACATGCATAAATAAAATTGAATAAATAAAGTCTATCATGTATGTCAAGTTGAACACATGTATTGGGTTAGGTGTATATTGAGCTGAACATCATCATATCCCTCATACCCTTACCCATCAAGGTATCATCCTTACCAATCATATGGTGTATCATCTTCACTACACATGAGTGTAACATACTCACCTCACTTAAAGATATTGGCCTCACCATACTTTAGTGTATTGTCCATCACATATTCTAGGGTACTAACCACCTTGCCACTCCTATCATCTAGTGTATTGGGTTACCCACCATATCATTTTAGAGATATGTGCTCAACACCATATCGTCCAAAATGTGTATGCTTAACCCAATATCAGTTTAAAGGTATACACTTGCCACCCATATCACCTAGAGGTGTATGGGTGCTTACCATATCGACCTTGAGGTGTATGTGTGCTTACCATCTTGGGTTTGAGGTGTATGTATGCTTCCATATTACTTTTGAGGTGTGTGCGTGCTTACCATATCGACCTTGAGGTGTATGTGTGCTTACCATCTTGGGTTTGAGGTGTATGTATGCTTCCATATAACTGTTGAGGTGTGTGTGTGCTTACCATATTGACCTTGAGGTGTATGTGTGCTTACCATTTTGGGTTTGAGGTGTATGTATGCTTTCATATCACTTTTGAGGTGTGTGTGTGCTTCACACCATATCGGGCAAAGAGGTGTGTGCTTGCTTCACACCATATCAGGCAAAGAGGTGTGTGCTTAGCCCAATATTATTTTTGAGGTGTTTTCTTGACCTCATATCATGCAAGAGGTGTATACTACACCACCATATCGTGCAAGAAAGTATTAAATCATATCTATATCATTTAGTAAAGTAGGTGCATCACCATATCGGGTTAGAGGTGCTTGCTTATGTGCTTGAACCTGATATCACTTTATAAGGTGATACCATCTTCTTCAAGCTCTAGACGTTCATTCTAACTGTTATAGTTCATGACAACATGTCTAAGAAACTACTAGAACTCATAATGTCATCAACTATTTTAGAAAATTTTGGAATTTAAAAGTAGATCATTAAGTATAGCAATTTAGGTGATGAATAATAACATGATAGAGTTCAAGTTATATAATCCACCTTAAGAACAACTTCACAGCTCCAAGCTCCAAAGCTCCACGTTCCTAAGTGTGACATCCCACCATCACAAAGACAGCGAGACGCCACGAGAAAACATGCGGAACCACCATAAACCACATTATTAAAAACATAGGTTAATTAAATCCGGTTGGGGAAAACGTCATAAGAACGGAACCATTACAACTAGATCCACATCCTACAAGGAAACATGTTATATATACATAAGCATGATATATGTCCACCATCATATAGGATCTAGCTGTTCAATATACATCAAGGATGTGTCACATGTTTATATACATACCAGGCCTAACCAGGCCAACAACAGGTTACAAAAAGCCATACTAAGATCATGCATCGTGAAACCTCATCAAAACACCTCCAAGGACCTGAGAGTACAGGAAGACTCTAAGACTCTACTACAAAATGACCACAGCAGCAACATATCCACCCTTACCCTCTACTAATTTTCTTGCTTCTCGGCTGCAACCTCATGACCACCACCATGTCTAGCTCGATCACCTAAAAAGGTTGAAACTAGCAGGGTGAGACACACAGTCCCAGTGAGAAACATAACTCCCCACCGAACTATAAAACCTCATAAGAGCTAGAGAAGATAAAACATGTAGCAGATATAACCAGATCATATATTAAATATGAAGAATAGGATGATACTAGCATAACAACTTACCATGATACCTGAGAAGCATATAGCAATCTGCAAGATATACTTAGGGTACATGTATGTAAGAGACAACATTCATTATTCAAGGCCTCAACCAATGTTTCAAGTTTGCCCTAAGAAGATATACTATATGGCTGGATTACCATTTATTATGCCCAGAGGAAGTGAGCTGTACCGCTCAAATCCAACCTTCGGTTGCGAAACCCAAAGTCGGTGCCATACAATGTCAATGGAAGAGCCAAACTCCACGACCTCTACCCTTATGTTCAGTGCACGAGAACCAAAGTAGGACCGCAGTCTCTTGCTTAAGTGACCTCAATCACAGGGTCAGCTCATGCAGTCTTCCCTTCCCTCTAGCCCACCTTGGTACAGGTCACGACGCTAGTATATCTTGAGCCATGGGCATGTTCACCGTGCTCCTGAGCCATGAACACATTCATGCTCCATCACACTGACCCATGGGCCTATTCACCATGCTCTATCACACTAAGCCATGGGCATGTTCTCCATGCTCTTATACACATCTTGAGTCTACAACCGTAGTTGCACTCTAATCCTCCTATTTTTGTCTAGGAGAAACCCGACATATTCAACAATATGCACTCCAGGTTAACCCGCAGGAGAACCCATTTCACCATCACCAACTACTGACGATGATGGATCTATGGCTAGAGCAAACTACATGAAAGGTTCATCTGTAATTAATTAATGCATTTTAAGTGGATTGTTGGGATCAACCAAGTTATATTAAACAAACCATAAACAAGGGTAAACAAAATATATCCCATTATTTTGTGTCACATTATTACTTCTATTCTTAATGCCATCATCATCATCATGATCCGTCTCAAGGATCCAGCATCACATGTTGCCACTTGGCCACTTGCCAATCATCATGATCCATGACAAGGATCCAACAACACAGGGATTCCATCCCACCATTGAGCACATGTTGCCAACACATGGGCAACACTCATCATATACCCTCATAGTTCACATAACGCATAGTGTTCCTCATCATCTCAATATCAAGAGAATGTCACCATGGACATCATTATAGCTCATACTTGAGTACACATCTCATTCGAGGAACCTGCATGGTTAGTATGCTAAAGAGTAGATAAATACTTCATCATCGAGATAAATTTGTGCAACATTAGATAACCATGCATTCCACATAAAAAATTCCAAACAATATTAGGGTTTCAAGCAACATAGAACATAACCTTCACTAAAGCATATCGGGTAAGGAACAACCCTCACCAAAAGGCACAACGACCCTCACCACAGGTGCAGCGACCCTCACCAAAGGATACCACAACCCTCACTAAAGGATATCGGTTACAACCAAACCCTATCCAGTTGTGTCGGCCAGCACTATCGACCAACACCCATACCGAGCAAGGCACAACAACGTGCAATGTTGTGTCAGGCGATGCTATGCCAGGCAACGTGCGACGCCCCATGACGGGAAACACCGTGCTGGGCAACGCCCCACAACAACACGTCTCAGTAGTGAGGAGGCAACACAACAGGCAACACAGCACACCATATCAGTAATGCCTCAAGGCTGTGACGGGTAATGCCACACAACAGGCACCACACCGTCCAAAGATCAACCCTACCATCTAAGGGAAAACCACATCAGCCACCTATTGTATCACCCAAGGGATCACCAAGGAAACCATCTATTGTATCGCCCAACCCTAACTCAAGGGGAAGAGAGGGATATCGGGCAGCACTACCCAACATGGGTATGGTGCAAGGCAAGACCATGACGCCTAAGAGGTCAACACAAAAGGAAGATATTTCCCAAGAGCTCAACTCCTCCAGAACACATATCTTGACCAAGGGACCAACTAGGTGACAACCAACCACTTCGTCCAAACCCTAACCCTAGGGTAGGTAAGGGATATCGGTCACCCCACTTACAAACCATATCGGTTACTAGGGTTAGAAGGTCTCAACCTCATATCAACCATCCACACAATATCATCCAAGGATACCAAGAGTGTTGGCTCACCTCTCAACAACCAAGTGAGAGGGGTTTTGTACAACCTCAAGCATATCGGGCAATAAGGGTAGAACAACACCCTATCAGCCAACCAACTCAACATATCACCCGAACATCTAGGCCACAGGCTCAACTCTCAAGACCAAGGAGAGAGAGGGGTCTTGCATAAGCTCACCTCTGAAGTCTAAGGAGAGAGGGGTCTTGCATAAGCTCACCTCTCAAGTCTGAGGAGAGAGAGGGGTCTTGCCCAAGAAAACACCAACAAGGCATGGCTGACCCCATCGCCCAAGGCACCAACTAAAGGTGAAACCATAAAGGCATACAATGCGACTAGGGTAGGACAACCCTCTATCAGTCAAGCCAACCACTGTGTCTCCCAACACCATCATCTCACCTCTCAAGTCCAAGGAGAGAGAGGGGTATTGCCTCACGGGCACACTACACACACCTTTGAACTAAGGAACCCTAAGCTCACCTCTCAACTAAAGTGAGAGAGGGGTTTTGCTCAAGATTCCCTAATCCAAAGGGTAGGATGACACAAAGGGAACCCAACACACCACATAACGTCCAACATGATCTAGGGAACATGAAGGGAAGTAACATAACCAACTAAAACAAGAAGCATTACTAAAAGATATGTAAGGCCGATCAAGACAACAAAGCAACATGTAAAGGAGATAGTATAGTTAGGTTTAGGAGTTATGTAACTTGCCTTAAGCACAAACTCCAAGCTCCAAGCTTCAAGCTCCAAGGCACCACCATAAGAAGAGAAGCAATATGATGTATCAACCACCACAAAGGAAGAAGAAAGCAGTAGAAACAACAGCTATATCGGCCACCTCCTTTCCTTCCTTCTTCTCGGCCACCAAGGGAGAGCAAACGCCTAAGGGGCAAAGAGATCCCAAGCAAGAGAAACGAGAGACATATATAGAAGAGGGTAAAGGGGAGACCAAAGCAAGGTGGTGCCCGACCTAGGTACACTTGTCCAAGGGCCATGCCACATACTAACACCCCACATCACTTGTCCAAGATCTCACCACTTGCTAGCAACTAGAACCATGTGTCCAAGAGAGGGTGACACAAATGATGCGCGGTGGAGGGGTGTGTGTCACCCAACATGGCAACCCATCACACCCACCATCACCCCCTGGATGATACACCTCCCTTGCCTGACACACCATGGCCAACACAAGGCACCAAGCACTCCCTTGCCCGACACACTCAAGCAACGAGGAAGGGATTCAAGCCCAACAACAAGTCTAAGCTTAAACAAGCTCAAATGAGGCCCAAAACTACTCAAGCAAGGTCCCCAACCCATCCTCTCAACCCTAGAGGATGCAAAGAGACAAGGAGGCCTCTCAAGGTGACAAGCTTGCACATAAACCATAGAACTTGGGTAAATTACAAGTTGCACCAAAAGATCCTCAACAAAGCACAACAACCCTAATCACACCTCAGGTGATTAGGAAAGCCTCTAAACACAAGGTTTAGGCAAAGCAAACATGGTAAGCCAAAAACAAAGGTTAGGGTCCTTACACTAAGGTTGAAGATGACTTATCAAAAGTCCAAGGCTCATTCACAACTCCTTCATATACAAGGAATCACCATGGATAAGCGATTGGTGAACAAGAAAAGAAAGGAAGATAATAACCCTAAAATCATGTTTCAATCCAAGGTTGAAGATGATCATGGCCTCACCTTCATGTTAAGTATTGAGCTCCTTCTTGATCCTTAGTACCTTTTCATGATACCTCACTACCTTTGCATGATATGCCACACTTGTGGCCGATATCCCCCTCACTTGTGGCCAAAAACACTCCACTTGGTTGATATCGACTCACTAGGCTGATATCACCCTACTTGACCGATATGATCTTGCTATGGACGATACCCAAGGCCCTATGCACGGTACCACTTCACTCCTGTACGATACAAGTACCCTATTTTTGTGTGATTTATATATCATCATTTCACATGCTATCACACACAAATTTGGTTCATTCTGATATAATTCAGTCTCTTTTCATGTTACTTTTTCCATCTTTTTGTTATTCTACTTATTTCATAACTTGCATTGCAGATTTGAAACAGCAAAATGCACAGCGTGCAGGACAGATGCATGGCGTGCACCTTTCCAAAGAAAAGTTTGTTTGCCCAGCCAGGAGAATGCAAGACGTGCACAGAAAAAATGCACAACGTGTGAGTTTCCAGAAGTGCACAGAAAGGTAAACACACGTCGTGCATACAGATGCACGGCGTGCCCCTAGAATGTAAACATCCAAAGAAAGTTCTGGAAAGTCGCACATTCTGCATATCCTCAGCGCATGCTGTGCGCAGTTCAGCCTGATGCAAACCGCACCCCAGATGCATGACGTGCACCCCATATGCACGGCGTGCACCTGGCAGTTTCAGAAATATGAAAATTTAGAATTCGATTTTAAAACAAGGAGGGAAGGCAAGGGATGGTTATGTTCGGTCATTTGAGGAGTTTTCTCTCATCCCAGAGCTAGATGAGACCAGGGGAGGGCGATTTTGGAGAGATCCAAGGTGGTTTCTTGCATAAGGAGACCATTTCTTCTTCTCTACTTCTCCATTGTCTTCTCCAAGGTGCAGCCAAGCTTCCCCAACTTTGAGTAGCTTCTTGAGAAAGGAGATAGTACATCTTGGAGCAGCTAAAGAAGGAGAATTTCATCCTCAAGCTGGAAGTCTTACTTCTTGTGATTACATCTTTAGTTCTCTTTGTCTTTTCCCTTCTAAATCATGTTTAGAACTGAAATCTCTGTAACAAATCTGCAAGACATGGTTATGGATGAGTAATTCTTCTTTTCTTGGGCATGGGAGAGTAGCTACCATGTCATAGCATGTATGGAACAAGTAATTTCGTACTAAATACTATGTTTCTTGTTTCTTAACCATGACAGTACCGGTTTACCCTTTTCTTGCATGTATTGTTGGCCACTTTATGTGCATGTTTTCTGCTTTCTTGCTTGATCTGAGAAGATAAGTAGGAACGTATGGAGGTTCTCTTCTTGGCAACTCTTCCTCTTCTACGAGAGTAGAGAGGAATGAGTTGAGGAATAGTTTGTGATCAAAAGTGAAATTCACACACAAGAGTGTTGTTTTAAGTTGTGATCGTTGCATTTACACCGGGAGGTGAAATGTAACACAACCTTTCCTTGAAATAAGAACTTATGTATGTTTAAATTATTGTGTTCCTTTGATTGCTATGATGTGTGAGTGAAATCCTAATGTCCAAGATTCCCAATATTTCTGAAATCAAACTTCTTTTAGTAATTCTTGCTTGCAGTTAAAATCTAATTTTTCTACTGTAAGAATCTGAATTCTCTGCATTTAGACAAATGTTTTCATCTCCTTAAAACTGATCTAGATTGTTGAGCTTTTGTGCTGTTGTGCTCAATTAAATTAGTTAATCTCCTTGTGTTTGAACTCGACTATACTACCTCAGTATACTTGAGGGATATAGCTAGTTGAGTAAAAGATCATTCTTATGATTGAAACTCGTTAGTGTAAATAACCAACAAGTTTTTGGCGCCAGGCATTCTTGAGGATTGTCGGATGTCTTGTTGATGTTAGGGAAGGAAAGCTCACTCTATGAGTTGGGGAAGACGCAATGGAATTCTCCATCTATGATGCCATGAAAGCCCCCACACATGTCAATGAAATCTGTTTGATAGACACTATTGATCCTATTGAGAATGATAATGAAGATAATGTTAATTTGACTATCAATCTTTATGATGATGATGTGACTGAACTCAACAATTCTGAAATTTCTGGAGCACTATCTATTTCTAAAGCAGCAGCTATCAATGAAGATGCTCCACTTGTTGAAGATAAAGTTGATGAAAGTATAGCGAGCAAAAAGGTAGAACTAAAAGCCCTTCCACCCGGGCTAAGGTATGCACTTCTTGACTCAAATTCTACATCCCCTGTTATAATAAATAATGAATTAACCAATGAACAAGAAAGTAAATTGCTTGCCAAATTGCGTTTGTATAAAGACGTAATTGGTTATTCCCTAGAAGATTTAAAAGGCATTCATCCTTCAATTTGTATGCATAGAATAAATATGGAAGATTATGCCAAACCAACAGGCGAACCACCCAGACGCCTAAATCAAAATATGCTTGAAGTGGTAAAGAAATAAATTTTCAAGTTAATTGATACTGGAATCATTTAACCCATAAGTGACATCCCCTGGGTTAGTGCCATTCACGTGGTACCTAAAAAGGGGAGTGCAACTGTCATTAAAGGAGACAATGACGAGTTAATACAAACACGCATGGTTACCGGCTAGCGTATGTGTATTGATTACTGGCGTTTGAATAAGGCAACCCGCAAAGATCATTTTCCGTTGCCTTTCATTGATTTGATGCTTGAACGTCTTGCCAAGCACTCTTATTTTTGTTACTTGGACAGGTATTCCAAATTTTTTCAGAATCCTATCTATCCTCCCGACCAAGAGAAAACACATTCACTTGTACTTATGGAACATATGCTTATCGCCGTATGCCGTTTGGTCTTTGCAACGCTCCCGCTACTTTTCAGCGGTGTATGATGGCCATATTCTCTGATTTTATTGAAAATATAATGGAGATTTTTATGGATGATTTTAGCGTGTATGATGACTCTTTTGATCAATGTTTATTGAACTTGTCTCTAGTCTTAGCCCGCTGTAAAAAAGTTAACCAAGTGCTAAACTGGGAGAAATACCATTTCATGGTACAATCCAGTGTAGTACTAGGACATGGTGTATCTAACAAGGGCATTGAAGTGGACAGGGCAAAGGTCAAAGCAATTGAGAAGATGTCTACTCCATCTTCAGTTAAAGACATCCGTAGTTTTTTAGGACATGCATGTTTTTATAGAAGATTCATTAAAGATTTCTCCAAAATTGCAAAGCCACTGTGTTCCCTACTTGCAAAGGATGCAGAATTTGTGTTTGATGATGATTGCCATGCAGCATTTTCCAAGCTCAAAGAGGCCCTCATTTCAGCCCCAATTATTCAACCTCCAGACTGGGATTCTCCTTTAGAGCTAATGTGTGATGCAAACAATTATGCAGTGGGAGCTGTTTTAGGACAGTGGAGAGACAAGAAACTCCATGCCAACTATTATGCTAGTAAAACTCTCAATGAAGCACAAATCAACTATACAACCACAGAGAAAGAAATGCTTGCAATTGTATATGCATTTGACAGGTTCCGATAGTATTTGGTAGGAACAAGGGTGATTGTATATACTGATCATGCTGCCATAAAGTATTTGCTGAACAAAAAAGATGCCAAACCACACCTTATTTGCTGGATATTACTTCTGCAAGAGTTTGATCTTGAGATCCGAGACAAGAAAGGTACATAAAATAGTGTTTCCGATCACCTTTCTAGACTGACCACAGAGGCTGGAGATCTATTGCCAATTGAGGATCATTTGCCTATTGAAAATCTCTACGCACTGTCATCTAATCAAGCACCATGGTTTGCAGATATCACCAATTTTCTTGCTACTAGACAACTCCCACTGGACTTGACGTATCAAC
Organism: Alisma plantago-aquatica; assembly: GCA_963693085.1. Lineage (NCBI taxonomy): Eukaryota > Viridiplantae > Streptophyta > Magnoliopsida > Alismatales > Alismataceae > Alisma > Alisma plantago-aquatica. The sequence goes on along the minus strand of OY856410.1, from coordinate 72,154,319 downwards.
AAAAGAAGAAATTCTTTCATGATGTACAATTCTATTACTGGGATGACCCATTTCTATTCAAGCATGGGAGTGATGGGATCATCTGGAGGTGTGTTGTTGGGGAGGAGGTCCCAAACATTATTGTTTAATGCCATGCCTCTCCTTATGGACGACATTTCGGAGGAGAAACGACTACTGCCAAAATACTTCAAGCTGGTTTCTATTGGGCCACATTATTCAAAGATGTCAATCTATTCGTCAAATCTTGTGATAGATGCCAAAGGACAGGAGGCATATCCCTCCGCGATGACATTCCACTCAACTCTATCTTAGAGGTTGAGGTGTTCGATGTATGGGTAGTGGACTACATGGGACCATTCCCATCTTCTTGCGGGTATCAATACATTCTTGTTGCTTGTGAATATGTGTCTAAATGGGTTGAAGCCACTCCAACCCAAGCACCAGATGCCAAATCTGTAATTAAGCTTTTTCAAAAGATTATTTTCCCTCAGTTTGGAGTTCCATGTGCTGTAATTTCTGATGGAGGCACACACTTTGCTAAAAAATAATTCAACAATTTTCTCTCCAAGTATGGTGTGACTCATAAGATCTCTACGCCCTATCACCCCCAAACATCTAGGCAAGTAGAGGTTTCAAATAGGTAACTGAAGAATATTCTTGAAAAGACTGTCTCTAGTTCAAGGAAAGATTGGGCATTAAAGATAGATGACACACTATGGGCATATCGCATAGCCTACAAAACCATCATCGGGACTACTCCATTCAAGCTGATCTATGGCAAATCATGTCACCTTCCGCTCGAGTTGGAGCACCGTGCTTTGTGGGCAATTAAGTTCTTGAATTTTGTTATGAAGAGGGCAGGAGAAAAATGTCTATTGCAGCTGTAGGAGCTTGAAGAACTCCTTCTCGATGCTTATGGGAATGCAAAGTTGTACAAAGAAAGGACAAAGGCCTGGCATGATAAAAGAATTCACAAGAAAGACTTCCAAGAAGGAGATAGAGTATTGTTATTCAACTCTAGATTAAACTATTTCTAGGAAAGCTAAAATCAAAGTGGTCCGACCCATTCCTAGTGCTAAAGATTTTTCCATATGGAGCTGTGAAACTCCAAGGAAAAGATGGAACCTTCAAAGTAAATGGAAAACATTGCAAATGCTACTCTTGTGGGGATGAAGTGGAGAAATGAGCCTCTTGCTCCCTCCAAGATACTTGAAGAATTAGAAGAGTCTTACTCTGGACTCTAAATGGAGAACCTTGTGGGAGTTGACCCCATGTTAGGATAGATTTCTTTCAAGTTTTTTGAGTCAAAAACACTCTTTAATTTCATTAATAAGCCTATCATGGATGAATGAAATAATCTAGACTTGATTTCCACCCTATCCGTCTTTGTTTACTACTGATTGACTGCAATTTTCTACAGAATTCGCAAAGTGCACGGCGTGTCTTTTGAAGACACATCGTGCACCTCAGTAAAAATTGCAACAGAAGATGTTCTAGAAACTGACACGACGTGCACTATCTATATGCACGCCGTGCACCTGGGAACTGGAGATTTCGGAAACTTTCTGGAAACTTGCACGACATGCATTCCACAATTGCACGCCGTGTACCTGGTATTCGAAAGTTGTAGCAAAAAGTTCTGGAAACTCACACCTTGTGCATTCCACAATGCACGCCGTGCACCTAGTCGTAAAAGGAGAATTCAAAAAATGAAAATTTGGAAAGTACATGACATGCACTCCAAGTGCACGTCGTGTACTTTCTCGTAAAGTTTAGACAAAAAGGGGCTAGAGTGCACGACCTAATTTCTCCCCACACCAGCAGTCGTGCACTCCAACCCTAGCAGCCATGCGAGCCACCCTCCACTGGAGCCCGAGCCACCGCATGTCGTTCTGCCACTCAGATGGTCGTGCACCTCGCCCGCCTTCTTCTTCCTCTGGACATCAACACCCTTGCCGCCGATCGCACGAGCAGTAGCATCCCCGCACCGCCTGTACCAACCATTCTTCACCAACCAGCATCGCCTCTCTGTGCAATTGTGAATTCCACTGCACCGCCTTCTTTCTTCTCCGCCACATGAGCCGCCAACACGTAGATCAGCTTCGATCGTGTGAGCAGTAGAAGTAACCAAGCACCAAGCTCTCACCCAGCCACCATCATCCGCTACCAAGCTGGATGGCGCTGGCTTCTATGCCATGGTCGTGCATCTCAAGCAGCAACTCCCGCACACCCTGGTTCTTTTTCCCCCATATTCACAACACTTCGGCACAAATCTAGAACTACCGCTGAGTTGCAGGTGCACACCGTGCACTAGTTTTGCACGCTGTGTGTCAGCCAATCTGAAGAAGAAGAACAGTGAAACTTGCATGCCATGAACGTTAGATACACGTCGTGCACTAGCTGTTGATCTAATGGCACCAATTAAGCAAAGGGTAGGTTGACACCATGGAGTAGCTTCTTCATCTTCTGCACCTCCCGCCGCTGATGCAACAGCTTCCACGGAAGCACCTACAACATTTGTACCCTCTGCACAGTTCAGGGTCAAATCCGAGGAGAATGTCGGCTACTAGTTCCTCATCACCAGGCGTGTTCTGCCCTCCTGCTACATGTGCGAGGAAACCCTTAACAAATTGAGTTTCAAGAATGAGGTAGTAGACCATTTAAAGTTTTTGGGTATGCACTACATTTGCACCAGAGTTGCTAAAACTTATCCCCACCTTATCCCCACCTAGCTTATGAGTTTATCACAACTTTCAAAGCCGAGAATGACCCACAAAACCACAGTGCACCTTATCCGAAAATCAGTTTTCGTCTTTTGGACAATTGTTTTCTATGGATCTTCAACGGTTTTGTGTTTTGCTTAAATGCAATTATGGTGGCTACACTGATTATCCTCCCGCCTTACATAGTGACTCTTTCTGGTCTGAAATTACTTGTGAAACGGTGCATAAAGCAAGGAACACTCGGGCTTCAGCAATCCATAATCCAATTTTTAGAGTTGTGCATCGTCTTCTTAGCACAAGGCCTTTTGCTAAAAATGAAACTCAGGGTGTAGTAGGAAAGACTACTCTCTTTTTCTTATGGTGTTTGGTGAATAATGAGCAAATCAGTACTGGCTACTACATTGTTAATTAGCTTCTAGACATAGAAAAGAAGAAGCAAAGGGAGGCTGGTGGCATTATGTGCGGGGGGCTGATAAGTATTCTTGCAATGTAGTTGGGATTAGATGTGGGGGATTTAGAACTTGCACCGGGAAAGAACCATGTATATCTCAATTATCTCATTTCTTGTGGTCTGATCTCAAGACATGGAAACAACACATCTAAATTCAAGGTTTTTATCACCAAGAAGCAGTTCATAACCATTCCTAATACAGCTCGAAACGACATCAAGAACAAGGCCACCTCGAAGGTGGAGTTATAGCCAGAGGCAGATGAGGAGACACCCACTCGAGGTTCCAACAACTCTACACCAGCGCCTACACTAGTAGCCTGATAACCTCCTATTTTAGTCGTTTATCTTAGTCTTTTTCCTTAGTTTTCCATAATCTTTTTAAGTTTAAACTATACATCATCCTAATTTTACCCCTTTTTGTAAATACACCATCAGACTAACTTTTTTCTTTTATATATGCAGAAAAAGCACAAAAAAATCATAAAAGAATAACCCAGCCTCAAGACCGCATGGAGCCAAACGGTCTCAAGACCGCATGGAGTCAAACGGTCTCAAGACCGCATGAAGCCAACTGGTCCCGAGACCGCATGGAGTCAAATGGTCTCAAGACCGCATGAAGCCAACCGGTCCCGAGACCGCATGGAGTCAAACGGTCTCAAGACCGCATGAAGCCAACCGGTCCCGAGACCGCATGGAGTCAAACGGTCTCAAGACCGCATGAAGCCAACCGGTCCCGAGACCGCATGGAGTCAAACGGTCTCAAGACCGCATGAAGCCAACCGGTCCCAAGACCGCATGGAGTTCAAACGGTCTCAAGACCGCATGAAGCCAACCGGTCCCGAGACCGCATGGAGTTCAAACGGTCTCAAGACCGCATGAAGCCAAACGGTCCCGAGACCGCATGGAGTTCATACGGTCTCAAGACCGTTTGAAGCCAAACGGTCTCACAGTCCAAACGGTCTTGAGGCCCCAAACGGTCTTGAGGTCCAAACGGTCTCCAAACCGTTTGGACTTCACTCAAAGCCTATAAATAAGACCCCAAGGGTCCTCTAAGGGGGGAGATCTCAGACGCCCAAAGGCTGCCCCTCCAGTTCCAGAGCAATTCCATCCTTCATCCATCGCCCTAAGGCTGCCGGTTTGAGGTCCACATCTCATCATCAAGCTACCTTCTCTCTCATCAACAAAGAAGGTGGGAGGAGAAGATCCTTCATCAAGGCAACCACGAAGTGTGAAGATCGTTGCTCTCTCCACCAAGGGTTCAACCTTCCCTCCTCCGTGGAGATGTCGTTCTTTCTCTCTCTTCTCACCCCTTCCTTTGCTCTTGAGATGAGCGAGTAGTCCTTTTCACTAGGGTGCGGGGAGTAGCCCCGCTACCCATGTTTTCATTTCATGCAATGTGATTCAATCGTTTGCAATAGAGATACTCTCCTTTTTGGCTCAACATCAATCGTTTAATGAATGCTTGTTGCTTGATCACCAACTTGTGTTACTTATTGTCTCTTGGTATGAATTGTCTATGTTTATACCCTTAGATCTGAATATCGATTGAATGTTGGTTCTAGATATATGTCGTCACCATATGTCTATTTCGGTATCTAAGAGTGCTTTCACGAGTGGAGTAAACTCACTCCCATCGTTGTACTTTCATACTATGAAATGGAATCAGTTAACGTATGGAAGTGCAACCTTGGTAAGGTCGAGGAACACACTTCATGAAGGAGTAATGCAAAGTAAGTGACCATTCGTTAGGGGATGGCTGGCATTGCAATACTCCACACTCCTCGTAGTTGGTTATCCGAAAGGAAGCTAAGTCTACAAAGATACTAGCTGATTGGTTTCTCTTTGCAAGTCTTTTTATTATGTTGCATGTTTATGATCCATGTGTAGTGGTGTGAAAACTGGCAACATCCTAGTGGTTTTTAACCATTGTTTACAACCTTAATTTCTACTTTCTTTACTTTCCTTGTACTTTGCTTAAAACCAAATCAAACTTTCGATCTAAATATCAACTGTTAAGTAGTTGAGTACGACTAAAACGTTTTCCATCTTGATTACATCAAGACCGTTGTCCCGAGGATTCGACCCTTAACTATACTACGATAAGACTTCCGCGTGTCTTAGCATATGTGGGTGGAGATCTTACCATAGTACTAGCAAGGCTAAACTTAGGGATTCATCATCTCTAGGATTTTTAGTGGCGTTGCAAAACTCCATGAAAAATTGGCGCCATTGCCGGGGACAACAGAACGTTTTAGTTTTCACTTAACAACTTCTTGGTTGGTTAGGATTTTACACTTTTCTTTGATAACTACTCCAAATCTTCTTGACTTCTTGTTTCTGTTCATTACCTTAACTTGTGATTCTCTTTCTACTCAGGTAGAAAACGTGTATGCAAACCCCGCATAGCATTGGATTCTCCCCTGAACCAGAGTACGACTCTGAGGTAGAAAGAAGTTTCCACCGAAGGATTAGACTTAACCACCAAAGAGCCAGACAGATGGCTGAAGAGCAACACCTTGTTGCAGAAAGAGTTAACGCTGCCATAGCAGCACAACGAGCACAACTTATTGCAGACACTCGTGCTCAAGTGCAAGCTGAGATTCGAGCTGAGGAACAAGCCCGCATCCAAGCAGAGAATGCTGCTGCTCAACTTGCGCTAAGAAACAAGCAACTTCGGGACTACGCAGTCCCGAAGAATTATGAAGATGATCACCCAGTCCGACCACCGATTATTAACATACCAAACTTTGAAATCCGGACGCAATGGATCCATATCATGCAAGGCATCTCTTTCTCTGGAGCACCCGGAGACGATTGCATGGATCACCTTAAGAGATTCAAGTCACTCTGCCAGCTTGTACCTCAAGCAGGAATCGCCCTGGAAGCAATAATGTTACACCTTTTCCACTTCACCTTATCTGGAAGAGCGCTAAGCTGGTACAATGCTTTAGATAGACACCCCATCATCACTACTTGGACTCCTTTAGAAGAAAAGTTTCTTGAGAAATTCTTTCCACCTTCACTAACCTATGAGATTAGGGGACAGATTAATTACTTCGCCCAACTACCTGGAGAAACACTTGCGGAAGCTTGGGAAAGATTCAAGGAACTCCTGAGAAAGTGTCCTCACCATGGCATATCTCAAAATCAACTAATAGAAACATTCTACAGAGGAGTAAGTGATGATATCAAGCAATTTCTAGATTCCTCATCTGGAGGAAATTTTATGAGAAAGAACTATGAAGATGCTTGGAATATAGTTACGCTAGGGGCCGAGAACCAATCCAATTGGGGAAGGTCGTCTAACCAACCCAAGGGAGTTCTTAAAGTCTACAAAGCTGAAGAATCTATGGAACTCAAGGCCATTGCAGAGGCCCTGAAGACTATTGCTAGCAAGCAACAAGCCCTCAAAACTTCTTTCGGGGAATATGACAAGAAGAAAAGCTCTCAAGTTCAACAAGTAAAAGCAGCTACTGGAACTTGTGAAGCATGTCATGCATCTGATCATCCCACATTATCGTGTGGTATGTTGTACAATGTCATGATGGATTTACAACCACCCGTGCCGCAATATGAGCCCATTATTGAGCATCCCGAGGACCAAATTCCAGAGCAAGTCAACTCCATCCATTCAATACCTGGCCAGGTGTATTACAATCCAGATAAACCAAGAAATCACCCAGGTTTCCAATATGGAAATCCTGCAGGAACTACCAATCCTCAACAACAGATACAAGGTGGATCTTTCAGCAAACAACCACCAGGATTTCAGAATAACTTCGCCCAAAATCAAGGGAATTATAGAAATGGGTTCCAACGATCCAATTATCCTAGGAATCCCTCCTATCAATACCCAGGACTGCACCCACAGCTGCAACAACCTCAGTTGCAGCAGCCACAACAACCGCAGTTGACAACACCTCCACAGCAACCCCAGGGGCAACAAGTCACTCAATATCAACAGAGGAGTGCTCTTTCCCAACCATCTGATGAAATATCTTTGATTAGGCAGATGTTGCAATCTCAGCAGACCATGCTTGCAAATCAACAAGCTCAACAAAAGGCGGTGGAGGCCCAATTAGCACAGATTGCTGCTCAGTTGAAACCACCAGCAGGTACCTTCGCTAGGCAACCAGAGGCAAACCCAAGGCATGACCAAAATAGACCTGAGCAACTGAATGCTGTCACCACAAGGTCTGGTCGTGTCCTTCCTGATACCATTAGAATCATCCATGATGATGATGATGTAGCTATTCTCTCACCACCAGAAAGCTCAACTCATGAAAAGGAAAAGTCCACTAAAACTACTAAAAGGGAAAACGAAAAGGGACCTACGCCAGAAGCTCCGCTCAGAATTCCTTACCCGGACAGGCTGAAAGGAACCAAAATGGATACTAGGTTCCAGAAATTCAAAGAAGCTATGAAGAAACTGTATATCGATATCCCATTTCTAGATGCCCTTTCTGAAGTACCCGCTTGGGCCAAATACCTGAAAACCCTGCTGTCGAGAAAATATATGACAGAAAAGCATGAAACAGTGAAACTAGCTCAGACCACTTCAGATATTCTTCTTAATAAAATGCCAAAGAAAAAGAAGGACCCAGGTTCCTTCGGTATTCAGTGTTCGATTGGAAATGGCTCTAGCAAAAAGGGATTAGCAGATCTAGGAGCAAGTATATCCATTATGCCCTATTCTATGTGTAAAAGATTAGGCTTCACTGATTTGTTACCTACTTCAATGACAATTCAGTTAGCCGACTCTACCATAACTGCTCCCCTTGGAATTATTGAAGATATACCCGTCAGAATAGGAACAAATTCCTATGTCCCGTGCGACTTCGTTATTATGGACATACAAGAAAATCTAAGATACCCGATAATCTTCGGAAGACCTTTCCTAGCTACCGCCCGAGCACTCATTGATGTAGAAGCGGGAACGATTATACTAAGACTTGGGAAGGAAGCCTTCCAATTCAGAGTCCTTAACAGCATGAAAGGACCAAGCATTCAAGAGGAAGTTTTTCTCCTAGATGCTATATATCAAATGTCTCAGTTAGAAATGTCCGAACCCTCCGATGAGTTGGAAAGTGCCTTGACAAACCCGGAAGTAGAATTTTCGGCAAATGAACTAGTGCAGCAATGCCTTCAATATTTAGAAAAAGCTAAAGAAGCCCCAACAGCCACCTTTGAAGAACTCAAGGCTGTCACCGTTAAAGAAGCAACCGAGCCACCTAAGGCCCTTGAATTGAAGGCCTTACCCGAAGGACTCAAACATGTCTTCCTTGACAGCGAGAAACTTTGTCCAGTGATTATCAGCTCTACTCTGGAAGAAGACCAAGAAAACAGACTTCTTGATGAGCTAAAGAGACACAAGAAAGCTATCAGATATAAAATGACTGACTTAACTGGTATAAATCCAGCTTTATGCATGCACAGATTGCCTATGGTGGAAGAATTCAAACCATCGAGGGAACATCAAAGAAAGTTGAACCCTAATCTCAAGGAGGTAGTTCGCATCGAGGTTCTCAAACTTCTGAAGGCAGGTATCATCTACCCAATCTCGGATTTCCAATGGGTAAGCCCCGTGCAGGTGGTCCCTAAAAAAGGGGGGACCACTGTTGTTCTTAATGATAAGAATGAACTGGTACCTACTAGAACAGTAACTGGGTGGAGAATGTGCATAGATTACAGAAAACTTAATAAAGCAACAAGGAAAGATCATTTCCCCTTGCCCTTCTTGGATGAAGTTCTCGAACGTCTCGCCCACCAAAAATTCTTCTGTTACCTAGATGGTTATTCCAGGTTTTACCAAATCCCTATATACCCGGAAGATCAAGAGAAAACTACCTTTACCTGTCCTTTTGGGACATATGCTTTCAAAAGAATGCCATTCGGGCTTTGTAACACACCAGCCACTTTCCAAAGATGCATGTCTGCTATCTTTGCAGGGTTAATAGAATCTATAATGGAGGTATTCATGGACGATTTCTCAGTTTATGGAGACTCTTTCGACAACTGTCTGCTCAACCTGGTTCAAGTTTTACAAAGATGCGAGGAAACAAACCTCATCTTAAATTGGGAAAAATGCCATTTTATGGTAACTGAAGGTATCGTTCTCGGACACAGAGTGAGCGACAGAGGGATCGAGGTGGATCAAGCAAAAGTTGACGTTATCTCAAAATTGTTGCCACCAAAAGACATAAAAGGGGTACGTGTTTTCTTAGGTCATGCTGGGTTTTACAGAAGATTTATTAAAGACTTCTCTAAAATAGCAAAACCCATGACACAACTGCTGACCAAGGGCACGGAGTTTAACTTTAACCAAGAATGTTTGCAAAGTTTCACAACTCTGAAAAATGCCCTGATTTCCGCACCCATACTAAGAGCTCCAGATTGGTCACAACCTTTTGAAATCATGTGTGACGCGAGCGATTATGCCATAGGGGCTGTATTAGGGCAAAGAATCGACAAGAAACCCTATGTTATATACTACGCATCCAAAACGCTTGATGAAGCACAAAAAAATTACACCACTACAGAAAAGGAATTCTTAGCTGTCATCTACGCGTTCGAGAAATTCCGCTCATACCTGATTGGAGCTAAGGTCATTGTCTACACTGACCACTCCGCTATACGGTATCTAATTCAGAAACAAGATGCAAAACCTAGACTTATCCGCTGGGTATTGATGCTTCAAGAATTCGATTTGAAAATTAAAGATAATAGCGGAGTGGAAAACGTCGTCGCTGATCATCTCAGCCGTATTGAAGTCGAGGATGAAGACAAAGTACCTATCCGAGACTCCCTCCCGGACGACCAACTAATGAAAGTCGCTAATGGATTCCCCTGGTATGCTGACATTGTTAATTATTTGGCAACAGGAATCATTCATCCGTCTGCATCCTATCACGACAAAAAGAAGTTCATTCATGACACTAAGCAGTATTTCTGGGACGAGCCCTATCTATTCCGCTTATGCGCAGATGGACTTTTTCGTCGATGCATTCCAGAGACGGAAATCACCTCGGTTCTAGATCACTGTCACTCAGGCCCCATTGGGGGCCACATGAGTTCTAAGAAGACAGCCCTTAAAGTCCTGCAATCTGGTTTTTACTGGCCAACCATCGCAAAAGATGCACATGAATACTTGCGATCATGCGACAAGTGCCAACTATCCGGTGGAATAACCAAAAGAAATGAAATGCCATTGAATATATGGCAAGAAATCAAACTTTTCGATGTATGGGGAATAGATTACATGGGTCCTTTTCCCCCATCTTACGGATTCATGTACATCTTGGTTGCTGTGGATTACGTTTCGAAATGGGTAGAAGCTCTACCAACCATTTCTTGTGATTCAAAACCGGTAATCAAGATGTTTAAAGAGATAATATTCCCCAGATTCGGTGTTCCAAGAACAATAATATCTGACGGTGGATCACATTTCTTGGAACGAAGCTTTGAAGCCTTATTAAGAAAATATGGAGTCAACCATAAAGTTTCTACACCATATCATCCACAGACATGTGGACAGGTTGAAGTCTCCAATAGGCAAATTAAAGCTATCCTAGAAAAAACTGTCAATCGGCACCGTACCGATTGGTCCACCAAACTATCTGACGCTCTATGGGCCTACCGCACAGCTTTCAAAACACCAATCGGAACAACACCGTTTCGATTAGTGTATGGGAAGTCTTGCCATTTTCCATTTGAATTAGAGCATAAGGCCTGGTGGGCCATTAAGCAACTAAACTTCGATCTCAAAGGTGCTGGTGAATTCAGACAACTTCAACTCCAAGAACTAGAAGAATTACGAATGACGGCCTACCACAATGCAAGAATCTACAAAGAACAAACCAAGATGTGGCACGATGGCCACATAAAAAGAAAGGATATAATCGTCGGAGACAAAGTCCTCCTATTCAATTCCAGACTAAAAATGTTTCCAGGAAAACTGCGTACTAAATGGTCGGGGCCTTTCACAATCAAACATATATACCCGACAGGAGCTGTCATTATTCTCGATGATAATGGAGGAGAAAGGACCGTTAATGGTCACTGATTAAAGAAATACCACACTCCGGCAGACAAATTATCAAGACAAACTATAGGGATCCATGATCCTATAACAACAGCATAGCTGAAGCAAAATTTTGTCGAGCCAGCGACGTTAAACCAAGGCGCTACTTGGGAGGCAACCCAAGATTTCTACTTTTTCCTTTATGTTCTGTTCTTTTATTTTCCTCAGTTTTATCTTATGAAAATACAAAAAAAAAATCTACATAACTAAAACTATAAAAAAATAATCAAAAACAAACAACATAAAAATGCATAAATAAAAAACAAACACAAAAATATAAAAACCTTTCTGCCTTTGCCCTTCCAAGCGGACTTGAAAACGTTTGGGACCAAACGGTCTCCAAACCGTTTGGGACCAAACGGTCCTCAAACCATTTGGGACCAAACGGTCCTCAAACCATTTGGGACCAAACGGTCCTCAAACCGTTTGGATCCAAACGGTCCTCAAACCGTTTGGGACCAAACGGTCTTGAGACCGTTTGGAGCCAGACGGCATCGAAACCGCTTGGAATACAAAGGGTCACCAACCGTTCCCTATAAATAGAAACCCTACCCCTTCGTCTTTCTCTCTTCGAACTTCCGAACTCTCTGGAGCGTTTGTGCAAAGAACTGTTCTTTTGCTTCTGCTTCCTTTGTTCCCGCGCGATCGCACTTCCGTTCACCAACCACCTGCAAGGTAGTCCGGCGACCACAACGCACACCGCCCTTCCTCCCTACCACCTTCGTCGCCGTTCCTGAACTTTCACCATCTGTTCCACCATCGCCGCCTTCTCCGCCGATGGTTTTAACGACCATCCGCACGTCACCATCATTCTCACGACGCCATCATTCTATCTTCCACCATCTTCACCACAGTCATCACCTTCGATTCAGACCACTATCGTCTTCGACGATTTCTTCACCATCATCTGCATCACCGTCATCATCGCCGTCTTCACCATTGCCGTTTTCATCACATTATTGGTTTCACCGCTGTTTTCGTCGCCGGCGCACCCTCCACCTCCGTGACCGGTTCACCTTCGTCTTCACCTGCTCTGGCAACCCAGCGGCTTTTCGTTTTCCGAACGGTCCTCAAACCATTTGGAACCAAACGGTCCTGAAACCGTTTGGAACCAAACGGTCTTGAAACCGTTTGGAACCAAACGGTCGTGAAACCGTTTGGAACCAAACGGTCCTCAAACCATTTGGAACCAAACGGTCCTCAAACTATTTGGAACCAAACGATCTTGAAACCATTTGGAACCAAACGGTCCTCAAACCGTTTGGAACCAAACGGTCTTGAAACTGTTTGGAACCAAACAGTCCTCAAACCGTTTTGAACCAAACGGTCTTGAAACCGTTTGGAACCAAACGGTACTCAAACCGTTTGGAACCAAATGGTCCTCAAACCGTTTGGAACCAAACGGTCTTGAAACCATTTAGTCTTGAAACCGTTTGGTCTCCCACATCCATTAACCTTTCACAAAAAGACATACACTACAAATAAAATCTAATTTGTTTCTAAAAACTTTTCGCTCTAACTCATAAATTTCTATTCTTCAGATATGGCATCACCACCAAGCAAAGCCATCACATTCGAAGGTCCTGAAATCTGGACAAAAGAGTAAATGCTGGAAAGACAAGCCAGGCATCAAAAGATAAGAACAGACTTCAACAGGACTGGGAAGGCACCCCCAAACGTCAAGATGATGGATGTACTATGCGAACTTGATCGCCTAGAGAGGATCTTCTTTGATCCCCCTGAGGAGGAAACTGTCATCTCCTCTTCTGATGAAGATTCGGAGTACAATCCTAACTCCGAAGAGGAGTCACCTGCCAAAGAGAAAAAGGGGAAGCGCAAGGTCCCGGAGACTGCATCTGGGCAGCCCTCTAAGAAGCGGACAAGGAAACAAGTCCGACCCGTTTCTGCCATGGACCAACCTCTCGCCAAACCTTCCACCACCATTCCTGCAGCTACCATCACTGCTACTACCACTATCACCACCATTCCCACCACCACCATTCCTACCACCACTATCCCCATCACTACCACCACTTTCATTCCCATCACCACCACGATGCCACCACCAGAGAACCTCTTCATCCAAACCACCATCTCCACCGATAAAACCCTAAAACCTACCAAGTATGTCTGCTCCAGCATACTAATCAAGATGGGGATATATGATCGTATCTTCAATGTGCTAGACAAAGTCAACCTCACCAGGTTGTGTCTAGTACCTGAAGTATCCTACTATGAACCCACCGCAGAATTTTTCTCCTTTCTGGCCAAGGAGCCCGTTGATAGCACGGATAAGTCTCGGGACGGGGGTGACAGAAGGCTTGTCACCCAAATTTTTGGCAGCAAGGTCGTCATAACAGAGAATATGTTGAACTCCATATTTATCGATGACCAGGAGCAGCTGCGAAAGGCTAAAACAGTGGGAACCGATCATCCAGAATTCAACAGACATACATTCTGGAAATCCTTAACTGGGATCCCCACTTACGATGCAAAGACGTGCAAGGCGTCAAACATACACTCTGGTTTTGTGCGCACTGTACACAAAATCATCGCTGGCGCACTATTCCCCAGGACAGAAGGGGGGAACGTTATAACCTCCGATCTTTTTGTTCTCTGGTCTATTCTTAACGAACGACCAGTTAATATCGGCCGTCATCTGATCCAGAAATTCTCAATCTCCATCCTGGGGAAAGAGATTTGCATGGGGGGTCATGTCACATCTATCATCAAATATCTTAAGATGGACAAACCTTTACCCCGCTGCACGCAACTGAAGGGCGACATCCTTACCAATGAGCAAACTCTGAAGAACTCGTTCATAATTAAGGAAAAGGATGGGAAATTACATTATATATTCTTCCCTATGGTCAAATCATCAAGGACTCTCCTCCCGCTTCCGGAGTTAGCAAACTATGACACAACACATCTCTCTTCTCTGACGAGGAGCTTACTCAACTGCTAGCTTTGGTCAAAATACTTGAAAAGAAAGCAATAGCGGGACAAACGGAGATGAGCATCACTGCCCCGACAGCTCGACCAACTAAGATGCCTGTCAAGCGACCTTCCAGGAGGTAGCTGCGTGCCCAACAGCTGTCAGGGACACCAACATCTCGGCCAAATCCGGAGGCCGAGCAGTTCCACGAAGAAGTCTTAACAACATCCTCCATCGACTCTTTTATCCAGAGTCTCCACGAGCAGCTAACCACTACCACCACCACTCCACCTTCCACCATTCCAACATCTACCACTCCCTTCCTCCCCACATCCACGCAACCATTCACATCCACTTCTTCACCCATTTTTACGTCGGACTTCCCTTTCTCCATCCCTATGCCCGACTTCACCACCCTTCCATTTACTCCCGCAGTTTCCACCCCATCATTGTCGCTACCACCACTTTCGCCTCAAATACCACCACTTTTCACATCCGCCACCACCCCGACACCGCTGGTGACTACATCCACAGTCACTACGCAACTCGGGGCATCATCAGTGTCTCTTCCGCAAGACACTAACACCGTCCCTCACAGACCCCAGTCATCTCACCCTTCCGCTCTTGGGGTCCCTTTTACTAACATCGGTGAGGAATTCGGCCGTCAATTTGACGCTGTCCGAAACCTCCTCACCGATCCTTCTAACATATTAAATTCTATTTTTTCTTGTGTACAGGATTTATCGCGACAGGTAACCAAGATCGACGAACAACACCGAGCCTTGCCTACCTTCCTCCAAGGCATCCAGAAACGACAGGACGAAGTGGCTAAGCAAGTTGAGCAAATCAACAACCACACCAACAACCTGCCAGACCTGGTCCTTGGAGCAACGCGTCAGCAAGAAGCTACAGCACAAAAAGTCGATGAGATCTCCAAAAAGACTCAACCTCTGCCCGAGAATCTCCGCAAGCTTGAGCAACATCAAGAGGCCCTGAGCACGCGCTTGGCTACCATTGATGGAACACTTACGCAGCTACATCATCACCAAGAGGAGGCAAATAACGATGAAACCCAACAGCTACGTGCCCAAGTCACAGAACTGACAGCACGTCTCCTCTCCGCCGAGGGCAGATTCACAGACCTCAAAGAAGCCCACGATGCACTGCTCGAAAAACACGAGCATCTGCAAGTGGCTTTCGACGAGCTACAAGCCACTCATCGGCGGTGTAAAAAGTCTGCCAACAAAAAGCAAACAGATGAAGTTGCGGATGACGATGATGAAGAAGACGACGACTCTGACTCATCTGCTGACTCCAAAAAAGATACATCTTCGGACGACAAGCATGATGACGGAGAAGACCCCGGGCATGCAGCAGGACCCTCCCAAAAAGGGTCCGACAAAGGTCACCAGGACAGTGACCATCACCCCAAGTTCCCACACAACGACAATGTCAACATGTCATATGGGGATCAATTCTTTGACTATTCAGCTATGGGGTCCATCGGGGAAGCTGCCAAGGACGCGGCCTACACTGAGTTACAACAATGCATACTAGAAACCAGCGCCAGCCCACCAAAAACCTCTGCTCTCTTCTCCGCACCTTCTCCCCCTTACCATGACGAGGCAGACCGAGTAAGTCTAGACACGGACGAGGATCTTGTCTCTGCCTCTGACTTGGACGATAATCTAGAGGGCCATGTAGAGGCCTTCGAACAACCTGCTTCTCCTCCACCACAAGAGCTTCCCCCGCCACCTCCTCTGCCGCACAAAATGCACGACCTAGATATGGCAGCCATCTCTACTTTAGATGCTCAGGACTTTTTTATACTGAACACTATAGTGGACGATGCAAAAGCAGGGGAAGACATAATCTATCATAACACCAAAACCAGGCGTAAGTTGACACGTGAAGATTTCCGTTGCATCCTACGACCTCGGTCCACGGTGCCAATGGCGATCTTCCGTGTCCTCCTCGCCAATTGTATAGAAACATATCGAAGTCACAAGTGGCAACAACCGGTTTTTAATGCTTCGCCCACTTTGTCTTTTGGCCTTTTATACAAAGACATACGCGAAAAATCGATTGAGCGGCTGTGTGTCAGTTTTGCAAGAAGGGCACGTTATCTTACACTGCCCTTCCAAGTCTCGGACCACTGGATTTTTATGATCGTGGATACCGAGGCTCGAGATGCCAAAGTATACAACTTCTGTAGCACCGAGCTACCAGCCGGCACAATAAATTTCGTAGGAGAAGCAGCAGGAGAAGCCAGGTGTATACCCTTCCGGCTGCTTAAATTAATCTGGGTTGCACGCCCATCTCTTTGCCAAGACTGGAGCCAACCATGGTTCAAAATCATAAACCCTCCAGTCCAAGCCACCGAGGGATCTGGGGACAGTGCTTTCTGCACCATCCGACACATCCAAGCGCTAAACCAGGAAATCCCATTCAACGACCTGGTAGCTGAAGATTTTCATTCCCTACGAGGACGCTATGCCATGGAACTCATCTGTGATAGACGATTCTTCAACGACCCAACTATGTCACCAGATGATGTTCCTTGGTACCTTTTCTCAGCTGTCTAGCGACGACAACGGCGACCTTTCCGACAAGTTTTGAAAGAGTCAGAGCAGACCAAGTCGCCCGAGCAAGATAAAATCAAGAGCGACCCTGCTTACACCATCAACCCAACATTTCCTGATTTTGATCGCGATGCTTGTAAGGGTCTGAACGATCTTGAATTGCGTATCATTATGGCGCGACTCTCCGCAGACAAAGATGACCTGGTATTCATGTCTCGAGACATACTCATAATGGCAGATTCACTGTGAGAGACTCTACAGGATAAGGGATCCCTTTCTGTCAGCCTCATGGCCGCCTACCAGTTTCTACTTGGCCAAACCAACCCAAACACATACATGGCGTCTCCATATATGAAAGATGATCTCCTAAAGCTCAAGAACTTCGGCACAATCGACGAACTGATCTCATATCTCCAACACACAACGCCAAAGTTCATCATGTTACCCATCCTATATCATGAACATTGGATTCTCCTGGCAACAAACCTCCCAGACGGAACAACCACAATATACAACAGTTCCGACAGCCAGTTCAACGCTCGACAGCGACACTACGTCGTGACGCCAAAGACGCCAACAGAAGTAGTGGCAAAGGAGTGCGCCAAGAAATTAATCGATCTTCTGAGTCAACATACAAATGCGTACGATAAAGAACATTTCCATCGCCCCGCCTTCTGCCACAAATGCCCCCAGCAAATACGACAATCGAACGATTGCGGCTTCCACGTCCTCTACTGGATGTACACCATCATTGTTCTTCAAAGACCAATAGAGGAAATGACTGACGTGGACTACCATGCTTTACGAGGACAGTTCGCATCCAATCTACTTCGTTCCCCGGGGGCAAATGAAGATTTACCTTAACCCGCGGCCCTTTTCCTAATGACTTCTCACCCTATCACTTTGCCACTCTACAGACAGAGTGCGTGATAAGTTAGGGGGGGTGCATTAGACAAGGGCGAGGTATCAATTTCTACACTCCTCTTTCTATCTAACACTTTCCATACAATTCCTTATTCTCAAAATCCTTTTTACTTAATTTCTTCTTTAAAAATAGTCACCTCAACTAACTCTAGAATCATGTTAGTCCCTATAAGTAAATAGCACTTAGACATCGAATGGCGATTTATCAATTTCCACCCACTAGTGATTTTCATATTTTTGCTTCAATTCTTCATCTGACTCTCCACAGGTCAAAATCAAGGCAGAAATAAGCCAAGATCTCGAGGATGAGAGGGAAATCAGGCAACTTCCAAATCAAAAAGTTCTACAAGTGGACCACAACCCAAATAAGTGCATGTTGAAAAACTTTAAGAACAGCTTTCCTCTCTTCAAAATAAAAGAGGCTCGGCCGCCCAAAATAAATCCTCAAAAATCCCAAAACCCAAGCCTGTGAGTTATTGAATAAAAGCCAGAGAGACGAATAAAATTATGAGAGTTGTGCCACGCATAAGGATCTATACGAAGAACTGACGAAGGTCTCACCCGGCCGGCACATTCCGCTGCCCTCACAAAGGCAATTGTGTCGTGCCCGGTACTGAAACCCTAAAGTTTCTAAGTATATGAAAGGCTGATAAAGGACTCGCCCGACCGGTACATTTAGCTGCCCTCATAAAGGCAGATGTGTCGTGCCCGGTAGTGAGATTCTAAAAAGCATAGACAGCCCCTCCCCCACTTGAAGGGGGAGCTACACTTCAAAGCCTTTAGCCAACCCTCATACCCTTTCTAGCTTCCAGTAGGTTTTTCAGAGAGGTATAAAGCTGATTAGAGTCAACAACATGCACAAAATAAGGTGGTCCCAATGCAAACTTTGAGATACGGAAAGAACCTGAGATCCAAGCAACTCTCGAAATCCGAAAGAATCAAGGCATGCAATAAGACTTGATATGACCCCAGGGGAACTCAGGTCAAGAATTGAAGCAAGAGTATGGAAATCCTAAATAAAATCGCCTCGCCATTACATGTCTCAGCTCTATCTAACTTGAGGACAAGCTAGACTCTAAGTTAGGGGGGGTGATAACCTCCTATTTTAGTCGTTTATCTTAGTCTTTTTCCTTAGTTTTCCATACTCTTTTTAAGTTTAAACTATACATCATCCTAATTTTACCCCTTTTTGTAAATACACCATCAGACTAACTTTTTCCTTTTATATATGCAGAAAAAGCACAAAAGAATCATAAAAGAATAACCCAGCCTCAAGACCGCATGGAGCCAAACGGTCTCAAGACCGCATGGAGTCAAACGGTCTCAAGACCGCATGAAGCCAACCGGTCCCGAGACCGCATGGAGTCAAACGGTCTCAAGACCGCATGAAGCCAACCGGTCCCGAGACCGCATGGAGTCAAACGGTCTCAAGACCGCATGAAGCCAACCGGTCCCGAGACCGCATGGAGTCAAACGGTCTCAAGACCGCATGAAGCCAACCGGTCCCGAGACCGCATGGAGTCAAACGGTCTCAAGACCGCATGAAGCCAACCGGTCCCAAGACCGCATGAAGCCAACCGGTCCCGAGACCGCATGGAGTTCAAACGGTCTCAAGACCGCATGAAGCCAACCGGTCCCGAGACCGCATGGAGTTCAAACGGTCTCAAGACCGCATGAAGCCAAACGGTCCCGAGACCGCATGGAGTTCATACGGTCTCAAGACCGTTTGAAGCCAAACGGTCTCACAGTCCAAACGGTCTTGAGGCCCCAAACGGTCTTGAGGTCCAAACGGTCTCCAAACCGTTTGGACTTCACTCAAAGCCTATAAATAAGACCCCAAGGGTCCTCTAAGGGGGGAGATCTCAGACGCCCAAAGGCTGCCCCTCTAGTTCCAGAGTAATTCCATCCTTCATCCATCACCCTAAGGCTGTCGGTTTGAGGTCCACATCTCATCATCAAGCTACCTTCTCTCTCATCAACAAAGAAGGTGGGAGGAGAAGATCCTTCATCAAGGCAACCACGAAGTGTGAAGATCGTTGCTCTCTCCACCAAGGGTTCAACCTTCCCTCCTCCGTGGAGATGTCGTTCTTTCTCTCTCTTCTCATCCCTTCCTTTGCTCTTGAGATGAGAGAGTAGTCCTTTTCACTAGGGTGCGGGGAGTAGCCCCGCTACCCATGTTTTCATTTCATGCAATGTAATTCCATCGTTTGCAATAGAGATACTCTCCTTTTTGGCTCAACATCAATCGTTTAATGAATGCTTGTTGCTTGATCACCAACTTGTATTACTTATTGTCTCTTGGTATGAATTGTCTACGTTTATACCCTTAGATCTGAATATCGATTGAATGTTGGTTCTAGATATATGTAGTCACCATATGTCTGTTTCGGTATCTAGGAGTGCTTTCACGAGTGGAGTAAACTCACTCCCATCGTTGCACTTTCATACTATGAAATGGAATCAGTTGACGTATGGAAGTGCAACCTTGGTAAGGTCGAGGAACACACTTCATGAAGGAGTAATGCAAAGTAAGTGACCATTCGTTAGGGGATGGCTGGCATTGCAATACTCCACACTCCTCGTAGTTGGTTATCCGAAAGGAAGCTAAGTCTACAAAGATACTAGCTGATTGGTTTCTCTTTGCAAGTCTTTTTATTATGTTGCATGTTTATGATCCATGTGTAGTGGTGTGAAACCCGGAAACAACCTAGTGGTTTTTAATCATTGTTTACAACCTTAATTTCTACTTTCTTTACTTTCCTTGTACTTAGCTTAAAACCAAATCAAAATTTCGATCTAAATATCAACTGTTAAGTAGTTGAGTACGACTAAAATGTTTTCCATCTTGATTACATCAAGACCGTTGTCCCGAGGATTCGACCCTTAACTATACTACGATAAGACTTCCGCGTGTCTTAGCATACGTGGGTGGAGATCTTACCATAGTACTAGCAAGGCTAAACTTAGGGATTCATCATCTCTAGGATTTTTAGTGGCGTTGCAAAATCCATCACAGCCTCTACTCCACTTCCATCATCCACTAGTACTCAGACAGAGTACAGTTGGACGATGCCGGACGTGCATCACCTTTATGGCTATGTGTAGCAGATATTTGACCACATCGACACCCACCTTGACCAGATGAGTGCACAATACAACACTCGGTTAGACCACTTGAATGTGCAGTACACTACCATGTACGACATGGTCAACAGTATGGATGCATGGCACATCTCTCAGGGTCACTACACTGCCCCACAGACTTTCCAGACTCCACCTTGGCAGTAGACCGAAGTTCCACAACATGTTTATTCCCAACACCAACCACAGTCTGCAAAGCACCAGCCACAACAGTGTCAGGAGTAGTAGCCCGACTCATCTTCCCAGCCGATGGACATCCCTAATATCATTAGTTAGTTCTTCCCTGAGTAGGGGAGCGGCTGATCCTTTTTCTGATTCCATTCACGACGGGTATCCGGTTGTGAAATCCGTAAGTTCGATTGAGGCAGTGAGGACATTGCTGATTTCAAGCATAGGGGGGCACAACCGGCCAGTAGTTGTAGTTTTCATTCAACATTTCCTTTTTTGAGTCAGTTGTGTCAGTTTTTTTTCCATTTTTCCATTTTATTCCATGTTCTATTCCATGATGGCAAAATTTATATGATTTGAGACTATCTTATTAAGAATGAACCCCCTCTAGCATGCTGAAACTTTCTGTTCTCTATGTGTTTTGGCTATATTTAAGGGAGAAAAATTAAGAGCATGTTTGAATGAAATGGAAGTTGAAAATTCCCATGTACATTGATGTGATTTGTGTTTGTGGTTTGATATCTCAATTTTTACATCTTGGACTACTCAATACATGTAATAGTTTCAAATTTTTGCGGATTAATTAACTTGCAACACTCTTTAGAATACGGGATTCTCTTGCCAAATTTTTAGTCCATTTGCAATCGATTTTTCAGTGAATTTTTTTCAAAAGAATGATCTAAATCTTGCTAACTTTAACATTCTTGTTGACTCTTTGGTGTTGCACCATCAATAGTTTATCTTTACCCAATAAAAGATGGCATATGGCCCACATATTATGCTAGCCTAGTGTGAGTCCGATCTGGAAACGATGGTTAGGTGATATGAAAATCAAAAGAGGGTAAAAACAACACCCCACCTGGCATTCCTCGTGAGCATAAGCCTAAATTAGCAGTCAAATGTCAGAAAACCCAAAAAATTCATTATCATATCCTTATGAAAAAGAGTGCAACTAAGTTTTGTTAATGTTAACATCGGTTTGATCATCTTATATCCATACTAGTTGAAAGCTTGTAATGTACATGCATTGACTATTTGGCTTGATTATCCAAATTCTATTTAGTGTTGTCTAGTTGAGCTTTTCGTTTAATTTGAAACCAACCATGCTGAACTTAATTTATCTATCTTGGAGCTGAAAATTTTGAGATGATAACAATGAACACAAGCACAAAGTACATGGTTGACTGAGCTGATTGCATATCTTTTTTTTCTCCTTGAAAATAGCCCTGTTCCTTTTTGCTTGAGGACAAGCAATAGTTCAAGCTTAGGGGGATTTGTTGTGTGATTTATATATCATCTTTTTACATGCTACCACACACAAATTTGGTTCATTCTGATATAATTCAGTCTCTTTTCATATTACTTTTGCCATCTTTTTATTATTCTACTTATTTCATAACTTGCATTGCAGATTTGCCCCAAAAAGAGCTGAATTTAGAGTTTAATTCTGCTGAAACAGCAGAATGCACGGTGTGCAGGACAGATGCACAACATGCACCTTTCCAGAGAAAATTTTGTTCACCCAGCCAGGAGAACGCACGGTGTGCACGGAAAAAATGCACGACGTGTGAGTTTCCAGAAGTGCACAGAAAGGCAAACGCACGTCGTGCATACCGATGCACAACGTGCACCTGGAACGTAAATAGCCAAAGAAAGTTCTGGATAGTCACACAACATGCATATCCTCGGCGCACGTCATGCGCAATTCATCCTGATGCAAACCGCACCCCAGATGCACGGTGTGCACCCCATATGCACGGCGTGCACCTAGTAGTTTCAAAAATATGAAAATTCAGAATTCGATTTTAAAACAAGGAGGGAAGGCAAGGGATGGTTATGTTCGGTCATTTGAGGAGTTTTCTCTCATCCCAAAGCTAGAGGAGACCAGAGGAGGGAAATTTGGGAGAGATCCAAGGTGGTTTCTTGCATAAGGAGACCATTTCTTCTTCTCTACTTCTCCATTGTCTTCTCCAAGGTGCAGCCAAGCTTCCCCAACTTTGAGTAGCTTCTTGGGAAAGGAGCTAGTCCGTCTTGGAGCAGCTAAAGAAGGAGAATTTCATCCTCAAGCTAGAATTCTTCCTTCTTGTCGTTACATCTTTAGTTCTTTTTGTCTTTTCCCTTCTAAATCATGTTTAGAATTGAAATCTCTGTAACAAATCTACAAGACAAGGTTATGGATGAGTAATTCTTCTTTTCTTTGGCATGGGAGAGTAGCTCCCATGTCATAG
This sequence comes from Alisma plantago-aquatica, assembly GCA_963693085.1. Classification (NCBI taxonomy): domain Eukaryota; kingdom Viridiplantae; phylum Streptophyta; class Magnoliopsida; order Alismatales; family Alismataceae; genus Alisma; species Alisma plantago-aquatica. The sequence continues at coordinate 72,131,087 of OY856410.1, read as the reverse complement.
CATGTATGGAACAAGTAATTTCATACTAAATACTATGTTTCTTGTTTCTTAACCATGAAAGTACCGGTTTACCCTTTTCTCACATGTATTGCTGGCCACTTTATGTGCATGTTTTATGCTAGCTTGCTTGATCTGAGAAGATAAGTAGGAACGTATGGAGGTGCTCTTCTTGGCAACTCTTCCTCTTCTACAAGAGTAGAGAGGAATGAGTTGAGGAACAGTTTGTGATCAAAAGTGAAATTCACACACGAGAGTGTTGTTTTAAGTTGTGATCGTTGCAATTACACTGGAAGGTGAAATGTAACACAACCTTTCCTTGAAATAAGAACTTATGTATGTTTAAATTATTGTGTTCCTTTTATTGCTATGATGTGTGAATGAAATCCTAATTTCCAAGATTCCCAATATTTCTGAAATCAAACTTATTTTAGTAATTCTTGTTTGCTAGTTAAAATCTAATTTTTCTGCTGTTAGAATCTGAATTCTTTGCATTTAGACAAACATTTTCATCTCCTTAAAACCGATCTAGATTGTTGAACTTTAGTGCTATTGTTCTCAACTAAATTAGTTAAGCTCCTTGTGTTAGACCTCGACTATACTACCTCTGTATACTTGCGGAGATTGGTTAAGTTGGGTAAACTATCCTTTGTTTGGATTGAAACTCGTTAGCCTAAATAGCCAACACCTATGCATGATACCTTAAGTAAAGAGGTGGTAAGATTCGAAAAAGTTCACTGAAGGGGTGAAAGAAGGGGTATATATACTTGTTGTTCATGAAGAAGTGTGAAAATGAGGTGTCATCAATTTGAGCTACTAGGTGCCACGTGTCCATGCATGGTTGACACATGTACATGCATGCATTAAAATTTATCTTGATATAAAAAACTCTTGAGGATAATCTAGAGATGAATTTTCTTCCATTACGTATCCCTTCGAATAAAATATATCGACAAAATCACCACTTTATTCACAACCCGATACAACTTTTCTATGGAAGTTGTAAACTGGTACACTTCACCTCCTTGAGGTTCTTTGCACATCATGGACTTTTCCAAGAGTCCAAAAAACCGATATGAGACTCCTCCTATGGCTCCTTGGCCAATAGGCACTCATATATAAGCTTTTCAACTTGATACAACTCAAGTTAGGGTTTCATATTCAACCCTTTTTCTTGGTCATTTCATCACCAAGATCACCATCACTCACAATAGATTCAAACATGGTGTATCCTTCTTTCTCTCTCCTCTACATGATACTAGGAGGGAGTAGGGACACTCTAGAGATGGTAAATTTGCATATCAACCCTATATTTTGGGTAAATTACATTTTGTACCAAAATTGGTGCACAAGGTACTGTCATTATTCAAACAAGTTCAAACTTAGAATTTAGGCTTTCCACAAGCCACCACTTAGCATCATTATCTCTCTTATGATTCTAAAGAACTTAATTCACATTCAACATGTGACATATTCCAATGTAACCCCTCATCTTGGGTAAATTGCACTTTGGTCCAAAACAAAGGAACATTGCTCAAACAACATTCAATCAGGTCCAAACTTGAAACATAAGTGTGTCTCATGATAACAAAACACCTTAGAGGATTATATTAATGTTCTAAGCAACTTCCTTAACGAAAACAAATAGGGTTACCTCATGACCCAGGTTAGTGTGACGTCCCTAGATTTTCTAAAACTTAATCTAATGTGTGACGTCCAAATTGAAACCCTCACCTCAACGACAATCCCAATTTAAGAACCACACACTAGGATAAGAAGAATAAAATCAAGGGAGTTAGAAGGAAACAATCAGTAGCACATGTACATGAACAATAATAAAACCATACAACATATGTTCACCATTCAACATATAATTACAACATGAATTATTACAACATTTGATATTACATATTGAACAACAAACTTCTACATATACATGTACTACCACTAAACTACAGGATCTTAAGACAATATGTCCACCTGTACATCAGCTCGCCACACAACTCTCACTATCCTGGATCTTCAAGAGCATAACCACAACCTAAACAAAAGATTACATGTGGTACACGTTAGCACAATATTCAAGAATATTGTACTGAGTACGCCTATCTGTCTTTTATATACCTGTCATCATATCTTGGAAATAAGATAAAACTAATACTTGGCAATAACAGAAGAAATATAAGAAAAATCATATACTTGCACAAAGATTTTCATTAACAAAAGAGAACACATTTTAAGCACATTTCTATTATATCATCCATGCATTTACTACCTGAGAGTTGAATGCATTAAGGCCTTTATGATCACTACCAAAGAGTTGGATCATATGTACAATGTGACCACTACCAAAGACTTGGGTCCAAGAACACTACCAAAGAGTTGGTGCTTCCATATGTACAACGTGACCACTACCAAAGAGTTCGGTCACTTCCAAGCACACTGCCATAGAGTTGGTGCTTTCATATAATGGAACAAATATATTATGTTTGATGTGTTCATAGCAGTAAGTATAGAAAAATCAACCAACATATCATACAAGAACAATCATTTCAACCAATACCATATGCCAAGTATTTACTACTACATAACACAAGCATATTGTATAATAAGCCAAGTAAGAGGTAATGGCGTACCTTCCAAAGAGATATCCTATTCACATATATCCATGCCATCTATATCTTTGCTAAACCTGATAATTAAGACAAGATCATATATAATCATCAGGTTCTCATCATCATAGCCCTAGTTATATCCATTTTAGGGTTTACCTTATCTCTTTAGTATATTTCCATATCACTTGCATTCTTGTCTTATAATTATCTTACTGATGTCATATTCTAGATTATAGTTCATCAACTGGATATACTCATGTGTCACATTATTATGTGAACATATTTAACATTATGTCACTTTCATTAACCATATTAGGGTTATATCACATGTATTAAGGGTGCTCTTCATATAACATGAATTCTATGCATCATCATGATCTCATAATTAAACATGGAGTTCCAGATACTCATATGAGGGTATTCTGTAAATCTCATCATTTATTGAGCATCTATGTATTAATTGCATTTTATTCAGGGTTATTAGCCCTAGATAGCCAGATGAAGCAAATTACATGATTTCATGCATCAACATCATAACTACTGACATCAGATCGATTATAAGCATGATTATAGATTACTAACATTTTATCATGATTTTAGGCCATTGTTTGATATTTATTATCCATCAAATGAGCATTTCACATATTACATAATATCACTATTATTAGTGCATCAAAATCCTGATATTATCATTCTACTGTGTTCTACTCATTTTTATGAGCATTTTGGTACCTTATATGTATTTTTCTGACAACTGAGCTAATTTCTATGAATTATTAAAGATATGGGCATTATTGAAGATTGACCTTTTTATGGCCAATCACAAACTGCCACGTGGCCTTATGGGGCTGGGCACATCCTTTCCTGGCTTGGCCGCCTGGTTCTTCAGTGGTTCACACGGCTAGACCTGATCTGCCCTTCTTTCCCCGTTCTACGTTCTCTCTCACGTGAGTCGCCTGTGCGAGCGCTCCTATGTTCGCGTATTTCCTTCCTGATTTCTCAACGCTGCCGTGAGATGCAGCCTCGCACGAAGCTACCTCCGTACAGCAAGGCAATGAACGGACTCTTTCTGCTAAAGGCTTCAAAGCATCTTCCTTTGATTTCCTCTCTAACTCCTTCCCTTTCCCACGATCTAACAGGAGATTTCATGTCTCTGCTGAGCGCCGAGCCGCCGAGCAGGACGGGTCTTGGGGGGGCTCTGTGGTTGGGCGCCACCACGAACAGGGAAGACGACGAAGATTCACACCGTTTCACCCTCCAGTTCTCATCCATTGGTCTGTTGTGTTGTTAGATTCATGGCATCTTCTACACGAGCACGCCGCGGATGCAGATCTCAGTGAGTTCTGGCTCACCAGTGCTGGCCTTTAGGTGAGCTCTGGCATAGCCGGATCATTGCGGCCAACTTGAGGCTCAAGGAGGGACCGAGTCTCCTGATCGAAGAGACACCCACTCCCCATCGCCACCACAGGAAGGGAGGGTCGGAAAGAACCTCGACTCTCCTCGCATCCGCAGTGCTGCGCCCATGTCCATTTCCAACACGTCTCCTCTCTACGCCCGACGCTGCCCTGTAGGTCCTCCAGGAATCCTCTGCCAACTGCTACTCCTTGTAGAGGTGGGGTTTGGCAGCTATCACAAGCTCCATGGAAGTCTCCACAGAGGTGGGTTGGCAGAAGCATAAGATAGTTCCTTCCTCATTTGTGACTTCGTGTCCCATATGCACGATCATTATGGAGAACTAACAAGTCAAACATGACTGCAGGTTCAAACTTTCGTATACACCCACATATTCTAAGCTGCACGTTGAGAGAGTGGGGTTTTGGGCCCCGGTCCTATAACTGCAAGGAAGGATAAGCTCTCCATCACCATTGGATGGTATCCAAGGGTGAATAGACAATATCCACATAATTGATCCGTGGTCACTCCTTTCAGTGCCAACCCAGATACATTAACAAGGGATAGCGTCAACTTAGTCTAAAATCATTAATAGACTTAGTTCTAAATTCACCAATACATGCATTATTTCAACATCTTCAAACCTAAACAACTTCCTCTAGGATACTCCAATCACCACCAAATCTTAACCATAGCTTCCTCAGAACTCAAGCTACCTTATAAATAAATTTGGTGTCAAAATGCTATTGCTTTCTCACTGAATAAAATACCATAAAAAAATACATCACATACGGATCCAAATACTCCAAAAGTTCATTCATCACATCCTACACACCTTACAAGATATTTCATCCTTGAAATTAAGTAAAGAAAAACCACTTTATCACATTCAGGGTCATTACAAGTTATAAACCCCTAATAAGGATTTCATCCCTGAAATCCCAGATAAAGGGAGACATAAATTATTCATTCATTATATCATCAAGTCTCCACATAACATCTTAATGTCATGGAGATGCCATAGAACTTGGATCAACACAAAGTTCTTCCACACATGATTATCATAGAATCTGTCATACATGACACATACTCCATTATCCTTTTCATTATTGACTGTAGAGTCAACTCTATGTCAGGTAAAACTTTTCTTAGTCAAAGATACATTATACATACCTTATTTAACTCAGGTGTCAAACCTCACTGATTTGTCACCTTTCTCAACTTATGACTTTATGTGACAAGATTCTTGATTCTGGGGAGTTTTCCATGCTCCTTATTCAGTTTAGCATTTCTCTTCCAAGGAAAGACCAGAGTTACATTCTGACACCCACTTGGGACTACAAATCTTATCATACATATACTGTGCCATCTAACCTTTGGACACAACACTAAACTTTCTTACTACTCGTACCAACTATCTTATTAGTTGTACATTCTCTTGTCATAAGGGGAGGTTACTTATCAATTAAGAACTTATCTTAGAGGTATCTTTAGATATTGTGTATAAGTTGCCTTAACAGATCTAGATTAAGAAATTGTTTTTAGCTTGATAAGCTTTTCCCACAATGATTTTAATATTGTTCCTTCAATTAGTACATTCTTATCGATGTTATGTTTATGTAGAGCATAAACCCCTAACAATGATGTCCATACTATTTTATGTAACTAGACTGATTTCACAGTTGGCCATCCCAGGTAACCAACATAAATCATCTGATTAGGAGTTATGTTTGAACTTTACCATACCTCCTGATATTTCTTAGATACCAAAATTCCTTACTTTGGTATCTGTCACATGTGTCAAAAACACATCACATCCTCATCATGTCCATTTCTCTGTTGTTATTACCAAAGCCACATGTATAAAAGGATCTTTCTTTCATCTTTGGGACATTATTTATTACACATATCTTTATCTTGGAACCAAAGTCCAAGACGAACTGATACTTTTCTAAGTATCCATCAATGGATTATTTATAATCCATTTACATAAAGTGTCATAGTACTCAATTGATTACCATGTCCCTAAAAGGAGAGAACACAAAGAAAAATATTCCTCTTATCACCACATCATTACCCAGGGTTGTTTATCAAAGAGAAGAGATTATCATCTCCTCTGATTATTGCATGAACTTTCAACTGTTCATGAATCACTTACTCTTGTTTCATCCTAGGTTCCTTGCCATCAGCATAGGAATTATAAGGATGATTACATGTTATCACTCCTTTCTTTGTTATTTCCTAACATGTTCATGATCATCTCATGATTTTATCACATATCCCATTTCATTATGCTCATTAGATTGTCTCAAAATGACTAATTGATCAGAGTAAACAGAAAGATAACATTCTAAGAGTTCCATACTCACCTTATCTTCAATAGTTGAATACCTTGGCTAGGGTATACAAGTACTGAGATTAGGTAGTATGCACTTTGTGTACTATCATATTCCTTACTTTTCATATCATCACAAACACATGATTTAACATTCCTGGATTTTCTCCAGGCATCACTTCTATATCTCATCCTCTTTCACACAGATAAGAGCAATTATTGAACATTTAAAAGAATATTGAACAGAATATAAATTCTAATTCTCATCATTTCTTCCCTATGTTCCCATAGGGCAATCAATAGGGAAATCAATAACAACAATCCTTCTTATGATCATCATATAACATCAAGATAAGTCATATCAAAATGAAAAGCTCTATCTGACTATTACCCCTTGCGGTCATCTACCGCTTTAGGTTGACTCAACATATAGAGTCTAGTTGTTTCATGCTGTTACTCTTGCCTTTTTACGTTATTGGGCTGTAACTTTCATAAGCCCTGCCGAGTCTACCTTGGTTGTTGAGTCATTTCCTCCCTTCTTTTTGAACAAAAGGATTTTGTATGCTCAACATGTACACATCTATAACATGTCTTGTCCTCATACCATGGTCTTATCGGTCTTATTACCGATGTAGAGACTAAGCCATGGGTTCTTATAGGTAGGAAGTTAAGACTTTTGCCTTTACATAGTGATTACTGTCCTGGTGCACTAGGCATTTATTGCACTGGTGGCACATGAAAACTTTGGCTTTTTAGAATGACTAGGCAAATGTCTCTAGAATTGTAATGACATTTCTTTAATTCTCAGCTTATTGCCCCTTCTTGGGTACTACCATCACAGATGTACTATCTATCTATACTTATGACATAGTCTATTTTCTTGCCATATGTTAATTCTTCCAACATTTCCACTGTTCTAACATCACCATGTCATTCAGGAACCCTTTTAAAAGCTCAAAGTTTTTTCATTAAGAACTGGTAACCTAGGTTGTAATGCTAGTATCCAGTCTACTATATGTATCACTGTTGTCCTAACCAACCCAACAAGAGCATAAAAATAGGATTCTCTATCCTGATTGGGTCAAAATAGGAATTTTCAAGAACTTGTTCTTCTCTTGCCTGATCCCTTGCACCCTCTCTTGGTGCAACAACATTGCTCTCAGAAATGTGTTCCTCGTGTTCTCCAGTCATTTTTTAAACTTCACCTTTTCTTCTGCATAAGCAGAAGTTACTATAGGGTATACTGGAGGACACTAACACAAACTCAACACCTTAGTCTTATGTCTCTATAGACTCAGCGAACCTTAAGATCTGATACAAAAAACTTATAACGACTGTCATCAAACCAACAAACAAATCATTACCAATTAAGCGGAATAAACATAAACAACAGATTAACAAAAATCACTAAAGTTTAAAACCATTTTGCAAGGAGATCCTTGTCCAGAATACTTTTACTGAAAAGTACAAAACTCATACATATCATGATTCACATTGTACAACATTTCTTCATCTTATCTCAAGGATAACATATAACAGTTGCTGACACGAATTTACCATGCGTAGAACGCAAGTGCACGCGTCAGAGTAATATAGGCCTTTGTGAGGCCCGAGTCGAACTTAGGGAAATGTAATTATTGGTAGACTACTACTAACTACTTGCAATCATCTAGACCGATTAAAATGATTTGAGAGTTGATTAAAAAATAAAAGAAAAATAAAAGAAAACAGAGCAATCGATTAAATGTTTGGTTTAATCAATTCAAATGGGAATATTTAGGATTGAGGTTTCACCACAGGTTCTCATTGTATTAATTCCTACACAATTATCCTAATTTGTCTCTCATTTCGGGTAGTGGCATGTATTCAGTATTTCTCACTTTCGTGATACAATTCACTACCTAAATCTAGGTCGGTTCCACGGTGGTAGTAGTAACCTATACTCTAAACTAGGTGCATGAAGACCATACTCTGGGTGTCCACCATTAACTAGACATCACCTTGTTCAAAGGATTTATTAGTTAATGTGAATTTCGTCTCTTTTCAACCATTAATTCTTCTTTCAAAGTAATTAAAGGTATTAGATTATCATTAGGATGATCAATCATAATGATATAATGGAGAAAACGAAATCATACCACAGATTTAAGAGACATATTATGAAATACTATGGTAAAAATGTCATACAACGATCACCCGGGCTACTCCCGACCCTAAAGATAAAGGGGATTAGCCCCGCATGTTCATATCAATGAAAGACATGATGAGAGAAAGGGAAAACATGGGGAAAATGTGAATAGAAGTGATGTAAACCCCTGAACGGAGGAGATTCGGGCATTCCTCGGCGTAGAATGAGTGATCTACAGTCTTTCAGTAGTGGGAAACTCCTTCTACAACTCTCGGAATGATCGGGGCATGGATCTGGGCTCTGTTCTTCTCTCCTCTCCTCCTTGAGACTTGTGCAATGACTAATGACGTCCTCCCTTGCTTAGGGCCGCCGTGATTAGATATATGCACCACTTTAGATTGCCAAAAGATCACCACCGTCTGATTAGAAATGATCTATAAAAAACCTGATCTAACGGAATCGATACCATCGACGTGGGTCGATGGTATCGACCCGTCATAATATCGACGATTCTTCCTTTTTCTGATGTTTCGTGCTGATGCAGACTCGATACCATCGACTTTAGTGTCAATGGTATCGACACCTTTAGGCGTCACTTTTATCACCAATCCGATGCTGAAGTTGGGCGAGGTCGATAGTATCGACTTTATGTCGATAGTATCGACCAGTTGACTGCTAGCTCACTATACGTATCTCTCTACCATCGACTTCAGTGTCGATGACATCGACTCATCTTGGTTCCTTATGGATGTCTCACTATGGCTGAGTCGATACTATCAACAGCTGTCAATGGTATCGACAACTGCATGTATTCAATTTTCCTAAAAATTCAAGATAAATTCGAATCAGCCTTGCTAAAACACATCAATATGATCATTTATAACCAAAAAGAGGAAATATAGTAGATTTGATGCAAAATGAGATTTTAGACTAAAGCGGGTGAATCATGTGATACTAACCACAAATGTGACTAATAAACACATAAAACGCATGTAAAACTAGTCTATAAAAGCGACTCAAAATCCTCGCATCAAACTCCCCTAAGCTTAAACATTGCTCGTCCTCGAGCAACAAAACTATAGAATAAAACTGTGAGGGTCAACTAAAGAACATACTATCACAACAGACATTACCGTATGATTCCCACCAGACATTCACATACCGGCCCTCACTAACCACAGAATGGTAACTACCCTACAGGTGACAATGATCACCCATAATAGATATCCACTCCAAGATTGGTGAACACTATCAAATAAGGCAGTTAATATAATAAAATCTTCCGATTCAGGCTTGGTGCATCTTGTGATCTCCTCTCTACGTTGCTCATAACCTAACTACCATCTACATGGAAGTAGATCTCCTGAAATACAAAAGTGAGGAGATAATCACGGGTGGCCTACCATTTTGAGCAACGGGTGGATGGGATAGGCAGTTTATGTAAGAAAAAGTAGCACAATACAGTTTGACATGCAACAGTACAAAAATGACCTACATGATGCTCATGCATATGAAAATGACCTAATTCTTACATTTTAGGTGGAATGATGCATGCACTATCATTCCATCCCAATGAGAGACAAAATATCTACAAAACTACACATGTGCTTGTTCTTCTTATTATGCATGTGAACAAGTTCCTTCCTCCTTCTGATCTTCACTTACTTTTTTTTTTCTTTCTCTTTTCAGCCCTTATTTTGCTTAATGAACTAAGATGAAATTTTTACATCTTCGTCTTGGGCTTATTCTCATAACTACTATTTTTTTTCATTGTATTTTATTTTTCAGAAAGTATGAAACAAGTTCCTTATTTTCAAAAGAAGCAAGGCACATCATGTAAAAAATGATTAAAATTATGCAAAATGCAACTAAAATGACATTGACATGCATTCTAAAATTTGTGCATGCATGCCTACCATGCGACATTTTTTTATATATGCAACAGATGTAAAAACTAACTACAATGCAATCCTATCTACATGATATGCAATCAAGAGATGACAAATTGTAAAGTGCTCCCAATTCTTATGGTGGAGTGTAAATGAGATGAGGTGGATAGGTCACAAGATTAATTGACAGAACCATTGGGAGATATTATATGTCCCTCCTTACTGACATGTGTAAAATCAAGGGGTTTCTCTCTCTTATTTCAGATTAAAGTCCCATTACCATTTGGTCAGCTTAGGCTCAACATCCAATTCTGTCCACTTTCCTTGAATCATAGGCATGTATAGTTGTGGTCTTATGTTTTAAAGTTGACAAACCCAATTATTTTCATAAGTTAAGTGCTCAAGTTCAAACAAAGCAAGCTTGCAATTACATGAAAAATTTTCAAATTTACCCATAACTCCCATGTGAAAAACATAGAGATGACAAATTACATTAGACATCCACGGATACACTAGATAGCATGTGGATCCTAAAAACTAAGAAAATTGCTAAAATAAAAGAAAAGGCAATAAAGGATAAAAACAAAGGAAAATAAAAGATAGTTAAAGATAGAAAATGTTCCATCTCCCCCCTAAGCTTGAATTCAACTATGGCCTCATAGTCAAAAACAATCTCAGCAGGTGGAACAGTGATATCATTTACTGCTCAGGTGGCAGGTACTATGGCGGGTACTGTGGGACGCTGGATAGGTGACGTGTTGATACTATCAACATGGGCCGATGGTATCGACCCATCCCACAGATCGACTACTTCATTTTGGCACACTCTGTTGATTTCTTCTTGCGGATCGGTGACGTGTCACGTCGATACCATCGACTGGGTGTCGATGGTATCAACTCTTTATGGTTCGATTACCCTCGTGAGGCCCGTGCACCGCTTCCTTGCTGACCCCGGGTCGATACCATCGATTGGGTTGTCGATGGTATCGACTTCACTGAGAAGAATACATTTGTAAATCTTCAGGGATCTTACGAGCATCGACTTCATTGTCAATACTATCGACTGCATTTTTCTTGTTCACTGATAGCATGTCGATACCATCGACGAGGCCGTCGATGGTATCGAGTCAGAAAAATTTCTATAGTTGCTTCCCTGCACCCATGTCGCTACCATCGACATTGTGGTCAATGGTATCAACTTTGATTCAATACCGCACACTGAGCAAAACGATTAGGGTATCATTTTTACACTAAAAATGAAATTAAACAAAACTAACTTGCAAATGCGAAAGAAAATGAAGGAACTACAAATTAAAACTATCGATGGTTGGGTTGCCTCCCAACAAGCTCCCTTGTTTATTGTCTTAGGCTAGACGCAATAAGGCTCTTCATTCTTCCTTAAGTGCCATGAGTTTAACCTCATGCACTTTTCTCATGTAGTTCTCTCCAAAGTAAAGCTTCAACCTTTGACCATTAACTAGGAATGTGAGCTCTCTATCTCTCACCATAATAGCACCATGTGGGCGCACCTCTTCCACCACAAAAGGTCCACTCCACCTGGAATTCAATTTCCCAGGATGAAGCTTTAATCTCGAGTTGAACAGTAAAACGTGATTACCCTTTTTGAAAATGCACATTTGAATGTGGCAGTCATGGATTTGCTTTGTCCTTTCTTTATAGATCCTTTGATTCTCATAGGCATTCTGTAACATACTGAAATCTCCTATGTACCTCTTTGTACTCTTTTCTATAAGCTTTGTCCTTCATTTTCGTTTCATTTGTCCTTGGTTTTTATTTAAAAGAAATTAAGATGGTTATTGGATAAATGTTTCCCATATATTCTTATTTCAAGGTTGCATGCACAAATACTCCAGATAGAATTAGATAATGGGTCTAAAATGCAATTTCACATTTAGTAATAAAAAGAATAAAATAATTCATCCTAGAACTTTCTAGTATTCCCTAGAATATGATAGATAAGAAGGAAATCCGAATTTTATATAAGGGAGAAGATAAATGTAATAATTAATGGTAATATGAGAATTTATGGGTAAAGAAGATAAATAGAAAGATTTTTGCAAAAAATATTATAATCTGAAACCATCATGATAATTTGATAATTAAATTCGTTTCCTTGAGCAAAAAGTAACTTAAGGGCCAAGTATCATTTAAAATGGAACATAAATATAAATATTAATAACATTATCAAAAGAATATTGGAAATATGCCAATAAAGAGAAACAAAATACTTAATGTTCTCAAATCAGGAAAATAACTTCAAATTCGTATTCTAAACATAAAAATAAGCCTCTCTGCAAATTTGCAACTAATTTGGATAATATATGAATAATGAGTAAAATAGGAGAGAGAGAAAGTGTGTAGAATGTTCTATTTATTTAATAAATATAAAGATAATTTCAACTTGTGAAGATAATTTCAAAATCGTGTTCCAAACCTTTAAGGAGACTTATGGGTGAAGTTGCACTAATTTTAGATAATGTTATCACCTCTTTTGAAGGAGGAAAGAGAAAATGATATATTAATTATTTCACCTATCAAACTTTCTCAAAATCAAAATTAACTCCATATTTGGATTCTACGCGTCGAAATAAGTCAGGATATAAAATTTCATAATTTTTGGACGACGTTTGAGCCTCCAAATGAAGAGAGAGAAAAACATTTAAAATTTAATAGATTTAATCGACTTTTGCTAAGGGTTGTTTCCCTGATCTAACGCGAGATCAGACGGCTCAAAATCCTTGATGGACTCAGGTCCATCGATCGGACGATCCGCGATCGTCTTCCACCTCTAGCCGGACAATGAAATAGGTCCTTGTTTTTGTTTTTTTTTAGATCGACATATCTCGAGATTTACTCGATGATTTTCGCTCAAATCAGTTTCGTTGGACTCCTTGCGAGTTTCCGAACCGAATTATCCCAAAAGGTTTGGGATTAGACGCGTTTTCGAGAAACGCCTAACTCGGCCGCCGACCTCTTTACTTTGCTCCTACCTACATCCTAGTTTAGGGTTCCTTGCCTATAAATAATGCAACCCCAGCGACCGCCATCACCTTAGCAACTCGTTCGTGTTCTTAATTTGGAGTTTCGTGGACGAACCGACCCCCAACAGGCCGCCGAAGATCCCTATCTTGCGGCGCCTCTCCTGCTCGTCTCCGTCGACCTCGTTTCGAATTAAAGGTACCATCTAATGCGGCGTGGCGTGTGCTTCGATTCGACTATCTATACGTGTGTTCTCGTCGCCCGTGGCATTTTTCCCCAATCTCACCGCAAGCAACTACCGCTTCTCTTGCGCGCGCGATGGATCGGGCGAGAGGTTGAAGGAGATACGCGAATGACCGTTTTGCCCCTTGCGCGCTTGCTTCTCTTGTTTTCCGCGCGAGGGCGATTTTGTCTTTTCTTCGTCCGCCTGACCGCACCGCGCGGCTGGTAGAGAGCGGCTGCGAGGCGCGGGTCACCGCTGCCGAGCGCCCGCTACCGCTCGGCCATCCGGCCTTGCCTACGCGGCAGGCTGTGATTGGTCGAGACAAATCATTTTCTATAAATTAATCTGTTGGTCAAAAATTAAAAACAAGTAGTGTTTTGAAATCAGGAAAATGAGATCTATCTAATAAAAATGTTTTTGAGATCTGGTTTTGAGGTTTGCAAAAATGTGTTTTTAAAGTCAAATTAATTAACTTAAAATCACTAAAATTAACCCTAAGAATCCATATTTCCAAAATATACAATATTATATGTCATTTTGATCAGGAAAACCTAACTAAGATGGTTAGGAGGTTTTTGAAGTCTGAATCGAGAGTTTGTGCAAAAAGTTAGTGAATTAGGGTTTTCAACCTTTTAAATGAATATGTGTAATTCTAATTTATGAATATAATGATGTATTAGGGAATTTGGGTTTATAATTCGTGTGAAGAGTTGAAAAGGGGAATTCTAGAACACCTGAGGCTAAGGTATGTGTTTTGATTGTGCATCTACCTATCAGTTGGGAAATCTTTAATCCATTACCTATATTTCTTTATGAGGTTTAACTTGATCTAAACCATTGAATCTTGAAACCTAAATTGCTTATTGCCTCAAAAGCAGATGTAGTATTCTCTTATTTGGGTATTCATACCCCACTGCCATGTTATATATTCTTTTGCTTATTCTTGCCATAAATCTTTTGTTAGCATGAAATTAAATGTTCTATTTAATGTTCAAGTAGTGGTACTTATGTACAACCACCCATAGAGGGCATGTATAAAATCGCCCTAGGGGAATGTTTATTATTCTCCCCATTAAAAATTGTAGGTGATTGGAAATGTTTTTATTCTTCCCTCACCTAAGGTTAGAGGTCCGGTAGGTGCCTCAACCCTACTTAGTTAGATAGACATATTAATTGACATGCTAAAACCTTTATTTATTTTGTTAATGGCAAGTTTCCTTATAAAAACCTCATACTCTTTGATATCTCTTTTTACACCAAACATCTAGCCTAATTTTACTTGTTACAACTTTCCTTGACATTGTTAGAATAATCTTGTAACACATACTTTCTTTGTTTTTCCCTCTTGTTGGGTGTCTTCTCAACCACCCAGGTGTTGGTGCTGAGCAAGGTGAAGGAAGGGCTTGAAGAAAGGTTCCCTTTGCTGTTGATCGTTAGCTTGACAAGAAGGATGGCTAGGTTGCTATCGCTAGATCCTCGTATCTATCTTATCTTTTCTTTTAGAAAGCAATCATGTAATAAACAATGAAGCCATTAGAAGGCTTATTATTTCTTTCTTTCCACTGCTATTGACATTTTATTATGTATCTGGAATCATGCTTATTTATTTGGAATATTAGGCAATCATCCTCAAAGTCTAAAATTTTGTTAAAAATTGTGGATGTTTGTATTTCCTTTAAATTTTAGTAAAGGGTGATCTCGCCTCTTTACAGCATGGTATCAGAGCCTTTAGGCGACTATTAGGGCATGCAGTTGAGGCAAGGGTGTCTAGAAAGGATCAGGGCATCGGGGGCTAGAAAGATTTTCCTCCGCCCCACTAGCTTGGTAAACGAGGACTCCCGTGCCCATATGATCTGGCCTGGCCTGCACCGAAACGAACTGCTCGAAATAGTATGCTTTTAGGCAATAGCATTCTAGTTATCCTTTTTCTCATCTCTATTTCTTTTCCCTCTCATCTATGATTCTTTACTCCTGAAAATTTAATATGTTAACCCTAACTTCAGGAGAGGTGACTTGTTTGACAACACAAACCAGGAGTCCACCACTGACAACCCCGACACTCCTGCGACTCCTGCTGTTAACCAACCAGCTTCTGGTGTTCCCGCCTTCACACCTGAGCAAGAACTGGCGATGTTGCGACAGTTGTTGTCCTCCACCATGATGGGACAACTCAACACCATTGCTGTTGTTGCCTCCAAGCCGAGGGAGTTCACTCTCACTGATTTCATCAAGATGCAGCCACCCTACTTTAAGGGTGAGAGTGAGCCTAACATGGTGGACAAAGCCAACGACTGGGTGTTTGCCCTAGATCGGACCTTTGAGGGTATGGCATGCCCTCCTCACCAGAAGGTTCGGTTCGCGACGTACATGTTGGATGGACCGGCGCGTGTTTGGTGGAACGGAGTTGCCCGCACTCGAGACACCTCCTCCATGGAGTGGACCCAGTTCCTGAAGTTGTTCAGAGAGAAGTACATCTGCCCTGCTTTCCTAAGGAAGAAGGAGGCTGAGTTTTACAGTCTCAAGCAAGGAAGCATGAGCGTGGCCGACTACGTTCAGAAATTTCTGCTGTTAGAACGTTACGCCACCGACCTTGGAGCTGACAGAAGAGCGACCTTGTTCTTGGAGGGCCTGAACTATCATGTTGGTTGAAGCCTCGTTCCACAACTGCCACTCACATTTCAACAAATGGTGGACAAGGCTCTCGCCATCGAGTCTTATCCGGGGTTTCAGGCTTCCAGTGGTTTCAACAACAACAAACGGAAGAATCCGAACCAGCATGAGAACCGTGGACGTGATCACTGCAACAGATGCAATCGCTACCATCCTCCTGGAAGATGTCCCGCCAACAATGCACCTGCTCGTGTTGGCAACCGTCCTCCACCAACCTGCCATGAGTGCGGCTAGGTTGGGCACATCCGACCCAACTGCCCCCATTTCCAACAAGGGCAGAATAATGCTCCACAGCCTCAACAGCCGAGACAGAACCCGCCACCGCGGAACAACAACAACAACAATAATAACAACAACCAGAACCCGAGGCGTCCACCAGCTGAGAGGCGGAATGGGAGAGTGTTTGCTCTCAATGCTGAAGAAGATGGTGAAGGCAATGAAGTGATTGAAGGTACACTACACCTCAATATGAATCCCTTAAAAGCTCTGTTTGATTCTGGTTCCTCCAATACCTTCATATCTAGTCAGTTTGCCTCTATGCTTGAAATCGAATCTGAGTTTATGGATCATGTGTTAGATGTAAAAACTCCTAGTGGAAAAATCTGCTCCTCGTACCTCCAAACTCCTACCTTGAACCTCTGTATATCCGGAATAATGTTTCCCAAAGTTTTTGTCTTGCTTGATATGACCGTCTTTGACATTATCCTAGGTATGGATTGGTTAAAGAAGTATAAAGCAGTTTTGTTCTGTGAGGAATCCAAGGTTAGTCTGTTTCATCCTGATGAAGGAAGAGTGTGTGTCAAGGGCAAGAAGCGAGAAGAGCGATAGTTCGTCATCTCTGCCATCAAAGCTGAAAAGCTCATTTCGCAAGGGTGTAGGGCCTTTCTAGCCTCCATAGTTCTCGATGCTACACATCCTGCTCTAGAACATGTTGATGTGGTGAAGGACTTCCCAAATGTCATTCCTGAGGAGTTACCCGGGTTGCCACCAAATCGTGAGGTGGAATTCTCCATCGAGCTCATACCTAGAACTTCACCGATATCGAAGCCACCTTACCGCTTGGCTCCTGCTGAGCTGGCGGAGTTGAAGAAGCAGCTTGAAGAGCTTCTCGACATGGGCTTCATTCGCCCCAGTGTTTCCCCTTGGGGAGCCCCTGTCCTGTTCGTGAAGAAGAAAGATGGCTCTTTGCGGATGTGTATGGACTACCGCATGCTCAACCAGGTGACAGTGAAGAATCGTTATCCATTGCCACGCATCGACGACCTATTCGATCAGCTGAAGTCAACCACCGTGTTCTCCAAAATGGATCTGTGAAGTGGCTACTACCAGATGCGTGTGAAGGGTGATGATGTGTCCAAGACAGCGTTCAGAACTCGCTATGGGCATTATGAATTTATGGTCATGCCTTTTGGTTTGACGAATGCCCCTACTGCGTTCATGGACTTGATGAACCGAGTATTCCGCCCATACCTCGATAAGTTTGTAGTGGTGTTTATTGATGACGTTTTGGTTTATTCCGAAATGTTGGAACAACATCGCGAGCACCTACGGATTGTACTCAACACATTGCGAGAAAATCAATTGTATGCAAAATTCTCAAAATGTGAGTTCTGGATAAAGGAAGTGATGTTTCTTGGTCACGTGATTTCTACCGGCCATATAGCTGTTGATCATGCAAAGGTAGAAGCTGTGACAAAGTGGAATGCTCCGAAAAACCCGTCAGAAATCTGTAGTTTCCTTGGTCTAGCTGGTTACTATCGGAAGTTTATCAAAGGGTTTTCTGAGTTGGCTTTACCTTTGACCAAGCTGACTCAGAAAGAGGTCAAGTTCTCATGGACCCCTGAATGTGAGGACATTTTTCAGAAGTTGAAGATGAGTCTGACTTCTTTTCCCGTGCTTGCTTTGCCTGTTGAGGGTATACCCTATGTCATCTACACCGACGCATCCCGACAAGGCTTAGGGTGTGTTCTAATGCAAGACGGAAAGGTGATCGCCTATGCTTCTCGACAGTTGAAACCTAATGAAGCTAGTTGGCCTACACATGATTTGGAGCTGGCTTCCATAGTTCATGCTTTGAAGATCTGGCGACACTACCTCTATGGAGAAAAGTTTGAAGTCTTTTCTGATTACAAGAGTTTGAGATATCTGTTGACTCAGAAGGATCTGAACTTGCGACAACGTAGGTGGATGGAATATCTTAAAGATTACAACTTCACCATCACCTATCATCCTGGTAAAGAAAATGTCGTGGCTGATGCTTTAAGTCGCAAAAAGGATGTTGTTTGTGCTGCTCTGAGATGTTATGTGTGGGAAAACCTTGAACTTGTGGCCAGTTGGAGACCTCAGCCTGTCGATTCAGTGGATGAAGATAAGTTGTGTGTTCATATGGCCAGTTTGACTGTTACACCAACCTGGATCTCAGAAGTCGTGTCTGCACAGTTGGAGAGTTCTGAGCTTGAAGAGTTGAAAGCTTTATATGAGAAACCGCAATATGACTTCTCTTTCGGAGTGGATGGTGCTATCCGCTTCAGACAAAGGTTGTGGATACCCAATGTTGGTGATCTGAGACAGAAGGTTCTGAGTGAAGATCATGGTTCCAAGTACACTATTCACCCTGGAACAACCAAGATGTATAAGGACTTACAGCGAAGCTTCTGGTGGAAGAACATGAAGAATGATATAGCTCTATTTGTAGCAAAGTGCTTGACATGTCAGCAAGTCAAGATTGAACATCAACGACCCGGTGGTCTTCTTCATCCTCTTGAGATTCTAGAATGGAAGTGGGAGAAGATCACAATGGACTTTGTTACCGGTTTCCCTAAGTCCAAGAGAGGATATGATGTTGTTTGGGTGGTGATTGATCGGCTTACAAAATCTTCTCATTTCTTGCCTTTCAAAACCACATGTAAAGTTGCTGAGATGGCACAGTTATATGTGGAATGGATAGTTCGTCTGCATGGTGTCCTTGCTGTGATAGTTTCGGATCGAGACCCGAAATTCACTTCTCGCTTATGGGGTCAGATTCAGGAAGAGATGGGTACTGATCTGCGTTTCAGCACTACTTACCACCCGCAAACTGATGGTCAGTCCGAGAGAACAGTTCAGATTCTGGAGGACTTGCTACGTGCTTGTGTGATGGATTGGGGTGGTGCCCGGGATCGATATCTACCATTAGCAGAGTTCACTTACAACAATAGCTACCAAGCCAGTATTGGTATGCCACCTTTTGAAGCTCTCTATGGTAGACCTTGTCGTTCACCTTTGCACTGGGATGATGTCGGTGAACGTTCCCTAGTGAAGACTGATGACATGCAGATGATGCTTGAGAAGGTGCAGTTGATAAAGAAACGGATGAAAGCTGCTCAAGACAGACAGAAGATGTATGCTGATAAAAAGAGGTCTGATGTAAGCTTCTTAGTGGGAGATTATGCTTTTCTAAAGATCAATCCTATACGATCTATTGCAAGATCTAAAGTAAAAGGCAAGTTGAGTCCTCACTATGTTGGACCATTTGAGATCTTAGATAAAGTGGGGGATTGTGCTTATCATCTAGCTTTGCCTCCTGCTTATGAGTAGATTCATAATGTGTTCCATGTTTCTGTGTTGAGGAAGTACGTTAAGGATCCGTCTCATGTGCTCACCATTGAACCTGTGGAGATTAATGAGAATCTGACTTATGAAGAACTACCTGTGAAGATCCTTGACTCCCGAGTAAAGCAGCTGAAGAGTAAGGAGATAGAGTTAGTGAAGGTTTTGTGGAGATACCATGGTTTAGAAGAAACCACTTGGGAGTTGAGAGATGAGATGTTACGTACTCACCCTTCCCTCTTTGTATGAGATTTCGGGGACGAAATCCTTTTTAAGGGGTGGAGTGTTGTAACATACTGAAATCTCCATTGTACCTCTTTGTACTCTTTTCTATAAGCTTTGTCCTTCATTTTCGTTCCATTTGTTCTTGGTTTTGATTTAAAAGAAATTAAGATGGTTATTGGATAAATGTTTCCCATATATTCTTATTTCAAGGTTGCATGCACAAATACTCCAGATAGAATTAGATAATGGGTCTAAAATGCAATTTCACATTTAGTAATAAAAAGAATAAAATAATTCGTCCTAGAACTTTCTAGTATTCCCTAGAATATGAGAGATAAGAAGGAAATCTGAATTTTATATAAGGGAGAAGATAAATGTAATAATTAATGGTAATATGAGAATTTATGGGTAAAGAAGATAAATAGAAAGATTTTTGCAACAAATATTATAATCTGAAACCATCATGATAATTTGATAATTAAATTCGTTTCCTTGAGCAAAAAGTAACTTAAGGGCCAAGTATCATTTAAAATGGAACATAAATATAAATATTAATAACATTATCAAAAGAATATAGGAAATATGCCAATAAAGAGAAATAAAATACTTAATGTTCTCAAATCAGGAAAATAACTTCAAATTCGTATTCTAAACATAAAAATAAGCCTCTGTGCAAATTTGCAACTAATTTGGATAATATATGAATAATGAGTAAAATAGGAGAGAGAGAAAGTGTGTAGAATGTTCTATTTATTTAATAAATATAAAGATAATTTCAACTTGTGAGGATAATTTCAAAATCGTGTTCCAAAACTTTAAGGAGACTTATGGGTGAAGTTACACTAATTTTAGATAATGTTATCACCTCTTTTGAAGGAGGAAAGAGAAAATGATATATTAATTATTTCACCTATCAAACTTTCTCAAAATGCAAAATTAACTCCATATTTGGATTCTACGCGTCGAAATAAGTCAGGATATAAAATTTCATAATTTTTGGACGACGTTTGAGCCTCCAAATGAAGAGAGAGAAAAACATTTAAAATTTAATAGATTTAATCGACTTTTGCTAAGGGTTGTTTCCCTGATCTAACGGGAGATCGGACGGCTCAGAATCCTTGATGGACTCGGGTCCATCGATCGGACGATCCGCGATCGTCTTCCACCTCTAGCCGGACAAGGAAATAGGTCCTTGTTTTCGTTTTTTTTAGATCGACATATCTCGAGATTTACTCGATGATTTTCGCTCAAATCAGTTTCGTTGGACTCCTTGCGAGTTTCCGAACCGAATTATCCCAAAAAGTTTGGGATTAGACGCGTTTTCGAGAAGCGCCTAACTCGGCCGCCGACCTCCTTACTTTGCTCGTACCTACATCCTAGTTTAGGGTTCCTTGCCTATAAATAATGCAACCCCAGCGATCGCCATCACCTTAGCAACTCGTTCGTGTTCTTAATTTGGAGTCTCGTGGACGAACCGACCCCCAACAGGCCGCCGAAGATCCCTAGCTTGCGGCGCCTCTCCTGCTCGTCTCCGTCGACCTCGTTTCGAATTAAAGGTACCATCTAATTCGGCGTGGCGTGTGCTTCGATTCGACTATCTATACGTGTGTTCTCGTCGCCCGTGGCGTTTTTCCCCAATCTCACCGCAAGCAGCTGCCGCTGCTCTTGCGCGCGCGATGGATCGGGCGAGAGGTTGAAGGAGATACGCGAATGACCGTTTTGCCCCTTGCGCGCTTGCTTCTCCTGTTTTCCGCGCGAGGGCGATTTTGTCTTTTCTTCGTCCGCATGACCGCACCGCGCGGCTGGTAGCGAGCGGCTGCGAGGCACGGGTCACCGCTGCCGAGCGCCCACTACCGCTCGGCCATCCGGCCTTGCCTACGTGGCAGGCTGTGATTGGTCGAGACAAATCATTTTCTATAAATTAATCTGTTGGTCAAAAATTAAAAACAAGTAGTGTTTTGAAATCAGGAAAATGAGATCTATCTAATAAAAATGTTTTTGAGATCTAGTTTTGAGGTTTTGCGAAAATGTGTTTTTAAAGTCAAATTAATTAACTTAAAATCACTAAAATTAACCCTAAGAATCCATATTTCCAAAATATACAATATTATATGTCATTTTTATCAGGAAAACCTAACTAAGATGGTTAGGAGGTTTTTGAAGTCTGAATCGAGAGTTTGCGCAAAAAGTTAGTGAATTAGGGTTTTCAACCTTTAAATGAATATGTGTAATTCTAATTTATGAATATAATGATGTATTAGGGAATTTGGGTTTATAATTTGTGTGAAGAGTTGAAAAGGGGAATTCTAGAACACCTGAGGCTAAGGTATGTGTTTTGATTGTGCATCTACCTATCAGTTGGGAAATCTTTAATCCATTACCTATATTTCTTTATGAGGTTTAACTTGATCTAAACCATTGAATCTTGAAACCTAAATTGCTTATTGCCTCAAAAGCAGATGTAGTATTCTCTTGTTTGGGTATTCATACCCCACTGCCATGTTATATATTCTTTTGCTTATTCTTTCCATAAATCTTTTGTTAGCATGAAATTAAATGTTCTATTTAATGTTCAAGTAGTGGTACTTATGTACAACCACCCATAGAGGGCATGTATAAAATCGCCCTAGGGGAATTTTATTATTCTCCCCATTAAAAATTGTAGGTGATTGGAAATGTTTTTATTCTTCCCTCACCTAAGGTTAGAGGTCCGGTAGGTGCCTCAACCCTACTTAGTTAGATAGACATATTAATTGACATGCTAAAACCTTTATTTATTTTGTTAATGGCAAGTTTCCATATAAAAAGCTCATACTCTTTGATATCTCTTTTTACACCAAACATCTAGCCTAATTTTACTTGTTACAACTTTCCTTGACATTGTTAGAATAATCTTGTAACACATACTTTCTTTGTTTTTCCCTCTTGTTGGGTGTCTTCTCAACCACCCAGGTGTTGGTGTTGAGCAAGGTGAAGGAAGGGCTTGAAGAAAGGTTCCCTTTGATGTTGATCGTTAGCTTGACAAGAAGGATGGCTAGGTTGCTATAGCTAGATCCTCGTATCTATCTTATCTTTTCTTTTAGAAAGCAATCATGTAATAAACAATGAAGCCATTAGAAGGCTTATTATTTCTTTCTTTCCGCTGCTATTGACATTTTATTATGTATCTGGAATCATGCTTATTTATTTGGAATATTAGGCAATCATCCTCAAAGTCTAAAATTTTGTTAAAAATTGTGGATGTTTGTATTTCCTTTAAATTTTAGTAAAGGGGTGATCTCGCCTCTTTACACATTCATCCTAAGCTCATCTAACTCATTTAGCTCCAATAGTCTCTTTTTCCCTGCATCATCATAACTCACATTGAGCTTCCGTAACGCCCAGTGCGCCTTGTGCTCTAACTCAACCGGCAAATGGCAAGCCCACCCATAAGCCAACCTAAAAGGCGTAGTGCCTATAGGTGTTTTAAACACGGTCCTATATGCCCATAAAGCATCCGGTAGGAGTGCACTCCAATTCTTAATAGAAGATGCCACTGTGTGTTCCAATATCTTTTTGATCTCTCGATTGGAAACCTCAACTTGACCTTGAGTCTGCGGGTGATACGGGGTACCGACATTGTGCTTGACCCCGTATTTACTCATTAGTGTAGCAAATTTCTTGTTCGTGAAGTGGGTGCCTCCATCGCTTATAATCATACGGGGCACACCAAACCTGCAAAAGATATGTTCTTTCACCAACCTGCACACTACCGCAGCGTCATTAGTTCTTGTGGGTATTGCCTCTACCTACTTCGACACATAATCAACGGCCAACAAAATATATAAATTGGAATTCGAGGACACAAATGGTGCCATGAAATCGATGCCCCATAAATCAAATACCTCAACTTCTTGAAACACATTGAGGGGAATCTCTTTCCGCTTTGAGATATTACCTACCCTTTGACACGCGTCACAACTTTTCACATAGTCATAGGCATCCCGAAAGAGTGTAGGCCAATAAAGACCACTCTCTAACACTTTGGTCGTTGTCCTTGTGCTCACATGATGGTCGCTGGTGGGTAATGTATGGCAGCGAGTAAGTACACTATCATATTCATCCTCTGGTACACACCTGCGTAAGATGCCATCCTTGCATTGCCTCAACAAAATGGGGTCATCCCAAAAGTAATATCTTAAAGAATGGAAAAATCTCTTCTTTTCTTGAAAATTCAAATCGTCTGGTATTTCCTTGCATGAAAGATAATTCACAATGTGCAAAAACCACGGATCTTTGGATTTTATGGAAAGGATTTTCTCATCGGGAAACGTCTCGGTAATGGGTATATTGATATCTCACTCATCTACCTGCTCTAACTGAGACAAATGGTCCGCAACCACATTCTCAATACCCTCCTTGTCTTTAATTTCAATGTCAAACTCTTATAAAAGAAAGATCCACCTAATTAATCTAGGCTTGCCATCTTTCTTTTCCATTAATATTTAATAGCAGCGTGGTCCGTCCAAACCACAACTTTTGACCCCACTAAATATTGCCTAAATTTTTCAAATGTGAAAACCACGGCAAGCAGTTCCTTTTCAGTGGTAGTATAGTTAAGTTGTGCATCATTTAAAGTATTTGATGAATAAAAATTATTGTAGGGTTGTTCTCAAAACACTACCCAAGAACAGCCCCAACAACAAAATCTGATGCATCACACATGAGCTCAAACGGTTTGGTCCAATCCGGCATTTTAACAACTGGTGCCGAAATTAATTTTTCTTTAAGAACATTGAAGGAATGCATGCATTTATCATTAAAATCAAACATTGTGTCCTTCTCAAGAAATTCAGACAATGGTTTAGCAATTTTGGAAAAATCTTTGATAAAACGGCGATAGAAACCTGCATGCCCAAGGAAACTCCTCACTCCCTTCACCGAGTTCGGTGGAGGTAATTTGGCAATAACCTCGATTTTTACTGGATCTACCTCCAGTCCTTTGCCAAACACCTTGTGTCCATGCACTATTCCTTCACTAACCATCATATGACACTTTTCCCAATTTAAGACCAGATGCGTATCTTCACATCTTTGTAGCACTCACTGTTCAGAAAATCGGCCGCGTAGGCCGAATAATCGGCCAAATATTCCTTTTTGGGGGTCTACCGCTCCGATTATGAATAATCAGCCTATAATCGGTCCAGGACGGATTAATCTACTTATCAGGGGAATAATCGGCCGATTAATCAGCGACTTTCAAAATCAAATGCTAGTAATAATTTTTTTTACATTAGTTTTTTCTAATACTACTATTGGTCATTACAATTACATTCTCTTCTTCCAATTTACATATTTGGTCTTCTCCTCATGTTTTCTCTATACATTTATAGTTAGTGTTTATTGAACTGATCCTTACTGTTGATGTTTTCTTCTTTAATTTCATCAATGTTTCTAACTACTTCTTAATGCAATATTAGTCTATGACTTATCAATGTTTCTAATTACTTATCAATGTTTTTTCCCTAATTTCATCAATGTTTCAAGTTACTTATTAATGCAATATTAGTCTTATCACTTATCAATGTTTCTAATTACTTATTACTGCAATATTAGCCTATGAATTATCAATGTTTCTAATTACTTATTAATGCAATATTAGTCTATTACTTATCAACGTTTCTAATTACTTATTAATGTGATATTAGTCTATGACTTATCAATGTTTGTAATTACTTATCAAAGTTTTCTTCTCTAATTTCATCAATGTTTCTAACTACTTATGAATGCAATATTAGTCTATTACTTATGAATGTTTCTAATTACTTATCATTGTCATTATTATATGATCAATATATAATTTACATATCTTTATGGTTGATATTAAAAAAAAAAGGGAAATGGCTGCTGTGGCGAACACGGAGGCAAATGGGAAGGCGAATGGGGAGGCAAATGGGGAGGCGAATGGGGGGGGGGTGACGATGAGTGCACCGTCGACCTCGGCCAATCCCCCAGATCCTAGTGCCGGTAGAGTCAAAGGTACTACCAATGTCTCCGTGGCCAAAGAAGCTAGGTCATGGTCTGATCTTTTCAAGGAAAGGAGGACCGGTGGGCCTGTCTGTTTGAAGAAGACGAACTTTGAAATGGTGGACGGGAAGCTGGTGTATTCGAAGTCTATCGCTGAGAGGAATTTGGCGAGATGGAATAAAGCAGCAGCGGGGTACGTCGTTGGACTGAAACCGAATTGGCCTACTCTCGCTCGTCATTTTGCTCAGATCTGGCAAGCTAAAGGATCCATTGAAGTCAGGTCGCGTGGAAGGGGCTATTTCATTGTGTTGTTCTCCAATGACGAAGATCTCTCTACAGCGATCGATGGTGGACCCTGGTTTGTTGCAGGTAAGCCGTTGATCATCAAGAGGTGGGAAAGAGGCGAGCCGCTGGAAAAACTGAAATTAACAGAGGTTCCGATATGGATCAAAGTCTTCAATCTACCATTAGAGCTTTGGGATGCAGAGATGTTCAATAAGATAGGATCGTTCCTTGGAGCACCACTGCAACCGGACAGATTCACCAATGAGTTCCTGAGACTGGAATATGCTCGATTGCAGGTCCTTATCCCTCTTGATTTCTCATTTCCAAAAGAGCTACAGATAGTGAGCGATGACGGTCAATCTGATACTATAACATTTGAGTATGATTGGGAACCCAGCAGGTGTTTGATATGTGGTCTGTTTGGTCATGAATCTAATCTATGTGACTCAACATTGGAGAAGAAGGATATGGATTTCAAGAAGAAGCAAAATGGCGGCGCGGCAACTAAGAAAGTTTGGATTCCTAAGACTGTGTCTGACAATGGCATTAGTGAAGAAGGGGAAGTCTTTGTTGATGCTGTCGAAGCTATCCAGGACGGTGGAGTTATTTCTACTGAACAGGTTTCGGGTATTTTACCTCGTGGAAAACAGCAGGTGGTGAGCAGAGAAAACTCTGTGATGGTCCCTGCTATGGCTCATGATAAGCAACAAACTACAAACACGAGTGGATCTAAGGCGAAAGAGAATACTCTTAATTCGAGTCTATCTTATCCTTTCTCCCAGGGTAACATCCAAAGAACTGGTATTGGAGTGCCAATAGAAAGTGTGATGGCTGTTTCTACGACAACTCCTAGTACTT
The DNA here is from genome assembly GCA_963693085.1 of Alisma plantago-aquatica. Taxonomy (NCBI): domain Eukaryota; kingdom Viridiplantae; phylum Streptophyta; class Magnoliopsida; order Alismatales; family Alismataceae; genus Alisma; species Alisma plantago-aquatica. The sequence continues at coordinate 72,103,876 of OY856410.1, read as the reverse complement.
CACCCGAAGGGGTGTGGGAGACGAGAGGTAGGAAGTCCAAGTCCCCCCCCCCCGCGTGTGGCTCCCAAGTCAGTTGTGAATAGAGGTATCCCCTCATCTCTGAACAAATACTCTCTATTATCCAACTTTGAGGAGAAGGATGACTCGACCAGGGATCTTTTCCCCAATGGATAGTTCGTTTACTGTTATTTCCTGGAATGTGAGGGGTGGTGCAAATAAAATAGCTCACATCCAGAATGAGATTAGGAGGTATAAGACTGATATTTTTGTTATTCTAGAATCTAGAATTAAGAAGAAGGATGTACAGAGTTTTGTTAACTCTGTGTGGCAGGGCGCTTCTTATGTTGATAATTCTGACTTTTACTCTTATACAAGGATTATCATTTTATGGATGGATGTTGATATTGCAGTGGATAAAGTTCTGGTTAATGAACAGATTTTGCACTGTGCTGTTAAGAAGGGCTCGATTTCTTTTGATATGTCAACTGTTTATGGTGTTAACGATGATAGTGATAGGTCTCTCCTTTGGAATTCGTTAAGTGCCATTTCTAAAATGAGTCCTCATAATTGGTGTGTTTTGGGTGACTTTAATGCTGTTAGACTGGCTGGTGAAAGGATGGGGAAGCATCCTCCTTCTAGTAGAAGTATGAATGATTTCAATCTTACCATCAGTGATACTGGTTTAATTGAAGTTCCTTCTAAAGGTCAGTTCTTCACGTGGGACAGCCATAGCAAAAAGGGGAGGAGTACTCTTTCCAGAATTGATCGCATTTTCTGTGATGTTGATTTTCTGTCGAGTTTCCCTTATAGCTGGGGTGAAGTTATTTCTTGTATTGTTAGTGATCATAGACCTATTGCTCTGAGGTTTGATAGAGGGAAGAGGGGTGTTTCTCCTTTTCATTTCATAAATTCTTGGACTAATAATAGTTCTTATAGAGGCATTGTTGAAGATACTTGGAAGGAAACTATTTGCTCCGGAACTCCTATGTTTAGAGTTTATCAAAAGTTTCATGCTGTCACTACTGCTCTAAGAAGGTGGAACAGGGATTATGTAGGCAATTTCATTTCTAATGCTAAAGAGTTAGAAGTCAAGGCTAAACTCATGCAAGAAGCTGTTGATGCTGATCCAAGTAATGAAGACAAACATTCCCAGCTATCTATTCTCAGACGAGAGGCTTTTCAAGCAATGAGGGATGAAGAAAACTTTCTTAAACAAAAAAGTAGAATTCAGTGGCTGAAGTTGGGGGATAGAAATTCAGCCTTCTTCTACGCCTCTATGAAATCAAGAAGACTCAGGAATAACATTAATGTTTTGGATGACCATTCTGGAGGGAAGATTTATGATGTTGATCAAATTAGAGAAACAATCAAGGGTTTCTATGAAAACTTGTTTAATGGCACTTCTAGTGACAAGGTTCTTTGGGATGATGATTGGCACATTCCTATGATTTCAAAAGCTCAGTTTGATGAGCTGAGAAGAGTAGTCTCTAGAGAGGAGATTGTTGATGTTGTTAAAAGTATGAAAGATGACAAGGCTCCTGGGCCTGATGGCTTTAATGCCGTTTTCTTTAAATCTGTCTGGGATATCATTGGAGATGACATCATTCGAGCCATTCAAAGTTTCTTTAGTTCGGGAAAATTGCTTAGAGAATGCAATAGTACCTTTATTACCCTCATTCCTAAAAAGCTTGGAGCTACTGATCTAAAGGATTTCAGACCGATCTCTTTGTGCAATGTCATTTATAAGGTCATTATGAAGATTATGGCCAATAGAGTCAAATTCATCTTGCCTTCTATTATTGATCTTAATCAATTTGCTTTCATACATGGTAGAAGGATTGGTGATGCTATCTTGTTGGCTAATGATGTCTTGAGTATGTTTGGAGGCTCTCAGAAGCTTATGTGTATCAAGGTTGACCTAGCTAAAGCCTATGATACCGTTAGACGAGATTATATTCTCTTTTTGATGGAAAAGATGGGATTTCCGAGTTGTTGGCTCAATTGGGTGGATGAAAGCTTTAAATCTGCTTCCTACAGAGTCTTAGTGAATGGTTCCCCTACTGACTTTTTTTATGCTTCAAATGGGGTTCGACAAGGTGATCCCCTTGCTCCCTTTCTCTTTGCCATTGCCATGCAGGGTCTTTCTTCTATCATTAATGCTGAAGTTAAGAAAGGCAATTTCAATCCTATTGGGGTTTCTGAGGCTACTTCCATTTCCCATATCATTTTCGCTGATGATCTTTTGTTGTTTTCTAAGGTGGGTGACAGGGATGCCCATTGTGTTAAGTTCATTCTGGATACTTTTCATAATATCTCTGGTCTGAGGCTTAATAATGATAAAAGCCAGATTTTCTTGAGTGGTCGAGCAACTGAAGGAAATATAGCTAACATTCTCAATATTATGATCTGTCCTCTTCCTGTTAGATATCTTGGGATGCCTCTTTTCACTGGTAGACTCACTAAAGCTCTTTGTATTCCTATCATCGATAATATTAAAGGTAGACTTGACTCTTGGAAGGGTCATCTTCTTTCCCAAGCTGGGAGGATTGAACTAGTGTTGTCTACCCTGTCCTCCTACAGTATTTTTTGGACAGCTGCGTTTCCTTTACCTAAATCTGTGATCAATTTGATTGAGAAGGCTATGAGGGATTTTATCTGGAACGACCATGAGGACAAAAAGCATATTCATACTGTTTCTTGGAAGTTGATTTGTAGGCCTAAAAAAGAAGGAGGTCTTGGTGTTAGATCTATTGCAGATTGGTCTAATGGAGGTTTACTTAAAAATCTATGGGCGATTGCTGTCAAGAAGGACAACATGTGGATTAAATGGGTCCATGGAAGATATATTAAAGAGCGATCTATTTGGTCTGTTGAGGCCAAAGCTGGTTCTTCTTGGGTTTGGAAGAAGATGCTTGGGCAGAGGAGTTATCTTCTGAATCATATTTGTCTTAAGCTTGGAAATGGAAGATCCTTCCTGTTTTGGCTTGACCCGTGGGTTAACAACGGTGACAGGATGATTGATTTGGTGGATCCACAGCTTATTTTTCGGCTGGGCAAAGGAACATTATGTAAAGTGGCTGATTGGGTTGATAATGGTAATTGGAACCTGCCGCATTTCAGAGGTGATGCTGCTTTGTTGGATGTGTTAAATGAGCATCCTATTATTCATAACTCTGAAGATACTATTCTTTTCAAAGGTGGTTCTTCCTTTTCCATGAAAGACGGCTGGGATATCTCAAGAACTAAATGGGTTGTGGTTCCTTGGGGATCGTGGATCTGGTCGGGTGGTATCCCAAGAAGGTGGTCTGTGTTTCTATGGAAGTTGTTCTTGGGGAAGCTCATTACTACAGATTTTCTGAAGAGGATTGGTTTTCAATTCACTTCTAGATGCTATCTCTGTGAGAAGAGTGAAGAAAACATTTGCCATATGTTTTTTGATTGTGAATATGCTCGCTGCTTATGGAACTTATATACTATAAAGATGGGTACTGTCATTAAAAATCAAGACGATCTACTGAACTTGAAGGGAGAATCGAAGTTTCTTGCGGTCTGTATTACTTACATGCTGTGGTTGGAAAGGAATAGAAGGATTTTTGAGGAGAGTCGTATGGAAGCTGATGCTCTATGGAATGTGTGCTGCAAAGATAGTAGTCTCCTACATCAATATGTATGGATAGGATTTCCTTTCTTGCTGTACAGTTTCGGTTTTATGTCTTTTCCTTTTGGTGGTTGTGCCTTACAACTGCCCTTTTCCCCCTTCTTCTTGGTGGTTATATACTGTAACTACCCACAATTTTAATTAGTAAAGAGGCACCCCACCCTTATTGCACCAAAAAAAAAAGATATTAAAAAAAATCAAAACCGATTAAAACAGAATATTCTCCCGCTTATACTCCCACATACCGTATATACTCTATTTGATACCCTCTCCACCCGTACACCGATTACCACTTTTTAGAACAATGGTAGCACTCGATCAAAATTTTGCAAACACTCACCAAAGGATGCACCGTGGACAGAAAAGTCATCCATGAAAACCTCTAAGCAATGTTCTACCATATCAGAAAATATAGCTAGCATACAACGCTGAAAAGTAGTCGATGCGTTGCATAACCCAAATGGCATTCGGAGATATGAAAAAGTCCCATAAGGATAAGTGAAGGTGGACTTCTCTTGATCCTTAGGGTCTATAGAAATCTAATTATAGCCAGAATAGCCGTCCAAAAAGAAAAAATGAGAGCGGCCAGCCAGCCGCTCTAAAATCAGATCAATAAATGGGAGCAAAAAATGATCCTTTAGAGTTGCGGAATTCAAGCGGCGATAGTCAATGCAAACACGCCACCCGATTACCAATTGGGTAGTAACAGGTTCATTCATAAGATCATGAGTCACCGTAATTCCCCCCTTTTTAGGGACTACCTGTGTGGGGCTTACCCATGTCGAGTCCAAAATAGCGTAGATGATGCCCGCAGAAAGGAGCTTGATCACCTCCTTCTTGATGACCTCCATCATGCTCAGGTTGAGTCGATGTTGTGGCTGAATCACAAACTTTGCTCCTTCCTCGAGCCGGATCTTGTGCTGGAAAAGCGTAGGGGAAATCCCCTTAATATCAGCAACTGACCACCCAAATGTGCCACTGTGGTTCTTCAGCACGATCAGCAACTGCTCTTCTTCACTGGCACTCAGATATGACGAAATAATCACCGGTAGTTTTTCACCATCAGCTAAGAATGCATACTTCAAGTGAGGGGGCAGTGGCTTCAGTTCTAATTCTGGTGGACATATCAATGATGATTGAAGCCGTGGTGGGAGCAACCTAAGATCCTCATAACTCTTGGCATAATAGCACGAGAGCACTTTAAGCATTTTTATACATTCTTGTAATGACGTGTTTCTCATCCAATCATTTATGATGTTAAATAAGCTGAGAAACCACTAGAGGGGGGTGAATAGGGTTTTATGGATATTTTAAAATAGTTTAACTCAAACAACCACAATTGAGATAATAAGAAGGAGACAAGGTGTTTAGAGTGGTTCCAACCTTAGCAAATACTAAGGCAGTCAATCCACTACCCGGTTGCTTACCCAAATGAGATTTTGAAAGTATTTAATTTTATTACCTCACAAGGATATTACATAAAATTACAACACTTTCAACACCCTTTGGACAACCTTCACCTTGAAGTAGTCTCACTAACCTTGAAGCAGCCTTCCTTGAAGTAACTCCAAGCTCCCCCTTGAAGTAGCTTCCCGTTGAGACAGCCTTCTAGAAATAGTCCAAAGATCTCCTTCTTCACCAAGAAGATCAAAACTTTCTCCAATCTGCAGCCTCCAACCCTAGGAGTAGCAAGGAGAATACAAGAAATAAGAAAGAACAAGAAGGGAAAAAGAAATTACAATTACCACTTGAAGCACAAGGCTTGATTTCCTATATCAAGCGTATTGATCTCCTAACCAAAGAGTATGGAAGTGTAGGTTTAGTGGATAGGAGATGCTAGCCTATAGGACATGAATTTGGAGCAAAGGAAATGAGTAGCAAGTACTAGTGTTGCTCAATTGCTCAAAACAGATTTCCAATTGTAACTATGAAAGCTCAAGTATTGCACAAGTGTACTTTGGGTGTCCTATGACTTGTCCTATTTATAGGAATGGCCTATGGATGCTTAAGGACATTCTAGACACTTTCTAGGGGGTTCTAAGTGCTCAACTAGCCGTTAGGTATCCATTAGTTGCTTTAACAACAGCTAGTTAATTAATCCTGAAAATTGCAGACAGAGACATTCTCGGTCGAGGAATTGTCGACCGAGGGTCCTAGTCGGTCGAGGTCTTGTCGACCGAAGGACTGTCTGCAGCAAGTGTATATAACGCTCTGATCCAACTCCCAACTACCTTGTCTGCTGTGTCTAATGGCTACCTAGGTCATTCTCGGTCGAAGAGTTTGTCGACTGAGAGTGTCTCGGTCGAGAATTTTGTCGACCGAGATTAACCTTGTTTCAATGTTTTAAACTAAGTACTTAGTGTGTGTATGGGTGTGCGGTTGTGACACTATTGTAGGGAATGACCTATCTAAGTGTTGTGATTGACTAGGGAAGATCTAAATGCTTGATTTACATGATATCTAAGTACTTGTACATTATATACTTGTACAAGTTTTTACATTTGATTACAATCATGAATTAAAGCATTTTTGAGCGTATAGATCTTCCAAGTTGTTTGTCACCCACCTAATTCCTGCAACACTCAAGTAGCACGTTAGATCCACAAGAATGAAATGTTTGTCATTATCAAAACAATGGGATTTAAATGATGTCCACTTAGTCAACAATCTCCCCCTTTTTGAAGATGACAAACATTTCGAAAATATAAATCAACTAGTCTTTAAAATGAGATGAGTTTCATACCTGAAATTTACTTTGTGAATTCCTTCTCTTGTTTATGAAATGTGTGCTTATTATTCCCAAAGAACTATGAAACATAAAATCCAATTCTTTGGGAATATAGCAACTTTTAATGTAAAGCCAAGAGATTATGAAACTCATTGATTGAGTTTTTAAGAGTTACCATTATTTAAGATTTACATTTATTTCTCCCCCTTTGTCATTTCAAAAAGATATCCGTTAAAAATGAATGTAGAAAATCTCCCCCTTAATTTGTTATCCCCTTAAAAAGATAACCATCAAATCTGTTGAAAAAGATGTCCATTGAGAAGCCAAAAATGACACTATTAAAACTGTTTTAAGAAGCACAAATATCAAAGAAAACATCTTCTAAGGGAGTGATGAGTAGTTGCTTCCTTATTTTGTTAAATTGGTCTAGTGGAAGTGGTTTTGTGAAAATATCAGCCAATTGATCTTCCGTATCAACATGATGAAGGGATACATGATTTTTAGAGATATGATCCCTTAAAAAATGATGACGGATTTCAATATATTTGGCATGGCTGTGTAAAATAGGATTATGTGCTAAGTTTATAGCACTTGTATTGTCACAAAAGATAGGAATGGATGAAAAAGTAAAACCATAATCTTTTAACACTTGTTGCATATAAAGCACTTGAGTACAACAAGATCTGACTGCCATATATTCAGTTTTAGTTGTAGAGAGGGCAACCATATTTTATTTCTTACTAAACCAAGAGACTAAGGCTCTTCCTAACAAGAAACAACTACCACTTTTGCTCTTGCGATCAATTCAAAAACCAGCGTAATCAGCATTAGTGTAAGCTTAAAAGTCCAAGGATTGTCCTTTAGGATACCATAGACCATAACATGTAGTGTCGACTAAATATCGTAAAATTCGTTTGACGGCTTGAAAATGGGTTTGCATAGGTTGTGATTGAAATCGAGCACAAAGACCAACTGAAAACATGATGTCTGGTCTAGAAGCAGTTAAGTAGATAAAACTACCAATCATGGCTCTATATAAGGAATCATCAATAGGTTCCCCATTTTCATCCTTATCAATTTTAGTAGAGGTAGCCATTGGAGTGGTAGCATGTTTGCACTGGTCCATCCCAAAGCATTTTAAAAGTTCATTGGTATACTTTTCTTGGCTTATAAAATCCCGGCGGGCGTTTGTTTGATTTGAAAAACAAGAAAGAAAGTTAGTTCACCCATGAGGCTCATTTCAAATTCTTGTTGCATAATATCACTAAATTGTTTACACAACGATTCATTTGAGGCACCAAAGATAATATCATCAACATATATTTGAACAAGTAGAAAATTAGATGCATATGTTTTGAAAAATAAAGTAGAATCTGAATTTCCAATAGAAAAATCGTTATCAAATAGATAGTTCTTGAGCCTTTCAGACCAATTTCTAGGTGCTTGTTTTAAATCATAGAGTGCTTTCTTAAGTTTGTATACATAGTCACCTTTTTCCGGTATTTCAAAATCAGGTGGTTGGGCAACATATACTTCTTCTTGGATTATTCCATTGAGAAATGCACTTTTGACATCCATTTGGAAAAGTTTGATGTTTTTGTGTGTAGCTATAGCTAGTAGCATTCTAATGGCTTCAAGTCTTGCTACTGGTGCATAGGTTTCATCAAAGTCTATTCCTTCTTGTTGATTATATCCTTGTACTACTAATCTAGCTTTATTTCTTACTACTTCCCCTGCTTCATTTAACTTGTTTCTAAAAACCCATTTAGTTCCAATAATGGTTTTATCTTGTGGTTTAGGAACTAAGTCCCATACATCATTTTTAGTGAATTGGTTTAATTCTTCTTGCATTGCCATTATCCAGCAGTCATCTTTTAGAGCTTCAGTCACCTTCTTAGGTTCAATTATCGAAACAAATGCCATATTTGCAACATCTCTAATAGATGAACGGATTTTGACTCTATCATTAGGATTTCCAATGATTAGTTCTTGAGGATGATCCTTAACGAGTCTAGGAATAGGTTGTTGTGTCTCAACTTGGCGATCATTAGTAGTATTTTTGTTACTATCATTTGGTATGGATAAATTTTCTAATTGATGAGTGAGATTAACTATTTCAATATTTTCAGATTGTATCTCTTCATGAAAAGTAATGTGAATGGATTCCTCAAATTTTCTAGAAATAGTGTTGTAAACTCTAAATGCTTTGCTAGAGGTGGAATATCCTAAGAAAAAGGCTTTTTGTGATTTAGAGTCAAACTTGTCTCTATCATCTTTTGTGTTCAAGTTATAGCATGTTGATTCGAAAGTATGAAAATAGTCAACCTTGGGTTTCTTAGTATATATGATTTCATATGGTGTTTTCTTCAAATAAGAGTGAATTGTTACTCTATTTAACACATAGCAAGTTGTGTTTACCACTTTAGCCCAAAATGTTTTAGGTGTATTATGTTCGAGCATCATAGTCCTAGCCATTTCTTGTAGTGATCAATTTTTCCTTTCAACTATGCCATTTTGTTGTGGAGTGCGTGGAGCAGAAAAATTGTGAGTGTAGCCTTGAGATGTGCAAAATTCTTCAAATAAATGGTTCTCAAATTCTCCACCATGATCACTCCTAATTGTACATATTTTGTTTTGTAGTAGATTTTCAATACTGGAACAAAATTTTATAAAAACTTGAATAGTATCATCTTTGTTTGCAAGAAAGTGTACCCATGTATATCTACTATAGTCATCAACAATAACAAAATAATATCTTTTCCCGCCAATAGATTGTGTTCGCATAGGTCTGAATAAATCCATATGAATTGAGTTCTAGTTATCTACAGGTGCGAAGTACATTTTTGGGTTTAAAAGAGGTTTTAGTTTGTTTACCCAAAGTACATAGTTCACAATTTTCAGATTGAACAAAAGATAATTTAGGAAAACCTCGAATAAGATCATATTTAACTAGCTTTTTGATAACATGTGAACTAGCATGACCTAATTTTCTATGCCATAGTTGTAAAGAATTTTCATTTACAAGTAATCATTTTCCAACTACAGATTGCATAGAGTTAGGTCTAAGAATATAAAGATTTCCAACTCTTTTTCCTTTATAAACAACATTTGTAGTATTTTCTATTAGTAACTTGCAGCAATTTTTGTTGAATAAAACATCATATCCACTATCACATAGTTGACTAACACTTATTAAATTATGGTGCAAGCCATCGACAAGTAAAGCATTCTTTATTTCAAGGTTTGTACCAATATTACCTATTCCAACAATTTTACCTTTACCATTGTCTCCAAATGTGACTGTTCCACTTTTCTTTTCCTCAAAGGTTTGAAATGCTTCCTTGTTTCCGGTCATGTGTTTGGAACATCCACTGTCCACCACCCAATCCTGCATTAAGATATAGGTTTTGGTACCCATGTGATGGTCCATTATGGTTAGGTACATTTAATAACAAACTGAGCATGTTTTAACAAAGAAAACTGAACAGAACTTCATTTGGTCGGAAAAAGCTCGACCGACAGGTGTCTCAGTCGATCAATTTGTCGATCGAGAAAGTTGTTGTTTTACATATTAAAACTGAATAGAAACAGAAGTATGTTCAGTCGACCATTTTTCGACCAATTTTTGCTCGGATCGATCATTTCTCGACCGGAATAGTTGAAGTTTCACTAAGATTTCTGCTGTAGATTTTGGTTTGTCACATGCATTCGCTCGGTCAAAGTTTTTCTCGATTGAGAATATCTCGGTCGAACTATTTTTTGACCAAAGATGTTTTTGTTTGTCTCAGTAATCTGTTTATATCAATTCTGAATTTAAAATAATACATGAAGCTATTTTTTTAGTTGAGATAAGACATTTTGATTTTCAAAAAATAAACATTAGATCATATCTCAACTAAATTACATTCAAGTTTTCTCAGTTTGAGGTTTGGGGACCCAAACTAACTCAGAATCCTTCTTCTTATAAGGGCATGAAAAAGAGTAATGTCCAAGACGTAGAGAAAAGTGACAAGAAATAGAGTCAATTTCATTTCTCTTTCTAGGATTTGGAATTGTATTCTTAGGTACAAACGTGATCTTAGTCTTGGATGCTTGAGCTCTTTTGGGTTGATAGAATTTTCCTTTTGGAGCATATCCTAAGCCTCTTCTTCCATTGTAGCTAGAGGAATTTTTCAGAATATTATCAAGAATGTTATTTCCTTTTAAGCCATTTATTTCTCTTTGTAGCTTAGAAATCTCATCCATCTTCTTATTGATATCTATTCTTGCTTGATCTAAATCAGATAATAGAGAGTTTCTTTCCTTAACAACATTATCATAATCTAGATGATTACATAGAATAGGTTGAGTCTGAAAGTTGTTTAGTTTAGCAAGCAAATCAACCTTTTCTTGAGAAAGAAGATCATGATTCGTTTCTAAAGTAAGTAACTTTATATTACAATCATTTAAAGATGTTTTCAAAGACAAATTTTCAAGAGCAATATTGTTCTTTTAAGAATAAAGATCATTTATTCTAGCATATAGATCCTCATTAGTTTTAGTGACTTTCTTTAGTTTCTTTTTGTAGTCAACATACTTGTCATGATTTTCTTGTAGACTCACAATTAGATCTTCTTTTGGCAAATCAAGAAGGCTTACCTCTTGGGAATCGTCATTATCATCTTCTTTTGTCATGAGACACTCCACATTCTCTTCATCACTTTCACTATCACTTGACTCATCCCACGCAACTTTGTAAGCTTTTTCTCCCTTCTTCTTAGATGACATTTTCTTTCCTTTCTTTGCTTTAGTACATTCATTTTTTAGATGTCCTTTCTTTCCACATCCAAAACACCTAGGAGGGAAAGAAGAAGAACTAGCAATTTTGTTAGATCTAAATCTTCTATATTTCTTACCATTAACGATTAGAGTTTCTTCTCCTTCTCCATCACTTGTTTCATCACTTTCTTGTGAGACGATCTTTGAAGCTTTGAGAGCTATATCTTTCTTTATTCCTTGTTGAAGTTCACACTCTCATCGTTCCTCTTCCTCCAAGGTTGCCTCATGTGCTTCTAGGTTGGAAATGAGTTGCTCCATCCTCAGTCGGGTGAGATCATTTTCTTCTTCAATAGCAGTCACCTTGGGCTTGTACTTGGGAGGGAGACATCTAAGAATTTTTGACACTTGATCTTCTTTAGCGATTACTTTTCCTAAAGCATTCAAACCATTTACAATAGAAGAAAATTTTGCATACATTTCACTAATAGACTCATTTTGATCCATACAAAATTGTTCAAATTTTTTATTAAGCATTCTGATTTTAGAATTCTTAACTTGAACAGTTCCTTCATATGTTATAGAAAGTCTATGCCATATCTCATATTCCGTTTCACAATTTGATATTCTATTGAACTCACCAATGGAAATTGAACAATAGAGTATACTTACAACTTTTGCATTCATTTGGGCTGAGTTTACCGTATTAACATCCCAATTTGCATACTCCGTTTGAGGAAATTCATATGGAGTTGATACCTTTATCCATAAATCCCAACTGATTCCTTGGAAGTAGAACTACATCCTCCTCTTCCAATAAGTGTAGTTAGTCCCATCAAAAGGTGGAGGTCTTGCCACGAGTGTTCCTTCCAAGTTGAGGTTGTTGAGTACCCCGTCACCCATTCTTCAAGACTTTGTTAGAGTTCCTTGAAGCCCTGCTCTAATACCAATTGAAAAACCATTAGAGGGGGGGTGAATAGGGTTTTGTGGATATTTTAAAATAATTTAACTCAAACAACCACAATTGAGATAATAAGAAGGAGACAAGGTGTTTAGAGTGGTTCCAACCTTAGCAAATACTAAGGCAGTCAATCCACTACCCAGTTGCTTACCCAACCGGGATTTTGAAAGTATTTAATTTTATTACCTTGCAAGGATATTACATAAAATTACAACACTTTCAACACCCTTTGGACAACCTTCACCTTGAAGTAGTCTCACCAACCTTGAAGCAGCCTTCCTTGAAGTAACTCCAAGCTCCCCCTTGAAGTAGCTTCCCGTTGAGATAGCCTTCTAGAAATAGTCCAAAGATCTCCTTCTTCACCAAGAAGATCAAAACTTTCTCCAATCTGCAGCCTCCAACCCTAGGAGTAGCAAGGAGAATACAAGCAATAAGAAAGAACAAGAAGGGAAACATAAATTACAGTTACCACTTGAAGCACAAGGCTTGATTTCCTATATCAAGCGTATTGATCTCCTAACCAAAGAGTATGGAAGTGTAGGTTTAGTGGATAGGAGATGCTAGCCTATAGGACATGAATTTGGAGCAAAGGAAATGAGTAGAAAGTACTAGTGTTGCTCAATTGCTCAAAATAGATTGCCAATTGCAAGTATGAAAGCTCAAGTATTGCACAAGTGTACTTTGGGTGTCCTATGGCTTGTCCTATTTATAGCAATGGCCTATGGATGCTTAAGGATGTTGTAGACACTTTCTAGGGGGTTCTAAGTGCTCAACTAGCTGTTAGGTATCCATTAGTTTCTTTAACAACGACTAGTTAATTAATCTTGAAAATTGCAGATAGAGACATTCTCGGTCGAGGAATTGTCGACCGAGGGTCCTAGTCGGTCGAGGTCTTGTCGACCGAAGGACTGTCTGGAGCAAGTGTATATAACATTCTGATCCAACTCCCACCTACCTTGTCTGCTGTGTCTAACGGCTACCTGGGTCATTCTCGGTTGAAGAGTTTATCGACCGAGAGTGTCTCGGTCAAGAATTTTTTCGACCGAGATTAACCCTATTTCAATGTTTTAAACTAAGTACTTAGTGTGTGTATGAGTGTGCAGTTGTGACACTATTGTAGGGAATGACCTATCTATGTGTTGTGATTGTCTAGGGAAGATCTAAACGCTTGATTCACATGATATCTAAGTACTTGTACATTATATACTTATACAAGTTTTTACATTTGATTACAATCATGAATTAAACCATTTTTGAGCATATAGATCTTCCAAGTTGTTTGTCATCCATCTAATTCCTGCAACACTCAAGTAGCACGTTAGATCCACAAGAATGAAATGTTTATCATTATCAAAACAAAGGGATTTAAATGGTGTCCATTTAGTCAACATAAGCAAGCTTCAATGGGCAATTCTGGATATGAGCCAAGCACAGAACTTGCTATTGCATCATCCTCAGTAGATAGAGGAATTTCCTCCTCTTCATCATTTGGATAACCCACAACTTTACAAAGAGAAACAACTTTTGTTTGTTCCATAATATCCACTGCCAGTGTCCCCTTATCTACCTTGGTCATTACATGAGCCATATCCAGAAATGGCTTCCCTAAACAAAGAGAAATGTTTTGATCAAAATGCTTCACCATGCGACATTGCTCCTTTTCCTGTGATTGTTTTGTACTTGGTGGCATAACCATTTCAAATATGTCATCTGCTATTCCCAATGTCAATCGACCTCTACCCATCTCTAATATCATATCAGTAGTAGCTTGGAAGGGTCTTCCTAGGAGTAGCTGATTCCGTTGGTCATCTTGCATTTCCATTACCACAAAATTAGCTGGAAATACAAATCTATCAACCTTTACCAGGACATCCTCACAAATACCATATGGCCGTACCACAGAATTATCTTCGAGTTGAATCATCATGTTGCTTTGTCTAGATTCCTTAAGACCCAACTTCTTGAATGTCGAGAGGGGCATCAAGTTTATACTTGCCCCAGAATCGCACAACGCTTCATCGAATTTCACCTTACCAATGTAACATGAAATATTGAAGCATCCTAGATCTTGTCGTTTTGGTGGTAATGTTCCCAAAATGAAGGCGCTAACCTACTCTTTAAGAACCACCACCTCAGTATCAGGAATCTTCCTCTTCTTGGTAATTATATCCTTCAGAAACTTACCATAAGAGGGTATTTGCTCAATAACTTCTAACAGCGGGATGTTGATAGAAAGTTTCCTAAAACTATCTAAGAACTTTTTGAACTGGGCATCCACTTTCTTTGCCTTCAGAATATTTGGATAGGGAACTGGAACAGTCTGTGCCCTCTGATGTGGCGGCACATATGGCTTCCTCTTTTCAGTCTCTTCCTCAGCAATGGGTTGTGTTGTGGCTTCCTCTACAACATCCTCTATTGGCTCTGTGATTGTGACCTCCTCTGTGGCCTCACCTGTGGTCTCTAGCTGGGGTGTGCTTGGTTCATCGGCCTTAGAGTTTAAAATCTTCTTTCCACTCCTTAACAGAATTTCTTTGGCTTGTTGATTTCCTCCTGAAACATTTGTATTTCCTGGAAAACCTTGTTGCGTTGGTTTCTTCAAGCTTGAAATCTCTGCTGCCATCTGTGCTAAAGATGTCTCAAGTGTCCTCATCTAAGCCCCATGACTTTGTAAAGTTTGCCCAAACTGATTCATAAACTCTCCTTGTTGCTTGATTTGTTGACCAAACGTGCTCATGAGTTCTTGATTCTGCTTGATTACTTGATTGAGCAACTCATTGCTCTTTTCTTCTACAACGGGTTGTGACTTAGCTTCCGGGCCCTGTAAGAAATTATTGGGATCTTTCCAGGAAAATTTCTTATCCTTCCTCCAGGAATAGTCATTATTCCTATATCCCTATTTCTTACGCATGAATTTCACCTGTGCTTCATCATCAGACTCTTCATTTTCTTTTGCCAGAAGTCTCTTTGCAATAAGATCCATCTTATCATTCAGTTCGTTAGTGGCTTTAGCGTCCCCTACAAATCTAATGTGTTCAGGTGCATCTCTGGTACCCTAGGACTGCTTCTTTGCCATGTTTTTAAGAATCTCCCAACACCTTGTATCAATATTGTTAAGAAAGAATCCTAAACCTACTGAATCTAAGTTGCTTCTGTCATGCTCATTAAGCGCGAAATAGAAAATCTTCACCTATTTTTCCTTGTCTAACCCATTATGAGGGCATATTCTCAGCATTATCTGAAATCTTTCCCAGGTCTCCGAATAAGTTTCCCCTGCATTATGAGTGAAGTTGTGGATTTTCCTGATTAAATCATTAATCTTCTCAGGTGGGAAGAAACATTCGAAAAAAACCTCAATTATCTCATCCCAAGTCTCAACAATCTCATCATCCAGATTATGAAACCACTCCCTTGCATTTCCTACAAGATAACTTGGGAACAATTTCAAATACAATGTCTCATGTGGAAAACGATCAATCTTGATCATGTCACAGTTCTCCATGAAGGTACTTATGTAGGCCATTGGATCTTCGTTCTTTAGTCCATGGAATGCTTGGGATTTGACTAGATTTATTAGTGCCGGATCAATTTTATAAGTCGGGATGTTGATTGCCTGCCTCTTGATCGGCCCTTTTGATGCGGAGGAAGAAGATGCCTTGATCTTTTCCCATATCGTGTTTTCTTCAGCCATCTGTTCTTGTTCATAATCTGAATTTACTCTCTCGGATTGATTCTGAATGTAGTGCTCCTCGTCGTCTGATCCCGAAGATGGGACCTCTGGTAATGACTGCGTGTAGTCTGTGCTATGCGTGCTCACCATGCACCGATACCTACAAAATGATATATTTAGTTAAGTACAGTGCTAGACGAATATAGATTTCTAAAAAATAGACAATCAATTGCAAGAATTAAAAATATAACTAAAAGAAAAAGGTAGCCTAGAGTGGCCGCTTGTAGCACTCATAGTGCCAACAATTGTCATTTCCCCGGCAACGGCGCCAAAAACTTGACACAAATTTACCATGTGTAGAATGGAAGTGCACACGTCAGAGTAATATAGGCCTTTGTGAGGCCCGATTCGAACTCAGGGAAACATAATTATTGGTAGACTTCTACTAACTACTTGCAATCAGCTAGACCGATTAAAATGATTTGAGAGTTGATTGAAAAAGAAAAGAAAAATAAAATAAAATAGAGCAATCGATTAAATGTTTGGTTTAATCAATTCAAATGGGAATCTTTAGGATTGTTGTTTCACCACAAGTTCTCATTGTATTAATTCCTACATAGTTATCCTAATTCGTCTCTCATTCTGGGTAGTGGCCTGTATTCAGAATTGCTCACTTTCATGATACAATTCACTACCTAAATCTAGATTGGTTCCACGGTAGTAGTAACCTATACCCTAAACTAGGTGCATGAAGACCATACTCTGGGTGTCCACCATTAACTATACATCACCTTGTTCAAAGGATTTATTAATTAATGTGAATTTCGTCTCTTTTCAACCGTTAATTTTCTTTCAAAGTGATTAAATGTATTAGATTATCATTAGGGTGATCAATCATAATGTTATAATGGAGAAAACAAAATCATACCACGGATTTAAGAGACAATTTATGAAATACTATGGTAAAAATGTCATACATCGATCACCCAGGCTACTCCCGACCCTAAAGATAAAGGGGATTAGCCCCGCATGTTCATCTCAATGAAAGACATGATGAGAGAAAGGGAAAACATGGGGGAAATGTGAATAGAAGTGATGTAAACCCCTGAATGGAGGATATCTGGGCGTTCCTCGGCGTAGAATGAGCGATCTACAGTCTTTTGGTAGTGGGAAACTCCTTCTACAGCTCTCGGAACGATCAAGGCGTAGCTCTGGGCTCTATTCTTCTCTCCTCTCCTCCTTGAGACTTGTGTAATGACTAATGACGTCCTCCCTTACTTAGGGCTGCCATAATTAGGTATATGCACCACTTTAGATCGCTAAAAGATCATCGTCGTCCGATTAGAAACGATCTGTAACAAAACCTGATCTGAAGGCATCGATACCATCGACGCGGGTCGATGGTATCGACCCGTCATAATATCGACAATTCTTCCTTTTTCTGACGTTTCATGATGATGTAGAATCGATACCATTGACTTTAGTGTCAATGGTATCGACACCTTTAGGTGTCGCTTTTATCACCAATCCGACGCTAATGCTGGGAGAGGTCGATAGTATTTACTTTATGTCGATAGTATTGACCAGTTGACTGCTAGCTCACTGTAGGTATCTCGCTACCATCGACTTCAGTATCGATGGCATCAACTCATCTTGGTTCCTTGCGGATGTCTCACTGTGGCCGAGTCGATACTATCGATAGCTGCATGTATTCGTTTTTCCTGAAAATTCAAGATAAGTTCGAATCAGCCTTGCTAAAACACATCAATATGATCATTTATAACCAAAAAGATGAAATATAGTAGATTTGATGCAAAATGAGATTATAGACTAAAGTGAGTGAATCATGCGATACTAACCACAAATGTGACTAATAAACACATAAAACACATGTAAAACTAGTCTATAAAAGTGACTCAAAATCCTCGCAGCAGTTGCTCTATCAAAACACATACTGGAGCAACATAAAACCTCGAGGCATTTAATCCAAAATCTCATATCACTCATGAAACCAGTACAAACCAACTCCAAGGACCTGAGAGTATAGAGACGACACATATGACTTCTTTCTACAAGACACGACAGATAGTACACTCAACTTGAGCTATCACTGTTGTCCCTACTACTGTTGTTCTTTCTCTACAGTAAGGTCTCAATCCCCCTCGTGTACGTCCACCTAAAAAAATGTGGATCCCATGGGGTGAGACAATTGTCCTAGAGAGATATATAACTCTCTTCCAATAATGTTATTATCACAGTTAAATAGTATTAAACTGAGCAGAGGATAAGCAGTTAGAACATTCTCATATTTTAAAGCATTTCAACTATCTATGACAGAGCAGTAAATCATCTATTCTCTTTATAAGGAATAGGAAGAACATGTATATCATTTATTCATCATACTATAACAATATCTCAAGCTTATTTTGTGATACTCATTACAGGAATTACTACACTGAGTAGATCTAAAACAATATAGTTAAAATAACAGGAAATGTCAAAATTACATTTAAAGAACAACTGTTGTGAAACTATACTCAAATCTTTCTTAGCCCTTCTTACTTATTAGAAATTATTTAAACCTATGTGAACATATTTTAGCTTATGTTCTGATCATATGCAGTGTACTCTATATATGAAGACTCATAGCGAACTACGATCTCACTGTACAAGACTTAGCTGACACCCCGGGATGCTAAGCATGACTACGTTCCTAATCTGTAATAAGATAATGGCTCTCTGGCCTTGGCACACCTATTATGCCATAAAAACTGGAATCCTCCTCTAACCCGAGCACACAGGCGGAGAGTCAAGCCACCTATTGGATTTTCTGTACTCTAGTTCCACCAGGATCTCTGGTTGATGTTGGACACTACATTCTATATATTAAGGAGACTTCTACTAGGGCTTCATCCCCCGTACCACCTGTTAGTACATTCAGACCCCCATATATTGGATACTGTCAGGGTTAGGTCATTTCATCCCTAAGGCCCAGACCTCTCATAGGGATTCTATAGTGTTCCAGGCACCTACATGTCTAACTCACTCTTTACATTCACAATTCAAGCATCACATTACATATCTTGGTTTAGCTCTGTAAACCATTCGTATCATAAACCATCTGATAACATTTACCATAACTGAACTGTTAAGCATCACACATATCATACTGAGAACATGGTAATCAAAATGCTTATTTCATTGAATACCCTATCCTTAGGATTTCATTTACCTCATTCACTTATCACATGGCTCTCATAAAGATTTCATGTGACATAAACATTCACTGAAGAAAGACTACTATCAACAAATCATATAAAATCAATATATGTATGAAACCTTAGAACTGAGCTGAATTGGGGTTTCCATGCCATTTACTGAGATAACATGCACCAATAATAAAATTGAATAAATAAAGTCTATCATGTATGTCAAGTTGAACACATGTATTGGGTTAGGTGTATATTGAGCTGAACATCATCATATCCCTCATACCCTTACTCATCAAGGTATCATCCTTACCAATCATATGGTGTATCATCTTCACTATACATGAGTGTAACATCCTCACCTCACTTGAAGATATTGGCCTCACCATAGTTTAGTGTATTGGCCATCACATGTTCTAGGGTACTAACCACCTTGCCACTCCTGTCATCTAGTGTATTGGGTTACCCACCATATCATTTTATAGATATGTGCTCAACACCATATCATCCAAAATGTGTATGCTTAACCCAATATTTGGTTAAAGGTATACACTTGCTACCCATATCACTTAGAGGTGTATGTGTGCTTACCATATCAACATTGAGGTGTATGTGTTATTACCATCTTGGGTTTGAGGTGTATGTATGCTTCCATATCACTTTTGAGGTGCGTGTGTACTTACCATATAGACCTTGAGGTGTATGTGTGCTTACCATCTTGGGTTTGAGGTGTATGTATGCTTCCATATCACTTTTGAGGTGTGTGTGCTTACCATATCGACCTTGAGGTGTATGTGTGCTTACTATCTTGGTTTTGAGGTGTATGTATGCTTCCATATCACTTTTGAGGTGTGTGTGTGCTTCATACCATATCGGGCAAAGAGGTGTGTGCTTGCTTCACACCATACCGGGCAAAGAGGTGTGTGCTTAGCCCAATATCATTTTTGAGGTGTTTTCTTGACCTCATATCGTGCAAGAGGTTTATACTACACCACCATATAGTGCAAGAAAGTATTAAATCATATCCATATCATTTTAGTGAAGTAGGTGCATCACCATATCAGGTTAGAGGTGCTTGCTTGTGTGCTTGAACCCGATATCACTTTATAAGGTGATACCATCTTCTTCAAGATCTAGAACTACGTTCTAAATATTATAGTTCATGGAAACAAGTCTAAGAAACTACTAGAACTCATAATGTCATCAACTATTTCAGAAAATTTTGGAATATAAAAGTAGATCATTAAGTATAGCAATTTAGGTGATGAATAATAACATGATAGAATTCAACTTATATAACCCACCTTAAGAACAACTTCAAAGCTCCAAGCTCCAAAGCTCCATGTTCCTAAGGTTGAAGATGACTTATCAAAAGTCCAAGGCTCGTTCACAACTCCTTCATATATAAGGAATCACCATGGATAAGTAATTGGTGAAGAAGAAAAGAAAGGAAGATCATAACCCTAAAATCATGCTTCAATCCAAGGTTGAAGATGATCATGGCCTCACCTTAGGGTTAAGTATTGAGCTCCTTCTTACTCCTTGGAACATGTTCACGATATCTCACTACCTTTGCACGATATTCCATCACTTGTGGTCTATATCCCCCTCACTTGTGGTAAAAAAACAATCCACTTGGCCAATATCGACTCACTAGGCCAAAATCACCCTACTTGACCGATATGATCTTACTATGGATGATACCCAAGGCCCTATGCATGATAACACTTCACTCCTACACGATACAAGGACCCTATGTACGATACCTTAAGGAAATAGGGTGGTAAGATTCAAAAAAGTTCACTGAAGGGGTGAAAGAAGGGGTATATATACTTGTTGTTCATGAAGAAGTGTGAAAATGAGGTGTCATCAATTTGAGCTACTAGGTGCCACGTGTCCATGCATGGTTGGCACGTGTACATGCATGCATTAACATTTATATTGATATAAAAAACTCTTGAGTATAATCTAGGGATGAATTTTCGTCCATTACTTTTCCTTTTGAATAAAATATATCAACAAAATCACCACTTTATTCAAAACTCGATACAACTTTTCTAAGGAAGTTGTAAACCGATACACTTCACCTCCTTGAGGTGATTTTCACGTCATGGAATTTTCCAAGAGTCCAAAAACCGATATGGGACTCCTCCTATGGCTCCTTGGCCGATAGGCACTCATATATAAGCTTTTCAACTTGATACAACTCAAGTTAGGGTTTCATATTCAATCCTTTTTCTTGGTCATTTCATCACCAAGATCACCATCACTCACAATAGATTCAAACATGGTGTCTAATTATTTCTCCCTCCTCTACCTGATACTAGGAGGGAGTAGGGATACTCTATAGATGGTAAATTTTCATATCAACCCTATATTTTTGGTAAATTACATTTTGTACCAAAATTGGTGCACAAGGTACTAGCATTATTCAAACAAGTTCAAACTTGGAATTTAGGCTTTCCACAAGCCACCATTTAGCATAATTCTCTCTCTTATGATGCTAAAGAACTTAATGCACATTCAACATGTGACATATTGCAATATAACCCCTCATCTTGGGTAAATTGCACTTTGGTCCAAAACAAAGGAACATTGCTCAAACAACATTCAATCAGGTCCAAACTTGAAACATTAGTGTGTCTCATGATAACAAAACACCTTAGAGGATTATATTAATGTTCTAAGAAACTTACTTAGCCAAAAAATATGGTTACCTCATAACCTAGGTTAGGGTCATTACACTTTTTCTACTAGTTATGATATCAATATTAGTGCAAAAAATAAGCATGTCATCTACATAAAGATATATAATAATAGAACCATGGTTATTAACTTTTGAATATATATATATATATATATATATGTCTCCTTAATTTATATAGAAGCCATGCGATATAATGACGTTATCAAATTTCTTATGATATTGTTTATGTGCTTGTTTCAAACTATAGAGAGGTTTGATTAGTCTACATACCATATGTTCTTTTACTGAAAAAACATAACCTTCTGGTTGATCCATATAATTTTTTTCATCTCAATCTCCATTCAAGAAAGTAGTTTTGACATCCATTTGATGCATATTTATTTTATAATAGATGTCATAACAATTATAATCCTGATTAAAGAAATTCTAGTTATAAGAGTAAATGTATCAAAATGGTCAATATACTTTTGTGTTTTGTATCCCTTAGCAACTAATCGGGTTGTTGCTATGACAACTTGATTATCACAGTGAATAAAAGTGGTGGAGAAGGTTTATTCCAAATGGGAAGATCTATTAGAACATGTACTTGACAATCTACTTCAGTTCTAGCCTTTTCTAAGGCAATAAACTCAGATTCTATAGTGGAATGAGCTATGCATGTTTTCATGGTGGATTTACAAGATACATCACCTCCACCCATGGTGAAGATGTAACCACTTGTAGATTTTTATTTCATCTGAATAACAAATCCAATTGGCATAACAAAATCCTTCTAGCACGGTTGGAGATCCACAAAAAATCAATCCATAATTAAATGTGCCTTTTAGGTATCTTAAAACCCTATGTAGAGCATCCCAATAATGCTTGTTAGGAATTTGAGTATATCTACTTAATCTCCCCACTGCATATGCTAGATCTAGACAAGTAGAATTCATTAAATACACCAGTCTTCTAATTACCTACATATATTTGACTTGTTGAATACTAGTACTTTAATTTTTCTTAAGATTGGGGTTCGAATTAAAAGGTGTGCTAACTGGCATACAATTAAACATTTAAAATCTTTTGAGGGTTTTCTCAACATAAAGTTGTTGGGAAAGCATGATGTAATCAATTTGAAGAAGTTTAATTTCTAAAATTGCATCTGCTTCTCCCATATCTTTCGTGCCAAAATTAGAAGGCAAGAAACTTTTTATGCTAGTTATGATATCAATATTAGTGCAAAAAATAAGCATGTCATCTACATAAAGACATATAATAACAAAACCTTAGTTATCAACTTTTGAATATATATATATATATATATATATATATATATTTCTCCTTCATTTATATGAAACCCATACGATACAATGACTATCAAATTTCTCATGTCATTGTTAAGGTGCTTGTTTCAAACTATAGAGAGATTTGATTAGTTTGCATACCATATGTCACTACTACAGAAACGGCCTTTGGCGTCGGTCGTTTAACCCCATTTGGCGTCGGTTTCCGACTGACGCCTATGTGGGCGCCGCTAAAGGTCGAACACTTCGGCGTCAGTTTTTTAACCGACGCCTATTTAATCTATAGGCGTCGGTCGTTTAGTAGATAACCGACGCCAAAAGGGTTCGCACCACAGAAAACGGCGTCATCTAGGGCACTTTCTGCGTCGGTTATTTACTAAACAACCGACGCCTATATGGAATATAGCGTCGGTCTTTTAGTAGATAACCGACGCATAAAGTGCCCTAGATGACGCCATTTTCTGTGGCGCGAACACTTTTGGCATCGGTTATATACCAAAAGACCGACACCTATAGATTAAATAGGCGTCGGTTTGATACGAATATCCGACGCCATTTCCAGGACTGCTTTGGCCACATCAGGCGTCGGTTTTGAAAAAAACCGACGCTGTAGGTCTTTGCTGACGGTTTTCTATAAATAACCGACGCCTATTTTTTTTTTCATATCAGTTTGCAGGCCTGCTGTGGCTGGTCAGCAGGATGAGAACCTACAGTTCAGTTTTTCGAACTGTAGGTTTACGACATCCATTTATATCAGCCTACAAATAGGCTGCAAACCTGCAAAAGTCACAAGGAAAATTTCACACAATTACATACATTCAGACATCAATTCAATTCTCACATTCACACATATAGAAACATTCAAATACATGTATTAACATTCAGAAATATTCATTTACAAAGTATCATTCATTATCGCTATCAACATCCCAATTATATCTTACAGTTGCCACTGCTTGTATGGCTTTTTCCCATTCTTCTCTTACTTCATTTAATGCTTCCATCGTATATGGAGCATGTATATTTTTTAAGCGTTTACCTATAGTGTGGTCAGTTTTAAACACCTGCAAAGAGAATGATGTATATATATAAGTAATAATATAAAAATAAGATTGATATATTTCATACTAACTAATGAGACTATATATAATACCTCATGTATGCTATCGATGTCCAATGCGGCATGTTTGATAATCATCTGCATAAATCGCATCACATAGTATGCGCATGCCCAGCCATTGTCTTGTGTAGCACACTATAAATTGAAACATACAAAATAATACAACTAAGCACAATTCACATCAATAATATATATATTCGAGTCAGGAACTTACTTGTACGTTCTGCCAATTTATTGGCTGGTTCTTTTTCCTTGGGACCGTTCCTCCAGCCTTTTTGAATGCATCTAAACCCCTACATGTTAATATAACACAATAAATTGCATAAGTAAATAGTAATGTAATAAAAGATGTTAACGGATATAAAAATGAAATATTTCTCACCAGAATAATGGCATTCTCATTACGTGTCCAATTTTAGTGTTCAATGTACTCCCCGCAGGATCTAGATAATAAACAGTGAATGTCCCGGGGACAATAACTAGTAACTCCCAATGTCTACCGCTAGAGGTAAGAAGTTAACAATTAATAAATCAAAATGCAAAATAAAAATGGAATTTTCTTAAGTCCAAAATATAAATAAAGTAAACTTACTTGACATTGAATGGAGCTATTATTATCGTCTTCTTTTGCTGACCAAAAATTGTAAAAGCATCTATACAGTATTGTTGAACATTATCAGGGTCTTTAGCTACCAAACTAATCAATGATGGAATCAAAAATCCCACATGATAAAATGCAAATTGTTTGCAATGATCTTCGACTAAGTAGCTGCAAAACATATAGGCGTATGCATTAATATATAAGAAACCAGATCACCGGATCTTACACAAGGTATATGGATGTATAAACAAGATCTCACCTTATCCATGTCTCTATCATTGATGTATTCAGCCAATCATACATAAACAGCTCAATAATATCTTGTATAAATAAAGAGCTATCGTATGATTGACCTGCATAATCTGCATCTAAAGAAACTATTATAGGGCAATGTATATTATGTGCCCGTAGCCAACATGCCATTCCCCTACAAGCAGGACCTAACGGGTATGCTAGGTTAGTTGGAACCCATGTTGGTAATGCGGGAAGTGGAGGTGGAGGCCTAGGTGCTCCTGGTGTCTTCTTTTTAACCTGTATATATAATTTCAGATCAATTGACATCATATATACACATTAACAGTCTAAATCAAAATAAATTTATCTTACAATTTCAGTCGTGTAGACAACATCTGCTTTGGGCCACAATATGACCCCGCCTTCTGCCTCACCAAGTGTATCAATATCTGGGTGGGCATATGGCAACGCAAATTCCCTCCAATAGGGTAATACATGTATCAGGCTCACACGAATGTAGCCCTGCGGCATTGGAGTCCCATGAAACGTTGCCCCAGGAAGGGACTGGTAAGCCTGCGCCTCTGCAACAACATAGTCTTGCATTCTTAAGCGGCATGGCTTCAATGCCTACAAATTTACGTAAAGAATGTTATACATATATACATATAATCTTGAAAACATATCATCTTGAAAAGACTAGCTACAATGTCATAAACAATACTTACAGTAGACGTGCTAGGCGATGGGTCTCCAGGATTACTCACAGTCTGTGCATCAGGAGAAGAGTGGGTCGCCATAGGCTGATTGGAAGCCTGAGATGCCTGCCACCACAGCAATTCTTCCTTGACCTTCTCAGCAACCACATCGTTGACCTTCTTAGCAACTAAATCCTCAACTCTCTTATTCTCCTATACATGGATAAAAGAAACATTAGCTTCTTATTAATGAATTTCCTTTTGCAGTAACATTCTAAAAAATGAATAGGTTACCTCTTCTTGAGAAAGTCCCGCTCTGGGTTTGCGCTGGGATGGCCCAAAGAATGCTTTGATGCCAACACCAGCGCCGACACCTCTAACACGTCCAGGATGCTCTGGGTTACCCAGAGCAACTGTCAATTCATCCCTTGTGCCTGAGGGATGAACGTGCCTTGTTTCCTCTGCTCGTGCAGCTCCCGCTAATCACCATAAACAGAAATTGGTAAGTTAACACCACAAATAATCAATATTCAAACGATTTCTCTAAGAGTTGTATTTTACCATTTTTGCAGCCGCCTCAGCAGTTACAGGCTTCTTTATTTCACCCTTCTTGTTTTGCCTGCCAGCTATCTAGATATCATGGCGAGGCATGGCTGTGGCAGACTCCTGAGTACGAGCAGACTCTTGAGTAGCAGCAGACTGCTGAGTAGCCGCAGACTCCGCCTGTAGTCTTTGGCGAACGCTTGCATCGCCTTTTGGACCCATAGTGTGGTCATGCACATTCAGTGCACGCCTTGCTTTTTGTGCGTCACTGAGGGCCTAGTTAGTATGCACATTAATGATTTGGTTAGTAGCACTAAATGTTAATCTTGAATAGGTGAATACAATGTATATTAATTAAATTGGGAGTGACGCCTAATACCTTGAATTCTTCAGATTTTCTTGAAGCAACAAAATTGTCCCAATCTTCTTTGTCCAAGAAGTTCCATTGTTCAAGGGCTGACTTCTTCTTCTTATCACCCTCTTTTATGTATTCTCTGTTCAGATTTGTCCTATAATTCCTAAGCATCTTTCCAGCGTGTTGCATCACACTTTTACGATGCAACTTCTCATCCAATGCAAACAGATTCTGTAAAATAGAAATGTTATTAACTAGTATCCAAAATAGAATTGCAAACAATAGAATTTGTAATCTACAAAATAGAATTGCAAATAATAATAACTCACACATAAATCCTTCCATATCAAGTCTTTTTTCCCTTGAGGAACTTTATGCCAATTATCATACTTAACACCACAATGGCTCCGAGTGGTACACCCAAGATAGTTTACAAAATTATTGCGGTTCACTCCAATTGCATTTCCTCCATTATCAAACTCCACCACCAATTTGGATCCACTACCACTTAGCGCTAATAACTTTTCAACAGAGTGATGCCCCTTTTCTTGTTAAGTGTTTGGTGTTGCGCATCAAGTTGCTCCACTGCTTCAGTCGGTACACGTACATCATCAACCTAAAATTTGACAAAAATAAACACACTAAATTAGCCCAATATAGAAATATAGGATATATGACATAACTAGAAGATAATGAATTTTATAGAAATACATGATATGTTTTTAGAACTTACATTGGTATCCTCTCCATGCTCGTCATGGACAGCATGCTCATCATGGACAACATGCTCATCATGGACTTCATGCTCATCATGGACATCATGCTCATCATGGTCAGCCATCTGAAAATGTCATTAAAAAGGCAAACATTTAGCATTTGTATTAACTAGAAAAAGGCAAACATTTAGCATTTGTATTAACTAGAAAAAGGCAAACATTTAGCATTTGTATAAACATACATGTCTCTAAAATTGTGATCTTTTATCAATTAACAATCCTTCATTGTGATCTCCGTGCACATATAAGTCATCATTAGTTTCAATATTTTGTGGAGTTGGCAACCCAACTGAGAATGGACTGGAGTCATCATACTTATCATAGTACTCTTCTTCATCTATAGGATCTTCAATGATTGTCTTTTACCATGAAGAACAACTGACCATTTATCATTCGCAGGATCATCGATATAGAATATTTGTTTCGCCTGTGATGCCAATATGAATGGTTCACCCTTCTCGCCAATCTTTTCAAAGTTCACCAAAGTGAAACCCAATTCATCCACTATAACTCCTTTGGTGTTATCAACCCAATTACATTTAAAGAGCGGAATTTTGAAATCTATGTAGTCAAACTCCCAAATGTCCTCAATGACACCGTAATATGACATTTTAGCTTCACGTGGACTCTTATCCTTTGCACTTGCAAAGTACATAGTCGACGCTTGAAGAGTGACCCCACTATTTTGGACGACACTCTTATCATCTTGGCGCTTTGTGTAATATGTGAATCCATTAATGTCAAACCCTTCATAAGACATAACATTCGGTTTTGGTTTAAAGGCGAGGCAGTTGATAGTTTCTGTAATATCATTTGGTGTTTGAGATAGTTGATGTAAGACTTTATCTTCAAACCACTTAGTAAAAGTCTTATTATGCTCTCTAGCAAGCCACATTGAACTTGCTCGAGGATGTTGTCTCTTTATGAAATTGGTATGTTCCTCGATATAAACACTCACTTCGTCCATATTGTGTAAAATATACAAGTGAGCTTGTTCCAACTGCTCACGGCTGATTACTTTCACCCGTGATCCCAAAATTCCTTTGCCCTCCTCAATATTCTTGTCATTATCAGGAGTGTCATTACCACTGAGAAAGTCATTGCAAAAATCCATAACCTCTCTCGCCACATAACCTTCAATAATACTCCCTTCAGGCCGATAACGGTTTCGAACATCACCTTTAAAAATGCTCATGTATCGTTCAAAGGGATACATCCAATGCAAGAAAACTGGTCCCAACATTTTCACTTCCCTAGTCAAGTGGACAACAAGATGTACCATGATATCAAAGAACGAAGGAGGGAAATACATCTCAAGATGACATAGGGTAACAACCACTTCTCTTTGCAAATTATCGAGAGTATCAGGGTCAATAACTTTACTGCATAGACTATTGAAAAAGAAACAAAGTCTGGTAATTGCAAACCTTACATGCTTCGGCAATATAGATCGAATTGCCACGGGTAATATTTGTTGCATTAGAGTGTGACAATCATGAGATTTAAGACCTATCAACTTCAGATCTTTCATTGATACCAATCTACGGATGTTGGATGAGTAACCATGTGGCACCTTAACATTTACCAAGCATTCACCAAGCATTCATACACATCCAGGGAGGAAGATTGTATATAACAAGCATGACTGGCCAAGTGCTATGTTGGCTGCTCAATGTCCCGTACGGATTCATCCCATCTGTACAAATCCCAAGTCTTAGATTCCTATCTTCTTCACCAAATTTGGGGTACAATAGATCAATCTTCTTCCACTGTGGGGAATCAGACGCATGTCGCAGGATCCCATCATTATTTTTCTTAACATCTGCATGCCACCTCAAATTCTTCGCATCTTTCGGATTTGCAAACAAGCGTTGAAACCTTGATATTATAGGTAGATACCACAACACCTTGGCAGGAGAACCAGTTTTGGACTCCCCCAAAGTCGTCAATTTATACCGTGACGCACCACATTTTGGACAATCTTTCAAATCTACATAGTCCTTTTGAAATAATACACAATAATTCGGGCATGCGTGTATCTTCTTGGCCTCCATTCCCATTGGGCACAACATTTTCTTTACCTGGTATGTTGAGATTGGCAGCTCGTTTCCTTCAGGAAGCATTTCTTTCAACAAAGTCAACAATGAAGTGAAGCTTTTGTCGCTCCATCTATTGTTAGCTTTCAACTTATACAATCTCAACACAGCGCTAAGCTTCGTAAACTTAGCACAGCATGTGTATAACGGTATCTCAGCATCATGCACAATGTTTCTAAAGATAGGAGGTGGATCGGTGTGCTCTACCCTACAACTATCCAGCATCGCATCAACGATGTCTGCTGGAACTGGTTCGTTCACATTTACGTCATCGGAGGCAATTTCTTCTTCCACCCAAGCACTGCTATCGACATCTACTGGTTTCGATTTTGAAATCTCTCCATGCCAGTGCCATTCTGTATATCCTTGTACAATCCCGTTGCACATGACATGACTTTTGATTTCCTCACTAGTGTTGACTTTCAAGTTGTTACCGCAATGCCTACATGGACAGTAGAACCTATCTGTAGGTTTTTTCCTATGTTCCTCGGCAAATCTAATAAACTGATCAAGACCAGATATAAACTCTGGGGTGCAACGATTACGAATGGACGTCCATGATCTATCCATTCTATGATCAGAGAAAACAAGTATATATTAGGAAACAAGTATATATTAGGAAACAAGTATATATTAGGAAAAGATTAGGCAGCATTTCCCCGCTGTTCTCTAAGTACATATGTACATAGAGAACAAACGGGGAAATGCTACCAAAATTTTCTCAAAAACCCAATACACATTATACACTTACATCCTAAGTGAGATTAGGTGTTCAAGAACAGTCCCAAACCGGGGACTATCCAAGATTTACTCCTAATGAGTCAATCTTGGACGGGTTTCTAGGCCAACAAACACATTTGATGTCATTCTTATATATAATAAATGTGTACCACCTATCCCATCCTTGAACACCTAATCTCACTAGTAAGTGTATAATGTGTATTTGGTTTTCAAGAAAATTTCGGCAGCATTTCCCCGCTGTTCTCTAAGTACATATGTACTTAGAGAACAAACGGGGAAATGCTACCGAAATTTTCTCGAAAACCCAATACACATTATACAATTACATCCTAAGTGAGATTAGGTGTTCAAGAACAGTCCCAAACCGGGGACTATCCAAGATTTACTCCTAATGAGTAAATCTTGGACGGGTTTCTAGGCCAACAAACACATTTGATGTCATTCTTATATATAATAAATGTGTACCACCTATCCCATCCTTGAACACCTAATCTCACTAGTAAGTGTATAATGTGTATTTGGTTTTCAAGAAAATTTCGGCAGCATTTCCCCGCTGTTCTCTAAGTACACATGTACTTAGAGAACAAACGGGGAAATGCTACCGAAATTTTCTCGAAAACCCAATACACATTATACACTTACATCCTAAGTGAGATTAGGTGTTCAAGAACAGTCCCAAACCGGGGACTATCCAAGATTTACTCCTAATGAGTAAATCTTGGACGGGTTTCTAGGCCAACAAATACATGTGTTGTCATTCTTATATATAATAATTGTCTATAAACTACAGGCAACATGGTTAATCCTAATCAACAGAGCATTATTAAATAATAAATCAAGAAATCAATAGTTTCAAACAAAAGGTCTAGGAATCTTTACTAGACATTATATGTATCCCTAATCATCATATTTAACATACTACATTATTATGAACATCCAGATCAGATTAAGATCATACTATGTTATAACCATTGGTTTAACAACCCTATTTCCGCATGTACATGTTTATCAACTTTAAAACCCTATAATTCATGAAATCATTCTAATTCAATTTAATATGTTGGGATCACATAATTATACTGGTAGGATTTTAATAGACATGATAAGTACCTAATCTATAGAGCATTATTAAATAACAAATCAAGAATTTAATAGTTTCAAACATGCAATAATTCACAATGCAATGTTATAAACTATAGGCAACATGGATAGATGAGACTAGAGTTCATATTAGAATAAAAATTAGCAACTTAGGACAAAGTCCATCACTAAAGTCCCAAACTCAACATATATGCACAATCAGCATCAAATATAGGACAAAAGGGTAGATTAGAACCCTAATGTATTGTTGTTTGCTTCCTCCATTTGCCCCTCTTGCCCGACAACTGGGTTTAATGAAAGAAACACATCCATATTCATTCTACTCTCTCGTAGGTGGAAGAAGAGGGTACCTGTGACGAGCGGCAGCGGCGGCGGCGAGAAGCGAGCAGGTGTCAATCGGCGGCTGCGAGCAGCAGGTGTCCAACGGCGGCAGGAGCGGCGGCGAGCAGCAGAAGGTGTCCAGCGGTGGCGAGCAGCAGGTGTCCAGTGGTTGCGGCGGCGCGACGGCGTGGCGGTGCCGGTTCTCAGGCGCTGGAGCAGCAGTTCTCAGGCGCCGGTTCTCAGGCGCTGGAGCAGCAGGGCGGCGGAGAAGGGGCGCGGAGAAGAGAAGAAGGTAGCAGGAGTGGTGGCGGAGAAGGGGGCGCCGGAGAAGGGGGCGCCGGAGAAGAAATAGCCGGAGAAGGGGGCGCTGGAGAAGAAATCACCGGAGAAGAAATCGGCGGCAGAGAGAAATAGGGAAATCGGCTCGCAATGGAACAGAAGAAAGGGGAAGAGTCGGGCGATCGCGGGATATAAAGTTCCCAAATAGCGTCGGTTGTTTGCAACAACCGACGCCTAAAAATCTTTAGCGTCGGTTGTTTGCAAACAACCGACGTCCAATTGGACGATATTTTCATGAAATTGTTTGGCGGGAACCACCTTCAGCGTCGGTTATACAAGGATAACCGACGCTGAAAGTGACACTTTTCGCGCAAATTTTCATCGCACATAGGCGTCGGTTTATACCTACATAACTGACGCTGAAAATGACACTATTTTTTTTTATCAAAATTTGGATTTCGCGGGCGACTTTTAGCGTTGGTTTGTTATAAACAACCGACGCTGAATACAAAGCGGTACCCGTGTCTGAATGGTCTTCGAATATAGACGTCGGTTTGCTTAAACAACTGACGCCTTATATGTTAGGCGTCGGTTTTCCTTAATAACCGACGCCCAGAAAAGTGACACTGAATGCTATTTCTGTAGTAGTGTGTTCTTTTCCCAGACCGACATAACCTTCTACTTGATCCATATAAATTCTTTCATCTAAATCTCCATTCAAGAAAGTAGTTTTGACATGTATTTGATGTACTAATTATGTAAGGACCCTGACCTTTATTTTGGGCTTACCCTATTTTCTTTGCCTAAACCTTGTGTTTAGAGGCTTGCCTAATCACTTGAGGTGTGATTAGGGTTGTTGTGCTTTATTGAGGATCTTTTGGTGCAACTTGCAATTTACCCAAGTTCTAGGGTTTATGTGCAAGCTTGTCACCTTGAGAGGCCTCCTTGTCTCCTTGCATCCTCTAGGGTTGAGAGGATGGGTTGGGGCACCTTGCTTGAGTTGTTTTGGGCCTCGTTTGAGCTTGTTTAAGCTTAGGCTTGTTGTTGGGCTTGAGGCCTTTCCTCCTTGCTTGAGTGTGTCGGGCAAGGGTGAGCTTGGTGCCTTGTGTCGGCCAGGAGGTGTATCGGCCAAGGGTAATGGTGGGTGTGTCAGGTTGCCATGTTGGGCGACACTCACCCCTCCACCTAGCATAATTTGTGTCACCCTCTCTTGGACACATGGTGCTAGTTGCTAGCAAGTGGCGAGATCTTAGACAAGTGGTATGTGGGGTGTTAGCATGTGACATGGCCCTTGGACAAGTGTACCTAGGCTGGGTTCCATTTTTCTTTGGTCTCCCCTTTACCCTCATCTGTATATGTCTCTCTTTTCTCTTGCTTAGGATCTCTTTGCCCCTTAAACGTTTTCTCTCCCTTGGTGGCTGAGAAGAAGGAAGGAAAGGAGGTGGCCGATATAGCTGCTGTTGCTGCTGCTTTCTTCTCCAAGTTGGTGGCTGAAGCTTGGAGCTTGGAGTTTGTGCTTAAGGTGGGTTACATAACTCCTAACCCTAACTATACTATCTCCTTTACATGTTGCTTTGTTGTCTTGATCGGCCTTACATATCTTTTTAGTAATGCTTCTTGCTCTAGTTAGTTATGTTGCTACCCTACATGAGCCCTAGATCATGTTGGACGTTATGTGGTGTGTTGGTTTCCCTTTGTGTTGACCTACCCTTTGGATTAGGGGATCTTGAGCAAAACCCCTCTCTCACTTTAAGTTGAGAGGTGAGCTTAGGGTTCCTTAGTTCAAAGGTGTGTGTAGTGTGCCAGTGAGGCAATACCCCTATCTCTCCTTGGACTTGAGAGGTGAGTGTATGGTGTTGGGTGACACAGTGGTTGGCTTGGCCAATAGAGGGTGTTTTCCTACCCTAGTTGCATGGTATGTCTTTTTGGTTTTACCTCTAATAGGTGCCTTGGGCGATAGGGGGCGGACATACCTTTTTTGGTGTGTCCTTGGGTAAAACACCTTTCTCTCCTAGGACTTGAGAGGTGAGATAATGCAAGACCTCTTCTCTCTCCTTGGTCTTTAGAGGTGAGCATGTGGCTGAGATGTTTGGGCGATATGTTGAGTTGGTTGGCTGATAGGGTGTTGTTCTACCCTTGTTGCCTGATATGCTTGAGGTTGTGCAAAACTCCTCTCACTTGGCTGTTGAGAGGTGATCCAACACCCTTAGTATCCTTGGGCAATATGGTGTGGATGGTTGTGATGAGGTTGAGACCTTCTAACCCTAGTAACTTGATATGGTTTGTAGGTGTGGTGACAGATATCCCTTTCCACCCTAGGGTTAGGGTTTGGATGATATGGTTGGTTGACACCTAGTTGGTCCCTTGGTTGAGATATGTGTTCTGGAGGAGTTGAGCTCTTGGGTGATATCTCCCTTTTGTGTTGAACTCTTAGGCGTCATGGCCTTACCTTGCATGATACCAATGATGGGTAGTGCTGCCCGATATCCCTCTCTTCCCCTTGAACTAGGTGGCTGCCTTGGTGATCCCTTGGGCAATATAGTAGATGGCTGATTTGTTGTTCCCTTAGATGGTAGGGTTCATCTTTGGGTGATGTGGTGCCTACTGTGTAGCATTGCCCATCATGGGATTGAAGCGTTACCTCATATGGCGTGTTGTGTTGCTTGTTGTGAAGCGTTGTTGTGGGGCATTGCACGTTTCCTGGCATAGTGTCGCCCGACACAGCATTGCACGCATGATGTTTGCTCGATATGATGTTGCACACTTGGGCGTTACATTTTGGTTCTTAGCTATTTCCCGACATGGTGTCTTGAGGAGGTGCTACCCGATAGCAGTTGGCTTGTGCCTTGCCTGGTATGGGTGTTGGCTGATAGTGCTGACCGACACAGCTAGACATGTTTGGTTGTAACCGCTGCACCTTTAGTGAGGGTTGTGGTATCCTTTGGTGAGGGTCGCTGCATCTGTGGTGAGGGTCATTGTGCCTTTTGGTGAGGGTTGTTCCTTACCTGATGTGCTTTTGTGAGGGTTATGCTCGATGTTTGCTTGAAACCCTAATATTGTTTGGTATGCTTATATGAGAATGTTATGTATATGCATGGTCATCTAATGTTGCACAAATATATCTTGATGATGAAGTATTTACCTACTATTGAGCATACTAACCATGCAAGTTTCATCAATTGATATGTGTACTCAGGTATGAGTTGTAATGATGTCCTTGGTAACATTCTCTTGATATTGAGATAATGTGGAACACTATGCGTTATATTGACTATGATGGAACATGATGAGCGTTGCCTATGTGATTCGTAACATGTGCTTAATGATGGGATGGAATCCCTGTGATGTTGGATCCTTGTGATGGATCATGATAATTGGAAAGAGGCCAAGTGGCAATATGTGATGTTGGATCCTTGAGATGGATCATGATGATGATGATGATGGCAATGAGAATAGCAGTAACAATGTGACACAGAATGGTGGGATCTATGTTATTTACCCTTGTTTATGGTTTGCATATTATAACTTGGTTGACCTCAACAATCCACTTAAAATGCATTAATTAATTATAGATGAACCTTTCATGTAGTTTTCCCTGGCCATAGATCCATCATCGTCAGTAGCTGGTGATGGTGAAATGGGTTCTCCTGCGGGTTAACCCAGAGCGCATATTTTTGAATATGCGGGGTTTCTTCTAGCCAAAAAATAGGAGGATTAGAGTGCAACTGCAGTTGTAGACTCAAGATGTGTATAAGAGCATGTGAACAGGCCCATGGCTCAGTGTGATAGAGCATGGTGAACAGGCCCATGGCTCAGTGTAATGGAGCATGAATGCGTTCATGGCTCAGGAGCATGGTGAACAGGCCCGTGGCTCAAGATATACCAGCGACGTGACCTGTACCAAGGTGGGCTAGAGGAAAGGGCAGACTGCGTGAGTTGACCCTATGACTGAGGTCACTTAAGCAAGAGACTGCAATCCTACTTTGGTTCTCGTGCACTGACCATGAGGGTAGAGGTCGTGGAGTCTGACTCTTCCATTGACCTTGTATGGCACCGACTTTGGGTTTCGCAACTGAAGGTTGGATTTGAGCGGTGCGGCTCACTTCCTCAGGGCATAATAAATGGTAATCCAACTGTATAGTATATTTGCTTAGGGAAAACATGAAACATTGGTTGAGGCCTTGAATAATGAATGTTGTCTCTTACATATATGTTCCCTAAGTATATCTTGCAGATTTCTATATGTTTCTCAGGTATCATGTTAAGATGTTATGCTAGTATCATCATGTTCTTCATATTTAATATATGATATGGTTATATCTGCTACATGTTTTATCTGCTCTAGCTCTTCTGAGGTTTTATAGTTCGGCGAGGAGTTATGTTTCTCACTGGGACTGTGTGTCTCACCCCGTTGGTTCCAACCTTTTTAGGTGATCGAGCTAGATGTGGTGGTGGTCGTGAGGTTGCAGCCGAGCAACAAGAAGATCACTAGAAGGCAAGGTTGGATATGCTGCTGATGTGGTCATTTTGTAGTAGAGTCTTAGAGTCTCCCTATACTCTCAGGTCCTTGGAGGTGTTTTGACGAGGTTTCACGATCCATGATCTTAGTATGACTTTTTGTAACCTATTGTTGGCCTGGATAGGCCTGGTATGTATATAAATAGGTGACACATCCTTAATGTATATGGAACAGCTAGATCCTATATGATGGTGGACATATATCATGCTTATGTATATATAACATGTTTCCTTGCAGGATGTGGATCTGGTTGTAATGGTTCCATTCTTATGACGTTTTCCACAATCAGTTTTAATTAATCTATGTTGATAATAATATGTGGTTTATGGTGGTTCCACATGTTTTCGTGTGGCATCTCATTGTCTTTGTGATGGTGGGATGTCACAAATTAATTTTCTAATAGATGTCAAAGAAATTAAAATCCTGATTGAAGAAATTCTAGTTACAGGAGCAAATGTATCAAAATAGTCAATATCGTTTTGTTGTTTATATTCCTTAGCAATTAATTGAGCTTTGTATATATCTACAGTTCCATCAATTTTTAATTTTCTTTTAAATATCCATTTACATCCTATGGGTTATACTTGGTGGTAGATCCACTAATTCCCATCCATAATTAGATAATATAGATTCAAATTACTATTAATTGCTTCCTTCCATAAGGAGGAATCAGATGGATTAATTGCACCGATGTAATATTGAGGCTCATCATCTACAATAAAGGAATAAACGTCCTCGCCGATATTCTTTTCCTTCCTCATCCTAGTGGATCTTCTAGGTTCTACATTATCAAGTTCTAAGACATCCTTGTTATTAGATGTACTTGAGATGTTCTCTAAAATTTCATTTGAAGGATTAGATAATTTTTCAAAAGGAGTTTTCATAAGAAAGATATGCTAAAAAATTTCAACATTTTAGATTCAACAATAGTATTAGGTTCTACAACATTGTTGTTACTTTTAAGAACTAGGAATCTATATGCCGCACAATTTTGTACATAACCTATGAAAATAACATCTAGAGTTCTAGATCTCAATTTTTGTTTCCTAGGTTTAGTTAATAAGACTTTAGTTAAACACCCCCACACTTTGAGATATCTTAAATTTGGAGGATATCCTGTCAATAATTCATATGGTGACTTATTCATTTTTCTACTAGGAATACGACTGTGAAAAAAAAAAGATGATAAAATAGCTTCCGCCCAAAATTTGTAGGGTGCTCGTGAATTATCTAAAATAGAATTCATCATTTTCTTTAGAGTTCTATTTTTACGTTCAACAATCCCATTCAAGTGAGGCGAATATGGAGGCATGTATTCATGTATAATACCATGAGTTACACAATAATCATTAAAAGGAGAACAATCATATTCACTACCCCTGTCCTAGCGAAGAAGTTTTGGTTTCTTATTGAGTTGATTTTCTACTTATGTTTTATATTTAACAAACATTTCAAAATCTTCATCCTTTTAATGTAATAAATATAATTTTTTTTAACGTGAGAAATCATCTACAAAAACAATATAGAACCTTTTCCACCTCTAGACAAATTTTCTTTTAAATCTCCAAGATTTGTGTGTATTAAATCTAGTAATTCAGAATTTCTATGTGAAAATTGAGGACATGGTTTCTTTGTAGATTTAGTTTCAGCACATACTTTACATTTATAAATCAACAACACCATGTATATCTTTTAGCAAACCTAAAGATTTCATGTGTTGTACATATCTAAAATTAATATGTTCAAGTCTGTTGTGCCACATATCAAAAGAGTCAATGATATAAGAAGAAGAGGAAATTTCATTAGCAGAAGAGTTTGGTGCATTCAAAAGAAAGAGACCATTTGAACAATATTCCATGCTAAGGTAGTCCCCAAACTTAGAGAGAATGAATTTGTTTGACTTAAAGGCCACTTTGACCCCAAACTTAACTAGTTGAGAGATAGAAATCAAGTTAATCCTAATGTCCTGAACATACAACACATCTTTGATCAGTAGAATTTTCTCAGAAGTCATCTTGATCATGACATTGCCCTTTCCGGTCATAGGAGAAGAACTACAATTTCCCATGACAACTCGATGTTCATCTTGTTCTACTTATGAGTAGGTCACAAAGGCATATCTATTGCCACTAATGTGGCGACTAGCCCCAGAGTCGATGATCTAATCATGTTGCTGGAATAATCCCATGCTGACCTGGCTAGTGAATGCCACAAACACATCCTTAGTGACAAGGTTGGTTGTTGTTTCCTAAGAATCCTAAACTACTTGCTTCTTTATGTGCCTGCATTTAGGAGAAGTATGACCATGTTTGTCACAAACATAGCAAAAAATATATATTTTTAATGTCATTGTTTCATTTATTCTTTTTTTTATTTCTTTTCCCTTTCTTATTCTTCCAGTTGCTTTTCGGTTGATCAGAAGAGTATTTAGTTTAACTTCATTATTAACGAAATTACGCAGAAGACACTTCTTTTATTAAATCAGATCTCTCTCTAGATTGATTTTGATCTTCTACCCAAATGTGTATAATCACAACATCAAGTGACACTGTCTTT
Source organism: Alisma plantago-aquatica (assembly GCA_963693085.1). Classification (NCBI taxonomy): domain Eukaryota; kingdom Viridiplantae; phylum Streptophyta; class Magnoliopsida; order Alismatales; family Alismataceae; genus Alisma; species Alisma plantago-aquatica. Next base: position 72,064,968 of record OY856410.1, on the reverse strand, counting down.
CTTTTATATTTTAATTGTTCTTATAATGTTTCCAAGAACCTAATATTTTTTCAATTATAGATCTGACAATAAAAAATCCAGATAGATCAATTTTCTCATTCTTTAGATCATCAAGCATTATTTGAAAATCATGAATTTGCATTGTGATTAGTTTATCTTCCATTATATGAAAATTTAGGAAATTAGCAACAATAAATTTTTACCTAGATGCTTCTTCAAGTACGGATTTTTTGTTAAGATTTTATCAAATTTGAAATGCTAATTTAAGGAGAAAGTACACATCAAATAATTGATTAGAAATAGTACTTAAAATGACACGACGACATATACGATTAGCCCTTTCCAAATTGACAGAATCACTTTGTGATTTTGGATTAGACATAGTGAATGCTAAGTTAGATACTTCTAAAGAAGTATAAACTTTTTCCTGCCATCGAGAGTAATGAGATCCATCAAACGGTTCAATTTTAGTTATGTCGGGCAAAGGATTTTGTCATATTGTCGAAACAATATCTATTTGTTGGTTTGAAGTCGACGAAGTCATAGATGTAAACGACATTATAAAACCTTCCATATTCATACCCATAGAACAAAATTACTCTTAAGATTGTTATTCCATAAGGGGTACAAATCACGACTTAGCAGTAAATATGAAAGATTATACCAGAAGACGTTGAGGCGTGCATATTGCACAATCCTTAAGAGTATTTTCGTGGTTCTTGACGGCGAACGTCAGTGCAGTAGGTGACTACAGCGACCACTCTCCCAGGATCCAACTGCGGTTGATGGCGTGAAGTGTGCACACACAATCACGACGACGAGCGAAAAGAATTGATCATTCTTCTAGTTAGGGATGTCAAAATTTATCTGAACCCGTAAATCTGATTTTGTCTGACCCATAAAAAATTGGGTATGAGTTTCAATTGTGACATTCCTGGTCGGTTTTGGGTTTAAGATTACGTGTCAGACAAAATTGGATTCTAAATACTTACTTATATGCCTATATTTATGGGATACAAACTATATTTTGAAGTGAAACATGTTTTGTTTTGGTATAATATATATGATATTCTAACATATTTTAGTTATTTGATGTGATATTTGTTATTTTTAAGAGTATTGTGATATTCCTATTGTGTTAGAATTTACTTATGTGTTAAGTATCACAAATGATGGTTGTTTTTATACAAATGTTGTTATGGTATGGTATAAATGTTGTTTTAGTAATGGTATAGTCGTACTGATTGGTTTGACGTGCCATATTTTGATGTAAATATTTGTTATTTTGATATGCTATAGGTGATGTTGCAACAATTTTGATGTGATATATATGTTATTTTAGTATGATATATGTGAGTTGTACATGTGTTTAAAGTTTCTTGTGTTTAGGTGATATTAATATTTTATTTTTGGTATTATTTATCTAATAAAAGAAAAGAAAAAATAATATTACAATTATTTGATATATATGATTATTGTCATCTTTGGTGGTTTATTTTAGATAATAAAATTCTTTAAGATCGTGTAGGTAATTCTATCTGAAAAATTATTTTGCTACAAAAATCATCTTCAAATATGGGTTCGAGTTTGGTTCCGGGTTTAGATTTTTTGATCCGGGTTGGTTCCGAGTTGAGTGGTATGAGCAAAATTCGGGTCTGGGTTCAGGTTAGATATGACAGTCAAACAATTCGAACAAGATTTTTTTGACCCACAACTCAGCCAAATCTGATTTTTTGACACCTGTACTTCCAGTGAACAGATGAGCGACAAAGAGATAAGAAAGAAAAAATTGGAGAGAATTTTTTACTATTTAGAACGATGGTAGAAACATTGTTAAATAACAAGCAAAGCACGTGTGAAAGGATGTGTTGCGATTGTGCGGTTTGGAACTGCCCAAACGAATAGTCGCAATAGCGAAAAGATGTGATACATGTTAAAAATTATTTAGTGAACCAAAGAGCAAAACCAACCTGCAGCCGCACCTACGTCCGGTGAAAGAGTTTCCGGATCGGTCCGACCCAAATCCAACTAGACTGTCCGACCATGCGCATGTGAAACCCATATCCCATTGTGTTACTCAAATATCCTATGGGAAAGAACCTATATATAGGAGGAAAGTATCATAATCCCCGATATGGGACTAAAGCATTGCCTGGAATACAAAAGAACACAACACAACGTACCAAAAACCCACGCCAGACTCACAACTTAGGCCATAATTGATTTGCAATTTTTTGTTAAATTTTAAGAAGTGCAGCATTAACCATGTTCAGGATCAAAGCCAGCCGTGGGTTTCAATTTTTTTCTTCAAATTTTGTCTTTACGTTTGATCTGCCTGAACCGAAATAGGGGGAACCATTCATAGCACCCGCAACCAAGGTCAAAGACAACGCGGATAGGCGATCCAGACACCCAATTGGATGGCGGCATCCCATTGTTTTTATATGTAATATGTTCTCCTGTATTTCTTTTATTAGTTTAGGTGATGTTCGGTAAAGCGTTTCACAGAGCTTGGGCAGCGTGTGTGAATCGCGGGCAGCGCAAAACGCAGAGAAAGCGCTCTGTCAAACCCAGTGTAACTGATCGCCGATTTTCATGCTATAATTCTGTATAGCAGGTGCTAGATGGGGCACGTTTGGTTTACAGACTTCCGTTGGATTTACGGAAGTCCTGCATTAATCATGTCCAGGATAGAACCAGCTGTGGGTTCAGAAATTCAACAGATGTTTGTCCTTACGTTTGATCTGCCGAGAGCGTGGACAGGTCTGAGCGAGCCCGGCGCCCAGCTGGATCTCGGCGTCCCAAAGTAATCTGTTCTCCTGCACTTCTTTTATCAGCAGAACTCCTGCATTTACCCAATTTCTCGTCTCCAATTAACCAAACCTAAAATTTAGGTTGTTGGACAAATAAATACAACCCAATCCGGAAACAAAACGTCCCCATGGTCGCTCTATATCCCGATTTTCCCAGCGCAAGTATTTCCTACTGTGAATAGCAGGCGTTTAACCATCGACGATTGGAACAGTCGCATTGCCGAACAGAGCCTTAATAGAGACACAAATACAACCAAATCCTGTACGATATAGGAAACCAAACGTCCACTTAGGCTGGCTTGCTGATAGTAGTTACACAAGTGCAAAATGACAACCACATTACTTCTCAACAATGCGAATAGCGTGTTCGGTCTCTTGTGTGTACAATTCACCAGTAGTAGCTGTTTCCACAATCGTAGACAACACATCGTGTTCCGCATTTGTATTGAACAATCTTGAGGAAAATTAATTAAAAAAGATAGAACTAATAACCCATTTTATTAATCAATTTTGTGATCTTTCAAAATATTTACCCGCATCCCACTTTTATAATGAATTGTATCTTCTAATAATCAGCCGAGGTCAGGAAGCTTGTGTCCCTAAAATAGACAAAAATATTTCTTTCACTTCTTCTCGTCTCTTCTCTTATTAGGATTTTAAATGCATGCAACTATTCCCTCTAGTACGTGTATGCTCACTTAAATATTTTATTCTCTCATTTTCTTTTTGAAATTGTACTTATGAAAAATCACTAATTGCTACTACTAAAAGTCATGCATAGTTTTAAATATTAAATTTCAAAGTTCACATTTAATGGAATTTAGTTTTGATTGATAGTCGAAATCATTAACAAAAAATTGTAGCTTGCTATGATAAAAGCGATGAGTTCCCTAAAATGTTTAATTTATAAAATAAACTTATTTTTAAATCAAAATATATAGATGAACAATTTTTCAATGTGATAAAAAAATTATAAGATTGAACTAAAAATGTTTATATTATTGTATTTAGATGGATATGTGAACTTCCATTTTAGTTGAAGTCTACATGCTAAATCACTCCGTGAAATAATAACTTGTTAGGAAAAATTTAATGAACCATTTTGAATGTTGAGGTAAAAATTTTAGTTTGAGAATAAAACAATGCTTAGATGAACGTCTTGCGTTGAAATAGATTGGTTAGTGTGAATTATTAGAAATTATCTACAATACTTGTATTTTACTAGATTAGATTTTTATGAACAAATTCAAACGTGAGAAATAAGAAAAGGCTATTGAAATTTATAACATCTACACTTGACACAAGACAATAGGAACAACCAAGTGGTTCACATTCACAAATTGTGAAGATTTGTTGTCAAATTATTTTTATTGTGAAATTTATAACATATACACTTGACACAAGACAATATTCTTTATTGTAATATTCAATAGACCTTCAAGATATATCACAAGATCAGGTTGCTAAATAGGAAGTTTGAGTACAACTAAAACATGCATAGCAAGGGAGAGAGAGATTGAACATACACCAAGTGACAAGCTATGTAGAGTGGTTCCACACTTCAAACTAGAAGTGAGTCACTCCACTACCTAGAGAGGTCAACCTATATGATTTCTTAACCATTGCACACTTATATGCATTCATAAGACTTACACTACATGATCACCAAAGGACTTACCCATCCAATCACAAGGAGGTATCCACCTTACCAAGGACTTACCCACTTTGCTTGAGTCTTCAGCCTTCACCAAAGTCTTACCCACTCAAGCACAAGTCTTCTGCCTTCAAGGACTTTGCCACTCCTCTTGGATCTTTAGCCTTTGACTTCACCTTCACTCGGAGAATCTTCCACCAAGAACTTACCCACTTGAGCAAGGAGTCTTCTGCCTTTAAAAAGGGCTTACCCACTCTTACTCCAAGTCTTCAGCCTTGATCTTCACCAAGGGACTCCTTCCCTTGTTCTTCTTCACCTCTTTTAGCCAAGAGAGAGAACCTTCATCTTCATGGTTGAAATGAGAGATAGTGAGGTGGTAGAAGTGAGAGCCTCACAAGATATACATGTAGGACTAGCTCTCTTATAGATTTCCTACTCACTCTAACAAATGTAGCAAGTGATTAAGCTTAGAGAGAGAGAAGAGGCTGTAGGAAGCACTCAACTATAGAATAGGAACCTCACATACAGTTTTGCATTGAATTCTCAACCTTGGAATGAAGCCCAAGGGGTCCTATTTATAGATGGGGATGCCCCTTAGCCTTTAGGAACACTAAAGAATGAAAACTAGCGGTTTTGTGGCTTGCAACGGATATATTTTCAATTGTTGCAACTCCACAACGGCTAGAAACACTTTTCTGTACTTTTCCGTACAGTGCAATCGATCGAGTTTCTATAAAGGTAACACAATCGATCCCACTAAAAGACAAGACCAATTTAGGCCATCGGTCGAGTTTGTCCTAGGGTAACTCCACCGATTTACTTAAATCAATTTTGGTCAGTAGAGGGATCGATCGAGTTCTGTGAAGTCTAAACTCAGCCGATCAAAAGTCATTTTCAATATCTAATCAGGATCGGCCGAATTTGCAACTCGACCGATGAACAACCTGATGTGAATTTTAAAAAATGGTTTTTGAGTGCTTATGTAACATCCTAAAATTTTGAACCTTATAAAATGACCCCTATTTGGAACCCTAATTTGTTTTATTTTAAAACTGATGATCGAAACATATAATAATGTGATGATGGTTCCCAAATATTTTACATCAAGCAAATTCGATAATTTTATGCTAAACTAAAATTCAATATCATCAATTTAGCCCTAATTAATGAATAAGTGACATTTAGGGTTTAACATGAAATTTACCCAGTAAAAGTTCTTGTTTTTGCCTAATAATTTTACTATAGGTTGGTGTTGATAATTTAATGATTTACCCAAATTCTTATCCTAAAATTCATTTTAAGTCATCCTATCTGATTAATTAAACACTAATGCTAAAAAGAGAAATATAATAAGCTAAGATGATCAAATCAGGAAAATAACTATATTTTTGGATTCCTTGTGTCTCATTTAGGTAACACACGAAATTTGAGGAGTTTTGGACTATCCTAGCTACCCTAATTTGAACTAGAAAATAATTAACCCAATTTAATTTATGTAACCCTAACATATCTAATTTGATTGGGACTTTGGTCCAACATTTTCTTTTAGGGTCACGCTGACCCAGATGAACCGGACTCTCGTGGATCCAGTCACGCGTGGGGAGATCGTCTCCTCCACCCGAGTCCCACGCAGAGCGGACTCCTCTCAAGCGGCTCTCCTCCTTGATCTTGATCTATCTAGCATGTCCACCTCAGCACAAAAGAGTTGGATTTTCACGATCCTCGCACCGAGCCGGACTCCCCCATACTATTTTTGTTCGGGTTTCATCCAGTAGATCTCCCGGTCGACAAGAACTCTCCCATCCTCCCCTGTTTCCCATCTCGGCGGGGACTCCATCCCTCCCTAGGGCATCACCTATATAAGAAACCTTTCTAAAACGATCGGGGACCGTCGGGAAACTATTTTCCGCCGCCCTTTTTCTCTCTCGCACCTTCATGTTTGCTTTGCCTACTCAACTTGGCACCTGTCCCCTCCGACGAGTAGCAACATCAACTCAGACACCACCGACGATCCCATGCACTTAGGTATGCCTCCTCATCTACTCTGAGATGTTTCAAAGCTCTCAATTGAATCAGATATGCAGTATTTGTTGATTTCCCCTTTTTTCCTCTTTGGTTACTATTTCAAACTGATGGGTGTGCTTTTCACATCTATTATCCTCACCTAGTCTAATATTCTTGCTCTCTGCCTTCGACGGCATGGGGAAGATGCTCCCAAGGCGATAGATGTCGCCCGCATTGTTTCTACCTAGTGTTGTTTCCCTTCAGTTTCCTGGTCTTGCTCGCATGGTCAGCCATGGTGAGTCGTTGTTTTGTTTTCCGCATCTGATCTTCACCCAGCCCGAGTCGGGGCTTGTTGGCTTCAGCCGACGACGGGGAACTTGTCCCTGATCTTTGTGTCTCGTGGGGAGCTCGTTTGATCGATCTGCGGTCAATGCTCCCGTTGGGTGTTCTCTTGTTCATGGATGAAGCAACGGAAGAACAAACTCAGTGTTGTTCTTCCAGTTTGGCCCATCAAGGATTAATCATATGTATTTAGGTTACATGGGTAATTTGGACCTTTCGCATGCCTTTTTGTCTCTCTCAGTGCACATCGATTCTGAGTGACGAGGATCCACGTGGCTGTTTGTGTGTGGTCCAGCTCAGCGTCGCTGGTTTTGATTTTGGATAATATGGGTGGATTTTCTAGAGTTTCTGATTGGCCGATCTATGAAAATTTATATCTTTTTACTGGTACGTCCAATGGGGTCAAATCATATATGGATTTTGCTCAGATTTTCGAGATCTACAAGTTGGAATAACTTTTAGAGACTAGTTTAATGCCGTTTTTCCCTGTTTTGATCAAGAACACTAAAACCCTAGAAATTAGGTTGAATATTAATTATTAATGAATGATAATTGTTATAACAGGTTAATTAGGGTTTCTTAACCCAAAGAACGTGTTTAGGATTTCCTAAACCTAAGGAAGCAACTAGGATCTCTTCTAAGAGAGAGGTAAGTGGTCCATGCACTTTGAACATAAATATTTGATTGATTGGATATATATGTATGCATAATGAATGTTGAATGTTTTATTTACTGTTTTAATTATTAAAAGTCATTGAATTTATACTAAACTGAATTCCATGTTGAATTTCAATATTATTGTATCATTTTCATGCACATTAAGAGTAAAATTAAAGTTAAGTTGTAAGAGCAAAGTTGAGAGTTTTAAGAGAAAGATAATGATTAAAAGATAACTTATATAAGGTCCTCACCAAGAGGCTCCTCGGAGCAAAACTAAGAGGCACTTCAGTGCATAAGAGAAGAGGCACTCCGGTGCAACCCAAGAGGCACTTTGGTGCATAAGAGAAGAGGTACTTTGGTACAAAACCTGAGGATTCTTATATAGGTCCAGATAAAAGACATAATCTAAAAGTAATTGCTCTTTTCCAATGTCTAAAGGTTAAAGTTTATTTTTTTTGTTTACATGTTTTCTTTGAATGATAATATGTTCAATTCCACTTATCAATTTGTTTGATGCATGGTTGGGGGCGTGATGCCCACAGGGAAGGAACAACGTCAAGGATAAAGTCATCTAAGGACCAGTTGAAGAAGAGGCTCAAGGACATCTAGACCATACCTGGTGGGGTGCCAACTATCCATAGATTAGATTTCCTTTATGTTTATGAATCATGTGTTTTAGTTTTAGCGTGAGTTTTATGAGGAAGTGTAGGATGATTAAGAATAAGCAAGTTTAGTTTTGTTCATGTATGGGTTATGTTGAGGACATGAGTATGAGAACTGTTATTTTATCCTGTGTTGGTATATATATGAACTTTATTTTTATGCAATGATAGTCATGTTTGTGACATCCCAATAAGATGTATGATTCCACTTAGTTTGTGAAATTGGGGTGTTACAATATGGTATCAGAGCGAAAAATATAGTTGGCCACCAGGCTTTTCTCAAAATCTCATATAGTTTATGTTCCCTCTTGTAGATGGCTCCCAAGAAGAGATCTGATAAGGGCAAGGCGCATGTAGATGGAGAAGGAATCACTTCCAATGGAGAAAGTGATCATAGTGCTTCTGGTGGGGCTAACCCTAATGGTAACCCTAATGCACCTCTAGAAGTGCTTATCAAGGCTATGACTGATGCTATCACTAGACAACAAGGAAGACCACATGAACCGAGGAACCAGGAGTTGACCTTAGTTGACTTCTTGAAGAACAAGCCTGATTCTTTTGCTGGAGAGGAAGAGATGGATGTGGTGGGTAAAGCAGAAAGCTGGTTGTAGAACATGGAGCATTGTTTTCGTGACCTAGATTGCCCTAACCCATCTAAGGTCCGTTTTGGGACTCACATGCTCAAAGGTGCTGCTAGGACTTGGTGGGAGAACTTGCTAGGTTCTCATGAAGCTGATGCTCCTCCATTCACATGGGAGGAATTCACAGAAGCCTTTAAAGACCATTACATATCTGAGGCTATGATCGAGAAGAAGGAAGAGGTGTTTCGCAACCTTCGTCAACGTGGTGATATGACAGTCACACAATTCGCCATGAAGTTCATAATCTTACAGAAGTATGGATATGATTATGATGAACGACGCAAGGCGAAGAAGTTCATTAGAGGTCTCAAGGAGGATCTTATCTTTGCTTTGTCTGGACGAGGACACTGCACCGTGCAAGGTGCCCTAGATGCTTCCCTTGAACTAGAAGACCACCCAGGGAGAGCATGGAATAAGGACAACCACTCCAACAACAACCACCATAATGACAAGAAGAGGAAGGATCCAGCTGAGGTTGTTGCAAATCAACCTGCCAAGACCCAATGTGCCAAGTGCTCCAAGTATCATCTAGGAGAATGCAGGTTTGGAACCGGAGTGTGCTATGCATGTGGTGAAGCAGACCACATTATACCCAACTGCCCCAAGTTTCAAAAGAAAGAGCCCAAGGTCAATGAAGCACCTCGAGAGAAGCGACATGCTAGAATCTTCACCATGGTGGATGACGATGAAGATGATAAGAATGAATAAGGTATGGTTTAAGTTGTTGAATCTCTTTGAGGATATAGTTGTAGTTAGACTCATCTTATGTATGAACATGTGTAGAATTATAAGTTAAACCTTTCAACTTAAGGATGGGGAAAATCCTAAGGTGGGTAGTACCCTAAAAATTTCGAGGACGACATTTTTATAAGGTGGGTAGAATTGTAACATCCTAAAATTTTGAACCTTATAAAATGACCCCTATTTGGAACCCTAATTTGTTTTATTTTAAAACTGATGATCGAAACATATAATAATGTGATGATGGTTCCCAAATATGTTACATAAAGAAAATTCGATAATTTTATGCTAAACTAAAATTCAATATCATCAATTTAGCCCTAATTAATGAATAAGTGACATTTAGGGTTTAACATGAAATTTACCCAGTAAAAGTTCTTGTTTTGGCCTAATAATTTTACTATAGGTTGTTGTTGATAATTTAATGATTTACCCAAATTTTTATCCTCAAATTCATTTTAAGTCATCCTATATGATTAATTAAACACTAATGCTAAAAAGAGAAATATAATAAGCTAAGATGATCAAATCAGGAAAATAACTATATTTTTGGATTCCTTGTGTCTCATTTAGGTAACACACGAAATTTGAGGAGTTTTGGATTATCCTAGATACCCTAATTTGAACTAGAAAATAATTAACCCAATTTAATTTATGTAACCCTAACATATCTAATTTGATCGGGACTTTGGTCCAACATTTTCTTTTAGGGTCACGCTGACCTAGCTGAACCGGACTCTCGCGGATCCAGCCGCACGTGGGGAGATCGTCTCCTCCACCTGAGTCCTGCGTAGAGCGGACTCCTCTCAAGCGGCTCTCCTCCTTGATCTTGATCTTTCTAGCATGTCCACCTCAGCACGAAAGAGTTGGATTTTCACGATCCTCGCACCGAGCTGGACTCCCCCATACTGTTTTTGTTCGAGTTTCGTCCAGTAGATCTCCCGGTCGACAAGAACTCTCCCATCCTCCCCTGTTTCCCATATCGGCAGGGACTCCAGCCCTCCCTAGGACATCACCTATATAAGAAACCTTTCTAAAACGATCGGGGACCATCGGGAAACTATTTTCCGCCGCCCTTTTTCTCTCTCGCACCTCCGCGTTTGCTTTGCCTACTCAACTTGGCACCTGTCCCCTCCAACGAGTAGAAGCATCAACTCAGACACCACCGACGATCCCAGGCACTTAGGTATGCCTCCTCATCTACTCTGAGATGTTTTAAAGCTCTCAATTGAATCGGATACGCGGTATTTGCTGATTTCCCCTTTTTTCCTCTTTGGTTACTATTTCAAACTGATGGGTGTGCTTTTCACATCTATGATCCTCGCCTGGTCTGATATTCTTGCTCTCTGCCTTCGACGGCATGGGGAAGATGCTCCCAAGTCGATAGATGTCGCCCACATTGTTTCTACCTAGTGTTGTTTCCCTTTAGTTTCCTAGTCTTGCTCGCATGGTCAGCCATGGCGAGTCGTTGTTTTGTTTTCCACATCTGATCTTCACCCAGCCCGAGTCGGGGCTTGTTGGCTTCGGCTGATGATAGGGAAATTGTCCCTGATCTTTGTGTCTCGTGGGGAGCTCATTTGATCGATCTGAGGTCAATGCTCCTGCTGGGTGTTTTCCTGTTCATGGATGAAGCAACGGAAGAACAAACTCACTGTTGTTCTTCTAGTTTGGCCCATCGAGGATTAATCATATGTATTTAGGTTACATGGGTGATTTGGACCTTTCGCATGCCTTTTTGTCTCTCTCAATGCACATCGATTCTGAGTGATGAGGATCCACGTGGCTGTTTGTGTGTGGTCCAGCTCAGCGTCGCTAGTTTTGATTTTGGATAATATGGGTGGATTTTCTAGAGTTTCTGATTGGCCGATCTATGAAAATTTATATCTTTTTACTGGTACGTCCAATGGGGTCAAATCATATATGGATTTTACTTAGTTTTTCGAGATCTACAAGTTGGAATAACTTTTAGAGACTAGTTTAATGCCGTTTTTCCCTGTTTTGATCAAGAACCCTAAAACCCTAGAAATTAGGTTGAATATTAATTATTAATGAATGATAATTGTTATAACATGTTAATTAGGGCTTCTTAACCCCAAGAGTGTGTTTAGGATTTCCTAAACCTAAGGAAGCAAATAGGATCTCTTCTAAGAAAGAGGTAAGTGGTCCATGCACTTTGAACATAAATATTTGATTGATTGGATATATATGTATGCATAATGAATGTTGAATGTTTTATTTACTGTTTTAATGGTTAAAAGTCACTGAATTTATACTAAACTGAATTCCATGTTGAATTTCAATATTATTGTATCATTTTCATGCACATTAAGAGTAAAATTAAAGTTAAGTTGTAAGAGCAAAGTTGAGAGTTTTAAGAGAAAGATAATGATTAAAAGATAACTTATATAAGGTCCTCACCAAGAGGCTCCTCGGAGCAAAACTAAGAGGCACTTCATTGCATAAGAGAAGAGGCACTCCGGGAGTTGACCTTAGTTGACTTCTTGAAGATCAAGCCTGATTCTTTTGCTGGAGAGGAAGAGCTGGATGTGGTGGGTAGAGCAGAAAGCTGGTTGCAGAACATGGAGCATTGTTTTTATGACCTAGATTGCCCTAACCCATCTAAGGTCCATTTTGGGACTCACATGCTCAAAGGTGCTTCTAGGACTTGGTGGGAGAACTTGCTAGGTTCTCGTGAAGCTGATGCTCCTCCATTCACATGGGAGGAATTCACAGAAGCCTTTAAAGACCATTACATATCTGAGGCTATGATCGAGAAGAAGGAAGAGGAGTTTCGCAACCTTCATCAACGTGGTGATATGACAGTCACACAATACGCCATGAAGTTTAGAATCTTACAGAAGTATGGATATGATTATGATGAACGATGCAAGGTGAAGAAGTTCATTAGAGGTCTCAAGGAAGATCTTAGCTTTGCTTTGTCTGGATGAGGACACCGCACCGTGCAAGGTGCCCTAGATGCTGCCCTTGAACTAGAAGACCACCCAAGGAGAGCATGGAAGAAGGACAACCACTCCAACAACAACAACCACCATAATGACAAGAAGAGGAAGGCTCCAGCTGAGGTTGTTGCAAATTCATTAGACCTTCAAGATATATCACAACATAAGGTTTCTAAATAGGAAGTTTGAGTGAAACTAAAACATACCTAACAAGGGAGAGAGAGATTGAACATACACCAAGGGACAAGCTATGTATAGTGGTTCCACACTTCAAACTAGAAGTGAGTCAGTCCACTACCTAGAGAGGTCAACCTCTAGAATTTGTTAACCATTGCACTGTTATATTCATTCATAAGACTTACAATACATGACCACCAAAGGACTTACCCATCCAAGAATAAGGATATATCCACCTTATCAAGGACTCACCCACTTTTCTTGAGTCTTCAGCCTTTACCAAGGTCTTACCCACTCAAGCACAAGTCTTCCGTCTTCAAGGACATTGCCACTCCTCTTAGATCTTCAGCCTTTGACTTCACCTTCACTCAGAGAACCTTCCACCAAGGACTTACTCATTTGAGCAAGGAGTCTTTTGCCTTCACCAAGGGCTTACCCACTCTTGCTTCAAGTCTTCAGCCTTGATCTTCACCAAGGGACTCCTTCCCTTGTTCTTCTTTACCTCTCTTAGCCAAGAGGGAGAACCTTCATCTTCATGGTTGATATGAGAGATAGGGAGGTGGTGGAAGTGAGAGCCTCACAAGATATACATATAGGACTAGCTCTCTTAAAGATTCCTACTCACTCTAACAAATGTATCAAGTGATTAAGCTTAGAGAGAGAGAGAGAGAGAGAGAGAGGAGGTTGTAGGAAGCACTCAACTATAGAATAGGAACCTCACATAGAGTTTTTCATTGAATGCTCAACCATAGAATGAAGCCCAAGGGGTTATATTTATAGATGGGGATGCCCCTTAGACTTTGGGAATATTTAAGAATGAGAATTAGCCATTTTGTGGCTTGCAATGGATATATTTTAAATTTTTGCAACTCTACAATGGCTAGAAACACTTTTTTAAACTTTTCAGTACAGTCCAATCAATCGAGTTTCTATAAAGGTAACTCGACCGATCCCACTAAAAGACAAGACCAATTTAGGCCATCGGTTGAGTTTGTCCTGGGGTAACTTGACCGACACACTTAAATCAGTTTTGGTCAGTAGAGGGATCGGTCGAGTTCTGTGAAGTGTAAACTCGACCGATCAAAAGTCATTTTTAAGATCCTATCAGGATTGGTTGAGTTTGCAACTCGACCGATAAACTCAACCGATGAACAACGTGATGTGAATTTTGGAAAATGGCTTTTGGGTGCTTAAGTATTCGATCTAAGTGCTCTTGATTTTTTCTAAGCTTGATTACAAGTCATACAATCATTAAAAGTGATTTACAACATGATTCTAATGGATTTACATCATATTCCAAAAACATGCACTTGTATTGACTTTGACTTGTCTTTTCTCCAAGTTGAGATGTGCAAGTTACGGCATTTGGAGTGTGTCTATACCTAATCTAAAATCACTCAAGTAGAGACATTAGACACAATTAATTGGAATGGTTTAGTCATCATTAAAGCAAGGGTTTAGTCAATTTATACCTTGAGTCAACATTCTCCCCTTTTTTAAAGATGACAAATCATTCCATAAATGTATTGAAAGTATTTAAGTAAAGTCATACCTTTGGAGAAACCTAGGGGTTTCAATAGAATTGAGTTCATATGCTTGCCCTCAATTGATTCTAGTGGAGTTCTCATACTCCCCCTCAATTGATGTTATTTCTCCTACATGGTTAGCTTTCATAACATTTATAGAATAATATGTCATCTACTCATATATGTTCTACACATATATGTCTTCTCCCCTATACCTTCTCCCCTTTACATGGACATACTTCTCCTCCTTCGTGTAAGACATGCCTTCTTCCTCTTTTTGCCAAAAGAAGACATGCCTTTCTCCCCCTTTATCATTTCAAATAGTGGGGGTATGAATAAATAAGAAACACCACTTGTTAAGAGAAAGGAGATAACAAAAAGTTATGTAATGAGAGTAGAAGAGAACAGATAGGGTCTTGTCTAAGTGTAGAAAGAAAAACAAGTTAAAGTATGCACTCTAACAACCCAAAATGCAAGATAAAGTGCTACAGAAAAACAATAAATCACAATTTTGACCCTCAAGATGACGAATTTTTCCCAAAAAGTGTCAAGGCTGATGGCATAACGATGAGCCTTGCTAATAAGGCAGTTTCTGCATAAAAAACACTAGTCTTGCACCAAAAACTGAAACTGGAGCAAAAGTTGTATGAAGTAAAAAAATGCTCCAATTTCTACATACAATGTAGGTCTATGTATCTTGCATCACAATGTTATGCAAGCAACTCAAGATAGTAGATATGCAATTCAAGGAATAAGTTTGAGTAAGTATGACACAAGATACAAGTATAGACCATATGGTTAAATTGCAATTGATGAACAAGGCTAGAACTACATGTATATGAACTACTAGTAGATGATATCACAAATTAGGACTACTAGTAGGATCTAGATCATAGCAATAGATGTACAAGATAGATAAGATAAAGCAAGCTATGAATAGATGTAGAGATATATCCAAACAAAGAGATATGCAATTTTATAAGCATGAAAGGATATAACTCACTAGAAAGTATGCATCATTACCAAAAGATGATCTCCAATAAAAACCTCAAGGTTGTATCAACACAAGATATACACCTAGATCGATGTATCAAGTTAGAGTACAACGGAAGCAATTTAAGACACAACCAATAGATCCAAAGAGATCATCATCAAAACTTGCAAAACAACTCAAAGCAAGTAATTACAACATATAGATATACCAATTTAGAGCAAATAGAAAGATAGCTTTGTAAGCAAGATAGGAAATTTAGAACATGGGAATATGCATATATAAAGGTACCAAATGAGAGTGCCAAAGAATAAGGCTATTGGTTGAGAAAATCTAATTATGAGGGAAATTCTCATTCAATAAGCCAAATGTATATTCTGCGCACAGTGTTGTCAGTTGAGTTTTGTGTATTAACAACTCGACCGATGACAGCTGTTGGCAACACCCATTGGTGTCGGTCGGTCTTAATTCTAACAGGACAAACTCGTCCGAAAAAGCTACTATCAAAAAGCACATATATTTCATAAAAACATATTTAAAGGCATGCTAAATATACAAACCATATCCAAACATGTGTAAGCAAGTTAGTAATGCACTATAAAAGCATTTGAAATAGTGTTTGAGCAAAAGTGTTAAGAGAAACACAAAAGATCACTTTTGACTAGAAAACCATATGTATAGTGCACACTATATTGACAAAACAAGTTAGGATTGGTTATAAGCAAGAAAAACATTACCTTTGTGCTTACCATTGCTTTTCCACTTGTTTTCACCTCATACACATCTCACCTTACTTATTTCATGTGGATTGAGAAGTCAATTTGCAAATCCATAGCTCATGTCAATCTGTTATCAAGATACCTACAAGAGGAAAGATGAAATGATCCCCAATCATATTTTTGGGTCCATAGGGGTTAGCTTAGCAACCCAAGTCCTATTACTCTTGGGTGCTTTCCTAAAAGGACAATAAGTAGAATACTTACCAAAAACCTTGCATAGTTGCATGTGCTCATAGTCTTGGAACTAGAGGATTCTCCATGTAATATTGGAGGTCCTTTACCTTTGTTGTTCCTTTGACTACCATCATACCCTAAACCATGTCTACCAATTTGTTTAGTAGTATGGTGTAGGATGTCATTAAGATTCTTTATACCAACTAAGAATCTTTGCAAAGAAGACCTCAAACTATGATTATCATGCATAAGATAAGTGATAGTAGAAGACAAATGATTTATATTTTCTCTAGTATGCAAAAGATCATTTTCTAAGCAAAGAGATTTAGTTAAATAAGAATCTCTATCAATATGAAGAGAAAAAACATTATTCTCTCTACTAGTAGAACTAGAACAAGGTTCAAGCACATTGATTTTAGCAAGCAAGGAGGCATTTTCTATTTCAAGCAAATCAATCTTTTTTTTGGTCAGTCAAAAATACGTGTTACTATAATACCAAAACTTTGGGCACGAAGTACCCCATTACAGAAAGAGCTAAAGAACCTTGATATCAACAAGCTGGTAGTCAAGGGAAAAAGACAATAAAGACCTAAAAAACTATACATAAGACTTTAACCCTAAACAACTCAACCTAAAGACACAAAGTCTTATGCATATCCAAGCACTCAATAGCATAAAGGACACCCACAAAGTATGAGCACAAAGACGATGCAGGCAGGCCACACCCCATCAGGCCAAGAACTCTAGGGAAAGAGAATATACACTACAATCCTAGGCTTTGTAAGACAACCAGAACTTAGACATAGTCTAAGTCAGCAATGGGTAGTACGAGCACAACCTGCTTGCTTAACGAAATCAATCAATGGAGCAGCAAAGAACAAACGAGAGTCCGAGGTTGTAGACCATTGATTCTCTCTTCACTAGCTTTATATACACCCACAAATTGTGATTAGAGGGGACTGAGATCAAACAACATCATCGTCCCCTACTTCCTGGCTAGCTCCAGCTTGAGGTTCAAAGAAGCAACACTGGATGGATCATACTCTAAATGCTGCTAATAGCACAATAGCACCACAACAACACCCACGATGGGGCCAACTCTAGGGTAAGACCCCGACCAGGACCCGATGCCCCTGTTTGCACAGAGGCATTTCAACGAACACCTTGAGAGTGCTCCATCACGCGGCAACAGGGGGGTCAACAGGCTTATGCTAGGTTAGCGTCGAAGCTCCTCATCTGCCCATCAACCAGCAGTGACTACCAGTGGTGATGACGGAGGAGGTACCCTCTACAAGTTGGGGACCCTAGATTTGGAGGTGCCACCATGAAGGAAGTGCCTCCGCGGGACAGGGCGAAGCAGTGTTGGTCGATATCGAGGGGCCATCGCAATGTTGGGCGAGGCCATGTACCAGCTCAGGATAAGGAGGGTAGGAGTCAGAGAAGGAAGTTAAGGGACTCCCTTACTACGCTTATGATGATGAAGTAGTCGTGTATGAGACCAAATCCAACATGAAGCGACTCCTCTCCATCCATCCCTCTTAAACGGGGTGGAGTTGACGAAGTTGATGCCGTCGAACGACCCAAGTTCTAGCTTCAGCATTGTGCATCACGCCTCCTGCTCGCTCCAAGCTGAGATCATCCCCAAATGATGGCGACCAGAAGCTGCTTCAGAACCCTTTCTCTGGAGGTCGCTGCTTGAACATGAAGCCACATTGTGGCCAATGAGATCACTGCTGACTTCAATTGAGGAAGCCACACCATGGCCGATGAGGGCCAGGGGGAGGAAAGCACTGAAGAGGCACAACCCCCCCCCGCAATATTTTCTTTGTGAATGTGATTTCAAGCAAAGAAATCTGAGAAAGATAGATACCATTTTTTTATTCTAATCCTTGCAAAAAAAAATCTTTTTCCTTGTTTTTAGATTTAAGAATATCAATATCATGCATGAGAGAATCAACAAATAAAGTATGCTCTTCATTTGAACTAGGCATAAGAGGTTGAGCTTCTAGAAATCTTATCTTGTCAATCAAGCTAGTATTTTCAAGTTTAAGAGAGTCTACTTGGCTAAAACTAGCATTTTTATCATCAAGAAAGTAAGTGTAAGAATTTTCAAGATCATCTAATTCTACATGCATATTATCAACAATTCTAGCAAGCTTTGTTTTTCTTTTTAAAAGACTTAAGAGAGGCACGAGCAGTATTAATGATAGCAATTAAGGGTTGTTTATCTAAAGAGTTTAGATTTAACTGATTTGAGTCTGTTCTTGTAGAATCGATAAGAGTAAAATGACATTCTCCTTCTTCACTAGAGCTTGAGCAAGATCCTCCACTTGATTCATCACTTGAGCTTGAGTTGGAGGAGTCACTTGAGCTTGAGTGTCAATTCTCCTTCATCTTGTACTTCTCTACTCTTTTCTTGTGATGATGGGTCTTCTTGCCTTGTAGACAATCTATTTTGAAGCAACCCTTCTTTCCACACTTGAGGAACCAGATGGAGGAGGAATTCTTGTCTTTGTAGAATCTACCCTTGGAGTACATGGCATCTTCTTCAACATGAGAGGATGGAGACATTTGTCCCATAATAGCTTCAATTTTAGCCTTGATTTTAGTCTTCTTCATTATCTTTAGTTCTTTCTTTTCTTGTCTTTCAACTTCTTCTCTCTTGTCAAGTGTGACTTCATGGGTTTGTAGATTTCCAATGAGCTCTTCAATGGGGATATCATCAAGAGACCTTACTTCTTCAATGGAAGTCACCTTGGGTTCTCATCTCTTGGGAAGAGTTCTAAGGATCTTTGAGTTGATCTCTCCTCTACTCATAGGATGTCCTAGAATAGCAAGACCATTCACAATGGTGTTGAGCCTTGAGTACATGTTGTCTATCTTCTCCTCCTTTCCCATCTTGAAGTTCTCAAGCAGCCCTTTGAGCATGTATACTTTTCTTTCCTTCACTTGTTGAGTCCTCTCATAAGTGATGCATAAATTTCTCCATAGCTCATAGGCCGTCTCACAAGAAGACATTTGGTTGAACTTGGTGGAGGTCATGGTGGCATAGATGATATTGATTGCTCTTGCATTCAAGGTGGATTTCTTAATGGCAACTTCATCCCATTCTTATATCTTTATCATTGGTGGTTTGTATGGATGGTCCACCATTTGCCAAAGCTCAAGACTTGATCTTTGGATGTAGAATTTTATCCTTCTTTTCTATTATAAGAAGTTACTCCCATCAAATATTGGAAGGTTGATGAAGTATCTCCCACCTTGGTAGTCACCCATCTTCTCCTACTTGTTGAAGTGTGCTTGGATAAACCCGCTCATATATCAATTATTGGATCCTAGATGGGTGATTGGATGCTCTAGAAGGGGGTTAATAGAGCTGAATACACTTAAAAAAAATTCATTCGACCTTAAAGATATATTACAAGATAAGGTTGCTAAATAGGAAGTTTAAGTGCAACTAAAACATGCATAGCAATGGAGAGAGAATGAACATACATCAAGTGATAAGCTATGTAGAGTGGTTCCACACTTCAAACTAGAAGTGAGTCAGTCCACTACCTAGAGAGGTCAACCTCTAGGATTTGTTAACTATTGCACTCTTATATTCATTAATAAGACTTACAATACATGACCACCAAAGGACTGACCCATCCAAGTACAAGGAGATATCCAACTTACCAAGGACTTACCCACTTTGCTTGAGTCTTCAGCCTTCACCAAGGTCTTACCCACTCAAGCACAAGTCTTCCCCCTTTAAGGACTTTGCCACTCCTCTTGGATCTCTAGCCTTCGACTTCACCTTCACTCAGAGAATCTTCCACCAAGGACTTACCCACTTGAGCAAGGAGTTTTCTGCCTTCACCAAGGGCTTACCACTCTTTCTCTAAGTCTTCAGCCTTGATCTTCACTAAAGGACTCCTTCCCTTGTTCTTCTTCACCTCTCTTAGCGAAGAGAGAGAACTTTCATCTTCATGGTTGAAATGAGAGATAGGGAGGTGGTGGAAGTGAGAGCCTCACAAGATATAAATGTAGGACTAGCTCTCTTACATATTTCCTACTCACTCTAATGAATGTAGCAAGTGATTAAGCTTAGAGAGAGAGGAGGTTGTAGGAAGCACTCAACTATAGAATAAGAACCTCACATAGAGTTTTGTATTGAATGCTCAACCTTAGAATGAAGCCCAAAGGGTCCTATTTAGCCTTCTTTTCTAATAGAGGAAGTTACTCCCATCAAAGATTGGAAGATTGATGAAGTATCTCCCACCTTGGTAGTCACCAGTCTTCTTCTACTTGTTTAAGTGTTCTTGGAGAAACCCGCTCTGATACCAATTGTTGGATCCTAGATCCGTGATTGGATGCTCTAGAAGGGGGGTGAATAGAGCTGAATGCACTTAAAAAAATTCATTAGACCTTCAAGATATATAACAAGATAAGGTTTCTAAATAGGAAGTTTGAGTGCAATGAAAATATACATAGCAAGGGAGAACAGAGATTGAACATATATCAAGTGACAAGCTATGTAGAGTGGTTCCATACTTCAAACTAGAAGTGAGTCAGTCTACTACATAGAGAGGTCAACCTCTAGGATTTCTTAACCATTGGACTCTTATATTCATTCATAATAATTACAATACATGACCACCAAAGGACTTACCCATCCAAGCACAAGGAGATATCCACCTTACCAAGGACTTACCCACTTTGATTGAGTCTTCAACCTTGACCAAGGTCTTACCCACTCAAGCACAAATCTTCTGCCTTCAAAGACTTTGCCACTCCTCTTGGATCTTCAACCATTGACTTCACCTTCACTCGGAGAAGCTTCCACCAAAGACTTACCCACTTGATCAAGGATTTTTCTGCCTTCACCAAGGGCTTACCCACTCTTGCTCCAAGTCTTCAGCCTTGATCTTCACCAAGGGACTCCTTCCCTTGTTCTTCTTCACCTCTCTTAGCCAAAAGAGAGAACCTTCATCTTCATGGTTGAAATGAGAGATAGGGAGTTGGTGGAAGTGAGAGCCTCACAATATATACATGTAGGACTATCTCTCTTATAGATTTCCTACTCACTCTCATGAATGTAGCAAGTGATTAAGCTTAGAGAGAGAGAGGAGGTTGTAGGAAGCACTCAACTATATAATAGGAACCTCACATAGAGTTTTGCATTGAATGATCAACATTGGAATGAAGCCCAAGGGGTCCTATTTATAGATGGGGATGCCCCTTAGCCTTTAGGAATACTTAAGAATGAAAACTAGCCGTTTTGTGGCTTGCAACAGATATATATTCAATTGTTGCAACTCCACAATGGCTAGAAAATCTTTTCTGGACTTTTCCGTATAGTGCATTCGGTCGAGTTTCTATAAAGATAACTCGACCGATCCCACTAAAAGACAAGACCAATTTAGGCCATCGGCTGAGTTTGTCTTGGGGCAACTCAACCGACTCACTTAAATCAGTTTTGGTCAGTAGAGGGATCGATCGAGTTGTGTGAAGTGTAAACTCGACTGATCAAAAGTCATTTTCAAGATTCAATAAGGATCGGTCGAGTTTGCAACTCAACCGATGAACAACCCGATGTGAATATTAGAAAATGGCTTTTGAGTACTTAAGTATTCGATCTAAGTACTCGTGACTTTTTATAAGCTTAATTAAAAGTCATACAATCATTACAAGTGATTTACAACATGATTCTAATGGATTTACATCATATTCTAAAAACATGCACTTGTATTGGCGTTGACTTGTCTTTTCTCCAAGTTGAGATGCGTAGGTTAGGGCATTTGGAGTGTGTCTATTCCTAATCTGAAATCACTCAAGTAGAGACATTAGACACAATTAATTGGAATGGTTAAGTCATCATCAAAATAAGGGTTTCGTCAATTTCGACCTTGAGTCAACATATGTTCTCCCCCATTTTGAATGTAACAAACCATTCCATAAATGTATTGAAAGCATTTAAGTAAAGTCATACCTTTGGAGAAACCTAGCGGTTTCAATAGAATTGAGTTCATATGATCCCCCTCAATTGATGCTAGTGGAGTTCTCATACTCCCCCTCAATTGATGCTATTTCTCCTGCATGGTTAACTTTCATAACATTTATATAATACTATGTCTTCTACTCATATATGTTCTACACATATATGTCTTCTCCCCTTTACATGGACATACCTCTCCTCCTTCATGTTAGACATGCCTTTTTCCTCTTTTTGCCAAAAGATGACATACATTCCTCCCCCTTTGTCATTTCAAAAAGTGGGGGTATGAAGAAATAAGAAACACCACTTATAAAGAGAAAGGAAATAACAAAAAGTTATATAATGTGAGCATAAGAGCACATATAGGGGCTTGTCCAGGCATAGAAAGAAAAAAAAGTTAAAGCATGTACTTGAACCACCCAAAATGCAAGATAAAGTACTGTAGAAAAATAATAAATTGCAATTTTGACCCTCAAGCTGACGAATTTGCCCAAAAAGAGTCAGGTCTCATGGAATAGCGATGAGCCTTTCTCAGAAGGTATTTTCTGCATAAAAACACTAGTCTTGCACCAAAAACTAAAACTGGAGCACAATTTGTATGAATTCCAAAAATGCTCCAATTTCTACATACAATGATAGATCTATGTATCATGCATCACAATGTTATGCAATCAACTCAAGATAGTTGATATACAATTTAAGGAAAAAGTTTGAGCAAGCATGAAACAAGATACAAGCATAGCATATGGTTAAATACCACTTGATGAACAAGGCTAGAACTACGTGTATATGAACTACTAGTAGATGATATCAAAAATTAGGACTACTAGTAGGATCTAGATCATAGAAAGAGATGCACAAGATATATAAGATAAAGAAATCTATGAATAGATGTAGAGATATATCCAAACAAAGAGATATGCAATTTTATAAGCATGAAAGGATATAACTCACTAACAAGTATGCATCATTACCAAAAGATGATCACTAGTAAGAACCTCAAGGTTGTATCAACACAAGATATACACCTAGATCGATGTAGCAAGTTAGAGTACAATGGAAGCAATTTAAGAAACAACCAAGAGATCTAAAGATATCATCATCAAAACCTACAAAACAACTCAAACCAAGCAATTGCAAGATATAGATATACCAATTTAGAGTAAATAGAAAGATAGAGTTGTAAGCAAGATAGGAAATTTAGAATATGACAATATGCATATATAAAAGGTACCAAATGAGAGTGCCACAGAATAAGGTTATTGGTTGAGGAAATCTAGTTGAGAAGGAAATTCTCATTCAATAAGCCAACTGTATATTCTACGCACAATGTTGTCGGTCGAGTTCTGTGTATTGACAACTTCACTGATGAAAGCTGTTGGCAACACCCATTGGTTTTGATCGGTCGAGTTTCTAACAGGACAAACTCGACCGAAAAAGCTGCTATCAAAAAGCACATATATTTCATAAAAATATATTTAAAGGCATGCTAAATATAAAACCATATCCAAACATGCGTAAGCAAGTTAGTCATGCACTATAAAAGCATTTAAAATAGTTTTTGAGCAAGAGTGTGAAGAGAAATAAAAATACCACTTTTGACTCAAAAACCATATGTATAGTGCACACTATCTTGACAAAACAAGTTAGGATTGGTTATAAGCAAGAAAAACATTACCTTTGTGCTTACCATTGCTTTTCCACTTGTTTTCACCTCATACACATCTCACCTTACTTCTTTCATGTGATTTGAGAAGTCAATTTGTAAATTTATAGCTCATGTCAATCTATTATCAAGATACCTATAAGAGGAAAGATGAAATGGTCCGCAATCATGTTTTTGGGTCCAGAGGGGTTAGCTTAGTAACCCAAGTCCTATTGCTCTTGGGTGCTTTCCTAAAAGGACAACAAGTAGAATAATGACCAAAAACTTTACAATAGTTGCATGTGCCCATAGTCTTGTAACTAGAGGATTCTCCATAGAATATTGGAGGTCCTTTACCTTTGTTGTTCCTTTGACTTCCATCATACCCTAAACCATGTCTACCAATTTGTTTAGTAGTATGGTGTAGGATATCATTAAGATTCTTTTTACCAACTAAGAATCTTTGCAAAGAAGATCTCCAACTATGATTATCATGCATAAGAAAAGTAATAGTAGAAGACACATGATTTATATTTTCTCTAGCATGCAAAAGATCATTTTCTAAGCAAAGAGCTTTAGTTAAATAAGAATCTCTATCAATATGAAGAGCAGCAATATTATTCTCTCCACTGGTAGAACTAGAACAAGATTCAAGCACATTGATTTTAGCAAGCAATGAGGCATTTCCTATTTCAAGAAAAGCAATCTTATAGAGATAAACACCATTTTTAGATTCTAATACTTGCAAAACAAAATCTTTGTCTTTGTTTTTAGATTTAAGAACATCAATATCATGCATGAGAGAATCAACAATTAAAGTATGCTCTTCATTTGAACTAGGCATAAGAGGTTGAGCTTCTAGAAATCTAATCTTGTCAAGCAAGCTAGTATTTTCAAGTTTAAGAGAGTCTACTTGGCTAAGACAAGCATTTGTATCACCAAGAAAACAAGTGTTATCATTTTCAAGATCATCTAATTCTACATGCATATTATCAACAATTCTAGCAAGCTTTTTTCTTTTCTCTTTAGAAGACTTAAGAGAGGTACGAGCATCATTAATGATAGAAATTAAGGGTTCTTTATCTTAAGGGTTTAGATTTACCTCATTTGAGTCTTTTCTTGTAAAAGCCATAAGAGCAAAATGACATTTTCTGTCTTCACTAGAGCTTGAGCTAGATCCTTCACTTGATTCTTCACTAGAGCTTGAGTTGGACGAGTCACTTGAGCTTGAGTGTCAATTCTCCTTCATCTTGTACTTCTCTTCTCTTTTCTTGTGATGATGGGTATTCTTGCCTTGTAGACAATCTATCTAGAAACGGCCCTTGTTTCCACACTTGAGGCACTGGATGGAGGAGGAATTCTTGCCTTTGTAGAATCTACCCTTGGAGTACATGGCATCTTCTTCAACATGAGAGGATGGAGACACTTGTCCCATAATAGCTTCAATTTGAGCCTTGATTTCAGCCTACTTCATTCTCTTTAGCTCTTTCTCCTCTTATCATTCAACTTCTTCTCTCTAGTCAAGTGTGACTTCATGGGCTTGTAGATTTACAATGAGCTCTTCAATGGGGATATCATTAAGAGACCTTACTTCTTCAATGTTGGTTGATGACAAAATCTCATTAGTAATGATATAGAGATATCAAACCAAACACATAGGTACTTGTTAGAGAACAAGTGTACCGGACAGACCCATTGTGATTTTGACACATGGAACCATGATATGGTAGTCACAGTCAGTACTCACAGTGATAGTGGTGAGTGTGATTCTTTGACCTAAAATCACTACACTCAACACATGTCGTTGGGCACACTTTGACATCATCAAACGCAGTCCTGAAACATGGGTTGTTATAAAGGTGATGATTGGGTGGCTTTGACACATGGGGCTTTTGAGGGGTGAGTGATAGATATGGGATTTGTCCCTCCTGAGGGAGTTTGATATCCAAGACCACTTGATGAGTAGGATTGAAATAGGCATGCACACGGATGTGTGAATCAATATGTGATATTGATGTCATACATATCTCTTCCAATCTACTCTGAGATCAAGAAAGTGAATGAACATTGACAGGATGACTGTTCCATGCCTCGAGTTCATTCAAGATATCAGTGACAAAGGAATTATACATTCACTATAACACCATTCACGGATTGTAGGATTGAAAGTTGTTCTCCAACTTTCTCTTTCACTTGGGTAGCAATGATGTGTGACTAGGCACCACTCTTTGCTTGTGAAGTCATAAGTGTTATGGACTTTCACTGCCAACGTGAAAAAGGACATGCAGGGTCACACACATAGGATTTAACCTGGAAGAGGAGTTTTGTCCACAAACAATGTTTAGATTGATTACTAAAGGAGTTTAGTAGTTCAATTAAACACTCAATCAATAGATAGCTCAGTATCATAGTATTCAAGGTGTTGGACATATTGATTAGAGTATGCAATTGACTGATTCTGCACAATCTGCACTCCCAACCGATCGGCTAATGTGATGAACCGACCGGCTCAGCTTGGTGAACCGATTGGCTCAGGTTGTGAGTCGATCGGCTCATGACAGGGTGAAACGATTGCTTCAAGTGTTGAAACGATCGGTTCAACTGTTGCAACTGAGCAAGTTGGGAAAGTAGGATTGGTGAGAATTTTCCTTTCGTTTCACTTGCCCAATTTGATTGGAACAAGGATTGGTATTTGATACCAATTAGAAACAAAAGATGGAAAGTCAATCGGGAACTGACAAGGACCACGAATCGACCGGTTCAGAAGTGAACTGACCAGTTGAGGTCTCCCAACTGATCGGTTGAGGTGTCAACCGACCGGTTCATGTCCCCAACCGACCGTTTCAGTTGTGAAACGATCGGTTCAGGTTGCGAGTTGATTGTTTTGTGGAAAATCTCGAACCCTTCTACTTCTGCTTTTAGTCCCGCATTGCCCGGGATGGAGAACCCTGTCCCATGACCCTCCTATATATATAGGGGTATTGGGGGATTCTCAAAGAACAACTTAGTGCAACTAGTTACTCTGTGAAGTTGTCATTCTCTCTGGTTTTGGTAACTGAGAGAGAGCCCGAGCAAGTGCTACCCGATAAGGGAGGCACAGCAAGGGAAAGAGAACTGTAGTTGCGACTGGTGGCAGGAGAGTGTGTTGGCGACTAGTACGCTGACAGGAGGGTGCGACTCCTTCCAATTCCTTATGGGACAAGGAGATTGGAGTTCCAGGTGGTCCGTGTGGACTACTTCAGAGGCGGGAGGTTTCTGCCGCTCGGAGGACAACTGTCAATCCCGACAGTCCCGGTGAGACCAGGAGTCGTCAGTCTCGGTGCGACCAGGAGCTGCACAGACACCGTCCAAGACCGGAGGTGAAGACCGCGCAAGCCGCGAGGTATTGTCGCCGAGCAAGCCTCGGGACAAGGTATGATTCCACAAACCATACTTTCCTATTGTATAGACGTTGACACGTTTCCTTGTTCTGGGTTTGGGGAGGAAATTTTTGTTTCCGCTGCCTTCTCTACCTCCCCTATAACCCAACAGTGGTATCAGAGCCACGTCAACTGCTCTATACTTTAGGGATTATCGATATGATCGTTTTTGGTTCGTCGCCTTTATTTATTGCATACGATGCGAACAAAATTGGATTTATGCATGTCCAATCCTAAATCCACAAATCCCTATTTACATATATGATATGTATTATTAATGCACTCGATACGCGTCACCCTTAAAAGAGTTTTTGTGGTGGATGTATAGTGTGGTTATGGCCAATAAACCCTATCTGTGTATGGTTGTATGTGGTTGCTTGCATCTCGGTCTACGTACCGATCTTCCTTCTCCTATTCCTGATGTAACTCGAAATAATTCGAGATTTCTTTCCTATCTTTGCTCCCCTCAAATGTAACTCGAGGTTTCTCTTTTTACAATGTAAAATAGGATAGAATTTTATTTCCTGTTATGTCAAAGAATGGAGGACATCGAGACGACAGCTGAAACGATCGATTCAAGGCATGAACCGATCAGTTGACGTTATAGACGATCAGCTCAAGGAGTGAACCGATCAGTTGATGACTGGTTCGAGGAGCGAGACAAGCAGGTGGCGGCCATGATGAGATGCACGATGACCAAGCGAACTGATCGGTTGGAGGAGCCAACCGATCGGCTGGTGGCACCCAGCCGACCAGTCTGATGGCGATCCGATCATTCATGTGATGAGTTGATCAAACCCAGAAAGGCAAAGAACAGAGTTCATCTTGTACAGGTTGCATATGATGTAGACCTAGATGACTGTGATTCCTCTTGGCTCGAGGAATCACATTAGGATGGCCATAATCATCGCTTTTATCATTTTGCATGTTTTCCGTGGGATATAGCATGTATATGATACGTACTATGTATTGTGGTGATTGGATATGTATATGTATATAAAAACCAAATCCCTCATTAAAATATTAAGTCTTATATGCCTTCCATTAGCGGCACACATGAAAAACTCGATCGACCAGGCGTAGGTTACACCAAAGCGTGGTGCGCCGTCTATCTTGTGGAAGTGTGAAGGGTAGACATGTAGGTTCTGCCAAAGTAGGGTGCATGTTTACCATGTCGGCTTTTGGGTTAGACTTAACTCGTGATTCTTAGAGCGTCTAAGCCCAGAGGCAAGGAATGTTCATGGCAAGGTGTTGCGCATGTTCATTCATCAAGAGTTGCATATGATGCAATTGGCATGATGGCCTACCTAAATAGTCAAGATTGTGGACGATCAGCCAAAGCTGACTCATGACTTGATGAAATATGGATCTTGCCCACTAGAACGTTGTACGCTGCAATCTTCCGAATTGATGGTGAGGGCTATCAATTTGAAGTAAAATAGTGGGAGCGATAATTAATTAAAGGCCTAATTATATCGTCAACTTTTCAAATCAATCAAATAAGTCAAAAAGAGTTTTGGACTAAAATTGCATATATTTCCTTTTGTTAAAATGAATGGTTAATCAACAAATCACTTTATTTGCGATCGGTCTTTGAGACCAACAAATTAAATGGGAATAATTCCAAAACTGGTTAGGATGATGAGAAGTGTTCTCAAAGAGCGAAAGCTCTAAGTCCTAGTTATACTAAGAACAAATGAACTCAATCCCACCAGATCAATGGCTGAAAGTATGCGTATGGAAGCATACCGAGGATGACATTGATGAGGAGTGCTTGATGTTGTGTTCTCTGAACTATGAGTTGCAGAGACAACATGAGACATATGATGTCTCAAGGATACTATCCTAGTATGTCATGACAGAAGGAGATCCAGTAAGGTATTCACGCACTCAATATGATTGGGTATGTGGAAAACCTGACTAAGAAGGATTCCCTTTGAGCCAAGAGTTGGCTATTGGTATGGTACTGCAAATGTTGCGAGGATCATACAATTCATGATAAGCTACAATATGAACAACTTTGACAAGCGTTGACAAAGTTGTTGGACATGTTGAGGATAGTAGAGGCAAAGATGAAGAAAGACAAACCATAATCTTTGATGTGATCAAAGAAAAGGTAATTCTTAAGGGCAAGGACAAGGGCAAAGCAAAGAAGTGTTCTGATGCTAGCCAGCAATCCAAGCCGTCTTCAGCCTCAAGGCACATGGGGAAAGGATGTATGAGGGAATTTCCCTCTATATCTAGAAGAACAAAAGAAGATGAAGGAAGGGATGGAGATCTCCACCTAAGGTATCATGAAATGAACCGCTTCTTTATCTGAGGTATATGATACCAAGATATGGATCTATCATATATGATATGCAAGATCCGCAAAGAAGTGATGGCCTTTGTGAAAGGACCAAGAAAGAAGTACCCATCATTGGAGCAAGTGTTTCTGCCATAGATAGGAGTATCTTTCAGTTTATTTCAGCCTAAAGGGCACGAAATAGAGTTGAGAACTGCTATTTCATGTATTTCTAATAAATAGAAACACTTTATTTTTGCATATTGTATGACAATGATGGAAATTAATAAAGTTGATGTTTCAATCTTAAAGATATGATCTTTGTGGCAATGCCTTGTTTATCTTGTGATACATGGTATGCATAAGATAAAAATGATACCTAAAGTTATTGATAACTCAAACAATCAAATTAGCATCAATCATGAGAAATTCATTTCTAGTTTTCATATGATGGATAAATCTAGACTCTTTTGGTTGGATAACCAGTAAGAGACATGAATATCTTGAACATGATTAATCAATCTTCACTAATGGTAGTGGGAGAATGATTATACTATTAGGTATGATACAGGTGATGTATTTACATACCTATTGGAACAAATGCTAATACTTCAAATGGTGTTTAGAGAAATACCAATATGAATATCGTGAAGTGTTCAAGATTATCATAGATGAAGTGCAAATTTGGTAAAGTGTTGATTGTTGATGAGATCAATGAATGAAATACTTGGACCAAATGTTTGAGATCCTTATGAGTGATATTGATAATGTATCATAGTGAACTCATGATTAAGGCATGGTGATGTCTAAATCAATAAGGAATCATACTCTAAGGAGTTAGAGAATGAATATCAAATAACTAAATTCTTCTTAATAAAAGAATACCCCATACTAATAAAGGACAATAAGAATCACAAGGAGTTGTGAGTTCTTATATCCTTGATAGATACACCTCAATTATCTATGTGATGAGTTGTTCATGTGATGAGTCAACTATCCAGATGAATATGAGGAACCGAATTTTGAGTTATGGTTTATGACCATTACATCCTAAATGACATCCATATGAACCATAAGGTATGACCTTGATGGTAGCACTCAATGGGATGAAATCCATAAGTGCGGATAAGTCTTAAGTGTTAAGACACATGGATAACATTTTGAGAAGGATGATGCTTGTTGATTGCAACTTAATGACTAAGACATTTGGCATGTGGATACTAAAACCGCATTCCTATGAGGAATAAAACAAGGATGTGTATGTGACACAACCTATAAGGTTTATGAATCCACTAATGCAAATGAAGTCTATAAGTTACAATGGACTAATCAATGTGCTTGATTGAGTACAAGAAACTCAGAATTGGATCTTTACTTTGATAATATAGTCAAAGGGTTTGACTGATATGTCAAAGATAAAGAAGGGATCTGTGATTTAGTGGGAGCGTATTCACATTCCACATGCTGATGTGAAATGGAAATGTTCTAAAATGGAAAGACAAAGTGGAAATTATATTTAAGGAAGATAGAGATGTTTCCTATGTGATAGGAATAGAGATCTATAGAGATAGTTCTCGAAAACCTCTTGACCTGGAAAAGAGAGAGCATACATTCGCAATCTGTACTGAAGGGTTCAGTGTACATAGATTAAGTGGGAGAAAACTTGTCAATGTTACATGGAGTTAGTATCCCAAGGCCAAGTGTCCAATTCTTATGAAGAATGGGAACACTAAGAATAGATATGGATCTATCATGTATGTAATCATCCCATTATCTTGCATGGCAAGAATAAATTGCATTCATCATCTTGTATGTAGGACATGACAATATGATGTGATCATCCTGATAACTCGTATGTGGGACATGACGAGTGGATGTCTGTCTACTTCCAGTAAGGGTTACTGGAAACCATAAGAACTTGATAAGTACTTGAGAAGTACTAGTTATATAGAGATAAGGAAGAGTTCGATGTAAAGAGTTACATCGATGCGAACTTCCGAAAGGACAGAAAATTAATCGCAAAATATATATGTATGATATATAAAAGTGAAAGTTTGTTGATAATTGGAAGTATTCCAATGAAACCATTTAAAAGGAAATGCCGAGTATCTATGTGTTAGAGAACAGTAGTGGATACTATATGGATCTGGAAGTTCATGAGATGAACTTATAGATATTCCACTCATTGATGACAAGTGTGGAATCCTTGATCATTCAATGTGGTTAAAGGTTAGCAAAGGAATACTAGATCGCATATTACAGCAACTCCATCTCATACGTATGACGTACAATGAAGAGATGAGAGACATGCAATTAATACTGACTTTGGCAAGGTGTTGCCATAACTCACTATGTTGGCACAAGAGCACAGTAACATGTGGGACATGTTTGAAGATCACTATGCATATGATTCAAGGGTGATTGGCTCGCAGTGCAAGTGGGAGTCTGTTGGTATGTATGCCCTGAGAGCCAATCATGGGATGATTGGTGGGATACATTAAGATTGATTTGATAAACATCAAAGGCAAGCTTCCAATTCTTTCTAGTTCAGTCATAGGAGATAGTGATAGAACAGATTGAATGTCTAGAGAATGACAGTACTCAATGACGTATGCCTTCAGGTTGAGGACCTGAACGATGAGATCATATGGATGCTAAGAGTTTGTACATTCTTGTTATGTCCCTAGTCGGATGTCATTGTGGAAGGTAGATAGACAGCAATGACACACAAGACTAGATTGTGGTGTTGGTTGATGACAAAATCTCATTAGTAATGATATAGAGATATCAAACCAAACACATAGGTACTTGTTAGAGAACAAGTGTACCGGACAGACCCATTGTGATTTTGACACATGGAACCATGATATGGTAGTCACAGTCAGTACTCACAGTGATAGTGGTGAGTGTGATTCTTTGACCTGAAATCACTACACTCAACACATGTCGTCGGGCACACTTTGACATCATCAAACGCAGTCCTGAAACATGGGTTGTTATAAAGGTGATGATTCGGTGGCTTTGACACATGAGGCTTTTGAAAGGTGAGTGATAGATATGAGATTTGTCCCTCCTGAGGGAGTTTGATATCCAAGGACACTTGAGGAGTAGGATTGAAATAGGCGTGCGCACGCATGTGTGAATCAATATGTGATATTGATGTCATACATATCTCTTCCAATCTACTCTGAGATCAAGAAAGTGAATGAACATTGACAGGATGACTGTTCCATGCCTCGAGTTCATTCGGGATATTAGTGATAAAGGAATTATACATTCATTGTAACACCATTCACAGATTGTAGGATTGAAAGTTGTTCTCCAAATTTCTCTTTCACTTGGGTAGAACTGATGTGTGACTAGGCACCGCTCTTTGCTTGTGAAGTCATAAGTGTTATGGACTTTCACTGCCAACGTGAAAAAGGACCTGCAGGGTCACACACATAGGATTTAACCCGGAAGAGGAGTTTTGTCCACAAACAATGTTTAGATTGATTACTAAAGGAGTTTAGTAGTTCAATTAAACACTCAATCAATTGATAGCTCAATATCATAGTGTTCAAGGTGTTCGACAGATTGATTAGAGTATCAGATTGATTGAAACTGTAATTGACTGATTTTGCACAATCTGCACTCCCAACCGATCGGCTAATGTGATGAACCAATCGACTCAGCTTGGTGAACCGATCAGCTCAGGTTGTGAGTCGATCAGCTCATGACAGGGTGAAACGATTGCTTCAAGTGTTGAAACGATCGGTTCAACTGTTGCAACCGAGCAAGTTGGGAAAGTAGGATTGGTGAGAATTTTCCTTTCATTTCACTTACCAAATTTGATTGGAACAAGGATTGGTAATTGATACCAATTAGAAACAAAAGATGAAAAGTCTATTGGGAACTGACAAGGACCACGAACTGACCGGTTCAGAAGTGAACTGACCAGTTGAGGCATCCCAACCGATCGGTTGAGGTGTCAACCGACCGTTTCAGGTCCCCAACCGACCGTTTCAGTTGTGAAACGATCGGTTCAAGTTGCGAGTTGATTGTTTTGTGGAAAATCTTGAACCCTTCTACTCCTGCTTTTAGTCCCGCATTTCCCGGGATGGAGAACCCTGCCCCATGACCCTCCTATATATAGGGGTATCGGGGGCTTCTCAAAGAACAACTCAGTGCAACCAGTTGCTCTGTGAAGTTGTCATTCTCTCTGGTTTTGGTAACCGAGAGAGAGCCTGAGCAAGTGCTACCCGATAAGGGAGGCACAGCAAGGGAAAGACAACTGCAGTTGCGATTGGTGGCAGGAGAGTGTGTTGGTGACTAGTACGCTGATAGGAGGGTATGACCCCTTCCAATTCCTTATGGGACAAGGAGATTGGAGTTCCAGGTGGTCCGTGTGGACTACTTTAGAGGCGGGAGGTTTCTGCCGCTCAGAGGACAACTGTCAATCGCGACAGTCCCAGTGAGACCAGGAGTTGTCAGTCTCGGTGCGACCAGGAGTTGCACATGCACCGTCCAAGACCGGAGGTGAAGATCGTGCAAGCCGCGAGGTATTATCACCGAGCAAGCCTCGGGACAAGGTATGATTCCACAAACCATCCTTTCCTATTGTATAGACGTTGACGTGTTTCCTTGTTCTGGGTTTGGGGAGGAAATTTTTGTTTCCGCTGCCTTCTCTACCTCCCCTATAACCCAACAACTTCATCTCATTCTTCTATCTTTGTCACCGGTGGCTTGTATGGATGGTCCACCATTTTCTAAATCTCAAGACTTGATCTTTGGATGTTGAATTGTAGCCTTCTTTTCCAATAGAATAAGTTACTCCCATCAAATATTGGAAGGTTGATGAAATATCTCTCACCTTAGTAGTCACTATCTTCTCCTACTTGTTGAAGTGTGCTTGGAGAAACCCACTCTGATACCAATTGTTGGATCCTAGATGGGTGATTGGATGCTCTAGAAGGGGGTGAATAGTGATGAATGTACTTAAACAAAATTCATTAAACCTTCAAGATATATCACAAGATAAGGTTTCTAAATAGGAAGTTTGAGTGCAACTAAAATATGCATAGCAAGGGAGAGAGAGATTGAACATACACCAAGTGATAAGCTATGTAGAGTGGTTCCACACTTCAAACTAGAAGTGAGTCAGTCCACTACCTAGAGAGGTCAACCTCTAGGATTGCTTAACCATTGCACTCGTATATTCATTCATAAGACTTACAATACATGACCACCAAAGAACTTACCCATCCAAGCACAAGGAGATATCCACCTTATCAAGGACTTACCCACTTTGCTTGAGTCTTTAGCCTTCACCAAGGTCTTACCCACTCAAGCACAAGTCTTCTGCCTTTAAGGACTTTGCCACTCCTCTTGGATCTTCAACATTTGATTTCACCTTCACTCAGAGAAGCTTCCACTAAGGACTTACCCACTTGAGCAAGGAGTCTTCTGCCTTCAATAAGGGCTTACCCACTCTTGCTCCAAGTCTTCAGCCTTGACCTTCGCCAAGGGACTCCTTCCCTTGTTCTTCTTCACCTCTCTTAGCCAAGAGAGAGAACCTTCATATTCATGGTTGAAATGAGAGATAGGGAGGTGGTGGAAGTGAGAGCCTCACAAGATATACATGTAGGACTAGCTCTCTTATAGATTTCCTACTCACTCTAACGAATGTAGCAAGTGATTAAGCTTAGAGAGCGAGGAGGTTGTAGGAAGCACTCAACTATAGAATAGGAACCTCACATAGAGTTTTGCATTGAATGCTCAACCGTAAAATGAAGCCCAAGGGGTCCTATTTATAGTTGGGGATGCCCCTTATCCTTTGGGAACACTTGAGAATGAAAACTAGTCATTTTGTGGCTTGC
This sequence comes from Alisma plantago-aquatica, assembly GCA_963693085.1. Taxonomy (NCBI): domain Eukaryota; kingdom Viridiplantae; phylum Streptophyta; class Magnoliopsida; order Alismatales; family Alismataceae; genus Alisma; species Alisma plantago-aquatica. The sequence continues at coordinate 72,029,658 of OY856410.1, read as the reverse complement.
AACGGATATATTTTCAATTGTTGTAACTCCACAACAGCTAGAAACACTTTTCTGCACTTTTTCGTACAACACAATCGGTCGAGTTTCTATAAAGGTAACTCGACCGATCCCACTAAAAGACAAGACCAATTCATGCCATCTGTCGAGTTTGTCCTGGGGTAGCTCGACCGATTCACTTAAATCAGTTTTGGTCAATAGAGGGATCAGTCGAGTTCTTGAAGTGTAAACTCGACCGATCAAAAGTCATTTTTAAGATCCAATCAGGATTGGTCAAGTTTGCAACTCGGCCGATGAACAACCTGATGTGAATTTTGGAAAATGGCTTTTGAGTGCTTAAGTATTTGATCTAAGTGCTCTTGATTTTTTCTAAGCTTAATTGCGAGTCATACAATCATTAAAAGTGATTTACAACATGATTCTAATGGATTTACATCATATTCTAAAAATGTGCACTTGTATTGACTTTGACTTGTCTTTTCTCCAAGTTGATATGCACAAGTTAGGGCATTTAAAGTGTGTCTATACCAAATATGAAATCACTCAAATAGAGACTTTAGAAAAAATTAATTGGAATGGTTTAGTCATCATCAAAATAAGGGTTTAGTCAATTTAGACCTTCGGACAACATATGTTCTCATCCCTCATATTATGAATTGAACTTGCTTCTTTATTATACATCATATGGTGACAACTAGTATAATGTGATAGATGCGTTGTTGTGTGGATGTGTAAATTTCCACGCTTGATAAATTATGCAGAAGTATAAATTGTACAAATAAATATTTTATAGATCATATGTGTATCTTGTCGTTCTCAGAGCAGATGTGCATCCTATATTTCTCAGGGAATATGTAGATCTCCTCCCAAGTCTCACTCCTTATAAATAAATTGATATAAAAAAAGTAATATACTCTTTTTTTACTACAACTTTCACATGCAATACATATTTCTGCACTACAATATTCTTTTCTTGGAATTTATCTACCGTGTTTATTTTTATATATATATCCTACTTTTTTAGTGTAATTATTTTTTGGGTATTCGAAGTACTACAACTAATGTAAAAGAGAGTATTGTACCATTTTTTAGAGATGGTGTTCATTTTTTAGTATCATTTTATCAAAATGATTTAATTACAATAATTATTGTAAAATATATACAAAGGAAGCATGAGTATTGTATATCAAATGATACTGTTGATCAGATAAAAATATTGTTATTTAAATGTATTAAATTGCTCAAAAGATATCTTTTATTGAAATGGACGTACATAATAGTGTGAGTTTTCACGGATTAAGAGGATATGAGTTTTTCTGATAATATGCATCATATATTTATTCTGATTGATAATGGGGTAGGTAGTGGAGGTACACTAAGGTAGTGAGGCAAGAACTCATAAAGTAGGGTCTTGAATTGAGACAAACTTCCTCAGGAGGCTGCACTTTAGCACAAATGTGATATTTTCTAATATTTGATACATTTCCAAGATAGTGCTCATCTAGGAGAGTTTACTTCTTTCTACGGAATTGATCTTGCATATAGATGACAATCCCTTCTTATTGGCTCCTTTGGGAGGATGGACATATAGTTGTTTATAAAACTGAGTTCAAGGATAGAAACTACAGCGCATGTGGTGTGTAATGAGAGGTTAGTGAGAGAAAGCTCCAACTTCTCTCTAGCAACATCTCAAGGGTTTCATTGTCCCTGATCCCACTCATCCCGTCCGACAAGCCCTTGTCCAAGCTCCCCCATCCTTCCCGGTGAGCATTACATTGGAAGGTTAACAAAGGTTTTCCCTTCTCACACCTTCTGGTTCCCCTCCTTTCTCGACATACGATCTCACGCCTGTGGATCAAAGGTACACTCCTTCCCCTGAACCTGCACTCTCTACCTCCTCTTCACTTCACTTCCCAAATTTCAGAGGTCAAGGCCACATCTGGTGCATCTTCAATGCTATCTCAAGGCTTTATGGAGACATGCAGACCATTTAATCACAACTGTTAATCTTCCCCATCCAGTGGCGGCTGAATCAAACAACTTTCTTGGCTATTCAGGATCTACTTCACCCTGAGACTCTCTCTGTGACACCCCCTTTCTGAGATTCCCTCTTGGTACCGACCTCTCTATCGGGCTCTCGCTCCCTTCTCATCGGTCACTTTGGGGGTGTTTCCCTGCTCACCTGAGGAATAGTTTCCCCAACCAGACTATCAACCCAGTGGATATCTCCGCCGCGATCACATCATGAGAATAGGAGGTTTTTTTACCTTGGCCAAGTGCATAAACAAGAACACCCAGGATGTTTCGGGAAAATCATCGATTTTCAGAAGTGTTCTCAAGCTAAGGAAACCCTCGGTTTCATCTACCCACACTTGGGAACCTCCTTCTCCACCTTCCATGGATTATCATTTCACCTTCATGGAATACCCACTCTCAAATCATGCATACTCCACATGCATCCCTCTCCCCAAAGCGTGGATATACCACAAGTTCGACATCTCCCCGAGATCCTGTGTGGTAAACTTGGGCCACCGATCTTTCCCGATGACGGTCACCTGGTCATCTCCGAACGACCAACACTGGAAAAATAGAGCATCAACCTTACTCATCTCCGAGGGCTGGGCTCAGTTGATCGCCGAACTCCAGCTTAAGCCGGAATGGACCATCTATATCAAACCTTCTGGAAATCAAACATTCTTGGCTTGGGTATGGGATTTCAACGCCGACACACCACCAGAGTTGACACATCTCTATGAAAAGAAAGATGGAGAGAGCTCATCTTCTTTGAACTCGACCGACCATCATTTTGTTCGGGACATCCATCAACTGTCGATTGGCTCCAAGCATTAGCCCATCTCTATCTCCTCCAGTCTAGAGGAGGACGATGTTGCAGACACAGCGACAACACCACATTACTCAAACTCCATCGCAACCAGGTATCACCTCTTTCCCCCTCCTATCAGCTCTATGACTGCAAACCCTACTCTTGATACGCATCACAAAACCCTAAACCCAATATCCACCCCTGAGATAGATATCATACCAAAAGACACCTCTCTCCTAAATCATACTTATCCCCTTCTAGGGTAGGAAAAATCTATATACCTCATAAAAAAACACTTGGAAAAAAGTTCCACCACCCAAACCTGGCAAAAATCCCCTCGTAGACGACCTTTTTGGGCCCTCATTTGCTCCTTTTGTAACAACAGACACCATTCGACATCTAGATGTCCTTCTTGTTTAACCTATTTCAGATGCCAACAAAAAGGACATATTAGAAAAAACTACTGGGCTCACCTCCCCCAGTAAAACACCGACCTGCTACTGCCTCAGAGCGGCATTTCCCTAGATATTTCTCTAAAAAAACACAACTTTTAAAGAGAACCAATAGGTTCCCAGAAAGGGTGCTTATGATAACAGACAACTTCCCTACATCTCACCCCCACTCACCAAAAATTCTTTTGCATGCTTAGATGATCTCTCTCCCAAGCATGCAGATCTCCTCCCAACCTCTTCTCAGCATATATACACCAGACACAAGCCCTCCACAAAACCTTACCACAAACCTTCAGTTTTTAAACTGTCACCACCGAAACCCAACACACACATTGATCCCCCCAAAGATTACACTCCCCTCTCCAACTCCACATCACCGAATATGGAAGCCCCAGGGCATCTGGAATACGCCATTGCCCTTGACTAATCTGCAAACTCCATGAGACTTCTAAAGGTCTTAACATTGAGGAGCATTCTGGTCTCCATTGAAAACAACCTCGACAACAACCGGATCAACGTCCTAGATGTCACCTGAGCTCTAGCTCTTCAAATCCCTGGACAGACAATCATCAAACCCAAGATCTATTCCCCTACCCAGCTGATTTACACGGTCTTGGAAGGCACAAAAATACAACATCTGTTCAACCAGGTCCTCACCATTCCTTGTGGATCAAGTTTCATTCAAGCCAGATTAACCAAATGGTCGGAAGATCTTGGGGCCTTCCCAGCACTTGTAAGAGGATTTGATTGGGTTTCCATTTCAAACCTCCCACCCACCTCTGGGAAGCTGAGATCTTCAGGGGGATAACTCCCTCTATTGGGGCCACCATACAATACATCAACCTCAAAACCTTACACCCTACTCAATACATCAATGCTTACTGACTCTTTGTTGTCAAAGCAGCCATGTCATTACCCCCAACCATCAATATCAGAATAGGAGAATCCATTTACAACATCAAGCTGTTAGCCGAACATCCTTCGGAAAACAAAACAGCCTTCTCGGACCTTTCTGTCCACCCACCCTCTTGGTTCTGTCCAAACAAAGACAGAAAGGCCCCAAACCCTGCTCGCAAGGTAGGTGAAAGACACCTTGTCTGGGAAAGTAAAAACTACAAAACCACTTCCTCTGGTAACTCAAATACTTCATCCAACCACAAGAGAACCAGATCCTCCTCTCCTCCCAAACACAGAATAGCCTCCCCACCCACCAGCATGAAATCCCCTTCTCCACCACCTTCCAAGGAAAACAACAGTGCTCTTAGCATTAGCCCAAACACCTTGAAAAAACTCAAAACAGCCATACTAAAAGAAATTAGAACTTCGCAGAGTCCATAGCCGAAGAGCACAGGATAAGCCGATAAAGAGAAGAAGTCAGCAAACTCTCAAAGATAATGTTGCCCTGTCCTGGAGAGCCAAATAAGAAACATACCGTCAACTGACAGGAACCAGGTACACCCAAAAACACTCCATTTAGCTCATCATGCACAAAATCTTATATTATGGATGATTCTTCTTCTCCTTTGATCAATGCTTTAGATCGAGATCTCGATAACATAGAAGATCTAACATCTTGGTCTAACATTTCTAGTTTCACAAAATTTGCTAGCAAAATTGGAATACAATTTGATGATGAGGACAAGGCAAATAAAGTTTTAGATGATATAGACTTTTCATGGGATGGACCAACCGAAGGGAATGGGAAACCACCAAAGTCAACTTCGACTTACTTAAAATCCAATAGATTGTCTCTGGACTCCCCTTTTCATGGGATGGACCAACCGAAGGGAATGGGAAACCACCAAAGTCAACTTCGACTTACTTAAAATCCAATAGATTGTCTCTGGACTCCCCTTTTCAGTAATCATTTTATCCACTATGAGAATATCATCATGGAACGTATGTGGGGATGCAAACCTCAATAGACAAAAGGAAATCGGTTCTCATATTTACAAAAATAAAATAGACCTCATCACAATCCAGGAGACAAAAACTTGTCTTTCCCCTTTTACCCTTAAAACCATTGGAGGCAATAGAATAACTTACTGGATCCAAATTTACCCCTGTGGATTTAAAGGAGGTCTAGTAGTGGGGTTCAACAACCAAACTTTCACCCCTACTAACTCCTACATCCATGACTTCTCCATAACCATCACTATCAAAAATACATTTGATGGTTTTAGCTGGAATTTCATAGGGGCATACAGAGAACCTGAACATAATAAGATTGTATTCCTAACTAAATTAGAAACTATTATGTCTTCATTCTCCAAGTCTCCCTAGGTCCTAGGTGGGGACTTCAATCTAATAACCCGAAATTCAGATCGATACAACCACACTAGATCATCACAACCCATGTCTGCTTCCGATAAACATTTTAGCCACCTTCTCACTAGACATGCTTTAATTGAACTTAAACCATCAAATGCCTCCTTTACTTGGTCAAGAAATCAAACCTTCGCCAGATTAGACCACTTCATCTGCTCCCCCACTTGGGAAGACCAACACCCCCTCTCCACTGTTCACACATATCACCGAGCCATCTCAGACCATTTTCCCCTTATCCTTGATACCACCACTGAATCATGGGGAAAAAGACCATTTCGTTTTGATAACTATTGGCTCTCATTAGATAACTTCACACTCAAATGTGCTGAGCACTGGAAGCAGGCCGACCCCAGACCACAAACCTTGGACTCCATATCCTCAAAAACACAAAAAGAATCAAAGCCCACATAAAAAAATGGAAACTTATTAACCCAAATAAGCTCTCTGAAACTCTCAAAGACCTTGAGAAACAATTCCTTTTTGTTGAAAAAGACCCTACAGCTGACCCAACTCTTGTGCTTTCAATCAAAGCAGACATAGACTTCACAAAAAACTGCATTGACACAAAATGCAGACAAAGAGAAAAAATCACATGGGCAAAAGAAGGAGATAAGAACTCAAAGTTCTTTCACAAAACGTGCAACAATAACTCCCGGAAGAACGCCATCACATACTTACAGATCAATAATAGAATCACAACCCACAAATATGCCATCACAAACCATATCACAGAACACTTCAAAAAAATCTTCAACACCAACCACCAACCCTCCTACCTAAATGACCTGGTTTGGTCTACAATATGTTCTTAAAAACTTGACCATCCTCTTGATCTTACCAAACCAGTCACCTCAGAGGAATTGGACATGGCCATAAAAACCTTAGGCTTAAATAAATCACCTGGCCCAGATGGACTAAATGTTGAATTCTACCTTGCTAATTGGAACCACTACAAAGTAGACTTCCTAGCTTTACTCAAGGCTATTCATGACAGTGAAAACGTTCACAACATCATCAAACATCTTAATAGAACTTTTATCTCTCTGATAAAAAAAAACCAACCAACCCAACCTTATTTCCCAATTTAGACCCATCAGTCTCATCAACACCTCCTACAAAATCATAGCCAAGACTTTAGCAAATAGAATAAAACCTCATATCAACAAAATCATCCCACTCAACCAAAATGCTTTCCTCAAAGGAAGAAGTATACAAGATGTCTATGTGATGGTTAACGAAACTATACATCTCTGTTATAAAAACAGAAAACCCTTACTATCCATCAAATTAGACTTTGAGAAAGCTTTTGATTACGTTAATTGGCAATATATCACCAAAATGCTCCATGGCTTTAGCTTTCCTGATAAATGGGTCAACTGGATTCATGCTTGTATCTCCACAAATTATTTCTCCATTGTCATAAATGGTGTCCCCTTCGGATATTTCAAAAATACAAATGGCCTTAGACAAGGGGATCCACTCTCTCCATATCTGTTCGTCATAGTCACTACCATTCTCTCCCGCATGATACAACTGGGCAAAGATAATGGACTGATACACTCACCTCTGGAATGCAAAGAGAACATTATACAATTCACAGATGATACCATCATCCTCACCTCTCCAGAGGACTCCTCTTTCCTCAACACCATCAAAATAATAGGAATCTTCTCCTACATCTCTGGACTCAAAATAAATCTCCATAAGTCGTCTATCTTTGGAGTTCACATTGACCTCTTAGAATTGGTTAGATTTAGGGAACTCCTTAGATGCAAGGTCGAAGATTTCTCCATACAATACCTAGGACTCCCCATCACTCTCCACAACATCACAAATGCTACTTGGAAACCCGTCATTGACAGGATCAATAGAAAACTTTCATCTTGAACAAATAACTTCTTCAACCTCGCTGGACAACTTACTCTCCTAAATAGTGTCATCACACCCATTACCACTCATTATTTTAGCTGTATCCCCCTCCCTACCAAGACCAGAAAGCTCATTGATAAAAATCGTAGAAAATTCCTCTGAAACAACTATATTCCTTCCACCAAATCTGGAAGTCACTACCAGCTTGTTAATTGGGACACTATTGCTGCTCCAATTGACCAAGGTAACTGGGGCATTCTTAACATAGACACCCACACATGCTGTCTTATCACCAAAATCATCAACAGCCTGGCCAAAAACAAGAGAAAAATTTGGACCGGTCTCATCAATTTCAAATATTACCAAAAATTCCCTCCCTGGAACAAAGTGCCCAAAAAGTCTGCCTCACCTATCTGGAAATACATCAATAAGAACATCCAAAAAATAACCCAGATCATTAACACCCCCCACACTCCCATCTAAAAATCTCCTTTTGGCACAACCCATGGTTAAAGAATAACACTATCCATAACCTGCACACAAATTGGTCCATACCTAACAAACTCACTAAGATCAACACCGCCAAAGCGCTTAATCAACCAACCAGTAACAGATCAAATGCGCTCAAAAGATGTATACTCATACATCTCAACCCAGACTGCCTCTCCACCCTGATCCAGACACTTTAACAAAATTCATCAAATCATATTACCTGGAAATGGGGAAACATATACTCTGATCTGTGAAGAAAGCTTACACTTACCTCTCTTATAGAGGTCTGTCCCCCCCTCAAAAATCTGGAAGCAAAAGTGGCAACAAAAACATAAAATCTTTCTTTGGCTACTTCTACACAACAAGCTTCTCACTGAACAAAACCTCATTAAGAGAGGCTTCAACGGCCCCTCTAGATGCTCTCTATGCCACAACAACACAGAATCGGTGGACCACATTTTCTTCAACTCCAAATTCTCACTCAGAATCATCTCACATTTTATTCGACATTTCTAGCTTGATCTGTCATCAGCAACATTTTATTTAGAACTCTCTCCTAACATGCCCTTCACTTCATTTAGTGGTGATGATCTCTTCGTCACCATTAGTTGGAACCTTTGGCTTGAGAGAAACAACAGATACTTCAACAACGTGTCGAGACTGAAGCATATCATCATCTCACATATTAATGCAGACCTTCATATTCTCACCATGTGCAGGCAAGCAGGACCAGGAGGGGACTGAGGATTCTGATGATGGCGAATCAGAGGTCTGTTTTCTATGTGACTTGAAGGTGATGGTAGATGATGAGACTGGTGTTAGTTTGTTGCTTCAACAGTAGTGATGATATTTTTCATCTGGCTCCGGACAACTCTTTTGAAGTTTTGATGCTCTATTCTTAGTACATCTTGCTTATTGTTAATGAGGCTTGTTAAGAGGTGCCTCCCCCATGAACTTTCTCATTTCAGCATCTTTCCTGCTTAATCAAACTTAAGTACTATACCGACCGGCAAAACATGTGTTCGCTTGCTTTTGCCTTTTTAATATATACTACGATCATTATAAAAAAAAAAAGAGTTCAAGATAGGTACGCTGCCGACCTAGCAAATGTTCCTTATTCATTAGGTACAGTGTCGTGTAGATCTCTGCCCTGCATGCTGCAGCATCTACTACTACTCGAGTCAACGCCACCATTAGGAGCAGTGCCACCTTTTCATCAGGACCGCTACAACGATTGAGAACAGCCGCTGCAACATGTGGTGTGCAAGGGCGGTGGTTGTTCTCCGCATTCAAGATGTTTGTTCTTTTGTCTATGCGACGAGCTGCACCTTTTTATGTCAAAGACAAACTTTGTAAATTTATCATTGTGTATAGACGTTAGATTCCTATTGTATTCTTAATTGTTCTAGAAATAGACATTTATTGATTTGTGTCTGCGTTGTTGTGTTTTGCTGCACATTCTAAGGTGCATTGTATATGGGTAAATGAACCTTGTGATGATTGGAGGGTCCTATATAATATTTTCAAGTTAAAAAAAAAGGTCGGCGTGATCGTGGAGTGAGTTCAAATTTGACTCAGGGAGATGCACTTGGTTGATCTAGAGATGTACTAAAGACTATGTTAAATGGTTATCGCAATGTTCTGCTGCATACAACCATTGTGTAAATGAGCTACAAAATTATTAATGCTTGATGACTTTTGTAAAATTATTAATGTGCAAAGTTAAAAGGCTGTCTTGCATATATTATATGTGTAGAGGTATGTTGCATATTGAGTGAAACTGTTAATAGTCACTGGTCTCTTTACATTTGTACAAGTTAAAAATTTTATTGATACAACCAAAATGGGTTGTAATGGGTCCCCAATATCTATTGGGTTGGATATGGATATGCATTATTATACATATATGCTTCAAGTAGGGCAAGTATGGGTTGACTCAAATTTGAAATGAGTATAATGGGTATGGGTATGGGTTGGTCATACCCGCCCATTTTCCATCCCTGATTCATGCATCAGCTTACATGTACAAATTCACATTACTAAACGTAAACACACTAGACCAATGAATTCAATTTACTCTCAACCAAACTAAGATCGTGCGGTGCAATCTCACTGTTTTTGTTTTCCTGTTTTTAATTTCATAGCATGGGTTGGTTTTGCCTCCAACCAAACTGGCTCTGAGTCAACCTGCATTGGCAGAAAACTGCTTGATTTAACTCGGGTTCAGTTTCAGTTCAACCCCGTAGTTTCGTGAGTGGGGTCAATTGGTTTGACACCAGACATCATCAATGCCTTACCAACTCCACGATGTTTGGGAAGTTTCACATTTCCTTCCAATCCCTCCCTGACAATGATTGAGAAGGACCCTTCTGGACCAACGTTGAGGGGAGGAAACTTAGGTCCCATTATTCAGCTTCATTAAATGACGAGATTCAGAATCCCGCCGTGTTTGAGCGAACCCGTCACTCAGGACTCAGCCTAGGTAAGCCGGTCGTCCAATTTTTTACATCCGCCGCGTGGTACTTAGTACGATTGTCACGGCTCTCAGCAGCGAAGCTCCGAAAATCAAAAGGAGCAGACGTACAAAACTGTCCGGAGCCGAACGGCAAGTTCAGGGGGGCGGGATTCGCGGGGGATTCTTTCTCATGTGTGTGCCGCGAGTTAACAGGAGTCGCAACTTCTGGGACGACTGACGTTGGGGCATACAGCCAGGTTGACAAGGAGGAGAACAGGAGGAATCTCGCCAGAACTGGAATCTGGGACCCGGAAGTTGGTAGCGATGGTTACGTCGTGAGTTGGGTTACACAGGAAGGAAGACTAAGTTACCTATGGAGAATGACAAGGAACCCTCCGTGTCTGCTTACCCCTCTCTCAGTAATTGGCATCGTTGGCCAATTGAGGATGCATGCCACGGCGGCGCGACGATTACAGTCGTGCTTCTTCTAGGAGCACAGGGCCCATCCGTGTAAATTCCTGTAACATCATTGCGGTGCCGTAAGCCACGGACATGTTGTACTACTTGCCTCATATTTCCACGCCACAATTATCTGAATTCTGGTTCGGCACCACCAATCAATCCGGCGGTACGTACGTCGTCAAATGGAGTTCAGATTTGCTACTCCAGTGTGATCACGGAGTATGCCATATATTTCTTCATCTTTTGACATGTGTAAATAAAATTAATTTTGTTGATACAGATTAAATGGTTGTGACACGTTGCCTACCTTAATATGGTAGGGGGTATAGCCTACTTTGTGTTTCAACAAAAAAAAATACAAAAATGCCCTAACAGAAACAAGGGCAACAAAATGGGCCGCCAATCTTTTTTGAATGGTAAAATCTATAGATCTAACTAGATAATATGGAGCCAATATGCTATATCTGATAATAAATTTTGAAAAAAAAAATTGATACGATTTGATATTAGACTGATATTATGAGATAACATTTGAATCCGATCTAACCAGATAATATCCGAATTCCGATATATATATATATGATCCCTAACAAATATCATACATTTAATGTTAATATATATATATATATATATGATAAATATCTATATTTTATATTTTTACATATAAATAGTATATATCTTGTAATATATTTGTTGAATTCAGATTTTTTGAGTCGATACAACAACATTCGATATTTGATCCAAAAGTTTTGGATCTGAAATCTGAACCGAATCCCATGGATGTTGGATTTTTCTTCAAAATTTTGAACTCGAACCAAATCAAATGTATGAATTTCGGATATCTATCTTTTTTTTTGAAGGTGTCGTGCCCGACTTTATTTATGGTGGCCAATCGGCCCTAGCAAGGTTCAAATACAAACGGGGAAACGAAGAAACTAAATCAACAGACTCCATAAAACCATGACGGGTATCAGTAGCTATAGCATTAGCTAAACTGTTACAACTACGACTCCTAAAAGATAAAGAGAAAGAATTAAGACTGCCTATGAGGCGCCTAATGTCTTCCAGAATGCCTCCCAAATAATCTTTCCTTGAGCCATCTTTGTGGTAGGCAAAGGCCACCACCTGTGAGTCAATCTCAGCCACCACGTCGCGCCATGCATACTTCTTCAGCCATAGGCATGCTTCACGTAAACTTAGCGCCTCCGCTATGTCCGAATCTTTCCATCCAAGCCAACGTTTGCTGCCCATACCCAGTATATGGCCGCTGCTGTCCCGGAGCACCCAACCTGTCGCTGACATGCCGTCCTCGCCTACCGATGCGTCAACGTTCAACTTTGTGGTACCTGGCGCTGGAGCTAGCCATTGTCCCTGCTGGGCTGAAGTCGCGTGCCGTGCGCCAGTCGCGTGCCGTGCATCTTTGCTGCTGTGCGCCGCCATCACGTTGCTATGATCACGTACTAGCGCCAACAGGCCGATCCTTATAGTTGCACCGTTTTGGTTCTGTTTATTGTATACACGGGCGTTCCGCAAGGTCCATGCCGCCCAAGCCGTGGCAACCAGTTCCTCTCTTCTATTCTTGTTCTCCGTGCACATGATGGTGGAGATGGCTTCCATGACCGAGAGGTCTTTTACCCTGTCCACAATGTCCCTCGTAGCTCGCGGTTCATGATCCCACAGCTCAACAGCGCTTGGACATCTGAACAGCATATGTGTGATTGACTCCCGTTCCGAATAGCACAACAAACACTTCCCATCTGTATTACAGTGTCTGTCATAAAGTCTACCCATAGTAGCCAATCCTCCCGTAGCTGCCCGCCACAAGAAGTGTGCCGCCTTTGGAGCCAACCCGCTCCTCCATATCAATCTCCACGTGCAGTCCCCCGGCTCGGAAATGTGTGCTACTGTATTCTGTCTCCCCATGGCTCCAAGCCAATAAGCCGATCTGGCCGAGAACTCACCGTTCCTTGAAGGCCACCAATATCTGACATCGGTCTCATGCTCCATCTTGAGAGGTATCGCCATAATTTCCCTTGCAATGTTGTCCGGAAAAAACGTGTGGATGATGTCACTATTCCATTCCATTCTCTCGTCATGAAGAAGCTCTCTCACATAGACGGGTTGCTCCCCCACCGGTGGTCTAAAGGCCTCCAACGTATCTTCCCTCCTTGGCACCCACCTATCCTCCCAGATATTTATATTTTCACCACTCCCAATCCTCCATTCTATCCCTTCCATCGCCAACGCCTTCGCCGCCCATATGCTTCGCCAAGTATAACTCGGGTTATGCCCTCGCCTCGCCTCCCAGATATCCGTAGAAGGAAAGTATCTTGCTTTAAGAACTTTGGACATCAACGTATTTGGCATAGAATGTACTCTCCATACTTGCTTGGCCAACAATGCTTGGTTGAAGACGTGCAAGTCCCTAAACCCCATCCCGCCTTGCTTCTTTGGTTTACACATCCTATCCCAACTCATCCAGGCAATCTTCCTCTCATTCCCCTTTGCCCCCCACCACCATCTTGCCACCATACTATGCATTTCATCCACCATCCCAATCGGTAACTGGAAAATACTCATGACATACATCGGGATAGCTTGTGCCACTGCTTTAATAAGAACTTCTTTGCCCGGTTTAGACAAAAGCTTCTCCGCCCATCCTTGTAACTTCCGCCACACCCTCTCTTTAATATAGCTGAAAATCTGTTTTTTGGACCTTCCTACCGCCGTGGGCAAGCCCAGGTATCAGGCGTGCCTATCCACCTCCTTGACTTGCAGCAACACAACTGGGATGTTAAGACAAAATTGTTGAGTAGCATTGTCAATAGCGTGATTGACCTTTGTGTGTTGTTGCTCGCCACATCCAGCCCTATTGTACACATTATGAAATCCTAGAATGTGTGTCTATGAAGGGTTACATTTTGGAGAAGCTCACACTCACCTCACGCACATCTTATGTGTGCCCATAACCATTTCTTCTACCCTAGACTGTGCCAACTCAGCCACTTTCACCTTGTCAACCTATCACCCTGCCAATCTGCTCTACTACCACAAGGAGTGAGAATAGTAAGAGAGAAAAAAAAGAGGAGAAGTGAGTAAGTACCCTTATTTTTTAAGAGGGAGATAATATAAGATGACGAAAGTGAAAGGGTAGATGAGAAAAATAATGAAAGTAATGGGAGATAGGAGGGAAGTAACGAGGAGAATGGATGAAATAGAGAAGTAATGATGAAAGATGTGAGAATGTAATAAGAAGAGTCTGAGAGGAGGGATAATAAATTAAGAGGAGGAAGTAATGAGGAAAGAGAGTGAAGCAATGATGAAAAAGGAAAGTAATAAATATACCTACTAATGATGAATACATGCCTATAAGTATGGAATACATACTTATTAATGGTGAATATGAGCCTAGAGATGGTGAATATATATGTATTAATGGTTTCCAATAAGTAGGCGTATTTAAGCATTTTGGATATGTATTCCCCATTCTCAAGCACATGTTAGTCATTTCTTCGCATGTGCGCCTATTAATGGTGAGTATGCACCAATAAATGACAAATCTATGCCTACTAATGGTGGATATGCACCTACTAAGATGTTCAATAAGTAATCGTATTTTAATTTTATTGAGGCATATTCACCATTTTGGCACGTTTTAGCCATTTCAGGGCACACACACCTATTAATGGGTGAAAATGTGCCTACAAATGGTGATTATGTGCCTACTATTGGTGGCTACTAATGGCGTTCAGTAAGTAGGTGTATTTCAACTTTTGTGGGCACATATTCACCACTTTTGAGCGCATTTTAGCCATTTATCGGTGTGTATGCCTATTAATCTGTGCCTACAAATGGTGAATACACTCCTAGTAATGGTGAATATGTCATCTGAATGGTGTTTAATAAGTAGATATATTTCAATATTTCTAGGCATATTCACCATTTTTTGGTGTGTTTTAGCCATTTCTGGGTGCATACACCTATTAATGGTGAATATGCACCTACAATGTTGAGTACACGCCTATAAATGGTGAATATATACCTACCAATTGTGTTTAATAAGTAAGCGTATATTAGCAATTTGTTTGTTCCTATTCACCTTTTTTGGGCACATTTTAGAAACATCTAGGAAGGTGAGAATATGTGCCGATTAATGTCGGATGCACACCTATCAATGGTGAATATGCGCCTATGAATGACGAATGCACACCTAGTAATGGTCAAAATGCACCTATTAATACATAATACATGCATATTTATGGTGAATGCGCCCCTATTAATGGTGGATACCTACTTTATTGTATTTATGCATGTTAATGTTATGTTTGTACCCTAAAACACATCTAGTATGTGTATATGCGCCCAATGTATGTGTATTTGTGTCCATTAATGTTAAATTTGTGTCCACTTTTGATCAACTTGCACCCAATTTTAGTTTTTTGATGCTTTTTGTCACTTTACCAACGCTATTTCTTTTGACACTTTGCACCCACTTTTAATCAATTTCTACCAATTCTTGGTCTTTTGATGCCCACTTTTGTTGTTTCGACACCTATTTTTGCCATTTTAGATTCCAATCTTTGTCTTAGACATGTGTGTGCCCATTTTTGGTCAACTTGTGCCCACTTTTGGCCTTTTTGTGCCTTTTTTGATCATTTCTCCATGCTTTGTTTTTTAGTACTTCTCTCTTTACTTTCCTCCTGTAGACGTTACTTCCCTCCTTCCTTATCTTCTTCTCCCAATTACTTCCTCCTCTTTTCCCATCAATCCCCTCCTCACTTATTACCATTTTCCTATTAATTACATACTCTTTTTTTAATTACTTTCATCCATGCTTGTCTTCTCTCTCTATATCTCTTCACTCTTCTAGATACCTCCCTCCTATACTCTCCTCACTTTCCTCCTCTTTTATTTTCATTTTCCTCTTTACTTTCCTCCCCTTTTATCTTATTTTACTTTCCTCAACTTCCCTCTTTACTTCCCACCTTTTTTTGTCTTTTTATCTCTTCGAGCAAAAGAGCGGTCCACACTCTCTCTTCTTCCTCTCCCATTCATTCTCTCTCCTAGTCATCACTTACATCATATTCTTTGCCACTTCCAATATACTCTGTGATGCCATTACCATATCACCCTCTCATATCTCCAAATAGCACCACTCAGAAAGGAAAAACTTATCAAACCTATGAATAGTGGCATCTAAAAAGGTAAAACTTCTCAAAACTCTGAATACCACAATTAGCCTGGGCATAATAGGATAGTGTGATGGTTTTCATATGTTATGAAATCATTTTTAGCATACGAATAACTACCTATCTGTCCGAGCGCACCATCACTCAAATAATCATCATCTAATATGTTTGCATACATATATAATCGATCCACATGAGGAAAAGGAGTGGTTCAAGTTATGAAAGTTCTTCTTAGAAGTGCACCTCACTTCGACAAATTATGATCCTTATGGCCATGGAAATATGTAATTTTGGCCGTGATGGTATTCAACACCTCTTGATTAGTATTTTAACCCCTCGACATCCTATTGCCCATAAATATTCCATTGAAGCCAGAGTTTCCTGTGCCGAGTCTAAGGTCAAAGATGGCCAATTTGTTGCTACTATATGGGTTCTCTTTTCTAGTGGTTACCCCCTCCAGTGCTGCTACTCACTTGAATCTTGATGCTAAGCACCCTCAACTTCTCCCTCCAATGGTGCAACCTATGCATAAAATCTCTTGCTTTCCCTTTCTCACTTCTCATGATATGGTTAAAAAGACCATTTTGCACATGATGACCTTCAAGAACAACATCTTATTGATGTTATGTGTGGGACAACCGCTATATGGAACATGAGTTTTTGAATACAAAGCCAGTTGTGTTCGACCTTTGACTATATGGTCATTGTCATTACTCCCTAGAATCCTATGTTTCTAGTTCCCCTTTAACTCCTCCGTTCAACCTAGATGATGGAAGTGGTCCTACTGTCGTGTGTACTGTTTTGACTCTGCTTTGTCTCTAAGATTGTAATTAAGGGTGTCTTGGCATATGTAGTCTCTTATCTCAAGGATCGTCAATCTAGTGTCAGTATTTTTGGTGATGTTGAGGCCCTTCTACATGAGGTCTCTCACCTTGTTAATAACTAATGACATCGTATAATTCTCACTAGGGATATTGTTGATTTCATCTATGCTTCAACTCGGTTGACAAATCTATTATTTTTCTGAGAGGTTTTCCTTCACCCTCCAACTATTGCATGTTGGGTGGGATTGTTCTTTTTCACCACCTCCTCTCTACATGGATCAAAGTCATCCTCTTTTTCTACAATAGGCATCCAACAAGGTGATGCATTGGGAACCCTACTTTTCTTATTGCATCCCCATTCTCTTATTTTGTAAGTGAAGGATGAATGTTACCTTGATGTTCTTGATTTCCATCGTGATGATGGAACCCTCATTCGATACACTGAATATGTTTTCTAAGCTATATCCCTTATCCAAGTATGAGGCCCAATCTTTGGCATTCATCTCAATATTGAAAAGTCAGAAATATTTTGTCCTTATGGTAACCCAAGCTGAGACCCATATCCAGGCCTTTTTCCAAATAACATTTCTCAATCAGAGCATGGAGTGATGATTCTAGGAGGTATAGTTTCCATGAACCAATGTTTCTCTATGGATTTTCTCAAGAAATGAGTTGCCAAAACTCTAGGCATGATGGATCACTAAACCTTTCTATAGGACCCTTAGTGTGAGCTTTTTATTCTTTGGTCATGTATTGGGATGTCCAACATGTTGCTTGGTCTACAAGCAATGCATCCTACTTTAATTTCATTCACGTAGTAAGATTTTGATCATGGCCTTCATTGTTGTCTATAGAGCATTATAGTCGGTGATATCCAAGGGTTTAATGACTTGCAATGGAGTTTGGCTACACTTCCTCTGGATCTCAGTGGGTCGGGAATCGGGTCTTCCCTTGATGTTTGCAACTTTTCCTATGTTGCCTCTCGAATCCATAAGACATATCTTCAAGATAACATTTTGCAAAAGGTCGGCTCTGTTCCTACCAGAATCTCCTTTGACACTGAACATGTTGTCATATGCAATATGTTGCCAACTTTATATTGGTCTATGCTATCACATATGCTTTATGCTTCTCCAAAGACCCAATCTATTTTGACTTAAGCTTAATATGGATTAGTCATCCAACAATTCATTAGAAGAGGGTTATCCCCATATCAAAAAGCTATTTTCTCTTCTCTAGAAGCTGACCATGTAAAAAAATGTGTTCCCATCAATGTCCTTGTTTTTACTATGTATTCTATTGATTACCAAGATATCCTTCAGTATCTTCTCATGATCCCTTTATACCCCGGTGATGAACATTGCCTATTGTGCAACATTACATACTTGGACACCTTTGGTGATCATATTGTGCACTTCCACTCACGTCTTGGTTACAAGTTCGTCCCTGATGTTGTACGTGATTCTCTCTTTGACCTTGTCTGTTGTGTTGAAATAAAGGTGTAACGACCCAGCCTCCCGGTAACCCCCAATTAAAAGAGACCCAAAGGTCAGAGCCATTAATCAATTTACAGGATCAAAGGTTCAACATATAATCAACAATAATTATAAAATTCTACTAACTAAACTGGAAATGGGTACAAAAATTAAAATTTTTACTTACCTTTATAAAACTTGGAAATCTAACTATCCCCAGCTTGAAATACTCTATATAATCCTCCTTGCACTTTATTTCTTAATTTCACGATGTGCCACTTTACTGTTTGTGTTTTTCAGGATATTACCTAAAACGTCGACAAACAAAACATCGTTCAGCAATTGCTGGTATGTGGAGGCAACCAAAATTTCACAATTAAGTCTAACAATTTAAGTATTGCAATCAAAGTAATTAACAAGTCAATTTACATTTTCCATGTGACAATCCCCACCGCTTTTGCCCTAACCTTGGATTTGACTTAAGGCCACCTTCTCAATCCCGAGCTTGGTGCCTGGGAGTCACCTCTCATGGTGCTCCTTAGTCTTGCCTCATCGACCACCTTCTCATTCCTGAGCTTGGTGTCTAGGGTCACCTCTCATGGTGCCCATTGGTCTACCCTCCTGGGCCTGACCTTTATGGCATCTTCCATCAAGGTGGCATGTAGGTGCAGGATTTACACATTTATATTAAATGGTTATAGTCATAGTCACTTTATAATTGCAATATGAACATCCAATCAGTTTAGTTGCATTCAATGTGATTAAAGATTCGAGAATCCATTAGGAAACTAAAGCGGTTATTCATAATTAACCACATACCTGTTAAGCAGATTTGAATGCAGAAATAACCAATCAACCAATATTCAAGCAAGCGCACACACAATTATTCCTGAAAAAGGCATCCAATTTCTTTATCATTAAATTCATCATCTTGATCCATTCATCCTAGTTGTTGCCTAGGTTATTTACCCCTTTTTAGGGTTTTAACCATAATTAGGGTTTTTGCCTCCATAACGCTTTAAATGCTCTCTTAGTTCATAAACCCTAATTTTAACATCATAAGCCCAATTAAAGTCGATTATTTCTCTTTTATACCAAAACTACCTTCTTTATCCTTTTAAGTTATTTCAAGGTCATTAGACTCAATTATCACCTTTAGTTTCTTTCACATTAACAAATCATAATTCATGAGGGTCTAATTGCCATTTGAACTCTTTTTATTATTAATTCTACCTTGATTTAATCGAAAACCCTAATTTCTATAATAAGGTTATTTATCCACAAATTAGGGACTTTAATGCATAAAATAACTTAGATTCAGCATATTCCAACTTTAATCATGAAATTAGTCAATTAAAGTCATTAATAGTCGAATTAATCAACATTAGGGTTTCAAGGCCCATTAAAACATATTTATGCACAAGAAACTCTAAATTAACTTAATTATGTATAGAGTTCATCCTTTTTGTTCCTAATGTTCCTTTTTATCATTAACAGGCTAATATCAACTTTAATCATTCATTAAACCCTATTAAATAAATTAATCAACTCGAAATAGGGTTCTTTAAGCATTAATACATTAAAGTTGGTAAATTATACTATTTTTAGAATTGCAATAAGAATTAGGCTTCAAATATATTTTTATTGCATTCTACGCATTCTCCTGATCAATTTTCATATTTTGTACATTTCCATCGGAGCTACCAATCCTAAGATATGAATTTAGCAAATATTTACCTTTTTGGACCAGTAGCAGATCGCCACGTCACCCACCCATGCAACGTTGATGCGGCTTGCTCTAAAACATTTCAAAATGACCGAAACGCCCCCGATTTAAGTTGTGTTGTCTTCAGCCCGTGGAGGGGCATACTTGTCCAATGCCCTGAGGTCGTCTTCAACCTCGGATCCACGGCTGCGGCCGTCGCTGGCAGCTCTCCCGCGGCCCGCCTCTCCTTCTTGGAGACTCGGGGACCACCGCAGATGGGCGCCCTACCTCCGACGCACCTCGACGCACATGGGGCGTCCACCGCTTGCAGCCGAAACACTCATTTCTAGGCGAAACACCACCCGTCATTGCTGCTGCAATAGCTGCAAGTTTGCAGACCTACTGCACGAGTTACACGACGGTAGAGGCGTTGGGTTGGTAACCGGTCAGTTATGGATGGTCGTGGAGTCTTCCCACCTCAATCCAGGCCATCAATGACTTCTCATCGCTCAGGGATAGGTCCATACCCTCATGGTTAGCGTTTGCACGATGAAGAACAAGAAGAAGATGGGGGAAGAGAGTGGGAGATGCGAAATCTCTCTGGAACTCGTCCCAAAGGGTCTACCCCTTTTATAGGGGAGTATCCATACCCCAGATTGCTTGCGCACAAAGCAAACAAGGTTCATCCTTATAGGAAAGGGATTTTCCTTACTTTTGAAGTATCTTTCTCTCTCTTCATGTATATTTTTCATTAGTTATTAGGAATTCGAGATTCCTCTCACCTATTCTCTTTATTTATTTCTTTTCAATCCATAGGCACGAAATTAAGTTTCCTTTAATAGCAATTTCTTTCTTTTTAGCAATACCATGTAATATATTAATGGTATACTCACATTATTTTCTTATTTTCTATTTTTGATATTTTCTCTTTCTTTCCTCTTTATTTGGGTTCCTTGGACCCCAAGAAACTCTAATATTTTGAAATCCTTTTATTGGATACTCATTATCCTTCTAGATGCATCTAAATGCATTATTCTTCATTATTTCTCATTATCTTGTTTATTTCTTATTAAAATAGTTCTTTTTGAGGATTTCTCTTTATTTCCCTTTTATTTTCCTCAATGGTATTCCTTTTATTATAAGCAATCCTTGGGATACAAAATTCCACCAAGGATCACTTAATTATACCTCTTTTTACTTATTTTCCACATTTCATCAGTATTTTCAATTTCTTTCTTAATAAAGAAATACTTAATTGATCTTTTCTTTTCTTATTGCTCTCTTATGCAGATTTGGACTCCTTGGAACCCAAGGAACCCAAGAGGCACGCAATCATTCCTTGGATTTGCCTTCTAGAGGTTTCTACCTCTTTCTTTTCTCAATTATTCATTAATTAATTGAATTTCCTTGTTATTGGGCCCAATAGCCAATAAAGCCCACAGATCAAACAACAAGGCTATTTTAAACGAAATCCATTTATTCACAACAAATTATATTATTTTTCTAAATATCTTTAACATGAGAAATTACATTTCTCACCAAATGAACCCAAAATTTGGGGTTGTAACATCCTTCCCCTCTTATAAGAAATTTGTCCTCAAAATTCCATCAAGCAAGCAAACAAACAGGATAAGTCTTCTTATGTCTATCAGGGCTCCCATGTGGCTTCACCCTTTCCATGGTGTTTCCCAAGAACCTTCATCATCTCATTTTCTTCCATCTGATTTCTTTCTTACCTTGGTATATCATACCCTCATAGGTGACTCAGGGCATTTCAGCCTCTCAAAAGCCGAATAGGTTCAGGGCTCAACACATGGCTTGGTTACCTCACATAGTGCTCTAGATCAGACTTATGTAACACATTATACATCATGTTATCCTGAGGGGCAAGGCTAAACACAACCATATCCACCAATCCATCTCAAATGGACCCATATATCGGGGACTCAGCTTTCTCAGCTGTAGCTCAGAGGGGTCGGAGTTTTACATCACATATTCTCCCACAGTGAACTTCATGTCAGTCTGCTTTGTATCAACTCGTGACTTATGTCGCCACTTGGCTCTCTCTCAGCCATTGCACGGTCAAAGCAACTTCATCTGCACACACTGTGATTCTTTTATGACCTTCGCGGGGCCTCCTTCACCAACATCATCTTAATGAAGTGGTGACCGACACAACCTCTCTATAAGACTTCTTGCATCCCGATAAAGGCTATGGTGGTTAATATAAAATCTTAAGAATTGTCTCTATGTATCACCCTGAATGAGCACACATGCTCTCATCAGACCCTCTAGTCTGGATCATACTGTCCATTAGTATGGGTGATAAGCTGTTCTATTATCGAGTTCTTCATGTATCCACTTCCACCTCATGGAAGTGAACCTTGGTCATACCCAAGAACTTTTAAACTTGCATCATGGTGTAGTTGGACCATCTCTCTCTCTTATGTAGTTCAATGAAATCTATCTCTTGACAATAATCCTTTCTTTCTCATGTTATCTAGGTAAGGCGATCTACCATAACCCATATTGCATCTTGACCTTCTGGGTCAAAGGGAGACTTACCACAACATCCATAGTGATGAACTCCCATTCCCCCTCAGGGTCTCTTTTATCCTCTATATCGATACACTGGGTTACTGGTGTTCGTCCTTCACCTCCTGGCCTGCATGGCCACAGGCTACATGCAACTTTGTTTTAAGCATCCAGAGTGCTACCATCACTTACTATCTTTATAGTACCAAGGTATATCATGACCTACTGTATTGTTATGATTCCTCAAGCTTGATACCTCGGAAACCCTAAACCACTCTCAAAAGGGTTTTATTACCTTCCTATCCAAAGAAGTGTATCTGAGGTTCTATCACCATCCTTTTACTACATCAAGGACTAAACTGGCTACCCAAACATTCATTAACTTGTTCAACATATCTTATTACATCTGAGTGTTAGCCAAGACACATCTTCTTCTCAAACTTAGGGTTAGCCAAACAATCTCAACTTCTTCTAGCCTCTAACTAAATTAGGCAGCTAGATCTCAACCAGAGCATTCATTACCACCTCTCATCCTTAAGTGTTAGGTAGCATACACCTCCATGTATTATATTTATCATCTCATCTCAAACTCTAAGTCTATCTTCATCAAGAAGCTCTGAGCTCATCCTCACTGTGATCGAACTCGACTTTTGTTAACTTGCAAATTCCACATAGTTCCTGATAAAACATCCTCATAAGCTGACTACACTACCTCTCTTAGTGTTTGCGAACCATCCATGTATCATTCACTTTACCAGGGTATGTTATCATCATACCTCGTAGCTACGTTCCAACTTACATCATCTTTATCCTTGGTGTAAGGCATGCGTACTGTCCTACCTCTCACTCCCATAACAAGAGGAAATAAGCATTTGGCTGCAGTCCAAATACAGAGTTCTTCCTGTTCCAAGAGCAGAGATGGCACAACCCACCTTGCCAGTACACTCTCAAATCTAAGTTGAAACGTGCCACCTATGTCTCTTCATCACAAACATCATGATATCAAAATTACTTCCATGGAAAAATGGTCTCAACTTACCTAGTCCAAGCACAATCCTTAGTCATCTCCTCTAGGTCTATAGGGTGCCGACACTTTTGGGGTCATCCCTTTTCCCTTTTGCATTCAGAGAGTGCCCTACTCATCTGCCCTTTGGGTCCCATGAGTCCATGAAGGTGATCAATCTCCTAACCCATGGCCCTCAGACAATGATAGTTGTTAACTCCCGACCCTATGGTCGTGTGCAACTAGGGAATTAGGCAACTCCTTCTTCCATCAGTCTTATCCCTACCTGACCCTAGGATAGACTTAGGATTCTATTATTGTACATGTCCAACATAGAACCCTACCCAAACATCCATCATCTCTCTTCTTGCATTCATGGGCTGACTTTCATCCTTTCATAAGGGTCATGGTGACCTGCCTACCTTGGTCGAGCCCCATATCGGTTACCTCCATGGTAACACATCCACATGCACATAGAGATGGTTATCTATGGGTCTATAGATTCATTC
The DNA here is from genome assembly GCA_963693085.1 of Alisma plantago-aquatica. Taxonomy (NCBI): domain Eukaryota; kingdom Viridiplantae; phylum Streptophyta; class Magnoliopsida; order Alismatales; family Alismataceae; genus Alisma; species Alisma plantago-aquatica. Next base: position 72,005,539 of record OY856410.1, on the reverse strand, counting down.
TCATGCCATGTACTCTTCACCTAGCTTCTCAAGATCCTATGAAACCTCCTTAGGTTTCCTCATACCCACAAAACTGTTAAAACCCCTACCAAAGGGTCCCTCTCCCAAGATGGGAGGAAACTACACCTTGATAACAAAGGTCACAAGCGTCCCTAGGGTTTACATTCTCACGAGCATGCCTAACCCAACAGCTACTAAGGCACAAACAGACCACCTATTAACTATGCTAGGTTGTACTTGTTCTCTTTCCTCAACATTGGATCAACTTAGCTGTGAGGGGTTCATCAAACATACCCTTAACTTAAGGGATTTCCTTTACCCCTACACATGAGGAGTACCATGCTTGAAACTATAGAGACTCAAATCTCATCATGAGCATCGGATACACTGCTTCCCCTCCAAGGCCTAGGAACCCTAGGTTCTCCTTTGGGTATCCAACTACATGCTCAACCTCTTACCACGAATCAAGCATGTCCAAGGTATGTCATGTACCTCCATGATCTTTCTACTCGCAATGCTTTGGAGTTGAGTCCTCTTCCAGGGCAACCAACTAGGTATAACGCCTCACAACTGGTTACTTAAACCTCCTCAGGGTCTAATGCACTCTTTATCTCATCAAACAGGTAACCACTTATACCATGGGTACTAGAATTATCATCCTCTCTCTAGGGTTTGGTTCCTCTGAAGGCAACCAAGATATCATCAGCTTCCAAGATTCAAGCATAAGGCAACCACTATCATCCACTTAGGTCGCATCATTCTCGACTCCCCTCAAGTTTTGGGGTTTTAGGCTTCCAACCTCCCTATTGGGGTTCTGCTTCCTCTTTCTAGAGCTAACTCCACCTCCAACCATACTTACTAGAGGTCCCTTCTCCATGAAGACTCATGCTCAGAAGCATACCGTTATGTGGTTGAAGCCTATGCTCATCTCATGTTTGGATCAAGAGCATCCATACCCCTTTCATAAGCCATCCATCATGATCTCTTATCCAGGATTTCATCGAGCTATACCCTACTTGTCTAAGCCCATGGGGTAACTATAGGTTCTCTAACCTCATCCACGAAGGAGATATCCTTTGCTATGGCATGCACGACCCTCTCCAGGGTTGGATCACCAAAGGTACTAGGTCATCTACCCTCTTAGGGCATCCCAAAGGCATGACCAACCAACCACTTGGTCAATCATGACATCTAATTCATCATGTCATCTCTCTCTCTAACCTTCACTTAGGGTTAGGTTTACCATCATCCTCAAAGGATGTGCTAGGTCTCTACCTTTAATGGGGGTCTCTATCTCCAAGACTAACTCTCTCTACTCATCCTTCTACCAAGGAGGTCTATCCTCAGGTCTCTCCTGAGGGCAAAGACAACTCGTGTCATACGACCTAAGCATGTATCTATTCTTAATCTATTAAGCTTATGTCCATGACATCTCATTTACATGTTTTTTATTAATTTAGTGGAGGATTCCTTAGACCTTATTAACTTTTCCCATACCTCAAGAGGGTGAGGAGAAGAGAGAAAACCCTAATCCGTAAGGTTCTTAACAGAATTTGAATTGAGAAGGGATGAACAAGATGAGAGAGTCCTAAAGGTATCTTATTTTGAGTCATATCCTAAGACATCGGCCAGGCAGTCACACAATCTGGGAGTCCTCGTATTCTGACTAGCGGTGCGGAGGAAAATATTGCCAGCCCCCAAAAGTGATCCTTTTCTAGATACCTCAATCTTTTGGACACTCCTCTAATAACTCCCTTGGTTCTATGGAATTTGTAAAATTTAATAATTATTAATGATTAGATGAGAAACCTATGCTCTGATACCAATTGTAACGACCCCGCCTCCCGGTAACCCCCAATTAAAGGAGACCCAAAGGTTAGAGCCATTAATCAATTTACAGGATGAAAGGTTCAGCATATAATCAACAATAATTATAAAATTCTACTAACTAAACTGGAATTGGGTACAAAAATTAAAACTTTTACTTACCCTTATAAAACTTGAAAATCTAACTATCCCCAGCTTGAAATACTCTATCTAATCCTCCTTGCACTTTATTTCTTAATTTCACGATGTACCACTTTATTGTTTGTGTTTTTCAGGATATTACCTAAAATGCTGACAAACAAAACATCGTTCAGCAATTGCTGGTATGTGGAGGCAACCAAAATTTCACAATTAAGTCTAACAATTTAAGTATTGCAATCAAAGTAATTAACAAGTCAAATTACATTTTCCATGTGACAATCCCCACCGCTTTTGCCCTAACCCTGGATTTGACTTAAGGCCACCTTCTCAATCCCGAGCTTGGTGCCTGGGAGTCACCTCTCATGGTGCTCCTTAGTCTTGCCTCATTGACCACCTTCTCATTCCCGAGCTTGGTGTCTAGGGTCACCTCTCATGGTGCCCATTGGTCTACCCTCCTAGGCCTGACCTTTATGGCATCTTCAATCAGGGTGGCATGTAGGTGCATGATTTACACATTTATATTAAATGGTGATAGTCATAGTCACTTTATAATTGCAATATGAACATTCAATCAGTTTAGTTGCATTCAATGCGATTAAACATTCGGGAATCCATCGGGAAACTAAATCGGTTATTCATAATTAACCACATACCTATTAAGAAGATTTGAATGCAGAAATAACCAATCAACCAAGATTCAAGCAAGCGCACACACAATTATTCCTAAAAAAGGCATCCAATTTCTTTATCATTAAATTCATCATCTTGATCCATTCATCCTAGTTGTTGCCTAGGTTATTTACCCCTTTTTAGGGTTTTAACCATAATTAGGGTTTTATTAGGGTTTTTGCCTCCATAACACTTTAAATGCTCTCTTAGTTCATAAACCCTAATTTTAACACCATAAGCCCAATTAAAGTCGATTATTTCTCTTTGATACCAAAACTACCTTCTTTATCCTTTTAAGTTATTTCTAGGTCATTAGACTCAATTATCACCTTTAGTTTCTTTTGGATTAACAACTCATAATTCATGAGGGTCTAATTGCCATATGAACTCTTTTTATTATTAATTCTACCTTGATTTAATTGAAAACCCTAATTTCTATATTAAGGTTATTTATCCACAAATTAGGGACTTTAATGCTCAAAATAACTTAGATTCATCATATTCCAACTTTAATCATGAATTTAGTCAATTAAAGTCATTAATAGTCAAATTAATCAACATTAGGGTTTCAAGGCCCATTAAAACATATTTATGCACAAGAAACTCTAAATTAACTTAATTATGTACAGAGTTCATCCTTTTTGTTCCTAATGTTCCTTTTTATCATTAACAGGCTAATATCAACTTTAATCATTCATTAAACCCTATTAAATAAATTAATCAACTCGAAATAGGGTTCTTTAAGCATTAATACATTAAAGTTGGTAAATTACACTATTTTTCGAATTGCAACAAGAATTAGGCTTCAAATATATTTTTATTGCATTCTACGCATTCTCTTGATCAATTTTCATATTTTGTACATTTCCATCGGAGCTACCAATCTTAGGATAAGAATTTAGCAAATATTTACCTTTTTGGACCAGTAGCAGATCGCCACGTCACCCACCCATGCAACGTTGATGCGGCTTGCTTTAAAACATTTTGAAATGACTGAAATGCCCTCGGTTTAAGTTGTGTTGTCTTCAGCCCGTGGAGGGGCATACTTGTCCAATGCCCTGAGGTCGTCTTCAACCTCGGATCCACGGCTGCGGCCGCCGCTGGCAGCCCTCCTGCGGCCCGCCTCTCCTTCCTGGAGACTCAGGGACCACCGCAGATGGGCGCCCTACCTCCGACGCACCTCGGCGCACATGGGGCGTCCACCGCTTGCAGCCGAAATGCTCGTTTCTAGGCGAAACACCACCCGTCATTGCTGCTGCAATAGTTGCAAGTTTGCAGATGTACTGCACGAGTTACATGACGGTAGAGGCGTTGGGTTGGTAACCGGTCAGTTATGGATGGTCGTGGAGTCTTCCCACCTCAATCCAGGCCATCAACGACTTCTCATCGCTTAGGGATAGGTCCATACCCTCATGGTTAGGGTTTGCACGATGAAGAACAAGAAGAAGATGGGGGAAGAGAGTGGGAGATGCAAAATCTCTCTGGAACTCGTCCCAAAGGGTCTACCCCTTTTATAGGGGAGTATCCATGCCCCAGATTGCTTGCCCACAAAGCAAACAAGGTTCCTCCTTATAGGAAAGGGATTTTCCTTACTTTTGACGTATCTTTCTCTCTCTTCATGTATATTTTTCATTAGTTATTAGGAATTCGAAATTCCTCTCACCTATTCTCTTTATTTCTTGCTTTTCAATCTATAGGCACGAAATTAAGTTTCCTTTAATAGCAATTTCTTTCTTTTTTGCAATACCATGTAATACATTAATGGTATACTCACATTATTTTCTTATTTTCTATTTTTGATATTTTCTCTTTCTTTCCTCTTTATTGGGGTTCCTTGGACCCCAAGAAACTCTAATATATCGAAATCCTTTTATTGGATACTCATTATCCTTCTAGATGCATCTAAATGCATTATTCTTCATTATTTCTCATTATCTTGTTTATTTCTTATTAAAATAGTTCTTTTTGAGGATTTCTCTTTATTTCCCTTTTATTTTCCTCAATGGTATTCCTTTTATCATAAGCAATCCTTGGGATACGAAATTCCACCAAGGATCACTTAATTATACCTCTTTTTACTTATTTTCCACATTTCATCAGTATTTTCAATTTCTTTCTTAATAAGGAAATACTTAATTGATCTTTTCTTTTCTTATTGCTCTCTTATGCAACTTTGGACTCCTTGGAACCCAAGGAACCCAAGAGGCACGAAATCCTTCCTTGGATTTTCCTTCTAGAGGTTTCTACCTCTTTCTTTTCTCAATTATTCATTAATTAATTGAATTTCCTTGTTATTGGGCCCAATAGACAATAAAGCCTACAGATCAAACAATAAGGCTATTTTAAACGAAATCTATTTATTCACAACAAATTATATTATTTTTATAAATATCTTTAACAGGAGAAATTACATTTCTCACCAAATGAACCCAACATTTGGGGTTGTAACAAAAGGTACCGAGGAAGTTCATGTGGCCTTCCTTGACACATAATCTGATAGTCTTCACTCCCAATGATCTTTTGATATCTTGTTATTTGTTTAGGTAGATGGAATGTGTACCTCACTAGAGTTTCTCCCCTCTAGGTATTCTTTCAAACAACTTAAAGTAGGTCAAGTAGCCTCCAATGCCACTATCTAAAAAGTTATTAAGAATGGAGCTACTTGCAAGGCAAATTATCATTGCAATTTTCTTCTTTGACACTTTCAAAACATAAAGAATAGCAATCTTATGGTTTGCTCTTCAATATCCTATAAGTTTTTTTTGTATTGACTGGATATTCCATTAAAAAAGGATTGACAACTCAATTTGTTGCACACACTTCTTTTGAAGTGTTTCTGTTGTAGTCAAGCAGAGTGTTCCCTAGCAAAGAGACCATATTTAAACCCAATTCTTTCTCCTTAATCTCGTAATTGATCAAAATGTTAGAATTTGTTGCTTGAGTATGCACATTCATGACACACCTATAATCAAGATTGACATGTAAAACTCTAAACATTTTATTAATATTACAATAAACATGCCCTTCTCCATTGATATGTAACCTGAATGTCAAAGAATTCCACTGTAGAGTATGATTTTACACTATAAAAATACATTTCTATTAAAGCATTTTCATATAGAAAAATCAAAACATACATTGAATATAACCATCATACAACATGCAATGATCATCTTATCATTAAGATTAACATGTTTAAATCATCTGATCTTGTACTATTTCTAAAATCATTAAGATTAATATCAAAAACATGAAAATAATAATACAATTGTAATTATTTTTTTCTTTTGTACAAAATGAATTGGGTAACATAAAATGATTCACATGACCAACAAGACTTGAGAATCGAGCATGAACCTAGCCTTATATTGTGCATGTGCTGGTGTGTGCTCATATGATTTTTTCTTCAAGTGTTGTTTTATATTATCAAAAACTTGCAAATGATACTACGATAGTCTAAACTAATTTAGGTGGAAAAATCAAGGAAACAATGTGCTATTTGTATACCATTTGGAAATTCTTGATACTACCACAATTTGAGCAGATTATGTGGATAAGTCAAAGGAGTATTGTGAAATCCATATACCATTAAAATTTTTGCCTTCCATCTTATTTGATTCTTTTTAAGATTTCTAGAAAGAATGATGCACTTTCGTGCATGTTGTGTTCTTATGCACAATCCTTTTTTATTATATTTGTTTAATAGGTGACCAAGTTTATTGTGAGGACACAAAGAGTTCTAAAGAATTCTCATGTTGTAATCCAGAAAGACACAAGATTGGATCCTACAACCTATGTACCACCTCAATAGGCATTACCAATCAAGATTCCCTTTAAGTTCCTTATGCTAAATGTTTCTTTAAGTCCTGTGCGGTTTTACTTTTAGTCAAGTTTGTGTGGAACCATCTTTGTTGCAAAAATTTCTTCCTCAATCTGTAGTTCTACATATATATACATACTAAGAAAGTGTTGTCATTATTGTTACAAGTAGAGTGTGTATGAAGACAAATTAATTGAACATGGATCCTACAATTTTACCTAGCAATTATTTGCAATTATTTTCATGCTACATTCAACCCAAAATAAGAAAACTTGAATATACCTTTATTTGTATATTTTCTATAATGACTCCATGCTCTAGTATTATCTTTCAATACTTTCGAAGAATCTGTTTGGAAAAGAAAATATAAATCAAATGATAGTGCTACTACTTTCAACTAGTATTGACCTTCCATAAGAAATGTATCATATTGAAGTTCAAGTCAGTGCTAGATATTATGGTCTTGAACTTATCTCATACAATAGAGGCATATATATAAAGTTGACTAGTATTGTTAACTTTTTTTTATGAAATTTGTGTCATTGTATATGTCGAGCAAATAATTTCTATTAATGTCCTCTCTTATATTTCCAAAGTAGGAAGTTTTTTTAGATTGTGCAAACATTGATATCACTATGTATGTCTTGCCACTATAAAAACAACTCAAATCAATCAGCCAACATGTTCTCTTATATACAAATAACTTTTTTGTCAAAATGTTTGATCTCTATGGACAACATTTTTGTATTCATCATTTTATAATGCAAGCATGTTACTTCTCTTTGTTCTAAAAATTTAGTTATGACAAGATGGTGGACGAGACTAGTTAACTTATAAGTTGCATCATGCCAATTTTCTATATGGTATCATTGACATAGTCATTTCATAATGAATTTTCCCACACTTACAGTTAATTATAAGACCCCAAACCTATGTTTTAGGTTATCCCTATTTTATTTGTCTTTATGATGTCTTTGGAACCTTTCTATAATCCTTTGGGATGATCTTAGAGCTTGTGGAGATATTTAGTCTCCCATTTGAGCTTGTTTGGATAATGTTTGTGCTTTGTGCGCTTGTTTTGGTGCAAATTGTAATTTACCCAAGTTGAGGGGTTATCTTACAATTTTTCATCTCTAGAGTGTTCCTTCTCTCTATTGGATTCATGATTGAGGTTTGGTTCTTTGGGGCACCTTGTTTGAGTTGTGGAATCACCTTGGGTGATTAGGATTTTCTAGGGTTTGTGTCCCTTGTGTGTTGTCGTGACCTAGGGCTTGTTGGTTGGGTGTCACGACTGAGGAGGTCTTGTTCGATCTTGGATTGAGGTAGTTGCCCTTGTATAGTGTGTCTACACCTAGGATGGGTTGGTGACCTTGTGTCGCGATCTTATTTTGCTTGGTGTTTTGTTGCGACCATGGATGGTGTTCCGTGGTGGGTCGCGACCGCTACCATGTTGGGTGACCTAGATGGTCAAGACCCAACATAGAGAGTATCACCATATCTTGCATTTGGTTTTTAAGTGGTTGCATGTTAGTTTCTTGGGTGGACAAGTGTCCCTTTGGAGCCCTATCTTGTTGACACCTCATCTTTGCCCTACCTCTCTCTTCCTTTGCTATATAAACTCTCTTCTCTCCATGCAAGTGATATTTTAAGCCATCTTCTTTCTTCTTCCTTGCTTGGTCATCCTTTAATCTTGGTGGAACAAGGAGGTGTTGTTCTTGGTACCTTGAAGGCGGATCAACCTTGCATGTGGTGCTTGTGGTGACTCTTGATTGTCTTCTACCTTGGTAAGTTTTTACCATTCCTTTATGGTGTTTTCCTTGGATATTCTACCCCATCTTCTTACCTTTTCTCAGCCTTAGACTATATTTTGACATTGTGGTCATTCTTGAGAGTAAATTCCTCCTCAAAAGGGGTCATAGTCCATTTTTGACAAGGCGACACCCAAGTGAGAGGAAGTTTCTTCTCTCTTTTTCCTCTTCTTTCTTTTAGTTCAACCTTGAGATTCTTGCACTCTTTCCTTGGGTAATCTTTGACCATGGTGTCTTATCCTTCTTGAGGTGTTCTTGTAGTTGAGGGTGTATCTTTAGTCAGAGCTTCATCATCCTTGGGATAGTATGTTTGGAGCTTGCAACCCTTGGTGTGACCTTCTTTTAGGCGTCTTATATAACTCTTAACCTCCTCTATTAATGCACCTTTTTCTACATGCATGCTACTTTTTTATCTCTCTAGAATGTTTCATTAACATAATTCTAGGTTATGATAGACTCTAGAACTTGGTTGATGTTGAGATCATGCTTGGTTTGGATGGAATCTGAAACCCTAGTTTTGTACCCGACTTCGGTGATTATGGTGCAATGATGTTTTTCCCCTACTCTTAATCTTGGTTTTGGTTGCCTACATGATGATCAAGTGTTTTGGCATTCTATGAAGTTTTGGTTCTATTTTGTGTGGTTTAACTTGGTTATCTCTCTTGTTTGAGATCCCTTTTTCATGGTGGTTTCATGATGCAAGTGTTAGGGTTTTGATGACCGACTTTGGGAGATGTTTTCCTTCTTGAGGATGGTGATGTTCCATGTCATTCTCTTCTGTGTTTTGGATTACCTCTGTTTTGATCTTAGTTACCCTTGGTTTGATGATGATCCTTGGTCATGGTGGTGGTTTGACCCCTGGTGGTCATTACACCTAGACCTTTTTGTGGTATCGATTGAGATGATGGTTTGTCGTTTGGTCGAGATACCCACCCTATGTTAGTTAGGACCTTGCTTCAATTTTGGAAGAGTTATATGATCTTAATTATGATGTTATTGATCTTTTCCCTTGTCGCATTTGCGACAACCCAACTATCCTTTGTATGGTCGTGACCCATGGTGTGTTTTGAGTTCGAGACAAGCCCTCCCTAGTGTGTCGCGGTCGCGACGTCATGGTGTTGGTCATGATCGAGGCACATGGTTGTTGGATGATGGTCGCGACCCATGTTGGTGGGTGGTTGCGACACATGTTTGATGGATGGTTGAGACACATGCTTGAGTAATAAATTAATACACCTCTATGAGTAATGTATAATCCACGTGTAGTGTTGTGTAGATGGTTGTTTCCCTAACCCTAAAGTGTTCCAATAATATGAGAGGTGCCATATCTAGGATTAAATGAGTTGATGTATCAACAAAACCCTAATAAGCTAAGAATGGATCCCTAACCCTAATGATGAGTTACATGATGTGTTTTATTTCTCTCTCGCTTGAGATGGTCATCTGTATACTACTTTCTCTTTCTTGTTCATAAGACCTTAATCTTACAGGTGACATGTAGCAATGCCATGGCTTGTGTATGCTATGTTGGTGATTATATGATACTGTGTGGTGCTTATGCACATTGATGAGGCACCATGTGATGAAGCAATAAAGGTTCAATGCAATAATAAGCCCTATGACCTGGTGATGGTTTGATGCCTTGAGAAGTGATATCCTCAAGTGATGTGACTAAGGGTTTGATACCCCATAGCGATTTGTAACATTGATGTTAGCCTTGCGAATGTCAGAGATTTGAGTATCATGTGCTGATTGTGTGACAAGTTCTCACCTTGTACATTTTATATCTTTTGAATTTGCAATGTACCCTTATTTCTTTTATTTTGTCTTTATACATTGTAACTTGATTGATGCTAAAAGTCACCCAATTGGTTAAATAATCTAGTGGAACCCTAATCATGTAGGTGCCCTATTCCATGGATCCTTTCAAGTGTTATCTCTAATTTCTAGATTGGTTAAATGGGTATAACTCGGAGTGCATATTTTTTAATATGCGGGGGTGCAAGTCGAGGTATCTCCTTGTGTCAACGATTATAGTTTGTGCGATACGTACATGCGTGAGCCGATCTCCTTGTGATATGGATGGTCATTCGTGAGCTACTGCTTCTTTTAAGAATGACCATGCATGAGCCTGTTCTTCTAGCACTGTTACATATACCAAGGTGGGCTAGGTGTTTTAAACGGATGGCCAAGTGTGAGCCGATCCTTTTATTGACTATATGTCACCTCTTGTAGTTGACTGGTATGTCTCTTCGGTATATCTCTTATGCTGACCAAGAGGTGTGGAGGGGTCATGGATTCCGACTCTTCCATTTGACCTTGTATGGCACCGATTTCAACTTAGTAGTCGTCAGTTGGATTTGGGTGGTATTATTCAAATCCTCAGGGCAATAATAAAAGACGTAATATATATGTATAGTATCCTCTACTTAGGATTAAATATAAATAACATTGTTTGAGCCCCTTTGCTTTATCTTTTTAGTGATTTCTTGAATTATAATACCGTAAGAGAATTCAACTGTCATACATGTTCTTCATATTCCTTTTTAGAATATATCTTGATCTACTATTGAGTGGTAGCTGCCTAGTCTTGTTTAATCTGCTTCATCTATTGAGTACATATCATTTAGCTGAATCTTCTCAATCTGCTTAGTATGTTGTTTTACCTGCTACTTAGCTTATCTATGCTTTTAATAGATGTTGGTAGAGAGTTATATCTCTCTCTGTGACATTTCATCTCATTATGTGGGTTTCCACATCTTTTAGGGGACCGATCATGAGGAAGTAGAGATCATGTTGTTGGTGTTGAGCAACAAGAGAACCAGTAACTATCGAAAGGTTGGATATGCTGCTTGTGTATAGAAGTAGAGCCCTATATGCCATCCTTATACACTCAGGTCCTTGGGGAGGTTTTTTTTGTACGTACCAATAAGAGTTTTTGGCTTTATGCCCATTTTTTGTATAGAGATGGCATATATGTATATGAACATGCTATCATGTGTAAAAAGATGTGTCTTGAGAGCCAGTAAATGAGTATTTCTATAATATTTTAGGTAGGTGATGTGTAATACATGTGACTTTTGTGGACTCATGTGCAATATGTTTCAACTCTTATGGTTATATGAAATCAAATTAAATTTCATGTATTTTATGGTAACCTAGATGTTTAGTTTTAACTATGTAGTTTGGTTTTGAGTTATCTCGCTTGTTATGGTGATGGACGTCACATTTAAGATTGGTATTAGAGCTTTAGGTTTGCTGAGTCTGCAGGGACATAAGACTAGGGTTGTATCTATTCTTGTATCCCCCAGTTTATCTTATGGTCACTTTTTCTTATGTCAAAGTAGTAGAAGAAGAGTTAAAAAGATGGCTGGAGAACACAAAGAACACGTTGCTAAGAGTGGTGTTGCAGTACTAGGTGGAGGTGCAATGAGGTAGGTTGTTGATGGGAGGATACTTGAAGTAACCCAGTTTGATCTGGTTGTGCTAGAAAACCCTACCTATTAGTCTATGTTTGGGCAGTTAATGGCCACAATTACACATATGGTGGACAAAATGCTCATTCCTCAAATGAGGGAAGCAGTCCCCATTGTGGAATCCTTAGGAACTTGTAAACCCTTTGAGAGGTTGATACATGTCAGAGCTATGGAGTATGCTGGTACATCGGATCCAACAAATGCAAATCTTTGGTAAATGGAGCTAGAGAAGGCTTTCAAGATCCTTAGAATCCCTTAGGGAGACAAGGTGAAGCACACAGTGTACCTTCTGAAGGGAAGTGTTGGTGATTGGTGGGCCATTGAGGAAGAGAAACAACTCGGTGTTGAGGTCAATTGGGAGGAGTTCAGGCAGAATTTGTTAGTAGGTACTTCCTACATACCTATCTTGATGAGAAGATCTCTGAGTTCGAGAATATTAGGCAAGGACCCATGATGATTAATGAGTATGAGGTGAGATTCATGGAGTTGTCGAGGTTCTGTCTTCACATGGTGGCGACATATGAGGAGAGGATTAGACATTTTGAGAAGGGTTTGAATGGTGAGTTGACGACCATAGTGGCAACACTTGATAATCATGAGAAGTTTGCAATGTTCGTGGAATCTATCAGGAGGATTAAATAGTCTGTGGTTGAGAAGCAGGAGAAGAGTGTCAGGAAGAGGTCTGCATAGTATCAAGGGTAGTCTTCAGGAGGTTTTAAGAAGCTTAGGTTTTCTGCACTGCCAGCTCAACAAAGGTCTAGTGCACAGATTCAATGGTCACCCAGAAAAGGCAGAGGTCATAGTTTTTTGCCAATATGAGCCACAGTTCAGCGTCAGTATCAGCGACAGGGCCATCAAGGCCATGGTATGAGAACAAAATGTGTTACAAGTGTGGCAAGGTTAGACATACCAAGCACTTTTATTCCATGAAGGATGATGAAGTGACCGAGCATCCAAGATAGTCAGTAGGGCTCACAGTGACAACAGTGGAGGAGGATGAGTACGTGGACATGCATCACATGGTCCTTTAGGACATGCTAGCAGGGTACATGAATGTCAACATGCTATAGTTAGATTCTATGCCATGAGTCAGCTAGAAGGAGTGGTCAAACCACAAGTAGTGATAGGTCAGATAGAGTTATTTTATTCTAATTTGTCTTCCTCTTTCTTTATATCTATTTTCTTTGATCCGACTGCAACCCACTCTTTTATCACTCGTAAAGTGTTTACTAGAAACTCTTTTCCTGCTAGACGTAGATGTGATAGCCTTTGTTTAGAAGCCCCATTGGTTGGTTCCACAGAGTTGCAGGAGGTGTGTCCTTCCTGTGTTCTTTCTTTCTCAGGACATATCATTTAAGTGGACCTCATACTGCTTGGCATGCATGGATATGATGTGATACTTGGAATGGATATCTTGGAGAAGTATCATGTGGTCTTAGACTGTGGTGCCAAGGTGGCGATGTCTTGGGATGATGATGGGATGTAGATCTTCCAATGAGATAGGAAGATTCTTTCGACGTATCTAGTGTCAGCGATGGTGGAAGAGAGGCTGATGAGGCAAGGTTGCGAGGCATTTTTGGCACATGTGAGGGATAATAAGGTGAGGAGTCTTAGTATCTAGGAGGTTCCAGTTGTCTGTGAGTTTGATGACGTGTTTCCAGAGGAGTTTCTAGGTGTTCCCCCACCTGGAGAGATTGGTTTTGAGATCAATCTAATCTTAGGTACCCAACCGATAGCTCAGACACCGTACAAGATGGGACCAGCTGAGATGGCAGAGCTAAAGAAACACTTGTAAGAGCTAATTGAAAAGGGTTTTATCAGACCAAGTACGTCACCATGGGGTTCTCCAGTACTATTTGTGAAGAATAAAGACAGATCTATGAGGCTGTGCATATACTATTAATAGTTGAACAAGGTGACGATAAAGAACTAATATCCTTTGTCACAGATTGATGACCTGTTTGACCAATTTTAAGGTGATGTAGTATTATCCAAGATAGGTTTGAGATCGGGATATCACCAGTTTCAGATAAAGGTAGATGACATACCTAAGTCAGTGTTTAGGACTCGGTATGGTCATTACGAGTTTGTGGTTATGCCATTTGGGATAACCAATGCACCAGCATCATTTATGGATCTAATGAACATGGTGTTTAGACATTATTTGGATCAATTCATGGTAGTGTTTATAGATGATATCCTGATCTACTCAAGGGACAACCAGCAACATGAGCAACATCTACGTCAAGCATTGGTTGTGTTGAGACAATATCAGTTGTATGCCAAGTTTGGCAAGTGTGAGTTTTAGATGAAGGAGGTGTCCTTTCTAGGACATGTAATATCTTTTGAGGGAGTTCATGTTGACCCCAAGAAAATGGAGTTTGTGACAAAGTGGGAGTAGTTGAAGATGCCGACATAAATTTATAGTCTTCTGGGTTTGGCAGGATACTACATGCGGTTCATCAAGAACTTCAGTTTAGTAGTGTTACCCCTTAACGAAGCTGACAAGGAAAGATGTGCCTTTCGTCTGGGATGACAAGTGTCAGTGAGCCTTCCAGTTGTTAAATGAGAAACTGACTAGCACGCCAGTGTTAGTTCTACCTGAGCAAGGGAAGGGATACATATTCTTTTGTGATGTGTCAAGGAATGGTTTGGGTTGTGTGTTGATGGAGGACACAAATGTGATTTCTTTTACTTCACAAAAACTTAAGACACACATGGAAAACTACCCAACCATTATCTGGAGCTAGCTGTAGTGGTCCATGCCTTGAAGATTTGGAGACACTACCTTTATGGTGAGAAGTGTCAGATCTTCATAGATCACAAGAACCTGAAGTAAATATTTTCGCAACAGGAGCTGAACATGCGGCAGTGACATTGGATGGAGCTAATCAAAAACTACATTTGCATGATTGATTACCATCTATTCTAGGAAAATTTCATGGAAGATGCTTTGAGTCGAAAATATTCTTCATCCCCATATTTGGAGAAGGCACAATTGTGTTCCTTGGTGTGCCATAAGAGAGACATGTTGGTCTCCTTACATCAGATGAATGTGAAGTTAGAGATTTCCTTGCTAGTTGGGTTGTTGGCATAGCTGCAAGTGAAGCCCACATCGAGGCTGTAGATTAGAGAGGCGCAACAGGTTGATACTGTGATACAACATATGCAATCAGAGTTTGTCAGTGAGAAGCGTGATGGTTTCCACAAGATAGATGATGGGATAATATGTTATCATAGTAGGGTCATGGTTCCTGATGTGGACAACTTAAGGAAGATGGTTTTGGAAGAGGCTCAATCTTCAATGTATTCTATGCACCCATGTCATACGAAAATGTACCATAACCTCAAAGATCTATATTGGTGGCATGGCTTGAAACGTGATGTGGCTGAGTTTGTGGCCAAGTGTGTTGTGTGTCAGCAAGTTAAACCGAAACATCAGAAGCATGTAGGGACGTTGCAACTGTTGCCTATACCGCAGTGAAAATGGGATCATGTGACTATCGACTTTGTGGTTAGTCTATCTAGGACAACCAAAGGTTATGATTCCATTTGGGTGATTGTTGATAGGTTGACCAAGTCATCACATTTCCTTCCTATGAAGACAACATATACAATAGAGAAGCTTACCCATATATATGTTGATGAGATAGTGTTTCTGCATGGTGTTCCATCTACCATCGTGTCATATAGAGGTCCTCTGCTTACAAGCCATTTTTGGGAGCACTTGCATGCAACCTTGGATACACAATTGAGGTTTAGTTTTGCTTTCCACCCGTAGATAAATAGTTAGTCTAAGAGGACCATAGATACCTTGGAGGATCTGTTGAGAGATTGTGTCGTGCAGTTTTTGAGCAGTTGGGACATCCATATCAGTTTGATGGAGTTTGCTTATAATAATAGTTACCAGCAAAGCATCGACATGGCACTATATGAAGCATTGTAGTGGGAGACATTGTACATATCTGTTGTGTTGGTATGAGTCCGGTGAATACCAACTTCTTAGTCCTAAACTTGTGCAACAGACAACAGAGAAGATCAAAGTGATTCAATAGCAGTTGAAGGCAGCACATGATAGACAGAAGTTGTATGCAGACAACCGTCATAGACCGTTGGAGTTCCAAGTGGGCGACAAGGTGTATCTTAAGGTCTCTCTTTGAAAGGGTGTTTTGAGGTTTGGGAAGAAGGGTAAGTTTTCTCCTAGGTATATGGGGCCTTAACCTATGGTGGAATGTGTTGGGAAGGTGGCTTATAAGTTGGAGCTACCACCTGAGTTACACATGTTGTATCCAGTGTTCCATGTGTCCATGTTGAGGAAGTGTCACCAGGGTACAAAGTTAGTATTGTAGCCAGTTGAAGTGGAGCTCGATAAGGATGTATCCTATGTTGAGGGACCTGGTTTAATCCTTGATAGAAGAGTGAAGAAGTTGAAGAAGAAGGACATAGTGCTTGTGAAGGTTCTGTTTCATCACTGTGACGTTGAGGAAGCTACATGGGAGCTTGAGGAAGAGATGCAGATGAAGTTTTTGTCTCTTTTCTCTTAGGATTTTGGGGGTGAAATCCTTGTTATGGGTTTATTTCTTGTAAGACCCCTGGCATGTTTGGGTTAACCCTATTTTCTTTAGCTTGATGATGTGTTTAAAACCTAGGTCTAATCCTTTGGGATGATCATAGAGCTTGTGGAGAGCTTTAGTCTCCAATTTGCACTAGTTTGGATGATGTTTGTGCTTTGTGCGCTTGTTTTGGTGCAAATTACAATTTACCCAAGTTGAGGGATTATCTTTCAATTTGTCATCTCTACAGTGTTCCTTCTCTCTCTTGCCTTCATGAGTGAGGTTTTGGTTCTTTGGGGCACCTTGTTTGGGCTTTGGTTGAGTGGTTGAATCACCTTGGGTGATTCGGGTTTTCTAGGGTTTGTGTTCCTTGTGTGTTGTCACGACCTAGGGCTTGTTGGGTGGGTGTCACAGTCAAGACACCTCCCCTAAATGTGTTTGTTGTAACCGAGGTGGTCTTGGTGCATCTTGGGTCGAGGTAGTTTCCCTTGTATAGAGTTTCTAAACATGGGAGGGGTTGGTGACCTTGTGTCGTGACCTTATTGTGCTTGGAGTTTTGTCGCGACCATGGATGGTGTTCAATGGTGGTTCATGACCGCGACCATGTTGGGTGACCTAGGTGGTCGAGACCCAACATATAGTGTATCATCATCTCTTGCATGTGGGTTTTAAATTGTTGCATTTTAGTTTCTTGGGTGGAAAAGTGTCCCTTTGGAGCCCTATCATGTTGACACCTCATCTCTTACCCTACCTCTCTCTTCCTTTGCTATATAAACCCTCTTCTCTCCATGCAAGTGATCTTTTTTAGACATCTTATTTCTCCTTCCTTTCTTTGTGATCCTTGAAGCTTGGTGGGATAAGGAGGTGTTGTTCTTGGTGCCTTGAAGGAGGATCAACCTTTCATGCAGTGCATGTGGTGACTCTTGATCATCTTCTACCTTGGTATGTGTTTACCTTTCCTTTATGGTGTTTTCCTTGGATATTCTACCCCATCATCTTCCATTTTCTTGGCCTTAGACAATTTTTTGACATCGTGACCATTCTTGAGAGTAAACTCATCCTCACAAGAGGTCATAGTCCATGTTTTAACAAGGTGACACCCAAGTGAGAGGAAGTTTCTTCTCTCTTTTCCCCCTTCTTTCTTTTGGTTTGGACTTGAGCTTCTTGCTCTCCTTCCTTGGGAAATCTTTGACCATGGTGTCTTCTCCTTCTGAGGTGTTCTTGTAGCCAAGGGTGGAGCTTTTGGAGGAGCTTCATCATCCTTGGGATCGTGTGTTTGGAGCTTGCAACATGTGGTGTGACCTTCTTTTAGGCGGGTTATATAACTCTTGACCTCCTCTATCAATGCACCTTTCTTTACATGCATGCTATTATTTTCTATCTCTAGAATGTTTCCTTAACAAGTTGCTAGAAGATGATAGACTCTAGAACTTGGTTGATGTTAAATTCATGCTTGGTTTGGATGGAATTCAAAACCCTAGTTTTGTACCCGACTTTGGTGATTATGGTGCAATGATGTTTTCCCCCGATCTCTTGATCTTGGTTTTGGTTGTATGCATGATGATCGAGTGTTTTGGAATTCTATGAAGTTTTGGTTCTCTTTTCATGCACTTTAACTTGGTTACATCTCTTCTTTGAGATCCCTTTTTCATTATGATTTCATGATGCAAGTGTCAGGGGTTTGATGACTGACTTTGGGAGACGTTTTCCTTCTTGAGGATGGTGGTGTTCCACGTCATTCTCTTTTGTTTTATCCATTGATTACCTCTATTTTGACTTTGGTTACCCTTGGTTTGATGATGATCCTTGGTCTTGGTCGTTGTTTGACTCCTGGTGGTTGTTACACCTATATATTTTTGTGGTATCAATTGATATGATGGTTTGCCTTTTGGTCGAGATACCTGCCCTATATTAATTAGGACATTGCTTCTATTTCAAAAGAGTTATATGATATTATGATGTTAGTGACCTTTTCCCTTGTTGTAGTCATGACATCCCTCCCATATTTTGTCTGGTAGCGACCCATGGTGTTGTTTGAGGTCAAGTGTGTTGCGGCCGTGACATCATGGGATTTGTCGTGGAGAGGCACATGGTTGTTGGTCGCAAACCAAGTTGGTGGGTGGTCGTGACATATGGTTGATGGATGGTTGATACACATGCTTGAGTACTCAATCAATACACATCTATGAGTAATGTATAATCCACATGTAGTGTTATGCAGACAGTTGTTTCCCTATCCCTAAAGTGTTCCAAGAATATGGGAGGTGCCATATCTAGGGTTTAAAATTTTGATGTATCTACAAAACCCTAATCGGCTAAGCATGGAGCTCTAACCCTAATGGTGAGTTATATGATGTGACTGCTTTCTCTCTCTTGAGATGGCCATCTGTATACTACTTTCTCTTTCTTGTTCATAAGAACCTAACCTTGTAGGTGACATGTAGCAATGGCATGGCTTGCATATGCTATGGTGGTGATTATATGATACTGTGTGGTGCTTATGCATACTGATGAGGCACCATGTGATGAAGCAAAGCATGTTTAATGTGATTGGTCCTATGACCTGGTGATGGTTTAATGCCTTGAGAGGTGATATCCTCAAGTAATGTGACTAAGGGATTAATATCCCATAGTGATGTGTAACGTTAATGTTGGCCTTGTGAATGATAGAGATTTGAGTATCGTGTGGTGATTGTGTGACAAGTTCACACCTTGTACGTTTTATATCTTCTGAAGTTCTAATGTACCCTTATTTCTTATAGAATTTGTTTTGGATTTATATGTTATAACTTGATTGATGCTAAAAGTCACCTAATTGGCTAAGTAATCCAGTGGAACCCTAATCATGTAGGTGCCCTGTGCCATAGATCCTTTTCAGTGTCAGCTCTAATTGCTATATTGGTGAAACGAGTATAACTCGAGGTGCATATTTTTAATATGTGGGGGTGCAAGTTGAGGTATCTCCTTGCGTCCAAAATTGTGGGTTATGTGACATGACCAAGTGTGAGCCAATCTCCTTGTGATATGGATGGCCATGCATGAGCCACTCCTTCATTTAAGAAAAACCATGTGTGAGCCTATTCTTCCTATGCCATTACCAATACCAAAGTGGGCTAGGTGTTTTATATGGATGACCATGCATGAGCCGATCCTTGTGTTGACTATATGGCACCTTTTGCAGTTGACTAGTACGTCTCTGCGGTGTTTCTCTTGTGTTGACCAAGAGGTTTAGAGAGGTCATGGATTCCGTCTTTTCCATTTCACCTTGTATGGCACCAATTTTTCCTTAGCAGTGGTCGATTGGATTTGGGTGGCACTATTCAAATCCTTAGGGCAATAATAAAAAACATAATATATCTGTATAATATATCCTACTTAGGATTAAAAATGAATAACATTGTTTGAGATCCTTTACTTTATCTTTTTAGTGATTTCTTGAATTATAATACGATAAGAGAAGTCAACTGTCATACATGTTCTTCATATTCCTTTTTAGAATATAAATTGATCTACTATTGAGTGGTAGGATCCTAGTCTTGTTTAATCTGCTTCATCTGTTGAGTACATATCATTTAGCTGAATCTGCTTAATCTTCTTAGTATGTTGTTTTACCTGATACTTAGCTTATCTCTGTTTTTAATAGATGTTGGCAGAGAGTTATATCTCTCACTGGGACTTTTTGTCTCACTTTGTGGGTTTCTACATCTTTTAGGTGACCGAGCATGAGGAAGTAGAGATCGTTTTGTTGGTGCTGAGCATAAAGAGAACTAGTATATGTCGAAAGGTTGGATATGTTGCTTGTGTATAGAAGTAGAGTCCTATGTGTTGTCCCTGTACACTCAGGTCCTTAGGGAGGCTTTTTTTATATGTACCAACAACAGTTTTTGGCTTAATGCCCATTGTTTTATAGAGATAACATATATGTAAAAGAATAGGTTATCATGTGTAACAAGATGTGGCTTGAGAACTAGTGAACAAGTATCTCTATAATCTTTTGAGTAGGTAATGTGTAATAGAGGTGGATTTTGTGCTCATGTGCAATATGTTGCAACTCTTATGGTTATAAGAAATCGGTTTTGATTTCCTATGTTTTATGTTAACCTGGATGTTTAGTTTTAATTCAATAGTTTGGTTTTGAGTTATCTCGCTTGTTATGGTACTAGGTATCACATTAATATTATATATATTTATATATATATATATATATATATATATATATGACAATAATATGACATGTGCAACATTTTGACACTGAGGAGTGTGTGATATTTGTGCTAAAGAAAGGTTTACATGTATGGTAGAAGTGTCTTCAAGTGATGTACCCATTTAGGTTGTGTTATGTGTATTAGATGATGGAATTCAATTAATTTTAGTCTATCATATGTACCCATCATTATTTTTATTTCTTTGTTTGTATTATATATCTATAATATGCAAATTTGTAATGTTCTCCTCATGTAGATCATGTTCAATACTAATGTAAATTACACCTTTTTTCACAATATTTGCCATACTCAACAAATGTTACTCAGAATTCAATTACCACACTTATCATGTATGGAGTGGTTTTGTATTTTTATACCAACCAAAAAGTAACATAACAAACATAGTATAACCTAGTTATACCATCAAGAATGAGTTTATAAAATAAGTTTCTTGACTTGGTTCCAAACAACCATGTACTGGTAACTTTAATCTGATTGAAATCTTTTTCCATCATATCTTTAAGCAATTCAATATCAATGGTAATAGAATATATACTAACATTATTTCAATGCTAATGTATAGGCTGCAAGTTGGTTTCCTTGGAGCCAATGGAAGCTATTCCAGTGACTATGCAACTTTTTTCAACACCTCATAAGTGATGGAATAGAGGGAATAACAAATGGGAGCTAATACGAAACACATTTACAGATGATTACATGTGTTAAAATAGCCTAGAAAAATTTTGTAACATGCCTATGTTGTCATCAGTTTAACCAACATTTGATATCCTTTGGTATAACCTATAAATACATCTATGGCCCTATATCAACATTTTGTTGAATGTTGATATATGCACATATTGATGTAGTCTTCTAACCCTATCTTATCAAAATCACACAACCATGCCTTAATGGCGGGATCTAGACAATATGCACTATGCTACCATTCACTTTTAAAGTCAACATTAAAAATGCAATTTTCTTTAAAATACATGTCGCATTATATAATAATGACACATTTCCTAAAGTGTCATCCATTTAAACGTTGAAACAAGTAAATGATGATCTTTTTAGTCATTGAAGTATATACCTTATACACTTCTACATAAATCTTCTCTTCTTTCACAGTTCTTCATTTTGATTTATATTTTTCTATAGATCCAGTGATGAAGGGTCCCTAGCACTTCATTTGGAACCCTGACATCATCAACAGTTGCAGGAGACACAATAGTCATCTTCATTCAATCATAGACTTTCCCTTTAGACTTTGTCATTGTCACTCCAACCACAACACGAGCAACCCACTTTACAACTAGCAGACACAACCACTAACACTTATAGGAGAAGCTATAATCTTTGCTAACAAATTTTTTTGTGATAGCATGCACATAGACACGTAGAAGCCAGTAGCATAAATTGCACACCCCACAAAAAGAGGTCAAATCCTCTAGCTACACCAATAACTAGTATCCCAAATTGTGCTTGGTAACCATAGGGCCCAATCTTCTCTTTTCCTCCTCTCCTCTTCAATAAAGGAAAATTAAATAAGTACTCATTCAAACTTTAATCTCTCCAAATTCCTCTAAAAAGTCATTTCCATTAACAATCACTTGCACCAACACTCTAAAGTATCATATCTCTCTATCTACATTGTCATCATCATTCAACCTATTTTTTGAAGAAGGTTTGTCCGTTGATGGTGAGTTTAATTCAAAGTGTAATAGGATGAGTAGGTCTATTGGAAACCTTATTTTTTTAGGTTTTTTGTTCCCTCTTGAAGTACTATAATCAAAGAAGGATCTTGAACAACCATCACATCCTACCATGAGCATCACACTACCTTCTAGTTTTGAAAATGTAACACACATTCCCCAGAGATTGATAAGTTATGTCTTTATTCTCTTCTTTATTTAAATTATATCTTATTATGTATTCCTAGTTGATAAGTATTTTCATTCATTAAACCTAATTTTCAATATTTACAAATATAATCATTGATATATATTTTTACAAAACATCAATTGGATTGGCAATTATTCTTATCTTAATCTAGTCGTCGTTCACTTTGACATGTCTTACTTAGTGCTAGGAGTTTTTGATAATCAACTTACTTCATCATATGTGAGAAATCCCATGTTGGGATTTTAAGTATTTACTATGTTGTATGTGAGAAACCCAATTTGGGTGGTTTGGGTCCTATATCTCAATCAATGTGATTTATATCAATATAGAAAATTTATCATCATATAAAATTCTAGCTGTATTTGAATGAGAGTATAATCTAACCTAAACAATCAAGGTTGCTAAATTTAGGAAAAAGAGAGAAAAATATTTTTTTAATATTCAATTCATTTACATGAATAACACTTTATACCTCTCTTTTTATGGCAAAAATGCTCAAAGTACAATTTGGTAAACATTCCTTGTCACGGGATCCTTTGAAGCTTGAAATTTGTTAATCGTGTTCTACTAATGAATCTTAACAATGTGAAAGTTGGTGTTCTCTTTTCTTCCACCACAATGTATGCATTGCTTCTACCCACTTGTGTCATGATGTGGTTGATTTTGCTTCATTGAGATGCCAATGCCATTTATCAACCACAACATGTTAGCAAATCATGAAGCATGCTCGACTTAGTATAATTCAAGTGTTGAGGATGAGAATAGGAAATGAAAAGGTTTACATTTAATTTTGGATTCATATTTTCATTCTTCTCACCTATTATAATGATGACTAGTTATTTCAACTACGACCTCAAATCTCATATATTATAAATAAGACCATAATCATCTCACTCTAAAATAAATTGATATTTTTATGGAAGCAATATTTTATTCGTGATGAACCTATATAAAAGCACTACTTTGTAAGAAATCATTGGCTTGACCAACCTTTTATGTTTATAAATTGCCAATCGTGTTTTATAATTAACATGGATAATTTGAAGAATTCTATACCATAATGCATATGACATTTCACCCTACTTATGTCATGACACATATATCATCTTCAAATATTTTGGGTTCACTGAATGATTAGTGCCCATTTATCACCCACAACAACTTAGTGAATGTAAGGATGAGAAAGAAAAGGGGTGCATTTTGTTTTAGGTTCATATTTACATTATAAAATATCTTTATTTTACTTCCATATTTAACCACTGATATTAACCAAAAAAAGGCTCCTAACCTAGATTAACCTATAATCATTCTAGTTGATTATATATATATAGGTTGAATATGATTTGGAGTCAATTGATTAAGAGACAACCCTTATTTGGCTTTAATTTCACCTTTTTTGCCCTATTACATGCTTTCTTGATTAATTTCATATACGAGGACTTAACTACAAATTCACAAAAATATGAAAGTTTATGTTTTTTCAATGGATGCATCTTTTTTTTATATTCTATGGATGCATTTGAAACTTGGTTGAGTTGTATTTCATCCTTGGGTTCTAACCCCAACCCTAATATAGCGTCTAGTGGTTGAGGGTGGAGAGGTCGATGGTTAATGTTACACCTCGATGAGTCTAAGAGTAGGGAGTCTCAATGATTTCTCTTAAACCATATCCTAGAACAGTTGGAGATTGAGGCAGTAGACATGTCAAAGAGTGGTGACTTTGATGGGTTATGAAGTGAAGATAATGTTGGATTCTTGAAGTGGTGCCTCGATGGATGAGGTTGATGTGTACCTCGATGGGTGAAGTAGGGTTGGGGCTTCTATGTCATTAAACCTCAAAGGGAGGACTATCTATGGTTAATGTGAAGGTGACCCTTGATGGATGGGGTAGTGGTGCACCTCGATTATGTTATTTAGTGTATCTTTGATGGGTGTAGTTGGAGGTACCTATAACACTTGGGCCCACTACCTAGGGCTTTAGTAGATTTTTAGGAATGTGGACTGGCCCCACAGACCACCACTAAGCCTTATCTATGCACTTTGTCCTCACTATGCACAAGTTGTGGTCAACTTCTCAACTGGTCACCCATCCTAGTACTACTCTGGGTTCAACATGCTTAACTACAAAGTTTTTTAATGATGGGATCCCTGAAAAGGAGGTCCACATTGGTGATATGGGTAGTCCAATCATTCCTTATAAGATCATTTTATCTAAGGCCTCAAATCCTGGGATGTTAGAATCTCCCTCACTTAGAATCTTGCGGTCTTCATTAAGGCTCAACTATAAGGCCTTAATCATACCCCATTTCAACGTAGACCTATCATGAACCATGGACACCCAGCTCCCGACCCCAACTTCTAGTGCAAGGATGGCTACATCACCATGGATAGCCCTTTCCAACATGCCTGGACCACACCAATCAAGACTGGCATGCCACATGCCATGTGGGCCCCACCTACTAGAGAGTTTTGGCTCTATACCATTTGTAACACCTAGGCCCACTGCTTAGGGGTCTTGTATAGTTTTAAGAATGACGACTGACCCCACACACCACCACTAAGCCTTAACTGTGTGCTTTGTCCTCACTCACATAAAAGTCATGGTCAACTTCCCTACTAGTCACCCATCCTAGTACTTCTTTGGGTTGGGCATGCTTAACCAAAAAGTTCTTTAGTGATGGGCTCCCTGAAAAGGAGCCGAACCTATGGGTATGCTAATAACTCCTTATAAGATCATTTTATCTGACACCTCAAATTCTGGGACGATACAGTACCTCAATGGGTGAGGTTGAGGGTACCTCAACATGTGAATGAGGTTTGGACCTCGATGGGTCACATGTGAAGGACCTCAATGGGTTTATAAGACAAGAACCTTGATGTGTTGGACCTTTTGATGGGTCACCCCTGATGGAATGGAAGTTGAAGAGCTTTGATGGGTGTCTTTGTATGGAGGGTTGATGGATTCACTTATAAGGGTTGTTTTAGACTTTTGACTATGATTTTTTAAATTTACCCCAACCCTATAGACCCTAGGACCTATATGACACCATGAGCTTCTAGAGAACATGCACTACTACAGAAACAACATTCAATGTCACTTTTCTAGGCGTCGATTATTTAACAAAACTGACGCCTATAATATTCAACGTCGGATATTTAGGAACCCCGACGTCTATATTTGAAGACCAGCTAGACACGGGTACCGTTTTGTATTCAGCGTCGGCTGGGTAAAACAAAACGACGCCTAAAATCGCCCGCAAAATCCAATTTTCGGGCAATTTTTTTTTGCCCCAAAGTATCACATACAACGTTAGTTTTTTAACTACTAATAGACGCCGATATAAGATGGCAATTTGCACAAAAAGTTCCAATTTAGGCATCGGTGACACTGATAATGGTTCCCGCCAAATAATTTAGGGCAAAGATTATCTAATTGGACATCGGTTTTTTAATATCGATCGACGCTTAAAGGTAAAAGGCGTCGGTTTTCAAGATAACCGATGTTTTTGACAAACTTAATAGACCCATATCACTCGGCTCTTCCCTTCCTTCCTGTTTCATCACGATAGTTTTCTGCTATGATCGCCGCTCGCCTAAAATTGCCCGACGATCGCCTGACGACCCCTGCTGCTGCTCGCCGCCACTGCTGCTGGTGCGGCTCTGCTCGCCGCCACCGCCGCCGCGTCCTCTTTCTCCTACTGCCACCGCCGCTTTCCGCTGCTGCTGCTCGCCGGTCTGCTCTGCTCTTCTCCTGGTTCCACTGCTGCTCGCCGCTCTACTCTGGTCTTCATCTGCTCACCGCCACTGCTGCCGCCGGTCGCCGCCGCTCTTCTCCACGCTAGCTCCAGGTAGCCCTAGCCTCTTTGCTTCTTTCTATGTAGCTTTCTTTCTCTGTAGCTCCTTACCAATAGCAAGCACGACCATGGTTGTGTTGGACTACCACGACCGTGCTGTCTATCACGGCCGTGGTAGGCCAACACAGCCACGGATGTGCTTGCTATTGGTAAGGATATGAACAAATCTTTATGTAATGCTTTATGTAAATCCTAGGATACGAACAAATCTTTTACTTGCATATATTTGTGTTTCTAATCCTAATGTTTGACCTAATTCAGTAAATTTTGATGCATGTTTAAATAAGATTTAAACTTTTCCATTCTAGCATCCTAATTTGATTTGATTAAACCCTAACATTGATGAAACCCTAACATCAATTGTGATGAAACCCTAACATTAATTGTGATGAAACCCTAACATGTACCTATCTATTATTGTGTTTGTTGGCCTAGAAACCCATCCAAGATTTACTCATTAGGAGTAAATTTTGGATAGTCCCCGGTTTGAGACTGTTCCTGAACACCTAATCTCACTTAGGATGTAAGTGTATAATGTGTATTGGGTTTTCGAGAAAATTTCGGTAGCATTTCCCCATTTGTTCTCTAAGTACATATGTACTTAGAAAACAATGGGGAAATGCTACCGAAATTTTCTCGAAAACCCAATACACATTATACACATACTAGTGAGATTAGGTGTTCAAGGATGGGATAGGTGGTACACATTTATTATATATCAGAATGATGACTTATATGTGTGCGGAAATCACAATGAAGGATTGTTAATTGATAAAAGATCACAATTTTAGAGGCATGCATGTTTATATTTTTTTATTGAAGCTAAATGTTTGCTTTTTTAATATCAATATCATTTACATATTTGATGTTTCATTATCTTCTAGTTAATACAAATGCTAAATGTTTGCCTTTTTAATGACATTTTCAGATGGTTGACCATGATGAGCATGAAGTCCATGATGAGCATGCTGTCCATGATGAGCATCGCGAGGATACCAATGTAAGTTCAAAAAACATATCCTGTATTTCTATAAAATTCATTATCTTCTAGTTATGTCATATATCCCATATTTCTATATTGGGCTAATTTAGTGTGTTTATTTTTGTCAAATTTTAGGTTGATGATGCACATGTACCCACTGAAGCACTGGAGGAACTTGATGCACATCACCAAAAACTTAACAAGAAAAGGGGCATCACTCTGTTGAAGAAGTTAATAGCACTAAGTGGCAGTGGATCCAGATTGTTTGTGGAGTTTAATAATGGAGGAAATGCAATTGGAGTGAACCGCAATAATTTTGTAAACTATCTTGGGATTGTCACTCGAAGCCATTGTGGTGTTAAGTATGATAATTGGCATAAAGTTCCTCAGGCGAAGAAAGACATGATATGGAAGGATTTATGCATGAGTTATTATTATTTGCAATTCTATTTTGTAGATTACAAATTCTATTATTTGAAATTCTATTTTTGGATACTAGTTAATAACAATTCTATTTTACAGAATCTGTTTGCATTGGATGAGAAGTTTCATCGTAAAAGCGTGATGCAACACGCCGGAAAGATGCTAAGGAACTATAGGACAAATCTCAACAAAGAATACATAAAATACGGTGATAAGAAGAAGAAGTCAGCCCTTGAACAGTGGAACTTCTTGGACAAAGAAGATTGGGACATGTTTGTTGCTTCAAGAAAATCTGAAGAATTCAAGGTATTATGCATCACTCCCAATTTAATTAATATACGTTGTATTCACCTATTCAAGATTAACATTTAGTGCTACTAACCAAATCATTAATGTGCATACTAACTAGGCCCTCAGTGAGGCGCAAAAAGCAAGGCGTGCACTGAATGTGCATGACCACACTATGAGTCCAAAGGGCTATGCAAGCGTTCGCCAAAGACTACATGCAGAGTCTGCTGCTACTCAGGAGTCCTCTACTACATGTGCCACACCCATGCCTCACCATGATGTCTGGATAGCTGGGAGGCAAAACAAGAAGGGTGAAATAAAGAAGCTCGTAACTGTTGAGGCGGCTGTGAAAATGGTAAAATACAACTCTTAGAGCAATCGTTTGAATATTGATTATTTGTGGTGTTAACTTACCAATTTCTGTTGATGGTGATTAGCGAGAGCTGCACGAGAAGAGGAAACAAGGCACGTTCATCCCTCAGGGCACAAGGGATGAATTGACAGTTGCTCTGGGTAACCCAGAGCATCATGGACATGTTAGGGGTGCAGACGCTGGTGTAGGCATCAAAGCATTCTTTGGGCCATCCCAGCGCAAACCCAGAGCGGGACTTTCACAAGAAGCGGTAACCTATTCTTTTTTTAGAATGTTACTACAAAAGGAAATTCAATAATAAGAAGCTGATGTTTCTTTTATCCATGTATAGGAGAATAAGAGTGTCGAGGATATAGTTGTTAAGAAGTTCAATGATATAGTTGCTGAGAAGGTCAAGGAAGAAATAGTGCGGTGGTAGGCATCTCATGCTTCCAATCAGCCTATGGCGACCCACTCTTCTCCTGATGTACAAACTAAGAGTAATCATGTAGACCCACTGCCTAACACATCTGCTGTAAGTATTGTTTATGACATTGTAGCTAGTCTTTTCAAGATGATATGTTTTCAAGATGATATGTATATATATGTATAACATTCTTTACGTAAATTTGTAGGCGTTGAAGCCATGCCGCTTAAGAATGCAAGACTATGTTGTTGCAGAGGCGCGAGCTTACCTGTCCCTTCTTGGGACAACGTTTTATAGGACTCCAATGCCACAGGGCTACGTTCGTGTGAGCCCGATATGTGTATTACCTGATTGGAGGGAAGCTACATTGCCATATGCCCACCCGGATATTGATACACTTGCTGAGGCAGAAGGCGTGTTGATATTGTGGCCCAAAGCAGATGTCGTCTACACTACTGAAATTGTAAGATAAATTTACATTACTTTAGATTGTTAATGTGTATATATGAGGTTAATTGATCTGAAATTATATATACAGGTTAAAAAGAAGATACCCGGAGCACCTAGGCCTTCACCTCCACTTCCTGCATTACCAAGTTGGGTTCCAACTGACCTAAAATACCCGTTAGGTCCTGCTTGTAGGGGAATGGCATGTTGGCTATGGGCACATAATATACATTACCCTATAATTGTTTCTTTAGAAGTGAATTATGCAGGTCAATCATACGAAAGCTCTTTATTTATACAAGATATTATTGAGCTATTTATATATGATTGGTTGAACACATCAATGATAGAGACATGGATAAGGTGAGATCTTGTTTATACATCCATATACCTTGTGTAAGATCTGGTGATCTGGTTTCTTATATATTAATGCATACGTAATACATGTTTTACAACTACTTATTTGAAAATCAATGCAAATAATTTGCATTTGACCATGTGGGATTTTTAATTCCATCATTGATTAGTATGGTAGCTATAGACCCTGATAGTGTTCAAAAATATTGTATAGATGCTTTTACAATTTTCGATCAACAACAGAAGACGATAATAGTAGCTCCATTCAATGTCAAGTAAGTTTACTTTACTTATAATTTGGACTTAAGAAAATTACATTTTTATTGTGGATTATGAGTTATTAATTTTTAACTTTTTTACCTCTAGCGGCAGGCATTGGGAGTTACTAGTTATTCTCCCTAGGATGTTCACTGTTTATTATCTAGATCCTGCGGTGAGTACATTGAATACTAAAATTGGACACGTAATGAGATTGCCATTATTCTGGTGAGAAATATTTCATTTTTTATATCCATTAACATCTATTATTACATTACTATTTAATTATGCAATTTACTATGCTACATTAACATGTAGGGGTTTAGATGCATTCAAAAAGGCTAGAGGAAAGGTCCCAAGGAAAAAGAACCAGCCAATAATTTGGGAGAACGTAAAAATAAGTTCCCGACTACAATGTATATATTATTTATGTGAACTGTGCTTAGTTGTATTTTTTAATATTTGGTATGTTTCAATTTATAGTGCGCTATACAAGACAACGGCTGGGCATGTACATACTATGTGATGGGATTTATGTAGATGATTATCCAATATGCCGCATTAGACATCGATACCATACATGAGGTATTATATATAGTCTCATTAGTTAGTATGAAATATATCAATCTTATTTTTATATTATTACTTATATATATACATCATTCTCTTTGCAGGTGTTTAAAACTGACCACACTATAGGTAAACGCTTAAAAGATGTACATGCTCCATATACGATGGAAATATTAAATGAAGTAAGAGAAGAATGGGCAAGAGCCATACAAGCAGTGACAATTGTAAGATATAATTGAGATGCTAATAGCGATGTTGAATGATATTTTGTAAATGAATATTTCTGAATGTTTATACATGTCTGAATGTTTCTACATATATTTGAAAGTTTCTATATGTGTGAATGTGAGAATTGAATTGATGTCTGAATGTATCTACTTGTGTGAAAAGTATATTTGTTGATTTTGCAGGTTTGTGGCCTGTTTGTAGGCTGATATCAATAGATGTCGTAAACCTGCAATTCAGAAAACTAAACTACATGTTCTCATCCCGTTGACTAGCCACAGCAGGCCTGCAAATTGATAAGAAAAAAAAAATAAAACATAGGCGTCGGTTATTTATAGAACACCGTCATCAAAGGCTTACAACGTCGGTTATTGGATAAAAACTTCTGCCTAATGTGACAAACAACCTGACTGTGCAGGAAAGCACGACCGTGGTGGGAAATGGTGTCGGTTGTTAGTATAACACCAACGCCTATAGTGCTAAACATAGCGGTGTAGGGAAGCACGGCCTTGGCATCTTGAAATATGACGTCGGTTATTTAGTTGCAAACCGACGCAGAAAGTGTCCTAGATGGCGCCCTTTTGTGGCGTGAACCCTTTTGGCGTCGGCTTACTATACATAACCGACACCTATAGGTGCCCTACTGGCACATTTTCAGTGGCATGAAGCCTTTTGGCATCGGTTATAAAACCGACGCCGAAGAGTTCGACCTTTAGAGGCGCCCACATAGGCGTCGCTTGAGAATCGTCACTAAAAGGGGTTAAACAACTGACGCCAAAGACATGTTCTGTTGTAGTGATGGAGGAGGAGCCAACAAGGATGAACTCCAAGGACCTCGATGACCATGGTTTGAATGTTGCATGTGCATGACAATTTGTGATCAAGCTCCCTTTGATGGTTTTAAAGAAATATTGATTTATTTATACACTAAAATATATAAGATCTTCATTCCCTGTTCTCTTTTCTTGATATTTTTTCTCTCATATGCTTCCTTCAGTTATTATCCATGCTCATACATGGAGGGACATCCTCTAAATGCTAAAAATCTCTCATTTTCTCTCTACACCCAGTTCATATTTGTCATGTAGCATCGCTAAAGATGACATCTGTTGAATAAAAAAATTACACAACTTATAATGTCATTCATATAAAAGCAAGCATCTTTGTGTGCTGACATTTTCCCTTGAGGAAAACATTTGGGTACCACTTTGCTTATAACGTCAGTCCACCACTAAAAAAATGACACCATAAGTTGTGATAATTTTTAATTTTCTATTTTTTTGTGATAAAAACAATAGTATTGGTTTCAATATAATTAACACCATAGATTTCCCATGATGCTACCCAAAAAATAAATAATTCCTAAAAAAGAACCTATTGTGTTTGTATTTGGATAAGTCCAACTCTATATAGTATGTCTCCAAGCATTATTGTTTTTAAATTTCTTTATTAATTAGTTAACATACAAAAATGAAGTAAGACGCAAGTTTGGTTTTAACTTTATATGGTGGTAGATTTGTCAGCAAATTAACATTATAGATTTCTTGCAATGTTATCCCCAAAATTAGAATCCCTCCAAAGAGACTTATTGTGTTAGTTTGTCATTAGAAACTGGCATAACATAGAGAATCAGATTACTTATGTAATGAAGGTTGTACAACTAAACATAGAGGCATGGAAGAAAGAGGAGTGATAGATAGAAAAGTGGAAGGTTGGAAACCGTTGGACGAGTAAATTATCAAATTAAATTTTGAAGAAAAACTTAACAAGAATGGCACAATTGTGGTTGTTGTTTCTAGAAATGGTCATGGTGAGTGTTTAGGTGGAAGGGGATAATTCAAGCATTATTAGCACAACCGAGGCATAAATTTTTGGAATATACATGTCACTTTATAAAGAGGCTATTTGCAGATGGACAAAATGGTACCTTCATAGAAAAGCATGCGTACAAATATAGACAAGTCACCAGTGGTTGAAACAGACTGCTAGGAGGCAACGGGGATTATCATTGAGGACGAAGCCAACAATCCAAGATTCACATACTGAATGACGAGGATCAGGAAGGGTATATGGAGAAATATGAAGGTGGAATACATATATAGGGAGAGGAATAAATTGGCAGATGGACTTGCTAAGTTTCATTTAAAAAAACAATTTTGATTTTAATGATTATGTCAATTCACCAACATAAATAGTAGATATCTTTAATCATAAAAGATGTAATGCTAATAGTACTATCATATTTCATTCACCAAATGCATGGTATTAGTGATTGTAATATATGTTTGAGTTAATTTGCATGAGGAAGGCAAGAAGAATAGATAGCTTCCTAACTTACCCAAAAAACTAACATTTCCAATATAGTGTTCAAGTAGCAGGTTAACCTTGTCTATAGATGAAGATGGGTTCTTATTTGCTCAAAGGTGTTTAGAAGGATGAAAAAGTAGTTGGTGTATGAAAAACAAGTTCAAATGGAGTGATATTGATCATTTACCATTATCTAACCTCAACACCAGATCAATATGACACTTGGCCTTCTAGAATCATATGGAAGTGTTAGAAAGGTGTGATGGCCTTTTTAAATTTTCCATATCATATATTCCACAACACTCACAGTTTGGTTAATGTCACTATTCATGAATTCAACATATATGAATGTGTATATCTAGGGGGGTGTCACAATCATTGGCTGAGGGGGAGGACAAAGTGGACACCCCCTCAATTCTAAAAAACTAATATATATTTATAGTCTAATTTTTAGCACACCCTTTTGTGAAATAATGTTGGTAATTTTTATTATTACACAAATTAAAGTCTATGACTCATTTATATATATAATCTATATGTTTTCAAGTTTATAAAAAAATATTTTAATTCTAATATCAAATCTTAACCTTAACAATATTCTAAATAATTGAGTCAAAGAAAGTAGCTCCAAAAATCACTATGTCAATCATCATTTACTTAATAAAATTGAATTATGCTGACTAGACTACTCGTTGGTTTGTTTCTACTCATAGGTATTGTGTGTGAGGAAGTACATATAATACATGTTTTTATCTAAGATAGTCTCCAAACAATTGACTAGAAAAGTAAATCACTCTGTAAATACACATTAACTCTAGAAAATTAAATTACTTTGACTAGAATATCGTGGTTATTTTGTTTTCATAAAACATGTGCTAGGAATTTCATCAAATGCATGTTTTTCTCCATTATACATACACGACAAAGTGCACATATTGTACAAATTTTAGAAACACAATATACTAGATTAGAGTGCAAATAAATTTGTCTGGTTTGATGTGTGAAGGACAGGATGTATCCCAACTAAAATTACAATTTAAATAAGAAAAGTTTACTTATTGTGCTTATGATTCAAATATATTTAAAACCTAAGGCCAATGAAACATTTATCTTGTAGTTGTGGAAACCCTTATCATACGAAACATATCACCTTTCCAGTGAGGGTAAGAGTTTTGGAGTTTATTTCATGTCAGTCACCATAGTATATGCATCCTCATGGTCCTGGACATGGATACATATGATGCTTTTCGTATCATGATCATATGACCATATTACTAGAGAAAAATGATCATTAGTATTTTATCCAGATATTGTTTCTCCTTATTAGTTGCCAACTGATGAGTACTATTAAGGTTCTAATCTATTCAGAGAGAGATATGTACTTTCTTATTTATTCTTTTTTTTGTTTATTCAATTTATATTATTTCATCTATAATGATGGAATAACTATAATAAACTAAATACTAATTATTGACAACCATCAATTTTATTATATTTTTTGTAAATCTTAGTTAATGGTTAATTTTTTATGTGAACCCCTTCCATATATGATTGGATCCACCCCTAACTACAGTTCTCCATCATTGTATTAGGAACCACACTAAATAAAACAGTGGCAAACACACAACAACATGACCTTGCCAACACATTTTTACTAACACAAGTAACTTATACGACAACAACAACAAAAAATATGTAAGGTGACGTGCTCAACCTCTTGAATGTCAAGCGTGTATTCCCCCATTGTATACATACCTTGAGAGTTAGCTAAATTGTAGAATCTAAATATGATATTGTTTATTATTATCTTGTACATGTATGAAACAAATATATTATAAACATATGAGGAATTTAGTGATACATCAAGAATTTGATTGGAGAACATATATAACTACTTAGAACTTTGTAAAGTTTGTAAAGAAATTTAAGGCATTTTCTATCACGACAATTAATTTTTTTATCTCACAAGTTCTCAAAATAATGATCCAACCACTACTTAGTTTAGGATCACAAACACAATTATAAAAATAACTCCCAAAATGTGGAAGTGTAACTCTAAAATAGATGTATCGAAAATAAATACTTCATTTTGGACCACCTTATTCCTCAAAGTACCATAGAGGTCGTGTAAGATCTTATCAGGTTGTGAACCCAAATCCACCAAATAATACCCAAAACCTAAAAACATACCTAACATCACTCACACAAATCCCAACTGTCATCTATCATCCCATCATACCCATTAGATTAACTCGTCATCTATACTGAATGTTAGGACAAATTGAAATAAGATAAGGCTAAAAATGTGTCTATTCGTGTGGGCACTCAATTGACACTCACCTATAAATTTGTTTTCTTCTAAATTCTAAAATACTAAAATAATTAACCTTCTTCAATGATTCCACTAAAAAGAAGAATCCTTGTGTGGGAACCCACACAATTACCATTAAGCGACTTCACATCATGACTTTGAGAAAGTTTTTTTATCTAATCTTTGGTTCCATGAGTGCACAATGGGAACCCAACAAGTGTGCACCCATTAAATTTTCAAGTATATTAAAATATTACAAATTAAATGATCTTGAACCCCAAACAAACCCTTATCAGTCTCCTTAAGCCTATAAGTAAGAGCATTTTTTCTCATTTTAGAGTCTATACAGTTTGAAAGGGAGGAACCATGGCAAGTGTCTTTCTGCATCGTACCCCCAAATCCATCTTTACTATTAAATCAAATGTTTTCTTGTAGGGTTATTGACATGTACTATTCCATTGGTGGCAAGTACAAATAATGAGGTCTCTAATTGGCATTATCTTGAAGAAAACAATCAAGACCATTCTCCTTTAACTCCTCTAGATCCTAGAATGGTAAAACATGCCACCAACAATGTAGTTCTTTAATTTTCTCCCCCCTTACAGATCTTAAGTGGTGTGATGATGCGAGAACCCAAGATTGACGATACCTTTTTCTTATTATCCTATTTAACTTGATACTTTAATATATATTGGCAACATTGTAAAAGTTTGTCTATGTATTTCAGTTGTGTAATTGCTTTTATGGTCATTTGTCACTCTTTTGTCCCCAGTCTAGGAAATGTCAATTTACAGGTGTGTGGAAGTGCACAAACCTTTCTCATGTGTATCCCTTTTTTTATTTAGATAGATGCTCGTATATATTCACTATTGTTTGTATCATAGTTTTATTATAAATTCCTATACATTTCCACATAAACATGGTCAATAGTTTATTTCCAATCTTTTTTCCACATTGCACAAATTTGCAATGAGATCCCACCATATTTTCACATGTTGGAAAATGACAGGCTTCATAAGATCATCTCTATTTGAGTGTGGATCCCATGAGGTGTCAGATACATATTCATAGATTCATTTTGTATGTCTGTCCTATTGTACTGATGAAAGTATGTATTTTGTTGCTAATGCTGAAGTGCCTGGAATTAGACCATGAGATCAAATTTAGGTCATAGAATGATGAACCCTAAAAATTATGCTCGCACCTATCTAGGTGTGGTAAGATCTTTTTTGGACCTAAAACTTTATACGGTAGGCTAAGTAATTTAATTATGCTCGCACCTATCTAGGTAACTTTCTTTGGTAGAATTCTAGTTAACCAAGACAAAGAAATTAGTAATCTCGTCGAATAGTTAGTACGTGTTACTTGCTAATCTAGTTTTGTGCATATATTCATATGTGAGCTCTTAAGCATTGTAACTAAGTATATATTTAGTCATTATGATGATATCTTGCATTGATTTGGGTACCATTTTAGAATGGAAACAAACCTTTTATATATGTGAATACATTGTTTTTCTTTCAATGCTACTATCACATCAAGACAAAAATATTTGTACTTATCCTATTTTAATCAATATTTTAAATATATCATTAACATATTATGTTAATTTTGAGTGGGAACTTTAGACTCACTAGTGCTCTTTATGTGCACCATGTTGGTTCATTTGTTGTCTTTA
The DNA here is from genome assembly GCA_963693085.1 of Alisma plantago-aquatica. Lineage (NCBI taxonomy): Eukaryota > Viridiplantae > Streptophyta > Magnoliopsida > Alismatales > Alismataceae > Alisma > Alisma plantago-aquatica. The sequence goes on along the minus strand of OY856410.1, from coordinate 71,968,659 downwards.
CATATAGTTACAATAATAGAAAGACCAAGCTGCTAGAGGAGTAAAAAGTGTAACTACAATAATCTAGAGTGCACATGTATTCTCATGTTCCTAGAGTGGTTGAGTGAGTATTTCAAATTATGTGATGTGTTGTATTTTATCTCTTATATACTTATATGTAAAGTTTTGTACAAGATCAAATTCTAAACCAAGTATAACTCTTCAATTCATGTGATTTTGTATTTATATCTGGATAAGGATTAATAAGTTGTCTCAATTTTTTTTGGATTCAAAAACCCAATTTGGAAATGAGATATTGATTCATACTTATTTATCAATGATTAAGTATTAAGATTTCTTTATGTCTTGATATACATCTCTGTCATGACTTATGGGTCTAACATTCAAGAATGTAGGATGTATTCCTACTCCAGCTAGTGGGACACCAAAGTATTCTTCAGAAGTTGAAAAATGCACGTGTACTTATAATTATTGTATTTATTGACTCACATGTTAAAAGAAAAAGTAAGAAGTAAGTTGTGTTCTCCACCAACATCCCTCGCAAGATTTGATGCATACTACTTTATACTATATTAGATGAGTACTTATCCTACATTAGTGTTTAAACATAAGTTTGGTCCCCCATAATATATTAAAAAAATTAATAAAACTTATAGTTTGAGAAATACATACATTTTTCGACAATTTTGGTTAGTCTGTATGAAAGTAGAGGAATTTTTCAACATATTTGAGTAATGTACTTGTACATTGTTGGTAAGTATAGAAAATTGTGCCATTATGATTGTTAAGCTAGTCATATTAAAGGAGCATGGGTTTGTACATAAATTAGACACTTTGCTATAGTGTCAAGTGGGAATTGACCAATACGGAGGTTGTTTATAAATCTAATTTACATAAACATAAATTAGGAATATGGAAAATAAATGGACATATGTTTGAGTACACACACACACACATAGAGGTTAGGAAGTGTGTACCGGCCGATACATGTAACTTACGTGTACTGACCATTAAAATAGCACACGTGGAGTATGTTTATAAAATCCAACCATATGGATTGATTTAACACTATATAGATTTCATGTGTTTAAAAAATCATAACCATATCTCATATAGATCATGAGATATAACAATACATCATTCAACGGTTTCTACAATTTCTGCAACTTACCGTTGATTAGAAAATACACATTTTCTTTTGTTAAATGATCTATGAATGTCAGACTGTGGTGATTTTTTGTACACATCTTATCTGAGGGGTATACATTACATCCATAAGGTTGGATTATTTAGTTGAATTTTGCAATCACCATAAATGAAGGTGGGTACATGTAAGCTACATGTACTTGGGTACACAATTCTTTTAGCCATATATATATATATATATATATATATATATTATATATACACACACATATATATATGTCCATATACATACATTACAAGAAATATAATATGCATGTAATTATTGAAGTTGTAAGATAAGTTGGATCCGTGAATGATTAAGCTAGTGCTTGAAGGTGTGAGTTGCATGAAGATATAAATGAAAATTTTCTACTGAATATCTATAAATATTTATGATTATTTTCAATACATATGATCTATGTCATGTGTGTTATCCAATCAATAGGGATCTATACAAATCTTGTGACATTGTTTTCTATGTTTTTAAGTTTAATGTCAATCCCTTGGGAATGGGTGGGTGTAATACTAAGGTTGCAATTTGGTTGATTTACTTCAAGCATATGCAAAGAGCTTTTTTAAGGTTTCTTTTCTATGGATCGCTAAGATTAGATAAAAAGAACAAGTATTTGATTGAACAAGATGGTTTTAGGCATTTCCATATTAAGATTGCATTTAATATAGGTTTTCTTTAAGATTGTATGGTTGTTATAAACAATTTATTGGGAAAACGTTAGGTGTTTTTTTTGTCTACTTTCATTGTGAGATGTGATGTAGTTAGCTAAAATTGAGCTAGTTTAATTATCGAGTATTAGTGTTTAATCATAAATCAGATCCATATATGGCGTGCGAGATAGGTTACTCTTAGGCTTTTATGAAATATGGTTCCTCATAACTATGAAGAATGGTTTTTTGAAACCGATGTGGGAGAAAATCCTAGTGGTAGTAAGTGCCATGGGAAGATGCAGAGCAAAAGATGGTGGAGCATTGAGTTGTGATTAGTGTTCCAGTGTCGATCCATGATTGCGGCAACGAACAGAATGATGAATATGAATGACAGTGTCAGTCAGATTAGAGATACGTGAAATACTGAAGTAACTGGGTCTGTTTGGAAAGGATTACTACCGGTCCAATTTAAATTTGGCGTTGTCTTCATGCGTCAACTCAACACATTTTACCCCAAATCGTAAGTGGCGATGTTTAGTTATTTTCCGTTGAAAGCGATGTGAAGGGGATGTTATTATTATTGTAATCATTTAATTTTAGATAGCAAAATCATGACTCCTTATATTAGGATCCTACTCCAATTAAGGCCTATCTTTTTGTACAATAGGGACTTATCATTTTGCACAACTGTCTAGCTTATAACCTAAATTTAAGCTTATTATTTGTTAACTTCCAAATATAAGTTTAAAGAGGCTACTACCCTATCTCCAAGGATGTAAGATTTGCTAGTCCCCCATGTGAACATGGAGTAGTCTATACTCGTACTAGATTAAGGCAATATGTCACATCCATTTAATCCCGATCAATAATTTTAATTGCACTAAACATAGTGGCGGAGCCACATGTGGGCAAGGTGAGGCACATGCCTCACCCTTGCTCTCCCAAAATAAGCAATGTAACATGTAACAAAATCCTCCACTTATAAAATAAGATATGTACTCTTTTCTGAATTCGTGAATGGTGCATTGCATATTACCATAGCATTTGGAAAATTAACCAGTTTCTGCTATTTCTATTGGATAAGTTATTCTATAAAACATTCTACAGTCTCTGTGATATATATTTTTCTAAATAATAGTGATAGTAAATTATACGGCTTCTGTTGTACTTTCCAGTGAAAGTAGTCTTTTCAGAATATAGAGCATTTCCAATACCTGCTATACATAGTTAATGCTCTCATTGTTGTTCTCTCCTAACGTAATTATGGCTCACCCTTAGTGAGTTTTACCATCTGATGATGTGGTGCAGTGTTTATATACCGAATGTTTCAAAGAGCTTTATGTGTTTATTATTTTATAGATATTAAGGTTGTATATATAAAAACTAGTATATATTCCGCAACGTTCACCATTATGCTTGTTTTATTTTGGTCTTTTATACTGTGACGTTTCTTGATTCTTTATATAACACAGCTAGTTATAAACAAGATGCAACCTGAATTTTCTGCATACCTACATCTTGAAGAAGTTGCAAGCCTACACTTATGCTATTTTATTCCATCTACGAATTAATACTAAACTTTACTTACAATGGATGGCATATTGACTCTATTGACGTGCTATTAATTTGTGTGGTGCCTCACCTTGTGCAAAATCCTGCCTCCGCCACTGACTAAACACATACTGATTGATAAATAAAGGTATAGCATACTTCGTGTTCACATGTGAGAAGCAAATCTAGACTCGTCCCCAACGGATAACATACTCCAGATAGCCAAATTTGTGTCTATTACCAAATAGGATATGAGAAAATGCCACATTGACCCCTCACTTGGACAGGAGTGAGGAGTATCAGTTCCGGTTGGACTTATACCGAGTTTGTTAGGATTTCGGGTTCTTGTTTATATTTGCAGGCTCGTTACTTCATTTCAATCCAACTTCATCAAAACGGCTGCAACACTTAGTAGGAGTTGAGTCTACCTGCATGGCAGACTGCTAGATTTAACTCGGGTTCAGTTTCAGTTCAACCCCGTAGTTTCATGAGTGGGCTAATTTGTTTGACACCAGAACACCCCCGCTGACATCATCATTGCCCTACCAACTCCACGATGTTCGGGGAGTTTCATACTTCCTTCCAATCCCCGATAATGATTGAGAAGGGCCCTTCTGAACCAACGTCCACGTCGTCCAACACCAGCTAATAGTATTAGGGGGAAACTTAATGGAGAATGATACATAGAACAAAAATGGGACCAAAAATAAGACTTTTTTTGGCATTATCTGTGCATAAAATCAAAATGGACGAGGGAAAGTAAAAAAATTTCTGGTCTGTATAGCAAACCTCAAACGTTTAATAGTCCACGGGGATTCTTTCTCAGGAATCAGGTAGGAACAGGAGTCACGGCTTCTGGGAGGACTGACGTTGAGGCATGCAGCCAGGTTGACAAGGAGTAAAAGAGGAGGAATCTCGGCGGAACTGGAATCTGGAGCTAGAAGTTGGTAGCGATGGTGACGTCGTGGAATGGGTCACCACACAGGAAGAAAGACTAACTTATGCAAGGAGAATGACAAGGGACCCTCCGTGGCCGCTTACCCCTCTCAGAACTCCGCATCGTGGCCTTTGTGTGTTGTTGCTCACCGCAGCCAGCCGTATTGTGTAAGCGGTAGAATCCTAGAAATGTGTATCTATGAAGGGTAAATTTTGGTGAGGCTCATACATTTTTTTTATTAAAATGAGGAGACTTAAATTCATCTCATCTCCACTTCGAGCTCTATGGGCATAAAAATGCGCAGATTACAACCCCGTATACCTCTCAGAAAGGAAACTCAAAAGACAAAAGAAAGCGATGGGGTTGGTGGGACGGAACTTAGGGGTGCGGGACTCTGGCTCGTCTATATCTGCCTAGACCCAAATTGTCGTGCATAGCCGCTGGGAGAGTCAAAGTCATCGTGGAGATCATTAGGCCCTGAACACGAGCATACTCACAGAGAGATGGCGCGGCTTGGTTGCCCACAACGCAAGTCAACCTGTAGACCACTCCCATGGAGAACAGGATACTCCTCAACTTGGATATAGCCCTCATGTGTTGTCAATTGGTAGTGGTGGATATCCTCTAGGACTTTGGGGGGGGGGGGGGGGGGGGGTTGCGGGCACGGCCCCTAAGATTTTTAAAAATTAACGAATATGATTGAGTTGAAAGTTGTTAATTAATATACTTTATTGTATTTGGCCATTTCTAATTTGATACGCCCCGCTCCCCCTAAAAAAAATTCATTAATGATTCTTTCATACTTTTCAAGTTAAACATACAATCAAAATTCTTTATTATTTTAACTCATTTATGACATTTACTCGCTAAATTAATGATTAGTAGTTTTTTTTCAGTTTGTGCTTGCTTTAAAATTACGAAAAGGATTTCTTATGCTATTGCCTACAACAATTTCTATTCCGTTTTGATTTAAAAAAAATAATGCATATAGTTTGATTAAAATGTGTTTGTTACGACTCCACCTCCCGATAACCCCCAATTAAGGGAGACCGAGAGGTCGAAGCCGCACCCATAACTTTCGGATTAAAGGTTCGACAATTAACCAAGAATAATTATCAAATTTTAACATACTATACCGAAAAGCTGTAAGAAAATAAATTTTTGCATACCTTTTTGAAAACTTGGATCTCTAAACTTCTATCCACTTAAGGATTCTACTCTAACTAATCCTCCTTGTATTTTACTTCATGTATTTCACAATATGACGATTTACTGTTTGTCCTTTTGGCTTGTACCTAAAACACCGATAAACAAAACGTCGGCCAGCCGAAGCTGGTATGTGGGGGAAACAATAATTATGTAAATACGTTAACAATGTAATCATTCAATTAATCATTTAACAACCAAGATTACATTTTAGATATAACTCCGCGATCCAAGAGTACCCTATCCTCTATGTTGTCCCCATTAAACCCCTCATGATCCACCTATAGGTGAACCAATTTTTAGGGTTGAGTCACATGGCACTACTCGTAAGTAGCTCACTCCTTAACTCATGGCAGGCTAATGAGTCTGATGGCACTACACGTAGGTAGCCCAGTTTCTAACTCTCGGTAACCTAGACCTTGCTCTAGGATTACCCCTTTTTTCTTAGCCTTTTCAAAGCAATAGAGGTGGACCCAGATCTAGTCAGTTATATACACACATTTATAGGGATAATCATAGTCACTTTATAGTTGCATGAAATAAATAAACATCCAACAGTTATTTTCATGCAACCGATTAAAATTTCGGGAATCGCCTTGAAACTAGAACGATTATTCATAAGCGTAACCACATACCTGATCTGATGATTGAACACAAATATCCATGCAAATAAGAATCCAAGCCGTAAGCATTTTCAACAACATCCTGAAATAAACATGGAATTCCCTTTTTATTATTCATGTCATCAAGATCTATTAAACCTAGCTCGCTTCCTAGGGTTTCTAATTCACTTTTAGGGTTTCTATTGCAATTAGGGTTTTCCTTCATCTTTTACTATTTCAAACCCTAATTTTATACCATTACTCATAAACCCTTATTATCTTATCTATTATTCAACATTAAGGTTATCTTAACAACATATAACTCTATTCTTGGATTTAAAGGCACCATTAACCATCAATTAATTTTATTAATCCTCTTTTACATCAAAGTAACTATTTTTATCCTTTTAATCCATGACAAGATCATTATACGCATTTATTATCAATTCATATTTAATTACGGCCTAATCACATATGAACTTGATTTACCATTAATACTACCCTTTTATTCATGAGAAAACCCTAATCACTACTTTTAGGGTATTTATCCATAATTAAGGACTTTTGTACTCTAAATAGATTAGAACCATCATTTAACAACATATTTTCACATTATTCACATTAAATATGATCTTCTCCTCTTTTACCCTAAGTTAGGGTTTCTAACTACTTAATCGTTCATATTTGGTGTAAAATCCTAAACCATGTGATAAATCATCTATATCAGGTTCAAGTTCATCATTAACATTTTAACAGGTTGCTATTACTTAATTTCGTCAATTGAGTAACATGAATTTAACCATTAACTTCAATTAGGGTTCCTAACATGATTTTAAAGCACTTTCCATTAATTTGGCGTACTTTTGCAAATAGGAACAAAGTCAGATTCTAAAAGTATTTTTATTGAATTCTACGCGTTCTCCTGATCAATTTTCATGTTTTGCATATTTCCATCGGAGCTACCAATCTTTAGTTATAAATTATGCAAGAAAATATACCTTTCGGCCAATTAGAGAGCGCCACGTCGTCAGTCTCATGCAACGTTGCTAGGCTTTGAAAACATAACAAATTTACGCCTTTACCCTCATGTAAGTTGCCCGCCCTTTGTTCTCCGGAGGGGTACTTTCTTCCATCGTTCGATAGGTTGTCTTCAACCTCGGATCAGCAGCAGCAGCCGCCACGGGCGGCCCTTGGTGCGGCTCTCCCTCCCGAGTCAGGACTCGAAACCCAACGGAAGTTGACGCCCTTCCTCCGCCATGCTCTGGCGCACCCGAAGCATCCCTAGTTCTTGGCCAAGGTGGCCTGTTCCCTGCTCTTCGACCACATGTTTGCAGTCGTCACTGCAGCCTGGCGGCTACCGTTGTGTGCACTCCAGGGCACGACCTCGATGGCTAGGATGATCCTTGACACTATGGTTCAGTCGGCTATCATTAAAACATGTCTTTGGCTTCACGTTGCTTCCTGGTCGTACCAAACTTCTCGGTTAGGGTTTATGGTCAAACGAGGAAGAAGAAGAAAAGGAAGGAACGTGGGATTCTCTAGACTCGAGGCTAAGGGGTCTACCACTTTTTATGGGGGAGGATATCCTCGCCCTAAGGTTCCCCTCTAAGAGGAAACATGTTACGACCCCACCTCCTCATAACCCCCAATTAAGGAATACCGAGAGGTCGAAGCCACACCCATAACTTCCGGATCAAAGGTTTGGCAATTAACCAAGAATAATTATCAAATTTTAACAGACTATACTTAAAAGTTGTAAGAAAATAAATTTTTTCATACATTTTTGAAAACTTAGATCTCTAAACTTCTATCCACTTAAGGATTCTACTCTAACTAATCCTCCTTGTATTTTTCTTCATGTATTTCACAATATGACGATTTACTGTTTGTCCTTTTTGGCTTGTTCCTAAAACACCGAAAAACAAAACTTCAGTCAGTCGAAGTTGGTATGTGCGGGAAACAATAATTATGTAAATACGTTAATAATGTAATCATTCAATTAATCATTTAACAACTAAGATTACATTTTAGATATAACTCTGCGATCCAAGAGTACCCTATCCTCTATGTTGTCCCCATTAAACCCCTCATGATCCACCTATAGGTGAACCGATTTCTAGGGTTGAGTCACATGGCACTACTCGTAAGTAGCCCACTCCTTAACTCATGGAAGGCTAATGAGTCTCATGGCACTACACGTAGGTAGCCCAGTTATTAACTCTCGGTGACCTAGACCTTGCTCTAGGATTACCCCCTTTTTTAGCCTTTTCAAAGCAATAGAGGTGGACCCAGATCTAGTTAGTTATACATGCACATTTATAGTGATAATCATAGTCACTTTATAGTTGCATGAAATAAATAAACATCCAACAGTTATTTTCAAGCAACTGATTAAAACTTTGGGAATCGCCGTGAAACTAGAGCGATTATTCATAAGTGTAACCACATACCTGATTTGATGAGTCATGCAGATTATTCAACATATACTTCATGTATATACAATCAAGACAATCAATAGATCCAAGCAAGTAATTCAATCATCACATAATTCCTAAAAAGAATATGTACTCTATTTATTACACACATTATCAAAAATCTACTTTATTGACTTGGATTCTCTTTCTAGGGTTTCTAATCCGCATTAAGGTTTCATTAATATTCATTAGGGTTTCTTAGATCAATTCCTCAAACATAATCTATTTTAGGTCAACAAACCATAAAATACTCTTTTCCATTTATATGAACTTTAATTGCTCAACTATTCATTTTAGTAGTCTTTTATACCCAAAATGACTTAGGATCATCATATCCCTATTCATTCATGGATTTGAACAATTAAAACAATTAAAAGACATATTCTCCTAAATTAGGGTTTTTAAGCTCATTAATGCATAATCATGCACGAAACCCTAAATTAAGCCAATTATATAAAAAGATCATCTTTTTAGATCCTATTTTCACTTTTATTAACAACATGTTAATCTCAACTTGAATTATCTAAAATAACATCATTAAGTCCATCTATCATCAGATCTAAGGGTTTTTCCTCAATCAAAATCATTAAAGATGATAGCTTTATGTACTTTTCACATTTCCAACATATTTATGCATATAAACTCTAAATTAGACTAATCATGTGCAAAGTTCTTCCGTTTTGAACATAATGTACCTTTTACATGTAACAGGTTAACATCAACTCTAATGATGCATTAAACCCTATCAAACACTTTATTTATTTCAAAATAGGGTTCCTTAAGAATTAAAGCATTAAAGATGATTACTTTCATTACTTTTCAGATTGCAAAAAGAATCAGGCTTAAAACATAATTTCTTTGTGTTCCTCTCGTTCTGAGGATCACTTTTCATATAGGACTTATTTTAATCCGAGTTACAGTTTATTAGATACGAATTTAACAAGATTTACCTTTTTTGGACCAATCAGAGCGTGCCACGTCGCTCCTTGCATGCAACACTGCCCACGTTTTGGAAAACATTTCTAATTGACCTTCTTGCCCTCGGTTAAGTGATACGTTTCTACAGCCCGTGGAGGGCAACTTCGTCCAACGACCAAGGGGTCGTCTTCAACCTTGCTCCGCCGACTTGTTGCTGCCCTAGCCGCGGTGCGCGGCTCCTCTTCCTCCCCCTGGACCTCGACCGCCATCGGGGACAGGTCCCCTGCCACCGCAACTCCTTTGCGCACCTCAGGGTGCTTTTTAGCCTGCGTCCAAGGGATTCCTCTGCGCTGGCCGTGACCACGACCCACAGCAAGCCTTGTAGCCGTGCGGCCACTGCTGCGTGCAGTTTAGGATACGACAACATCGGCCAAGCTTCTCCCAGCTTTGTGGAGCAACATGCTTCCATATCCAACCCTTCATACCTCCTCATTGTGCCCTGATCATGCCGCTCTTCTCCATTAGGTTTTGTGGACAAAAATGTGGAAGAAGGTGAACAAGATAGAAGGATATCTGCATGGGATCCCTCTGGTCTTCGCCAATGGATTCGACCATCTATATAGGGATGACATCCACGCCCTAACGTACCTGCCTATGAGAAAAGCAAAGCTTCTCCTCATTAGGAAACCATCTTTCCATAGTTGAGAATAAATTCTCTCTCCTTATATTAATTCTTTATTTTCCTTGATCCTTAGTCATTAAGAATTCGAAATTATTTTCTCTTATTCTCTTCATGTTTGCTTTTTAATTCTTTGGCACAAATTTCTATCTTCTTTTAATAGAAATCACTTCCTTTTTCATAATGCCACCAAAATCATTAATAATGTATCATATTATCCTTTTATTTTGCAATTTTGGTATTTTCTCTTTCTTTCCTCTTTATTGGGACTCCTTGGATCCCAAGACACTCCCTTATATCGAAATTCTTTTTATTGGATACTTATTATCCTTCTAGATGCATCTTTATGCATTATCTCACATTATCTCATTTATTTCTCATTAAAATAACTCTTTTTGAGGTTTTCTCTTTATTTCTCTTTTATTTTTGTCATTGGCATTCCTTTTAATATTAGCAACCTCATGGATACGAAATTTCACCAAGAAATCTCATTTATGCATCTTTCCACTCATTTTCCACATTTTATCATTATTTTCAATTTCTTTCTTAATAAAGAAATACTTAATTAAACTTTTCTTTTCTTGTTGCCTTCTCTATGCAACTTTGGACTCCTTGGAACCCAAGGAACCTAAGAGGCACGAAATCCTCTTTGGATGTGCCTTCTAGAGGTTTCTATATTTTCCTTTTCTCAAATATTCACTCATTCACTTACTAATTGAATTCCTTTATTATTTGGGCCCAATAGCCAATAAAGCCCACAAAACAATCGTCAAAGCTATTGTAAACGAAATCCATGTCTTCAAAACAAATTATATCATTATTTGTTCAATTATCCTTAATATGAGAAATTGAATTTCTCACCAATTGAACCCAAAAATTGGGGTTGTAACATCCTTTCCCTCTTATAGGAATTTTGTCCTCAAAATTCAAATAAGCAAACAAACAATTTAGGATAAGACTTTTCCATGTCCATCATTGGCCCCTATGTGGCTTTACCCTACCCATGGAACTTCCAAAGAACCTTTATCATCACTTATTCTTTTCTCTGAGTTCTTTCACCCTGGCGTCTATAAACTGCACAGGTGACTCAGGTCATTTCAGCCTCCCTTGGGGCTCACTAGGTTCATTGCTCAGCACATGGTCAGGGCACCTCACATAGTTCTCTAAATTGGACACATGGAACTCATCACACACTACTTTATTCTGAGGGGTAAGGTCAATCTTAACCTTCTCCACCAAACCATATCAAAAGAACCCATGCATCGGGGACTCATCACTCTTAACTATAACTTAGAGGGGTCAGATTTTCACATATTCTCCCACAGTAACTTGTATGTCAGACTACTTTGCATCCGCTCATGACTCTTGTCATCTCTAGGCTCCTTTCAGCCATTGTATGATCAAAGCGACTTCATCTACACACACTGTGGTCCTTTCACCAACTTCACCTTACTAAAGTGGTGACTGACACAACCTCCCTTACAGAGCTTCTTTAAATCCCAATACTGGCTATGGTGGTCGTCATTATATCTTTCATAGGAAAAGAATTGTCCCTAGCCATCACCCTGAACGAGCACATATGCTCTCATCAGACCCTTTAGTCTGGATCACACTAACCATCAGTTAGGGGTGATAAACTATACTAACATTGAGTCCTTCATATACCTACTTCCACCTTTTGGAAGGGAACCTTTAGGTCAAACTCAAAAACCTTTGACCTCGCTTCATGGTGTAGTTGAACCATCTCTCTCATGGGTAGTTCAACCAGATCTATCCCTTGACAAAACTCTTTCTTTCTCATGTCATCTAGGAAAGGCGATCTACCATAACCCATATTGCATCTCAACCCTCCTTGGTCCTGAGGATACTTACAACATCCATAGAGATGAACTCCCCTTCCCTTTCGGGGACTCTTTATCCTTTATATCAATGCACTGGGTTACCAGTGCTCATCCCTCACCTCCTATCATGCATAGAAACATACCACGTGCATCCTCATCTTAGGCATCTAAAGTACTACTGTCGCTTATTATCTCGGTAGTACCACGGTGTAATGGTGATCTTCAATCATGATTTCCTATATGTCATGTTTTCTCAAGTTCGATTCCTCAGAAACCCTAAACCACTCTAGTCGGGTTTTCATCACCTTCTTTTCCAAAGAAGTGCACTTGAGGTTCTACCACCATCCTTTCATCGTATCAAGGACTAGACTGGCTAATCAAACAACCCTTAACCTTTCAACGTATCTTGTTACATCTGAGTGTTATCCAAACACCTCTCCTTTCCAAACTTAGGGTTAGCCAAGCAACCTCTTCTAGCTTCTAGTCAAACAAGTCAGATGTATATCAACCAGAGCATCCATTACCACTTCACATCCTTAGGTATTAGGTAACATTGAAGACATACACTTCCATGTATTTCACTTATCATCTCACCTCAAACTCTATGTCTATTTTCATTAAGAACACTCTCTGATTTCATCATCATGGTGATCAAACCCAACCTGGTATAACTTGTAAGTTCTACATAGCTCATGATAAAAACATCCTCATAAGGTAACTACCTCATTCCTCTTAGTGTTTGCAAACTATCCATGTATCATTCATGGTATGTTATCTTCTCTATCCCTATTTCTCATGGCAACGTTCCAACCTACATCATCTCTTATCCTCGGTGTATGGCATGCGTAATGTCCTATCTCTCACCCCCATAACAAGAGGAAATAAGCATTTGGCTGCAGTCCAAATACAGAGTTCTTTCTGTTCCAAGAGTAGAGATGGTACATCCCACCTTGCCAATACACCTTTACATCTAAGTTGCAACGTGCCACATATGTCTCTACAGATATCATGATATCAAACTAGTCTTGAACCTACTAAGGTTTATATCCTTGGTCATCTCCTCTAGGTCTATAGGGTACCGGCTCTTTTGGGGTCATCCCTCTTCCCTCATGCATCAAGATAGTGCCCTACTCATCTGCCCTTTGGGTCCCATGAGTTCATGAAGGTGATCAATCTCCTAACCCATGGCCCTCAGACAAAGACAGATGTTACCTCCCGATCCTATGGTCATGTGCAACTAGGGAATTAGGAAACTCCTACCTTCATCGGTCTTATCCCTACCTGACCTTAGGATAGACTTAGGATTCCATTTATAGTACATGTCCAACTTAAAACCTTGCCCAAGCCTTCATCATCTCTCTTTGTATACATGGGATGACATCCATCCTTTCATTGCGGTCATGGTGACCTGTCTATCTTGGTCAGGCCCCTTACCGGTTACCTCCATGGTAACACATCCACATGCACTTATAGATGGATATCTATGGGTCTATAGGTTCATTCTCATACCATGTACTTTTCACTTAGCTTCTCAAGATCCTATGAGACCTCTTTAGGTTACCTTAAACCAACAAAGCTGATATAAACACCCTACCAAAGGGGTCCCTCTCCCAGGATGGGAGGAAAACTATCTCTTGACAACATGGTCGCGAAAGCTCTTAGGTCTAGGGTTTACATCCACATGAGCCTACTTAACCCTAGCAAACTATTGAGGCACAAGAAGATCACCTACTGAACCATGATAGGTCATACTTGTCCTCTTTCCTCAATGCTGGATCAAGATCACACCTCCCTTTATCATCAACCTAACTGTGGGGGGGGTTCATAAAATGTACCTTAAACTTAAGGGACTTCCCTTTTCCTTTATACATGAGGAGTACCATGCTCGAAACTATAGAAACTTAATTCTCTTCATGAGCATTAGGTACACCAATTCTCCACTTAGGCCAAGGAACCCTAGGTTCACTTGTAGGTGTCCAACTGCATGCTCTATCTCTTAACCACGAACCCCGAATGTAACAGGCATGACATGTACTTCTTGTCATCCTTCAACTCGAGCAACACTTAGAGTTGGGTCCTCCTTAAGGACAACCAACAAGGTACAAGGCCTCATAACCTGCTACTATACCTCTTCCAGGTCTAAGGAACTCTTCTTCTCATCTATACCATAGGTACAGAGGTACCAACAGACTCATCCTCTCTCTAGGGTTTGGTTCCTCTCATGGCAACCAAGACATCAGCAACCTCTAGGGATCAAGCATGTGGCGACCACTACCATCCACTTAGGTCGCATCATCCTCAACTTCCTACATATCTCAGCGGTTAGGATTCCAACCTTCTTGCTTGGTTCCTGCTCTCTCTTTCTAGATCTAACCCTACAACCAACCTCACCATTTGAGGTCCTATCTTCGTGAAGGGTCAACCTCAAAAGCATTCCCTTAGCTATATGAAGCCTATAGTCGACTTATGTTTGCTCAAGGTTATCCATAACCCCTTATGCTCATTTCATAAGCCATCCTTCATACTCTCCTGGTCAGGGTTTCAATCCTTTTCTTGCATTACTAACATACCCTGGGTGCATGCTATGCCCTACTCGCATAAGCCCATAGGGTTTCTAAGATCCTTCACTAACATCATCATCTAAGGAGATATCCTAACATGCACGACCCTTCCCAAGGTTGGGTTGCCAAAGGTGCTAGGTCACCCATGGATCATATAGCATCCCAAAGGCATGTCCTTTCTAACTCATCTCTCTCTAACCTTCACTTAGGGTTAGGGTTAGCATCATCCTCGGAGGATGTGTCAAGTCTCTACTTGCAATGGAGATCTCTATCTCCAAGACTAACTTATCCTCCTGACAAGAAGGTCTAGCCTCAGGTCTCTTCTGAGGACATGACAACTTATGTCATACGACCTAAGCATGTATCTATTCTTTAATCTGCGCTTAATCTATTAAGCTTATGTCCATGACATTTTATTTACATGCTTTTCATTAATTT
This sequence comes from Alisma plantago-aquatica, assembly GCA_963693085.1. Lineage (NCBI taxonomy): Eukaryota > Viridiplantae > Streptophyta > Magnoliopsida > Alismatales > Alismataceae > Alisma > Alisma plantago-aquatica. Next base: position 71,953,604 of record OY856410.1, on the reverse strand, counting down.
GGTGGAGGATATCTTAAACCTTATCAACCTTACCCATACCTCAAGAGGGTGAGGAGAAGAGAGAAAACCGTAATCCTTAAGGTCCTTAACATAATTTGTGATGAGAACGGATGAATAAGATGAGAAAGTCCTAAAGGTATCTTATTTTGATTCATACCCTAAGACTTTGGCCATGCAGTCACACGGATCCGGGAGTCCTCGTATTCTGACTAGCGGTGCGGAGGAAAATATTGCCAGCCCCCGGTCATGATCCTTTTCTAGACACCTCCGTCTTTCAGATATTCCTCTAATAACTCCCTTGGGTTCTATAGAGTTTGTAAAATTCAATAATTATTAATGGTTAAGTGGGGAACCTACGCTCTGATACCAAATGTTACGACCCCACCTCCCGATAACCCCCAATTAAGGGAGACTGAGAGGTTGAAGCCGCACCCATAACTTTCGGATCAAAGTTTCGGAAATTAACCAAGAATAATTATCAAATTTTAACAGACTATACTTAAAAGTTGTAAGAAAATAAATTTTTGCATACCTTTTTGAAAACTTGGATCTCTAAACTTCTATCCACTTAAGGATTCTACTCTAACTAATCCTCCTTGTATTTTTCTTCATGTATTTCACAATATGACGATTTACTGTTTGTCCTTTTTGACTTGTTCCTAAAACGCCGAAAAACAAAATGTCGGTCAGCCGAAGCTGGTATGTGGGGGAAACAATAATTATGTAAATACGTTAACAATGTAATCATTCAATTAATCATTTAACAACCAAGATTACATTTTAGATATAACTCTGTGATCCAAGAGTACCCTATCCTCTATGTTGTCCCCCTTAAACCCCTCATGATCCACCTATAGGTGAACCAATTTCTAGGGTTGAGTCACATGGCACTACTCGTAAGTAGCCCACTCCTTAACTCATGGCAGGCTAATGAGTCTCATGGCACTACACGTAGGTAGCCCAATTTCTAACTCTCGGTAACCTAGACCTTGCTCTAGGATTACCCCTTTTTTTTAGCCTTTTCAAATCAATAGAGGTGAACCCAGATCTAGTCAGTTATACACGCAAATTTATAGTGATAATCATAGTCCCTTTATAGTTGCATGAAATAAATAAACATCCAACAGTTATTTTCAAGCAACTGATTAAAACTTTAGGAATCACCATGAAACTAGAGCGATTATTCATAAGCATAACCACATACCTGATTTGATGAGTCATGAAGATTATTCAACATATACTTCATGTATATACAATCAAGCCAATCAACAGATCCAAGCAAGTAATTCATTCATCACATAATTCCTAAAAAGAATATGTACTCTATTTATTACACACTTTATCAAGAATCTACTTTATTGACTTGGATTCTCTGTCTAGGGTTTCTAATCCGCATTAAGGTTTCATTAATATTCATTAGCGTTTCTTAGATCAATTCCTCAAACTTAATCTATTTTAGGTCAACAAACCCTAAAATACTCTTTTCCATTTATATGAACTTTAATTGCTCAACTATTCATTTTAATAGTCTTTTATACCCAAAATGACTTAGGATCATCATATCCCTATTCATTCATGGATTTGAACAATTAAAATAATTAAAAGACATATTCTCCTAAATTAGGGGTTTTAAGCTCATTAATGCATAATCATGCACGAAACCCTAAATTAAGCCAATTATATAAAAAGATCATCTTTTTAGATCCTATTTTCACTTTTATTAACAACATGTTAATCTCAGCTTGAATTATCCAAAATAACGTCATTAAGTCCATCTATTATCAAATCTAAGGGTTTTTCCTCAATCAAAATCATTAAAGATGATAGCTTTATGTACTTTTCACATTTCCAACATATTTATGCATATAAACTCTAAATTAGACTAATAATGTGCAAAGTTCTTCCCTTTTGAACATAATGGACCTTTTACATGTAACAGGTTAACATCAACTCTAATGATCCATTAAACCCTATCAAACACTTTATTTATTTCAAAATAGGGTTCCTTATGAATTAAAGCATTAAAGATGATTACTTCCATTACTTTTCAGATTGCAAAAAGAATCAGGCTTCAAACATAATTTCTTTGTGTTCCTCTTATTCTGAGGATCACTTTTCATATAGGACTTGTTTTAATCCGAGTTACGATTTATTATATACGAATTTAACAAGATTTACCTTTTTTGGACAAATCAGAGCGTGCCACGTCGCTCCTTGTATGCAACGCTGCCCATGTTTTGGAAAACATTTCGAATTGACCTTCTTGCCCTCGGTTAAGTGATACGTTTCTACATCCCGTGGAGGGCAACTTCGTCCAACGACCAAGGGGTCGTCTTCAACCTTGCTCCGCCGACTTGCTGCTGCCCTAGCCGCGGTGCGCGGCTCCTCTTCCTCCCCGTGGACCTCGACCGCCATCGAGGACAGATCCCCTGTGTTGGCTAAATGGACATCTATAAATCCCTTTGTTTTGATTATGACAAATATTTCATTCTTATTGATCTAACGAGCTTTTTGAGTGTGCAGGAACAAGGTGGATGACAAAGTACTAGGGAAATCCATATGCTTACACATTTATATTTTCTTGAAATGTAATCGCTTTGTAAAAACTTGTACAAATATATAATGTATAAGTACTTAGATTTCATGTAAATCAAGCGTTAGATCTTCCCTAGCTAAACACCACATTTAGATAAGTCATCCCCTTCAAATAGGATCACATATGCACACTCATACATATAATTAGTACCTAAATTGAAACATTGAAACAGGATCAATCTCGGTCGACCTACTCCTCGACCGAGACACTCTCGGTCGACAATCTTCTCGACCGAGAAAGATCCAAAGTAGCCGTTAGACACAACTGACAAGGTAGTTGGCAGTTGGAGATAAACGTTGCAAAACACTTGATTCAGAGAGCCTGTCGGTCGACAAGAGTTCGACCGAGTAGGTGTTTCGGTCGACCATTCCTCGACCGAGATGAACTCTGACAGCAGCTGCAGAGTGAATTAATTAGCCGTTGCTAAAGCAACAAACTTGTACCTAACGGCTAGTTAAGCACTTAGAAACCCATAGAAGTTGTCTAGAACGTTCTTAAGCATCCTTAGGCCATTCCTATAAATAGGACAAGCCATAGGACACTCAAACTCACTTGTTACACTTAAGAAATCCTTGAGCACACTTTGAGCAATCTGTTTGTGAGCAAATTGAGCATTGTGACAATTGGCTACTTTCTTCCTTAGCTCAAAATTCGTGTCCTATAGTCTAGCATCTCCTATCCACTGTCATTACAATTCCATACACTTTGGTTAGGAGATCTATACGCTTGATCTAGGCAAATCAAGCCTTGGGCTACAAAGGATAAGTTGTAATTTCCTTTTCCTTTCTTGTTCCCTGTTATTGTTTGTACTCTCCTTGCTACTCCTAGGTTGGAGGCTGCGGATTGGAGAGGGTGGAGATCTTCTTGGCGAAGAAGGTGACCTTGAACTACTTCAGAAGGCTGGTGCAACGGGAGGTTACTTCTAGAGAGGAAGGCTACTTCAAGGGGGAGCTTGGAGTTACTTCAAGAAGGCTACCTCAAGTTGGTGCATCTACTTCGAGTGAAGGCTGTTCAAGGGGTGTAAAGGAAAGTATTGTATTTTGTATAAATCCTTGTGAAGGTAATAAAATATATACTTTCAAATCCCGGTTGGGTAAGCAACCGGGTAGTGGACTGACAACTTTAGTATTTGCTAAAGTTGGAACCACTCTAAACACCTGTCTCCTTCTTCCAATTTCAATTGTGGTTGTTTGAGTTCAATAATTGTTAAAATTGTTTTTAAAACTCTATTCACCCCCCCTCTAGTGTTTTTCAATTGGTATCAGAGCAGGCTTCAAGGAACCCTAACCAGGTCTTGAAGAATGGAGGGTAATGGTGATTACAATCGCAACAAAAGGTGCAGCTTGGACAAATCTACAACATGTTGCAATTGGTGCTTAGGAACAAGCCACACAACAACTAGCTGTCCATGGAGATCAAAAAGGGAAGATGAACACAAGGATTGTCTTATTGCTACAACTAGTGAAGAAGAAGAAGGGGTAAGTCTTTTTGATTTATCTAAAGAAGAACTAGTTGCTAGTCTTGAAGAGACACATAATAAATATGTTGAGTGCAAGAAGAAACTAAAGAAATCTAATAAAGCAAATGATGAATTACATGCTAAGCTTCTTACTATTACATCTGAAAATGAAGATCTTAAAAAGATCATTGAAGATCAGGATATTGAGATAAAATCTATAGAGGCAAATTGCAAACTACTATCTTTAGAGAAGATTAATTTGCAAACTCAAGTGAATGATCTTCAAAAACAACCCATCTTATGCAACCATCTAGATTATGATTCTATTGTCAAAGAAAGAAATTCATTGTCATCTAATCTAGATCAAGCAAAACTAGATATCAAGAAGAGAATGGAAGAGATTTCCAAGTTACAACAAAAAGTTAGTAATTTAAATAATAATGGCATTCTTGACAAAATCTTAGATAATCCCTATCATCAAATCGGGAGAAGAGGACTAGGTTACAAGCCTAAGGGGAAATCCTATCAACAACCTAGTTGGAGAAAGACACAAGCACATCAATCTATATATGTACCTAAAGGAACATCTTCACCCACGAACAACACAGAACACAACCCTAGAAAAAGATATGAGGTTGATTCTATATGTTGCCATTATTGCTTACGTCTTGGACACTACTCTTTTTCATGCCCATACAAGAAAAAGGATGTTGAGTTGATATGGGTTCCAAAACCCCCAAATTAAATTGATTAGACTAAGTTGAGATATGACCGAAGACTTTAAATTGCATATATTTATGTCTATCTCAACTTAAACTGATTTTTAAATTGCATAATTAAATTAAATATAGTCTATATTTTACTTGGAATCAATAAATAGTTCTGTAGATAAAACAGAAACCTTGTCGGTCGAAAAATCCTCGACCGAGCAGTCAATCAGTCGAGAAATCATCGACCGATCTGTTCACTGATTTTAGTCTGCAGTAAAATTGCTAAATCAAGTGGATATCTATCTAAGGGGGAGCATAGTATAAAATTAAGGGGGAGAAGTAATATAAAATATTCAACTTGGATATCTTTTTGAAATGACGAAGGGGGAGAAAAGAATATAATATAAATAAGTTTCATAATGAAAAAGGCCAAGCACTCACTTGCAAAACAAAAATGGCTACAAAAGGCAATCTTAAGGTATGAAACTCATATGTTTTATATTTCCTTTTTTTTATATTTTGGAAATGTTTGTCATCTTCAAAAAGGGGGAGATTGTTGGCTAAATGGACATCTATAAATCCCTTTGTTTTGATTATGACAAACATTTCACTCTTATTGATCTAACGAGCTACTTGAGTGTGCAGGAACAAGGTGGATGACAAAGTACTAGGGAAATCCATATGCTTACACATTTATATTTTCTTGAAATGTAATCGCTTTGTAAAAACTTGTACAAATATATAATGTACAAGTACTTAGATTTCATGTAAATCAAGCGTTAGATCTTCCCTAGCTAAACACCACATTTAGATAAGTCATCCCCTTCAAATAGGATCACATATGCACACTCATACATATAATTAGTACCTAAATTGAAACATTGAAACAGGATCAATCTCGGTCGACCAACTCCTCGACCGAGACACTCTCGGTCGACAATCTTCTCGACCGAGAAAGATCCAAAGTAGCCGTTAGACACAACTGACAATGTAGTTGGCAGTTGGAGATAAACGTTGCAAAACACTTGATTCAGAGAGCCTATCGGTCGACAAGAGTTCGACCGAGTAGGTGTTTCGGTCGACCATTCCTCGACTGAGATGAACTCTGACAGCAACTACAGAGTGAATTAATTAGCCGTTGCTAAAGCAACAAACTTGTACCTAACGGCTAGTTAAGCACTTAGAAACCCCTAGAAGTTGTCTAGAACGTCCTTAAGCATCCTTAGGCCATTCCTATAAATAGGACAAGCCATAGGACACTCAAACTCACTTGTTACACTTGAGAAATCCTTGAGCATACTTTGAGCAATCTGTTTGTGAGCAAATGGAGCATTGTGACACTTGGCTACTTTCTTCCTTAGCTCAAAATTCGTGTCCTATAGGCTAGCATCTCCTATCCACTGTCATTACAATTCCATACACTTTGGTTAGGAGATCTATACGCTTGATCTAGGAAAATCAAGCCTTGGGCTACAAAGGATAAGTTGTAATTTCCTTTTCCTTTCTTGTTCCCTGTTATTGTTTGTACTCTCCTTGCTACTCCTAGGTTGGAGGTTGTGGATTGGAGAGGGTGGAGATCTTCTTGGCGAAGAAGGTGACCTTGAACTACTTCAGAAGGCTGGTGCAACGGGAGGTTACTTCTAGAGAGGAAGGCTACTTCAAGGGGGAGCTTGGAGTTACTTCAAGAAGGCTACCTCAAGTTGGTGCATCTACTTCGAGTGAAGGCTGTTCAAGGGGTGTAAAGGAAAGTATTGTATTTTGTATAAATCCTTGTGAAGGTAATAAAATATATACTTTCAAATCTCGGTTGGGTAAGCAACCGGGTAGTGGACTGACAACTTTAGTATTTGCTAAAGTTGGAACCACTCTAAACACCTGTCTCCTTCTTCCAATTTCAATTGTGGTTGTTTGAGTTCAATAATTGTTAAAATTGTTTTTAAAACTCTATTCACCCCCCCCTCTAGTGTTTTTCACCCTGCCACCGCAACTCCTCTGCGCACCTCAGGGTGCTTTTTAGCCTGCGTCCAAGGGACTCCTCTGTGCTGGCTGCGACCGTGACCCGCAGCAAGCCTTGCAGCCATGCGGCCACTGCTGCGTGCAGTTTAGGATACGACAACGTCGACCAAGCTTCTCCCATCTTCGTGGAGCAACATGCGTCCATATCCAACCCTTCATACCTCCTCATTGTGCCCTAATCATGCTGCTCTTCTCCATTAGGGTTTGTGGACAAAAACATGGAAGAAGGTGAAGAAGATAGAAGGATATCTACGTGGGATCCCTTTGGTCTTCGCCAATGGATTCGACCCTCTATATAGGGAGGACATCCACGCCCTAACGTACCTGCCTATGAGAAAAGCAAAGCTTCTCGTCATTAGGAAACCATCTTTCCATAGTTGAGAATAAATTCTATCTCCTTATATTAATTATTTATTTTCCTTGATCCTTAGTCATTAAGAATTCAAAATTATTTTCTCTTATTCTCTTCATGTTTGCTTTTTAATTCTTTGGCACAAATTTCTATCTTCTTTTAATAGAAATCACTTTCTTTTTCATAATGCCACCAAAATCATTAATAATGTATCATATTATCCTTTTATTTTGCAATTTTGGTATTTTCTCTTTCTTTCCTCTTTATTGGGACTCCTTGGATCCGAAGACACTCCCTTATATCGAAATTCTTTTTATTGGATACTTATTATCCTTCTAGATGCATCTTTATGCATTATCTCACATTATCTCATTTATTTCTCATTAAAATAACTCTTTTTGAGGTTTTCTCTTTATTTCTCTTTTATTTTTTTCATTGGCATTCCTTTTAAAATTAGCAACCTCATGGATACGAAATTTCACCAAGAAATCTCATTTATGCCTCTTTCCACTCATTTTCCACATTTTATCATTATTTTCAATTTCTTTCTTAATAAAGAAATACTTAATAAACTTTTCTTTTCTTGTTTCCTTCTCTATGCAACTTTGGACTCCTTGGAACCCAAGAGGAACGAAATCCTCTTTGGATGTGCCTTCTAGAGGTTTCCATATTTTCCTTTTCTCAAATATTCACTCATTCACTTACTAATTGAATTCCTTTGTTATTTGGGCCCAATAGCCAATAAAGCCCACAAAACAATCGTCAAAGCTATTGTAAACAAAATCCATGTCTTCAAAAAAAATTATATCATTATTTGTTCAATTATCCTTAATATGAGAAATTGCATTTCTCACCAATTGAACCCAAAAATTGGGGTTGTAACAAAACAAGTCCTCTCCCATTAGGAATCCTATTCCTTTGATGAGAAGCAAAACTCTTTCTCTCTCTTTCTTGTATTCTTTGGATATTATCTATTATTTGGATATTCGAAATTCCTCTTTTATTTCCGTTGTTCTTTCCCTTTTTATTCATTTGCCACGAATTTCTACTCTCTTTTAATATCAATTACTTCCTTGTTATCAATATCACAACATTCATTAATAATGTATCACATTATCCTTTTATTTTGCAATTTTGGTATTATCTCTATCTTTCTTCTTTATTGGGACTCCTTGGATCCCAATACACTTTATTATTTCGAAATCCTTTTTATTGGATACTCATTATCCTTCTAGATGCATCTAAATGCATTATTCCTTATTATTCCTCTTATCTTGTTTATTTCTTATTAAAATAGTTCTTTTTGAGGATTTCTATTTATTTCTCTTTTATTTTCCTCATTGGTATTCCTTTTATTATTATTAGGAATCCTTGAGATACGAAATTCCACCAAGAATAACTCAATTATTCCTCTTTTCACTTGTTTTCCACATTTTACCATTATTTTCAATTTCTTTCTTAATAAAGAAATACTTAATTGATCTTTTCTTTTCTTATTACATTCTCTATGCAACTTTTGACTCCTTGGAGCCCAAGGAACCCAAGAGGCACGAAATCCCTCTTTGGATTTGCCTTCTAGAGGTTTCCATCTCATTCTTTTCTCAAAAACTCAATTATCCATTTACTATTTTAATAATTGAGTTTCCTTGTTATTGGGCCCAATAGCCAATAAAGCCCACAACACAATCATCAAGGCTATTGTAAACAAAATCCATTTATTCAAAACAAATCATATATTTATTTGTTCAATTATCTTTAATATGAGAAATTACATTTCTCACCAATTGAACCCAAAAATTGGGGTTGTAACATCCTTCCCCTCTTATGGGAATTTTGTCCTCAAAATTCTATCAAGCAAACAAACAATTCAGGATAAGGCTTTTCCATGCCCATCATTGGCCCCTATGTGGCTTTACCGTACTCATGGCGCTTCCAAAGAATCTTTATCATCACATATTCTTTTCTCTGAGTCCTTTCATCCTGGCGTCTATAAACTGCACAGGTGGGCTCAGGCCATTTCAGCCTCCCTCGGGCTTACTAGGTTCATTGCTCCGCACATGGTCTGGGTACCTCACATAGTGCTCTAAATTGGACACATGGAATTCATCACACATTACTTTATCATGAGGGGTAAGATAAAACTTAAACTTCTCCACCAAACCATGTCAAAAGAACCCATGCATCGGGGACTCAGCTCTCTTTGCTATAACTTAGAGGGGTCGGATTTTCCATGTCACATATTCTCCCACAGTGAACTTCATGTATGTCTACTTTGCATCTGCTCATGACTCTCGTCATCTCTAGGCTCCTTTCAGCCATTGCACGATCAAAGTGACTTTCTCATGTGGTCCTTTCACCAACATCACCTTACTGAAGTGGTGACCGACACAACCTCCCTTACAGAGCTTCTTTAAATCCCGATACTGGCTATGGTGGTCATCATCACATCTTTCATAGGACAAGAACTGTCCCTAGCTATCACCCTGAACGAGCACATATGCTCTCATCAGACCCTTTAGTCTGGATCATACTAACCATTAGTTATGGGTGAGGAACTATACTATCATCGAGTCCTTCATGTACCTACTTCCCCCCTTACGAAAGTGAACCTTTAGGATATACTCAAGGACTTTTGAACTCGATTCATGGTGTAGTTGAACCATCACTCTCATGAGTAGTTCAACCAGATCTATCTCTTGACAGAACTCTTTCTTTCTCATGTCATCTAGGTAAAGTGATCTACCATAACCCATATTGCATCTCAACCTTCCTTGATCTAGGGGAGACTTATCACAACATCTATTGTGATGAACTCCCTTTCTCTTTCGGGAACTCTTTATCCCCTATATCAATGCACTGGATTACCGGTGTTCATCCTTCACAATCTGTCATGCATGGCATCATACCACATGCAGCCTCATCTCCAACATCCATAGTACTTGTACCACTCCTTATCTCAGTAGTGCCATGGTGTATGGTAATCTTAAAATCACGATTTCCTATATGTCATGATTACTCAAGACCGATTCCTCGAAAACCATAAACCACTCTCACCATGGTTTTATTACCTTCCTATCCAAAGAAGTGTATCTGAGGTTCTATCACCATCCTTTCATTATATCAAGGACTAGACTGGCTAACCAAACAATCATTAACTTTTTCAACATATCTCGTTACCTCTAGGTGTTAGCCAAACACATCTCCTTTCAAACTTAGGGTTAGCTTAACAACCTCTTCTAGCCAAACTAGGCAGCTATACCCCAACCAGGGCATCCATTACTACTTCACCTTCTTATGTATTAGGTAACATTGAAGACATACTCTTCCATGTATTTCACTTATCATCTCAAACTCAAAGTCTATCTTCATTGAGAACACTTTGAGCTCATCTTCTTGGTGATCCAACTCAACCTTGTATGACTCATATCTCATGATAAAAACATCCTCATAAGGTGACTACATCATTCCTCTTAGTGTTTGCAAACCATCCATGTATCATTCACTTTACCAGGGTATGTTATCCTCTCTATCCTCATACCTTGTAGCAACATTCCAACTCACATCATCTTTTATCCTTGGTGTATGGCATGCGTACTGTCCTATCTCTCACTCTCATAACAAGAAGAAATAAGCATTTGGCGGCCGTCCAAATACAGAGTTCTTCGTGTTCCAAGAGTAGATATGGTACATCCCACCTTGCTAGTACACCTTCAAATCTAAGTTGAAACGTGCCGTTTATGCCTCTATATTACAATAATCTTGCTATCAAAGTTACCTCCATGGAAAATTGGTTTCGAACCTACTTGGGTCACCACACAATCCTTGGTCATTTCCTCTAGGTATATAGGGTGCCGACACTTTTAGGGTCATCCCTCTTCCCTTATGCATTTAGAGAGTGCCCTACTCATCTGCCCTTTGGGTCCCATGAGTTCATGAAGGTGATCAATCTCCTAACCCATGGCCCTCAGACAATGATAGTTGTTACCTCCCGACCCTATGGTCATGTGCAACTAGGGAATTAGACAACTCCTACTTCCCTCGGTCTGATCCCTACTGACCCTAGGATAAACTGAGGATTCTATCATAGTACATGTCCAACCTAGAACCTTATCCAAACCTTCATCATCTCTCTTTCTGCATTCGAGGGATGTCTTTCATCCTCTCATAGGGGTCATGGTGATCGGCCTACCTTGGTCAGGCCCCATACCGATTACTTCCATGGTAACACATCCTCATGCACTTAGAGATGGATATTTATGGGTCTATAGGTTCATTCTCATAGCATGTACTTTTCACTTAGCTTCTCAAGATCCTATGAGACCTCTTTAGGTTAACTTAAACCAAACAAAACTGGTATACACTCTACCAAAGGGTCCCTCTCCCAATATGGGAGGAAAAACTTCACCTTGATAACAAAGGTCACAAACATCCTTAGGGTTTATATTTACATGACCATGCTTGACCCTAGCAAGCTATTAAGGCACAAGCGGACCACCTGCCAAACTATGCTAGGTTACACTTATTCTCATCCTCAACATTGGGTCAAGATCATACCTTCCCATGTCTTCAACTTAGTTATGAGGGGTTCATCAATCATACCTTAAACTTAAGGGGCTTCCCTTGTCCTCTATACATGAGGAATACCATGCTCGAAACTATAGAAACTTAATTCTCATCATGAGCATTAGCTATACCACTTCCCCTCTTAGGCCTAGGAACCCTAGGTTCACTTTTTGATGACCGACTGCATGCTCAATCTCTTAACCACGAATCAGGCATGCAAAAGGCATGACATACACTTCCTGTCATCCTTCTATTCGAGAAACACTTCAGAGTTGAGTCTTCCTCAAGGACAACCAACAAGGTACAAGGCCTCACAACATGTTACTAACCCTTTTCAGGGTCTAAGGCACTCTTTGTCTCCACTTAGCAAGTAAGCACCTATACCATAGGCACATAGGTACCAAAAGCATTACTCTCTCTTTAGGGTTTGGTTCCCCTAAAGGACACCAAGATCTCATCCAGGGATCAAGAATGAGGCAACCACTATCATCCACTTAGGTCGCATGATCCTCAACTCCCAATGTTCCTCATGTCTCAGAATCTAAGCTTCCAACTTTCTTGCATGAGTCCTTCTCTCTCTAGAGCCAACCCTACAAACAACCTTGCTATGAGAGGTTCTCTCTCTAAGAGGGATCAAGCTCACAAGCATACCCCTACATGGTGAAGCCTATGTTTGCTCATGGTTATCCATAGCTCTTTATGCTTATCTTGTAGGCTATTCCCTCATACTTTCCTAGCCAGGGTTTCAACCTACTACTTGTACCACTGACGTACTATGGGTGTCTACTATGCCATGCTCCTATAAGCTCATGGGGTTTCCATAGGTTCTTCTCTAACCTCATCAATGAAGGAGCTATCCTTCATGCATGACCCTTCCTAGTGTTAGGTCACCAGAGGTACTAAGTCATCCAACCTCTCATGGCACATACGTCATCCAAGGCATGACTATCCAAACACCTGGTCAACCAACTCATCATGTTGTCTCTCTCTCTCTAACCTTCACTTAGGGTTAGGGTTAACATCATCCTCAGAGGATGTGCCAGGTCTCTACTTACAATGGAGATTTCTATCTCCAAGACAAACCCTCTCTACTTATCCTCCCGAGAAGGAGGTCTATCCTCAGGTCTCTCCTGACGGCATGCCAACTTATGTCATACGACCCACTACTACAAAAATGCCTTATAAAGTCACTTTTCAAGGTGTCGGTTGTATACAAAAACCGACACCTAAACTATACAGTGTCGGTTGATAACATAAACTGACATCCAATCTTGAAGGTCGACCAGACACGGGTACCACTTTTATTAAGTGTCGGTTAATTAGTAAAAAAACCAACACCTAAAATCAACCGCCAAAACCAAAATTCCAGCGAAAAAATTGCCTCCAAAATTTGACATAAGGCGTCGGTTCATAAATAAATAACCGACGCCTAAAGGGTATTCGCGAGACAGGAATAGTTGTCGATTGTCTTTTAGTTAAAAACCAATGACTATAATGTAGTATAGGTGTCGGTTTTTTGAAAAGAACCGACACTGTAGGTTTAGGTGTCGGTTTTTGTAAATAACCGACAGTTATTGTCAACTTAATAGCTCACCAGCGTGACCGATTATTCCCCTTTCCCTGTTGCATTCCCGATTTCTTGCTCCGTGTGATTTTTGCTCTGTGCGCTCTGCCGCTGCTCCGTTCTCTGCCGCCGCTGTCGTGCTCCTGCTCCTGCCCTCGCTGCTTCTCCGTGCTCACCGGCGGCCGTGCTCACCGGAGGCCGTGCTCCTGCTCCTGCTGCCGTGCTCCTACTCACTGGCGGCTGTCCATGCCCTAGCTGCTGCTCCGCTGCTCTGTGTCCTCGCCACAGTCGCCGCCTCCGGCTCCACGCTTCTACCAACAGTAGGCCCTCCATTCTTCTTCTTCCTTCTCCTGCTCTTCTTCTTCCTTCTCCCTCTCCTTACCAACAGCAACCACGGCCGTATGGGATGGCACGGCCGTGGTTGTGTCAGCCGACCACACGGCCGTGCTACCCAGCACGACCGTGTGGTTGGCCGACACAGCCACGGCCGTGCCAGCCCACACGACCGTGGTTGCTGTTGGTAAGGATGGAGAAGGAAGAACAAGAATATATATATATATACTAAAATGAAATCAATTATGAGTTTGTGATTAAATCAATTATATGATGAAATCCCTATTGCATGATGAAACCCTAACATCCGGCCGAGTTGCATGATGAAACCCTAACATCTACATGAATCCCTATTGCATAATGAAACCCTAACATCTACATACTCTATATGATACCTAAAATTGTGATGAAACCCTAACATCAATTGTGATGAAAGTTGGATTGTAGGTATTGAAATGACAATATACATGTATTGGGACTGTTATTGAACACCTAATCTGACTTAGGATATTTTGTTTGATTTAAACATGATTCGGCATTATTGCATGTTTGAAACTATTGAATTCTTGATTTATTATATAATAATGCTCTAATTGTGAGTGATGCAATGTAAGTGAGCAAATACATGTAGTGGATATGTACTCATTAGCCTAGAACCCCATCCAAGATTTACTCATTAGGAGTAAATCTTGGATAGTCCCCGATTTGGGACTGTTCTTAAACACCTAATCTCACTTAGGATGTAAGTGTATAATGTGTATTGGGTTTTCAAGAAAATTTTGGTAGCATTTCCCCATTTGTTCTCTAAGTACATATGTACTTGGAGAACAGCGGGGAAATGCTGCCGAAATTTTCTCGAAAATACACATTATACACTTACTAGTGAGATTAAGTGGTCAAGAATGGGATAGGTGGTACATATTTATTATATATAAGAATGACATCACATGTATTTGTTGTCCTAAAGTTTTAACCATGCAAAAACTCTAATCTGTTAACCCTAGACCCTAATCTTGTCCTAATATATACTTGTTTTCTCTTTGATCATAGAATGGATAGATCATGGATGTCCATTCACAATCGCTGTACCCCAGAGTTTATTTTTGGTCTTGACCAGTTTATTAGATTTGTCGAGGAACATAGGAAACAACCTGGAGATAGGTTCTACTGTCCATGTAGGCATTGCGGTAACAACTTGAAAGTCAACACTGGTGACGAAATCAAAACTCATGTCATGTGCAACGGGATTATACAAGGCTATACAGAATGGAACTGGCATGGAGAGATTTCAAACTCGAAACCAGTGGATGTCGATAGCAGTGCTTGTGTGGAAGAAGAAATTGCCTACGATGACGTAGATGTGAATGAACCAGTTCCAGTAGACATCGTTGATGCGATGCTGGATAGTTGTGGGGTAGAGCACACCGATCCACCTCCCATTTTTAGAAACATTGTGCATGATGATGAGATGCCGTTATACACAGGTTGTACTAAGTTTACAAAGCTTAGCGCTGTGTTGAGATTGTATAAGTTGAAAGCTAACAATAGATGGAGCGACAAAAGCTTCACGTCATTGCTGTCTTTGTTGAAAGAAATGCTTCCTGAAGGAAACAAGCTGCCAATCTCAACATACCAGGTAAAGAAATTATTGTGCCCAATGGGAATGGATGCCAAGAAGATACACACATGCCCGAATGATTGTGTATTATTTCAAAAGGACTATGCGGATTTGAAAGATTGTCCAAAATGTGGTGTGTCACAATATAAATTGATGACTTCGGGGGAGTCCAAAACTGGTTCTCCTGCCAAGGTGATGTGGTATCTACCTATAATATCACAGTTTCAACGCTTGTTTGCCAATCCGATAGATGTGAAGAATTTGAGGTGGCATGCAGATGTTAAGAAAAATAATGATGGGATCCTACGACATGCGTCTGATTCCCCACAGTGGAAGAAGATTGATCTATTGTACCCTGAATTTGGTGAAGAAGTCAGGAATCTAAGACTTGGGCTTTGTACAGAAGGGATGAATCCGTACGGGACATTGAGCAGCCAACATAGCACTTGTCCAGTCATGCTTGTTATATACAATCTTCCTCCCTGGCTGTGTATGAAAAATAAGTATGTAATGCTATCGTTGTTGATATTGGGCCCTAAACAACCTGGAAATGACATCGATGTTTATCTTGAACCTCTGATTGATGACTTAAAGAAACTCTGGGGTGAAGGTTTGATGACCTATGATGCTTCACGAAGAGAGACATTTCGTTTGCATGCTATGTTGTTTTGCACTATTAATGACTTTCCAGCATATGGGAATTTGTCTGGATATAGTGTCAAAGGAGCTAAAGCGTGTCCTATATGTGAAGAGAACACTGATTCAACAAGACTAAAACATGGCGGTAAGAATTTATATCTCCGTCATCGAGAGTTTCTTCCAAAATTCCATATGTATCGTAGGAAGCGCAAAGCATTCAATGGATTGAATGAGGAACACAGTGCACCTAAACCTATACCAGGGGAGGTTGTTTATGAAAGAGTAAAAGACTTTGTCAATGAATTTGGTAAGAGATCACAATGTACTACACAGAGTGACAATTCTTCATTCAAGAAGAAGTCAATATTTTGGGATCTTCCTTATTGGAGTTCTTTGACAGTCAGAAATTGTATCGATGTAATGCACGTTGAGAAAAATATCTGTGATAGCATCATTGGTACTCTGTTAAATATACCAGGTAAGACTAAAGATGGGATAAAATCCAGACTGGACCTACGTGAAATGGGAATAAGGTCATAATTAACAGAATTACGTGAAATGGGTAATAAAAGAACATACTTACCTCCCGCTTGTTACACGTTGTCTAGAAAGGAGAAGAAAGCCTTTTGTGAATGCTTGGTAAATGTTAAGGTGCCACATGGTTACTCATCCAACATCCGTAGATTGGTATCAATGAAAGATCTGAAGTTGATAGGTCTTAAATCTCATGATTGTCACACTCTAATGCAACAAATATTTCCCGTGGCAATTCGATCTATATTGCCAAAGCATGTAAGGTTTGCAATCACCAGACTTTGTTTCTTTTTCAACAGTCTCTGCAGCAAAGTTATTGACCCTGAGACTCTCGATAATTTGCAAAGAGAAGTGGTTGTTACCCTATGTCAGCTTGAGATGTATTTCCCTCCTTCTTTCTTTGATATCATGGTACATCTTGTTGTCCACTTGACTAGGGAAGTGAAAATCTTGGGACCGGTTTTCTTGCATTGGATGTATCCCTTTGAATGATACATGAGCGTTTTCAAAGGTGATGTTCGAAACCGTTATCGGCCTGAAGGGAGTATTATTGAAGGTTATGTGGCGAGAGAGGTTATGGATTTCTGCAATGACTTTCTCAGTGGTAATGACACTCCTGATAATGACAAGAATATTGACGAGCTATTTGGCAAATGAATTTTGGGATCACGTGTGAAAGTAATCAGCCGTGAGCAGTTGGAACAAGGTCATTTGTATATTTTACACAACATGGACGAAGTGAACGTTTATATCGAGGAACATACCAATTTCATCAAAAGACAATATCCTCGAGCCAATACAATGTGGCTTTCTAGAGAGCATAACAAGACTTTTATTAAGTGGTTTGAAGATAAAGTCTTACATCAACTATCTCAAACACCAGATGATATTACTGAAACTATCAAATGCCTCGCCTTTAGACCAAAGTTGACTGTTATGTCTTATGAAGGGTATGACATTAATGGATTCACATATTACACAAAGCGCCAAGATGATAAGAGTGTCGTCCAAAACAGTGGGGTCACCCTTCAAGCATCGACTATGTTTTTTGCAAGTGCAAAGGATAAGAGTCCACGTGAAGCTAAAATGTCATATTACGGTGTCATTGAAAAGATATGGGAATTTGACTACATAGATTTCAGAATTCCGCTCTTCAAATGTAATTGGGTTGATAACACCGAAGGAGTTATAGTGGATGAATTGGGTTTCACTTTAGTGAACTTTGAAAAGATTGGCAAGAAGGCTGAACCATTCATATTGGCATCACAGGCGAAACAAGTATTTTATATCGATGATCCTGGAAATGATAAATGGTCGGTTGTTCTTCATGGTAAAAGACAGTTCATTGAAGATCCTATAGATGAAGAACAATACTATGATAAGTATGATGAATCCAGTCCATTCTCAGTTGGGTTGCCAACACCAACAAATATTGAAGCTAATGATGACTTGTATGTGCGTGGAGATCACAATGAAGGATTGTTAATTGATAAAAAATCGCAATATTAGAGGTTTACAATGTGAGCTTTACACTTTGAATTACTTTACAATGTGAGCTTTACAATTTGAATGTGAATTTGAACTTTACAATGTGAGCTTTAGAATTTGAATTACTTTACAATGTGAACTTTACAATTTGAATTACTTTACAATGTGAGCTTTACAATTTGAATTACTTTACAGTGTGAGCTTTACACTTTGAATTACTACTTTACAATGTGAACTTTACAATTTGAATGTGAATTTGCAGATGGCTGACCATTCTCCTGATGACCATGCTGATGACTACCGTGAGGGTGAGGACATCAATGCGCCGCCTCACTATGTAAGTTTTAAAAATATATCATATATTTATATCTATATGTCCATTTATAGTTATATCTTTTAAATGTGAATTATTTTGTCAAATTTTAGGTTGATGATGCACAGGTACCATCTGAAGCACTTGAGGCACTTGATCAACAACACCAAAAAGTTGACAAGAGAAGGGGCATCACTATGATGAAGAAGTTAATTGCGCAAAAGGGCAATGGACCCAAACTTGTTGTGGATTTTGATAATGCATGAAATGCATGTGGTGTGAATCGCAATTCATTTGTTTCATATCTTGGGTTTGTTACTCGTAGCCATTGCGATTGTCGCTTAGATTCTTGGCATAACGTTTCTAAGGAGAAGAAAGACTTAATATGGAGGGATTTATGCGTGAGTTATTATTAATTTGCAATTCTATTTTGTAGATTACTAAATTTTTGGATACTAGTTAATAGCAATTCTATTTTGCAGAGTATATTTGAATTGGATGAAAAGCTGCATCGTAAATGCGTGATGCAACGCTGTGGGAGAGTCCTAAGGAACTATAGGACAAATCTCACCACAGAATACATAAAAGAAGATGACAAGAGGAAGAAGACAACCACTGAACAGTGGAACTTCCTGGACAAAGAAGAATGGGACGCGTTTGTCGCTTCAAGACAAACTGATGAATTCAAGGTATTAGGCGTCAGTCTCAATCTCATTAATTATTATATGTTGTATTCACCTAGTCAAGATTAACATTTAGTGTTACTAACCAAATCATTAATTTGCATACTAACTAGGCCCTCAGTGAGGCACAAAGATCAAGGCGTGCACTGAATGCGCATGACCACAGAATGGGTCCAAAGGGGTATGCAGGCGTTCGCCAAAGTCTACAGTCTGAGGCTACTGCTCAGTCTGCTGCTACTCAGGAGTCCTCTACCATAGGTAGCACACCTCTTCCTTGCCATGATGTCTGGATAGCTGGGAGGCAAAATAAGAAGGGAGAAATAACTAAGGCCGCAACTGCTGAGGCGGCTGCAAAAATGGTAAAATACAACTCTTACAGCAATCATTCGAATATTGATTATTTGTGTTATTTACTTAAGTACAAATTTTTGTTTTGGCAATTAGTGGGAGCTGCACAGCTAAGGAAACAAGGAAAGTTCATCCCTGAGGGAACAAAGGATGAATTGACAGTTGCTCTGGGTAACCCAGAGCATCCTGGACGTGTTAGGGCTGCAGGCGCTGGTGTGGGCATCAAATCTTTTTTTGGGTCATCCCAACGCAAACATGTCCCAAAAGTGGGACTTTCACAAGAAGAGGTAACATATTCTTTCTTTATAATGTTACTGTAAAAGAGAATTCAAAAATTAGAATTTGACGTTTCTTTTATCCATGTATAGGTAGATAAGCTATTTTATAGGAAACTCGAAGAAAAACTCAAAGAAGCAATGAAAAAGTGGCAGGCATCTCAGACTACCACTTACCAGACAATACCTACTACAGACTCTACTCCTACTCCTACTGCAGAGGTTGGGAGTAATCCTGTAGAACCACCACCTAGCACATCCACTGTAAGTATTTTTATGACATAGTAACTAGTTTTTTAATTCAAGATGATACATATATATGAAAATATAGTCGTTTCAAAAAAAGATGATATGTATATATGTATATAACATTATTTACACAAAAAATTATAGGGGTTGAAGCCATGCCGTCTAAAAAGTAAAGAATATGTCATTGAAGAGGCGTCAGCTTACCCATCCCTACCAGGGGAAATGTGTCACGGGTCTCCAGTACCAGCTGGTTGGATTTGGGTGAGCCCGATACATATATTCCCCCAGTGGATGGATCTTCCACTGCCATATGCCCACCCAGATTGGGAAACGCTTGGTGAGGCAGTAGGCAGAGTGATATTGTGGCTAAAAGCGGATGTCCTCTTTACTGAAAAGGTATGGTAAATTTACATTACGTTCAATTGTTAGTGTGTGTATATGATGGCAGTTGATATGAAATTATATATATATACAGGTTAAAAAGAAGACACCCATAGCATCTAGGCCTCCACTTCCACCTCCTACATTACCTAGTTGGGTTCCATAGGACCTACCTGTCCCGTTAGGTCCTAACTGTAGGGGTATGGCAATATGGTTAGGGGAACATGATATAAACTCCCCTATAACTATTTCTTCCGATTCAGATTCTACAGGTCAGTCATACAAAACAAAACTATTTATAGAAGATATTTTGGAGTTGTTTCGATATGATTGGCTAAATACATCTTTGATAGAGCTATGGATAAGGTGAGATATTCTTTATACATCCATATACCTTGTGTATGATCTGGTGATCTGGTTTCTTATTTATTAATGCATGCGTAATTAATACATATTTTGCAGCTACTTAGACAACATATGTGCAGATTTTGGATTCGAACATGTAGGGTTTTTGATTCCATCTTTGATTAGTCTAGTAGCTAAAGACCCTACATCAGTTCAACAATACTGCTGTGAGGCTTTTTCAAAATTTTCTGTAAAAAAGGAGACGGTGATAATGGCTCCATTCAATGTAGAGTAAGTTTACTTTGCTTATTATAATTTGGACTTAAGAAAATTACATTTTATTGTGGATTTTGAGTTATTAATTTTTAACTTTTTTTCCTCTAGGGGTAGGCATTGGGAGTTACTGGTTATTGCCCCCGAGACGTTCACTATGTATTATCTAGATCCTAAGGGGGGTAAATTGAATACAAGATTTGGACACATAATGAAAATGGCAATATTCCGGTGAGAAATATTTCATTTTTCATATCCGTTGACATATGTTATTACATTACTATTTAATTGCAATGTTCTGTGTTACATTAACATGTAGGGGTTTTGAGGAGTACAAAAAGGCTGGAGGAAAGGTCCCCACGAAAAAGAACCAGCCAATAATTTGGCAGAACGTGAAAGTAAGTTCCCGACTGCAATATATGTATATATTATTTATGTTAACAATGCTTAATTAGTTGTATTTTTTAATATTTTGTATGTTTGAATTTATAGTGTGCTACACAAGACAACGGATGGGCATGTGGATACTATGTCATGCGATATATGCACATGATTATCAAACATGCCGCACTGGATATCGAGTGTATTGCTCAGGTATTATATAGTCTCATTAGATAATATGATCGAAATATATCAATCTTATTTATAGCTCATTAATTATATATATACATCATTCTCTTTACAGGTGTTTAAAGCTGACCCCATTACAGGAAAGGACTTACCAAATGTTAATGCTCCCTATACGATGGGAGAATTAAATGAAGTAAGAGAAGATTGGGCAACAGCCATACAAATAGTGGGGGCTTTAAAATATAATTGGGATCCTGATAGCGAATAATAACTAAACAATGATATTTTGTAAATGAATTTCTGAATTATAATATATGTGTGAATGTTTCTACATGTCTTGATGTTTCTACATGTGTCTGAGTGAAAATGAATGAAAGTGTTGATTGCTATATGAATGTTTCTACATGTGTGAATGTGAATGAATGGAACTACAGATTGCTAGCATGTGGGAATGTTTATAAATGTGTGAAAATAAAATGGAACTGCAGGTTGCATTGCTAAATGCATGTGCTACTTTTTTATTGTTAATTTTGTAGTTTGCGGCCCGTTGTCGGCTGATATCAATGGATGTCGTAAAACCTACAGTTCATAACTGAATTGAACATGTTTCTCATCCTGCGACCAGCCACAGCAGGTCTGCAGACTGATAGAAAAAAAAACAATAGGCGTCGGTTATTTGTAAATAACCGACACATAATGTTACAGTGTCGGTTTCTTATCCAATAACCGACGTCTATTTCCATAACACTACGGCCGTACTGGCTAGCACGGCCGTGGCACCTGACCATACAACACGTAGTTACAGTGTCAGTTTCCTACTCATAACCGACGTCTATTCCCTTAACAACATGGCCGTGCTGGCCAGCACGGCCGTGGCGCGAAGATATATGGCGTCGGTTTTTTACTTATAACCGACATTGATAGTGCCCAACATTGGGCCCTTTCTGTGGCGCGAAGGGTTTGGGCGTCGGTTTCTTAACTAATAACCGATGCCTATAGTCCCATGATGGCACGTTTTCGGTGGCGCACGAAGAGTTTGGGTGTCAGTTTGTTATCTAATAACCGACACCTATAGTCCCCTGATGGCGTGCTTTCGGTGGTGCGCGAAGAGTTTGGGCCTCGGTTTTGGAACCGACGCCTAATGGGTGAGCTTTTAGTGTCGCCCACATAGGTGTCGCTTATAAACCGACACTAAAGACTTTAAATAACCGACACTAAAGTTAGGTTTTGTAGTAGTGACCTAAGCATGTATCTATTCTTTAGTTTGTGCTTACTCTATTAAGCTTATGTCCATGACATCTTATTTGCATGTTTTTCATTAATTTGGTGGAGGATTCCTTAGACCTTATTAACCTTACCAATACTTCAAGAGGGTGAGGAGGACAGAGAAAACCCTAATCCTTAAGGTCCTTAACAGAATTTGTGATGAGAAGGGATGAATAGGATGAGAAAGTCCTAAAGGTAGCTTATTTTGATTCATACCCTAAGACTTTGGCCAGGCAGTCACACAGATCCGGGAGTCCTCATATTCCGAATAGCGGTGTGGAGGAAAATATTTCCAGCCCCCGGTCGTGATCCTTTTCTAGACACCTTCATCTTTTGGATAATCCTCTAATAACTCCCTTGGGTTCTACGGAGTTTGTAAAATTTAATAAGTATTAATGGTTAACTGAGGAACCTACGCTCTGATACCAAATGTTACGACCCCACCTCTAGATAACCCCCAATTAAGGGAGACCGAGAGGTCAAAGCCGCACCCATAACTTCTGGATCAAAGGTTCGACAATTAACCAAGAATAATTATCAAATTTTAACATACTATACTGAAAAGCTGTAAGAAAATAAAATTTTGCATACCTTTTTGAAAACATGGATCTCTAAACTTCTATCCACTTAAGGATTCTACTCTAACTAATCCTCCTTGTATTTTACTTCATGTATTTCACAATATGACGATTTACTATTTGTCCTTTTGGCTTGTACCTAAAATGCCGACAAACAAAACGTCAGTCAGCCGAAGCTGGTCTGTGGGGGAACAATAATTATGTAAATACGTTAAAAATGTAATCATTCAATTAATCATTTAACAACCAAGATTACATTTTAGATATAATTCCGCGATCCAAGAGTACCCTATCCTCTATGTTGTCCCCATTAAACCCCTCATGATCCACCTATAGGTGAACCAATTTCTAGGGTTGAGTCAAATGGCACTACTCATAAGTAGCCCACTCCTTAACTCATGGCAGGCTAATGAGTCTCATGGCACTACACGTAGGTAGCCCAGTTTTTAACTCTCAGTAACCTAGACCTTGCTCTAGGATTACCCCTTTTTTCTTAGCCTTTTCAAAGAAATAGAGGTGGACCCAGATCTAGCCAGTTGTATACGCACATTTATAGTGATAATCATAGTCACTTTATAGTTGCATGAAATAAATAAACATCCAACAGTTATTTTCAAGAAACCGATTAAAATTTCGAGAATCACCGTGAAACTAGAGCGATTATTCATAAGCGTAACCACATACCTGATATGATGATTGAACAAAAATATCCATGAAAATAAGAATCCAAGCATGCAACCATTTTCAACAAGATCCTGAAAAAAACATGTAATTCCCTTTTTATTATTCATGTCATCAAGATCTATTAAACCTAGCTCGCTTCCTAGGGTTTCTAATTCACTTTTAGGGTTTCTATTGCAATTAGGGTTTCCCTTCATCTTTTACTATTTCAAGCCCTAATTTTATACCATTACTCATAAACCCTTATTATCTTATCTATTCTTCAACATTAAGGTTCTCTTAACAACATATAACTCTATTCTCAGATTTAAAGGCACCATTTACCATCAATTAATTTTATTAATCCTCTTTTACATCAAAGCTACTATTTTTATCCTTTTAATTCGTGACAAGATCATTATACACATTTATTATCAATTCATAGTTAATTACGGCCTAATCACATATAAACTTGATTTACCATTAATACTACCCTTTTATTCATGAGAAAACCCTAATCACTACTTTTAGGGTATTTATCCAGAATTAAGGACTTTTTTACTCTAAATAGATTAGAGCCATCATTTAACAACATATTTTCACATTATTCACATTAAATATGATCTTCTCCTCTTTTACCCTAAGTTAGGGTTTCTAACTACTTAATCGTTCATATTTGGTGTAAAATCTTAAACCATGCGATAAATCATCTATATCAGGTTCAAGTTCATCATTAACATTTTAACAAGTTTCTATTACTTAATTTCTTCAATTAAGTATCATGAATTTAACCATTAACTTCAATTAGGGTTCCTAACATGATTTTAAAGCACTTTCCATTAATTTGGTGTAATTTTGCAAATAGGAACAAAATCAGATTCTAAAAGTATTTTTATTGAATTCTACGCGTTCTCTTGATCAATTTTCATGGTTTGCATATTTCCATCGGAGCTACCAATCTTTAGTTATAAATTATGCAAGAAAATGTACCTTTCGGCCAATTAGAGAACACCACGTCGTCAGTCTCATGCAACGTTGCTAGGCTTTGGAAACATAATGAATTTATGCCTTTACCCTCGTGTAAGTTGCCCGCCCTTTGTTCCTTGGAAGGGTACTTTCGTCCATCGTTCGATAGGTTGTCTTCAACCTCGGATCAACAGCAGCGGCCGCTGCGGGCGGCCCTTGGTGCGTCTCTCCCTCCCGAGTCAGGACTCAAAACCCACCGGAAGTTGACGCCCTGCCTCCGCCATGCTCTGGCGCACCCGAAGCATCCCTAGTTCTTGGCCAAGGTGGCCTGTTCCCTGCTCTTCGGCCACGTGTTTGCAGCCGTCACTGCAGCCTGGCGGCTAGCATTGTGTGCACTCCAGGGCACGACCTCGATGGCTAGGATGATCCTTGACACTGTGGTTCAGTCGACTATCATTAAAACATGTCGTTGGCTTCACGTTGCTTCCTGGTCATACCACACTTCTCGGTTAGGGTTTATGGTCAAACGAGGAAGAAGAAGAAAAGGAAGGAACGTGGGATTCTCTAGACTCGAGGCTATGGGTCTACCCCTTTTTATGGGGGAGGATATCCTCGCCCTAAGGTGCCCCTCTAAGAGGAAACAAGTCCTCTCCCATTGGGAATCCTATTCCTTTGATGAGAAGCAAAACTCTTTATCTCTCTTTCTTTTATTCTTTAGATATTATCTATTATTTGGATATTCGAAATTCCTCTTTTATTTTCTTTTTGCTTGCCCTTTTTATTCATTGGCCACGAATTTCTATTCTATTTTAATAGCAATTACTTCCTTGTTATCAATATCACAACATTCATTAATAATGTATCACATTATCCTTTTATTTTGCAATTTTGGTATTATCTCTATCTTTCTTCTTTATTGGGACTCCTTGGATCCCAAGACACTCTATTATTTTGAAATCCTTTTTATTGGATACTCAGTATCCTTCTATATGCATATAAATGCATTATTACTTATTATTCCTCATTATCTTGTTTATTTCTTATTAAAATAGTTCTTTTTGAGGATTTCTCTTTATTTCTCTTTTATTTTCCTCATTGGTATTCCTTTTATTATTAGGAATCCTTGAGATACTAAATTCCACCAAGAATAACTCAATTATTCCTCTTTTCACTTGTTTTCCACATTTTACCATTATTTTCAATTTCTTTCTTAATAAAGAAATACTTAATTGATCTTTTCTTTTCTTATTGCATTCTCTATGCAACTTTTGACTCCTTGGAGCCCAAGGAACCCAAGAGGCACGAAATCCCTCTTTGGATTTGCCTTCTAGAGATTTCCATCTCATTCTTTTCTCAAAAACTAAATTATCCATTTACTATTTTAATAATTGAATTTCCTTGTTATTGGGCCCAATAGCCAATAAAGCCCACAACACAATCATCAAGGCTATTGTAAACAAAATCCATTTATTCAAAACAAATCATATCTTTATTTTTTCAATTATCTTTAATATGAGAAATTACATTTCTCACCAATTGAACCCAAAAATTGGGGTTGTAACAGTGTTAATTAATATATTTTATTGTGTTGACAGTTACTTATTTGATAAGCCCCCCCCCCAAAGTTTCTATTGATGGTTCTTTTATACTTTCCAAGTTAAATAATGCAATAAAAATCACTATCATTTTGACTCATCTCTGACAATTACTCGGTAATTTAATGCGCTCGTACATTCCTTTTTAGTTTGATTTACTTTTACAATTGCAAAGAGGATTTCTTGTGCTATTGCTTTTTACAATTCCTATTTCATTTTGAATTTTTAGTATAATTTTGCTCTCTCTCCTCTGGTCTTTTGATAATTATCATTATCTAAACCAACAAACATAAATAAAGGAAACAATCGACCTCCATAAATCTATTCGTTAACTTCCAACGTTGAACGTGTCAAACTCCATGTTTTGTTAAACAAGCGTCAACATGACCTGTTAGATATCGGTTGGCATGGATATTTTCAAACAAAGTTTCACATCTGTGCTCAAACTCCTCTTTCGATATTGTTTTGAAAATTGGTTGCCTCTACCTTTTTCAAACAGGCATATGTGTGCACAACAACATATATCAAAGAGAAATAAAGTCCATTCTTATGTCCAATTCTTGGATGATTTTTTTCATTATTCACCTCCACGTATCATTGAGTGACGTAAACATCTTGTAAGTCATCTTGTTGCTTATTTTATATATTTATCATATGTGTGATTTTATATAACTTACTTATTTTCCTATGTAACTATTGAAAATTTATTTATATTAACTTTGCATCGCAGTATAATAACTTACAAGACATAGCTGTTGAAAGTTTTTTTTAAAGTATTACTCATCTGCTTTCAATGATCAAGAAAAATTTGATTTGGGATATCAACTTTGTCATTTCATGGAACATGCTCCTACCAATATGAAATTCATGAACCTTTTGACTGTTTCGGATTTATATTGTACTCTAGAAAAAACTGAAAAGAACAAAATTTACATATTGCTACATATTACTTGATAGATTGATCCGTCTGATTTTGACTCTTCTAGTCTCCATAGACACAACAAAATGTGCATTGTGAGTATTGAACCTTATTAAGAAAAAATTACGCAACAAAATAGAAGATGAATTTCTCACTGATAATCTCATTGTCCATATTGAAAGAGGGATCGCAAAGCCATTCCAACTAATTCAATTATTGTGGAGTCCAAGAATGTTAAAGAGAGACATATAATATTTTAAAATTTTAGAGTTATATCGTGCCATTAATCAAATATTGTACTTGAAGTAGAAACATATTTTGACTCTTAGTTTTTTTAAATTTTGAGATGGATACACTTGACTACTTCATAGTTTATTATGCCCCCCTCAAAATTTCACTCGAAGATCCGCCACTGCCAAGGGGTAACCAATCGACCCATTAAAAAGCCAAAAAGTTGGGTATTTTCCACCTCTATCATTGATGGAGATAAGCCCATCACTCCATAGAGATTCACAACATATTGGAGTGCATGTACTCCTGCCTCAAGATGGCCGATCATGCCGAGAAAGATGCAAAAGCTAGAAGTATTGAACCCTCTGAGTCTCTAAGAATAATCCCTAAGGAATCCTCAATGGTTTCACCATTTTTTTAACCTACTAAATGAAGATTGAGCTTCCATTTCCCAGGTCCAGTGGATTCCATATGACTGCCTCTGAGTGATAGATCACAATCCTTTGTGTCAGGACACCAAATTCGAGAAGTCTGTCCCCATCTTGCTCAACTCTACTGAAGAGGATTTTGTGGCAATCCACTTTTGCCACCTTCCTCGTTCTATCCCAGATAGAGTGGTGTGAGTCAGACCGGACGTTAAACGCTGACTACATCTTTGGACCCAAATGTTCTAAGAGACCAATTGTGGTAGGATACCATGAAGAAAATCCATCAAAGAGCCGAGACTAGCCTCCGACCATACGTGATGCAGAAGGTCACAAACGGGACATGCTCCTGATGAGGGGGACATGTCCATAATAGCCCAAGCTTTGTCCCAAAGGAACCAAGTAAGGTCACCCTCATAGAGAAGGTGATCAAGGAATTCCAACTTGGGTTTCTCAGAGTAGATGCAACATGACATTATGGGGATCTAACGCGCCTTTATCCTCTCATCCACCACTACCACATTATCGAGGGTGCGCGATGTGAAGGTGGCCAACTTCAAAGACAAATGGGATGACTGGAGCCATCTACAGTGTGGTTGGGAAGGGATAGGGGGTTGAAGCATCCTCCTAACAGGATGGCAGGTGAAACATCCATCAAAAGATGGCTTCCACACCAAGAGGTCACGATCATCATTGAAAGCAATGTTGTCATGTCAGATTTTGGAAATTCCATCAGAGGTGATGAAGCCCCTGAGCAAGTGCAATCCCACACCCCTTCATGATCCAGAAAATCTCACAATCTCTTCTTCGCGTCTACCGCCACCCCAGGGAGGATGTAATCTAGCATGTAGCCTAAACCCCAATTATTCATCCAGAAATGAAGATAACCATTACCCACAATCCATTGAGTGTGGTTAAGGAGAGTAGGTAGAACCACCCAGATCTTTCACCACATAGGGGAGGTGAAGGAAGACTTCTTCAGCGTCATCGGTGAAGCAAGTCCAGGGAGGTAGGGTTCCTCCTATAATTATGCCGACAGAAAGATGCCCATAGGAATTTCCCATAGAGTACCTCCCAAGACGATTTGAGCAAAGATACCTCGTGGGTGACGGTGAGGTGTTGGATCCTTGTTCTCCCTTGTTTAAGTGAGCATGCAACTTTATCCCACACGATCTAGTGGCATCTTTTATATCCTTCATATGAATCCCCTAAGAAATTGGCTAACTCCTTCTCGATACATATTATGCATGATTTGGGAACGTGAGTAGCCACCATAGTGTAGACCAACATAGAGTAGAGAACGTGATAGATCAACATTGTTCGACCTACCATTGAGAGAAGTCTCCCTTGCCAACCCACCATCCTACTCAAAATTGTCTCTATAAGAACATCAAAGGAAGAGGGATAGAGTCTGCCGAGGGGAAGCAGAATCCCCAGATACCCCATTGTACCATCGCGGTGTGTAATCCCCGATTGAGCTTCTAGGAGAGTCTTCGACCGGCTTGCCCAGTCGCTACCATGAAGGAGGATGTCACTCGGTTGATAAGCTACCCTAAAAATACCTCAAAGGAGTGTAAAACATTGAGAAGGGAGGGAATCGATCCACCCCTTGTATTGAGGAAGAGAACGATGTCGTTAGCGAAGAGAAGATGAGAGGGTGCATTTGTTCCACCCCTTGTATGGAAAGGACAGATACCACCCATTTTCATATCTTCCTTGATCGTTCTCCTTAAAAACTCCTCCATCAATATGAATAAGGATGGGGATAAGGAGTCCCCCTGTTTGAGACCTCTCAAAGCCTGGAATAACCCTTTCATATTATCGTTCACATGGAATGTGAACCAAGATCCTATAAATAGTAGGTGAAGAAGGGACAAAGACACCTCATTGAATACAAAAGCTTGTGAAGTACTCCATAGGTGTAATGACCCATTTTCAAATTAGTCATCTGATTAGGGTTTACTTGGATAATTGTATGCTTAATTAATTTGATCATTGTTTAAAGCTTGATTAGTGATGGTAGTTAAGTTTTTATGTTTAAAATATAATGAGAAGTTTTAATCATACTTTGATCCACCTAATTGGGGTTAACATTTCAGAAACCCTAATCGACCCAAATTAGGGTTTTGGTGATATATGAATACATAATATGATAAATATAATGTCTCATTAAATGATTTTTAGTATTTTATTTTCAACTCCTATTTAATTTAAATTTGGATATGAATCGTATGTATAAAATGTGAACACTCTTGAAAAATATCAGAATTATTGAAGAATGTTTTGACCTATTTATCGGCTGAGTTTTGAATTCAACTGATCATATTTTCAAATTGATATAGCAGTGTGGTAATTGAATTTTATCTTTTAATTGGTATATCCAATTCATCAAATATTTTAACTTTAGTTTAATAACTCCATTATAGACATCCTGTTAAATTTTCGTAATTTTTGGATGACTTTTGATCTCTACATAGAGGGTGTCGGTTGAGTTCTATGAAGGACAAACTCGACCGACCATGCTGCTGACTGTAATATAACAGTGTAGTATTTGATTTTTAATTATTTATTGGTAAACAAAAATGATCTAAACTTTTTATTTTATCTTATAAACTGAATTTCAGACATTTATTAAAGTTTTATAATTTTTAGATGAGGTTTGAGTTCTGAAACATGTGGTTTCGGTCGAGTTTATAACTCAGCCGACCAACCAGTTTAAGCAAAATAAAAATACATTGAGGGGCTTGTTTGCAAATGTTCTAAGCACCTCAATTCATCTATATCACTAAACTAACATATAAGGAGCTCTCATAACTCGTCCTTCCTTTCATAGAAATAAAATTCTTGAGAGAGAGGAGAGCTAGGGTTTTGAGCAAGGAAGCACAGACACATTTCTAGACACGGACACTGACACGGATACGGACACGGGACACGACAAATTTCAAAAATGTAGGACACAGACACCACATTGGATGAGGGGAAAAAGTTTTTTTAATATATCAATATGTGTGGATGTATGGTGTATGAACTAGAATTTATTTTTAAGTTTGTCCAGATTAAGGTATCTATGTATATATAATCTTATATGCATGTAGAGGTGTGTCTTTGTGTGTGTAGTAGATATAATGTGAAGAACAAAACTAAACACGTAGTTTTTGTAAATATAGTATATTATAGAATATTTATATATATGAGGTTCATATTACTCATTTAACCAGCTTATTAGACCATAATTTGATTCATATATATATATATATATATATATATATATATATATATATAATCTTATATGCATGTAGAGGTGTGTCTTTGTGTGTGTAGTGGATATAATGTGAAGAACAAAACTAAACATGTAGTTTTTGTAAATATAGTATATTACAGAATATTTATATATATGAGGTTCATATTACTCATTTAACCAGCTTATTAGACCATAATTTGATTCATAGTATCTGATTCAGTGCTTATACTTTACATATTGTTTTTTCTTTCAACAGATTTTCTTGTATTTGTGATCAGATCTTACCTCTATGTGACATTTTCTCAGTGATAGGTCATGAACATCAGCTGTATATTCAAAATTTGCATCGTCAAATATGGTATTATAGCAGCATCTGCTGTAGTGAAGTGTCCAGGAAGTGTCCGGGCAGTGTCCAGCTGTGTCCGGTGTGCGAAAAAAACTAAATTGAACTGGACACGTCCCAGCCGTGTCCAAAATGTTTTGGGCCGTGTCCGGGAAGTGTCCGTGTCCAAAATGTGTCCGACACGGACACAGGGGCGGTCGAGAAGTGTCCGTGCTTCCTTTTTTGAGTAGAGAAAGTGGATCAGATGATGACCTAGGGTTTCTCTATCCAAGATATGATGAAATCAAGTAAGTTTAGCTTCTTTGCATAGCATTTCATGGTGAATCTTCTCTCACATGTCAATATTTTGTCCCTCCTCTGATTTGATTCAAAATCACATCAAATCTCCCCCTTTTCACACTCTTTCTCTTCTAATCCCCATTTCTAGGGTTTCTGAGTTGAGAGGAGAAAGAATTGGATTCTTCTGCGAGAGTTTGATTGGGTTTCCAAAAATTCAGAGGTTGACCTAAGAATTTAAGGTGCTTGGCACCT
The DNA here is from genome assembly GCA_963693085.1 of Alisma plantago-aquatica. Taxonomy (NCBI): domain Eukaryota; kingdom Viridiplantae; phylum Streptophyta; class Magnoliopsida; order Alismatales; family Alismataceae; genus Alisma; species Alisma plantago-aquatica. The sequence goes on along the minus strand of OY856410.1, from coordinate 71,921,540 downwards.
GAGGTGAGTGTTTTTCTCCTTCCTAATCTTTGTATTCATGTTGAAAGCCTAATTCAATCTGGCTAAAACAATCAGAAACCTTGTTTGTATATGTATGTGATTGGATTTGATTTGGGAAAGATATTGGGCAATCCAATTTTACTGATTTTGATTATTTCTCATTGATTGAAACTTGATTAGTTCTTGTTATATTGATTGAGGTTGCATGAGTGTTCTTATGGGTAGATGACTATGGTATTTCATGTGAATTTTGCCTAAAAATCAGCCCAATGGCCGATATTCTTGGAATTGAATTGACGTGTATAAAGTCATATTTGAATTGTACTAGATTGTATTATACAAGTGTATTGTTGAATGTTAATGGAATTGAATGACCACATATCCTGATTAGGATTTGTGTTGAGGAAGTGAATGAAATGAGTCAATTAATCAATGTATACTTATGATTGATGAATGAAATGTGTGAAAATAGAAACTAGGGTTTCCACATTTGTGAATAACCCTAATGAACCCTTGAGACATGATTGGATTACTGAATGATATGATTATTATGATATGTTGAACTAAGGAATGACTTCATGAAAACCCTAAAGTTTATTACTAAGACAATTATGAGTGATAAAGCTAGAACTTGTATATGATGTTTGAAATGTGATCAAATGCTGAAGTTGAAAGTATTAATACTTCAATTGAATATGACGAGTCATACTATATCATCTAAGTCTAATGCATTTGTTTTAGTATAATAAAGAATGATCATTGTTGATTATGGGAATGACATTAGTAGTTAACGTCAAGGTACATTTATCTGAATATAATAGACAATATGAACAAGATGTACTTAATGGTGATTGCAAGATAAAGATGAAACTAATGAAGATAGTATGATGAAGTATTTTATCTTTTATTTAATTACATATGGATTAACCCAAATTAAATAAAATATACTAAGAATTGTACTTTGATAAATGTTATGTAGAAGAGAAGCATTGTATGTAAAGTGAATCAAGAAAGATTGGTCCAGATGATGTAATGAATATGAAATAAAAGAAGCTGAGACTACTGAGTATAAAATGATGGAAAAAGATAGGAATTAGTAGATGATTCTAAGAATGTAACTCTTACCCTAAAATGATGAGTTTCATAATGCTAATGAATAGCAATCTCAAATGGATGATTAAGAGATGTACATAACTGTTGTTGAATTCAATTAAATGATGAAACTCAAGTATTTGAATTGACTTACAAGAATGTGTTCTTGTATTGTGATTGTTTGATAGAATACCTGTATTAAGAGAATGAACTATTTTGATGGAATTCAAATGATAATCAACATGTGTTGACTAGCAACCCCATATGAAGAATGTGAAATAAAAGAAGAAGAGAACTAAGTCTGTTATGAATGTATATGCATGAAATTTATTTACATCTATTGAGATTAGATGGAACAAGCATATGTTGTATGATAAATCTATTTTGAGTATGAGGAATGATACATGATTTCTATATGCTTTTACTATTGCTAGTTCTAATGCCTCTACTAATATTTGTTAAGAACTGTGGTATACAATGAACTGATGATGAATATATTGAAATGGAATTTAATATGCACTCCTTACTTTGAGAAACCCTAATCAGGGTAAATGTTGCATATTGAGATTATGTCTAGGGCTGAAAGCCCACTGATGATGATAAAACCCTGATGGGGTAAATGATGGACAATAAGATTATGTCTTAGGCCGAAGGCCCACTATTGATGATTGCTATGAGTTGATGTAGAAGATAGAAATAATCATATTTGTTGCAATCTATAGACTTATTGTGCTTCTTGCTTTCATCATTGCCCTTATTGATAAACTTAATTTGTTTCATGTTATTATAGTTACGCGAGAATACACATATATGATATATGATGTTTTGAATTCTTGTAAGATGAGTAAAAGAGATTAATAACAAGTGAAATGATGGAACATCTAGTTAGGTGCCCTGAACACCGTGAGTTGCCCCCGAGGACCACACTGGGGAAACAAAACGGATCTCCTTATAGTAATCGATGAATTATTAGAAGGATTTATGGAGTGTGGATCGAGACCTTAAAGGTTAGACCACCAAGATTTAGGAGTGAGTCATATGGAGTGGCTCTGGCCCTAAATCCTTGCTGTGAAAGTCTATTTCCAGATGGAATAGACTCTGTTGAAATGAAATATGTGAAATGTGAAATGAAAAATACGTGAAATACTGTGATATGTGGTATATTGTTTTGCTGGTTCCTATCTCATGTACCCGAGATGAGGATGTGAGCTTCTTTAGGCAACCCTGATGTGGCCAGGGTCTGTTGTTGATATCTTAGGGTGGCCAGATAAACCCTAAGATAGTGACGGTGAGTCGTTGACATGAGAATTAGGCGTGGCGACTTGTACTTGGTGAGGTACAAACCAAGTAGTTTCAGGGAAAATGAATAAAAGATGATAAGCCATGTTGAACATGATTTGAATGGTTGTTATATTCCTTGTACTGCTACTTGATGATTTGTCATTGTTGAGTATGCTTCTTGTTGTGGAAAGTAATCATGCTGCTATGGAAATTCTCTATTTCATATTATGATATGCCATGCTGACAAGTTATAAATGATGGGATTTATATCCATTCTAAATATGAGTTGGATTGTCTTCTATTTGATAGTATTGCTTGGTTGATATGTATTATGTGTACTTCAGCTTTAGGACTGCAGGATGTGTTCCTGGTCTAGCAGGTGGAGTGTCACAAAGATAATGTGATTGTTATGTATTGATTCAAAATGCTTAGAACTTATCTTATTTCACATGCAGTAGGGCTCTTAATCTGAACTGAGAAGTATCTGCTGATTTGTTCATAGACATGTTTTAAAAGATATTTAAAAGTTATAATTGGTTCAAGTGATTGCCTTATCTGTTGGATTAGATTACAATTGCAAGCTAGATTTGACTCATGATAGAACTATTTGCTATAATTTTCAATATTTTCATGTTTCTTTTAAGTTTTATACTTAATCCGATGTTTATGCATGTGCCTAGCTTGAGTGGGAGGTATCCACTCACTGGGGCTCTATATGAGTCTCATGAGGTTGTTTCAAATGTTTTTAGGTATAATTCTATCCAACCGAGAGGTCACAATAAGGAAGATATAAATAACATAATCTAGATAGATTAGAATGTCCCTGTACTCTCTCTTTCCCAAGATGGGTTGTAGACTATGTTTGTTCATCAATGTACATGTATCTGATGTAAACTGAACAACATATGAGAACAAGATTGATTTTGGTTTTAATGGAGTTCAATAAGATTTGTGATATCTAAATGTGATGTCCTTGTTGTGACATTGATTTATGAATTTGTCAAGAAAGAAAAAGGAAAATTTTATCTGTATTTTTCATATATTGTTTAATCACATGTGTCGAGAATTCATTGTTTTATTTCATAATCTGGGTTTAGGTTTGGGATTATCTCTAATGGTTGATATTTATGCGATCAAAAGAGTGGGTCCCAACAATAGGAATCCCTGGTCTACCCAATTTAAAACTTTCATCAAATCTAGAGTTTGAGGATTAGGTTCTCTTCCTCCATCTAGCCTTCATGGAGATTGTGGCAGAGCTTGTAGGAGAGGTGCATGTTCATGGTGATGTCACAACCACCTACAAACACATTCTATTTGGGGAGATAAGCATCAGAAAAAGAGGCGCTAGGTGTTGTGCCTAACAATGTGCATAGACACATTACTATTACTGATGGGCAAAAGTCGGACAGCGATTTGGGGTCCTCTTATTTTGGAATCGGGACAAACTTGGTTACCAAATATCCATGGAACATAGGCTCTCGTGTAAAACATTGTGATGAACGTCATCACATCTACCTTGATGATTTGCCAGGAAGCAAGATAGAAGCTCATCCCAAAGTCGTTGGGTCCATGGGTGATATCACCATCCATTGAGTGGATGGCTTCTCATACCTCATCCTCCTGAGGGTGTGTAAGAGAGGATCTTTGTCACCAATCGAGAGGAGAGACGGGATGCAACTAAAATCTTCTTGGGGAAGGCTAGACCCACCTGTAGATAAGAAGTTAGAGATAAAATTTGTCACTTCAAAAAGGATCTGAAGATGTCCATCTTCCCATGAATAATTCTCACATATGAGGTGGTTGATGGAGATCCTTCTTCTTTGCGTCTTTACTTTGGCATGAAAAAATTCCATGTTGCAGTCACCTTCCTTTATCCAGCGCACTCCTAATTGCCCTTTCTAGATGGGCTCTTCATTGGCTAGGGCCAATGCTAATGCTTAGTGTGCTTCTACCAATGTCACCCGGTTGGAGTTAGAAGTATCATTGTCAAAGGATCTATGGAGGTCAGCCACCCTTGCTTCCTCAATTTTGACTGTCTAGAAGACATTGCGAAAGACGTCTCTATTCCATTATTTAAGAGCCACTCTTACAAATCTAAGTTTCACAAAAAGTTGATAGCTTGGGCTCCCCCACTCCACAATTTTCTAGTTAGTGTGGATTAGGGGAAGGAGACCCTCATGTGTCAACCACATATGATGGAACTTAAAGAATGCGAGTACTACCAAGGATGATTTCATCATCCACCCAAAGTAGTTGATAGTGATCCAAGTGGGATGTGTGCGCCCAGATGCTCTAGACCATAGTTGATGTTGCAATCATGCCAAAGGTTGTGGATGAAGACCCTGTCGAGCCTCTCCCATATCATGGGTGGTTCCTTCTATTTGTTGACCTAAGTGAAGGGACCACCTCGAAATGGAACCTCGTGTATTCCATTTGCATATACCCAATCAGAGAAGTCTCTGATCCCCATCATGCAAAGAGGATTGCCACCCACTGTTTCTTCCATCCCGAGGATGATATTGAAGTCACCTCTGACCATCTAATAAGAGGTCAGGTATTTGTGCACTTGAGAACCATGGTTTTCCCAAAGGACATGTATCTCTATCTGAAAACAAGAGGCATATACACATGAGATAGCCATTGTTGGTTTGACGAGGAGAGAAGGTTCACTGAAAGATGTTATGTGGTGGATGCCAAAACACATGCTCTCAGGCATCAGAATGAGAACACCCAATTTTTTGCTACTCTGAGCGAGTTACCCATGGACCGGTCAAATCCCAAGTATTCTTGGAGAAGATGGATACACAAAATTGGTATTAGGGGATCAAAAATCTCAAGGAAACTCATTTGATGTTGCATTACCAAAGCTCTCATTCTCTAGCGTGTGTGGTAATCTTCAACCCCACAGATGTTCCAAAATAGGATCTTTAACATAAGACCAACAAGGAACCCCACACCACCGACAAACATGTGAATGTCATACTTGCCTCATGAACCTCTTAGCTGTGTCCAAAACCATTTATTCCACCCCAACCAATTTCAACTCAGCCACTATCATCCTTCCAACCTACTCCACTGTCAGAAGGAGAGAATAGCAAAAGATGAACAAAAGAGGAGAAGTAAGTAAGTACCCTCTGTTGGACCGTAGATGGGTGATTAGATGCTCTAGAGGGGGGTGAATAGAGTTGAATGCACTTAAACAAAATTCATTAGACCTTCAAGATATATCACAAGATAAGGTTGCTAAATAGGTAATTTGAGTGCAACAAAAACATGCATAGAAAGGATGAGATAGATTGAGCAAACACAAGAGGACAAGCTATTTAGAGTGGTTCCTCACTTCAAACTAGAAGTGAGTCAGTCCACTTACCTAGAGAGGTCAACCTCTAGGATTTCTTAACCTTGCACCTTCATTATATTCATTATAAGAGATACAATACATCACCACCAAAGGACTTACCTATCCAATACAAATAGTCTTCAACCTTACCAAGGACTTACCCACTTTGGAAGGAGTCTTCGGCCTTCTTCCAAGGACTTACCTACTCTTGCACAAGTCTTCAGCCTTGTAGGGATTACTCACTCTTCTTGGATCTTCCTCCTTTGACTTCACCTTCACTCGGAGAAGCTTCCACCAAGGACTTACCCACTTGAGCAAGGAGACTTCTGCCATCACCAAGGGCTTACCCACTCTTGCTCCAAGTCTTCAGCCTTGATCTTCACCAAGGGACTCCTTCCCTTATTCTTCTTCACCTCTCTTAGCCAAGAGAGAGAACCTTCATCTTCATGGTTGAAATGAGAGAAAGGGAGGTGGTGCAAGTGAGAGCCTCACAAGATATACATGTAGGACAAGCTCTCTTACAAATCTCCTACTCACTCTAATGGATGTAGCAAGTGATTAAGCTTAGAAAGAGAGAGAGGAGGCTATAGTAAGCACTCAACTATAGAATAGGAACCTCACATAGAGTTTACATTGAATGCTCAACCTTGGAATGAATCCCAAGGGGTCCTATTTATAGATGGGGATGCCTCTTAGCCTCTTGGAACACTTGAGAATGAAAACTAGATATTTTGTGGCTTGCAACAGATATATTTTCACTTGTTGCAACTCCACAATGGCTAAAAGCACTTTTCTGTACTTTTTCGTACAGTGCAATCGGCCGAGTTTCTATAAGGGTAACTCGATCGATAGAGTAAAAGACAAAGCCGATATTCATAACATCGATCGAGTTTGTCCTGGGGAAACTCGACCGACCAATGCAAATCAAATTGGTCATCTACTCCATCGGTCGAGTTATGTGAAGTGTAAACTCAACCGATCAAAAGTCATTTTCAAGATCCAATTAGGATCGGTCGAGTTTGCAACTCACAGAACTCGACCGATGAATAGCCTGATGTGAATTTTGGAAAATGGCTTTTGAGTGCTTAAACATTCAATCTAAGTGCTCCTGATTTTTTCTAAGCTTAATTACAAGTCATACAATCATTACAAGTGATTTACAACATGATTCTAATGGATTTACATCATCTTACAAAAACGTGCACTTGTATTGACTTTGACTTGTCTTTTCTCCAATTGAAGATGTGCAAGATAGGGCATTTGGAGTGTGTCTATACCTAATCTAAAATCACTCAAGTAGAGACATTAGACACCGATATGTGGAATGGTTAGTCATCATTAAAACATGGGTTTAGTCAATTTAGATGTGAGTCAACATTGACTTAATTGACCTTGAGTCAACATTCTCCCCCTTTTTGAAGATGACAAACCATTACATAAATGTATTGAAAGCTTTTAAGTAAAATCATACCTTCGGAGAAACCTAGGGGTTTCAATAGGATTGAGCTCATATGCCCTCAATTGATGCACATGGAGTTCTCATACTCCCCCTCAAATGATGCTATTTCTCCTTCTCCCCTTTTCATGGACATACTTCTCCTCTTCATGTAAGACATGCCTTCTTCCTCTTTTAAAAGAAGACATACCTTTCTCCCCCTTTGTCATTTCAAAAAGTGGGGTTATGAAGAAATAAGAAACATCACTTGTTAAAGAGAAAGGAGATAACACAAAGTTACATAAGGAGAGTAGAAGAGCACATATAGGGGCTTGTCCAAGCATAAAAAGAAAAGCAAGTTAAAGCATATACTTGAACAACCCAAAATGCAAGATAAAGTGCTACAGAAAAACAATAAATCACAATTTTGACCCTCAAGATGATGGAATTTTCCCAAGAAGTGCCAGGGATCATGGCAAAGACATGAGACGTGCTCAGAAGGTCATTTCTGCATGAAAAATAATAGTCTTGCACCAAAAACTAAAACTGGAGCAAAAACTGTATAAGATAAAAAAACTCCAATTTCTACATATAATGTAGATCTATGTACCCTGCATCACAATGTTATGCAAGAAAGTCAAGATAGTGGATATGCAATTCAAGGAACAAGCTTGAGCATGTATGAGACAAGATACAAGCATAGCATATACATGAGCAAAGATGCCAATTATAAACAAGGTGAGAACTACATGTATATGAACTACTAGTAGATGTTATCACAAGTTAGGACTACTAGTAGGATCTAGATTATAGCAAGAGATATTGAAAGATACACAAGATAAAGCAAGCTATGAGTAGATGTAGAGATATATCCAAACAAAGAGATATGCAATTTTAGAAGCATGAAAGGATATAACTCACCAGATATGCATCCTTACCATAATATGATTACCCCTAAGAACCTAAAAGTTGTATCAAAACAAGATATACAACTAGATAGATGTAGCAAGTTAGAGCACAACGGAAGCAATTTTAGACACAACCAAGAGATCCAAAGAGATCATCATCAAAACCTGCAAAACAACTCAAAGCAAGTAATTGCAATATATAGATATACCAATTTAGAGAAATTAGAGAGATAGAGATGTAAGCAAGATAGGCAATTTAAAGCATGGCAATATGCACATATAAAGGTACCAAATGAGAGTGCCAAAGAATAAGGCTATTGGTTGAGAAAATCTAGTTGAGAGGGAAATTCTCATTCAATAAGCCAAATGTATATTCAGTGCACAGTGTTATCGGTCGAGTTCTGTGCATTGACAACTCAAACGATGACAACTTTTGGCAACACCCAGAGGTGCTTATTGGTCGAGTTTCAAATATGGAAAGCTCGACTAATAGAGCAGCTGTCAAAAGGCACATATATATCATAAAAACATATTTAAAGGCATGCTAAATATACAAACCATATCCAAACATGTCTAAGCAAGTTAGTAATGCACTATAGAATCATTAGAAATAGTTTTTGAGCAGGACTGTAAAGAGAAACACAAAATATCACTTTTGACTCAAAAACTACATGCATAGTGCACACTAACTTGACAAAAACAAGTTAGAAATGGTTATAAGCAAGAAAACATTACCTTTGTTCTTACCATTTCTTTTTCCACTTGTTGTCACCCTCTACACATCTCACCTTTCTTCTTACATGTGGATTGAGAATTCAATTTGCAATTCAATAGCTCAAGTCAATCCATTTGCAAGTACCTACAAGAAGAAAGATGAAATGGTTCCCAATCATGTTTTTGGGTCCGGAGGGGTTATTTTAGCAACCCAAGTCCTATTGCTCTTGGGTGCTTGGGTGCTTTCCTAAAAGGACAACAAGTAGAATAATGACCAATTTCATTGCAATAGTTTCATGTGCCATAGTCTTGGAACTAGAGGATTCTCCATGGAGGATTGGAGGTCCTTTATCTTTGCTGTTCTTTTGACTACTATCATACCCTAAACCATGTCTACCAATTTGTTTAGTAGTATGGTGTAGGATGTCATTAAGATTCTTTTTACCAACCAAGAATCTTTGCAAAGAAGATCTCAAACCATCTTTATAATGCATAAGAGAAGTAATAGTAGAAGACAAATGATTCATATTATCTCTAGTATGTAGAAGATCATTTTCTAAGCAAAGAGACTTAGTTAAATAAGAATCTCTATCAATATGAAGAGCAAAAACATCATTCTCTCTACTAGTAGAACTAGAACAAGATTTATGCACATTGATTTTAGCAAGCAAGGAGGCATTGTCTGTTTCTAATTCTTGCAAAATAAAATCTTTGTCCTTGTTTTCAGATTTAAGAACATCAATACCATGCATGAGAGAATCAACAATTAAAGTATGCTCTTCATTAGAACTAGGCATAATAGGTTGAGCTTCTAGAAATCTAATCTTATCAAGCAAACTAGCATTTTCAAGTTTAAGAGAGTCTACTTGGCTAAGACAAGCATTTTTGTAATCAAGCAAACAATAATTAGCATGTTCAAGATCATCTAGTTCTACATACAAATTATCAACAATTCTAGCAAGCTTTTTCTTTTTCCTTTTATAAGACTTAAGAGATGCACAAGTATCATGAATAATAGCAATCAAAGACTCTTTATCTAAAGAGTTTAGATTTACCTCACTTGAGTGCTTACTTGTTGATGCCATAAGAGAAAAATAACATTCTCCTTCATCACTAGAGCTTGAGCTTGATCCTTCACTTGAATCTTCACTTGAGCTTGAGTGCCATTTCTCCTTCTTCTTGTGAATATGGGTCTTTTTGCCTTGTTGGAAATCTTCCTTGTAGTGACCCTTCATTCCACATGTGAAGCACCAGATGGAGGAGGACTTGCATTTATAGAATCTACCCTTGGAGTAGATGGCATCTTCTTCAACTTGAGAGGAAGGAGATGCTTGACCAACAATAGCCTTGATTTGAGCTTTGATTTCAACCTTCTTCATTCTCTTGAGTTCTTTCTCCTCTTGTCTTTCTACTTCCTCCCTCTTGTCAAGTGTGGCTTCATGTGCTTGTAGATTTTCAATGAGCTCTTCGATAGGGACATCCTTAAGGGACCTTGCTTCTTTAATGGAAGTCACCTTAGGTTCCCACCTCTTGGAGAGAGTTCTAAGGATCTTTGAGTTGATCTCTCCACTAGACATAGGATGTCCTAGAACAGCAAGACCATTCACAATGGTGTTGAGCCTTGAGTACATGTTGGCAATCCTTTCCTATCTTGAAGTTCTCAAGCAACCCTTTGAGCATGTAGACTTTACTTTCCTTCACTTAATTTGTCCCTTCATAAGTGATGCATAGCTTTCTCCATACCTCATAGGTTGTTTCACATGAAGAAATCTGGTTGAACTCGGTGGGGGTCATGGAGGCATAGAGGATGTGCATGGCTCTAGCATTCAAGGTTGCTTTCTTCAAGGTAGCTTCATCCCATTCTTCAATCTTTGTAATTGGTAGCTTGTATGGGCTATTCACCATTTGCCACATCTCAAGACTTGATCCTTGGATGTAGAATTGAAGCCTTCTTCTCCAATAAAGGATATTGCTCCCATCAAAGATTGGTTGGATGATCAAGTATCTCCCTCCTTGGTAGTCACCCATCTTCTCTTACTTGTGGAAGTATGCTTGGAGAGATCCGCTCTGATACCAATTGTTGGATCCTAGATGGGTGATTAGATGCTCTAGAGGGGGGCTGAATAGAGCTGAATACACTTAAATAAAATTCATTAGACCTTCAAGATGTATCACAAGATAAGGTTGCTAAATAGGTAATTTGAGTGCAACTAAAACATGCATGGCAAGGATGAGAGGTATTGAGAAAACACAGGAGGATAAGCTATTTAGAGTGGTTCCTCACTTCAAACTAGAAGTGAGTCAGTCCACTTACCTAGAGAGTTCAACCTCTAGGATTTCTTAACCTTTCACCTTCATTATATTCATTATAAGAGATACAATACATGAACACCAAAGGACTTACCTATCCAATACAAAGAGTCTTCAACCTTACCAAGGACTTACCCACTTTGCAAAGAGTCTTCCACCTTCTTCCAAGGACTTACCTACTCTTGCACAAGTTTTCAGCCTTGTAGGGATTACCCACTCTTCTTGGATCTTCCGCCTTTGACTTCACCTTCACTCGGAGAAGCTTCCACCAAGGACTTACCCACTTGAGCAAGGAGTCTTCTGCCTTCACCAAGGGCTTACCCACTCTTGCTCCAAGTCTTCAGCCTTGATCTTCACCAAGGGACTCCTTCCCTTATTCTTCTTCACCTCTCTTAGCCAAGAGAGAGAACCTTCATCTTCATGGTTGAAATGAGAGAAAGGGAGGTGGTGGAAGTGAGAGTCTCACAAGATATACATGTAGGACAAGCTCTCTTACAAATCTCCTACTCACTCTAATGGATGTAGCAAGTGATTAATCTTAGAGAGATAGAGGAGGTTGTAGGAAGCACTCAACTATATAATAGGAACCTCACATAGAGTTTGCATTGAATGCTCAGCCTTGGAATGAAGCCCAAGGGGTCCTATTTATAGTTGGGGATGCCTCTTAGCCTTTGGGAACACTTGAGAATGAAAACTAGCTGTTTTGTGGCTTGCAATAGATATATTTTCACTTGTTGCAACTTCATAATGGCTAGAAGCACTTTTCTGCACTTTTCCGTAGAGTGCAATCGGTTGAGTTTCTATAAGGGTAACTCGACTGATAGAGTAAAAGATAAAGCCGATATCCATACCATCGGTCGAGTTTCACCTGGGGAAACTCGACTGACCAATGAAAATTGAATTGGTCGCCTACTCCATCAGTCGAGTTCTGTGAAGTGTAAACTCGACCGATCAAAAGTCATTTTCAAGATCCAATCAGGATCGGTCGAGTTTGCAACTCACAGAACTCGACTGATGAACAGCCTGATGTGAATTTTGGAAAATGGCTTTTGAGTACTTAAACATTCGATGTAAGTGCTCCTAATTTTTTCTAAGCTTTATTACAAGTCATACAATCATTACTAGTGATTTACAACATGATTCTAATGGATTTACATCATATTACAAAAATGTGCACTTGTATTGACTTTGACGTATCTTTTCTCCAATTTGAGATGCACAAGTTAGGGCATTTGGAGTGTGTCTATACCTAATCTGAAATCACTCAAATAGCGACATTAGACACCAATATGTGGAATGGTTAGTCATCTTCAAAACATGGGTTTAGTCAATTTAGACGTGAGTCAACATTGACTTAATTGACCTTGAGTCAACACCCTCATTGTTTAGGAGGGAGATAAAATAAGAGGTCAGAAATGATAATGATATATGAGGGAAGTGATGTAAGTAATGGGAGATAGGAGAGAAGTACCAAGGATAAAGGAGGAAATAGAGAAGTAATGAGGGAGATGAGGAAATGTAATAAGAAGAGACTGAGAGAAGGGAAGTAATGAATAAAGAGGAGGAAGTAATGAGGAAAGAGAGAGAATTAATGAGAAAAGATGGAAGTAATGAATACACCTACCTACTATGATGAATACAAGCCTATAAGTACTAAATACACACCCACCAGTGGTGAATATGTGCTAATAAATGGTGAATAGGTGCGTAGTAATGGTATTCAATAAGCAGGTGTATTGATGCATTTTTGGACTTGTATTTTTTGGATGTGTTTTAACTATTTCTTAGCACGTACAACCATGAATGGTCAGTATGCACCTACAAATGGTCAATTTGTGCCTTCTAATGGTGAATATACACCTACTAATAGTGTTCAATAAGTAAGTATATTTTAATATTTTTGGCCACATATTCACCATCTTTGGGTGTGTTTGAACACTTTCTAGACACACACACCTATTAATGGTGAATATGTGTCTACTAATAATGCTTAGTAAGTAGGTGTAGTTCAACTTTTTTGAGCGTGTATTCACCATTTCTAGGTGAATTTTGGTCAGTTATGGGTGTGTGCACCTATTAATGGTGAATGTGAGCCTAAAATAGTGAATTCATGCCTACTAATGGTTAATATGTGTGCACAAATAATCTTTAATAAGTAGATATATTTCAAAATTTATGGATGCATATTCACCATTCTGGGTGCATTTTTGTCATTTCTAGGAGCACACACATATTAATGGTGAATATGCACCTATAAATGTTGAAAACACACCTATCGATAGTGAATATGAATCTACTAATGGAGTTCAATAAGTAAGTGTATTTTGACATTTTTGGCGCCTATTCACATTTCTAGGTGGGTTTAAGCCATTTCGAGAGACGTGAGAATATGAGCCCATTAATATGGGATACATGCCTAGTTATGGTGAATACACACCTAGTAATGGTGAACATGCGCCTGTTAATATTAAATACATGTGTATTAATGGTGAATACACACCTTTATGTGTATTTATGCATGTAAATGTTAAATTTGTGCCCTAAAACACGTCTACTTCACTTGTATATGCGTCTGTTTTAGCTTCGTATGCGTATGCTTCATGTGTATTTGTGTCCATCAATGTTAACTTTGCATCCACTTTTTAACAATTTGCATCCATTATTAGTTTTTTGATGCCCACTTTTTATCACTTTACAAACAATATTTGTTTTGACACTTCATACCAACTTTTGATCAATTTTTTCCCATTCTTAATCTTTTGACGCCCGCTTTTGTCCTTTTAATGCCCACTTTTTCTGTTTCAGAATCTAATGTTTGTTCTACACATTCATGTGCCAATCTGGTCAAGTTGTGCTCACTTTTGGTCTTTTTGAGCCTACTTTTGATCATTTTGTGTCCATTCTTTATTTTTTCATTACCTTCCAACTATAATCATTACTTCCCTCCTTTCTTATCATTTTCTCTTAATTACTTACCTCTGCTTTCCTCATCAATCCCCTCCTTACTTACTGCAATTTATCTGATAACTTCTCTCCTCTTTTTTGAATTACTTCCCTCCTCACTTGTCTTCTCTCTCTATATTACTTCACTCTTATAGCTAGTTCCCTCCTCTACTCTCATAACATTCCTCCTCTTTCACTTTACTTCCCTCCTCTTTTACTCTAATTTTTTTCATTTGCCTCTTTACTTTCGTCCCCTTTTATTTTATTTCACTTCCATCCACTCTTCTCTTTACTTCACCTTTTATCGTTTCTTTCACTTCTAAAAAAAAGAGGGGTCCACAATTTCTCTCTTCTTTCTCTCCCACTCATTCTATCTCCTAGCCATCACTCACATCATATTCTTTTCCACTCCAAATTTACCCTACCATGCCATTGCCACATCACCTCCGAAACCTCCAAATACTACCACTTAAAAAGGAAAAACTTCTCAAACCTTCGAATACCACCGTCTAAAAAGGTAAAACTTCTCAAAACTCTAGATACCACAATTATCCTACATGTAATCTAAGCACACGATGGTTCTCATGCATTATGAAGTCATTTTTGGTCTATGAATAACTACTTATCTATGGAGCACATCATCTCTCAAATCATCATTATCTAATTTGTATACATACATCCATAATAGATCAATATGCTGACAAGGAGTGGCTCAAGTAGTGAATGTTCTTCTTGGAAGTGAGCCTCATCTCAACTACTTATGATCCTTATGGCCTTGGAAATATGAAATTCTATTCATGATGGCATTCTCCAAACCCTTGTTGGGATTTTGATCAATTGACATTCTATTGCCTACAAACATTCCATTGAAGCCAGAGTTTCTTGTACCAAGTCCACAATCAAAGATGGCCAATTTTCTACTTCTATCTGGGTTCTCTTTTCTAGTAGTGTTTCCCCATCATTGCTTGTACTTGTTTGGATCTTGATGCTAAGCACCATCAACTTATCCCTTTAATGGTGCAACCTCTGTCTGATATCTCTTGGTCTCCCTTTCTCACTTCCCGTGATATGGTTCAAGAGGCCATTTTATCCATAAAAAGGGGAATGTTTGTGCACATGACGACCTTTGAGCACAATATATTCTTGATACTATGTGTGGGGAAACAACTGTAGTGAACATGAGTTTTTAAAAATGATGTTAGCTATTTTCAATCTTTGACTTTCTGGTCATTGTCCTTCCTACCTAGCACCTATGTCATTAGTATTCCTTTAGTTCCTCCACTCAACCCAGATGACGACACTCGTCCTATTGTAATGGGTTTTATTTGGCATCATCTTATCTCCAATGTTTCTATTAAGGTTGTCCTGGTAAATGTAATCTCTTATCTCAAGGATCATCAGTCCAGTGTTAGTATTTTTGGTGGTGTTGAGACCCTTCTACACAATGTCTCTCACCTTACCAATGACCAATAACATCATACCATTGTTACTATAACTCTTGTTGACTTTAGCAATGCTTCAAATTGGTTGACATATCTATTAGTTTTTTAGAGGTTTGCCATCACTATCCAACTATTGCATGTCGGGTTGGATTATGTTGTTAATCCCGACCTCCTCTCTACATGGATTAAAATGAGCCTATTTTTCTACAACAAACATCCGAAAAGGCGATCCATTGGGACCCATCAATTTCTTGTTGGCTCTCCATTCTCATTTCTTGAGTGAAGGATGAATGTCATCTTGACATTCTTGCTTTGTATCTTGAAGATGGAACCCTCATTGGAGTGACTAAGGAGGTTTCCTAGGATATATCCCTCATCCATGCTTGAGGCCCAACCTTTAACATTTATATCAACATTAAAAAGTTAGAATTCTTTTGGCATTCTGACGACCTAAGTGAGGCCCAAATTCAGGTATTTTTCCTACCAAAATTTCTTGGCCAGATCATGCAATGATGATTCCAGGTGGTATCATTTCCATGAACCAATGTTTCTCTAAGGTGCTTCTCAAGAATCAAGTTCCCAACACTATTGGCATGATGGATCATTTAGTCTTACTTCATGACCCTTAATGTAAACTTTTTCTTCTTGGTCATGTGTTGGCATGTCCAACATCTTTTTTGGGTTTTGAATACACACGATACTTGAATTTCATCCATGTTGTATGATTTTTATTATGGCCTTTGCCGCTGTGAATAGCACATTATAGTCGGTGACATCGAAGGGTTTGGTGACTTATAGTGGCATTTAGACGCACTTCCTATGGATCTCAGTGGGTTGGGTATCAAGTCTTGTCATGATATATGCAACATTGCATATATTTTCTCTCAGTTCCATAAGAAATATCTCTAAGAACACATTTTGCGAGTGGCTAACTCTGTTCCTACTAGGGTCTCATTGGACACTACAATTTCTTGACATATTTGTATTGGTCTATTTTGTAACATATGCTTTCTACCTCTCCAAAGATCCATTCTATTTTGGCTAAAGATTACTACAAATTAATCATCCAACAATTCACTACAATAGGTCTATCCCCATAACAAAAATATTCTCTATTTTGTACAAGCAGACCATGTACAAGATTTTCTTCTTGTAGTTCTCATCGATGTCCTTGGCTTGTCTATGTCTTCTATTGAGTACTGATCTATTCTTCATTATCGTTTCATGATCCCTTTATATCTTGGTGATGAACATTGCTTGTTTTGCAACATCATAGACTTGTCCCCTTTGGTGATCATATTGTGCACTTTAGCTCATGTCCTGGTTGCAAGTTTGCCCATGATGTTTTTTGTGATTCTCTCTTTGACCTTGTTTGACGTGTTGGGATAAAGGTACTGAGGAGCCTCATGTGGACTTCTTTGACACATGATCTTATGGTCTTCACTCCCAGTGAATTGTTGATGGCTTGTTATTTTATTGGGAAGATGGAAAGCACACAGTGTGGACCTTACTAGAATTTTTCCCCTATAGGAATCATTTTAATAAACTTAAAGAAGGTCAAGTAACCTCAAATGCCATTACACAAAAAAATGTGCTTTAGTTTATCACCCTCTCAGGATTCTAACATCCACTATGGACATGGGGTAGAGGAGGTGAAATTCTTTCTCCTTAATCTCATAATTGATCAACATTTTAGAAAATTTGTGCATGAGTATGTACATCCATGGAAAACCTATAATATAGATTGACATGTTAAAATCTAAAAATTTTATCAATATCAAAATAAACATGCCCTCTTCCATTGACATGTAACCTAGATGTCAAAGAATTCCACCGTAGAGTATGATTTTAGAATGTAAAAATACATTATTACTAACACATTTTCATCTAGAGAGAACCAACCGCACATTAAATATAATCATCATTCAACATGCAATAAACACTATGTCATTAATATTAACATGTTTAAATCAAACAAAGTTAGACACCAAGATGTACAATCTTATTTGATCTTTGAAATCCTTTAAATTAATATCCAAAAGATGACAATGATAATAAAATTTTAATTATTTTTTCTTTTATACAAAACAAAATGGGTAACGTAAAATGATTAACACGATCAACAAGATTCAAGACTTGAGCATGAACCTAGACTTATGTAATGTGTGTGTTGTGTGTGTTCATGGTGTCCATTCCCGGCTCATGTTCATGTGAGAAGTTGATCATGTTTCTTTCAATATAAAACTATGGTAGATAATTTGTTGAACAGTAGTGTCATACCCACCTTTCAATCATACACAAAAGATAAAAATCATTTCTCTTCTATCTTAGTGTACCAGGTTCATCTACTCTAGAAATAACCTATGTAGCTTATAATTTAACAATCCTTATAATTTTTTTAATGTAGATTGCTCGACCATTCAATATATTATACTAACTTTGAATAATGGTGCCTTTAGGCTTACACCATGTCATTTTGATCCAACATTACCCATACATCTTTATGTGAACATATATTATGATCTTTAACTTTGGGTGTAAGAGTGCATGTCATAATAACATTATAGATTCTATAGTAACATTTTTTTTCTTTAACGAACATGCATCCATATTGGGTATCATGATTGACTCTAGGAGATAACTTAATCCCCACTTTTGTGATCACACAACATCAATCACTTAGTTAGGAGTCTCTAAGAATGTATCGTTAGCATCATATCCTAAGTCTTGAACAATTCATTGAATAATCACTTACTATCTTGCAACAAATACACTAACATGGTTCCATTTGGTAAACAGATAGATGTAATGTCCATCAAATTATTACATAATAACTTGTTATTACCATGCCTAACGTAATATGTGGGATATGGCATATCTACTCATCTTAGTTGGTTTCTTGTTAGCTATGAATAAACAATGAATTTCATTCTTATCCCCATCTCAGACTTCTGAATCAAGGCCATTATAAGGTCTTTAGTTGTGTTTCCTTTGGTACCCATGTATTCTACATCCACGACACCAGTGGATACTAATTCCCATATAGACATGATCCATATTTATATGTGTATATACCATTTTTAAAATTTAATTGTACCAACTATCATTGTGATATTTGTTGTATTGTAAAAATGACAAAGAATACTTGAAGTAGCATCTTTACAATGGGAAAATTGAATTGAATCCCATGCAGACATTCAACTTCCAAATGTATCTTATCAAAATCACACAACCATGCCTCAATGATTGTGACGAATGTCTCGTGAAAATAGATTAACTAATGCGGAAGCGAAACATTAATAGCAGAATTACTAAAAATCACTAAAAATTAAAACTTTTTGCACTGAGATCAATAAACTGTAAAACTCTTTCATATTGAACCACAGTAAGATATTTATATTCTGATACATCAGTTCATCTCTGTATCATCTCATCTCGAGAGTCATAAACATTGACTGCCCTGTTAAACTGTACATGAGCAGTATACAAAAATCTCGAGGCATCAAGCCAAAAATCTCATATCTATATCAAACTATCTACTGACTCCTAGGACATGAGAGTATAGAGACGACACATTGGACTTTCTATGTACAAAAACTTAACAAAAAGTGTCTCCACCTGTGGATCACTATTTTCCTTGTTGTTGCTGCTGCTACTATGGCTGTTGTTGCTGTTTGCTCACTGAAGGGTTTCTTCTTCCTCGACGTCTACCTAAAAAGTCGAATCCCACGGGGTGAGACAATTGAAAATTGTCCCAACGAGAGTTATAACTCTCCGCCAGAAGCATTGTTATTGCAGCTAATAGAATAACACTGAGCAGTAGAATTATATATATTCAACAACAAATAAACCATTGAATAAGATATGCAGAGCAGTATTCTCGATGCAATCATTTTGATTATAACTTGATTAAGCAGAAAGTCATTTATTTAATAAGGAATATGAAAAACATGTATATCATATGTCCAATTAGGACATAATAAAAAATGTATCATCAATCATTGTTTTTCATAGTTCAACCTTAAGCAAATATGCTACACGACTGATTACATTTTACAAACATATTTATGCCCTGGGAGATGAGGTATACCACTCATACTCCAACCGACCATTGCGAAATCAAAATCAGTATCATACATAGGTCATTAGAAGAGATGGATTTCCATGAGCTCATCTTCCTCAGTCAATGTGAGGAACAACATGCAGGACATCTTATGTCTCTACTATATGTATAGCTTTCCAGGGTATACTGGAAACTTCGCTATTAGAGTTACAGTGGCATGTTGTACTCTCTTCGCAATCGAGGGATTTCTTGTTTATCTCACATCGATTCGGCATTAACATCATCATCGGGAGATTAGTGATACATCATCCCGGCATATACAGATAATGAAGGATTGAGAGATTTAATGTTTATCTCACATCAATTCCTCAATTAGGACGTAAGGATATTTGCGTCCATAACCCCCACATACTCAAAAGTATGCTCTCCAGGAGTTCCCTTAGGAAAACCCATTTCACCATCACCAAACTACTGACGATGATGGATCTATGGTCAGGGCTCTACATGACATCATTTCACTGGATTATTTGAGTACATTACATCATTCTTTTAGCATCAAGCATGTTTACAAACATAAGCCATTATAACAATTGTTGTAAACAAAGAGTACTATTTTATCAAGTTCATTTCACAGCTTTATTAACATTGGGAACTCAATCCCTTATCATCTCATCATCATGATTCAAGAATATGGGTGTTCAAACCCTTAGATCATCAAAATATTTGTTACCACTTTGATAGGTAACATAATGCCATCAAATCATGTAACAGTGTAAACATGATAATTGCAACACATGTATTTCACATGGCTCTTACAGCCTATAAATCTCTTTTGTTACCTTTCACTAGGCATCATGGCATATCATTGCTTACAAAGCTCATAAAGTACTTCCAATAAACAAAGCATCATAGCTCATACCTGGCTATGTTCAATTTCTCATAAAACCTGCACGATTAGTACAGATGATAACAGATGCATCAATTTCATATCAGCATAATGCAAAACAATGATAACATCACTATTCAAGGGTTGCCCCACTATGCCCTTACTAGGGTTAGGGTTTCCCTTTTTCAATTCAATTAGGGTTAATCATCCCCTTAGCTCAATTAGGATTAGTGACTTGAACATTTCATTATCCAACCTTAGAGCTTCATTCTCTAAAGCATAACCCATAATTAGGGTTTTACACTTCCATTTACCCTATTTGGAATTAGGGTTTACTATTCCCATCACATCACCCTAGATTAGGGTTTCTCATTATCAATCCATAATTAGGGTTTACTATTCACATTGCATCACCCTTGATTAGGGTTCATGTTCAACAACCAACAATTTGGGTTTACTATTCACCCCAAACAGGAGTGATCATCAAGGTATCTTGAATTAAGGTTTGTCATGTCATTACTATGAATTAAGTTCATACCATCATCATGCATTAAGATTTCACCTATTAATGCCCTCAATTAGGGTTACTTCCATTAATCTTCATAATTAGGGTTTCATGATCTCACTATCATGGATCATACCCCAATTAGACATACATTCATAAAGAAAGTCCACTACATGATTTTCATTCATGTAGGAGGTCTTTTCTCTCTCATCTTCCATAGGATGGTGTTTGCTTTAGTCTTGATTAGGCTAAGTCAACTTAATCTTGAAGGAGAATTGACATCATGGGTTATGTCTTCATCACCATGATCATTAATGCTTGATTATTTAAAGGGTACTAATCACTCTAGATTATTAGGATACAAACACTATAATCACCTTTGATTACATCATGTATTAGTCAATTGATCAACTTGTCCTTTGACGACTTTAAGTACCCATGCGGTTTTGGTTAATTATCCACCAAATGGTCTTGGCTATATAAACCCCAAATGGTCTTGACCAAATCAGACCTCAAACGGTCTTGGTCAACCAATGAAACCGTTTGCTAAAGTACCACCTTGAAACCATTTAGTAAAGTAACCTTTGAAACCGTTTAGTAAAATAGGTGGTGGAGACCGTTTGCCAAAGTTGGATCTTTGAAACCATTTAATAAATTTAACCCTCAAGATCGTTTGTTAAAGTGAAACTTCAAGATCATTTGCTAAAGTGCAACTTCAAGATCGTTTGCTAAAGTGCAACTTCAAGATCGTTTGCTAAAGTGCAACTTCAAGATCGTTTGCTAAAGTGCAAATTTGAAATCGCATGACCTCAACCGGTTTGGGATCGTTTGGTCCCAAACGGTCTTGAGACTGTGTGGACTCAAACGGTCTTGAGACCGTTTGGTCCAAACCTCCTCAAAACCGCATGGACCATGTATGGTCTCAACAAGTCAAATTGAATTAGGGTTTTCAAGTTCGATTCCTTCATTGATTATGACCATGTTATCACTCATCAATTGGACCTATCACCATGCTTCAATTGAGTTAATTAGGTCAACCTTCAACTGATTTGACCCTCAATTGACCCTCAATTGGTCATCAATTAGGGTTTGAATCAATTAGATTAGGGTTTGGAATCGATGATCCTTCAAAATTAATCAATGTGTAACTAGATGTTTTAAAACTATTGGACCATCATCCAAATTGAACATGTCCTGACCCCAAACGGTCTTGAGGTCATTTGGATGACCTCCAAATGGTCTCGAGACCATTTTCCCAAGTCAACATCAAAGTCTGAGTCAACCATTTAGGGTTTGGTTCATTGGATTGATCATCATATCAACATTTGATTGCTCTTCAACATAGCATCATTAGATCTTCAATAGCTCAACCATACCTAACTCTAGACCTCCAAAAGGTCTTGGGTGATCACCAAACGGTCTTGAGACCATTTGGTTGATCCCCAAATGGTTTTGAAACTATTTGGGTCAATCAACCCAAGTTTCAAACTCAACCACTTATGAAATCAACACTCAACCTGATTAAAGTTTAGGTAATTGTTGGACCTTCAATTAGTGAACCAATTAGAGATAATAAATTATAATTGATGGGTCGATAATCTACATTATTTCAACAGATATCCAAATGGTCAATGCTTGGTCAACGCCACCAAACGGTCTTGGACTGTTTGCTTCTATGCGTTTTAATGAAACTGTTACATTCCAAACGGTTTGAAACCGTTGCTCCCAAACGGTTTGGCAAACCGTTTGAGCTAAGATTTGAAACCGTTTGGTAAAGTAGTTCTTTGGATAATCATATATGACGATGTCATCATCATCTTCCTCTATTCAACCAAGAACAGAAACCATTCTTCATAGGAGTTTTAGCAAGAACTCAAAAGAGTATCAAAGAAGAAAAGTAACCAACAATTATTATAGAAAAGAGTGCAATAGTAATGCTTAAGGGTTGAGTTATAAAACCTGCCTCTAGAACTGATCTCAAGATCCAAGCTCCATGGATTTAATGGTGTATGGAGTTCCAATAACTGTCTAAGGTACGTCCTTAAACTTTTGGATGAACAAATTGGCTAGGATTGGAAATCGAGTGAAGAAAACCATTAATTAAACATTGCTTTAGGGTTTCCACCATGAATCCGAGGTAGGAAATGATCAAAACTAACCAACAGGTTTGGTCGTCCTTCCTCTGCTCCTGGGCTATTCCTTGGTCAGCCAAAGCAAGGTAGAGAAAAGAAAACTAAGGAAACGAGCCTTGGGTGTTATTGGAAAAGGATGAGTATAAAGGATATGTATGGGATTTTCAAGGAAAAAGAAAAAGAGTTGTTTTCTTTTAAAATCCAAAATAATATCCACCAAATTCCCCTCCATTTCTTGGCCACGAAGCCACCTCCATTACTTTCAAAAACCTCTCCATTATCCAAATATTTAATGGAAAAGGAATTAAGCATCTTAGGAGTTTTATATTATTATTCAACTTTTAGTGGATAATACTTTATATTATATTATTATGAGTGGCTTCCACTCAACCAAAATATTTTTATGCCCAAACAAGGAACAAGCTCGTCCAACTTTTTGCAAACACATCCCTCAAGTTTTGGTTGAAGGGCTCCTCAATTAATTTATTTCTTTTTGCATTAAATTAAATTAAAGCTCCATATAAGCTTAAATCTTGATTATTTCAATGTC
The DNA here is from genome assembly GCA_963693085.1 of Alisma plantago-aquatica. Lineage (NCBI taxonomy): Eukaryota > Viridiplantae > Streptophyta > Magnoliopsida > Alismatales > Alismataceae > Alisma > Alisma plantago-aquatica. Next base: position 71,897,939 of record OY856410.1, on the reverse strand, counting down.
AAGATTCTCTCTTCTCCATGATAATTCAAATGAGGCTCCCCTCTCATTTTCTTTTCTCTACTTGATGCCAATAAACATGAGAGACCCTATAGAGGTGATATTTTGCATATTGAACCCTAGGTTTTGGGTAAATTGCACATTACACCAAAACTAGGTTTTAATGCACAAAGATTGCCCTACAAGCTTTATCTTGGCGCCCAAGCTTGTGGAATCCCTACCACTTCATCATATTCATTCTTATGATGTCTCAACATAAGAGGAACATTTTATCATGTGCAATTTGCAAGTTAACCCCTCAATTTGGGTAATTTGCACTTTAGTCCAAAAAGTAACAAAACAATGTTTCAACATTATTCAAAAGGGACTAAAATTGAAATATATGTTCCTCAAAAGCCTTAATTACTTTTCAAAGTATAATAGCAAGCATCTAATCAACTTTATTAGGAAAAAACCTAGGGTTAGTACATAACCCAAGTCAGGGATGTTACAATGATGGTATATAGAAAATATGAACTACACCAACATTCACTTTTAAAATCAAAACTAAAATGATGTTTCCTAAATATACATGCCACGTTAAATAATATATGACATATTTTCTAAAGTTTCCACAGCCAAAATGTTGACACAAGTTTACCGAAGTGAATTATGATATTGAATGATGATCTTTTTCGTCATTGCAATGTATACCTTGTATACCTCTACAAATCTTCTCTTCTGAATTATGATATTGAATGATGATCTTTTTAGTCATTGCAATATATACCTTGTATACCTCTACAAATATTCTCTTCTTTCTCAGTCCTCCATTTTGATTTGCATTCCCCAATAGATCTAATGATGAAGGGTCTATAGTGTTGTTTCTAAAACCCTAATGTTCATCCATAATTGTAAGAGACACGCCGGTCATCTTCATTCAAGTTGTAGACTTTCCCTCTTGCCTCTATCATTGTTACTCTACCCATAACACAAGCAGTCCACTTTACTACTAGCAGCTGCAACCACTACTACTTCCAGGAGAAGTAGTAAGCTATGTTAACAAAAACAACAACTGTGACAGAGGGCACATGCACACCTAGAAGCCGATAACCCAAATTGCATGACCCACAATAAGAGGCCAACTCCTCCAAGTGTGCCTAATAGTCAATATCCATAATTGTTCTTAGTATCTATATGACCCCATCTTCTCTTTTTCCTCTCCTCCTCCTCTCTAATGATGGCAGAAAGAAAGAAGGACCCCTCTAACTTTAATCTCTCTAATCCTCCCCAAAAAATTCATTTCCATCACCAATCTTTTGCACCAAAACTCTATAGCATCATCTCCCTCTATTCGACTCATTATCATCATTCAACCTATATTTTCAAGAAGATTTGATCTTTGATGGCAGGTTTACTCAAAAGAGGAATATAGTGAATGGGTGTGTCAAAAACCATATTTTTAGGTTTATTATTCCCACTTGAAGTACTATAATCAGATCAGGAGTTGGAACGATCATCACATCCTACCATGAACATCAAAGCACATTCCATATAAATAACTAAGTTATGGCTTTTATTCTCTTCTTTTTTTTAATTATAAATTATTATGTATTTCTATTTGATAAGTGTTTTTATTCATTAAGCCTAATTATCAATAATTATGAATTCAATCATTGATATATAGTTTTACAAAACATCAATTGGACATGCAAATATTCTTATATTGATATAGTTCTTTTTTCATTTTAACATGTCTTACTAATGCTAGGAGTTTTCGATAATTAACTTGTTTCATTATATGTGCACAAATCCCATGTCGGGATTTTAAGTTTTAATATTTTGTATGTGAGAAGCCTAGGTTGGGTTGTTAGGGTCCCATATCCTAATTAGTATGATTTATATCAATATATCAAATATATATTCATACAAAATTCTAGCCATATTTCAATTTGATTATAATCTTCCTAAATAAATCAAGGTTGTTAAATTTAGGTAAACATGAGACACGCTAGTTTTTTTCATATTTAAATTCCTATATAAGAATAAAACCTTACACAAAAGCTTATTATAAAAACTGTTCTTTTATGGAAAAAATGCTCAGAGTACAATTTGGTAAACAATCCTTCTCATGGGCTCCTCAAAATCTTGAAAATTGTCAATCATGTTCTGTTGATGAATCTTGGCAATGTGAAGTTTGGTATTTTCTTTTCTCCAACACAATGTATGCATTGTTTTTACTCACTTATATGATGACATGTTTTATTTAGCTTCATTGAGGTTCCAATGTACATTTATTGACCACAAGATGTTAGCAAATCATGAAGCATGTTCAATTTAGTATAGCTCAAGTGTTGAGGATGAGAACAGGGAAGGTAAAGGTCTACATTTGTTTTTGGATTCATATTTTCATTCTTCTTATTATGATGGAAAGGACCAATTATTACGAATATGACCTAAAATCACACATACTATAAATAAGACCACAATCATCTCATTATAACATAAGTTGATATTCTTATGTCAGATTGACCTATATCAATGCACTACCTTGTGAACAATCCTTTCTTGACCCACCCATGGAGTTTAAAAATAGTCAATCATGTTCTATAATGAACCTGGACAATTTGAATAATTTTTACACCATGATGCATGTGACTTTTCTTCCCACTTATGTCGTGACACATATACCATCTTACGATATTTTAGCTTCATTTTATCCCCAACAAATTGGTGAATTATGAGTATGAGAAGGTAAAGGTGTGCATCTTGTTTCATATTCATATTTACATTGTAATATATTTTTATTTTGCTTCCACCTTTAACCACTAATATGTGGATTTAACCAAACAAATTTGGAATCCAAACCTAGATTAACATCTGATGTTTGTAGTTTATTATAGATGACAAATTGACTAAGTTGGGAATCAATTGATTAAGATACGACCCTAACTTGATTTTAATTGCACCTTATTTTCCCTATTACATGTTTTCTTGATTAATTGAATATATGAGGACTTAATTTAAAATTCACAAAAATATTAAAGTGTATTTTTTTTCTCATTGTAGGTATATTGTTTTATATTCTATGGATGCCTTTGAAAATTGGTTTAGTCATGTTTCATCCTTGGGTTCTAACCATAACCATAATATAGGGTTTAGCAATTGAGGTGGAGAGCCTCGATGGCTAGTGTTACACCGAATCAATCTAGGAGTGAGGAGTCTCAATGGTCTTTCTTGAACCATATCCTAAATGGGTTGGATATTGAGGAGGTCGATATGTCATAGAGTGGTGACTTTTATGGGTTTTGAATTGAAGATAATGATGGCTTTTTGAAGTGGTTCCTCGATGGATGAGGTTGATGTGTACCTCGATGGATGAAGTAGGGTTGGATCATCTATGTCTTTGAGCCTCGATGGGTGGAATCTATATGGATGATGTTAACATGACTTTTGATGGATGGAGTAGTGGTGAACCTTGATGTCATATTTAGTGGATCTTTGATGGGTGTAGTTTGAGGTACCTCAATGGGTGAGGTTGAGGGTACCTCAATAGGTAAACAAGGTTTGGACCTTGATGGGTCACATGTAGAGGACCTCAATGGGATTAGAAGATAGGGAATTGATGCATTGGACCCTCAATGGGTCACCCTCTATGGCATGGAAGTTGAAGAACCTCAATGGGTCACTTTGCATGTAGGGTCGATGGATTCACTTATAAGGGTTAATTTTGACTTTTGACTGTGATTGACTATATTTACCCCAACCCCATAGACCTTAAGACCTGTGTGACACCATGAGCTTCTAAAGAACATGGAGTAGGAGCTAAGAAGGACAAACTCCAAGGACCTTGATGGCTATGGTTTGAATCTTGCATGTGCATGGATATTTGTGATCAAGCTTTATTTGGTGGTTCTAAAAAAAGATAGATTCATTTCTACACCAAAATATGCAAGATCATCCTTTTGTATTCTCTTTTTTAGCTATTTTGTTCCTCATATCCTTCCTTCAATTGTTCTCCATGTTCATCCATGGAGGGACTTGCTCTAAAAGCTAAAAATCCCTCGTTTTCTCTCTATACTAGTATATTTTTATTCTATGTCATCGCTAGTGTTAACATCGATGCAATAAAAAATGACATAAAAAATTATAATGTCATTTATACAAAAGCAAGCATCATTTTATGCCAACATTTTCCCTTGACAAAAAAATTGGGTGTAATTTTTCTTATAGCGTTAGTTCACCACTACAAAATCGACACCATAAGTATCCCAAGAAAATTTCATTTTCCCAAAAAATATTTCTCATAGGAAAAATAGTGTTAGTTTCACAGTAATTAATGTCATAGGCTTCTTGCGATGCTACCCACTAAATAAATATATCCTTCAAAAGAACCTTATGCATTGGTTTTAGAGAAATCCAATGTTATAGTTTTGTCTACAATCATTAATATTTTTTGAATTTCTTTACTAATTAGTCAATATATAAAAATGACTTAATATCTACATTTGATTCTAACATTATACAATGTTGGATTTGTCACCAAAGTCGACATTTCATATTTCTCACAGTGTTATCCCCAAAAGCATAATCCCTACAAAGAGACTTATTGTGTCAGTTTAGCATTAGAAATTGACATAACAAGTTTGACTACCACTAGGTTTTGTTCTACAATCTGGCATCAGTTGTATCAGGACCTCTGTTATGATTAGTGCAAATACCAACCATTAGATAGAAGCCCTAAACCTAAACCCAGATTATCAAACAAAGCACATGATTCTCGGAAAATACAAATAACACAATACAAAAAAATACTAGTAAATTTTTCCTTTTCTATTTTCATAAAGATCTCATAAACCAACATCCCACCAAGGACAACATATTCTGTTATCATATGTTTTATTCAAATCCATTGAAACATAATCAAATCTTATTATTCATATGTAGTTCTATGTATACGACTAACATGTACATAATGGCACAAACTCAACACACTACTTATCTCGGGAAAAGGAGAGTACAAGGACATTCCAATCTAGATTGTCCTAATTAAATCTTCTTTATTAAAACCTCTCCATTGGTTAGCACTATACCTAAAAACATTTAAAACAACATCATGAGACCCATATAGAACCCTAGTGAGTGGATACCTCCCACTCAAGATAGGTGCATGCATCAACATCAAATTAAGTATATCAAACTTATAAGGAACACTTAAGTATTACTAAGTCTAACAGATAATTCTAGTATTTCACACAATCATTTAAAAAAAAAAAAGCTACTCAACCAAATTGGTTTAGGATAGTTTTGACTTTAAAACATCTTTATCATACCAATGAATAGATATGTAGAAGTTAATTAGTTTATAATGGAAATATAATTGTAGGTGTAACAAGTAAAGATCTAAAAAATTAGAATCAAGACACACCAATAACATCATCTTTATGACACCACACCATTTGCACCAGGAACACATCTTGTAGGCGAAGACTATTATGTACGAATAAGACATGTCAATCAATCAATACTATTCAAATGATAACTAAATCTAGATTAGAATCAGAGCAGATATTAAATTTAAGCATCAAATAGTTGTCAACATTCAAGATAAACTTCCAAATAAAAAATATTAAAAATAAGGAAATATATTATCTCTATAATATAATGATTAAGCTCTACAATGAGAATCATATTTAGAAATATTAGAATTTGTCAACAAGAACAAACTCAGATTCTATACTTCTTGTCATCTTTTATTCATTTTCCATGAAACTACTTAGCTTGTACCTCACTATGTAGAGGTCACCATGCCTAATTCTCATGTCATTGACTTAGCATCACTATCTTAGGGTTTTTACAACCATCCTAAGTTATCAACATTAGACCCTAGTACACTGCATGGTTTCCTAAAGAGGCTAATATCTTCATCTTGGGTAAATGAGATAGGAACGAACATAGTAGAGTGTCACATATTATCATATTTCACATGTTAGTTTTATCAAAGTCTATTCCTCATGGACATTGACTTTCACAGTAGAGGATTTAGGGACAAAGTCGCATCATATGACTTACTTCTAAATCCTTGTGGTTAAACCTTAAAAATTCTAAATCCACACGTTAGCTTGAACCTTTTTCAGTGCTCGACGTCGACAAATTGTGCATAATTTTCCGGAGTAGGAGCTATGCAGGGTGAGTGAGTCACGGCCACACGATAGAGTCAGGGTTGCGACGTAATGCAGAATGTCCATGTGCGGACGCCATGATGAATTCGAGCTCGTCAATATTGTGTTGCATTTCCGACGCCACTTCTGGAGAGGACTCTCAAGTTGGCTCGTCAATTGAATTTCCAACCTTGCAGTGGAATGACAAGCAGGCTCACGGGAAAATGTCAGTTTTGTGGGGTGCTTGTCCTTGCAAAAGCGGTCAAAGATTTTTGCTGACAGAAGAGAAACGGCTGACTACTGTTACCAAACAGGCATTTCACGGGGATGAGGCGGTCGTCTAGCCAAACTAGGCGGGAGTCTCGCTAGTGAGGAGGAGAATCCTAGAGCGGTGTGAGAAGGTTGTCTCCCCCCTTAGACGGTCGTCTGGAGATACTCAAACGGTCGTCTGGCTCTCCAGACGATCGTCTGGCTTTCCTGGGATGCCCGTCTGGGGTGAAAATCGTCGTACGCAAGCAGGACGACCAATGACGACGTGGGTGAGAGAAAGACGATCACCTCAAGACTGAGGCAGTTGTCGGGAGAGACTTAAACAAACGTCTGACTATTTGGGGGCATCCCATTCAGGGAAGGAGCAGGCGACTGACTGGGCCACTTTTATCGTACAATGACGGAAGGACGAGGCGATGAGACAGTCAGTTCCATAAGAAGGCGACCGACTGTTGGGAAAAAAAGGGAGCTCGGTTGGAGCAAAAGGGTGAGCCCGAGCCGATTGTCGCTTTGATGAAGAGCGATCGGCTGGCCGGGTGGGATGGGCATCTCGTGGAGGCGATGGTCATTTGGGCGGAGGAGTAGGAGAATGAGGATGAAATGATCTCCTCCGAAGGGGAGATTTAAAGGGGAACTGAACAACAAAACGGTCGTTTCATTTGCATGAAACAGTCAGTTGGCGGTTCACAGGTCAAAGCAGACTCCTCGACTTTTGAGGCAATTTTGAAATTTGAATCGGCTAAGATGTCCCCTCATTGTGGGCGAAACGACCGTCTGGCTCTTACGAGACGCCTGTCTGGCTCTGAAACGACGCTAATTCCAAATTTCAAACGACCAGTGTAGTAGTCGATGTATTCTCGAACGAGGCAACTTTCCGTCTGGTATGGTGTCGCATCTATCTCTGATCCGACAAATAAGTTATGTTACCAACTTCCTCTTTTTCTTTAAAGAACTAAAATTGAAACACAGTGTTAGCTAAGAAAATTATATAAAAAATTTGCAAAAATTAAATGATTGGGTTGCCTCCCAATAAACACCTAGTTTTATGTCGAAGGCCGACAGAGCTGGATCTTGGAGCCATTTCAGGCTCGGGAGGGGGAGGTGGGGGTTCATGCAAGTCAAGGTCTTTGAATAAGGAGAGTTGATGTGCCTCAAAAGATAGGAAATCCTCAATGGTGATGTACCGTTTAAGCCAATGGCCATTGACCTTATATTACTTACACACTTTTGTATGCACCTCACGTACACAATATATTTCAATATAATGATCCGTGTTTTGTTTCATGTCATTTTAAGTAAATACAAGATATGAAGATATCAAGATATGATAAACCAGATGAAATTATCTGAAGACATTAAATGAGGATTATCTAGATACTTCTCAGTATATATTAGTTCTCATAATTGTATGACTTGTAAAAAATATTTGTCAATTAATATAAATTATTTAGTATTATTTGTATTTGCCAAATATGATCCCAAGGAATTTACATAATGGCTTTGAACTTGAATGTCTTTTTTTAATTGGGGGATGTTGAAAGTGAGGACAGTCATGGATAGTTGTTTCTGGGTCCACTGAGTTTGATGCCGATCTCCGATTAACCACAATTCTCCGAACCACCTGGTTTCTCATCCGGTTCCCGTACGAGCCATCATGTTGTGGTGGGAACTCCAACTGCCATAAGATCAATTGAATTTCCAACCTCGCAGTGGAATGACAAGTAGGCTCATGGGAAAATGTCAGTTTTGTGGGGTGCTTGTCCTTGCGAAAGCGGTCGAAGATTTTTGCTGACAGAAGCGAAACGACCAACTACTGTTACCAAACAGGCGTTTCACGGGGATGAGGCGGTCGTCTGGCCAAACCAGGCGGGAGTCTCGCTAGTGAGGAGGAGAATCCTAGAGTAGTGTGAGAAGGTTGTCTCCCCCCTTAGACGGTCATCTGGAGATACTCAAACGGTCGTCTGGCTCTCCAGACGATCGTTTGGCTTTCCTGGGATGCCCGTCTGGGTGAAAATCATCGTACGCAAGCAGGACGACCAATGACGATGTGGGTGAGAGAGACGATCACCTCGAGACTGAGGCGGTCGTCGGGAGAGACTTAAACAGACGTCTGACTGTTTGTGGGCATCCCATTCAAGGAAGGAGCAGGCGACTGACTGGGCCACTTTTATCGTACGACGACGGAAGGACGAGACGATGAGACAGTCGGTTCCATAAGAAGGCGACCGACTGTTGGGAAAAAAAGGGAGCTAGGTTGGAGCAAAAGGGTGAGCCCGAGCCGATCGTCGCTTCGATGAAGAGCAATCGGCTGGTCGGGTGGGCTGGGCATCTCGTGGAGGCGATGGTCGTTTGGGCGGAGGAGTAGGAGAATGAGGATGAAATGATCTCCGCCGAAGGGGAGATTTAAAGGGGAACTGAACAACAAAACGGTCGTTTCATTTGCATGAAACAGTCAGTTGGCGGTTCACAGGTCAAAGCAGACTCCTCGACTTTCGAGGCAGTTTTGAAATTTGAATCGGCTAAGATGTCCCCTCATTGTGGGCGAAACGACGTCTGGTTCTTACGAGACGCCTGTCTGGCTCTGAAACGGTGCTAATTCCAAATTTCAAACGACCACAGTGTAGTGGTCGATGTATTCTCGAACGAGGCAACTATCCGTCTAGTATGGTGTCGCATCTATCTCTGATCCGACAAATGAGTCAGGTTACCAACTCTCTCTTTTTCTTTAAAGAACTGAAATTGAAACACAGTGTTAGCTAAGAAAATTATAGAAAAAATTTGCGAAAATTAAATGATTGGGTTGCCTCCCAATAAACACCTAGTTTTATGTCGAAGGCCGACAGAGCTGGATCTTGGAGCCATTTCAGGCTCGGGAGGGGGAGGTGGGGGTTCATGCAAGTCAAGGTCTTTGAATAAGGAGAGTTGATGTGCCTCAAAAGATAGGAAATCCTCAATGGTGATGTACCGTTTAAGCCAATGGCCATTGACCTTATATTACTTACAAACTTTTGTATGCACCTCACGTACACAATATATTTCAATATAATGACCCGCGTTTTGTTTCACGCCGTTTTAAGTAAATACAAGATATGAAGATATCAAGATATGATAAAGCAGATGAAATTATCTGAAGACATTAAATGAGGATTATCTAGATACTTCTCAGTATATATTAGTTCTCATAATTGTATGACTTGTAAAAAATATTTGTCAATTAATATAAATTATTTAGTATTATTTGTATTTGCCAAATATGATCCTAAGGAATTTACATAATGACTTTGAACTTGAATGTCTTTTTTTAATTGGGGGATGTTGAAAGTGAGGACAGTCCTGGATAGTTGTTTCTGGGTCCACTGAGTTTGATGCCGATCTCCGATTAACCACAATTCTCCGAACCACCTGGTTTCTCATCCGGTTCCCGTACGAGCCATCATGTTGTGGTGGGAACTCCAACTGCCATAAGATCAATTGAATTTCCAACCTCGCAGTGGAATGACAAGTAGGCTCATGGGAAAATGTCAGTTTTGTGGGGTGCTTGTCCTTGCGAAAGCGGTCGAAGATTTTTGCTGACAGAAGCGAAACGACCAACTACTGTTACCAAACAGGCGTTTCACGGGGATGAGGCGGTCGTCTGGCCAAACCAGGCGGGAGTCTCGCTAGTGAGGAGGAGAATCCTAGAGTAGTGTGAGAAGGTTGTCTCCTCCCTTAGACGGTCGTCTGGAGATACTCAAACGGTCGTCTGGCTCTCCAGACGATCGTCTGGCTTTCCTGGGATGCCCGTCTGGGTGAAAATCATCGTACGCAAGCAGGACGACCAATGACGATGTGGGTGAGAGAGAGAGACGATCACCTCGAGACTGAGGCGGTCGTCGGGAGAGACTTAAACAGGCGTCTGACTGTTTGTGGGCATCCCATTCAAGGAAGGAGCAGGCGACTGACTGGGCCACTTTTATCGTACGACGACGGAAGGACGAGACGATGAGACAGTCGGTTCCATAAGAAGGCGACCGACTGTTGGGAAAAAAAGGGAGCTAGGTTGGAGCAAAAGGGTGAGCCCGAGCCGATCGTCGCTTTGATGAAGAGCAATCGGCTGGTCGGGTGGGCTGGGCATCTCGTGGAGGCGATGGTCGTTTGGGCGGAGGAGTAGGAGAATGAGGATGAAATGATCTCCGCCGAAGGGGAGATTTAAAGGGGAACTGAACAACAAAACGGTCGTTTCATTTGCATGAAACAGTCAGTTGGCGGTTCACAGGTCAAAGCAGACTCCTCGACTTTCGAGGCAGTTTTGAAATTTGAATCGGCTAAGATGTCCCCTCATTGTGGGCGAAACGACGTCTGGTTCTTACGAGACGCCTGTCTGGCTCTGAAACGGTGCTAATTCCAAATTTCAAACGACCACAGTGTAGTGGTCGATGTATTCTCGAACGAGGCAACTATCCATCTAGTATGGTGTCGCATCTATCTCTGATCCGAAAAATAAGTCAGGTTACCAACTCTCTCTTTTTCTTTAAAGAACTGAAATTGAAACACAATGATAGCTAAGAAAATTATAGAAAAAATTTGCGAAAATTAAATGATTGGGTTGCCTCCCAATAAACACCTAGTTTTATGTCGAAGGCCGACAGAGCTAGATCTTGGAGCCATTTCAGGCTCGGGAGGGGGAGGTGGGGGTTCATGCAAGTCAAGGTCTTTGAATAAGGAGAGTTGATGTGCCTCAAAAGATAGGAAATCCTCAATGGTGATGTACCGTTTAAGCCAATGGCCATTGACCTTATATTACTTACACACTTTTGTATGCACCTCACGTACACAATATATTTCAATATAATGATCCACGTTTTGTTTCACGCCGTTTTAAGTAAATACAAGATATGAAGATACCAAGATATGATAAAGCAGATGAAATTATCTGAAGACATTAAATGAGGATTATCTAGATACTTCTCAGTATATATTAGTTCTCATAATTGTATGACTTGTAAAAAATATTTGTCAATTAATATAAATTATTTAGTATTATTTGTATTTGCCAAATATGATCCTAAGGAATTTACATAATGACTTTGAACTTGAATGTCTTTTTTTAATTGGGGGATGTTGAAAGTGAGGACAGTCCTGGATAGTTGTTTCTGGGTCCACTGAGTTTGATGCCGATCTCCGATTAACCACAATTCTCCGAACCACCTGGTTTCTCATCCGGTTCCCGTACGAGCCATCATGTTGTGGTGGGAACTCCAACTGCCATAAGATCAATTGAATTTCCAACCTCGCAGTGGAATGACAAGTAGGCTCATGGGAAAATGTCAGTTTTGTGGGGTGCTTGTCCTTGCGAAAGCGGTCGAAGATTTTTGCTGACAGAAGCGAAACGACCAACTACTGTTACCAAACAGGCGTTTCACGGGGATGAGGCGGTCGTCTGGCCAAACCAGGCGGGAGTCTCGCTAGTGAGGAGGAGAATCCTAGAGTAGTGTGAGAAGGTTGTCTCCCCCCTTAGACGGTCATCTGGAGATACTCAAACGGTCGTCTGGCTCTCCAGACGATCGTTTGGCTTTCCTAGGATGCCCGTCTGGGTGAAAATCATCGTACGCAAGCAGGACGACCAATGACGATGTGGGTGAGAGAGAGACGATCACCTCGAGACTGAGGCGGTCGTCGGGAGAGACTTAAACAGACGTCTGACTGTTTGTGGGCATCCCATTCAAGGAAGGAGCAGGCGACTGACTGGGCCACTTTTATCGTACGACGACGGAAGGACGAGACGATGAGACAGTCGGTTCCATAAGAAGGCGACCGACTGTTGGGAAAAAAAGGGAGCTAGGTTGGAGCAAAAGGGTGAGCCCGAGCCGATCGTCGCTTTGATGAAGAGCAATCGGCTGGTCGGGTGGGCTGGGCATCTCGTGGAGGCGATGGTCGTTTGGGCGGAGGAGTAGGAGAATGAGGATGAAATGATCTCCGCCGAAGGGGAGATTTAAAGGGGAACTGAACAACAAAACGGTCGTTTCATTTGCATGAAACAGTATGTTGGCGGTTCACAGGTCAAAGCAGACTCCTCGACTTTCGAGGCAGTTTTGAAATTTGAATCGGCTAAGATGTCCCCTCATTGTGGGCGAAATGACGTCTGGTTCTTACGAGACGCCTGTCTGGCTCTGAAACGGTGCTAATTCCAAATTTCAAACGACCACAGTGTAGTGGTCGATGTATTCTCGAACGAGGCAACTATCCGTCTAGTATGGTGTCGCATCTATCTCTGATCCGACAAATAAGTCAGGTTACCAACTCTCTCTTTTTCTTTAAAGAACTGAAATTGAAACACAGTGTTAGCAAAGAAAATTATAGAAAAAATTTGCGAAAATTAAATGATTGGGTTGCCTCCCAATAAACACCTAGTTTTATGTCGAAGGCCGACAGAGCTGGATCTTGGAGCCATTTCAGGCTCGGGAGGGGGAGGTGGGGGTTCATGCAAGTCAAGGTCTTTGAATAAGGAGAGTTGATGTGCCTCAAAAGATAGGAAATCCTCAATGGTGATGTACCGTTTAAGCCAATGGCCATTGACCTTATATTACTTACACACTTTTGTATGCACCTCACGTACACAATATATTTCAATATAATGATCCGCGTTTTGTTTCACGCCGTTTTAAGTAAATACAAGATATGAAGATATCAAGATATGATAAAGCAGATGAAATTATCTGAAGACATTAAATGAGGATTATCTAGATACTTCTCAGTATATATTAGTTCTCATAATTGTATGACTTGTAAAAAATATTTGTCAATTAATATAAATTATTTAGTATTATTTGTATTTGCCAAATATGATCCTAAGGAATTTACATAATGACTTTGAACTTGAATGTCTTTTTTTAATTGGGGGATGTTGAAAGTGAGGACAGTCCTGGATAGTTGTTTCTGGGTCCACTGAGTTTGATGCCGATCTCCGATTAACCACAATTCTCCGAACCACCTGGTTTCTCATCCGGTTCCCGTACGAGCCATCATGTTGTGGTGGGAACTCCAACTTCCATAAGATCAATTGAATTTCCAACCTCGCAGTGGAATGACAAGTAGGCTCATGGGAAAATGTCAGTTTGGTGGGGTGCTTGTCCTTGTGAAAGCGGTCGAAGATTTTTGCTGACAGAAGCGAAACGACCAACTACTGTTACCAAACAGGCGTTTCACGGGGATGAGGCGGTCGTCTGGCCAAACCAGGCGGGAGTCTCGCTAGTGAGGAGGAGAATCCTAGAGTAGTGTGAGAAGGTTGTCTCCTCCCTTAGACGGTCGTCTGGAGATACTCAAACGGTCGTCTGGCTCTCCAGACGATCGTCTGGCTTTCCTGGGATGCCCGTCTGGGTGAAAATCATCGTACGCAAGCAGGACGACCAATGACGATGTGGGTGAGAGAGAGAGACGATCACCTCGAGACTGAGGCGGTCGTCGGGAGAGACTTAAATAGACGTCTGACTGTTTGTGGGCATCCCATTCAAGGAAGGAGCAGGCGACTGACTGGGCCACTTTTATCGTACGACGACGGAAGGACGATACGATGAGACAGTCGGTTCCATAAGAAGGCGACCGACTGTTGGGAAAAAAGGGAGCTAGGTTGGAGCAAAAGGGTGAGCCCGAGCCGATCGTCGCTTTGATGAAGAGCAATCGGCTGGTCGGGTGGGCTGGGCATCTCGTGGAGGCGATGGTCGTTTGGGCGGAGGAGTAGGAGAATGAGGATGAAATGATCTCCGCCGAAGGGGAGATTTAAAGGGGAACTGAACAACAAAACGGTCGTTTCATTTGCATGAAACAGTATGTTGGCGGTTCACAGGTCAAAGCAGACTCCTCGACTTTCGAGGCAGTTTTGAAATTTGAATCGGCTAAGATGTCCCCTCATTGTGGGCGAAATGACGTCTGGTTCTTACGAGACGCCTGTCTGGCTCTGAAACGGTGCTAATTCCAAATTTCAAACGACCACAGTGTAGTGGTCGATGTATTCTCGAACGAGGCAACTATCCGTCTAGTATGGTGTCGCATCTATCTCTGATCTGAAAAATAAGTCAGGTTACCAACTCTCTCTTTTTCTTTAAAGAACTGAAATTGAAACACAGTGATAGCTAAGAAAATTATAGAAAAAATTTGCGAAAATTAAATGATTGGGTTGCCTCCCAATAAACACCTAGTTTTATGTTGAAGGCCGACAGAGCTAGATCTTGGAGCCATTTCAGGCTCGGGAGGGGGAGGTGGGGGTTCATGCAAGTCAAGGTCTTTGAATAAGGAGAGTTGATGTGCCTCAAAAGATAGGAAATCCTCAATGGTGATGTACCGTTTAAGCCAATGGCCATTGACCTTAAATTACTTACACACTTTTGTATGCACCTCACGTACACAATATATTTCAATATAATGATCCACGTTTTGTTTCACGCCGTTTTAAGTAAATACAAGATATGAAGATACCAAGATATGATAAAGCAGATGAAATTATCTGAAGACATTAAATGAGGATTATCTAGATACTTCTCAGTATATATTAGTTCTCATAATTGTATGACTTGTAAAAAATATTTGTCAATTAATATAAATTATTTAGTATTATTTGTATTTGCCAAATATGATCCTAAGGAATTTACATAATGACTTTGAACTTGAATGTCTTTTTTTAATTGGGGGATGTTGAAAGTGAGGACAGTCCTGGATAGTTGTTTCTGGGTCCACTGAGTTTGATGCCGATCTCCGATTAACCACAATTCTCCGAACCACCTGGTTTCTCATCCGGTTCCCGTACGAGCCATCATGTTGTGGTGGGAACTCCAACTGCCATAAGATCAATTGAATTTCCAACCTCGCAGTGGAATGACAAGTAGGCTCATGGGAAAATGTCAGTTTTGTGGGGTGCTTGTCCTTGCGAAAGCGGTCGAAGATTTTTGCTGACAGAAGCGAAACGACCAACTACTGTTACCAAACAGGCGTTTCACGGGGATGAGGCGGTCGTCTGGCCAAACCAGGCGGGAGTCTCGCTAGTGAGGAGGAGAATCCTAGAGTAGTGTGAGAAGGTTGTCTCCCCCCTTAGACGGTCGTCTGGAGATACTCAAACGGTCGTCTGGCTCTCCAGACGATCGTCTGGCTTTCCTGGGATGCCCGTCTGGGTGATAATCGTCGTACGCAAGCAGGACGACCAATGACGATGTGGGTGAGAGAGACGATCACCTCGAGACTGAGGCGGTCGTCGGGAGAGACTTAAATAGACGTCTGACTGTTTGTGGGCATCCCATTCAAGGAAGGAGCAGGCGACTGACTGGGCCACTTTTATCGTACGACGACGGAAGGACGAGACGATGAGACAGTCGGTTCCATAAGAAGGCGACCGACTGTTGGGAAAAAAAGGGAGCTAGGTTGGAGCAAAAGGGTGAGCCCGAGCCGATCGTCGCTTTGATGAAGAGCAATCGGCTGGTCGGGTGGGCTGGGCATCTCGTGGAGGTGATGGTCGTTTGGGCGGAGGAGTAGGAGAATGAGGATGAAATGATCTCCGCCGAAGGGGAGATTTAAAGGGGAACTGAACAACAAAACGGTCGTTTCATTTGCATGAAACAGTCAGTTGGCGGTTCACAGGTCAAAGCAGACTCCTCGACTTTTGAGGCAGTTTTGAAATTTGAATCGGCTAAGATGTCCCCTCATTGTGGGCGAAACGACGTCTGGTTCTTACGAGACGCCTGTCTGGCTCTGAAACGGTGCTAATTCCAAATTTCAAACGACCACAGTGTAGTGGTCGATGTATTCTCGAACGAGGCAACTATCCGTCTAGTATGGTGTCGCATCTATCTCTGATCCGACAAATAAGTCAGGTTACCAACTCTCTCTTTTTCTTTAAAGAACTGAAATTGAAACACAGTGTTAGCTAAGAAAATTATAGAAAAAATTTGCGAAAATTAAATGATTGGGTTGCCTCCCAATAAACACCTAGTTTTATGTCGAAGGCCGACAGAGCTGGATCTTGGAGCCATTTCAGGCTCGGGAGGGGGAGGTGGGGGTTCATGCAAGTCAAGGTCTTTGAATAAGGAGAGTTGATGTGCCTCAAAAGATAGGAAATCCTCAATGGTGATGTACCGTTTAAGCCAATGGCCATTGACCTTATATTACTTACACACTTTTGTATGCACCTCACGTACACAATATATTTCAATATAATGATCCGCGTTTTGTTTCACGCCGTTTTAAGTAAATACAAGATATGAAGATATCAAGATATGATAAAGAAGATGAAATTATCTGAAGACATTAAATGAGGATTATCTAGATACTTCTCAGTATATATTAGTTCTCATAATTGTATGACTTGTAAAAAATATTTGTCAATTAATATAAATTATTTAGTATTATTTGTATTTGCCAAATATGATCCTAAGGAATTTACATAATGACTTTGAACTTGAATGTCTTTTTTTAATTGGGGGATGTTGAAAGTGAGGACAGTCCTGGATAGTTGTTTCTGGGTCCACTGAGTTTGATGCCGATCTCCGATTAACCACAATTCTCCGAACCACCTGGTTTCTCATCCGGTTCCCGTACGAGCCATCATGTTCCCGTACAAGATAACGGTTATACCAAATATCCACAGCTAAATGGTACAGGCAGAATGTACTCAGATCAGCATAAATGATAAATATCCGTTTTAGACTATGGGGACGTTTGGTTACCTGTAAGTAGGCGGATTGGATTGGATCTTATGCTCCAGCAAGACAAATATTAGGTTTGGTTTGATGGATCTGCGAAACGGACATAATCCTGCAGTTTCAGTCAAGGAATGAATGCAGGACGACGCTTTCCTTTTCAGAACCGCCGGGCGCCGAGATCCAGCGGACTTTTCGTGATCTCACGTAACGGCAGTGAACAAAAAAGACCGTCGCGTCCTCCCGTCCTCACGGCAGCGCCAGATGACCAAACATAAAGGGTCGTACTACATGGATCTGGAAATCAGACAAATCCGTGTACTGGGATAGTCTGAATGCAGCATTTCTTCAAATCCGCCTAAATGTAGCAAAGCAAACGTGCCCTATCTATAGCAGAGCTGAAACTTTGATTAGTTCACACAATCAACTAAAATATTACTTGCAAAGGCGAATACCTTTTTCTCACTGTTAGCAGACTATATTAGATGACTGCAAGATTCAGGATGAGTTGCTGCTTAAAGTGAGAAAAGGGTATAAGTAAAAAAGGTCAAATCAAGGAAAAGCTAGATATTCACCGCAATAACATTAAGTTCACCTGGTAGTGCTAGCTAGTCACCTATGCGTAAGTCTGGTACATTTAACAGATCTCGCTTAGTTGATGAAAAGATCCTGGATTTGTATCGTCTCTTTAGCAATGAACAGTTTTTTATACTCAATACTACTAGACCAGCTGGAAGCTTGGGCAAACGCTGGAATTTTGGACAATCCATTATGTAAATAGACTGGAGGGACTCCACGCCACACAAGCTTTCCTCGTCCAACCTTTCAAGATGCTTACATTGCAGTATATATATGATCTGCAATGATGTACTTCTCTTGAAGAAGAGTAACCATTCCTGTAACTTTTCTTGGCTTGTTTCCTTGATTACCAGCGTCTTTAGTTTTTGTAAAACACGTGGTATTTCTTTATCCGCTAAACAGGCAGAATCGCGGATTGTCAACTGGGTGAGTTCTGTAAGGTTGCTAAAAATGTTCTGCATATTGCTAAAACCTTTTAACCCCAACTCACAGAGTGACGACGGAAGTGAGTCTTTAATGCTGTCCAATGTTACTTCCGGGCAGTTACATATAACAAAAACTTTTAGGGAATCAAGAGTTCGACCACCAGAGAACGTTAATTTTTTACATCCTTTGATATACAAAAAACGTAGTGCCCTTGACACTTGGTAGGGAATTGTCAGTATATTTGAACAATTGAAAATACAAAGAGCCGTTAATGACACCAATCTCTCGAAATGCTTAGACGATAAAAAATCACAACCATCAACTTTTAGGTATTCAAGTGTAGGAGGAAGCCATCCCTCTACTCTTATTAGCTGCTCACTTGAAGATTCACTACTTTCACTTATCAATGTTTTTATACGCAGCAGTTTTAAGCACTTTAAGTTGTGAAATCTGTTCAATGGTGGGGAGTCGGGTGAGATGAAAAATGCAGATAGCGAAAGACTCTGTAAATTGATGAACAATGGATTTTCGATCCAGGTAGGGCATTTCATTGTATTGTAGCACTGTATAACCAATCTAGTGATGCTTGTATTGGGTTCTAAAGCTTCAAGCACCTCTGCATCATTATTGTTCTTGGAAGAGCCACCCCAACTTAGTTCAAGACTTGACAAGTGTTTCATTTTTATCAGTTGAACCTTTAGAGCTTCATCGTTATTTTTCAGATTCTCTAGGTGGCCAATTCTAAGTCTTCTTATCTCTTTCTTCTCCTTCAATACTGTCAATCCATGTTTTCCAGATACATGTAAATTCAAATCCTGAAGTGAATTGCAATTCACAATATTTGCCATCCTTTTGGCAATATAATGGTCATATATATGACGAAGTTTTATCAAACTTTTACATCTAGGTGGCAAAACCCAAGCGCCCATCAAAACTTGGAGCTGAAGTAGGCGGCCAGTTGAGCTTGGGAGTTTAGCAGTCATGCTATATGGCAAGATTAGGTAGCGTAAGTGCTTTATTTTTCTAAAACAAGGAGAAATATCAATTGGGAAGTCTGGGAATAAATCCACTATTCGCAGCCTTTTCATCTTTGGAACTTGTTTTTTCACAAACACGCTAAGCTTATCTCGGTGGTTGTGTACTACATTATCTTGTTTGATTATCAAGGTGCGAACATTGGTGAGACTTTCAAAGGTGTTCAAAATGTCCCAGCCAGTACTACCAATCTTGTCGATATAAATTGATAAATGTCGTATGCTGAACGACAGTTTTCAGACCGAATCTTCATCTCTCATCATCAGTGATTCATCTGCAGAGACCATTATAGCTAAATCATGTAGCAAATCGTGAATAGTAAAACCGTATTCATTATCTTCACATGGTTGGAACATAGAGCTATTTAATAATTCATTCACATACTCTTTTCCTGTATCTTCCATGATTTCTCCTGTGTGTTGTTGCTGAACAAAACCCAGTGCTATCCACATTTGGATCATATCATTTTTACTGTATTTATAATCTTTCGGAAACAAAGAACAGAATGTGAAACATGGTTTCAAATAATCAGGAAGATGTTGGTAACTTATCATTAAAGATGGCATGATATCATTTTTACCTTGTTTCAATTCCCAAATTTCACTTTCTAATATGTTTTTCCAATGTAAAATATCGAGGTTTGACCGTAATATACGCCCCACGGTCTTAGCTGCTAATGGTGAACCATTTAACTTCATAGCAATTTCATCACAGATTATCTTGTGTCGGGTTTCAACATTGGAAAGGTGATTTCCAGTGAATACGATTATCTCAAGTAATAATTTGATGTCACTGTCATGCAGGCCATCCAAAGATTTTCTTTTGTAAGGGGATATGATATTTATGACTGTCTGTGTTCTACATGTAACTAAAATCTTGCTTCCCCTATTCGAATCACTTATTCTAAAATGGTTTGCAAGTTCATTCCATTTATCAGGATCCTCATTCCAGACATCATCAAGAACCAGCAAATATTTTTGCTTCTTTAATAAATCAGCAAGATTGCTGCTCATGACTTCTGGATTGGTACTCATGACATCTCGATTACTGCATGGATCCAAGCTTAAAATATCATTCTTCATTTTCCATTTACTAGAAACATTTGTAATTTCAAGGATATCACAAATGATTCTACTGTAGTCAAATTCATCTGATACACAAATCCAAATTATGTTATTTTTAAAATGTTTCTTGACGTCATCACGGTTGCAAACATGTTTCGCTAGTGTTGTCTTTCCAACGCCTCCTATACCAGCAATTGTAAGCATAGGTGCAAGAATAGACAAATTTTCATCATTTGTTCCTATCAAATTCCCATCACTAGCTTTATGATCTTCGCATAACAAGAAATCCAGAATATAATTTGCTTCAATTTCTCTACCCAGCAATCCAATTTCAGTGTTTTCTAGGAATGAAGTTGTCATTGTTCTAGGCGCTAATCTGTTGGACAACGTCTTGAGTTGGTAGTAGTTACCCATTCTCAAGAGGTAGTCAATTTTTTCGTGAATTTTATTTATCTTTGCAGCAAGATCACTATCTTTGAGACTAGAAAGAATCTTCATGGAGAGGAAGGGGTACCTGTTCAATTTTTTGACCTTCTGCTGAAGATGCTTGTATTCAAGGTCGTCAAGCACGTCGTCAGCATAATATGTCGCTTCTCTAAGGCCTGCCACCCACGCTTTAAGACCTGCATCGGTGTTGTTGTATTCCCACTTCTTCGCATCACTAAGCATTCCTTAATTTCGTGAGTGATAAAGCCATTTGAAGATCCTGAAGGGCACGGCTCAGTTCTAGTTTAGAGCCAATCCAACGGCTTTCAGCATTATCGGCCGCTTTATTGATCACCAAGTTGATGATGCCGGATAAAACCGAAACACCCAATGTGGCGAACTCTGGCATTAAGAGCAATGGGAGCAATAATTTTAGTTTCGTGTTTGAGGAGTTTGGGGTTGGGAGTTGTTGATAAAACACGGCTATATATAGAAGTTTATGACAAACAGAAAGACGACTGGGATGAATTGTAACGGGGAGCCTTTATGTATGAGGTTACTAATTACCCTCGAATGGATTACTCATGACGAATGGTCCAATTAACTATACACCATGCGTGCATGACGAATGGTCTAATTAACTATACACCATGCGTGCATGACGATGCAAACTGCCTGAAAACATTAAATGTCATTGCGTTAGAGCGGGATGCCGTTCACACGGAAGATGTTTAACTACGAGATGGCCGGACGTAGCGGACAGGATTGCGTATTTCAGTGTGCGCCCCCAGACACCTTTTTGCGGTGGTAACGTTAAGCATACATAGATATGTCAAACGGGTGGGTTTGTTGGATTTAGCTTGGGTTGTTGTAGGTGGGCGGTATAAAAATAAAGAAAGGTAGAAAAAAAATACATCCAAATCCGATCCAGTTGGTTGCGAGTTGTCCGCAGTTGTCCATATAAAATGTATACAATTAAGAATAGGTTACTAGTTGCTTTTCTTAACACTATAAATAACATTTAAAACAGCTTGTAACTATTTTTTTGATAACGTGGGACCACCCCCTAACGAGCATTGCGATTGTGACCCCCAGTGTCAGCGTAAACCCCCGGTCCTTCCTGCCTATCCGCACAGCTGTGGGGACATGTAAATTCACGCAGCGGCCAAGCTACGTGACGGGATAAAGCTGGCTGGAGCAACACTAGCGAGGGGTTTTGAACCCGGGTCCCTACTCAGGGGAGCTCGGGTCTCTACCACCTGGTTTGTAACTATTGTGTTAATGCCTAATATAGTGTAAAAGAACCAACAAACTATTATGTTTGGCGTCAAACCATTTAATTAGATGTCAATATATGTTTACACAAACTTAATGAAAGTAGCAGTTACTTGTTGTATGACGATATAAATTAAGAAAACAAATGTAGATTTCATAGATAATATGACAACAAAAAAATTGTCATGTAATATTAGACATTCCTAATATTACAAAAACTTATTATTGCCTATGGCAAATACAAAATAAAGAGAATGCAATTGTTATTGGTAAAATTAAAGAGTTAACTCGTTTGAAACAAGCAACATTTTTTAATTGGTGTATGTGTATATAATGTACATAAATTCATTTGTTTCAAATAACTGGGTCACTTGTGGGTGTCTGCGGATCACCTGTGAAACCTACTAAATAAACGGGTGGGTATGAATCTGGATGATTTTCAGGGGGTGGTAAATTTTGTCACCCAAACCCAACTTAAACGGGTCGACCCGTGGACGCCTGCGAATTTTGACCCAATCTGATATGTCTAGGTATACATCAGATTAGTGTTGATTATTATTATGGGCATGGCAGAAAAACCCCTCAAATCTCAGGCTTTTTTTTTTAAAGAAGTCAGAGGGTCCTTTTATTCATCTCGCCCCTCTAGTGCAAGCAAATCAAATAAATTATTACATGGAAGATTGCTAACTACTGTATTAAACATGGTAGTACTACTACCATTACAGATGTCCAAGTTGATAATGTCAACAAGGTCAGTGGGTGGGCTCCTATAGAAATAAAAGCCCCCCTGGTTTTTGCTGTGAAACTTGGCGAGCCAGTCAGCCGCCTTGTTACCATCTCTCTTTGTGAAGCTAAATGTCCATTCGTATTCTCTTCTAGCCTTCACCTCTTCTACCCATCTGGCCATCTTCGGGAAGTCTACTGATTTGCCCTCAATAGCGAGCTTTGCATTTTTGGAGTCCGTTTCTATACAGATCAGATTGTTATCAAGTTGTTTGCCGACTTCAGCCGCAAGGGCGATTGCCCTTACCTCTGCCTCCAATGCGCTGTTGGCATGAACAATATTGCCCCAACCTCCTTGCCACTTACCATCATGATTTCTTCCGATAACAGCAATCGCCGCTCGGCCAGTGCGCGTATCAAAGGTGGCATCAGTGTTGAGTTTGATCCAGTCCTTTTCAGGTCTGCTCCATACAGCGGTAGCTTCCGCCACGTGCTGAGAGAAGTTGTTTTGGTTACTCTTTGCCCACGCTTTAAAGGTAAGAGCAACATCTTTAATAATCATGGCCTGGACGTGAGTTGCGGTCAACTTCCTATCCTCAAACACAAACTTATTCCTGGCATTCCATATATGCCAGCAACCCACTACAAACAGAAGGTTGTTGGGCGTCGACGCTGAGAGATTACTGTCCATCCAGCTCCACACATCTCGCGTTGTTGAGAACGCTGGCCACGAATCTCGGTGTAGAATCAACTTCCAGGTTTGGGTTGCTTGTTCACAGTCCCTGAGGGCATGTAGGGTCGATTCCTCGCCAGTATTACAGATCGGACACCGACTGTCATTGGTCAGATGCCTCGCTAGTCTTCTTCTATTAGTAAGAATAGCCTCATGACCCACAAGCCACAGAAAGAATTGAATCTTTGTAGCCGCTTTGAGTTTCCAGATCTTCATCCACTTACCATTCGTCTGTATATCCTTGCCCTCCCGTAAGACATTGTAGGCACTCCTTGTAGTAAAGTTGCCCGACTCAGTATGGTTCCAAGCCCTTATATCCTCCGATTCGGTACGCAGAGGAGGTGGCATGTCCGAAATCTTCCTCACAATGCTTGGAGGAAGCCACTCTCTCAAGAACTCGACGTCCCAGTTGTTGGTGCTGGTTACAAGATTTTTAACAGTCATATGAAGAACTTCACCAGTAACAGGCTTTATTGCTACCTCTTTCAGGCTCTTGCAGTTGTCGCACCAGTGGTCGGACCATATATTGGTCTTCTCTCCATTAACAAGTATCATACTTGAGTTATTAAGGAGGAACTGTTTTCTTTGTAAGGCCGCCCGACCTAATCTAGAAATATCAGGTAAATAAGTGCCCTCGTATCCTTCAAATTTGTACTTTATGCCTGCGCACCAGGGTGACCTCCTGGCAGAGCTCAACTCCCAAGCGTGTTTGACGATAAGAGCTTCATTCGGCTCCCTCATAGTCTTGATACCCAATCCCCCATGTTCTTTATCAGTTGGAATCTTGTTCCAAGCAACCAGGGAGAGGGGATGTTGCTTATGATTACCTCCCCAAATGAAAGAGCGGATGCAGCTGTCTATCCGGTCACAAACTTTTACAGGGATCACCGCCGTCTGCATTATATAATTAGTAATGGCCGAAAGAGTGGACTTGGCAAGACACACTCTACCCGCTAGAGAGAGGGTTCTTGCCGCCCATGAGTTTATGTTAGCCGACACTTTGTTAATTATGTTGCTATACGTATCCTTCTTCACTCTCCCGTGAATCAAAGGTACGCCCAGGTATTTACCCATATTGTCTGTCTGGGAGAAACCACTCAATCTACAGATACGTCTTCGGGTCCTTTGAGGTACGCTCTTAGAGAAGTGGATGTTGGACTTCTTAATAGAAATGACCTGTCCAGAAACCGCCCCAAATTCTTCAAAACATTTAATGATGGTCTTCATCTCCGCTGTGTCCGCTTTCGCAAAAAGGAGCAGGTCGTCGGCAAAACAAAGGTGAGAAATCTTTGGTCCCTTGTTGTATATTTTAGTCGGTGTCCATCTTTTCTCGGCCACAAGCTTTTCAATAGATTGGCTTAATCTTTCAAGACAAAGGACAAAAGTGTAGGGTGAGAGGGGGTCACCTTGACGGAGGCCCCTCGTGGCCTTGAAGGATCCGGCTTCTTTGCCTTTCCAGATGATAGACGCTTCACCCCCTGATATAGAGTTCATAATTATTGTCTGATGGGTTCCGGTAGACCGATTTTTAGGAGAGTGTCGGCAATAAAAGGCCATGTCATTCTGTCATACGCCTTAGAAAGATCAATCTTGATAGCCATTGTTCTAGGCGCTGTCTTCCTTCGCATAATATGTAGGATTTCTTGTGCAACAGTAATATTGTCTGCTATTTTCCGCCCTGGTACAAAAGCACTTTGGGTCTGCGAGATCCATTCTGGGAGGTAATGTTTTACTCTTTCCACGATGACCTTGGATACAAGCTTCAAAACGCAGTTATTTAAGGAAATCTCAGGCTTTTTGAGTATGTGGATTTCCACGAGTTCACGTCTGAGTGTATAGTGATGAAAGTCAGTTCTAATTAGAGTTGGGTCTAAAAGCACGCGGGCACCCATAAAAAAATTACTGGAGAATTGGCTTTTTGGTCAGCCCCTCACTCAAGGGAGGAGCCAAGAGGCAAGTAGGGGCCATGCCCCCCAAAGAAAATTGTATATATATATATATACTTACAAGTTTTGAGATAAAAATGTATATTATTTCAATGCATACATTATCATAAGTGGATTCTGAAGTAATGGAGTGCGGCTGATTTCCTGTATTGGCCCACGCCAGTTTGAATCCGAACGGCCACAATTTTAATTTTGTTTCTTGAAACATGTATAGTCACATATATATATATATATATGGATATATATTCACTACCTGTGCGGGTAACTAAGATTTGCTACCTGTGCATCAGTTTTGTAATTGGAAGGTATGCATTTGTAATGAGACAATCCAAATTTGTAATGAGACGACTAGAATTGTAATACAAAGACTCGTTTTATATTACAACGCTATTACAGTAATAAATATATATTTATTACTGTAACAACGCTGTAATACAAAACGAGTTTTTATATTACAATTTCGGTTGTCTCATTACAAATTTGGTTGTCTCATTACATATATGTGTCATCCCATTACAAAATTGATGCACGGGTAGCGAATCTTAGTTACCCGCACGGGTAGCGAAGATATACCATATATATATATATATATATATATATATATATATATATATATATATATATATATATATATATATATATATATATATATATATCAATTCACTCGCTCCCTGCATGGGTAGATAAGTGAAGTTACATGTGCCTCATTATGCATTGCGTTGTATTGATCTGAAACGGTGGCAATAGTTGTAAATATGTGCAACTACTATACGTGCATGGAATGGAATAGCGGTGGCACTATTGGTAATTATTTTATAAATAATTATATGTGCATGGAGTGGTGGTGCAACACTCATCTAAGAGTAAAAATATAGGCGCCAACCACGTCAATATTGGACACGTACCAATCATTAAATATACCAATGCCCAATATAACATGTCTAAAATCATTACAGTGGTGTCGTTTTGTAGAGACAAATAAACATATGGAAAATAATATAATACTTCCAGATTGTCTTACGTAACGTCATCCTTAGTTACAAATTTCTCCTTTCCATTACAGATTCTCTGTTCTCATTACAACATATCATTTATCCTTACAAAGACAATAATTATTAGAAATAGCAGGAAGTAAACAAGTGACACTCGGACAACATATAGTGAATTATAACGACAAAAGTAAAGAAAGATGACATTTTATAATAAGAAAGAAATGTTCATAATCAAAATAGATAATTTGTAATGGAAAGGAAAGATATGTAATCAATGATGACATTTTGTAATACAAATCTGAATGCATCAAATTCTATTGTCTAAGAGAAATGATACTTCCAGAAGATTGTCTTACGTAACGTCATTCTTAGTTATAAATTTCTCCTTTCCATTACAGATTCTCTGTTCTCATTACAACATATCATTTATCCTTACAAAGACGATAATTATAAGAAATAGCAGCAAGTAAACAGGTGACATTCAGTCGAAGTATAGTGAATTACAATGACAATTACATTTTGTAATGAGAACTGAGAATCCATATTGAGAATGAAAAAGTTGTAATTAAAGATGACAATCGATGAAGTTTATTTCATATTCCTTCTTAGCAAGATAATTCAGACTCTTTTTACATATTACAATTTATGTATGTATATTACAACATATCTACCATTTGTACAAATTACTCATTTGTATTACAGTATTTCCAAACACATTACAAATTGTCCAAATACGTTCTGGGTTATTCTCTTCAACATTCACTTTTTTTTATTTACCTAACATGAATGTCTCAATGTCTACAACTATCTTTCCTACTAGTGCATGCATTCATAATTAATTGCCATCTAGCACAATAGTGGCATTACATCATGCACTTTTAATGAATTTACAAATAAAAAAATATTAACAATGTTGTTCCATACATACGTAATTGAATTGTAAATAATTACAAAAAATGACACCGCTACTCCATGCATACATAATTGACTTATGTATAATTACAACAGCTGCCACCACACTCCATGCAATGGCAATTGATATTGATTTAATTATAAATCATGCCACCGTTCCTCTTTGCACGAGTATTTAGCCTGGTTACCCGCGCGGGCATTCAGTACGCACTCTCTCTCTCTCTCTTTCTAAAGCAAATCTTTCTACTAATTTACGAAGCTGCCACTTTTATACACTCTGAAAACGTCCAGCCAATCAAATGGCAGCATTTTTTAAATGTTGTCATCTCCTTCGTTCTCTCTCCTCAGGGGTCTCTTCTCTGTTGTTTCCGTATAGAACATCCAGTTATCATTTTTGTCTATCCATTAGCCGCATAGTGGTCTATCATGTTCTCGCTTTTGCGCATCCACAAGACGGGATCGTGGTCTATCATTTTTATTACTTCTTATGAAAGTGCAATCTTATATAATACTTGTTAAGGCAAAATTATACCGAGTAGTGTTTATTTTTTCCATACCCATTAGCGTTGAGTGGGAATTCTCTACAAGACCTATAAAAGAATAAATACTAACAAATAGTAGTTGAAAGCTTCCCACTTATTGAACTAGGTCCATGTTTTATGCAATAATCTGTTGTTGTGTTGATTAATTAACCTTAATAACTTTAATCTATACCATAAATAATTTAGTGTATCATAAACATTCTATTATTGCTTCATTCTTGAACTATTAGAAACTTCTTCCAGAAATAGTACATTGCTTGATCTTATTCCACATAATTAACTAACAGGTAATGGCACAAATATTGGGGATCTATACTCCTTGTTTTGGTCCTACATATATCAGATATTATTTCTCATTTCCATGCTCTCTATATCACTCTCTTCATCACTCTCGCCTTGTCCCAACATTGCCTAATTATTCTCTCATGCTTAAACTAGAAAAACTCAATAAATAATTCATATAATATGATTTTTGTGCTACTGCACATTCTCTATCGATTACCTTATACTTCTATTATTGGGCTAACAACAATGAAAATGAGTGTAATTTAATAAAAAATTACCAATGTATTCATTTCCTTTCAAACTTTTCATATTTATCACATTAAACAATTGGATAGAATATAACACATTACATTCTCAATAGTACCTAGATCTCTCTCTCTCTCTCTCGCCCCCTATCTTTCTTATATAATACAACATGATAACAATAGATGAGCCCCAACTCCCTCGAAAAGATATATACATTCTTTCATATTATGTATCCTCAAAACAACAAATCAATTTAAGAATGAATGATTTCCCAATGCTCACATGAACTCTTTTGATTAAGTTACCGCACTTTCATATTTCACACCTTGATAATTTCAATGAATTATCTTTTTTATTTATCTTGGGTATATTAATCATTAAAAACTATGTTATGGTGAACAATAATAACTACATGATTTGTTCCTTTGAATTAAATGAAATTCTTAGTTCTTATAAAATTTAATAAAAATGATGATACCATTAATCAAAATTATGACTAATATTGTATTAGTGAAGCTTTGATAGGATATGGAGTGAACCTTAAAAGATTGCACCTGCATTCTATGTTCACTAATTGACAATGGGGAGGGGAAAGGGTTGAAGGAAATTTGGTAGAAAAACATAAAGGAAAATACATATTGTCGAATTGGAAACTTGGAAGAAACTTTAAGGGAAGTTGAAAATTCATAGAAATTATTAAAAATGTAAGAAAATGAATAACATTTTTCGGTACACTTGGATAGGGAACTTAATATATTGAAAATAAATAATAGGAAATTGAAATAATTTGAAAAAACTAAATTTGACGCATGAAAGAAAGGAAGAAACACTACATAATTGACATAAGGGGATTTGGAGAAAAGAATTGAACTATGGATTATGGATAAAAGTTAATGGGGAGCATAACTACGGGCCATACTTATATACCATAACCAAATATAAATAAAGAGTACATTTTAAATAATTAATGTCATTTTCAATGAAAATAAGAGATTTAAGAGAAAATTTCACAATGAACCTTGGGATAAAAATCTAGAGAAAGCCTTCAATATCATTCATTTAGGTTTTTGAACTCTTAATATAAATACGACATGTTTATTATGACACGTGCATGTGCACGTGTGTGTTTACTTATATATATATATATATATATATATATATATATATACACACACACACACACACACATTCTTATATCTTAACATGGATTGTAATAGTGGTGTATTGGCATGGACTTAGTTCCTTAAGTGACTCGAGTTGTGCTGTATACAAATTTATTTATTTCCCAATTAAGTTTAATAATTGGATATAGAAATCTACTCTATAAGACATATTCCCCCCCCCCAATATACAAATCTTGGCTCACTCACTCAAATCTATCTTCTACTCTGTCTAGGGGTTCCACCGCAGGAGCCAAGAGATGATCTACTATCTGATGCAATAATCGTGGAAGGCAGTGCAGATCTGAGAACGAAATCCACAGCCCACTACTTCTGCTTGATAGGGCCGGTGAGCTAGCACTTGAAGGGTCTAGAGTGAGTGTGGGTGGCAGCATGGGGAACAAAGCCTATCAGATAGTAGGAAACACAGGTGCAATAAGAGCCATGGACATTGTGGAGGTTGGAGAGGTAGTTTGAGTGGGAGTCATAATAGTTGGTGCGTAAGTCGTAGTACTGGCCCAAGTTGGCGTTGAGGTCGGAGGCATGGGTGACACTGGTGCTGACCTTATATGGAGTACCACTACGGTGAGCTTCTGGCCTGTGTGGAAGTTGGGCGCTTTTCCATTGATGAAGTAAAAGTTCCCCAACATGGGATATTGAAGAAGCCCCTCCCCATGTTGAGCTTTGTGATAGGGTTGTCGGTGTTTGCGACTACTGATTTGTAGAATAAATTCAACTACCTTGTTGTACACAAATACTACAATGGAAATGAGGGAAGAAGACGGGTCATGAGGAGGAGTGAGCACTTACAGGAACTAGAATCCACACAAAAAACAAAACAAACCTAATACAGATTACTAGAGAGAAGAGCACAAAGAAATAGAGGTCACTTCCCTTCCCCAATACAACCATTAGGTAGAAGGATGTACATAATTTCTGGCCTATTTGACTACCTCAATGGCTAACAGGGATTCAAGAAGGAAGGCCCCATTCCCGTATCTATCTTCATAGCATCCAATCTATTAGAGTGTGTCTACAAACACACTACAACTTTCGACTAATCAGTAGCAGATTGGAATGAAGATCAGAGCAACCGAATCGTAGACCTAGTCTACCAGAAGAGTTTAAGAGTTGTGACCCACCTAGAAAACACTAGCTATACAATTTAGATATTAGTTTAATATGTAATATTGCAAGTAGTAAAATACAATTTTGGTTTGGGTCGGCTCAGTTATACTTATTTCATGTAAGGCCCCTAACATAGCTTAGTGCTTAGGTATGCTTGCTTTTCTTATGAATGATGTTTATAACTTTGCTCTAATCCTTGGAGATGTTTTTTTATCATTTAACATGCTTATGTTTCAAGTTTGGTCCTATTTGGATATCATTTGAACTATGTTTGCTTATTTTGGACCAAATTGCAATTTACCCAAGTTGAGGGGTTATCTTGCAATTTGTCACATGAAGAGTGTGTCCTTAGTTCTTTGTCATATTAAGAGAGATAAAGATGCATAGGGGTGACTTGATTGAGTTTTGGATGAGTGGTGGCACCCGTAGGGGTGATTAGGTTTTTAGGGTTTTGAGTGTCTCGACCATGAGTACTTTGGTGGTTGTAGCGACCTATGTCGCGACCTAGTGGGTGTTTTGGTGTGTCTTGACTGAGACACTTCCCTTGGTTGCTCGTCTCGACCGTGATGGTCTAGGGTGTGTCTTGGGTTGAGACAGTGGTCTCCTTAAGGTGTGTCTCGACCTAGGGTTGGTGATCCCTTTTGTCTCGACCGAGACAAATTGCTTTGTGTTTTATTGACCCCACTTGGTTTGTCTCAATCACAACCTATATGTGGGTGACCTTGAGATGTCGACACCCAACATAAGTTATATCACCATCTTATGCATGCATGTTTTAAGTGGTTGCATTTTGGTTTCTTGGGTGGAAAAATGTCCCTTTGGTGCCTTTTGGTGTTGACACATCATTGATACCTTACTTCCCTCCTCCTTTGGGTATATAACCCCTTTTCTCTCCATGCAAGTGATCTTTTTCAGCCATCCTTCTTCTCCCTTCCCTTGTGCCCGTCCATGGATCTTGGTGGAGCAAAGAACGTGTTGTTCTTGGTGCTTTGGAGGTGAATCATCCTTGCATGTGGTGTCTTCAAGCTAGATCTTCCTCCTTGTGGTGGTTTCTTCCCTTGGTAAGTAGCTTTATCATCTTGATCATATTTTCCTTTGGAACCTCCATCTTCTTCTTCCTCTTCCCTTGGCCATAGACTAGGGTTCTACCCTAGTGGCATCCTTGAGAGAAACTCCTCTTCACAAAGGCCTTCAACTATGGACTATCCATGGTAGTAACCAGTGGGAGGATGTTTTCTTATTTTTTCCCCTTTCTACTTTGGTTCATCCTAGGGTCTCCTTTCCCTTTTTATTGAGCTACCTTTTGACCAAGGTGTTCTTCTTTTTGGAGGTGACCTTGTGGCCGAAGTGTTGATCTTGTATGAGCTTCCTTCATCCTCTTTGGATCTTGAACTTGGAGTGTGATTTCTCTTCAAAATCAGGCAGGTTATATAACTCTCTACCTCTATAACACCCCTCCAAGCACACACATGATAGTAGAAGCAAACCCTATGTTGTCCATAACATGGGTCACTTGGCTCATAGGAACATTACAGAACATGATATTCAATTGCAATAAGATAAATGAAACACCATGCATTAACTTAAAATATAGATTCATACATTATTCTTTAAAAAGTGAAATAGAATTTGTCTCATCTTGATATCAAGCCTAACACATGTAAACTAAGAAAATATAAAACATGGAAAGATAAGCTAGACTAAAGTATCTATTGAGTGGTAGATGGCACCCCATAAAGCTAAAGTCTCCTTGATTAGCTACACTTGAAGGGCTTGCTTCAATTCCCTCTTTCTCCTTGATCTAGGGACATCTCATCCGATGGCCATGCAAAACAAAGCAACAACATAAGTAAGCGGCACGATACATGTTATAGGAACTGAAAAGAAAGCATATATACTTGAACTGAAATAAACTTGACCAGTGTTAACATTAAGAATTCTCACTACACTTTATCTTTCATCACATCAATGAATTAAGAAAGATTACTATATAAATTCTCTCCATCACTGCCCACGTGGGGCACATCATGCTCAGAAAGCCCATCATTGCTAGGAAGCCCATAATGACCATCAAGGTCCATCATTGCGAGAAACATATAATAAGTTACTTAATTATGTTAACTTAATCATTAACATCATTGTTCTTATCCCACTGCCAATGTAAATTGTCCTCATCCAATAATTGCACCAAAGTGCTCATCAGGACGGTTAAGGCTCACCTTAGTTGCACCAAAGTGCTCATCAATGCCATAAAAACAAAATAACAATAAGAGGAACAATTCAAAATTTAATTACATTATCTTAATCATCATGGGATTTCTCCCTCATAATATTCAAATTATCATTACATGATTTACATGAGTCATTCTTCAATTTATTAACAATTACATGATCATAGCATTAAATTAATGAGCATCAGTGATAAGCATAGGACTTTAAGATTATAGAAAACAAAATGCAATAATAAAATCTGAGGCATCATCATTATCTCAGTTTCATTCATCAACTTCAAATTCAAAGCATAATCTTAAATCATACTTAACATGCAATTCATCCAAGATACATATATATGCATAGTGGCATGACCCGCTTACTTGGAGCAAGGTAGATCCTAAATTCATATCCCTGATCTTGACCAAATCCTATGTTCCCTGAAATTACACGATTTCAATTAATTATCATCATTAATACATCCTAAACCCTAATTTGAGTCTCATAGGAAAACATGGTTAGACACTCTCAAATTAAGGTTTGAAAACCTAAAAACTGTGTTCCTCGTTGAAAAACCTATTTTTACTCATTTGTTTGATAATCCATTGATTTACTGTGAATTTCTCAATAACCAAACAATAAAAAATCGCCATAAATACATGTAATTCATATATATCCAGCACTTCAACTTTTTCTTTTTCTTTATCTTATAGTTTCATATACTTATCCCTAAGCACCCAAACGAGACATTTACTCTCCAACACTTCCCTCCTTCTACAAAACTCATTCTCCCTCTCTGATGTTGTGAATTTCCTATCCAAGGAAGAAGAAAGAGGGAATCTTCTTGGAAAAAGAATCCCGGGTTACAATTGACTTCCTTTTAGGGTTTAAAAAGCTTCCTTCTAGTGATCTTGACCTAAAAGAGTAAGAATCCCCTTCTTTCCTACATTTATTTCTTGTTAATCCTTCCTCCTACCTTTCTCCAGGTCGGAACCTTGTTGTTCCATGGTAGTAATTGCTCTAAAGCTCTAAAACCCTACCTTTCTTGCTCCTCATGCTTACGATTTGTTCATTTGATGAAGAAAGGTGCTAGATGGACGAGTTCACAACTTATGCTTGGATTTCCTACCATATCTGCTCGTGTTTTCTTCTATTTTAGAGTTTATATTATAATTAGAGGCAAGTTTTATAACTTTCTCCATGTTTATTGCTTACCATAAGCTTTCTAGCTCATGTTGTTGCTTGAAAATGATGATCCATGCACTAAAAAGCTATGCTTGACATGGTTTTCAATTTTTATAATATTCCCTATTCTGATTTCAGTTCTAGATGAACCTGTGATCATGTGTACATTATTACTAAGGTATAATATGACTTGGATTAGGTTGGTTTGACAACCTATGGTGCTAAGCACCTATCAACCAATGGTCAATTTTAGGGTTTTAAGCTGATTTCTTCTATAAACCCATCACCTGATGATGGTACCATTGTAACAATCCTATGGTGTTGTCTTCATGACAATTGACGGTCAGGATAAAAGCTGTCAGTTTTAGGATCAATTAGAAGTTTAATGATCAACTACTAAGTACCCTACTGATGTTATCAATCAATGATGACATTAGCTTAATATTTGATGTTGGTTAATGAATATAGTGTTGATCTAACTACCTATGGTGACTTAATGGTCACTAATGATGGTGTATCAGGTCTCCACAACATATGGTGAGTTAAGCATGTAGTTGTAGCATCAATTAATCCTTAAACCAATGGTTTCTTGGGTCATTTGATGCAATGGTCGGACCTATACTCCAATTGATGGTTTTAATATATGAACTTGACCTAATGGTTAAGATCCAATAAATTGGAATGATGCCTAAATGTAATATGTTGGTCCTAATAAAGTGATTTAAATGGTTTCCTTTATGATCTTAACTTAAGAATCTCATTTATTGATAGCTTGTTTTAAATAAACAATTGTCTGTGGGTTTTACCCTACTCTTAATGGAATTTCTTTTATGTTGTTAATCAAGGGATGTCTAGGGTTAGATGGTGACTATTTCTAGAGCACAACTCAATGACTTCATAAGTGTTTTGTTTAAGATGTTTACTTATGTAAACGACCAATGGCTTTATCTTTTCAACATTTAATGGTTAGAAGTTGATGCCTCAATATTCCCATTGTTTTGGGTGAAGCGTGTAGTGTAATGTTATGATTCCAATGATGAGAATTTGATGGTTCAATGCCTTAAACTTGTAGTTTTACCCTTATCCTCATATTATTATGAATTATAATCACCATAATAAATTAATGGGTAACCCTAATGAGGTATATCTTGTTATACCTAGCTTTAATATAACTAAATGATGGTAATTGGGAATGAATAGTCCTTGAATAATTAATACAATCATGGAGTACTCTCTTATTGTTTTTGAAACCTCAGTATGCTATAACCCGATGGTTACACCTTGATTTATGTGTGGATTCATACTTGAGAATAGTATGGAATGTCATGGTGATGCTTCACCTTATGCATCAATGATCCTATGGGGATGATGTGAGTTAGGGTTTGGGTAGAAGTGTTGATTAGTAATAGTAATATAATTTATCTTGTTGAACCTAACTCTAATGAAAATAGATAAAGATGAGTAATCATGTTTAACATTCTTATATGATGGAATGATGATGAAATAACCTCCTTAATATGAGCATAAACTTAATATGTTAATTGGTGGTTATCATAGCCACATGGTTGATACTTTCTTATGCTAAACACGTGCATTATAAATATGATGAGGGTTAATCATATCTAGATTCCTTGCATGTTGATGTAATAAAGGAATGTTCTTAATGTTAATATAAGCCTTCTACAATTGTTTATGAATATCTCCTAGCTCATTAATGCAATATTGTGCTGATCCAGTGTATTATATGTAAGTGATGTTGTTGAGCCTTGTTATAAGGCATGCAAAGATAATGACGATCTTGCAGGGAATGGTATGATGGTCTTAATGACCTTTGGGCATGGTTGAGCCCTAAATGAGGTGTAATACTCTTGTGTTGATAAGGGTTGATACCCTATGATATTCTGAAAAGGATTTATATCCTGTGATAGTATGATGGTCTTAATGACCTTTGGGCATGGTTGAGCTCTGAATGAGGTGTAATCCTCTTGTGTTTATAAGGGTTAATACCACATGATATTGTGGAAATGATTTATATCTTATGATAGTATGATGACTAGTGTGGTCTCATGAATGGAAGTGAATAGTATCATGTGATGATGAGATAAGAAATTATGTTCCACAGATTTTATATCTTTTAAAAGTTGTGATATTTATATGCTTGCTAGAAGTGAATTAGGATTTGTATGTCCACTTGTTTGATGCAGCCATAATTTACCCAATTGGCATAACTAATCAAGTGCAACTCTAATCATGTAGTGACATGTGTCGTAGATCCATCTTCTTTGTCAGGACTTACTGAATGGTGAAACGAGTATTCCTAAGGGAAACTTGGAGCACATACTATTGAGTATGTGGGGGTGGCAAGTTGAGGATATATCCTTGTCATCCACAATGCAGGTTGTGGAGGTTGTTTATGGTCATGCATCATACATTTGATGTGATTGAGGACAACTGCAGTTGTACCTCATATTAGAGGGTTTTGTATACCCTGGTTTCTAGTGTCGTGACCTATACCAAGGGCGGACTAGTGATTAGCAACTTGACTATATGTCGTTGTGGTGGTAGATTTGATTGATATGTCACTGCCTTTTTACTCGTACTGACCGAGGGGACAAGATCTTAGGATACCGACACTCCTAGATCTTGTACGGAACCGAATAGCCCTTCACAGGGGTCGATTGAACTTTGGATGGTAGGATTCAAATTCCTAAAGGCATAATAAAAGATGTAATATAGTCGTGTAGCATATTTGTTTAGGGTTATACATGATGTTTCACATTGGATGATAACCCTTGTTTGTTATCTTTATATAAGGATGATGCTTAGTGCAATTAAGAGATAGTAGATATACTTAGGTTGTGGATATTATTAAGATTGTAGATGTGTACATACAGTATCCATGCTTGTGTTGATAACTATACAGCTACTTCTGATTATAATCATGATGCTAGCTATCTCATGTTGTTAGTTATGTTTAGCATGCTAGCCATGCCTTTGTAACTAGAGATGCATATATTGCTAATCATGCTTATCCAGATCGTTGTGCTTATGTTGTTAGCTCTTCTTATAATGTTGATATGTTCAACCTGTTAGACATGTTGATGTTGTTAACTATGCATATGATACTAGATTTATTCATTATGTTAGAGATGCTTATGTTGCTAGACTCCTTATACTGTTAATAGGGATATGAGAATAGTCTGGCTAATGAAGATAGTTATTATCCGCTCCTTTATGTATTTTGTTAATCATTAGTGTTTTTGAGCTTATTTGTTATATATGATTAAACTGCTTAAACTGTCTCATTACCTAAAAATGTTAGAATCAATAAATGTTGTTGGAGGTTATATCTCTTACTGGGACATGGGTCTCACCCTTGTGGTTTGCCACATTTTTTTAGGTAATTGGAAGTGAATATTTAAGAAAGTTGATTAGATGTCTAGTGTGTCCTAGAGTCATCCCTATACTCTCAGGTCCGGGCAGGAAAAGTTTGTATATGGTGTTACAAATGAATTCAAATTTTGTTAGCATGTTAATGTTTGTTGTGTGGCATATACAAATATTGTTCTCCTATGTAGATATGTTGTATCTAAGGTGATAGAACAATTTGTATCAAATTCTTGGCATAATATGGATATAAGAAAGATGTTGGGCTCTTATGCAAATGTTTTTGAGCGGGCACTGACGTTGAAATTGATTTTAATTTACCCATATTTTTGGGTATGTAATTAATTAGTGATCGATTGTGTTTTATGTTTTGAGTAATATCATTTAGTGTAATGGGTTCTCACATAGGGGCCCATGTCTAGTTGGCCCAATCAGGTGCCTCCAGCTTGAGAAAAGACCCATTGAACCAGCATTTGTGAAAAGAAGAAAAAGGTGCGTAAAAGCCAAAATGCCCTTGTCACAGAACCATTCTTACCCCAATTCAGTCCCACTGCCTAGACAGTAGAAAAAGGATTGAAGCACCCATCCCTGAGTGGCCCGATAGGATCTAACACACTGGCATATACAATAATAAATAATAAATAAAAAATTGGATATTTAAAGAATAAACTAACCCAATATGGAGATTTTTCCAATATATCCTTGTCATCAGAGTATATGTGTGCGGAAGCGATATAGTCAAGGTTTCAATGTTTTGCATAAAACCAAGAAAATCAAGACACAAAGTCAATGCAATTCCACAGTACGCTATATAAAAATAAGTAAAATGGTTTATAACTAAATTAGTGTACTTAGCAGGACTTATATTTCAAAGATATAACGAGCAATTTGACAAAACCAAAAGTTATTCGACAAGTTTTTCAAACGATTCGATTTTTATTACAAGTTCCCATTATGTTGTAATTCGGGAAGCATGCTTATATATTTTGTGTGACTCTATTGCCCCAACACAATGGGGAGGTCACCATGCTCCTTCTCACCATAGGAGATAGGAGGTCAATGTACAAGTACCACCTCTAAATGAAGGGGGTTTCTTGCACTCAATATCAACATTATCAACATTATCAATATCATCATCATCATCATCAGTATACAAGCAGTCATAATGGGCATGTCATTTATGTTTTCCATTTTATCTCAAAATACAATATAAGAAATATAAAATCCTAATCAGTAGGGAACAGTAGCTCAAACAAGTATATATCCAAGTACACAATCAAGAGATACATAAAAAGTATCTTCATTACAACCAAAGAGGAGGTATAATAGCGTACCTTTCACCAAGGATTTTGAGATTAATCAATATCCAAATCAATAGGTCAACCCTTCGAGTCAGATCCTAAATCATCAAGATTGGGTCAAGGGTCAAGATCATGATGTTCATAATATCATGTTTTAATATTCATGATTAGGGTTACACTTTTCCTACGTTAACCTTAGGGTTTGGTCATTCACTAAAAATCAACCAATATTTCAATATGTCCAACATTATTTCAAGTGTCAAGTATTTTGAGTG
The DNA here is from genome assembly GCA_963693085.1 of Alisma plantago-aquatica. Taxonomy (NCBI): domain Eukaryota; kingdom Viridiplantae; phylum Streptophyta; class Magnoliopsida; order Alismatales; family Alismataceae; genus Alisma; species Alisma plantago-aquatica. The sequence continues at coordinate 71,859,040 of OY856410.1, read as the reverse complement.
TGAATGACTTACCTAGGTTTTATAGGATCATATGTGTTAACCCTAGTTTTCATGATCGATATTCAAGTCATAATCAAGTTTCTAGATGATCATCATGATACTTAGCATCATTGGTGTTCAAGATTAGATCAAGTTCTAATTAGTATAATGAGTAAATCAGAGATCAAGTTTTAGGTCAATAGAACATAATATTCCACAAGATTCAGGCCACTCATAATATTAAGATGTCATCCTCATATTCAAGATTGAATCAAGTCAACAAATATAGATCTAGATCATTACTGGGTCAAGTGTGATTTTAGGGTCTCAATATGAACATTAGAGTCAAGAATTAGGGTTTTTAGTGTTTAGTCAAGATTAACCAAAAATAGAGTCATTTAGACCAATTACATAAGAAAGAGATCAAGATTTAGGTATATCAGTGAGAATCGTTTAGAATCAGGCTTCACAAGTGTTTTTCAACATTTCATTGGATTTTTATGATCAAAATTGACTATTTACTCGAATTATTTGGAGTCAGTGTGCATTTTCTATGATTAAATAGAGATATGACTATTTATTAAAAATTTGAGCAGAGAGAATAAGAATTACCAGAAAAGTTAGCCGAGGATAAATCACTGGTCGTTGGATCCTTGGTCAACCTTGACTAGCACAGAGGATTGGTGGCTCAGATAGCGCCACATAGGTGCGCGGGTCACTTATCCAAGGATCTGGTTCAGTGGCTAAATTGGTCGGTTCATGCTGGTCTAATCATGGTTAGGTTGTGATTGTATTGGACCTGGTCGAAGCCATTTGACCGACAGTTTAAAGTGCTCATTTCCCATCCGCGTAGGCCTCATACAAGACACGAAGGCAAGGTGGCAGGGATCGTCAGAGTAGAGGAGGTATTGGAGTAGGGGAGGGAAGGAGAGAGCACGAGAAGGCTGGCCGAGCTTGCCTTGACCTTGCAGACTTGATGGGGGTCAGATATTGGGGAAAGGAGATGAGGAGGGGAGATACCCAATCTGGGCATTGCGGTGGTGCCTCATCCTAGCAAGAATGTGGGTGAGGCAAATGGGGCATCGAGAAGGCCAAGAAGGGGAGAAAGAATGAACTTCTGTCAAGATATGGTCGAACTCATCATTGAGGGGGTCCTTTTATAGGGTCTAAGGGTCAGTTTAGGGCAAAACAGTTCTTGCATTTGGCCATGGCCGCCAGAGTGAGAAGACTAGCCAAGGGAAACATTTTGGTAGTTGAAGAGAGCAATAGTGATGGTCAAACTAGGGCTAGATTAGTTCGAATTCGGGAGAGGAGCATTTTGGCTCACTCAGAACTTTAAATCTTGGTTAAGGGCGTGAGATTGCAAGTCTCGACCATAAAGACACCTCCCCACTGATTGTGGGAGGTAGGAGATGACTCCATGGTCGTTGGATCAGGATAGGATCCACGAGAGGTAGATCCAAGGCTGGGATCACCCCCTGATCCTTGCCTTGGATTGCTGACATGGAAAAATGTCAAAATAAAAGACAAAATAATGGTTTTCAATACATTAACTTCAATAATCCATAGAAAATTGTAGGAATGTCCAATTGTTCTCAAATTTGGACCACAACTTAAAAAAACGTGGAGGACCTTTAGAAAAAGTTTGAGAACAAAAAGATGAAGTTTGATGGATCAATTTTCTTCTTTGGACAAAGTGATTATTTAATTAAATTTGTGGTGTTATAGTGCATAAAGTTCACATTGATCACCATATTTCGAATTTGAGTCTCAACATCAATTAAGAAGCCAAGAAAAATGATTTGAGACCATGAGAGAGTATAATGGGCTCAAAAGAGTAATTACTTCATAATAATGCTAAATTTCACTTTGTCACATCCTTCCCTCCTTAAAAAGAATTTTTGTCCTCAAATTTCAAAAACATCCTCAAAATTAGAATTGTCCAAATCCAGATCATATCCTCATTTATGTCAAATCCTCAACTATATAATTAAAATTATGTCCTCAAAATTCAACTAGTCCAATAATCATAATTGGGATTTCATGTTCCATATCATAACCAACTTGGTACCAATACCATTTGTCATCGAGTAATTAAGTATCAAGGTCAATGCATATATTGTTCAAAGTCATCATATGACTCACAAATATGGAAGGCATCCTATTGATCAAAAATTTGGGAGAGATCATATCTTAGCCATGATTTGAGATAATTAAAATCATGATGTTGTCCCACCATAGTCTTAATGAGAGCTAAACCCTAAGTCATAAATCAAGGGATTCAACATACTCATCATTTCAAAAAATTTAAGATTTGGGATTTTGAAGTCATTATTTATGTATCTCAAGGTCCAAATAGTGTGATCATAGGATCGGTATCATTATTGAGATTGATAATCGTGAGTCATGTTATTATATATCAGTATCAAGAGTTGAGATTTTTGGACATCAAAAGTCATAGGTCCAAAATTCTGAAGCTAGGGTTTAGATTCCTATTTTCAACTTGGGGGAGATCACTTATCTATATTCAATTTAGAGCAACAATATTCAAGCAATATTCGAGCAATATATCAAGATTTCATTATCATTGTATCCATGTTTGATGAATGATCTAGACCTAGGTCTATCTAGGAAGTCAACCACAAGCTATAGTCAACATTATCATATTTCAAGGTCATTATTAAATCAATATTCAAGATCAAGTGTCAACCATGGGTTTAACCTATTAGGCTTATGTTAACCAATCCAAATTGGGTGAAATGGGATACCTTTCTAAACTCTAAATAATCAACAAAATGAAAACTTAGAGGTAGTCAAAATAGGGATGTGACCAGGATTAGGGAGTCATGAATCAACTACCACCCTAATCTAGCACATTACCTACATTAGTCATTATCCATTAAGATTTTTCAAATACAGAAAGTATTAATGATCACATCATGTTCTACAAGGTCATAAGATCAAAATTCAATATCATAATAGGGCAATATTATCAACATTTTATGAATTCAAGGTAATAGTTGCATTCCTTTCCTTTCATGATCAAGGTAATGATATAATTTGGAAATCGAGGATTTGAATTTGGCATATGAGGAATTAGAGAATAATAGTGCAAAATCTAGGCCCATAATCATCATATCAAAATCGAGATTGTAGAAGGTATCAATAGTCATTAGGAAAACTACTTTTTGCATCATAGTCTTACATCATGATTTTGTGAGTCATAATACTTAATACTTGATGGCGTAGTCATGATGTATATCAAAAATAGGGTAAGAGTTTTCTTAACTATGTTTTGAGGTTTAGTCAACAATAGGGCAACATGGAATAAATCAAATAGGAACCTTATCAAAAATAAGGTATAAGTCCTTCTTATATCACCAGATTAGGAATATTATCATTCACCTCAAACATAGGGAGCATGTAGTCAAGTTTTGGATGAATTGAGTTTGCATTATATTAGGGGTCATACATGAGTATTCAAGATTCATTGGTCAAAATTGAGTTTTCAAATTAAGGTCAGATCATGGTATCCACTTTCAAAGTTTAGCGACATTCATTTTTCCCATGCATAAGCTACCCATAATCAAGACATCTTGTGGCAGAAGGTCACAAGAAAAGGACCACATGAGGAGATGAGAAGACTACCTAATCTTCATCTACATGGGTGTCTTGGGTAGTCCTTAAAGGAGAGATGAGATGCTAGAAAACTCTCTAAGGTTTCATAAGATAACCTTTAGATCCAATTCTGGATCAATTAAGGGCAGGTAGAGTGGGGGATCTTAGCCACCATGAAGACGAATAGGAGAAATTATGTCAGGACCCCGAGACTAGACACCTCAATTTTCACCATTATGGACTTTAGAGTTTCTTGGGTGTAAGATACTTGAGAAATTATTTACTTAAAGTATATGGGAGTGTGTAATCTCTAATACCAACTATCACAGAGCCATTCTTACCCCAATCCCAGTCCCACTGCCTAGACAGTAGAAAAAGGATTGAAGCGTCGGTTCCTGAGTGGCCTAATAGGATCTAACACACTGGCATATACAATAAGGAATAATAACTCAAAAATTGGATATTTAAAGAACAAACTAACCCAATAGGGAGATTTTTCCAATATATCCTTGTCATCAGAGTATATGTGTGCGGAAGAGATATAGTCAAGGTTTTAATGTTTGCCTAAAATCAAGAAAATCAAGACACAAAGTCAATGCAATTACATAGTACTCTATATAAAAACAAGTAAAATGGTTATAACAAAATAAGTGTACTTGGAAGGACTTATATTTCAAAGGTATAACAAGCAATTTGAAAAAACAAAAAGTTATTCGACAAGTTTTTCAAATGATTCGATTTTTATTATGAGTTCCCATTATGCTGTAATTTGAGAAGCATGCTTATATATTTTGTGTGACTCTATAAGCCCAACGCGATGGGGAAGTCACCTGGCTCCTTCTCACAATAGGAGATAGGAGGTCAATGTACAAGTACCACCTCCAAATGAAGGGGGTTTCTTGCACTCAATATCAACATTATGAACATTATCAATATCATCATCATCATCAGTATACATACAGTCATATGCACATGTCATTTATGTTTTCCATTTTATCTCAAAATATAATATAAGAAATACGGAATCCTAATCAGTAGGGAACAATAGCTCAAACAAGTATATAGACAAGTACACAATCAAGAGATACATAAAAAGCATCTTCATTACAACCAAAGAGGAGGTATAATAACGTACCTTTCACCGAGTATTTTGAGTATAATCAATATCTGAATCAATAGGTCAACCCTTCGAGTCATATCCTAAATCATAAAAATTGGATCAAGGGTCAAGATCATGATGTTCGAAATATCATGTTTTAATATTCAAGATTAGGGTTACACTTTTCCTATGTTAACCTTAGGGTTCGGTCATTCACTAAAAATGAACCAATATTTCAATATGTCCAACATTATTTCAAGTGTCAAGTATTTCAAGTGTGAATGACTTACCTAGGTTTATAGGATCATATGTGTTAACCCTAGTTTTCATGATCGATATTCAAGTCATAATCAAGTTTCTAGATCATCATCATGATACTTAGCATCATTGGTGTTCAAGATTAGATCAAGTTCTGATTAGTATAATGAGTAAATAAGAGATCAAGTTTTAGGTCAATAGATCATAATATTCCACAAGATTCAGACCACTCATAATATTAAGATGTCATCATCATATTCAAGATTAAATCAAGTCAACAAATATAGATCTATATTATTAATGGGTCAAGTGTGATTTTAGAGTCTCAATATGAACATTAGAGTCAAGAATTAGGGTTTTCAGTGTTTAGTCAAGATTAACCACAAATAGAGTCATTTAGACAAATTACATAAGAAAGAGATCAATATTTAGGTGTATCAATTAGAATCGTTTAGAATCAGGCTTCACAAGTGTTTTTACATGATTCATTGGATTTTTCTGATCAAAATTGACTATTTACTCGAATTATTTGGAGTCAGGGTGCATTTTCTATGATTAAATAGAGATCTGACTATTTATTGAAATTTGAGTAGAGAGAAGAAGAATTACCAGAAAAGGTATCTGAGGATAAATCACTGGCCGTTGGATCCTTGGTTAACCTTGATCATCATAGAGGATCAGTGGCTCAAATAGTACCACATAGGCACATGGCTCACTTATCCAAGAATCCGATTCAGTGGCTAAACCGGTCAGTTAATGCTGGCCCAATCATTGTTTGGTTGTGATTGTATTGGACCGGGTCGAAGCCCTTTGACTGGAAGTTCACAGTGCTCATTTCCCATCTGCGTAGGCCTCATGCAAGATAGGAAGGCAAGGTGGTAGGGCTCGACAAAGTAGAGGAGGTCTCAAAGCAGGAGAGGGCAGGAGAGAGCGCGAGCAGGCCGACTGAGCTTGCCTTGGCCTCACGGACTTGATGGGGGTCAGATATTGGGGAAAGGAGACGAGGAGGGGAGACACCCAATCTGGGCATTGTGGAGGCACTGCACAGAAGCAAGAAGGTGGGCAAGGCAAATGGAGTGTCAAGAAGGTTGAGAAGGGGAGAAAGAACAAACTTCCGATCAAGATATGGCCGAACTCATCATCGAGGGGGTCCTTTTATAGGGTCTAGGGGTCAGTTTAGGGCTAAACAGTTCTTGCATTTAGCCATGTCCACCGGAGTGAGAAGGCTAGCCAAGGGAAATGTTTTGATAGATGAAGAGAGAAATAGTGATGGTGAAACTAGGGCTAGATCAGTTCAAATTTGTGAGAGGAGCATTTTGGCTCACTCAGAACTTTGAATCTTTGTTAAGGGCGTGAGATTGCAAGTCTCAGCCATAAAGACACCTCCCCGCTAATTGCGGGAGGTAGGAGATGACTCCATGGCCACTGGATCAGGGTAGGTTCCACGATAGGAAGATCTAAGGGTAGGGATCACCCCCAGATCCTTGCCTTGGATTGCTGACATGGAAAAAGGTCAAAATAAAAGACAAAACAATGGTTTTCAATACATTAACTTCAATAATCCATAGAAAATTGTAGGAATGTCCAATTGTTCTCAAATTTGGACCGCAACTTATCAAAAACGTGGAAAACCTTTGAAAAAATTCTGAGAACAAAAAGATGAAGTTTGATGGATACATTTTCTTCTTTGGACAAAGTGATGATTCAATTAAATTTGTGGTGTTATAATGTGTATAAAGTTTGCATTGATCACCATATTTCAAATTTGAGTCTCAACATCGATTAGGAAGCCAAGAAAAATGATTTGGGACCATGAGAGAGTATAATGGGGTCAAAAGAGTAATTACTTCATAATAATGCTAAATTTCACTTTGTCATATCCCTTGTCATATCAAAGAGCTGAAAATCACAACAGGGGAAAAATCATGAAATTGGAGTCTCAATTCATCGTCACCACACATCCAGCAAAAAGAATTAGTGCATTGCAAAGGTGGATTCCCTCAACCAAAAATTTGGTTTTGATCTGATACTTGTAAACCAGCCACAGAGGCAAGTTCCTCACCTCGCCACAAAGATAACGAGCCCAAGCATTGGTTGGTCTGTGGTCTGGGGCTCTAGGGAGCTCCTCCACCAAGACAGTTTAGAAATCTAGTACGAAAGCAAAAATAGAACAAGATGTAGTACAAATTCGAAGTGCAAGACGGTTTTGTAATGCTGACCGAAGCTGAAGGTGAGGAGATTAGGGAAAGCGACGGCATAAATCTTGAGAATTGGGTATAGGCGTGAGGAACAGGCAAAAGATGGAAAAATTGATGGGTACCTCTATGAAGAAATCAAAAGTTTAAGGAACTTGCCTACCCTACGAGGAGGAGGTTTTGATCCCCAAAGTCCAATTTATTGGTCAGAAGCTCGTCAATGAACCCAAACCTTGTCGGAGTCGTGAGATGGAGATGGGAGAGATGGGTGCAGGGTGATAGTGACCAAACCTACTAGCAGAGAGGGTTTCTATGTGCTCAAGGATAGTGGAGGGACAAATACTTATGAGAGTGATGCCCTGGTGTGGCAGGGAGTCCCATCCACATGGGGAAACATGGGATGAACAAAGTCCCACACGGTTTGGGGATTTTAGGGCATGAAGCCCTGAGATGTTTGGGAATTAGAGAAAAAAGAGAGAAAGGCGATTGTATTCGTGAGCTTTCCTGGCACCGAGTAGATGTGAGAACCGGCATAGATTGGACGAAGTCGAGACCTACGGAGTCTCGCATGCGCTTGGAGATGGGTGAGGGGGATGACCCCTCTTCATGGATACCCATGAGGGTCTGAGAGTCCTAGGACTCAAAGGTCCGCATGACACTCATTTAAGTCCAATGCAACACTTAGGCCAAAGTCTAATGTGATCAATTAACTAGTTTAAGTAATTTTCTTTCTAGATAAAATTGAAACATAAAGAATTATCCAAATCTATTCAAAATTGAGGTGTTAGCTAAAATGATTATGAGGAATCCAAAATTCAACTTAGTTTTTAGTTTTGAAAGTCATAACCACCTATAATTGCCTTTTTCTTAGGATAGGTATGTCTTTGATTATTTGGGGATTATCTAAAAAGAATTTGTGGTCCATACTTTGAAGGGAGTAACTTAACATTAAAATAAACTCATGTGACTTTAATTATAGTTGATTGTGGATGTTAGTTAGGTAGAGTGAACTTTGAACCCTCATGGCTCGCATATTGAGTAATTAGGGTTATATTGGTGAATAAAATTACACATAATGTGCAACTATATACAGATTTTTAGAGAAAACATTGTCTTACTAACACCTTCAAGTCATATACTCAAATTAGGGTAAATTTTGAGATACTTAATTTACGAATTTGAAAATGTGATGCTCAAAAGGGATTTATTCATTATTTTAAAATTTTGAGGATGTTACAACCTCCTTCTACCACTAGCACCTTTCTTTTATGCTTGCATGTTCTTGTTTCCATATCGAAAGATGATGTTAAGATTGTAGATGATGATCTTATAATCTAGGGTTTATGACTTTGTAGTTTTCTCATGAAGATAACTCTCTTTCTAAAACCCTAGTTTCTATGAGCACATTTTCTAAAGTGATCTGAGAGGGTGATCTTGCATGCATCTTGAGCTTAGATTTTTTACCATATTTTATGCTCGGTCATCATGTTTCCTTTGGAGTTTTGGGTATTTTTCTTATATATGTTGTAGTTTGGTTTTCTCTCTCCTAAGTCATTTTGTTTAATGATCAATGCATAGCTTGTTCTAGGTTTTATGATCTTGAATCCTCAAGTTTTTGATTTTAGTGAAGTTTGGTTCTTATTGTTGTTTGACCTTGTTATGATCGAGATATATGTAGGTCTAGTTATTTTAGAGTCGAGACACCCATGTGTGATATGGGGTGGAGGCACCAATGTGTGGTTTTTTTTTGAAACACTTTTGAGATGCTTTGGGTCGAAACACTTTGATGTGTTGTGGGTGCGACCTAATTTGGCTTTAGGTCAAGACACATGTGCTTGGTTTTGTCACAGTCGTGACCATGATGGATTGTGTTTCAGTCGTGACCATGCTCCTGCTTTTCCTTATTTTGGGTATAAACCCTAGGATGGTCGATACATGTTCATAGATGGTTGAGACCATGATCTATCTCGGTTGAGACTAGGCCTTGTCACGGTTGGGACACCTTCCATGGTGGTAGTCGAGACACCTTGTGTCGCGGTCATGAAACCTGCCATGTTACATGGTCGTGACACATACATAACACCATGAGATAGTACACACATACACATATGAGGACGATACTTAGGTTTGTGATGTAATGTTCTAATCACATTCATCTAATGATGTTCAACCCTAAATCAGTTCCAAGAATGTGGGAGGTGACTCAATTAGGGTTTAGTGCTATGCTCATGATGTAAACCCTAATCAGCAAATTGTGTGAACCCTAACCCTAATCCTGGGGTATGCTATACTTGTTGAATGTGTATAGATATATAGGATGTGATTATATGCTTCCTCTCTCCTACTTGTATGCATCTAACAATGCAGGCTGATTGATTATCATGGCTAAGTGAATGCTAGGGTGACCTATATGTGATACATGGAGATGGTCGTGCACATTATACTTGTTGAGGCATGATGTTATGTTGACATATTGGAATTATGTGTTTGGGTTCTATGACATGGAGAAGGCTTTATGCCTATTGTGAGGTGGTAACCTCCAATGATGTGATTGAGGGATTGAATTCCACAATGAGGTGATATTGATGATGGCCTTGTGAGTGGCAGTACTACAAGTATCATGTGATGATGTGACTTGTTCACATCTTATACATTTATCTTATGGAGCACACAATTTCCCTTACCTTTTTATAGCTTGTTTTGACTTTGTACGTTGTAACTTGATTGATGCAAAAAGATAGCCAACTAGCTTAATTAAGAAATTGGAACCCTAATCATGTAGGTGACCTGTGCCATATAACCTTTCCGGTGTTAGCTTAAATTGTTGGATTGGTGAAACGAGTATAACTCAGAGAGCATATTTTTGAATATGTGGGGGTGCAAGTCGAGTATCTCCTTATGTCCACAATTTTAGGTTTGTGAGACGACCATGTGTGAGCTGATCTCCTTATGATATGGATGGCCATGCCTGTGCCACTCCTTTTCAGAGAGGCCATGCATGAGCCTGTTCTTCTAGCACCATACATGTACCAAGGTGGGATAGGTGTTATATATGTGGATGACCATGTGTGAGAGAATCCCTGAGCTTGACTATATGTGTTTGTTGCAATTGACTGATAGGTCTTTGTGATGTTTTCTCTTGTGTTGGTGAAGAGGTGTGGGGAGGTCGTGGATTCCGGCTCTTCCATTGACATTATATGGCATCAATTTCAACTTAGCAATGGTCGGTGGGATTTGGGTGGTAGGACTTAAATCCTCAGGGCAATAATAATAAAAGGCATAGCATAGTCGTGTAGCGTATCTTAACTAGGTTCAAATACAAATAACATTGGTTGAGCCCTTTGCCTTATCTTTTTACTAATTTCTTGAATTATAAGACAGTAAGAGAAGTCAGTTGTTATACATGTTCTTCATATTCCTTCTTAGAATATTAATTGTCCTACTGCTCAGTGGTAGCTACTTAGTCTTGCTTAATTTACTTTATTTGTTGATTACATATTGTTTAGTCAGATCTGCTCAACATGCTTAGTATGATATCTACCTGCTTAGTTATCTGTGCTTTTAATAGACATTGGTGGAGAGTTATATTCCTCGATGGGACTTTTGGTCTCACCTCGTGGATTTCCACATCTTTTAGGTGGTTGAGAATGAGGGAGTAGAGATTGTGTTGTTGGTGTTGAGCAGCAAGAGGACCAGTAGATGTTGAAAGGTTGGACATGTTGCTTGTGTATAGAAGTAGAATCCTATTAGTCATCCATGTATACTCATGTCCTTGGGGAGGTTTGTGTTGTATGTATCGATACGAGGTTTTGGCTTTATGCCCATTGTTGTATAGAGATGTCATATATGCATATGGATAGGTTATCATGTGTAACAGGATGTGGGTAGAGGGCTAGTGAACAATATCTTGTATAATGTTTTGGATTGGTGATATGTAATAGAAGTAGCCTTTGTGGACTCATGTGCAATATGTTTTGACTCTTATATTTATATGAAATCGGTTTTAATTTCTTATGTTTTATGGTAACCTGGATGTTTCATTTTAATTCCATGGTTTGCTTTTGAATAATATTGTTTGTGGTGTGTCGGGGCTTCACATTTTGGGTCGGATTTCTCAGGTTTAGGTTTTTACAAGTTTTCTAAAGTTAGTATATTTTTATTATTGGATTAGATTCTGGTTAACTATAAATGGATTGGGTCGAGTTTTGGTCGGGTTTGTAATAACTAGCTTGTTGCCATGCTTAGTGTTGATTGAAAAAAATGTTTTCTTGTTCCCAAAATGGAGAAAACATTCATACATAGAAAACTAGATTACTATCTCCTATTAGTCAACCTACAAGAAGGAAAATTATTAATCCAATACTAATTCCACTAAAATCTACACCAATATCTCAAGAATACAAAACAAACACTATTAGCATAATGCGTCCTTAGTGGATGGAGAGAGAGTCTGTAACTAATAGAAAAAAGTAAGATATTGGATGGAAAGAGATTGTACAATAAATAGATGAAGAAGATAGTGGAGGGAGAGAGAACATGTATCAAATGGAGAGAGAATGTTGCATAAGAAATTGTACTCATTTTTTAGCATTTCTAAAGTCTAAAATAGGCAATGTATTACTTACCAGTCAACATTGTTTATCTTAAAGTACACATTGTAGTTTGCAATTCTTATTTATGAGTTCTATTTAATTTAAAAATCAACAATGGGATATATAAATACATGATAAATCAACATTATTTACATATATATAACTTATGTAGGGAAATGATACAAAAAAAATATATTCAACACATTCTAACACTTTTATTAGTATAGTTTTAATTTAAAAAATGCAATGCTCTTAATGGTTTTTGTAGCTATTTACAAGTACTTGTATGTTATTTTGTCCTCTTTCATGTCTAAAAATATTTCAACTTATGACATTGTACAAAAAAATTCTTTGTACAATACTCAAAAGATTGTTTCATAATATGTGTTTACGTTAATCGAATTTAAGGTATGAGATTGGGTGGAAGAGTTATTCTCTATATCAATACTTCTACAAGAATATGGCTAATTGGAATACTCACTACTAGTTGTCAACATGTATCAGTCCTGCACTGGTCATATGAGCATCTGACTTCATATTTATGAAGCCAGTTGGTTGAACGTGATATATCAACATGTACGTTGCCTCTTCATTATTGGTTGTATAATAACAAGCATGATAAACATTATAAACAATGTTATATTCATGCAAGAAATATATTTAGTTAGAGAGGGGATACTAGTCACATGTTATTTAGCAAGGTTGTGATAATGCCTTAAAATTAACAAAAACTCAATATAATTGATAAACAATACTCATATGATGGGAAGTTGTTGAGTTGTTGATATTGAGAATATAGGTGATCATCCATATTGGACAAATTTGGATAATCAAATTGTGGACATATATCAATTTCTCAATTTTGTACATGATTGTAGGACTCTAATCACAATCTCAAATGACCAAGATACGATCAATTGATTATATTCAATAACGAAGTTGGGTAGATTCAAAATTTTCTCAAAACTCCTATAATATTTTTTTGTTGGAATCAACCTCTCTAATGACAACCTCAATGGAAACCCCAACCAAGAAGCCACACTACCTATAGAATTGGGGTGCCAAAAAAAACTAAATTAACCTAATAACATCCCACAAGATGTTACACTGTCAAACATATGAAAGCAAATTATCAAGCACGACTGCATTTGCTTAGGAATAGTAACTAGCATGAGTTGTTAATAATAATAATATCACAATCATCAATGCACACTAAATGAATATGTAGTATACATTGTTCTAAGGCACTCCAGCCTCATTATCAAGACTTAAACTAGGATCTTGTCATAGGTGGAAATCCACCTATAAGCTTTTATTCCATAACTTATTAAGTTAAATCGATCATGTTATTCATATTCCTGACATGTGTAATCCCATACATAGCATTGCACGTTGGGGAGTAAACAATTCAAATGAGAGATCTTGATGTAGAAATACATATAACTAAGCTACAAACAATTATATAACATCCATTGTTCTTTAAAGCATGTTCATTATTCTTCAAGATGTATTAGGTTTCCGCAACCTTAAAACCTACCTTCAATATCCTATATTTCTCTTGGGACATGTATGCATGGAGGGGACACCCTATATCATTTAACCTATCATATTTGTAAGAAATAATTCTGCAACCTAGATATATCTTAAATTTGCACTTGGGACTAATACATTACAAAATGAAATAAATATTACTTAAGAAAAAAAAATTCAATAATGCCATTATTGATTGCACATCACTTTTATTCATAATTAATATCATTCATATTTGTATCATGAAAAGTCATAGATAGAGTGTATACATCATTAAGTATTTTAAATGGGTAGTAAATGATCAAACAAAAATGTTGGATTCCCCGATGATGGAAAAGTCCTTTTGAGTTCCTATGTGCCCAATCAATCTCCAGGTCCTACTAAAATAGGGTAAAAGCCCATTAATACATTAAAACTCAAATTTATGGTTTCAAGAATAATTAGGCTAGAGATAGTCAAGTTAGGGTTCAAAACCACCTAAATTGGATTCCCTTTTTAGCTGTACAATGCTACTTTATTAATATCTTACTTTATTTTTCTATAATTAAATTGATTTTTTAGAAATTATAGACCGATCAAGATTTCATTAAATCATTTTCTTAAAATTTAGGAATATGGAAATCCCTACAACATGTCGATCTAAGAGAGTATTTGGAGTTCCTAGTCTAACATTTGAGTTGATAATGTGTTGCTCTTAGGGCTCACATCAAACACACCCAAAATATTGGCATACCCTTAGTTACAAAATAATGCTTGACCAATGTGAAAATGTGTTAGTCTTTTGTACATGAATAATGGTTATTCTTTTATCATGTTCTGACTGTGATTTTTGACGAAGCTCAAGGGAATTTTTAGAATGACTAATGAAACATAGACTACACTACACTTACTTTGTTGATCCCAATGGGCCCTTGATGCATATTTATCCAGTCCTTAGTTTATTGGAATATTTCTTAAAATAGTATGACATAACCCTTTCATATAAAAAAAATTCTTATCACATTATAGCTAGGGGACGAAGTACAAGGGACAACATTTTCTAAAATAGGATATGGGAGTAAGTGAAACTAAGAAATATTATTTAATAAGGAAGATGATGATGGTTGTTCAAGTAATTGATCTAAAATAATAAATAAAACTTTACTATGTAATAAATTAGTTTTAATGAACATTAGAAATCACTATGACATAGGTTTCACCACACACTACCATCTTCTCCTTCTCTGAACAATAATGAAACAATATGGTACAAGAAAGAATAGAGAAACTAGCTATTTGAGTTCCACTCAATGACTATTATCACTCAATAGACATTATATACATTATATTGATATTCAAAAAATCACATATCCAATATATACCCACATCTATCCACTTTTTCATCAAGAAGAAACAAAAGAATGTTGGTATTAACAACTATTCTCACTTTGTAACATACAAAAACCCAACATACTAACCCTAGAGAACTTAGTTCCCTGAATTAGGTACCAATGCGCATAGTTCCTAAGATAACCCCCAAAACAAGGTGCATAGTTCCTAAAATAACTCCCCAAATAAGGTATACTATATAACAAGGTATAATATATACCTTGACATTAACATATAATGGCTTTGGATGACCTTTGATACCTACTGTGACTTAATGAAAATATCAAGAACCATATGATATGAATCATAGGTTCTTTTCACCCTTGAATTAAATAAAATGTCTATATAAGGTAGGTAAGGTAGTTCTTAAATGGGTAAAACTAATGTATAATATATAATTGTATTGTTTTATTGAAAATTCTAGCTCATATCATGTGAATAACTAGTACACCTAACTTTACAAGTGAAATTAATGGGACAAATATAATTTGGATGTCCATATAATAATATATGGCATGTAAGAGAGCTATAAATTTCATATAATGGAAATAATTATATTCATATCTCACTATCAGCTTTAATATAACTAACAAGTTTGGCAAATATTAAACAACGTAGTGTATACTAATGAGTTCTAGTGTGAACTTTCCTTAATAAAAAATTATGATACAATATATAATAATCATGGATCTTTTTTTATGGCTATGATAAGACTAATTTATTTTAGTTTGAGTAAGATAATGGAGGTAGATAGAAATAGGTGCTAAGGAAAGTGAATAATGTATACATAATCCTAGAAAAAAACTAATTCCAAAAAATTGGTTTGTGGATGTTATATTCAATGGTTAATATGGTAATGAAATATTTTTATATAACATGTTAGTGAACTTAAAAGATAATCTCACATCAGACATTGATCCAGGTTTAGGATTATGAGGGGTAGAGTGTTAGCGGTCATGGTGGTAGGAGTGTCAGCAGGGGTGGCTTCGATAACCCTTGCCCGCCTGAGCATATGGCTTGGCCATAAATGTTGACCCTCAAGGGCAAGTAACTTTTGATGTTGACATACAACATATTGATAGCAGCACTAATGATGCTCTAATAAATGATGTCAATGGTCTGAACCATGAAGGTTTCAATGAAATTGTAAGACCCATGACCTTGCTTAATGGTTGAACATGCTTAATTATCATAGTTTGATGCTTAAAATCTTAATAAAATTATAATAGGTACTTTTACATCATATGGAAAGCTTAAGTTTCAAGTTTGGTCCAGTTTGGACCCTATTTGCACAAGTTACCCATATCTAAGGTTTTTCTTGCAATTTGATATGTTCTTTTGGTTCCTTGTATGTTTTTTAATCATGCTTAAGCTTGTTGTGCCATGGGGCGCCTTGTTGCACCTTGTTTTGATGGTGATACCTTTATAGGGTTGAGTTAGGGTTTTGCTCTCATGGATGAGCTACCTTGGAGGCCAAAATGGGATGGTCCTCCTAGTTGGTTGATATTTGATGTTTCTACTGGTGAGTGGGGAATGGATGGTGGTCCTTTGAGAGTTTATGGTTTCCTCTCTTGAGCTCCTTGGATCGATGGCCTACCTTAAGAGGGTGCACAAACTATGGTTTTGACCCTTGTGACCTAGGGTTTCAAAACTGATGGCCACCATGTGTTGGAACTCGATGTACACTCTGGGAGGTCATCATCCTATGGCCCTGCAGACTTTCATAATTGATGGAGCTACTTATTTGCATATATGTGACCCTTTAGACATGGACACATGGAAAACCTAGTAGGATGCCTTAACCTTCTCTCCCCTCTCACTCATAGCTTTATATACCCTTCCCTCTTACATGCAAACGATCCCTTTGGACCCCCTTTCCCTTCCTTTCTATCTATATTTCTTGGTAGAGAATAAGGAGCCCAATGTAGAAGAAGTTGGATGATATCCTTGCACATGTGGCTAGAGTTCAGATCTACCCTCCTTTTGAGCTTTGGAGCTTCCTTTGCTTGTACTTGACCTAAGCAAGTAAGTTCTCCCCTCTTTCCTTTGTTTCCCTTATTTTCCTACCTCCTTCCCTATTCTTCTTGCTGGGAATCATGGTGTTCATGGTATACCTTGCTCTATATCTTAAAGAATACCTCTTTCTTGCTTCCTTGACCTAGGGTTTGCTTCCCCTTTAGAGAAGGAACCAGCTTGGCCGAATGGAGAGCTCAAACTAGGGTTTCAAACTTCATTCCTCAGGATTCATTGTTGTTTGGAGATTCATCTTCTTCCTAGAGGTGAGTAAATTTCTTCATGTTTATTGCTTACTACTACCTTGCATGCACATATCCTTGCTCTAAAATGAAGTAATAAGCTAAAAGATACTACATTTGTCTAGGGTTTAAGCTCCAATGATGTTTCTTGAGTATTTTAGCACCATGGATGAACCTTAAACCATATTCACAAACTTTCCTTTGGTAGAGGAAGCTTTAGATCTTGCTTACACGTGGTCAAACGATGGTTCTATTCACAACTTGATGGACATACCTAGGCTTTTTGAATTGTTTTCCCTTCTTACTTTGCAACCCGATGGTTTTGTTCTTATTGTTATTTTTCATAGTTTTTTTGTGCCAACTAATGGTTATGGTTTAGCTATTGTTTTGGGTTATTTCTCTTGATCACAACCAATGGTCGTTTTCCCCCTCCATAAATGTTGGTTAGGTCCTCCAAAAATGATGGTTTAGTGCTCACTTGTTGGGTTTCATTCGATGGTTATCCTCAATACATCAAATGATGGTTTTCTCTTGGTTTTTGGATCATCTTTCCACCTGTAGACAACAACTGATGGCTCCACTGGGTTCAACACTTGACAGTCTCACCGGGTCATCAACTAAAGGTTATTCTGATTCAACACTCATTGGCTCATCTAACTCATAGGTCGATGGTTCTTTTGACTCATGATCTGATGATCCACAACTGATGGTGACATTGGGTATCACAACCAGTGGTGATCATGGACACCAAAAGCAATGGTGATCATGGACACCACAACCGATGGCTAGACTGGGTCTTATGTGGAGATTCTTTTAGGCCCTAACTTGATGGTTTCCATAGTTGAATAATCCAATGTTTTTCTTGTATAACATCTGTGGGTTTTGATATTCCAACATCCAATGGTTTTGAGTGTAGCTCATGGTTTGATGGTTTATATTTAATGATGTAGAATTGACAATCCTAACCCCATAATTTTGTAGTCTTACCTTTTCCCTTATATGAGTGTAAACAAATAGTCACCATAATGAGATGATGTGTAACATGAATGTAGCATATCTTGTTAAACCTAACCCTAATGCAAATAACTGATGGTGATTAATCACGATCAACCTTCTTAAATGATAGCTATAATGATGGAATGCTCACTTAATTGTTGTTGAAACCCTAATATACTACTATATGAACATGATAGCTCCTTGTTATACTAAACTCATATGTAACGTGTATGGTGATGGTTGTTGTGCCTTGTTATAAGGTATGGAAAGATAATTATGATCTTTTAGGGAATGTTGTGATGGTCTAAATGATATTTGGGCATGGTTGAGCCCTAATGGAGGTGTAGTCCTCTTCATGATGTTACAAGGGTTGGAATCTTGGAATAATTTGATAAGTATTTGTATCTTGTGGTGGAATGATGACAAGTATGGTATCATATTTGGCAATGAAATAGTACCATGTGGTCTTGTAATTAATAGTTATATTTCATGCATTTTATATCTTTTGGAGTTGTTATACTTATATGCTTGCTAAAAATGAATCAGGGTTTGTATGTCCACATATTTGATGCAGCCTTAATTCACCCAATCGGAATTAACTAATCAAGTGAAACCCTAATCATGTAGTGTCATGTGCCCTAGAACCATTTTTAGTGTCAAAAATTTCTGAATGGTGATATGAGTATTCCCAAGGGAAACTCAGAGTGCATACTATTGAGTATGCAGGGTGCAAGAGATTGTGTGTCCTTATTTCCTAACCTTAGGTTTTTGAAGGATGGCTACGGTCATGCCTTGGTGTGAGAATGGTTGCGGTCGTGTCTCTAATAATTATTATATGTGATGTCATTGAGAACAATTACGGTTGTACCTTAGTGGTAGCGTTTTGTATACCCTGGTGTCTAGTGTTGTGACATGTTCCAAGGGAGGACTAGGTGTTATTAGCTTGACTATATGTCATTGTTGGTAGTTTGACTGAAATGTCACTGCATTGGACCCGTACTAACTGGGCATGGATGAGATCTTAGGATTCTGACTCTCCTAGATCTTATACGAAACTGATTGTGAATTCATAGTGGTCAGTTGGACTTTGCGTGGTATGAATCAAACTCTACAGGGCTTCATAAAAGATGTAATACAACCTTATAGTATATCTATTTAGGGTTAAACATGATTCACATTGGATGTTAACCCCTGCCTTGTCTCTTATACTGCCTAGTTGTTATATAATGCAATTAGAGTAATCATCTATTATAAGAAATAGATTATTTGTTATTTTTACTCTGACACTCATTCATGTTGCTACACCAACCTATTAAACTTGCTTAACCTGCTTAGACTGCTTGATCTATTCAATCTTCATAAGTATATAACTTGCAGTAATCAATAATCATTGTGGAGAGTTATATCTCTTGCTCAGGCATTGGTCTCACCTCGTGGATCACCACATCTTTTTAGATGGTTGTCGGTGATGTGGTCAAGACCGTGATGTTGAGGAGCATCAACTTGTAGATCAGTAGACGTTGAAGGTTGGATAGTAGTAGTTGTTGATAGTAGTGTCCTAGAGTCATCTATGTACTCTTGTGTCTGAGCAGGGGATGTTTTGTAGATGATATGTATAATGACATGTGGTTTCTGGATGAAGTCCCATGGTTGTATATATTGCATGTATATGTGGAACAATATCTCTTTTGTACACAGGTTGTGGTTGAAATCACTGGTATTACACATAAATACGTGATATGGTATGTGATATGATACATGATGATGGACCTTTATGTAATGTTTCAGAATAGGTTTAAGATGTTTATTTGGTTTTAATTATTCTGCTTTTCTGTCTATGTGGTTATTAGTAGTTGATTGTGTGGTTTGTCTTGAGTAATCTTATTTAGTATGACGGTATGTCACAGTTAAGTTGGTACCAAAGCTCTAGGTTCGTTGAGTCTACAAGGACATAGGACCTAGGTTTTGTGTCTATTCTTACGTAATCCAACATATCTGATTAGGGCTCATGCTTATGCGGATATGTCTGAGAATGCAAAACACATGTAGAGAGTAGATACTTCACACTAGGAGTGGCAGTAGGAAGTAGGCACACGATGGAAGAGTGCCTGAGATGGGGTCAGAGCAGCCCATTATGCCTCAGTTTGATCTTACAACCATGGGCAATCTCACATTTTAGTCCATGGTTGGATAGCTTATGGGAATGATTACACATCTAGTGGATCGAGCGTCGATACCTCAAGCCGGGGCAGTCATCCCTAATGCAGAATTGCAAGGTTTTGAGAAGACATTTGAACAGTTGAGACATGTGGGGGCGATCGAGTATTCTGGTACATCAGACCCAATAGATGCCAACATGTGGACGGAGATCGAGAATGCTTTCAAGATCCTCTACATACCCAAAATAGACAACATGAAACACATCATTTATCTACTGAAGGGCAGTGTTCACCACTAGTGGGCCATAGAAGCAGAGAAGAAACTTGGAGTCATGATCAGTTGGGAGGAGTTTTGGTGGGAGTTTGTGAGTTGATACTTCTCGTAGACGTATATGGATGAGAAGATAGTGCAATTTGAGAAGTTACATCAAGGATCAATGTCAATCAATGAGTATGAAGCTAAGCTCATGGGTGTTAGATTTGGAGAACAAAGAGAGGTTTTCCACCTTTGTGGAGTCGGTGAGATGGATTAAGAGGTCTTCTATAGAGAAGGGTGAAGCCAATGCTAAGAAGAGGCCATCTCAGTTTTAGGGACAGTCGTCTAGAGGCTTTAAGAAGCCAAGGTTTTTTTTCATCGCAGTCGCAACAGAGGTCGCTTTTTACTGAGTCGAGATCACATGTGCCATCACAGTGGTCCCCGAGTAAGGGAAAGGTCGTAGTTTTCCAACTATAGGAGCTCATAGTGCAGCATCGTGTCATTGACTTGGATGTTTAGGCCATGGTATGAAGCTAAAATATGGTTTTAGTGTGGACAGATCATGCATACAAAGTTTTTTTCCCTATGACATATGAATAGGTGACACACCAATCGAGGAAGAGTCAATGAGGTTTGTAGTAGCAGTAGTGGTGGTGGCAGAGGATGTGGTCAGGTGTCATTGGTAGGACCTTCTGGACAAACTAGCAGAGGACATGGACGACAATAGGAGACAACTAGATTCTACACTACGAGTCAACCAGAGAGAGTGGTCAATCCATAGGTCGTAACAGGTCAGATGGAACTTTTTTATTCTAATTTGTTTTCTTCTTTTTTATTTATTTTGGTTGACCCAGGTGCGATACACTCTTTTGTCACCCGAGAGGTGATAGGTAGTTGTTATTTTTCTGTTTATAGTAGATCCAATAGTCTTTGGCTAGAAATCCCTTTAGTTGGTTTCATTGAGTTGTGGGAGGTGTGTCCATCCTGCGTTCTTTATTTTTCGAGATGCAACACTCAAGCGGATGTTATACCACTTGACATGCATGGACTTGATGTGATCCTAGGGATGGATACCTTAGAGAAGTACAAGGTAGTTTTGGACTGTAGTTCCAAGGTGGCAATGTTCCATGATGGAGATGTTTTGATGGATCTTCCAAGGAGATAGGATTTTAGGTGTCAGATATGATAGTAGAGAGGTTGATGAGGCAGGGGTGTGAGGCTTTCTTGTCTCACGTCATGGATACCAAGAGGCGGAGTCCTAGTATCCAGGATCTTCCAGTAGTGTGAGAGTTTGAGGATGTTTTTTCTGAGGAGTTTTCTGGTGTTCCCCCTCCTAGAGATATTGATTTTGAGATCAATCTTGTTCTTGGAACACATCCTACATCATAGTCACTGTAACGACCCCGCTTCTCGATAACCCCCAATCAAAGGAGACCAAGAGGTCAGAGGCGTTATCCCAAAATACATGATCAATGGTTTAATATTTAATCAGAATAATTATCAAATTCTACTAATACTAAACTATAAAGCTGGTATAAAATAAAAAATTTGCGTACCTTTTAAAAATAGGACCTAAGACTTCTATCCGCAGTAGAAATCTAACTATCTAATCCTCCTTTGGATTACTTAAATTCATCTTCATAGATTTCTCTTTACTGTTTCTCTTTTTCAGATAATACCTAAAACACCGACAAACAAAACTTCGGTCAGTATATTGCTATACTGGAATGTGGGGACAGACAAAATATCACAACTAGGCTCTAACAACCTAAATATAGCAAATAGTTGATTAACAATCCAAATGACATTTTCCATGTAACTTCTCAACTGCTTTTACCCTAAACCCTGGATTACCCTCTCTTAGGGTTTTATCCTTGCAAGGAACATAAGGCCACCTTCTCCATCCTGATTTTGGTGCCTAGGGTCACCTTTCGAGGTGCCCAATGGTCTTCCCACTAGGTCTTGACGAACTCAGACCTTCCCTCTGGGGCTGGGGCTTGCATCATACATTAGAGTGGTATGTAGGTTTGAGAAGTACATTCATAATTAATTATTATACACATAGTCACTTTATGAGATTGCAGAATTGAACAATCAAACATTTTAGGTTGCATAGGAATTGAGAAACCTCATGAAATGCTATGAATCATAAGGTGATTATTCATAAATTAACCACATACCTGATTTGTAGATTTTAATCATGGTTCAATACATAAATATGGGTAACTTAAAGCACTTTTAGAATTACAAATGATATCAGGATTCAATATTATTTTTATTGGATTCTCACGTTCTCTTTATCAATTTTCATATATTACATGTTTCCATTGGATCTACCAATAATTAATCAAGATTTTTGCGAGATAAGTACTTTGGGCAAATGGTAGCACGCCACATCAACGCCTTTCTTTTCTAATCCTTTCCAGCAATTCCTAGCTTGCGGATCAGGTCTATGACCCACCTACCTGGTACCCGGGTCTGCTCCCTCACCCTCATCTCCTTTGCACAACCCTCCACTGCGGGACTCTATTTCCATAGGGCGAGCAGAGCACCCGCAACCAGCAAGGCTCCCGCACGATCCAGTCGGCTACGCGCCCTAGTCTTGCTCCCAAAGCGAGCTCCTGGCACACCAAACCTTTCATGCCCGAAGATATGTCGAAGAAGACCAAGATATAACTACTAGGAGATCCACTACCATTGCTCCATGTCCTAGAATAGAACAACAAAAATGGGGAAACAGGAGACTGGAAGATGTGAAGGGACCACGAAACTAGCCTATCATGTCTTCCTCTACACACACATGTTGCTTTGCATCTCTCCACCCATCGTGAGGGGGGGAAGAGCCCATTTTATAGGTATTTCCCAAAAGTCTACAACCATGGTCTGGCTCCATTGGGACTTTGGGGAAACCTCAGATCACTCCCCAAAACTATCCAAACTCAGGCTCATTCTACTTGGAAAGGGAACCTAATCGCAATGGGAGAGGTCCCATTGGTGCTTGATTATTGATTAGCAAGGAATCTAGTCCCAAAATCATGTGAGTCTATTCCTCCTTTCCTGATCAAAGATGAAGTGCAGACACCGTTGGATCATCATCCAATGGCTATTAAGCCTCATATAAGAACACAAATCAAAATCGAATTGTGACATTTAATGTAATCCTTTACACTATAGGAAACTTACAAAATTCATATCTCCCAAACCGTTTATCCTTTTAATTCCAAATTTTAGGGTAAAGTCCATAATGACTTAATCCACGTGTGTACCAAATTTGGGACTCAAATCAAAAGTATGAGAGACTTTTATTCATAATCAAGTTATCTCTTAATATGACATATTTTAAGAATATTTTCTCTCTCTTAATCTTTTATTTTCTTTATTTTGATTTCTTTTACCATTAGAAACCATGTGGAGTCGATTCATTATCTATATGTCCACATATTTCTTATATTTTCATCATTATCTCAACTTTCCTTCTTAATAATGCTTTATTTGATTTTATCTCTTTCTTCTCCTATTATCTTTGTAACTTGGACTCCTTGAAACCCAAGAAATCCTGAATATATGAAATCCCCCCTTGAAGGATAATCCTTAGCCTTTTAGATGCTTCCACATCTTTCTTTTATCATTATCTTAGTTATTCTTTTACTAATTGATTCCTTTTCCTTTTCATTTCTTTTTTCTTGTTATTGGACCCAATAGCCAACAAGGCCCACGAAATCAAACATACAAGGCTATTTATCAAAGGAATCCGTTTAAGGCACATAAATCACACAATTACATAATCATACATTTATTGGGGAAATTGCATTTCCAACCAAAAGAACCCCAAAAAAATTGGGGTTGTAACATCCTTCCCCTCTTTTAGGAAATTTTCCCTCAAAATTGTACCAAACATACAAACAAATCAGGATAAAACTTTTCCATGTCCATCATTGGCTCCCATGTGGCCTCATCGTCTCCATGGTGCTTTAAAAGAACCTTTATCATCTTATATTCTTACATCTTAGTTCTCTCTCACCTTGGTATCTTGTACCCTCATAGGTGACTCAGGATATTTCAACCTCCCTAGAAGCTCAATAGGTTCATGACTCAACACATGGTTCGGGTACATCACATAGTACTCTAGATTGGAATGGAACACATCATACATCATGTTATCCTAAGGGGTAAGGAACATAATCATCTCCACCAATCCATCTCAAATGGACCCATGTATCGGGGACTCATCTTTCTCAGCAATAGCTCAAAAGGGTCGGGTTTTCATAACACATATTCTGCCACAGTGAACTACATGTCAGTCTGCTTTGCATCAGCTCATGACTCATGTCACCCCTGGGCTTTCTCAGCCATCGCACGATTAAAGTGACTTCATCTGCACACACTCTATCTCTCTGACCTTCACAAGGTCCTTTCACCGAAATCATCCTAATGAAGCAGTGACCAACACGACCTCTCTTATAGAGCTTCTTACATCCCGATACTAGCTATGGTGGCTATCATTACAAGCTCACTCTTCTACGGGTAGGAACTTCTCCCATGTATTACCTTGAATAAGAACACACACTCTCATCAGACCCTCTAGTCTGGATCATACTCTCTCTAGACTGTCTATCAGTCAGGGGTGACAAGCTATACAAACCTTCAATCTAGCATCGAGTTCCTCTTGTACCTACTTCTAGAACCTGGAAGTGAATCTTTAGGTCATACTCAAGAACCTTTGAACTTAGGTCATGATGTAGTTGAACTACCTCTCTCATATATGTCATTCAACTGGATCTATCACACTGACATTTCCCTCTCTTAGGCAAGGGATTAGGTCATCTTGGTAAGGCAATCTACCATATCCCATATTGCATGCTGACCTCTCTTGGTCTAGGGGAAACCTACCACCATGTCCATGGTGATCCACTCCCATTCCCTCTCGGGAACTCTTCATTCTCTATAGCAACTTGTTGGGTTACTGGTGTTTGGCCTTCACCCACTGGCATGCATGGCGACAAGCCACATGCAACTCTATCTACTTCTTTATCTCAGGTATTCAAAGCACTACTGCAAACTTTAATCATCTTAGTAGTACTGCAATGTAGGGTGTACGTATCATCACGAGCTTCTACATCATCATTCCTCAGGGTTGACTAATAGCTCCATTCAATGTTGAGTAAGTTTGCTTTGCTTATAATTTGGACTTAAGAAAATTACATTTTTATTGTGGATTTTGAGTTATTAATTTTTAACTTTCTTACCTCTAGTGGTAGGCATTGGGAGTTACTAGTTATTGTCCCCAAGACGTTCACTGTCTATTATCTAGATCCTGCGGGGAAGGAATTGAATACATTATATGGACACACAATGAAAAGGTCATTATTTTTGCGAGAAATATTTCATATTTTTATATCTGTTAACATCTGTTATTACATTACTATTTAATAATGCAATTTAATGTGTTACATTAACATGTAGGGCTTTACATGAGTTCAAAAAAGTTGGAGGAAAGGTCCCCAAAAAAAAGAAACAACCACTAATTTGGGAGAATGTGAAAGTAATTTCCCGACTCCAATGTATATATTATTTATGTGAACTGTGCTTATTTGTATTTTTAAATATTTGTATGTTTCAATTTATAGTGTGCTACATAAGACAACGGTTGGGCATGTGCATACTATGTGATGCAATTTATGGACCTAATTATCAAACATGCCACAATGGAAATTGATACCATACATTAGGTATTATATATAGTCTCATTAGATAATATGAAATATATCAATCTTATTATATATTATTAATTATATATATATATATATATACGTCATTCTCTTTGCAGGTTTTTAAAACTGACTTCACTACAGGTCAAAAGTTATTAGATGTACATACTCCCTATATGATGGAAG
This sequence comes from Alisma plantago-aquatica, assembly GCA_963693085.1. Classification (NCBI taxonomy): domain Eukaryota; kingdom Viridiplantae; phylum Streptophyta; class Magnoliopsida; order Alismatales; family Alismataceae; genus Alisma; species Alisma plantago-aquatica. The sequence goes on along the minus strand of OY856410.1, from coordinate 71,832,841 downwards.
ACTTAAATGATGTAAGAGAACAATGGGCAAAAGCCCTACAAGTAGTGGGAATTTTTAAATATGATTGAGATACTGATGGCGATAATGACGATGATGAATAAAGAATGATATTTCTAAACTTTGTTCTCATAATTATTTTTGTGTGAATGTGAATGAATATTTCTGAATTGTCATATGTGTGAATGTGAAGATGATCAATACATGAATGTTTCTACATGTGTCTGAATGTGAAAAGAGATGAAATGAATGGAACTGCAGGTTGCTAAATGTGTGTGAAAATGGAGGAAATTTGAAATGGAACTATTGGTTTCTACATGTGTATGATAAAAAATAATATGGATTAAATGTGCTTATACATGTGTGTGATCATAGGGATATGGCATCAGTTATTAGTATAAAATCGACATCTTTAGTTGGATATAGTGTCGGTTATATATAAAAACCGACGCCGATGGTGCCCTTGCTGGCACATTTTATTGGTGGCGGGAAGGGTTATGGCGTCGGTGTTAAAACTGACGCTGAAGGTTTTGACTTTTAGCGGCACCCACTTGGGTGTCGCTTTGAAACTGACGCCAAAGGCCTTAAATAACTGACACTAAAGGTCAGTTCTGTACTAGTGCTAATATAAGATGCAAGTGGATACAAACAGTCACTCAAGATAAAGGAAAATAATATCTTGTTATTTTGAATATTCATGTTAGATAAATCATATTACCTTGTATATATACTCAAAGGACTAGTGCATTATTGATATCTCATATTTAATGAACATGTAATTACTTTTTATTTAACTAGAACACGATATAATAGATTTTAGCATGGTATAGATCATATTTAATTGCAAATTAAATAAATCATTTCCTATTTTGGTTTAAATCCTCTCCCGTTATCTACGATTGAATTTGTTTTATCCATATCATGCTTCCCAATTGTAATTTGAAGGTGATGACTCAGTACAAACATCTTTTTGTAATATCCAACCAATGCACTATCCTTCTAAAATCGATATCACAATAGTCAATTAGACCTTTGAACGATAACAAGAACAGTAATTGGACATATACTTTAGTTTATACTCTATCTCTTCTTTAAATATATGATTTTATTATTGAATATATTTTTCATAGTATATAATTAAAATCATTCAACCTTTCTAAAAATATAAATTTGCAAAAAAAATATTGACAACTTCCCCATTTATTTACCTTCTCAAAAGGCATGTATAAGCCATAGTAAATATTTTTAGTAGACATGTCATGTATTAATTACTCTTTTCTTCAAAGAACTTGAACATGACATCTTTTCAAAATAAATAAAATCACTTTAAGTTTCTCGCATCATTAAATGATATTATTCTCATAAAATCCATAAATATTTCCTGAAACTTATACTAAAAAGCTAGCACCTTAATTGGAGAACGTGATAAACAAGGTCGTCTCTACTATAGTGGGAGGAGAAGAAGGTGTCCTTTCAAGCATTTATTTTGTGTATATATACATAATTGCATTTTCTTAAATGAACTGTCAGTCAACAAGTATTTTTATCCATCCAACTCTATTAGGGCTCCACTAACTTCCTTTATGTTTCATTGTCCAAGGCATGGTACGTGAAATGACATATTATCATATCTAATTCAATAGTTAAGATGTGAATTGTACTATATCTCCAATGAAATAATTGCATTATCAACTTCTATTGATCTTTTTCTCCATGAAACGAGTACCAGACCATCCATTAAATATGATTTCAAACACTATTCATGGATCATATCTCCAAAGTGGTAAATCCATAATTTCTCCAAAATTTACCAAAAATCACAATTGTAATCAAACGTCTCAGCTTAAAATTTCAACTTATTTGGACAAAGAAATCCCATGATATGAAAGTCTTATTTTTTTCAACAAAATAATGTAAATGACTTGAACCATTAAATTTAGCTCGACTATAATTCTTGTATAATTTGTTTGAATCATCAAACAAGATACCGATTGGTTTGACATTTTTGTGACTTCTACATTCAGTAG